>CM064893.1:4570743-5820743 GCA_030347415.2 Decapterus maruadsi
GAGTGTCACTCATGGCACAAACAGTAATGACGTTTTTAAACCATTTAAGTTTAGCTGCTGATTCTGTATTTTCTTTTTCTTTTTTTCCTCCTTCAGTGAGTTATTATTACTGCAGAACATTGTCTCTCATTGTCTGGAAGATGGTGATGATATTGTGCAGATGAGCCCACTTGCAATATATCTACTATGAACATTATCATCATGATATACAAGTTTAAATATAACTAACTCACAATGTGTTTCCTCTCATTGTCTTTTTATGGGACCATGTTTGTCTTTGATTTGAGCTTTTGAGTCAAAGTCTATTATACAGAGAGGGAGCAAATAAGATTTTTTTTTTTTTTACAGAGCAATAATTCACTCACACTGTTTATTGACTTAAGCAAGTAGATACTGGTATGTTGTCTAAGTGACAACAGGTGTTCAGTGCTGCGGCTGGTATGGAGACATACACTGTCTACAGTGCTTCTGTATCTATCCATATGGTGTATTTCACATATCATCTATCTCTCGGTCACACTTTCCATCCATCGCTCACATGCTTGCTTGAAAAATAAAAATGCCTTTGAAATGGTTAGATGATCTGTAATCTTTACCAGAGGCAGTGTAAGACAGGTATGATGGGAGATTTACAGTAGGTTTGCAATAAGCTATATTTGGTTTATGGGACAAAGGCAGACCACATGTTCCACAGAGGAACACTGTGGCGACACTCAGAGTATTGTAGCATATTTCTGTGACATCCAGAGTCACATATTGGCGCCTGTGCTCAACCCACCACTGTCAATCATGTTGGATCGCCACTGAACGAGCATGTGTTGTCTGCCACAATGACATGTTTACAGTGGTGAAGGAAAATCTATTGGACGTCTCAGGAAAAAAAAAAAAAGCTTGTATCCTGAACTACACTGAAAGATTGTTTTTACAGGGAAGAAATAGAAAGAACATGCATTTCTGTTGTGTGAGGGAATGTTGCTCATCAGTACCGATGTGTTCCTCATTCACACTTTTACAAACATTTCCATCTGCAGCATTTGAAGGTGGTGTCACCAAACAGTACGATGAGGGTTAGGGTCAGGGTACATACAGTACCACTGCATAAAGAACTGGTGGTCACAGCCAAGCAGGGAACAAGAGGTCTTAGAGCAGTAGCTAAGTCGTTCTTTAAGTAGCTTTGGATTAATCTCTGGACTGCCCGCTGGTTCTGTACTTTATTGGAAAATTGTTTGTGTAATTGATCAGCTTACAAGGAAAAGACAGAAAAGTTGGGTGAAGGTTGAAATTGAGCAAAGTGTTTGACTCAGTCAGAGAGGCTCATCAACTGATAATATCCCGATAATCCTGATTTGAGCTGGTGGTTTATGACGCTGACCATGTGCTGCAAATTTCACACTTTGAGTCCAGCTCAGCAAATTTTAAACAGAAGCCATTGTGATTATCAGTCCAACAGTTGGGTAAGTCAACAACTACTGGATAAGAGCAACTACATGGCTAAGACTTAGGCCTAAAGCCTTAGGTAGCTTTAGTTGTTCTCATAAAATACTTTTTTTCTCACCCACTTGCAGGCATGCTGAGTCGGGGCCAACATTAACCAAAACATAGCCAGTGCACTTACTTAAGACAACACGCCTGCATACAGATCTACAGCCCTAAGACCAAACAATTTGATGTTGGCTGTGTGTTCAGATACCTGTAGTGTAAGGCAGGTTGAACCTCATACTATCAAGAATCATATCCCATAAACAACAAGCAATAACATGATCAAAATCAGCCTTTCAACTTTAGTCTCTCTACATTTAATGGCAGATTCTTGTATTTGTCATTCTGTTATAATTCATTAAATGAGGTGTTACAAGAAAACATGTTGTTTACTCAAGCCACTAAACCACAAACAGCACTCTAATGTGTACCTGATAAAAAAAAAAGTTGTGGACCAAAGCCTAGCAGACTGCTTTTCACTGGGGACACCTCAATATATTCTGTACCTTTGTTTTTACATTAGCATCTCCCTGCAGGTATCAGTGGAATCTGTGGAATGGTTTGTTGAAGTTCTTGCGAGATCTCCTTGATCTACCTGTAATCCCACTCCGATACGACATGCCCTTTCATTTCTCATCTGATAAAGAATAGCTCCACTCAACTTGTCAATGAGGAAGACTCTGTGGAAAGCTGAGAATTTCCTCCACTGACCAGAGCATCCATCACCAGTGGTCACTGGGACTGGAGTTGCAAATCAAGAGTGTCAAGATGGCTCAGGTCCAGGTGGGACTTGATTGCTGATCAGTCCAAGCAACTTAATGCTCAATTGCAGTGTTCAGTCAGACTAAAAGATGTAGGATATCAATACAAGAAGTTGGGGCTTTTGGGGGGCCGCTTTAATCCACAGTGGGGCCAAAGCAGCCTCTGTCACCGAGCCTTGTTTATTACTGCAGGGATTAAGGTACTGCTAGGTTAAGAACAACTTTGATCTTGACTGCCGGCTGCTGGAACACACAAAGGCTTGAGCCTAAGCCAAGGCAACAATTACCAGCCGACAGAGGGTCATTAGTCAGAGGGCTGCTGCCCACGTTCTAGGCGCCCCAAACCCCCAACCAACCAGGATCTTTGATAACATCAAACCCAACTCCATTCCTCCAGGTTTTGCCACAGTCACAGCAAGCAAGGCCACCGAAAGCTAAACACAACTGTGCCAGACTCCACCGAGATACAGCACTCCCCACAACTTAAGAAGAGGAGTGGCCCAACAGGAAGTGCCCAGGGTGGGCCGAAGTGGGAGGCTGCGAGCCTCTGGGTGGTTAGCTCCATGGAGACATGCTCAGATCTGGTTCAAATGTGATGCTATCGCTCTGCTGTGCTTTGCTTGAATTTTTGCTCTTATTGATTTCCCCAGGGGGCGGTTGGTTGACCTAAAATAAGTACAGATTGGGTTGTACTTATTTTTATGTTATTCTATTTGTGTGTTAGTGACCATTCTACAGTGAATGATATTTAAGCAACTCTTTATATACTAATAATGATACTTTAATTTAACTCTACAAGCACAGTTTTACAAAGTTAGTCATGGTCAGCTGCACTAATACTCGACACAAGCAAAACCCTGCAGTTTATCCTCATATTTTAATTCAGTCAGATGATTACGTACATCTAGATTACACTAGATTACAATTACTATAGATGTAATCAACATAACCTCAATAGCTACTATAGAGCTGGAGCATATTAGCTGCATTAAAGGGGAACTATGCATGTCCGGTTGCTTTTCCATCGTTTTGCTAACCCTCCTCCCGGCCATGTGCATTTGTTGACAACGAAGCTGGCGAGAAAGCAATCAATAAGGTTATTTATCATATATGCCCTCACAATGTGTATATTTGTGTGGTCTTATCTGTCTATCTGCAAGGTTGGTTTGTCGCCAAGAGATCAAAGGCAGAGAGCCTCCATTCTCCCTGTAACAAGTCACAAGTTTATTTAACTATCACAATTACTTGAGGTAAAAATATCACATTAAGCTAAAAATCCTGAATAGTTCCTCTTTAATGGTTACTATGTGCAAAGGCTCCTTTGCAGCACTGTATCCCAACCATTAATTTAGCTCGTACCCTTTATTTCCACGACTATGAATAATTATTAAATAATTTCACTGATTGTTACATATGCATATTTGTCTTCAATTCTCCCAATGTAACAAAATCAAAGTGATTTATTTAACTATCATCAGATTAATTGAACACAAGCAAAAAAACTTTCACATTATTAAGAAGCATAACAAACATCCTTCAAAATAAAGGTACTACTCATAACACACTTTACTTAACCAGTGGAACACAAAGTTAGTGCTTAGGGAGCTATTTGTAAGTTTTACTATTGCTACATACAGTATATCTACCATTAGCATTCACAGCTGTTTACTTAACCCGTCAAAAATAAACGTGAGTTTTATAAAATTTAATCGATCTCCAACTGTAGAAAGTACCACTACATTTCACTCTTGTCTATTGTCTTGTCTCGTACTGAAGTTAGCATAGTGAGCCGCAACCTGTCTTACTACTCTCAAACAGCAACTCACTGTATCCTCCAACCTGTCCTGAAGACAGTTCTGTGAAGAAGGTCATATCATAACCTCTTGACTTGATGGTGGCTGAAGCTCTTGTCAAATAACAATAACCATCAGCAGCAGCAGCAGCAGCAGCAGCAGCAGAAGACTCGAAACCACACAAATAGCGCACTTGAACAATAAGTTTCCAGTCTGTCACAGTTCCACTCTTTAATGTCAGAGGTAGACAAAATACTTTCGGACACACAAACCAATGAAAGCCAACAGTGTATCTAATGAGCACCAGCAGTGTTTTATACTAGCCTCTCTTCCGTGGTAGCTTGCCCCAGCAACTTTTCATTACCTAATTGTTTTGTTTGGTTGTAAGCTTCAGTTACATGCATGATGACTTTGCTAAGTGGGCCACAAGTAATTCTTTGATATTGTATAAGCCTTAAAGGAACAAAGTATAAAAGATAATGTTGCTTTAATTTTACTCTGTCTCCAGTTGCAGCGTGTGTCTGACAGCACAAATTAGAGCATGAAATCAACAGACTGACCTTTGACCCATGTCTTCTTTGTTGCCCTCTTGACCTTGGTCCTGTGCTGAAGTAGGCTTTTTTCACCCAACGTCTGCCAGGTCAGAGCACGGTCAGTGTGTACCTGTAGAGAAGTGGAAAAGATCACAGGGTGAAGCTGCTGCTGAGAGGCTGATAATATTTGACTTTTATTGGAGTGGCGATGATCAGGTCAACGTTAACACGGGCTCTTATTCACTGGGTGAGGACAGTGAATAGTGAGAGAAAAATCTCTGCTATCTGTTATGTCTTCAGCGCTCGGTTGCTACAAAGTGGAGCGGATCATAAATAGCCACCAGCTGTGCACAGCTCCAGACATCCTGCCAATTTCGCTTGCTAATCAACCCGCTCATAGAACAAGCTTTTTCTGCTAAATAATGCTGGTGTAAGATCTGTTTTTCTCTCATAAATCTTTAAGTCCCCCAACAAACTTCCAACTCAGCAGTGTTCGTCAGTGAATAAGCAGCGCCGACATAATCAACAACACTCCCTTTGGGTCCGATTATGCCACAAAATTATCCAGACCCTACTATGTTTTCCACTCGCTCTGGAGTTATTGCTTTCAGCTTGCTGAGCCTCATTGATCCGCATCCTGAGCGCTTACACAGTGCATATCAACAGGAAACAAATTGGCAGCGGGCAGATCCGCAGTGTTTTGGTTAAACTCAGGGCTGTGAGATGACTGGCAGGAAAAAAATGTAAATAATAGCTCTATTTTTACCCAGGTCTTCCACAGAAGCCACAAAGGCTGACAGATTGACAAAATGGGAGGTAAATAAATAAAATGTCATGTGACAGCCGTTTATTAGAAACTGCATGAGTAAACATCGTGCAATTATGTGTCATGTCTTGGGAAAGAAAGGGGATTTTAGGTATGACAGGCCTGTGATGTGTTTCAAACAATGTGTTTCTGAGATCATTGAGCAGCATCTGAAACACTCTGTTAGGTTGGGTTTTTTTTTAATCATAAATGCTTTGGTTAGAAAGTGCCTATTTGTACGAACTACATTGTTTGAGTCTTGAGTCAACGGGAAATTAGAAACCTGACATCCAAAAGCATATAAACTTGCTGCACGTCAAGATAAATTAAATTTAAATGTATATTCTATTCATCCTGTTCTCCCAAACAGAAAAAAAGAAAAAACATTTTTTTTTAAAGTGCTCAGGTAAAGCTCTGTCATTTTCACAAATGAGGAGTTAATGCATCCAGGTAAAAAAAGAAAAAAAAATCAATCTTTCAGGGGCTAAAAATACAATTGGCTTTTGTATTGCTATTACACTGCATATCTAAGTACAGAGATCTTTAATAGAATATCATAAAAGGCTTCTGGAAAAGATATTAAGCTTTATTCATGCAGAAAACAGGGCAGACAAAGAAATGATTTAATAAGTGCTTAGTTGGCTGTTGGAGTACACAGCTGCATGTCCTCCTGTACAGTGTGATCATTGATTGATGTCTCTGCCATTTGTTATCTGACTGCTGCATCTCCCAAACTCCTGAGTCTCTCAAAGACGCCATCACCTGGAAAAACCCTGAGTCATTCTGAGCAGAGGCATTTGCTTGCGGAACAGACAACAGTTTTCGAGCCTTCACAAACACGCCCAACATGACTTCATTTCAAGACCCTAAGAGTTCAAAGTTTTTACACATGTCCAAAGAAAAACACCAATTTACTTTCAATTGCTCGGGGCTGATTTTGGAACCATACGAGATATTGTATCAAGGCTTTTGGGAATGTTATCACAAACACAGCAAGCCGAGTTTATAAAACTTCTGGTATCCCCAGATTATTCTTGAACTCTAAATTACCTGTGGTTGTTAAGCCATGCTTGGCGGGTATGGCCGACAATGAGAGGTCGCATGACAGACATTGCTGGCCTCTTTTTCATTATTATTCCAGATTAGAGTGGGATTTTCATTCATTTTCTGTAATTTATTAGTTTTCACTATAAACGGCAGGAAAAAGTTCTCATCCAGATTTTCATTTGAGATTCATGGCAGCGCTCGTGTGACCTGAATTCAAATTTTACTCCAAAATAAACTGAGAATCTTTTGGGAAGTTTCTGAAGCTACAGTAAAAATCATTCTGATGCCTACAGGCATTTATTCTAGGATGAAATACCCTTAGTGTTGCTGCAGTCATGTTTCTAAATAATGCTTCTCTACATTGGGGCTTTCTCTTTCAGACTTCCCCCCTCTCTGTCTCTCCCTCTTGGCAGACGTGCAAAGTAAAAGTGTAGCATATCATTAGATCAGCAATGGTTCCAAGGCCTCTGCCCTCATGGCATGTTCAGGCTTTACAGCGAGACCTCACTCTTATCGGAGACTACGCTGCATTCCACTGCGGGGCAGATGGAGTCGCATTTTTCAACTCTACATCGACAAGATTTACTATTGCACCCACTATCTTTGTGATTTGTAGGTACAACCACCTTGAAATTCTCCCAGTCTCCCCCTGGCACAGCACGAGGCTGAAATATGTCGAGGAATATGCTTAGTGTTCAGTTTTGCTCTCCCCTGTCTGTGGAAACGTATTAGTCTGTATTAGTCTTATAGATGATCAAGGACAAAGTTGTTGGCCTCTCTTCAACTTTCTTTCTTTTCATCTTATTAAACTGATGTACAAGAAGTTTTTTTCTTTTTATTAAAGATATGAGACACAGAAAATCTACCTCTCTGAGCAAAACACCAGTTTTTTGGATGCGGTATGGAGCACTACATTTCATATTGATTATATGCAACAGCAGACAGGCACAAAATCTAATGTCTCATCAATCATCATCATCACCATGGTGAACAAAACCATGATAAAAATGATTATCATCAATACTATAATCACTATCATTGAAATCATCATCATCATCAGTTGGTGTTACAGCAGGTTGAGGTATTTGACCAGTAGCAACCCTTTAGAACATAAAATGGAGCGCATCATACTGTAGTTTAGTCATAGTTAACCAGCTGTGAAACACCATTCACTTCTACCCAATCCTCTCCTTAGTGCGTGTGAACTTTCATCCTGTGAACTGTAATCTTGTTTGCTCACAGAGAAACAGTGTACTGTCTTTAATGTATAATCCTTAGAATAAAATGCCAAAGATGGACTACAATCACAGTACAGTATAGCCGACCTCACAGAACTAAAATGATAGATCCATGAATCCGTGTCCTACTTTCTCAGCTTCACGATCTAGTTCTTAGCAGCATTCAGGTCTTTAATTGGAGTAAACAGAACTGAATCAGAGTTGAGTTCATGTCTGTCTATCAAATTACCCAGGTCATGTGTAGTCTTCTTTGTAGCTTTACATTCTGCATGTACCACAGATCACAGTCTGTCCTGATGCACCATCGCCTCTTATGGTGGTGGATCAGGTCATTCAGGCTGTTTGCTCATACAGTCAGAGGCAAATGGGAGATTCTCCTGTTTCCCTTCTGGGCTGAGGACCAACAAACTATCGTCTTCCAAGCCATCCAGGCAGCCAAATGGCTCTCCCTCTGTCTTTTAACTTTACCCACCATCAAAAAAAGAATACAGAAGCTCCAGTATTTGAGGAATGTTTGGCAAGTTTGTCACTGCAGCCCCGATTACAACCCATGAGTTAAGGAGCACAAGGATTACAAGGAACTGACAGAATGGCCTTCTTCCTGCATTAAATTAAATCCCCCTTTCTGTCCCCCTTTGTATCCACAGCCAGCCAAGTCTGTGCTGCCAGGGGCAGGGCACCATACCAGGCTGCTGTAATCTGTTTAACCTACATGAAAGTGTTGCAGCTGAACAGAAAAGATGACCCCTTCTTGCTGGTCACCATATCCTTCACAAAAATCATTTGAATTTAAGCTGTGTTAAATGAATCTCTGGCTCACAAAGATAAGACTTACTCCACTGGAGGCCTTTTGAGGACCTTCTCTCTTTGTGGGATTGGTGATAAAAAAAAATTAATGGAATATAACTATGTTTAAGGCCAGATTAGCTTTTCTCTGAATATATGCCATTGGAGACAAGAAGCATTTTTGTGAGGTTTTGTGTGTACATGAGAAAAGTTATATTTTGTTCCCAAGGTTACACAAACCCAAACCCAGCCCCGGCCCCGGCATTCAATTATCCTGAAATCTCTTTGTGTGTTCTGAATGCTGGAAATATTTCACAACTCTCATGCAGTCAGTCAATTATGAAAAGTAATTTGGATTTTCTCAAGCTTGTTAAATGACTGCCATTGTGGGAACCAATGATAATGTGTTATCAAGTCTAAGGGAGTTTTCTCATTTGCCACATATCAGTGCCCGAAGTTGAAGGTAGAACCTTCATCGTGTCCTTAAAAGTCGGCCTCCTCTTATATTAGATTACATGAAAATTCAAAAGTATTTTTTTTAACAGGTTCAGCAGTAACATTGAGAAGGTTGGATGGTGTTGAATCTGATAAAGCTGAGGCTCAATTCTATCCTCACAATGAAGATATGAGCAGACACTGGCCAAACACTTCAAAGAGCTGGGAGGGGAACAATCACTTTCAGAATTACTGGTTTCCTTTTGGCTTATCCCCTTCGCAGAGGAATTTCTTGTATGTACTGTAAATAGCTGTTTGTGTGAATTTGATCAGTTCAGACTACACCCAAGCATCACTCAGGCCAAAGTGTCCATAGTCTCACTCGCTGGAAACCCTGAAATCTTATCATCAAACCAAGCGCACAGCCTTTCTGTTGCACTGACAGATTCAGCTGACAGACATGACCGACAGCTTTATCTCTTTGGCCGCGAATACGTTTTTGATCTCTTGATCTTTTCTCACATTTGAACCCACATCAAAGGCTTTCAGATATTCAAAGAAAGTGGAGAATATAGCATCCTGTCTTTATGTGAGCTAATCCAAGCCAGGCGGAAGCTGCGGAGAGGAATGAAGACTGATGGATGGCCTAACGTATAAACGTAGCTCATGGTCGTGCCAGACGTGCAGCCTGCATACTCCAGCCCCGCTTTCAGGGCCTTTGTTTAAGAATCTGTCATGGTGCTATATTACAGCCACTTTTATGCTTGTCTTCTGTCCCAAGTGGGCTTTTGTTGATTTGTGTGTGCCTGAAGCTTCAATAAATATTTTCAATTCTGCAAAATTTGGAGTCTTCTATTGTTTTTACTACACTGTAGTCTACAGTTACACTGATTCATGACTTCCAAGTTCAGCAATTATCAGATAAACTTTAGATTTGCTCATCAAAGACAATGACATAGATCTGGTAATTTTAGGCTTTGGGACAGGTTATGGGTTTAGATTGCTGATGTGGACAGCTTTTGTTTAAGTGTTTCTCATAACAGGTTTATGGACAATGGAGACAAACTGTGACGCACCTCAACCTACCAAACTTATATTTCTTAAAGTGACAGTTCAACATTTTGGCAAATTGGGCTATTTGCTATAATCCCTATAGTCATGGCAGTAGGTTCGTTACCTTTAATGTAACATTGTGGAGTTTATCGGCCTTAAAATAATGTTTCCAGACTCATTACAATGGTAGAAAAATGGTTAATAGGATGAATGGTGCTGCCGCTGCAGCCTGAGCCGGTTCGCGTCGGCTGAAACTGCACTGTGTAACTTCCCTGCACGGGTCGAGGGACAGACGTAGTGGGTTGAGCAGCAGTGCACGGTAAAAGCAAAACGGTTCCCCTCATGTCAGCGATCCGGTCGTCGTCATTGTCGCCCACTATAATCCACACCTAAACAGCAATTTTGGTCCTTAAAAATTTATATTTTCAAAAATTTGTATTTTCAAAAAGCATTTTTTTTGTGGGAGTAGGAAATCTGAAATTTTGGTTGCACAGGGGGCCGGACCTGGGGAGTGAGCTGCTGCTTGCGGAGACAAAATAAGAATGGATATAGTAATGCTGCATGCGTGTTGCATCGAATGCGCACAGCTACGGCGTTGCTTTGGGTTTTGAGTTCGCTTGATGCACGTCTACATTGAAAGCAAATGATTTGGATCTAAACACGCCCTTTACAACACAAATTATGACTGGAGTCATAGATTAAGTAGGCTAAACAAAGATCAGATCAAAAGTACGCTTTGGTACTTCATAGCACAGCACTATATGCTGTGCTATGATTGGTCAATGCATTTTTAAAAGTTAAACTGCCACCTGCTGGTGTGGAGTGTAATAAACAGTGTTTCTACTGCATTAACATATCGACTGATTTTTTTTGCTGCTGGTGTTGACACGTTTGTTTTTAAATGGAGGAAAAAATACTATAAAATACATGTGGACTAGGCCTAAGAGAGGACAGCAGTCTTGCCTCAGAATCCCACACAAAAGAGAGGACATCAGCAAACTCCTCTGAACTCAACTTGTAATTAGTGGACAGCTGTTGAAATGGAGCCACCAGGTGCAAGTCATTGCACCGTCTTCACTAACGAGGCAGCACACTGGCTCGCTCAGCATCACCTGTTAGCTCAGCGAAAAAACAAAGGGAGAGTCACAAGGTCGTTACAAGAAAGAAAACGATTCCCACAAACAATGAGTCACCTAGAAATAAGGTTTTACTGCGTGTACACTTGAGCCCTAAATCACTACAGCTTTTAATTACCGTTCCATTTTGAAGAGCACTGAGACCTGGACATTCACTGTTTACTGAAATATCAACAAATGATATCATGTTTCCAAACTTAAACATGCTGGTATAAACTGTGCAAAGAACCACAGTGAATTTTTTTGATAGGATTTCTCAGCAAGTCTGCTCTCGCCCCAGGCTCTTCAATGATCAGCTCTCAACAAAAGCATTTTTTGGGGAGAACAAAGGGCTTTAAATGGGTTTAATGAAATTACGCTAGTCAGAAAACAGGCAGAGGAAGACAATGAGGATAGATGAAGAAATCAAACATCACAATCATAGAGCAAAGGTTTCTTTGTAATGATATTCACGTTCACACGGAAAAGGAAAAGGAAAGGCCCTGGAACAAATGGGATGCTTCATCTGTTGGGGATTAACTGTTCATTAGTCATAAAAGCAACATGCAGACCACAGCATAACCATCAGGCAAGTACAAATGACATAATCTCGTGGAGAAATCTCAAAAAACAAGTGTTTGTTCATTCTCTCCAGCTGTTCAACAAACTTTGCTTTAACACAATTTCTAGAGCTGGCTTTGAACCCTTAAAATCTTGCATTGATAAAAACAGGCACGGATGGGACTTTTCGTATTCGACCTTGCTATACACAGCTACAATAACTTAATAGGGACGTGTCCATGTCCAGAGCTTATGGTCAGCCACAAAACATCTCACTTAAAATTCCTCCTCAGATTTCATTGGTGAGTATGAGAAGACAACGGAGAACAGATGCCCCGTGGACATAAAAAAAAGGAAAAGGGGAACAAAAACAATTCATTTGAGTTGTTTTAAACTTGAACCCCCGTTCCCCAGGCTAGGGAGGTATAGGTTTTGGGGTCATCAGTGACAGAACCATTCCTGTCTATGCAGTGCCGCCTTGTGCACATCAAAGATCCTCAGCATCAGCAGATAGCTGGTCAACCCTGGTGAGCAAAAACAGCTGGGACTGAGCAAAACAAAGATGATATAAGCGGCTTCCTCCGCAGTGGCGGCACCAGAGCAGTCAACAATGATAAGCCCCAGCCCATATTATGTTTGAAGTGCAATTCGTCCCCCCCCCTCCTTACCACCAGCACCACCAAAACCAGACAATTTAGAGACCCATGTAATGCAAGAGGAAATATAAACTGTGATCTCTTGAACCCTGTCAAAAGAAAAGGTCTGGCTTTTGTCTCTACAACCATTTTGGGGAAGTAGTGGGAGTGACTTTAACTTTCAGGGACTGTGATCTGCGAAACCATTCAAACATGCAGAGTGAGGGAAGTGGAGTTACACAGGACACGACTGGACATTAAAATGATGCACATGTGAAAAGGTTTCTCTCTTGAGTTGAGAGTCTGACAAATTGTATCCCTGTTCTTCTGTTGTGGAAAATATGATCAATCAGAAACGCAACAGCATTCTACGTGTACACTTCCTCAAACAAGACCGACCCAAGTTCTTAACAACATGATGACAGGCACAACAGCAAAAGATGCTTTTCAAATGGCTCAGCCCGAGAAAAGCAGGACAGTGCAGTCTTTTACATATTACACAACTCCAGGACCAAATGGCATGGGGGCATACAGGGATCTCTAGGTTCAGAGGTTTCAAACAAACAGGAAGTACAGTCATTCCTGTAGTCTTGGTAACTGACATGTACATCTAGAATCTAGAAATAAACTTTCTTGTCTAAAGCACTAAAATTATACAAAATTGCAAGGGTAATGGGAGAGTTGTGCGAGGGATTATACAGTATTACGTAAATGAAGGGGCTAATATGATTATTGTGGGCACACGCTGCAGGCTGATGAGATTACTTTTGGCACTGAATGGTGAATAAGATTAATTATGTAAATGTACGTACGCTTGTCAGTTAACTTGTGACCTGTTGGACCTGTAGCCTCTTAATTAATGCTTTGAAAAGCTCCTCAAAAGCTTAGACCCATGTGCATCATGTGCACATTCAGAGGACTGGCTTTAGGCCTGGAGGAGCTTTACAGAACATTTTTAATTCATACTAGGCCAGAAAAAGTACTGGTCTGTTGTGCGGTGAGGTTATACCTAAAGGTGATGCATAAAACTAGAGTTACTCAGAGAGCTGGAGATCAAACCACCCGCCTTGTACCTTATGCATGTCACCAAGTAGGTGCTGGAAGCTTGGTGACACCACTTGTGGGCCATATTGCTTTAGCGAGTTACCCAGCTGGTAACATGTGAGCACCAGCCAGATACACTTGTCCGCCAAGCTAGTTTGTTAGCATGGTTGCTAATCAGACTGTATGATGGAGAACCACATTTAAAAAGACCAGTTTATTCTCCTCAGGTTAAAAATGGCTGGTGTGACGCCCATGATGTATGGCTTCTGATTCCCCAACCCTCTGGTCCTAAGATGCTCCAGATGTCAGCACTAGAGGGGTTGAAAGATAACCGCACAAATTTGCATGTCAAAGTTCATTAACATTACACAGAGGATCCCTGTGGATTTATTTATTTTTATCCTCTGATCGCGACAGATCTATTGTAATGAATTGATTCTGGTCCATTATAAATGTCGGTGTGGCGACGGCCCACAGAAAGCCTGTGTGTCGCCTCAGTTCAAAGACCCAGCTCTTGGCTCGGACTGTTGTCCCTGTCCCTGAGATTACGTTGATTCTGGAGCAGGAGGGGCCACCAAAACCCCCTCATCCCTCGAGGCCGTCCAAAGCCAATGTGTGAGTCAAGGGTCTCACAGCCAGGCTGTTTCGCCTCCATCTGGGCCCCTGAATTAAACATCAGCTAGGCAGACGGGCTCCCCGCCTTAGAGCTTGAGGGACTAGGAACTGAGGCCAATTAACCCATGCCCAGTCTATTCAGATCTTACTTTGTCGCCAATTAAAAGGGCATATTACAGAAGGGGATCAAAAGGGGTATAAAAGGATAATAAAAATGCTTGTGTTAGATTTGACAGGCACTCAGGGTGTTTGTATGAAATGATACTGACTGAGAGGATTTCTTTGTCCTTGTGGTCAAGTAAACATGTTACAAAGGCTGACGATAATCATCAACAATAACTGGATCCATTCTAAGCTTTCCAAGAGCACTAATAACATTTGCTTCCAGTGATTAGAGAATAACTTGATCCTTTTTTTGTTGAGCAGTGGAACACTATCACTAGAGAATCTTGCCTTGACGTAAAACACTGTTTCATCAGACGTCGGTTTGTTTGTCTTCACTGCGACTCAGTTCCTCTTCTCCAAGTCTGACATCTGTCTAGTGTGAGGAAATACTGCGGATGACACAAGGACACGAAAGATCGTGCAGGACAAGAGCAGAACTTAACGGAGTGAGGACGGTTGTTTTCTTCTATCGTTGTACCAGATGGAAGTGATCACAGATGTGACCTGTTGTAGCGCAGTATATTGCACAGTAAAAAAAAGGCACAAATGAGCAAATCATGTCACTAAAGAAGCCTTATTATCTCTTATATCTGCTATGGATAATTTAAAATGGACTTTTATAGAGTAGCTACGAGTATAAACACCAGTTTCAGTGGACTGAGGGGAAAAAAAAATATCATAGGTTAACAGGATGCAGACGCTGGTTGGAACAGTGCCATGAGTGTCCCCAAATAATATGTCTAGGATTTATCTTTATTCTGCGGAGGCTGTAAGTATTAGGACAGTGATATGTTTTTCATTGCTCTGGCTCTCCTCCAGCGCTGCTCTGGATTTGAAATGAAACACTCTCTATGAGGTTAAAGTGCTGACTTTAAACTTTGAGGGTGTTTGCGGATGTTCACATAGATATTAGATGATCAGTGTTGGACTTTTTACCTTTGGCCATGTGTGGGGGCAGTGGGGTGGGGTGGGGGGTACTCTGTATGAACATGGATACAAATCCTACATGGTTTATCAGATGTGAGAGTAAATAGCCTGAAGCTGAAGATGGAAGTTCATGATTGATGTCAAAAGCTCTGGCTCAACATGGGTGTGAGACGAAAGCAGTTTCACAGAAGACTCAATGCATATCCAAACCATTTTGGAGAAGTGATCTATCATCAATAAAGATGGGTAAGGTGCAATCCAACCTCCAGGCCACCGTAGATGGGTGATGCAAAAAAAGTTTGTTTTGTAGAGTTTTTCCAACCAATAAGAACCCGATGAAATCAAGAGAATCCTATACTACAAAAAAAAAGAAGCAGATACAAGTTTTTATCACAGGTACTGTGAGATTGCTCTGGTATTGCAGACTCTTCGTTGGCTATGATATAAAACAGCACACTATACTGTATGTCTGCTCACCTCTTCCTCAGCTTGTATCTGTGAACCTGATGCTTATCAACTCAGCACTCACACACACGCACGCACACACGTGAACTTATTTGAGCTGGCAGGGAAAATTCTCGAGGATATAATCCTTACAACATTTGTAACAAGGAATTCATTGCGTTCAGCTCTCGGTACGCCCCCACTCTGAATAGTTAACATTTTACATCAGTGCGTTCCCCCAGGGGAGGAAAAACGTGTAATGACGGTGAAACTAAAAGAAACAGGTGTTCTTCTCTCGCTCTGGGTAACGCTGAAGGTGCCGAGAGTCGCACAAAGATTGTGAATCACTGCTAATTGCATGAAATTACAGTCTCGGGCAGCAAAATGATTCTATTGTAGCTCGAGACAGCAAAGTTATAGTCGTGAATTATTGGAATGATGCTAAGTGAACAATGAGTGGCTGACTGGGAATGCTGCTGGGGGATTTACAGAAAGATTTACTTGATTATGATGTTTGGGGTAAATGCAAAAGCAAATTATTTATTTAATAACATGAAAACCTGCCAACTAAGTTTCAAATCCATTAAATTAAAAACTTGAGGAAGATGAAATAAGCTGAAGCTGTTCGTCACTTGGAAACTTTTTGGATTTAAACCAGCGATCTGAATGAGGTCAGAATACGAGCAGAGTTGGCTGGGGCCTCTGATTGTGCCTAAAATGTAAGGGGCTGTTGTGCGACCTGCTTTAAAGGAAATTATTCAATTATAGTTTTAATTGACAGCATAGCCGCCGTCTCTAATGAGAAAATACACATACTCTACAGCTGCTCAACTGAAGCCACCAAAACAAAAGCATTTGCAACAGATATTCACATGAGGCGGTGGCCTCTCATTATTCAGACTTTATCAGGAAACGCAGCCGTCACTAAACCAATTTGGAGTCGACAAATAAAAGTCATTTGTATTCTTTGACAGACAAAAACCAATAACCAGGATAAATAATGGAAAGGCCAATGGGGAAATATATGACTGATAATAAATCTTGGAACTTCTTTCATATTATGTCGGAGCCTAACTTAATATACAGTACTGTGCAGACGTTGTCTTGTACGGCTGGGTGCACTCTGTTTGCAGAACACACATCACGCGGCCTGGGTTATTCATGTAGTGTCTGTCAAACTTATATTTATTTGTGAGAGGTCTGAGATGTTCACCTCAGCAGTTTGATGTAAGCTGAGATTTCAGATAAGCAAAGGCTAAAGCAATACACAAAACATGTGTAACATTTTATGGATCAAAGCTGGATTAAATACCATTAGATAATGAACAGTTGCCTCCTTAAAGGGATAGTTCAACATTTTGGCAAATTGGCCAATTGCCATAATCCCTGTAGTCATAGCAGTAGGTTCATTACCTTTATTTGTTGGTGCAAGCTATTAGAACGGCGAAGCAGAGCCGTGAGCTGCTCAGAGCTACAGTACACTACGGATGCTCATGGGATTTCTTGGTTTCCCTCATCAAACACATCAAATACACAATTCAACAACTCTAAAACACTCTGGTGGACAAGTTGTGACCTGCACATTCACCACGCTATGAGATAATAACAGAACATTACGAGCCTGAGTTGTTTTCAAGGTAAATTCATGCAAAACCGCTGATGTGAGTTGCCTTCAGGGGCAGTTTTTCGGCAAGCAGTCTCTGTATTTGCCTTGAAAACAATTCTGTCTCTTAACATTCCGTTATTATCTCATAGCGTGGTGAATGTGCAGGTCACAACTTGTCCACCAGAGCGTCTTGGTATTTGATGAGTTTAATGAGGGAAACCAAGAAATCCCATGAGCCTCCATAGCGTAGCTCTGAGCAGCTCACAGCTCTGCTCTGCCATTCTAAAAATAGCTTGCACCGAGGCACCGACAAATAAAGGTAACAGGCCTACAACTGCTATTACTACTGTATAGGGATTATGGCAATGGGCCAATTTGCCAAAATGTTGAACTATCCCTTTAACACTAGAACAGCCAACATTCTATGTATACCTAGAACCGCCAAGAGGTCATTTTGACCTCCATTCACTCTAATGCAAAAATGGTAAATGGACTGCATTTATGTAGCCATATATATTATAAACCCAGCCAGACACACAGTTCAAAACACTTTATAGTAATGCTTCATATTCATATACATACACATATTTTACAAAAAATAACAAAAGTGGTTGCTAGGCAACCAATATAGACGACTCTTTATTTTTCTGTTTTCGAACAGTGTGTGTATGTAAAAATTTTCAAATTTTTGAATTCATGTCCATTTCTCATGAGAGCAAGGGATTGTCATTGTTATGTTCAATGTTTATGAGTAATATTAGTTTTTTATCTGTTTGACCTGTTTTAACTGTTTGACAAGTTTCTAGTATCTGAACTCGTGTTGTGTTGTGGGATGAGGTCAAAATGACTAACTAACTAAATAACTAACTATAACTATAACTAACTGGCAAACTGAGTGACTAAATGGACATTATTTAGCCCAGATTGCAATTATTGGAAAATCAATTTTATACATGTTTATATACACACACTATTCGAACAATAGAAAAACAAAGAGTCATCTATATTGGTTGCCTAGCAACCACTATTGTTATTTTTGGTAAAGTATGTGTGTGTATATGAATGTCAAGTATTACCATAAAGTGTTTTGAACTGTGTGTCTGGCTGGGTTTATAATATATATGGCAACATAAATGCAGTCCATTTAGCATTTTTGCATTAGAGTGAATGGAGGTCAAAATGACCTCTTGGCGGTTCTAGGTAAAATCTCTCTTTTCTTCGCTCTCTTTTATATCAGAATCACGAAAACGCATAAGATGATGTAGAACACACTTTTAGGAAAAGTCACCAACTGGGAGACCTAGGGTTTTTACGCAAACAGAGTTACGCGCATTTTAAGAAGCGAGAGAGGTCAAAATGACCTCACGGCGGTTCTAGTGTTAAATACCCAGCAGTTAGAGAGCAGCATACAGTAAGTATGTTTCAATAATAAACTGTGTTTTGACTGTCTATCTAAATGTAGCACCATAACTTTCATAAGTATCAGTTGCTGTTTGAGGTGCATGGGTTTCAGGTACTGGCCCTCATATGCGTGAGAAAGTACAGTCAACAGATGGACATCGAGCACCGTGCCAGGGTTAGACAGTTTGACTGGCAGGCAGTATGTTGAGTGACAAGCACCAGCAGCGTCTTGCCTTGGACTCTATATGAGTCTATGACAGCCACAGTGGACAGAGCACCATCAAGACTGATTATATTATACTTTTTAGTCATTTCCTTTTATCAGTCCTATTCACCCCACTATAACAATTTAATATCATTATTGATAGGATATATAGGATTCAAATTACTGAAACAAAACATAAATGATGGTCTTTGATTATATAGATGAGATACATATACCCCAGAGTATTTAAAATGCCTATTATAACCCAAGATCATGAATGTATGAATAATTATATATAGTGTTATTCAGATGTTTGTCATTCTCATAATTTAAACTATTACTTTTGGTGATTTTTGTATTTTGATGCTAAGCCATTTGAAGTGGTTTAATATTAACAAACCACACACTTTTCACAATAATCTGGCTCAACTTATTTCTGGCTCATTCCATTCTGACATCTTTAAAAACAGAAGTTAAAAGACATTTCATGTGGTTGTTTTTAGAAACACTTAAACCTCAATTGTTTTGCCATCATGTCATGCGTGGAATGATTGCGATGATTTACGTGCAAAAAATGCATATTTCTATATATAGTCCTGTCACGGGGGAGGAAAATGTTAGTTTCCACATGACTATGACAAAACTTTATGTTATCTTCAGAGAACTGAAAGTAGACTGTTGGCAAATAGTTTCCTTCCTACTGGTGACTCGCTTCTCTTAAATGCCTTGAACTTTGTTATTAACGTGCCACTTATATTCTGGGCTGTAAACGAGAGGACTAATCTTGACAGGTCTCTCTCAACCACGGTTTGAATAGACTGGACTGAAGGATAGTGAAACGGTTGTGCGATTATTTCTCAATTATTTGACATTATTTGTCTACTTTGTAAATCATGGCGTGTTCAGCTGCAACACTTGGAGTCATTGTTCTGTCGGGATTCATCCGCCTGCTCTCAGCAGCAAACAAGGACACCTGCGACCTCTACGGTGCAGTTGGACAGGATCTGAACCTGTCTTTGGTCTATGAGGGGCTGACAAACACACATGTGCTGAAATGGACACACAACAACACACTCATTTTTCTCAGACAGCAAGGCAAAGTGACTATCGGGAAGACAGAGGACGTTTCTACATCTGGATCTCTAGTGTTGAGGAACCTCCAATTCAAGAGTGCAGGTTCTTACCAGGCAGAGGTGCTGAACTCAAACAGCACTTCATCTAAAACATGGAGTTGGCGCCTGTGTGTGATCGAGAAGGTACAGAAACCTCAACTCTCTTACGTCTGTGACTTCAAGAATAAGAATGTTCATCTAACCTGCAACGTGGCCAAACCTCAGGGTTTGACGTTCTCTTGGATTCTTGATGGAAAGACGTTAACGAGCGAGACAAAACAAACCCTGAGCGTTTCACTGGTGCAGCTGAAAGGAGAGAGGAGCTTCGCATGCGCCTCGGCAAACAAAGCCAGCACGGAGAGTAGCGAGACTGTCCGTCCAGCCTGTAAAAGTCCGCCACCGTCGCCACCGCCGCCACCCTTGGTTTGTTTGACACGCAAAGCTGTGGTGGCGGCGGCGGCAGGAGGAGTAAGTGTGATTCTTCTTATGCTCATCGTTATCATTGTACTATGTTGCTGCCTCAGACGACACAAATCCAAGCTGAGAGTCAAGGAAAAAGGGGAACTCAGAATGCTTTCTCTGACCAAGAGAGAGCCGGACTCCACCGGCCCGGTGTACGAGACCATGCACCCAGGTGGGGACTCTCCGTCCCCGAGCCCCAAGGCCTCAGAGAGAGCCTGTTACCAGAGTGTTTCTGAGCCTGAAGCTCAGAAGGGAAACAGACCGCTGCAGCTTCCCACAGCTGCTGAGGAGCGAGAGCCTTCACCTGTGCCAAAGCCGAGGACGAAGGGTCCCCAGACGGTAAACAGCTGAAGGTCCTGCTATCAACACAGACATTGTAATTAGCGCTGTAATTGTTTGTGTCTAGGACCAGTGGGCTATGTGGTGATGTGCTGTGCTGTGGGCCCAGGAAGAAGAGTCTGTGGCAGCAAAAAGACTTTCTTAGCTAAATGGAAATGTGAAATCTTCATTATCTCTGTTAAAGTTACATTTTCTTTTCATGTTTGGGCTTCTTCATTGTTGACAATTGTGCAGTTATTGGGATATAAAAGAGGTGCTGTTTAGTCCGCTCATGGTGCAGTCGACTGTGATAGATTCATTTCCGTTTTCATGTTTCATTCTCATAATGTGTGTAACGCTACTGATGATGTTATCTGTTAGAAATGAAGAAATTTGATTCTTTGTAAAAATAAATAAATAAAGATTTTTTCTGTAATAAATTTAAGTGTTAAACTGATGATATTCAATATTTTTCAATATTGCATAATATGCATATTTATCCACATATCTGTATAATTTCCAGCTGTCTTCACCTAAAATTGATAATTCACCAATTGTCTATTCACTGTCATGCCAAGCAAGGGTTAGGAGAACTTTCGAGTCATCAAAATGCTGAATAGTGTATGAGAATGAGAATAGTGATCTCTGTTTTCAGTTTTCAGACTTGTTGTAGCAGTAGCTCCCAGTGGCTCTGTTGATGTTTGTGCGCATGTGCGGGATTTGCTGTGAGATGTTAGTTTGTTGTTGTAAACCACTGGATGTACGATGTAAACAGGGCAGAACATCTCACAGCAAATCTGGTGCATCTCGTGCAGCCATTAGGAGCTACTGCTACAACAAGGCTAAAAACAGAGATCACATTATTTTTTTCCAAACAACTTTATCATATTGCAGCTTCACGACACTTACTGTAGGTCAGTACAGACGAGCAGTATGGAGGTATTTGAATGTTCCATAGTGTGTGTTTTGGATGATTCAAAAGTCTGCCACCATTATATGAAAACTTGTTGCCAGCAGGACCCCCCCTGGAACTCCAAAAGGGTTTTGATGACTGAAAGTTCTTAAAAGAAACTCTTCCTTGGCATGACGGTACAATCTGCCACCATTATCTGAATGAAAACTTTAGAAACAGCAGGAAAAATTTAAATGGAAGGACACTGTTTAGCAAATGTTTTTCAAACATGACACTTTTGTTGCTTTAGTGACTATTTGTGACCTCAGGCCTGTGAATGTGGGGTTGACTGAAGGAATCTGTGTGAAAAGGTTGTGTTCATGGTGATGAAGGGACGTGTCACAGGGCAACAGTCTGCTTCATTTATGTGTTTATAATAGTTTGGATCTCACAGCAGGAAGTTCCAGAAGCATTTGGATACACAGGCCTCATTTGTTCAGTTTCACTCCATCCTTGGTTTTGACCTTTTCAGTGAAACTAAATATAAACCAGCAGATTTATCCATTAACACTGTTTATGTTTTTGGAAATATTAACTGGTACAGTACAAGAACTATAGAAAAACACAAACAACCTACTGTACATGTCCTTATCTCCCCTGTCTGACATACCTAGTCATGTTAATCTTAAGATTAAGAACTGGGTTTTCTAAAATAGAATCACATTGTATGTTTACATTTGTTTGGAATAAACGATCTTTATATCTCTTGTTTGTATGGAAAACTACATTAAGCAGCTTATCTGTGTCAAACACGGCCCTTTGTTCCAGCTTCTTACATGTCAGCATTCTTGCACTTATTAAAATTTGCTTGCTTGCAAGAAGTTATTAAAGGGGAAAAAAATCAATAGAGGAATGGATTAGCTAAGGCAAATATCTATTATCTCCAATGGGTAAATGGTAATCCACACATGAAAGTGTTTGCTGTCTCGCCTAATGCTGTGTGACAGCCACATAATGGAATCCCCCTGAGCGTCATCGCCTAAAACTTACAAGCCAATGTCATCTTTTGTCAGGCCCTGCTCCACTCCTGCTCTCTTTACATGGCTGAAATTTCAGTCCAGCCGGCAGGGATTTGGCAGTAAAGCTGGTATCTGCTCCTGGAACAATGTCATTTGTCTTTCTTGAGAAACACTGAGACTTGGCTGGCAACACGCGTCATCACTTCCCCTCCACGGCTAAAAATGTACAGGATATACATAGACGGGCATGAGCAACACACATGCACACGCTGTATTCTCACACACACCTCACATCCACACGAGTGAAGTGTATTTCATGATACGATTTAATGAAACACATCTCGGATGTCTTTGCCAGATCTGCCCTGGAAATGGAAGGGAAATACTTCAGAAATGTGTTTAATCAGTGGCTCTTGGAGTCTAGAGGATATACCCTTTTGATCTTGGAGTGTGTGTGTCCAGGAAAAGGGTCAATTACCCATGGAAAGTATTTATACTCATGTCAGATCATTCTTATTACAGTTCTCTAGTTGTCATGGGCTGCCAAGTCTGGGGAAAGCACAAACCAAATCAGAAAATCAGGGTTCAGCCAGCGCAGTGGCCTTTTTCATCAGATTTGTCTGAAAATACAGAGATGATTGACCTATTAGCATTCTTGAGCTAACACAGCACTCCTTGACCTCAGTCTCTTTTCCTGAAACTCGAAGCATACAAGGCGGCGAGTAAGGTGAAGCCACAATCTTCCAATCAATTCATAATTCATTGAAAAAGCAATAACGGCCAATTACTCTTGAAGATCAAACAGAGATTTGTTGACAACGTTGTTTCAAGCAAGGGCCTTTAAGTAATTCCATGTGGAAAGCTTAGGTTGCGGTCGTGCTAAACACTCCGCAGGATTGTATTAAAAAGCTGTTAAGTCCTCTTTCAGATGTCTCATGAAGCATCACATTCACACTGGATGTCAATACACCATTCCTGTTTATTTGCTCTCCTCCCTCTCTACACCTCATGGGCTTTTACACACTTTTTTCATACAGCGCAGGCAATTTGTGGACTGGCTCGGCACAGTCTGCGGCCGCCTGCAACACACCAAATCAATTTCACAAATTTGCTGAGGAATCAGGCTGCACTGATTTTTAATGGGGGGCCAGAATACTTTCCAGACCTCAGCAAGATTTAGCACCTCACAGACACTGGATGCCTGGGACCAATGCTCCGAGCACATACAAGTTTTCTAACATCTGACTGACTCTAATATGATTTGTTCAGAATGCCTCTGGAGGCAAAAGTTGAATTTTCACTTTTCAACAAATTCAGCCAAGCTCTGCAGAAACCCTTGGCTGGTTTACACTAGTTCATCTGAATGTTACCTTCTTAGCAGCAAGTTATTAAATCATCGTCAGCTACAGTATGCAGACAGAGAGTTGAACAGAAAGTCACTTGTAGCCTCGCTAGATAAAACCACAAGTGGTTTTTTTAGGCCAAACATTTTATACTAAGTTCAAAACCTTGGAAATTGTTGGCCTGTCTTTGTTTATATTGAGTCTTCGTTTATAATTTCAGACTCTATAGAAGGAACTGACTTGACTTGTTTTGGTTGGAGATTAACATCAGGCTTTCAATGTTATACTTTGTTATTAGAGGTACATTTTTGTGAAATGCAACTTTAAAGCTTCCCGTTTTTCAATAAGAAGAATTAGTAATTAAAAATGTCACATCAGACTAGACAAATGGCAAATTAGATCTCAGATATTAGCTAATGAGATACCTTCATGTTAGCTTTGTCATTGAGCTCAGTAGAGTCTTCATTACAGTACATATGATCTAGGCTTGTCATTTATTATTATTTGCCTGATCATAGTAATTTGAGCTGACACTCATCTGTATAAAAACCGCTGGATGAAACATAAATGTCATATTTCATCATTATTTCCTTGTCATTTCAACCGCTTGAGGTCTGAATGGTCCTCTTTTAATGACATCTTTAAGGTGCGCCGCCTTCTTCTGCTCTGGTTTAGTGACATGAGTGAAGCGCCACAAACTGTTTATCTCGAGGAGAAGAATTTATAATATTCGACGATCGCATTTCAATGAGCATCTACTGTTAGCATTGTGGATCTAATAGAAATACAGTTTTTAATTGTCAACTAAAATGTCATGATTGTTGCAGCCCTTACCTGAACTGTCAAATGGATGGTGTGCTAGATATAGATGTTTGTTGTTTTTAATATTCATTTGATTCTGTAATCCTGAAGAATGCATGAACAAGTTACAAATTATATTACCAGTATATAGTTCATAGTTCATGTGACGTTACAGTGAAAGTGCCAGGAAAAGAAATAAACACTTACTCAGGGATTTTCCATGCAGTGTCCATGCTCTTGGAATCATGGCAGATTAAAGCAGGACTTTTCGACAGCAGAACCTTTGATACCAGTCCTTGAAGAAGCAGGAAAGTATTACATGATGCTCATATTAATCACGCACAGACTGAGAATCTTCTGTGTATGACAACACATCCTGTCCTTGGAAACTTTGTCATGTGTGGTTCTCTTTCATGGTTACACAGGGATAGCTTTTTGAATGTCTGTTTATAAAAGGATTTTGCTTTACCGGATTTCCCTAGCAGAGCGGTTCCTCATTCTGTTCCCTGCACTTGTGCCAAATACTCCATCGTTGTCTGCTTCGACATGGTGGAAGAGACTCCTGCTGAAGCCCAGTCCTAGAAAACTACAGTACGACAAATAGATTTTCAGCATGTCGCTAATTTGTAGCCTACTGTAACAATTTGAACATTTTTCATGGATAACCCAAAATTGCAACAACAGAATGACAGAACGTTGGAAGAAGATGAACAGATGGGATTCACTTTGGTGCTCTATATCTCGCTCTTTTTTTCTTTTGAGAGACGAATCCAGAGTTATCACATCAGAACCAACTTTTCAGAGGCCTAATGAGAATTTACTGGTTGAATCTCGATTTTGGCAACAGCAGCAGTTAGGAATGCATGTACAATATGAATCACATTGATACCCCATCATGTGCCCAGGAAATGAGACACAGGATGGAGAGATGGACAGAATCAATGTTCAGACCATATCAGCAGCGAGTAGAACAAATATTCGCATAATTTCATTCTAATGCCTCAGCAGCTGCTCTCAGCCAGGGGGCCTGGCGTGTGAAAAGAGAAAAGGCTGGGAAAACAACAGCCCTTTGTCAGACTCTGACTCCGACAGGAGCGCTGCTGCCATATAAAGCCAATGAAGGAATGTGACAGCACCAAGGTCTGCAGACATGATGCAGAACATCACCGCTCTCAGTGGAGATTTTAAAAATAGTTCAGTGCGATAAAGAACCACTGTGCTGTGATGTATTGTGTATTCATTGGTTCAATAATACTTGTAATATGTTTGAAGATTCTGCACAGATCCACTGGGAATACTGAGTAATGCTTCCCACCTGTCAAGTGTATTGTGGAAGTCACAATCAAGCTGTAGCGCTCTCCACCACCCACGCAACGAAACTCAAAATAATTTATTCTGGAAGTAAAATAATAACTTTTTTTTTTTTTTCTGAAGGGAACATTTTTGGAAAATGTAACTTTTCGGTCTGTACCGCAACTATACATAATTCAGTGGCTGAGATAACAAGCAGCTAAACCTCAGAGCTGCTGCAACTTGATAGGGCTGTCGCTTTTCCAAAAAGTTCAAGTTTGAACAAATATTAATGAATTCAGAAGGCGGGATGCAGCCATCACGCTTCTGGATGAATGTGTCAAAAAGCAGCCAGTCAGTCAGACGAGGCTTAGTGTGGTTGATGTTGCACCACTCGTTTTTGGTATGTGTGCCAAAGAGCCTTAACTTTGTTGGTAATGTTGTCATCTACCTACATACTACAACAACAAGGCAGGAAATACAGTACAGCAAAATTAATGTGAATTTTAAAGGGATAGTTCATCCAAAATTCAAATTGCATTCATTATCTACTCACCCTCATGTTGACTAAGGGCTGGGAGAATTTTCAGAGTCCTGTAACTCAGAGGCTTCTCTGAGTTACAGGGGGTCTCAGCATAGTAGTGCATGTCCATATATGTAATGGTTGCAAATGGACACCGGCGGTCGCCGTCACAAAAAAACACACCAAAAAACATCCAAATACCTCCATGCTGCTCATATGTAATGTCTGTCTTGTATTGAAGTGCCGAAATGCGAAATTGTTCCAAAAAAAATATTTCAAGCCTGTTTTGTAGCGGAAGCTCCTCTTCCCGGTTCGCCCAGTTTGGAAGAAATTGGACGGACATTACATACGAGCAGCATGGAGGTATTTGGATGTTTTTTGGTGTGTCTTTTTGTTAGGAAGAAAAGTGATGTCCATTTGCAACCGTTATATGGACATGCACTGCTACACCAAGACCCCCTGTAACTCAGAGAAGCCATGGAGGACACTGAAACTTCTCCCAGCCCTTAGTCGACATGAGGGTGAGTGCAATTTGAATTTTGGGTGAACTATCCCTTTAAGAGAACCACAAGGCAAAAGAATAGAAGACGGAATAGGTTACTTTCTGGTTAGAAATCATTTTCACACAGTTGGATGAGATTGTGAAGAAATATCCACATATTCGTGCCTATCTAAATCCTGTTTGTGTTACTTTTCCATTCATTCTTAAGTACATAATGTTGTAATTGACATCCTCTTGAACTATAAAATCTGGCTTCTCTAATTATATTCTTTTTTTAGTGTGGAACAACTGGAAACATAGTTTTGCACAAGTTTTAAAATGGGTTTATGCAAGCAGTTGGGCAGAAATCAGGCTCCGACAGCAGTCGGCGCAGCGACTGGTTGAATTAACGCTTTTAAAACGGACTCATCATCATTTGTTTTACAAGCTTAGGTTTTGGAAAACAGATTCTCATCAGTTTTTAAAGGCAAAGTCTGTACTTTTACTTACTGGAGTGGTTTTCCCTGCTTCACTTAGTGAGATTGTGTTCAGATCATGTGAGAGTTAAAGGGTGCTTCAAAGTGTGGTTAATCTTGTGTTGTCTGTTTGTTATCCCTCACCAGGTGGATCTCGCAGCTTGTCTCCATCTCGGGCACTGCTTCGAATTCCAGGTGAAGCTCTCGCACAGGGGATGAGTCTAAACAAACATTCCAGCAGAATCAGCTGTAGACAAAAGAAAGGCGGTAAAACCCCAGTCCACAGATTCTGTAAAGCAAGACCTATCATTTCCACCACGACCGCAGCTCTGTAATAAAAATGCTTCTATCAGCCAAATTACCTATCCACAGTCTCGCACCTGATATAAATCAGATGGAAGAAAAATTCCGCCTCCACTTCTAATAAGCAACTTGTGTGCACAGACTGGATGTTCATACAGAGATCAAACATATCTGAAACATTCTTAGAGATACAGAGTGTGCCAACATAAAATTACACCCTGACAACAACAAAAAAAAACAAAAGAAAATCAACACCCTGCAGCCTACGAGAACCATTTTGCACAATAAGACTTTTTTTGCTTTGACATGCAGGGAAAAAACATTTAAGATGATTCTCCCAGATAGCTGCAATCCCTTTTGAGGAACCTCAACAAGAGATAATTTGGATAGTTTGAAGCTTTTGTCTTGGTCTACAGGCCTATCTCATCTCAGAGAAAACGATCCCTTCAGCCTTATTGTGCGTGTGGATCCATGCAGGGATAACAGCATGTCAGTGAAGAGCCGTGCAACAATAGGTCAAGATGAGAGAGGTGTAAAGGTGCGACAGAGGGGCTTACAACACCAGCTTTTGCTTTGACTATGGCGTGTCTATCTAACAGAGCATCAACACAACACTCCACTGGTCTCTCTGTGTGGCCTCAAACATCTTTCAAAGGCACTCTGCTTTTTGCAGTGGCCTCGTAGTGGAAAATTGCCTTGAAAAGTACTTTATCGGCAAAATAGATAAGAGCTTTAAAAATGTGTGTTTATGGGTTATTTATCGCTGCCATGGTGACAAACTAGTTGAGCGAATTGCTCAGGAAAAAAAACTAAACACACACATTAAAGGGACTACGAGGAGTTTCGGAAAACGAAGCGCACGGTAAAATTCTTGGGCTGGCGCAAGACAGACGAAAGGAAAACATCGTTTTCCTTAATCAAGAACAAAAGTCGTTGTTTCGAAGACAATCAGATATCGTAGTAGTTCCGACCATAAACAGCGATTTTTCCCATGAAATGCTGGGCAAGTCAACCACTAAATAATAATATCAAAATAACTATAGAGTGCCGAAGCGGAAGCAGGAGGTAACGGTGCCATGGGTGCTTAATTCGGAAAAGGTCTCCATACAAATGAACGGGAGTCCAAGTTTTATTTCGTGGTCCGATTGAATTGCACCATGAAAAAAAAAAGACCTCTACCTGTTTAAAACATCAAGTTTCATGCTGAGAAATCAGCAGTTTGTTGTATACCTATTGTAAAATAAAATTCCTAAAGAATCCGTAACCAGAAAGACTACAGGTCGCGTAGGTGACGTCACACACCAAATGCCGTCCTTTTCTGTGTCAGTTGGTGACGTATTTTTTGTGGGACACAGATCTGTAGTCCGTAGAGCAGTCTTCACACAAAATACATTCTTCTGTTGCCATTTTATGATAAACTGCTGATTTCTCGGCATGAAACGTGATGTTTTAAAGGTAGAGGACATATTTTTTTGTCATGGCGCAATTCAATCGAATCACGAAATAAATTTTGACTCCCATTCACTTGCATGATGAGTTTTTCCGAATTAAAGACCCATGGCGCCCTTACTCCCTGCTTCCTGCTTCCGCTTCGGCACTCTATAAAGACAAAACAATATATTTATCGAAAATGGAGCCAATAAATAGTGTGGGTAATGTAGATTCATCCACATTAATATGAGACTCTTTTATAACCAAAAGCAAACTCCTCGGGGTCTCTTCAAAATTGAGCAAAGCCAACAGTAGACATTATACAATATGTCTGAGTGGGAAATAGAATACTAAACTGCTGTTGTATGAGACTCCACTGTCTTTTTTATTCTGCCATAATATGAACAACAGCATTAAAACAGTGTATTTTTAGCTGAGGAGAATAAAGAAACATGGAATAGCTATTGATATCATGATTGGCCATTGTCACAAATCATTTTGCAAGGGTTAATACTGACACATGAATGTCTAATAGAGTACATTTAATTGTGTGTCTAACAAGTCTTCTGGGCCAATTAATCAGTGTCAGATCTTCAAGTCCTTATGGCGACTGACAGACAGTCTGGTCAAAGCGGCCATTGATACTGCCAATAAACGTGTCACAAGCAGCTGGGTGGTGTACATCGCTGAGCTGGCGTACCATATGGGGTGCTAAAACGGAATCAGAAATCCTACTGCCAGCCAGCATGGCATGTGAAAGGCTCATTTTTTGTGGGGCGGGGGGTTTACATGGCACATTATATTTCATCCTACACTGTAACAGTGGGTGGAAGACACGAGGCTTAAGAATTTGACGAGCTTTGGAGAACAATGCAGGCATGCGTCGGTGTAAAAGTCACCACGTCCCAGTCAGCAGTCTTTGGAAAGAAAGAAAAAAGTAAAGAATCCGTGCAGAACACATGCTGGGCAGATCAGCAACCACCTGTTTTGTTTATTCAGTATTTGCAGAGCTAACAATTTCTTCCTTTGCGTAAAAGACTGATTTCATCCCTCTCCCAGGTAGCAGACAACATTAGCTGCAGGCATGAGTGGTAATGATCCTAAAACACAGTCGTTACACTCAGGAAGAGCCTGAAGCTTTTCTCCAAAAGTGGATTTTTGGGCATTGCTCCATACATTTCATTCATTTTATTTCATCTATGACGAATCTTTACACATCCAGACATGAATTAATCAGTTGTAGAACACATCCCCAGTTACAATTATGGGTTTGGAAGCTTAATTTCTTTATCGTGTCTCAACAGAATAAAAAGACTTGGATTAGTTTGAACATTGTCTTTCCACACTTGCCTCAATCTGTTTCAAATACATAAATTCATCCATCAGTCAGTTGCTTATCTAATTATCCTTTGCAGCGGGTGGAAACCAAGTCTAGCGCACATTAGGTGAGGGTTGGGCCTCAGCCTGGGCAGGTTGCATACCATACATGGACTGATAACCACTTGCACTCAGCCCTATGGGAGTCTCAAAAGCATTTCACCTGCAATTCACACTCAGGGAGCACATGGAAAATGTGTGTGATTCAAAGCTTGTCACAGTAACCACTGGGTAATCTGAATCTCTCCGCATAGCTATCTCATCCAGATCTCCCTTCATAGCTCAGTTTTACTTCCAAATGGACAGAAATTCATTTGACTATGAGATGAATATCAAGATGGCAAAAAGAGGCTGTAAGAGACTGTAATGCAATAAAGGCCTGTCATTGGCTATTGTGCTGGCCCACTGAAGTGGCTTTGTGTTCAAGTAGCGCTGCTGCAGACTGGGATGAGTGCCTCTTACCACGCTACCGTGCTAATAGACTGCTGGTGTGTGTAAGTGAGTGAGAGAGAGAAAGAGGTTGTGGGCATAAAAGGCTGAACAAGGCACACACACACACACAACTAAACAAATGGACTCATACAAAGACATACCCAGACACACATACACACTCACTGTCTGTAGCCCAGACAGAAAGACATGCACAGCGGCTCTTAGACTGGCTCTTAATTAGAGCAGGTAGACACAGGGGAGAAGGGGTGGGGGGTGGGGGGTGGACGTTGTTGGGGTTTGAGTGCCTTTTAAGGATGAATGGCTGGAGGATAATGTGGCTTTTTTGTGGGTTTAATATGATCACAGCCTCGTACAAGGCAACAATGATTAATAATCACAACAGAGGTTAAGGTGCGGCGAGTCCTGGCGATAGAGGGTGCAACCAAACGTTTAAGTGTCTAGGAATTTCCCATTTTTCTCTTGTCCAGAGATCGTATCTTCCCCCTGACAGAGGAGGGCTATAGTCTACATGTCTCTCGGGTACAAGAAACCAGAACCTGTTATTTAGTCAAGCACAGAGGGAAAAAGTGGCTTAAGAGAGCAGAGGACCTTCAGAGAAGTGATTGATGTGAGTTAACCCTGTCAAATGCAGGGTTATGGATCAGCGCAAAATGGGACATAAATCACTTCCAAATGGTTTTACCTACCACTGTGAGATCGCACTGATGCACTCTTTGTTCTCTTTACTGTTTCTCTGAACATCTCTACTGTATTCAGCCAGTGTAGGTATTTTAATACTAACAGTGAAATCACAGGTGTCTTGAGTCTACATGTGTTGAGGCCAATGATGAACATTGTGTGAAGATTCTCCAATCGCACCACCTGGTATCTAAAAATCCTACCATCAAATGCAAACCCTGTTAACCACAAACTGGGCTTTATTACACATCTGATTTGAAATTACCAAGCACTGATAGGAAACGATACATCCTGCATAGTGATGTTAATTCTGAGGTCAACAGGACCCCAGCGAGGTGCCATATCTGATGACTTATGAATTAACTGTTACTGGAGCAGTGTTTGGCTCACTTGGTAGAGCTGAGGCTACAGTCCTCACTGCAGATGGCCCCGGTGTGAATCCTGCATCGGGCAGCCCTTTCTCTCTCTGCCTCCTCATTTCCTGTCACTCTCGTCACTGTACTATCAATTAAAGGCAATAAAAAGCCCCCAAAATATGCTTACAACTGTTAATACACTGCATCCAGAGAATAGAAATACTATTTGGATTTCGGAGAGTTCAAATACTGTCAACAACAATCAATGTTTTGTATTTTTTTGTTGTTGTAATGCATCAGTTTGTGTGGTTCAAAATCATTTCTATGGGCAAATAAAACTAGAAAAACAGTCATAAGTATCAAGAAAGATAAGTGGTGTGAAGAAGTATATTTTGGAGCTGTAAGAGACAGCTCGGGGTCTCCAGGCCCCTAACAAAACATTGAGGTTAAGGATTTTCAAGAGGTGACTTCTCTGTCTTTGGCTGCATCTGCATCGCATCGAGTATGATGAAAAAAAAAAAACTACTCCTCTTCAGCAGAAAAACAATTGAGTATGGAAACATGGACATAGTCTATTCCGAGCTACCTTGACAAGAATTCCCTCATGACCACTAACGTCTTTTTCATACGCTTTGCAGATTTTTCCACTGAACACATACAACATGTCACTTTTTTTTTCGCACGCACTATGAAAACCCCAAAATGCTGAAGCCACAATAAAGACAATGTTGTGCCTTTCTGTGCTTTTTTTTTTTTTAAGAGGAGGATTTCAGCTGCTTGTCTGTGTCCATCACATGACAGGGCGTGTGTGAGTGGCCTCTACTGTATGTGCCTTGCAGGCCTCTTGTTATTGTGAAATACAGAGGAGAACAAAGGGGACATTCTGTTAAGAGGTTTAATACGCCCAGGTGATGTGAGCCACAACAGTGTGTAAAAATCTCCAGAAAGCTCATTTGATTGGAGTGTTAAGCTGTTAAAAATAATAAGCCGCCCCCCCTCCGCCGCCCCTCCCCTCCTGTTATCCAGAGTCCCGCACACAAAATAGCGGCCACAGCTTGCAGCTATAGCCGTGTCTGGCCTTTGCCTCATTCATTCTGACTATGCTGACATGGGGCAACATTTTCCAGGCTGCTTAACAGCCTTAAGTTTTACAATGGGAAAGTATTTTGTGCAATGAAAACACTGCCACTGGTCATAATGTGTATTTCCTATAAATAACACACATGTCAGCAAGATTTTATGACAATTTTCACTTTGAAAACAAACACTGTAGCTTTGGTTATACAGCAAATACAAGCACTTCAACAGCTCAACGATGGGAGCAGCATATGACTCACAAAACAATAGCTTGTTGTCTATCGCCTGTCTGAACAAAGATCCACCAGCGTTTATGAACATCCTCTCCAGACACACAGTTCAAAACACTTTATGGTCTACCCTTAAATTCATGATTCACACACAGCCTCACGTTCACAGATCAAACAATGCGAGTCCGTTTTTCACCAACAATATGTGATGACTGGGCTTTATTTTTCTACTGTTCGACCCCAGTGTGTCCGACATAAACCCCTCAAATTTGATTTTCCAATAATTCCAGTTGGACCAAATAATGTCCATTTAGACAGCATACCATTTGCCAGTTAGCAGGGAATAGTTCAGTTATTTAAGGCAGTCATTTTGACCTCATCCCACAACCACAACCACCACCAGATACTAGAAAGTTGTCAAAGCTGTTAAAAATGGACACTCAAACAGATAAAAAACCTAAAAATACTCATTCAGTTCAACCAGTTAAAGTCAATGACAATCCCTTCCTTCAAAAGTGAGAAATGGACAGTAATTCCAAAATTTGAAAGGCAATTTTGAAAATTTTTCATATCCCCCTCCCAAAATAGAAAAATAAAAAAATATTGGTGATAGCCCAGTTTTGCAGTGGATTTTTTGTAAAATATGTGTTTTATGGATTTTGAAGCAGACATGGTGCATCAAAAGATGAAACTGAACTGTTCAAACCTGGCTGTTCCACTATAGGATATAATGTGTGTGTGTGAGTGAGTCCATTTGGGATTTTTGTTATTGAGCATGAATGGAGGTATACAAGGATTTGAGCTTCTTAAACAAATGTTCCTGTTCTAGTGTTAACACTGCCAGTTAAAATTTTCAATGGACAGATTTTGAGCTAATGAAAACACTGGCTGGTTTGTGTCTATTTCTGTTTAATAACACACATGTCAGCAAGATTTTATGACAATTTTCACTTTGAAAACAAACAACCAACAGCTTTGCAGTTGTACAGCAAATAAAACTAAACAGCTCAACATAGAGACACACATAATGACTCACAAATTCACAAGGAATTATTGATAAACTTGATAACTGTCAAACTATGGTTAACCCCTGAGTTTCTGAATCAAAGATCCAGGTAGGCAGGGTTTCTAATGATCTACCTCCATCTACTGGTCAACAATAAATATGTTTTACAATGAACTTCAGTGTTGTCCCCTCAAATGTGTTGATTCATTAGAGCCTCACGTTCACAGATCAAACAATGCGAGTCCGTTTTTCACCATACAACATGTGCATATGGGCTACTCACCCTGTTTGAGGGCAGTCTGTAGTCATGGCAGCAGCCCCTCACCCCCTGTTCATACCTCCTCCAGTTGGACCAAGCCCGTCTCTGACAGCATACCATCCGGCCATGAGCAGGGAATAGGTGGTCAGCTTTCAGGATCCTGGTATCAGCTTGTTGGTTCATGATGGTTCCACCACCACCACCACACACACATCGCATGCAGCTGTTACAAAATGGACACTCTAGACATGTAACACAATACCTAAAAATGACCTCATTCAGTCTCAGCCAGTTAAAGTCAAAGTTTTTCCAATTGCAAAAGTGCACAGCCATGCTTCTCTGAACCAAATTCTCATTGTCTGGGAGGCAAAGATTGAATCAGTCACTTCTTTCCAAAACCAAAACACTTTTCACCTGTTTAGACAGCCCAGTTGGCAACAGATAACTGTGTAATCTGTGCTGGAATTTTAGGATTTTGAAGCAGACATGGTGCATCAAAAGATGAAACTGATACTGTTCAAACCCAACTGTTCCACTATAGGATATAATGTGTGTGTGTGAGTGAGTGAGGGGTGGGAGGGAGTTATGTGAGCATGTGTGAGGTATACAAGGATTTGAGCTTGCTTAAACAACCTCCTCCTGCTGCAACCACTGCCAGTGTGAAAATCATTTCAAGGACAGATGAGCTATAGGAAACTGGCTGTTTGTGTCTACTGCTGTTTAGTGTTTACACAGTATAGTTCATTCCCTACACAAAACACAGCGATGCAACCAACAGCTTGCAGCACACACGAGCAAAACAAAACCTGACATAGAGACACACATAATGGACAATATATAGAATTCACCTAGTAGGAATTATTGATAAACACGTCTGATAACTAAAAAGAATCAAACTCTTTGCTCATGGTTTTTTTGTTTTTCAAATCAAAGATGAAAGGTGATGAAGGTGAAGGAAGGGTTTTAGGGATGTTCTGAACTCCATCTACTGGTCAACAATAAATATGTTTTACAATGAACTTCAGTGTTGTGTACTCACTGTGTTGACATTAGATGTACATTCGATTCGAAACATGCCATTTTGCTTTTAAGTCGTCTCAAACATTTATTTCCACAGCTTCATGTTTGAGGGCAGTTGTGTTTTCTATTTTTCAGCAGGTAGTGAAAGTGACTGGTTGGTAAAGTTTTTAATTTTGACTGGCTGAACGCTGGTTTGACAACAAAGTTCAGTTTTGGGGTCCTGATTCAACTTTTTGGTTCAAAGTTTGGTTTTGCATGGGATCGTTAACATTGTTAATGTTATTGAAAACCTGTGGTTTGTGTTCACAGTTGAGAGAAAAGGACAGAAGCTTTCAAGAAATGTGTCTTAGCAATCGAGAAAAACTGTAATGTATGTTAGCTGTTTCTTTCAGTTGGTCTTACATTGCATTTTTATTTTATTTTAAGAGATTCATATCTATTTTTTTAAACTTATTTTTGATGTCCCCTCTCATACTTGCTCATACATATTCTGGATGAGACTATTTGTTTGTTCTTCTTCTGACACTGTGTTACTTTTATTCTTATGTTGTTGTTGTTGTTGTTGTTTGAGATAAAATTAAATGCTAAACAATTTCACATTGTCTTTGCTGGGCCTTCTTGATATAATAATAAGTATAGTTATCATGACCTTTGTTTGACCTTTTAAATACAGTTGTATTCAATGGGCTCTATGCACAGCCCCACTACTTCCTTAAATTAATCCTGCTCCTGTTTTCTGTCTTACATTGTTGGACAAATTGATTAATCCAGGTATGTCTGAGTAGTCACAATGGTCAGACACACCTGGATAGACACACCTGGATTAATCAGTTTGTCCAATAATGTAAGACAGGGAACAGAGGAGCAGCATTAATTTAGCTACAATAGTCTCATTTGTCCACAGAAATCATTACAAACTAAAATAACACCACATCTACCCTTACCTTGGACCCTAACCCTACATAACATAGCACATTATTAAGAACTGAGGCCATATTTATACATCAGTGCTCATGTAGTTTGTCTGTCAGTTTGGGACAGAAGATGTAGGGTCTTGTTTAATCCACTAGGGGGCACTGTTTGCTCACGTTAGGACATGAATGGACTTTGCCTTTTAGTGCTTAATTAACAAGAAACACAATATTTTTAAAAGTATGCTAAATGTTAATTACTTGACCTCTTATAAATGTATTTTGGAAGCAAATATGGCTGCAATCCCATGACAATAACTGAATAACAAATACTTACACTGTCGATTACTGTGGAGTTATAATACTGCACAATTAGTATAGGTATAATACTACTTGTGACCCTGCTGTCTAAAGCACAGAATAACTCATGACACGTTATTTCATTCACTTCAATTGAATTTAGCAATTCCATAATGCGTAAAGCTGAAATGAGTTACATCAGTGACTGAAAATGTGCCAGTACTGAGGGTGTATTGCCTCAGTCAGTGCAACCCATGGTTGTGGATAAGAGCTCCTCAGAACAGGTTGCAGCTGCAGATTGGACTGGAATGCCTGTGTTGTTACCTCAAAGCAGACTCTCCTTCATGGTAAACATCAATCATTAGTGTCTTTTATGAGGATTCTCGGTGCACGTTTGTGTTTTTCAGTTCAGCCATTAAAGACGCCTGGTTTACGCTCACAGCAAGCAGGCCAGGGAACTCGTCTTCTGAAGTCGTCCATAGCCTGGAGAACCTGGACGGACCTCAACGCAGCTTGATTTCACTGAGAAAAAAAAAAAAAAAACTTGGAAAAAAGCTTGTGAGGAGAGTTGTTGTCGTGCTTCGGGACTCTTCCAAATCCTTAGATTAGATTTTAGGGACCAAGGCAGGCTTCTGGCAAAGAATCAAAGCAGCTCTTGAGGGACCACAGTATCTGTTTTCATTTAATGTACAAAGCCATCTCTGTGCAATGAGCCCTGGAAAAGTGGCGTGTACATAAACAGTTTGCCTTTCGCTGAAGTACCTGCACCTTTTTATTACAGTCGTTGGGTGACATAATTCCTCAAAAATGGTACTCTCCGGCTCTAGGTGAAGATTTCAAAGCTCGCTTACTTCATTCTTTGATTTGACAGAACAATTCGGTGAGTCATCGTGGTAGTTGACATTTTCAGCTGTTTCCAGGACTTAAGGGTACTGCTGTGAGAAGTGGATTTAAGGGTACTAGCTCTGTTTATGTGTCTCTTGAGTGGAACTGAACTCCAGAAAGTTATGTTGTGGCAATGCAACCTGCACCACTAAGTGAATCCATATGGAGCCGCAATCTGGCAAGCACAAGCGCCCAGCCAGCACTGACCTGCTGCCTTCCTTTATTAACCGATTGGTCCCTTAGTGGTGAGGAGAAACTTTTTAATGGTGATGAGAAAGACTTGACTTTTTACCCTCAGCATTTTCTTGTAAACCTTTTTTTATTGTCTTTACATAGGCTAATATTTAGAATTGTTCCATTGGAAAAACATAGCCTACATTGCGTCTTGTTCAAACAAGGTTGGGTGTCATGTTTGATGTTTGGTGTCAGCCAATGTTACCACACTCTCCCTCTCCCTTGACGGGGCATCCATCTGCAATGGTCCAGAATGTTGCTGTCTGGTCTTCAATCAGCCCAAAAGGGCACATGTCACTCTGCTACTCTTCAGCCTACACTGGCTGTTCAGGGCTGTAACTCACTGATCTTTACTTTCAGAGTAACCAGCTCTTTCTTGCCCGCCCCAAGGACGTTACCTGCCCTCATCCCTGCACACAAAGCACAGTCTAGTTATTATATTCTGTCAGAGCAGTAGCATCCTCCTTTCTGTAACTTCTGTTCATCTCTAGCGGAATTCTGTGTAGTTACGAAAACACTGCTGGTGTCGTGCCAAAACGTGTTTGCATCTGCGGGAGTGTTCACGGTCTGTTAAAGCTGAAAAGCTTAGTTTATATGGCTCTACAGCTGCTTTCATCAAATACACCAACTGTCAGAGCTAAAGGTGTAATTCCAAATTATGCATTGCAATGGCCCTTTACTAATTTTTCAAGCCTTGTCTTGCTTAAAGGGATAGTTCAGCTTTTTTGAAGTGGGGTACGAATGGCCATGGCAGTAGAAACGAGTCTGCTTTGATCAGCTAGTTTTGCCGCCTACAAGAAGTCTCTGTATTGTTATTATGTGTTACAACAACCCAAACTGTTATCAGTACAGTCTCGTCACAAAACTATACACCAGTTCAAGGGTGCGACAAAAGTAAAAATTTACAATGCATCAGCTGGTCGGATTTTTTTTTTTTTTATCTGGGCCTAACCAACTCACTCAGTAGCCTTCTCCTCCACACAGGCAGGATCCGCGACCTGCTGTATCAATCCGCCACTTCCAAGCACCTCTTATCCAAACAAATAACAACACCCTCGCTCCAATGTCCTGTCTTGCAGTCACATACTAGTGCAGCTAAATGGGACTTTGTCACACACAAATAACAGTGGCAAGCTTACCTGCTAGCGAAACTCTTGTCGGATGCATCCATGGCTTGATGTAGCATTTTGGGTCGCTACCTTGGAGCTCTCCACAGTCTGATGACAGTTTGTTGAGGAGGAAGCGATGTTGTACTGTAGCCTAGTCTGTGCAGGTGTAGGAATCGCTTTTTTTTAAAAAAGTGTAGGCCAAGAATCTACTTCTGTCATGGGCGCCTCATCAGGTTGTTGTTCTACCTGTGTCTGACTTATGCCCCCACCCCCCCAAATCTGAGGGTGAACGCATCATTTCCTGTGTGCAACGCGGGAATGTCGCCGGTCAACATGAAATCACGAGATTCAAAAACAGCTACTAAAAACACTGAGTGAAAGTATTACACAGCTTCACTGTAACAACTTTGCAACAGAATCTGACTGATCTATTGAAGGAAACATGTCTCTGTTTCATTTAATGACATCACAACTAAAGACAATCATAGTCCATTTAAGGTGACATGGAAACTTCCAATTCCCATCCACTGTGAATGGATTTACAGTAGCCTACAATATGAGTATCAATAATTACATGTTCATATTTTATGCTATGGCTATTTCAATGATGTTGACCCCATGCTGTCTGTGTTGTTTAACTGGACTTTTTTCTATCTATCCATCAATATCTATATCAATTTTATCTATGTTCATATTTTAGGCTATCTATCTATTTCTATCTATCTATCTATCAATGAGACAGGTCTTCTGTGACAGTTTTAAACTTAAATTCTGTGGAAAAATCACAGCACACCCAAATCATTACTACTCCAAAAAGAGTATTGTACATTTCATTTTTATAAATGCTGTGCAAGCAAGATAGACTTAAATTAAACTGTGAGTCAGCTGAAAAGCATGTTTTATTAATACTTTTTGACAGCGTTAGTAGAGTAGCACGATATACAGTATTGGTACGATTAGTAACCATAGCACCAGAATCAATCATTCATTTCTTTTATACAGGCTACATACATACTGTAGGTACATATGATTCTTAAAAACATCTTTGGATAAAGCATGGCAAACAAGCACAAGGTTTCTCTATTCAGTACCAATGCCCATTCAATATTTAGCACACTGTTTACAATTCAAGTATGAATATTAAAAATAAACATATATCATAAGTTACAAATCTTAATGGTTATTACAAAAAACAAAAAAACAAAAAACAAACAGGATTACATTTCTACAAAATTTATGGCACATAGTGCATCAAGTATTCTTTAAATTTCTGATACAGACCTTGTAGAACAATTGACCATCATAAAAATGAATGATAGCCAAAGGTTTTCTAGCTGCTCATTGACTTATTTTTTTCATTTATTTTTTTCAGCCATTCTTTAAATCATAAGAAGCTGCATTGTCTGAGAAAAAAAAACATACCTGCATCTATATTCTAACTTTGGTTAAAGCTTAACATCAGAGTACCAGCAGGTTAGGTTGCTTGTAGTAGTGGTCATTTTATAATGAGTTAAGTCAAGGCCAGATTTCCTCATGCAGTCTGATATAAAATCTGGCAACCTTGCAGCTAGTTTTCTAGCTACATTAATAAAAAGGACTACATCATGCATTTATAGGCAGTTGCTACATCTGCTGAAGAGACGTCAAAGCCAAACCCTGTCAGTTATATGAACTGAAACCCAAAGCCAGTGTTTTCCTTCTCATGATCAGAGGTAATTCCAGTAGTTCAAAAGCACCAGTTAAAAGATCCTTATTTAAGGTTAGTGGTTATTGGCTACAAATAGCAGGCTAATTTTTTTTTCTTTCTTTCATTCTTTTTCTTTTTTTAAGCAAAGCAGACATAGGACAAAAACACCAGGCAATGGCTTCTCTGTCGGTAGTAGTCATTGTACCTTAAAACACATCTACAAGTCAATACAGAATAAATACGGTCAGACATAAATATATTACAACACATATCTCGGTAGAGTATGGGTGTATGTGAGAGGTAGGGGTTGCAGGTACCTACAGCAGGCCCAATGGAGGGTGTGATGTGAGACATCACACCTGATACTGTGTAACGGCATAACAGATGAGAACTTGTCTGTGTGATATAACACTAATATTATGTCTAAAATACAGTGAGCCACAGAAAACTGTACTTAAATACTAGGAAGTATTGATATATTTCAGGTATCTCATATTGACCTCTATGTCAGTGGACTGTCTATCCAGGTTCCAGTTGTTCTGTAAAATAACTGACAGCAGAGTGACAGCAGACAGGCTTAAAACACACACAAAAAGGAAGACTAGAATTATCTGTACTTGCTCTAACGGATCCTTATGTTCCGAGATGACGTTAACGTTAACGTTGTCTAAAGGTTTGACCTGGAGGGCATGTCTGGAAGGATATCAGTAGTGACTACATTGGCGACATTATACTTTCTATAAGTCTTGTACCCTTAAGGAATAGTTAGACACTTAGGGGAAAAACTGGGACTGATGCTAATTTTGGCGCTAAACTTAGCTGACTAGCTACCGGCAGCAGCTTCGTTTTCATGTGGCCTTGAAAGCAAATAAATGCCAAAATGTTGAACTATTCCTTTAAGACCAAGTAAATCTCAGCAGATGCAAAAAAAAAAGTTTTTTTCTATAAGGTTTTGTACAGTTTTACATATTTTCATATCAATCTACTGTAGTAGTTGTCATACCATAAAACAATAACACAGCCATCCCATACTGTTCTATTGTCTGTCTGTATCACTTGTCACTGGATGATTGCAGTTATGATAACATATTATCTACAGTGTGTTGCTTTTTATACTGTCTCACTGATGATTATGAAATCCCGATATTTTTTTTAAAATACACTTCATTTCATAGAGTACCATTAAGATTTGTATTTTCTGCTGTTTGTGTGGCTGCTTTCTCAATGTTTTGAAGAACTATATCCCTTTGTACGATGCTAAAAAAAAAAGCACAACAGTGAAAGAACAAAAAGGTATTCGGAGATTCGGAGATTCGAAGCCAAGAAGCGTCTGATAGACATTGCAACACTGATGGCAAGCAAATATACTGCAGCTGGTTCCTCTTCGGAGTTAGCAGTTTGGATGGAGGACCTGACACCGGTCCTGGAGCACTGCACAGTGGTTAGTTTCATGTATGTTTTAGCTGCCATCGGGGAACTTGGGATGTTACTATAGAGTGTTGAACGCTCCACCATCACACTCACAGATGACTACATGCTCAAACAAATCACTATTATTGCATGTTCCTGCGCTACTGTCTTCGGGGTAGATTTAGGGGTTTGGTCTCTGCATGGCCCTCAGTGGACTTCAAGGAGTAGGCCGTTGTGAGCCTGGGGAATGCACTTCCCACAGAAACCACCGCAGCGACCGTAGATTCTTGCTCCGTCCTACGGACAGAAACAGATGAGGGAGGAGAGAGTGGGCAAAGGGCAGCTTTTCACGCAGAGAATAAAAGCTTCGTAAATGTCAGTGGGGATTCCTCTTCAGTGAATCACACAGAAATACAACATGCCAATTCAGATGACATTTCACAGCTACTGCAAGACCCAGCATGAGGCATAATTATCCCCGTAAATTGACTGCACACTATACATTTATGACAAAATCCATTACGAAAGAGCCGCATCGAGTCAAACATACAAAAGAGAAACATTTCAGATATTTTCTTTCCAGCTTCTTACCTCAGATCTGTGGACTTTGACGGAAACATAGTTGCCCTGAGATGTCCACTTGGTGGCCTCTGCCACTTTGAGGCCAGTGCCAATCAGGTTGATGCTGAACTGTCCCTGTGACAGAGATATAGAGTTATGTCAGAGATATTATAATATATTGTGGAAATGTCCTTTGGATATACTGTACTGTAGCTCCCACGCATAATACTGATATAGTGTGGTGCAGAGCTGTCACAGCTACAACAACAGAACTAGAAACTGTCGTTATTTACTTCTTCCAGTCCATATTCCCATCAGTGACTTACAGCAGAAATGTTTGGTAAAAATTCATCTTCTCACAAAAAGAAAAAAAAAGGACATGACACATTGCTCTGAGGCCACGGTGTACAGTAATTCACTAACCTGCGGACACTTGGCTGCACTATAACAATCTCCTGCTGTAGCAAAGGGCACAGGTCGACCAAGAAGAGTCTGGGAAAACTGGAGGTCTGTGACTGGTAAACAGACAAAAAGATACAGATCTAGAGTCACATAGTGCAACAGCGGAGGTAAACACAGAGTAAAGACAGCTGCTCACAAGTAAATAACCACACAGATCAGCAGCTACAGTTTATGTAATTAAACTTCATTGCAGGGTTGATGTCACTTTACTGTCACTTTTCCAGATGTTCTTAGGCTTTCTGTCAAAAAAAAAAACTGTTCCACTAAAAGGTTCTTACACAGAAGATGGAGTTTGAATCATAAAGCATTAACAAATGCACATATAAGATAATATTAAATCCTTTGTTCAGTCTGTTTTAAAATCAAAAAGCATAATTTTTAAGAGGTGAAACTCAAAATACAGTATGACCCTCAAGGTTACTATGGTATGTTAACAGTTTACTAATGCAAACAGTTTACTTAATGGCTGTTTAAATTGACTGTGTGTTAACATTTATTCACATTAAACAATTTAGGGGTTTATTAAACCTATGAATTCAAATATTTTATTAAAGGGACTACGAGGAGTTTCGGAAAGCAAAGTGATTTCGTTTCCCATGAGCCTCCGCAAGTACGGTGAAATTCCTGGACCAGCGCAAGACGGACTAAAGCAAAAACATTTGTGAGGAATGTTTTCCTAGTTTCGGGAAACTGAAACCAGGAAAAAATGCTGGGCGAGTCGACCACCAAATAATAATATCAAGATAACTACAGTATGAAGACAAAATCATATACAGTATTTATTGAAAATGGACCCATCAAAGGCATAGTTCAACATTTTAGCAAACTGGCCCATTGTCATAATCACTATAGTCATAGCATGGTGAATGTGCAGGTCACAACTTGTCCACAAGAACATTTTAGAGTTGTTGGATTGTGTATTTGATGAGTTTAATGAGGGAAACCAAGAAATCCCATGAGCCTCCGTAGCGTAGCTCTGAGCAGCTCATGGCTCTGCTCTGCCGTTCTAAAATTAGCTTACACTGACAAATAAAGGTAACAAACCTACTGCTATGACAACTGTGTTTAACAACTGTGAGATTCTTTTATAACCAAAAGCAAACTCCTCAGGGTCTCTTTAACAGGTAACCAGATCAGATTAAAAATGATCCTTGTTGTTCAATATTTTGTCTTTTGTTTTACCTTTTTGTACTAAAATAAATAAAAAGTTTGAAAAAACGATGTAAAAAAAAAGTCATTTCACTAAAAAGCCAGACTACATCCTATAATTGAATGAGCTGCTTATGTAATCAGATCTGTCTTTTCCACTGCCACACACGATAGCCACAACGAATACCTCACCCTGCCTTCCTCTCACAGCGCCTGTATAAAACGATGATAAAGTTCATGAGATGCGCAGCGGAACACTGAAGCCTCTTCATAATCTTCTCCCCCTTCATCTTGAACTCATTATCCCCCCCTCGGCTCTCTACGAGCCGCCTGAAAGCCAAATGAGTACCATGCAGAGGGAGGGTGGGAACATGTGCTGTCAGGACCTGGACTGGATGAAGAGGATGGGAGGATGACTGTGTAAATTCTAATCCAACTTCCCCTCTAAGCACACACACACACACACTAATCCACATACTCTAATCAAAGGCATACTTGAACACAACGGGGGAAGGTGGAGCCGACTGTTATAATGAGCAGAGGAATATGGCCCGAAGACGTGTATGTGTGTGTGTGTGTGCATCTGATAAAAGTGTGATTGCCCTTCGCATGCAAGTATGAGTAAGAGTTTGACATTGATGCGACTGCACGCATGGGTGTGTGTGCTTCTTGTGTCTTCATGTCTTCATGTACGAGGCAGAGCTTTGCTTATTGTCTGTCTAGTTCTTGAGAGCAGGCGCACATGTCTATATGTGCATGCACGCATTCCTTTTATTCCACCGCTCACGTGTTTTGCACTGAAAGGCCCCGGTTTCAATTCCTCGCCTGGCGATGTGAACGCTGGGCGCTGAAAGGTCATTATTTTGATTTCAGAGGAGAGTGTGCGGGGAAAAAAAGCAGCACATACTTGAGTTTTTGATGTTTTTGAGGAGGCCTTACTGTATAGGCATCACAGGATGACGCATGTGAGGGTTAAAACAACTCCGATGTGTGGTCTCATTACAGTAGACAGTGTAAAGCAATCAGCGAGCAGCAATTACGCACTCATTATCCTCAGGGAACTCAGGTCCAGACGGACTTTGTGGAACAGCGTGTATCCCGCCGCCGAGTAGTCGTTCCTACAGTCGCAGTCTTGTCTCCGGCTGCCGTTGTACGGACATTCGAAAGGATTCAGCAGCCTGTAAATCAAGCGCAAGGTTTTAGTTTTCAGACTTCCGAGAGGTGTTACACGCGGCACAATAATTCAGATTCACATGTTACATAATCCCACACGAAGCTGCTCTGAGTCTCGTCACTCATCGCTTCGTCATACGCACCGTTGTCCGTAGACCTCGGAGAAGTTGTCGGTCTGACCGCTGCGCAAGGTCACGTACTCCTTGGGGAAATCAGTCTGCATGTCGGCACAGTAAATCTACGGGCAACACACATTTAAGAGAAAACGCATGAGAGCCTTGCCGGTGCAGGGAGGGCCGGGGGAGTTGAGTCATGATGTGTCCGGGGAAACAGTTGTGACAGAACAGACACACCTGCAGGATGCGGGACTTGACTTTGAGATAGTATTCGCCATCTATCCTCACACCCTGTCTCATCTGGACCTCTCTGCAGGAAGCGAACAGTTGGCCTGGGAGGAGAGATGTGAATAAGGGAAGAAGGAGGGTGATTAGTTAGAACCTTGACATTGAAGACTTTGCCATTGCTTTCCAAAGTCTGTGAGCTGGTGTATAAATCTTGCGCCAAGAAACGACAAAAAGATTGCAAAGGCTGCTACATTAAACACTCCTATCAGAAAGGTTGAAAGCTTGTTTTCTTAACCTCTTGTGTTTCAGGTTTTAGATTCAAGTACCACATACATTTGTTTATAGCATCAAGGCTTTTAAAATGCTCTGGTTAAAATTATGACATTTGTGTTGTTAGGGTCGATTTTGATAATGATAAGAACAATAATGAGAGTTAAAACTGAAATCTCAAGTGCAAAACCAACCTTTTCATGGATACGGAAGCCTACCAACGTAATCAAGAGATGAAAAACAAATGGGATGATAAATAATTGTTTTTAGTGTGTTTTACAGCTGATTTTAAGACTCGGGTCTAAACCGACCCTAACACCATGAATGGTAGCAGAAAGCTAACAAGAGGAAGGTTCAATTGAAGTCAAGGGGTATAATGACAAAAAAGGTCCAAGGGCCCACACCAAAAATATTAAAACTATCTTCATGGATATGGAAGCCTAACAACGTAATCAAGACAAGAAAAACACATTGGATGAAAAAAAAAGAAGTTTTTAGTGTGTTTTACAGCTGATTTAAAACACAAGTCAAAACTGACCCTAACACCATAGATGGCAGCAGAACGCTAACACAAGACGAAGGTTAAATGAGAGCTCTTGTAAAAGTCTCATTCTCTGCACGGCCTCTCCTCCTCTGTTGTCCCAGAGTGCTGTCGAGCTGCTATCGTGCTGATTAGCTGATTAGCATTAATACTTGACCGCAGAACTGGCTGTCACTCGAGCATATCATTTTAATTTCGCTAGTGCCTGATTTGGCAGAAGCCAAGTAGGGAATGAACAGTCCAGCGCGCCAGTACTGAAACATCTGAATTGCGAGGGAGAGAACCTGCAAACTTTGGCCTGCTGCCGGGGCTTTATAGGGCCCGCGAGTCCACAATGAAGGCTGCCTTGGCCCTGCAACACACAAGCCCCGAGGCGTTCTGACAGACGGGCTGTATCTCAATTTGTAGAAAAGCGCTGACTGTCTATTTATTGTTCCACTAAGTAATCACTCGGAGAGGTTTTAACCTGGGGCTCGCCGCTCTGCCTAATGTGTTAAAACAAAGTAAAAAACAGCTGAGTGACTATAAACACAATCAGATATGGGTCTGGTTGCCACATACAGCACAGTCAATTTAATATCATTACTCTACACAATCTATGTTTGTTGGCAGCGAGCAGAGCATGGGCGAGATGGAGACAAGAGGAGAGAAGAGAAGAGAAGAGAAGAGAAGAGAAGAGAAGAGAAGAGAAGAGAAGAGAAGAGAAGAGAAGAGAAGAGAAGAGAAGAGAAGAGAACTCACATTCTCTGACTTGACATGCAGCCTGAGACTCGGGTCTTTCTGATGGACGGCAGTGTTTGGACAGTAGGCCTTTGGATGTCACACACTCCACTCTGCGTTCCATCACTCCTGCGCCACAGGTCTGCGAACACTGGGAGACACACACAAAATAATTCCCACACACACCAACAAAACAATTAACAGGCGAGCTGAAACCAAATCCAAATCCGCAAATGAGCTTTATTAGCAGCGAGTGTGTGTCAAAAATGCGCAGGTCATCAAAACGTTTTGTGAAAAAAGCAATTAGCTAGAGAGGATTTCTCGCTGCCTAACAAGTGTTTTCTGTTTCACCTTGCTCCACGGGCCAACTTTCCAGTAAGTTGTGTGCGGGCAGTCCCTGAGGAGACACGGCCGGGTGCCAGGAGGGTGAGGCTCGGGGCAGTGGGTGCTGGCAGGGGACAACTGGGCAGCAGCGTATGGGTGCGCAGCCTGGGAGGAGGGAATCACCGAGCAGGAGACAATACGCTGCTGGTAGCCAACACCACAGCTGGCAGAGCACTGAGTCGCCACACACACAGGGACACGCACATACACACACACACACACACACACTGACAGTTACCAATACGGACATGGGTAAATGTTTGCACAGATCAGCAACATTAAATACAGAGGTGGATCTCTTCTTCTTCACTAATGAGAATCTATCATGTGACTGCTTTATTTATATAAATATTGGTATTAGTATATGCACTGTTATACAGCACTGAAAAAAAATTAAGAGACCACTCCAATTTTTATGGCAGCCATTCCATTCCAGTGTCACTTGACTCCCAACAGAAGCACAACTCATTCTACTGAAATGCACAATCCAATAACTCCAAAACATTCTCGTGATGAGTTTGATGAGGGAAACCAAGAAATTCCATTAGCCTCCATAGCATAGCTCTGAGCAGCTCACGGCTCTGCTCCACCGTTCTAAAAATAGCTTGCACCGACAATTAAAGGTAACAAACCTACTGTTAAAACTATAGGGATTATGCCAATGGGCCAATTTGCCAAAATGTTGAACTATCCCTTTAATGGTTATTGCCCCAATGTTCATTTCTGAACTCTTTGTGTTGTGTTGTTTAAAACATAAATATGAACTTGTTTTCTTTGTATTATTCGAGGTCTGAAAACACTTCATCTTTTTTGTTAGTTTGAGCTGTTGTCATTTTATGCAAATAAATGCTGTTAATGACTATTCTTTTTTTCAGTTTGGGAGAATTGTAGTCAGTAGTTTATAGAAGAAAATAAAAGTGTTGATTTTATTCACAGACAGTAAAACCAGAGAAACTGATCATTTTGAAGCGGTCTCTTAACTTTTTCCAGAGCTCTACAGTATACACTATTATAATACTACATACTGTACATTTCATCTGTAGCGAGGGGGAAACTCAATCTTATATTTCATTCCTACCTGAGACCACTCTCCTGTGATCCATATGTAGCGGCAGGGAGCTGCCTCGCAGTGTTGCCGTGATGGAGGCTGAGTCGATGGCTCACAGTAATCATCCTGGACAGGTGTCATCCCTGGGCCTATACAGCCCACCTTTCTGCTCCTCATGCCTTCTCCACATGTTGCATTACACTGCAAGAGAAGAAAAAAAAGCCATTGGATGGATGAAGTCAGTAAGAGTGGAGAGGAGCTGGCAGAGGGGGGGCACTGTTGTACTTCCAGCAACACCATCAGTGACTTCTCAGACTGCAGCCAGCCTGTTTAGCTCCCCATATGGCCACAAATGCACACTTATTGTGTTGGAGTTTGCACAAGCAGATGAAAGTGAGCATCATGTGCCAATGGTAACACTATCTAAAACATGTGCTCTGGCTGACAACGTTTTTATGAAAGATGAAGAATAAGGTGTTTTCCCTCAGGCCTGGTGATAGTTTACAGGAATATTAACAAAAAAAAAGTAATGATACAGACCAGCATCTTAAAATGCACTCATGTGAAAAGTCTTCCGTGCGTTGGATTTTTAACTGTAACATTTTATTGCATCACACGAGAACAGAAAAGATTTCAGGGTCAAACTGTGGATGAAAGAAGTTCTCGAGGCAACGCAGACAGGAATCTGAACTGTGCAAACATTCCTGCAGCAGGAGGACACGGTGCTATGTCCCTACATGGTGCCCCTCTTTTTATGCCTCACTTTTGAGGACAAAGCACAGGACATTAAAGGGAGGTCCAAGAAAGAAAAAAAAAACAGCCTGATAGCACGACACAGAGCAGTAATAGCCAACAGGACCAAAGAGATGATGACCATCACTACTTTGAGGTTTGATACTGTATGATGGTTATCAGTAAAGCTCTCATGAATGACGCATGAGAGCTAGAGTTCCTACGGTTCGTCCCTTTAATGGTACACAGAGAGGGAGAGGGTTATAGAGAGAAAGTGGAGATCTCTGCCAATAAAAACCTTAATAAGATGTTTAAACATCTGTACACGTGTGCCCCTCACTGAGAAAGAGGAAGAGCAGGAGTTATACACAGGAAGAGGAATGAGAGTCTGTACTTACTGCTTCCCATTCACCTGCTACCCAAGAGTAATGTGTGCATTCAGCAGTTTGACACGGTCGGGCAGCAGCGGGCCGCTGGTGAGCATCACAGAGATCCTCACGCACTGATCCGGTGCCTTTCAGCCTGCAGTAAACATCTCGCTTCTGAACTCCGACTCCACAGGTGACAGAGCACTGGGGGAAACAGACACAGAACAACACAGTCAGTTTTCCAATCAGGAATAGCTGCAAAGATCTAATAGAGTAAGACTATGGTCATTATTTTCAGTGAGTTGACCTGGAAGGTACAGTAGGAGGACTATTCTGAAAGAGGCTTCTAACCCTGTCATTGAGGTAATCCTGACAATGTCTGAAGATGTGGGGAAGTAGTACTGTACAGTACAAACTAGTGCAGTGTAAAGGAGGTGGGCATTCAGGGGACTCTTCTAACAGACTGTAAATTGATTGGGAATCATGGAGGCATTACTTGCTTTAAACTTGTGCCCAACCGTGGCACTACAACTAAAAGATTCTGTTCACCCCAGAGTTAAGATTTCTTCTCATGAACTATCATTATCATACATTTAATGTTGACAGGGCAACTCCAGCTATGAACAAAATAAGTAGAAATAGAAGAAATATCCAAGGCACTCTCTGTGAACTCTCGGCTACTATCTTTTAAAGGTTAACATGACCGAGCCATAGCAATAAAGGCTTTTTAACTGTTCACAGAGAGCCTTGGATATTTTTTCTACTAGCATGTGTCCCATCTAAAGAGCACCACAAAGAAAATATTTGAGTCAAGGAAGAGCTCCTACACAGTAATTTCATAAACAAAATCAAATTGTATCTGAAGTCCTTGAACCATAATAATGTATTTTTCTCCCAAAGGCTATTTTTATATACATGTTGTCATGCCAATGTAAAGCCAGGCTCTTGGGCTCAAAGAGAAAGAGAGAAATGAATCTGTGGTTGCACTGGTCCGTAGCTACAAATCAAACCAAGGAAGAAAAGCTTTTGGAGTGTTTGTCTAATGGGCAACATTTGAATGTACTTGGTATATGCGAAGGCAGAAAATGACAAACAGCAAATCCTCTTGTTATACAATGTGTTTCACTCTTCTTTGTTTTATTTATCCAGGGGTTACAGGATCTATAGGATCTATGAAATGTTCATCTATGTGTACTGTAATAAGAGTTGCACAATGGAAAAAAAAGTTACAAAGCCAGTGAACTGACTCGTGATCAGTGTGAATATTGCGAACACTAGCTCACTAGTCCCCTTCAGCTAATGTTCAACGGTACTCCCCGCCCCCTCTGTGTTATAATGTGACATGGAAGGAAGCACACAGCAAATACATGTAGGTGATCCTACTAGGTGATGTTTGTTCTTTGATTAGTTTGGTTTTAATCAATATTTAGATTCTATAAAACAGGAGTGTGACATGGTTATTGACAGCTGTGACTGATTGGCCTGGGCGGGAGTATGGGCGGGACTTCTATACCACAGCGCCACCGTCTGATCGCTACACCGCAAACTGTAAATGACATTGCCAGATCCAGATTACAGCGCCTACATCTGTGATGTTTGGCTCGGTTTTTGTGCGGTGGGAGGACGTGGACACGCGCCATCCATCTTTACACCCAGTTACTGCTCACAGCAGACCGAGCGCAGCTGAAGCAGCCCCAGCGTATATTACATTGAGTATGTTCTTGCCTTTGACCTTTAGGTTTTGATATTCCCGAGGAAAACAGTGTATTTTCTTCTGTCAGACGTTTCGCAGACTTAAATGTAGTGTATTAAAATGTTTGTTTGGTCTGCAGTGTGCACTGTTGCTGTTTTGAGTCTCTTGTACAATGCAGTTAATTAATCCAAAGCCAGTTTGTCGCTTCTTTGTGAGCCGTATATCTTGGGTCACACAAAGGTCTATCTGCAGCATCTCTTTGATGTTGCTTTGAGAAGCATACCTGCATACTGAGGCACACTGAGGAAGCACTCTGTCAGGCTTGAGCTGATCAGACTGATTTCTCTGTAACCGCCTCCCCCCCACCCTCTTCCTCCTCCTCCACCCAGCCTTTAGACCTCAAAGAACAGTGCCAGGCTCCAGCAATTTCACACAGTCAGAAAATCTGCACATTATACAGCATCAAGTATCAAATTTCCCCGAAAACTTCCAGATGTATTGGTGTTGTTCCGTTTTCTCACTGCAATTGCGTGTTATCATTGCGCGGAGTGTGGTTAAATGTGAAGGGTCAAGTCCCCGAGTCTGGAAAAAGAACAAAAAAAAAAAAAAAAAGCCCCGTAGGAAATCTGACCTTCAAATCAAAGAATGGCTTTTTAAAAGTCTTCCAAAGCATGAAAATAGAACCTGCTGTCAAAGTGATTCTAGTCACCGTTAACTGCTCCGGCTCCAGAAACCCAAATCTCTGCTCCTGCGAAAGAGATGCTGGGGACGTCATGAAACTATAGATGAAAAATGAGCAGACTGTTTCATGATTTCATGATAACGCTGAGTGAGCAGCTCCAGACTTAAAAGGGCCATTTCACTCAAATTACAAAACATATTTTCTCACTTATCTCTGAGGGTGTAGCCATGCAGATAATTTTAGTTTTTGCCCGTGCTGAGAGATATCCACATCTGAGATTTCTGCCGTCTCCCTAATACAATGGAAGTTAATGGAATTTAATTCATCTGAGACGGATAAACCCCAAACTCAAAGCTAGATAGCTACAGACAAAAAGAGCGCCTTTTTATTTCATTACAGTTTGGATGAACCAACCCTCAAGCTGCAATTTAGCATAATAGACTGAGAATATGCACAGCATCACCAATAGTGAGTAAAAGATGAGAATGATTATTGTGTCCTTGGAAACAGGTAAAACACTCAAAGGGAAGCCCACACCCCCTCACCTTCCCCACCATGGTGCCCACTACACCCCCCCGCCCCCCGTCAGAGGTGACTGAGAGGGCTGGGTAAGCTCAGGAATAACTCAAACAGTGGGCGCTGAGGTTTCAAAGTTGTCACATGCATGGATATTAAGATATAAAACATGTCTTTATGCTCTAGTTGAGGATTTCATGGTTGCTGGTGGTATGTGGAGGAAGATGATTGCTTCCAGACACACCGGTGAAAGAGAGTGGGAGGGGAGGAGGACACCCTCAAAGAGCGGGAAGTGGCAGGGGTCTTGTGGAGGGAGGCGGACGTGGGTCCTTGTGTATCTTTTGTGATTTTAAACTTAAAGGGATAGTTCAACATTTTGGTAAACTGGCCCATTGCCATAATCCCAATAGTCTCATAGGAGTAGGTTTGTTACCTTTAATTGTCGGTGCAAGGTATTCTTAGAACGGCGGAGCAGAGCCGCGAGCTGCTCAGAGCTACGCTACGGAGGCTAATGGGATTTCTTGGTTTCCCTCATCAAACTCATCAACTACACAATCCAACAACTCCAAAACGCTTTGGTGTACAAGTTGTGACCTGCACACTCACCACGCTATGACATAATAATGGAACATTACAAGACAGAGTTGCTTTCAAGGTAAATTCATGCAAAACCGCTGATGTGCGTTCCTGTGGGGGGTAGTGTTTCAGCAAGCAGTCTCTGCATTTGCCCCAAAAACAACTCTGTCTCATAACGTTCCATTATTATCTCATAGCGTGGTGAATGCGCAGGTCACAACTTGTCCACCAGAGCGTTTTGGAGTTGTTGGATTGTGTAGTTGATGAGTTTGATGAGGGAAACCAAGAAATCCCATTAGCCTCCGTAGCGTAGCTCTGAGCAGCTCGCGGCTCTGCTCCGCCGTTCTAATTATAGCTTACTCCGACAACTAATGGTAACAAACCAACAAACTACTGGCAATGGGCCAATTTTCTAAAATGTTGACTATCCCTTTAAACGTAGAAAGGAAGAGGGAGAGGTCAGATCCTCATAGAGGAGAAGGAGGGATTTTAAAGAGCATTGTAATGTAGAATATCCGACATTTCCTTTAAGAATAGAGTCTTCCAAAGAGTGTGGGAAAACAAAAGATGTGGTACAAGCGTATAAACAGATGAGAAACGCCTCAAGAAGCAACAAAAAGCCATGTTTCTGTACCGTCTCTGACCACACAGCGTGCTCGTTCCTCAGGGTAATCTGACAAAGCATGACTGAGAGCATGACAGGGCATTCCTTCTCTCTTGTCTCTCTGGCCTATGACTTGTGATAAATTTAGGTTTGAACCTTTTCCTCCCTCCAGGAGCTCAGCATGAGTTTGAGCCAAAACTGTGTCGCGACTGCTGCTCGCTGAGCCCCATGTGGTAGCAGATATCACGGCTGTGTGGTCGGCTCCATGATAACCGTGACCTCAGCACGCACACACACACACACCAACGACTCCTCCGTGCATGGCTTTTTACTTTGCCAGCATCTGCTGTGGTACAGAAACCTGCAGCGCTTCAGGAGGACGTGTGTCATCCTGAACTCTTTGCTTTCATCTGCATGGGAGGCCGACCGTGTCTTGCATCAGCTGCACCTCTGAGTGTCTGTGTTTACCGGTTCAGTCAGATAGCTCATCGTGGGTTTGAGCTCCAAACAAACTCTTAATACGATTTAGTGTAAGGAATGGGGATTTGCATGAACAAGCTGTAGATTATACACATTTGTTTGAAGATTTTAACATGACGCGTAAATGTCCTGTGCGCTGCATAAACAGTTTTGCAAAAATCCGGCCCGTGGTGTTTAGTCCACACTCACGGGAAATGACACATTACGTTTGACCGAGAACAAACTGAGCGGTGATTGGACAGGTGCTCTGTGTGTACATGTCCTACATCTGCAACCTCTGGGAAGCCCTCAGCTGTGTTTGTGCTTGTGTCTCAGCTGCTAGCGGAGGTTGCTCTTATCGCGCTCCCTGTGAGACTATCTGGTGAGCCCGGAGGAGACGGCGAACAGAACAAACATACCTCCCTCCACCTGTTGGCTTTCCAACTGGGGCATCCCCGCGCCCGGCAGGCCTTCTGTGTTCGCGGCTGAGGCAGATGACTGCAGTGCTCCTCCTCCGTTTTGGTTTGGTTCTGAAGAACGCAGACGATCTCCCGCTTCTTGGTCCCCCGACCACATGTCACTGAACACTGCGGAGAGAAGCAGAGGGGAGGGGAGGATGGGTGTTAGAGAGAATAGAAGGGCACATTTGTTCAAGTTCAAAGTTCAACATTTATTAATGGCGCTCATGGTTATGTAGAAACACTGTAAAATAGTTCATTATCTTTTCTTTTTTTTTTGTGTTACTTTTTTTACACTTTATTTGACGCCTGTCTCTAACGCATTATAACCATACAAGGATGTTGTTTTCGTTCCGTGATTATTATGTGAATGTCAAATTTGGTTGATGTTTTAATTGACTTTATTTGATTTGACCTATTTCTATAACACATTACAATCATACTTCTAATGAGTTATAATGCAGTTATAGCACTGTATAACTATAGTTATAAACACTCATGAATGATCATAATGCTTTTTAACAATAATCATAAACACACTATAAAGTATTTTATCATGACTTATAAGGTCAGCTATTATAATAGGTTATAATTGTTAGTAACTCACTAACAATGACCACATTGATAATGCATTATAAATATAGTTATAATGTGTTATAATTGTCTTATAAACGTATAACTATCATTATAAACACTCATTAGACTTTATAACAATAAGCATAACACATTATAGAGCATTTTATGATGGCTTATAAGGTCAAGCATTATAATAGTCTTATAATTGCTCTATAATGTGTTATGCTTATTGTTATATAGCCTTATGGTAACGTATAAGTATTTATAATGATAGTTACAGTATACACATCAGTGAGTTACTAACAATTATAACATATTATAATACCTGACTTTATAAGTCATGATAAAATGTTTTACAGTGTGTTATGATTATTGTTATAAAGCATTGTTATCATTTATGAGCGTTTATACACTGCATTAGAACTCATTATAAGTATGGTCATAATTCATTATAGAGATAGGCATCAAATAAAGTGTTACCAACATGTTTTTCTTTTCTAAACAGATACATCAACTCTTACATTAACCAAATTTGACACTAATGTTTTCCTATATATTTTTTTATTTATTTCAGAGTGATTCATTTGTGTAGATTCTAAATCACATGAAGTGAATTTAAAAGAAGGTATTTGGTGCAGTTGAAAGTAGTTCCACTAACAGGTGTTTAAGCTGGGACTCTTTTTATATTTTGAGTGAAGTACGAAACACAACACTCTCCCAGGACCGAGGATGTAAACATGGGCTACAGCAAAACGCTCCTCTTAACCTCCATACATACACACATACATCTTCAGGCTTGAGACCTCAACACAAAGCGCCCGACAGCTTCCTTGTAGCATTTCATGGCCAACTGAACTCACTGCAAACAAATTTCGGCTCAGCAACCCAAATGGATTTTGCCAAAAACCTTTTGTCAAACACTCACACACTGATGGAATGCAGCCAGCTATTTAACCTGTAAACACAGGAATTACTTTTAGAGCTGCTGCGAATGGCAGAGGGCCGGGGCAAGAGGAAGACAAGATGCAGAGCGAAACATGGATGCATGCGCATGGCGAGACAATCATCTGGTACCAATAAGGAACATAGAATTTCTCCAGGAAAAGCTAGAGAGAGACGACAACGAAGAAGAAGTAGGAGGGGGAAAAAAACACCATAATGAATAAAAACCAGACACCCTGATGAAAGCCATGAAAAAGGCCTGAGATAGTAGATGAAAATATTCTACAGTCTTCAGTCCCCATGAGGCCAGACAGCAATTAGGGTGCCCGCTATTTCTGCTTGACGAGTGAGCGCCCCTATACAATGCCATTCCAAAAATGGGGTGCTGGAATCAAATACACAAGACGAGGAGAGTTACATTTTGTCTTAGCGTATTTTCCAGTCCAGAAAATAAACATAATATTGCATTGTCCTCTAATTATGATCTCAGAATGTTGCATAACAGCAAACACATGATTTTTTTTTCCCCCTGTGCACTCATGGTACTGATCATACAACAGATGATGCACCATGGACAGAAGTGTCTAACTTCATGTCTTGACATGTCTTTGGTGAAGATTTTGTCTAGTCTTTGTCCAGTTTCTAGAAGGTAAAAGACTTTTTTTTTTCAAAATTTTAAAAATTCAACTCGATTGAGATTGGAGGATTCATTCGAACCCTTCAAATAAAGCCAACTCCTGCCTGTTGCTTCTTGAGTGTGGTGCGGGCAGTGGTTGACACTGACTGCACTCAAATGCATCATACACATTGTAATTACCGAGGCATTTTAAACACAGGGCAGACTCAGCTGAGAGAGAACATCAAAGCTGAGGCCGGAGCTGAGTGACTAGTCCTGAGAATGGCAGATCCACATACCTGCCGCAAAAAAAAAAAAAAAAATGATAACAGAAATCCCTCTACCTCAGACAAGAGCAGAGACAGGCAAACATGTTGGAGGGGGGAGGGCGAGGGGAGGTGAGGAGGAGGAGGAGGAGGAGGAGGAGGAGGAGGAGGAGGAGGGGGGGTAGCCCCTCCTTACTGCTGTAAAAGCAGGAGGAGGAAAAAAAAAGAGAAGAGAAAGAGGAAAAAAAAGAGAGGAAGAAAGGAAATCGCAGCCATACGGGCTTACGCTCCCCCGGCTGAGCTGTATCTGCATTTTCAACGGTGAGAGAAAAAGACGCTATATGTCGACGCGCTCCTCCCTCTCCCACCCTGCCAGCCTCATCTGTCAGCCATTAGTTAATCAGGGGCTTGGTAACACAGAGCACAGAGAGCTGGCACAACGCGTGGGACCGGAGGACGGCTTCACCTCAGAGAGAGCAAGAGGAGGGCAAAGGACTCGGGCACCTCTGCTCCACTGATCCACAGCTGGGCTGCTTCAATCAGCAGCACCCACTCAGGTAGGACTCTTCCACTTATCACTTGCTTTCAGCTGACGCGAGCGCGACAAGTTGCTATAGCTGTTCTGCTCTTATAGTGGAGAAGTGTCTTTTCTTTTTCTTTGTGCTTACGTCTAGCACCTTTACTGATGTCATATTTACATGACCTATATGTTTTGTTTTCGTGTTATATTGGATTCACTGGTGTTATCTTAACGTTTGTTTGAGGTGCAAGGTATAAATCCTTCAGATCACTTTACCTTAAAGCAGAAAAAACCTTGAGAAAAACATATATCACCGGGTCACATGGTAAATGAAAGACTCTTGAGACAGACTTGCCCTCCCACGTTGTCCCAGCAGTTAATTTCACATGATTAGGTGGGTTAAATCTAGTATAATCCTGTGAGGTTCATCTGGGTATAATATGGATTACTATAGAAAAGAATGACTCATTCACTTCATATTTGGCACAAAGCTGAAAACCAGCCAAGTAAAACAGCTTTTCTGAAAAGAAAAAAACTGCTTCTTTTTTTTTTAGCACTTCTGCAGAGAAAGACAAAACTGATATCTCAGACACTATGTGACGAACAGACAGCTCTTCATTATTCTAGTTACCCAGTTTCACAGCTCCGGAACAAACCACATAATTGAGCGCTAAGCCAAACATAAATTCATGCCTCTTTGGCGCACTATGAAACCACAAAACAGCCTGAGGAGGTTTTTAAAATAGATGTCTGAGTCTGATTGAATCTATAAATTCTGATTTCTCACAGACACATTTCATTGAAATCACTTCTAACAGGATAACCAGGCTGATACTAGATATCCCTTTCTGAGCGCCCATGTCTTTGTTTAGGGACTGGCAGGCAGCAACCTCAAGATGACCCCACCCACTGCTTTACTGTGAACAGGTAAGCCAAGAGGACACATGGAAACTGTTAGGCATCTGAGAGAAACTCAACCAGAGTTTAAATATCTGTCACTCAGCCAATATGGCAATCACGGCGGCTAATACTGCTCAGTACCTCACAGAGAGAAGGTGGATTCCACGAAACCAGCAGATCTCTTTGGCTCAGATCAAGACTGCTTTGTATGTGACTGTGATCAAACACACTGATCGCTTAGGCCTCATACTCTACAGTATAATTACACTATAAAAACTTTTTTTGTTGGGTGATCAGAGTAGACTGCAGTGTTGTGAAAACAATTATTCATGTAGGGGCTTTACAATTTAAAAAAAAGCTCCTTTACACAATAATGTGAGGGAAGATCAGAATCACTGGTTTCATCTTGTTTTCTTTTTGTTTTTTTAAAGCCGCAACAGCAATGTGCTTCCACATAATTACTATACAAGACTAATATCTACAGTACGCGCAGGACTGCAGCCAAGTTATGAATATACCTTTGAGAGTTTTTAAGTGTTTTTCATCAATCATCTCATAAGAAATAATGCATTATTGAATTTACAGGAAAAACAGCTGGAAGGCAATTTAGTTCTCAAATGAGTAAATTCTTTCTTGTTATATGTTTAGTGGTTCTAAACAAGACCATATCTTTATATGCAAGAGCCAAGGTCGAATTCCAATCACATTGCAGCACATTTGCAATGCAAGAGGATGGTAATACCAAGCATATGGTAACCGTAGTTACATAGACTCTTCAAAGGGGGGCTCAGTGCTGACCTGGAGCAAGAACAAACTTGCAAGTGTAGACTGCGTGAAGGGAGTGTAGAATTATACCCTAGGCTACATGTTGTCAAGGTTGTGAGATACAGTACCGTCAAACAAAAAAGTGTCTCTGCTCTGTATGGTAAACCATGCCTGTGCTAAATTACAACTATCATCGGTGCAGCAAATGAAGCAAAGAGTAATAGCTGGGATCAGAATGTACTTGGAGATAATCATGTCATGTCTTTTTTTATTGCAGCTTTATCAGTATCACTGTGTTCTCTGGTGCAGAGATTAAACTGGAGATCAGAGGCAGAGGGAGGAAGACAGAGAGTCATGGGACGTTCAGGCTGCTTCTCTGTTCATGGTCCTGTGTTGCAGGGAGGTTTCAAAGACAGAAGTCAAAACAACACATGTTGTCAACATGGGAACAGCTGGTAAGAGCGGCGTCATGGGGCAGAGGAATGTCAAAAGTCATAGATCTTTTATCCACCAGGCTGAAATAGCCACCCAGACTTGTTTAACCACGCACACACCCAGTGTGAAATCCCAGCATTTATGCATGATGCAACTCAAGCAACTTTTGAGTTTAAACAAGCCAACAAGGCGTTTTGAACTGTAGAAATCGTTAAATTCCAACAAAAACAGGGATAAGCAAACGCATCTACATGTAAAATACGCATATATGTTTTGTTTCAGAGTGAAGTTACAACATCTAGAGATGGATTTCAGCTGGGGGAAGTAAATTTTGCCATATTATTCATCACAAGATGCATTTGATTATATGATGTGGAAATAATTTCCTTCCTGTCTCTGCAGCTCCTGACGGACTGTCAGCTGTAGGAGCTGCAGAGTTCGTCTGATTGGCTAAAACTAAACAGCGTATTCTGCACTCCATGCCACAGTATGACTCTGCCATCTCCGAAGAGTTAAATAAACACCTGGTTGAGTAGGCATATACAGTTTCTTCAACACAGTTTCCTTTTTAAGTCAACACCACTCAGGAAAGATACACCAAGCAACCATAAGTCAGATTGAAATGACAAAACAGGCAAGTTTTTCCGTTTGTCTAAACATTCCACGGAGAGCTTTTTTCCATTAGCGTGTTATACTGAAACATCCAGTAGTGCTCAGATGAACGCTAAGCTGCAGATGGACAAAAAAATGACAAATGACCTTAAAGAGCGTAAAGCACACAAAAAGCAGACCAGCCATAAAGTTATAAAGCGGTGACCTTTGACACAGGACATCCAAGTCTAACTCCCTCTTCCTGCGAAATGTTAAGCAGCTGCTTTTCTAATCTGTCAAAGCAACCGGTTTGACAACAGCTTGCAAACGGGGAAGCATGGAAAAGCTCAGAGGAGTGAAGGATCCTGACCTTGTATTTAAAGAAAGAAAAACGTGCAGAGCAACAGATGTAAGAGAGAGAGAATAAGTGTTGTTGTCTTTCTTGCATTGTTTCTGGTAATAGGAAAAAAATATAGGGAATGGAGGAAAAATGTATATATATGCAATTAACAGATGGTTAAATGCAAATTATTAGCCCTGTGCCCGCTCTCACCAAAACATCCAACCCTACATCAAGAATAAACAGAATTTTACACTAATACTGAGCACAAGAGAAAAAGCCATGGCAGATGACAAGAGACATAGAATAGAACCAAGAATAAGTCATTTTAAAATGGCTAAAAGAAAATACTGTTTGAGAATCTGAGAAACTGTGTTATTTTCTAATAAGTAGTTAATCTGGAAATTTAGGAAGATTGCAGATGCCCGAAATGAAATGCACAACTCCTCCAGGAGGGATTTTCTCTTTGAATGTTGTTTTCTATTAGAAGCGAGCTGAGAGGCACTGAAGAAATCATTTTGATGACGAGTGTGTCAGGCACTGACGTACACACTGGAATTTCTTCACATCTGTGGACCAGCGGTCGGTGCTAGCACAGACGCACAGCGAGTAGAAACAGACTGACAGGTAGCTAAATCATGTAGAAAGCATGGCACATAGAGCCAAACAGCACAACACAAGCACAGCTAAATCTCTAACTCTCTGCAGCGTATAGCTTCAATTTAGTTATATATGATGGAGTTTAGAAGGACTGTTGCCTCCCTGTTACTTAACATGGGCAACAGCACTCAATCCATCATTGTCTCTCTCATAAGAGGGTAAAAGCTCTTTAAAAGAGATGTCAAGTGCCACAAACTCAGTCTCACTCCATCAATTCAACAGTCCCTGAAAAAGGCCGGGGCCCTGTGAAGTCTGAGATGGCAGCCCATAGGTCTGAGGCGAGGCAGAGGAGTGTGTCCTAGAGACTTAAAACTACTTCATCCAGCTTGACAAACACAGCTGAGGAAAAGCAGACGCTCTCTACCTGTGTCAAAGCGAGGCCACGTTCCCTATCATTGGATGGGCTCGGGGTAGACCGGCCTAAATGCTTCCAGACTTTCACGCCCTGTCTCCTCTCATTTCATCTGACTGCATCTCTCCCAGCTCAAATCACCCACAAAATAACATCTGCCCTCACTAGATGGGCTCTTCTCTTAATGTTTTCCAATGCCCTGAACAAACTCATTGTAGTTGAGAGTCGGCTCTTATTTCTTCAGATGGGCTCCCGCAGGGACACCATCATCGGACTAACACTTCAAGCGACAATGAATGGTGAGCATGTGAGTGGAAATCCATTCTACACTGTGCAATATTTTTAGCTATTTCCGCACATAATAAAAAAAGCTGTGTGTTGCCATTCCAGTATTTTCAATCTTCAGATAACGTCTGGCCGCATCTGGTGTTCTGCTTCCTTAATGGTTTGCCAACAATCTGCAGACCACAGCGCTTTGACTTTTAACCAGCAAATCATCAATTGAACTGTTTTGCTTTCTCTCAAAAGGCCAAAATGAAACATTATCTCTCGACTCAGATTTAGCCACCGCTTCAAATCGCCCACCCTCGGCAGACACATGGGCAGGATCAGGAAACACAGGCTCAATGATGTCATGACCAACTGACCCTGGGGTGACAGGTTTGGAGAATGTTCTTGCCCGGTGCCCTCAGGCCAGAGTCAAGTATGTCAACGTTGAGCATGTGGGTTTCATCTGAAGCTGCATGATTAGTTCACAGATGCTCAAACCGCGATCCCCCTCCATGGGAAACCCACTCTGGACAGGAAACGGTATGTTTTTGTTAGCAACAAACAGGCATAAATTACTAAAAAATGGTGCACTGGTCGCCAATTTATCACACACAGACTTATTGTTGTTCCTCGCCGCACACACTTGACATCGACATTGCTTTCAGTGGGTTATTACCATTAGTTAATGATATTTACATTCTTGATAGTTTATGTTAAACTTTGTGTCTGCTATTCTAACTCTGTGCAATAAATGTGATAATTGTTTTGTGTCGTTTCTTTTTTCCTTACAAATGACGAATGTGTTTTGATGACCTGTGTTTTGAAAATGAATACAGATTTAAGAGTTTCAGAAGATGAAGTGTTTAGAAATTAAAAACAGGAAGAGATTAGATTATTTGGCAGGGATATTGAGAAGAGACTTGGAGCAAAGATTTAACTGGTAATTTTTTTAAAGCTGCATGTCTAAATAGACGTGTCAAAATAAAAGTCTGAGTTCGTAAAAGTTTGTCATTATTGTAGTAAACCGTTATTTAAAAGCCAATTCCCTATTATTATGGTTTTTGGTTAAAGGTATGTATTATTTCATTAATAAAAACTTGAGAAGTGGCTCAACAAATGTCCAATTCCATCATATTAATGGTAGTAATGGCTCCTAATAATATTGATATTGACCATTGTATCTTAAATTTTAGGATACATAGGTAAAGTTAGTTACAGTGTAAGCTACTTCTGGAAACTGATGTGATTTAAATTGCTGGTTCAAAACTGACACTTTTATGTAGCACAGACAAATATTTGGGGAGGATACTAACAACAGAAGAGGCCATTACAAAAGGTAAGACACCCTCGGCGACCATGAGAAATATTTTGACAGGGTTATGTAAGAGAAGAACACCCCACTAGTCAACCAGCCAGACCATAAATCTCCTTCTGATCTTTAAAGGAGCAACAGCTCATGAGAAAATCAACCGTTTCTAGGATAATATTTATTCTTTTGGTTAACTGAATTGAGTTAGAATTCAAAAATGGTCTGAATGTAGAGAAGTTATTGTACAGTTGATGTTAGCTTCTGATTTATTTTTTAACACTGGATGCTACAGTGTTGCTTTTTATAGACAATTTTTATTCTATTTTTATTTATTGTTTATTTGTTTGAGGACAATGCACATTAATGAACAGTTAGCGCCGTGGTGTCCTGTAAGTGTGCCGGATTTAGCTCAGAGCTAGTTTCCATCCGCAGTCCTCACATTAAAAAGACAGACTGACATATCACAGAGCATAGTAATAATATTAAATATATGTGTCAGTAAAACTGGCATATGAGAGGTTTCCCATTGTTAAAATTAGCAATATGCTCTTTTTGTGTTGAAGCCTATGGTTAAGTGTCATCTCCAATGATTACTTCATTTGAAGATACCACTTGATATTACTTGGTGCTTTTAATAAGAAATTTCAGAGTGTTTTCAATTCAAAAGCAGGACTGTATTGTAATATAAACAGTTTTCTGTAGATTCAGCCTTTTTTAGGGCTTGCTTTTGGATCTCCTCAACAAAACAACTCTTGCCAGCATGAATTAATACCAATTATTTATGTAGTAAAAGTAATGCCGGGTCAGTCTCCTGCCAAATGCATTACAGAGAGCTCCATTAATACAATAGTAAACAGATGTGCCACCCAGTGCCAGAATTTGATTTGGCCCGTGTATGTTTTCTCTAGGGAGATTACAAAATAAAAGGTTTCAGCACAAAAAAGGGAAAGACCCGCAGTGTTTTTACACTACATTATACCAAGGTATGTGAAATACTACAGATACAATAAAAACAGGTTTTAAGTAGATCCCCAAAGGCTGAATTAGCATAAGGAATACTTAAAAAGACTGCTAAACAGAATGAAGTCAATTGAGGGTCACATACCAAAACACTATCATGACCTACAAGTCAAGTCTTTTCTGTTTACAGAAACGTGCCTGCAAACTATTTACTCCATTTATATACTGTGCATGTTTTGCATGTATATGGTTTATTAGACTATAATCAAGTTGACTGTTATATAAAAACCTCTTCCCCATTAAAGCAATAAACTACATATTTCAAGTACTACAATGGTGCAGTGTACTGTCTGTGTTTTTGTCTTTCTATCCCAAGGATGTCCCCTAGTGAGACATGTGTAATATTTATGTGTTCATAAACATACACTAAATTGTGCTTTTCCTGGTTACAAAGCAGTAACTCCAAAGTTCAGTCCTGCTTTTCAGTACAACGTTGCATTGAGAAACAACACAAACTTCACAGTTATGTTTCTTTAATATTCTTTACAGTGGGAAAAAGCTAATTCAACATATTATATTTTTTGCATGAGAATGAAATAAATAGCAAAAAGATCAATGACAAACCAAAAAATATGCTAAATAAAGTAGAGTTGCCCCTTCCCTTGAGTTTGGCAACTTTGCACCACAGGTAACAAACAAACAAACAAACAAAAAGTGGGAGTGAATTTGCCACTGCTGAGGAGTCTTGGTTTGGAAGGACACAGTGAAAGAAGCAAAGAAACAAAAAGGGGAGTGTGGTCATCCTCAGTGAAGAGGACACCGACACAAACACAGACCCATGTGCAATACTTCACCTGAAGTATGTGTCATGATGATTTGATGTTGCCTTAACAAAGATAGAACTAAGATCGTTTCCATGTCACGTTTTAAAACTGACCACAAATTGTTTGCAGGAGCCTGAATCTGCAAAGCTGCACGACCACAACACAAGAAGTGTCTAAGTGCCTGACTCAAAGCCCAACACATTCTCAGACTGTGAATGGCAACAGCACTGAACCAGTTGTCACACGGCTCTAAAACTCTTTGACGTCTTTCACTGACCTCTTACGGTAAAAGCTTCTAGTCTGTTGCACACCTTCAGGTTGGGTGTGGTCAGAAGTGAGTCCAGTTGCACCTGTAGCCCAACCCACCAGTCTACTGACACACATTGGAGAACACCTCTACATAATGGCAGCAAGGTGAAGTGTTAAACCACTGAAGGTCGACAACACCAAGATGTTTAGTTGCTCTTACAGACCAAAACAAGGCAATAAGAGCAGCTTTATATGTATTTATTTGTATATGTATATGTACTGTACCCTTCACACATGACACCACCTGGCTACCCTTAGAGATGCACATTAGTACTGTAAGATTAAATGATACTGTAAACTAGTAAGAGACAATGGCTTTTGTCTAACAGCATCCCCCAGAAACATAATGGTTTAAAGGGATAGTTGATCAACATTTTGGATTATTGGTCCATTGCCATAATCGCTATAGTCAAAGCAGTGGGTTCATTACCTTTATTTGTCGGTGCAAGCTATTTTTAGAATGGCGGAGCAGAGCCATGAGGTGCTCAGAGCTCACGGGATTTCTTGGTTTCCCTCATCAAACTCATCAAATACACAATTCAGCAACTCCAAAACGCTCTGGTGGACAAGTTGTGACCTGCACATTCACCACGCTATGAGATGATAATGGAAGGTTACGAGACAAAGTCGTTTTCAAAGTAAATTCATGCAGTTTTTCAGCAAGCAGTCTCTGTATTTGCCTCTAAAACAACTCATGTCTCATGACGTTCCGTTATTATCTCATAGCGTGGTGAATGTGCAGGTCACAACTTGTCCATGGAGTTGATGTATTGTGTATTAATGAGTTTGATGAGGAAAACCAAGAAATTCCATTAGCCTCTATAGCGTACTGTAGCTCTGAGCAGCTCGTGGCTCTGCTCCGCCGTTCTCAAAACAGCTTGCACCGACAATCAAAGGTAACGACCTTACTCCTAAAACTATAGGGATTATGGCAATGGGCCAATTGGCCAAAATGTTGAACTACCCCATTAATATGGATACAGGTTAGTGATTATTACAAATGTCTTCATGTCGCTCTTTGAGTTTTGTTGCCCTCGGAGCGGCAGCATGGATCCTGCATGACGGTAAGGTCGCATGACAACAAAGACCGAAGCATCCAACCAGAATTGTTCTGGTGACGTGTGTGTGTGTGTGTGTGTGTGTGTGTGCATGTCATGACAAATAATTCAAGTAAAGTGTTACATCACTCTAAAACTGGAACAAAACATTAAAGCTGCAACAACTAAAAATTTATTGTTAACAAATAAATAAGTTTCACTTGAAAAAAATAAATTCCTTCAGAAATACAAAAACTGGCCAAAGGAATAAAGAGACACAGCAACAAATGACTATAACATTATATAGAGGAGGTATCTGTGTTTGTTGTATGGACGCCGATGAAAGCTGAAGAAGAACGGCTCAACGTCAGCCTCGATCTAATGCACTGACACTTTTATGTTCAGCAAGCTGCACTGTTGCTGCCAGTAATAGATTCGCTCTAAGCCTGAAGATAGGATACAACTCTATCTTCAACAATGCACCATTATATCATGTAAAATGTAAAACCCTCTCACGGATAGGACTTGAAGATAAAGGCCAAAGTGCCCACTGTCTCATCAACTCATAGGATGATTCATTTGCCCAAATGCTTCATTGTATTTTAAGTAAAAATCATGTGTTTGAATTGTAATTACAGTGTAATTTATCCGCATTAATGCCTCTTTTTATATGATAAAACCAAACATAAACTTTATTAAATCATAAAATAACAACATTCTATGATAAACTATTTCCTATGATATTTGTTTTTCAGTTATGTCAAGGCACTTTTTTTAAGTTTAGTTAATAGATTTCATTCCTAACATCAATTTGTATCTGTTTGATCATGAAGCCATTCTAAACTTTAGTTTTCAACTTTAGTATAAAACAAACAAACAAAAAAAAACATTATCAAAAATTACGAATGAATCAGGAATTTGAAAATATTTTCCTCTGTACAACGTGTATTTACTCATAGAGAGATACGAGAGGTCTGACCAAGAGCACCAGCAAAAATATTAAATATCATATTCAGTAACGAAAACTAGATACTTGAAAAATAAAACCATACTGTACAAAGATACATTATACAAAATACACCGGCAGTCATCTGTTGCTGTTCAATAAAGGTCATAATAGTCACTCTTATACACAAATGTACACTTGTGTACTTCAGATACAGGGTGAAGACAGCAAATAACAAAAATGAACATTTACTTCACACCTCATATATGAAATATTTTCTAGAGTTATGCCTCTACAAATATATGGCAGTGAAGGACAACACTGTCCTGATTTATAGGTTTTAATTTGGAGCCTTGCTCAGACTGGGATCCATGTGTTTCTCATGATCCCCTAAGTGGAGCAGCATTGTGTTTTTGTGTATTTTTCCTTTTTTTTCTTGATTCTAATCAGCACCATGCCACTGCAGGGCACATCTGGGTGGGCTGGAGCGGTCTCGCCAACAGTAGTGCTCGATACCCAGCGCTCACTTCAGAATCTCCCCCAGTTTTAGGCACAAAAACACCCCACACACAGTACATTTTAGCGCGCACACAACGTCTACTCACAGTGACGTGCCCTCAGTGAGGAAGGGGGTCGGACAGAGACAGGTTAGTGCTATCATACCGGCTTCCATGGTCGACGCTGCCAGGAGGCGGAGCCTGGGCAGGGCTGCTGGTTGCACTGCTCCATGTCGGGCGGCTTGTCCAGGATGTCACAGTTGTAGTCGTTGAGCCTCTGACCGTTGGGCCTCTGACACACCACCAGGCGAGTTCGCCTTCCTCCGCCGCACGTCTGGGTGCACTGAGGTCAGCAAAGAAAAGGATGTAACCATAACAACCATTAGAAAAAAGTAGTACTGCAAGTATATTCATTTTATACTAAAACTGAGGCAGTATACTTGAAAGTGTACTTTACTTGTAAACTTAAAATGGCCTTATAAAGTATACTTCAATAAACTAAAATGTGGAGTAGAAGTACTGTATATACTTAGTACACTATGGGCCTGATCTACTAGAGGTTTGCTTGTATTAAAATGTGTGCAAACATGATGTCACCCGCAAAAAAATGTGCAAGCTGATCTACTAACCGGGTGCACTGAGGATTGCGTCTCTCAAACGGGCAAAAAAGCATGCGTGATGCATTTAGCGCGTTTGCCTTGATGAATATGCAAATATGCACGCCACACGTGCACACACTCCTATGCACTCCTCTCCTTTCCTCTCCTCCCTCTGGAGTATGTGGCTGCCCAGCTGCAGGACCGGGACTGAGAGACGTCACCTCTATCTTCACCCCGTCTTTGAGTTATTAATCCATCAGATCAAATCCTATGCGGCCATCCAACTCTCGGTCCACCGCGGAAACAATTACTACGCACAAAACCCCAATTTAAAAACTGCGGAATGCGTGTGCTGTTATTTAGTGTGTTACTCTTAGTAGATCACCTGTTTTTCATGTGCTAACCAGACTTGCAAATTTTTACCAGGAGCACGCAATTTAGTGCCTCTTATCTGGCATCTTAGTAGATCAGGCCCTAGGAGTATAGATGAGTGTATTGATGTATACTTGAAAGTATACTTTTGTAAACTTAAAATGTGCCAATTTAGACCGAAGACGTATTAAATTAGTATACTTTCTACACTCAGTGAAGGTTGCGCACCACCTGGCCTAAGACTACAGTTACGCACTAAGGTAGCTGAAAAAGGCACCCACAAGTTTGCTGTATGGTCTAGTATGCTACAAGTACAGTACATGGTCCATAGTATACTTGCTATTCTACTCAAGCATACTTAATAAAATGAACTTCAAGTATGCTGCCTTTTGCTAAGCGAATAACACATTTTTCTGCTGGACATTACTCTGTGTTGACTTTTTGAACCCGACTAACCAAACTAACAGTGCTTCCAGCCTGAGATTTGACAAATGCCTGATTGTGTACAATTAGAGCTAAGAATGAGACACAACAGAGACAGAGAAGACATAACAGATGATAAGGATGAAATACAAACGCTGTGTGGGAAACGTGATCATGTTTACAATGAGTAAGTGGCAGAGTATGAAGCTCACCTCTCCCCACACACCGTAGTTCCACAGGGGGCAGGGCCCGGAGTCGCAGCTCTTGGACTCGGCAGGTTTGACTCTCTCGTCACAGTAGCTGTTGCTGCGTCCGTCGGCGTCCTGACAGACCACCACTCGTCTCTGGAAGCCTCCTGCACAGGTGCTGGAACACTGCAGAGCACACATGGGTTGATCATTGAAGATTATAACAACACTGTATACAGTACCCAAAGGGCAGAAGATCACTGGAAACAATCCCTTGATATACGCTACCAGTCAAAGGTTTGGACACACGCCTTTACATTTAATGGTTTTTCTGTCAAGGGAGAACTATGCAAGTCTGGTCGCTTTTCCTTTGTTTTGCTAACCCTCCTCCCGGCCATGTGCATTTGTTTTTAACAAAGCTGGCGAGAAAGCAATCCATGGAGCGGTGGATAATGTTTTATACCTATGTGATGTCATGATGTGTATATTTGTGTAGTTTTATGTCATAAACAAGAAATCAGGGGTTATGGTGCACGTTTCTGTTGCGGTGCTGCCGAGACGAGATCTGGGTCACCGGGTCAGAGCCTCTGACTCAGAGGTTCTGATCTTGCAAGGCTGGTTTTCAACCAAGAGACGCTATGTGGAAGGCAGAGAGCCTCCATCACCTTGTAACAAGTTACAAGTTATCTGGTTATTATTTAACCATCAAATGTAGCATGGCTAAGGTAAAATCCCACATCGTACCGCTTTAAACAAAGCAGAATATGTTTTATATAAGATTTTTCAAAGTAGCCACCTTTTGTTTTGATGACACTTTTTGCACATTCTTGATATTCTGTCATCATCTTCATGAGCTCGTCACCTGGAACAGTTTTCCAACAGTCTTGAAGGAGTTTCAAGAGCTGCTGAGCTGTTTTGCCTTGACTTGGTCCAACTCACCATCTCAGTTGAGTTTAGGTCGGGTGACATATAACAGCTTTGTTTTAATCAAAATTGTTTTGTTTACTTAATAACTCCATATGTGTTCCTTCATAGTTTTTACATCTTCAGTATGAATCCACGATGTAGTGATAAAGAAAAAATAAAGAAAGACTCAGAAGGAAGGTGTCCAAACTTTTGACTGGTTGTGTACATTATGATTACTTGTAATCACATACATGACACGCAACGTGTGATGCTCAATCTAACTGAGTCTAACCAAGACCAAGCCCAGCTGTACTCCTCAAAACCATCTTCCTAAGGTGGGAAACATCAGCCCGTCTCAGACGCTGAATGACTCAGCCTTGAACAGAGCAGCAGGTACGCTCTGCATCCAATTATAATGACACATATCTGCACTGTCCATGGGAGTGAGTGCATTCAGAGCTTCCTATGTGTGAGGGAGGACAGCACGGAGTGAGCCTGAGCAGCAGTACTTCCAGCTGAATTCATAATGTGAGGAGGAACAGTGTCCTGGGTTGAATGCCTCTGCTGGGGGGTGGAGGGGTTGGGTTCTTCTAATGGATTTCAGAAAAAGAAGAAAACAACCAGATCTTTTGAAACAGACATCTGTTTCAGGCTCTTTAAACGAAACAAAAAACCCAAACTAATCAACACTTGGGCTGTTTTCATGCAGCTGGGCGTACACACAGAAACGTAATAACAAAAAATGAAGACCCTCTTGGATCGTACAGATGGCTGTGGATGTGGACACAAGAATCTACAAATATTCTGAGCACGTTCCAAATGTAACATGAATTAGCTCTTGTGTTTGTGATAAGGTCAGTCTGAATCCTCATGGGCAAGTTCACAGCTGAACTGATTACAAAATAAAAGTATGCAAACAAACCCGAACCCAGGACACAACCTCAACTGCAACAAATTATCTGAAATTCGAAAAGGTCGACACAGCTCTGATGTGTTAGTGTTTGTTTGTGTCAGAATGATTTCAGCCTGAGAATTGAAGCTTTACCTAGAGTGAACCTGTTGTATCTACAGACACAGCATTTGCATGCAGTACAGTCTGTCCCTTGGTGCAGGTTGTAAAGTCCTTTACCATGTATGGCCCTTTGCCCTGGGACAGGAGAACATCTGCTACCTCACCCTTCATGTTAATGTGCTCACAGGGACGTGTTTACATGCAGACAAACACACTATGCTATACATACCATGCAGTAAACAGGCATCATAGTCTTTTTGGTGTGTTTTGTTTTGTTCGAGAATAATAATCAGTCCCCAAGAAAAGATGTCAATTGATTTCCACTACATGGCAAATAAACTATCAACAAAAACAGCGCCATTGGCCTAAAAGATCACATACTGCGCCCCAGGGTCCTGTCCTCCACTGGTTGTCTGATGATGGTACATTCCAGCTGCTGTGTCCAGGATGGCGTCCCGGGTCCTGTGGATAGCCGTAGGGCTGGTCGTTGATGCGCTGGCGGTGGTAGGTGGAGGGACACGGAGCGGCGGTACACTCCTGATCTGTTGACGGCTTTTCATCCGGGTCACAGAAAGACTGGTCCACTGGCTGGTGGTAGTTGGAGCAGACCACCTGTCTGGTGGCTCTTCCCCCGCCACATGTTACTGAACACTGAGGCAGGAGAGAAAGGGAGAAAGTGTTAACCATGGGGCAGATGGAGGACAATGTCAAACGTATTCAGAGACTGAATCAATCAAACAGTGTTTTAAACTTGAGGAAGAATTTATGGTTTGCTCTTATTGTAATAGTTCATTTAATGATATTAAAGTTGTTTGTTGATGAGGGTTGTGTGAGGTCATATTAGCCTGGCGTCACCAGGCTCACCAGGTCCAGAGAGCGGATCCGGAATTCACCAAATTCACAATTTGTACGAACTGGGAAGAGGAGCTTTGAGAAGCTTCCGCTACAAAACAAGCTTGAAATACAGACTTACTTGATTATTTTCAGGACAATTTAGCATTTTGGGGCATTACATACGAGCAGCATGGAGGTATTTGGATGTTTCTTGGTGTGTTTTTTTCTGACGAAGACTGCTGGTGTCCATTTGCAACCGTTATATGGACATGCACTGCTACACCGAGACCCCCTGTAACTCAGAGAAGCCACAGAGGACTCTAAAAATTCTCACAGCCCTTAGTCAACATGAGGGTAAGTAGATAATGAGTGAAATTTCATTTTTGGGTGAACTATTCTTTTAATGGCTAGGGGATTTTCCCCAGACTAGGTCTTATAGGTCAGTATTCTAATCAACCTGCTGCCTCCTATTAAAAATGGCCATGAAGCAATCCATCCAAATATGCGCTTTATGTCCTGTAGAATATTTTCAGTGGTTTATCTTTTCATGAAAACAACATTTTGCACTGGCACCACAGTTTTTTCAACCACTGAGGTACTGTTTTTTAGTCACAAAAGCAGTATCACACCTCTCCCTGATTCAAAAAATTGTTTTGCTAAGGACAAGTGGTATTTCCACAGGCTGTCCTAGCTGAGAGTGCGCTGATCAGAACCTAATGCAAGTCATGTACTGTCTCTGCATATCAAAAAACCTGAGCTGCCCCTTGAAGGTATTGACTCACTTCCATTGTCTGCGCTGCTGTGAGAACCGTGTACCGAGCTGACGTGATTTGATGTGACGCCTTCAGGCACAAAATGTATCGATTCTGTTCTTTATAAATGTCACAGTGCCTCAAGATTTCCTTGTTGTTTTGTTTGCATTCCTGTCAGACCTACTCCACTGTGACTCCTTTCTAAACATTTCTCCAATTTATTTCCCCCCAACGAGAGGTTTTCCATGTTCTAAATCAGTGTTGTTTTTATTGTTTGATTGTTCCCATGTACCGCCTCATTATGTGAAGCCTTGTGAAGCGAAGCCCCATGAGTCTGTAACTGTGAATGCAACGGGAGTAGAAATCATCAATCTAATCAACTTCAGACTCTGTCCTCAGAGAAATGTCTTGTGGGTTTTTATATTTACGAGGATTTTAATTTCACATGAACACATGATTAAAAGCTCAGAGGAGAATCACTGTAAATCATCCCTGGCTCCTTCACTGCCAGTTAAACAATCCCACCTCTTAGTCTTTTGGTGACATCATTGAGAGTTGATGTTGGCACTCGCAAATCAAGACTTAACCGTCCCGGATCACAGCTGTACCCCAGGGTGACAAAACTGTTACTGCAGTTGAAAACATCTGGATTGACTGGGCACGACGTTAAGTGGATTTTAACTCACAGGAGACCACTCCCCGGCACGCCACTGGCCACACGGGCTGAAGCAGGTGGAGGACTCCGGAGGGCGCGGCAAGTGGGCACAGTATGATTCATCGGCCACTCCTCCCTGGGCATCTCTGCAGCTGACGTAACGTTCCCGCTTCCCCTTGCCACAGGACACGGAGCACTGCAGGACATGCACACACAGGCAGAGCACGGATAAATATTTGACTGGCGGAATTTCAAATAAAGCGTATTGCGTTTTTTCTTTTTAAGTGATGCTGTCAACTGTATTATACTTTTCCTGACAGATAAAGTATCATGAGATCCTGTGCTGTTTATATAATGCACCACCAAATAGACTGGATTGAAGTGATGTGTGAGCTGTGCTGTACACAGTAGATTTAATGTCGTTCTAGGTCTCTAGATATGATTATCCAGGTATTATATGGTTTAAAGTGACATTGAAAGGTTGTAATTATGTTCAATTTGAATCTGTAATCACTAAATATCCCTTTGTTTCTTTTGGAAAGATACAAAATGAATGTATGATGGTTCATTACTTCCTGTCAGTTGAATTTCCCCACCACCATGCAACAAGACTATCTTGTTTAAATGTTATTTCGGTAACACTTTACTTGACGCCTATCTCTATAACACATTATAACAATACCTATAATGAGTTATAATGCAGATATAGCACTATATAAACACTCATGAATTATCATAATGCTTTACAACAATAATCATAACACACTATAAAGCATTTTATCATGACTTATAAGGTCAGGTATTATAATAGGTTATAATTGTTAGTAACTCACTGACAATTACCACATTGATAATGCATTATAAATATAGTTATAATGTGTTATAATTGTCTTATAAACATGTGTAATTATCATTATAAACACTCATTAATTAGCAAGGGTTTATAACAATAAGCATAACACATAGAGCATTTTATAATGGCTTATAAGGTAAGCTTAATAGAGTTACAATTGTTCTATGATGTGTTATGCTTATTGTTATAAAGTCTTATGTGATTTATGAGTGTTTATAATGATAGTTATACACGTTTATAAGCCAATTATAACACATCATAAATATATTCATAATGCATTATAAATGTGGGTATTGTCAACCAGTTACTAACAATTATAACGTATTATAATACCTGACCTTATAAGTCAAGATAAAATGCTTTATATTGTGTTATGATTATTGTTATTAAGCATTATGATCATTTATGTGTGTTTAGAATTATAGTTATACAGAACAGACTTGATAGTTGTTTCTTCGATGCTGCTCAATTTCTTGTATGTGTTTTTTTACAGTGCAGTTTCATGTGATATAGTGGATTCTTTGCCTGGTGTCTTTAGGATTTCCTCACTGGTGTCCTTAAATGACTCCCTGATCAGCTTTCACCTGTTTCTAATGTATAACTACAGGTACAGGACGTCGTAGTAAACATCTCTGAGGAGGATGAATACCTAATGCAATCAAATGGCTCCAGCTCAAACAGGCATGTTAACATCCCTCACATATCAATGACACTAGAGAGGGTGGCAGTTCCGCTGCACGGGGGAATGTTTGCCATGTGTATGTGTATGCATATGCGCATGTGACCGTGTGGTGTTGTATTGTGTTGTGTTGTGCGTCTATGAGACCACACTGGTGCTGGCCTCTTTGACATGTGAGCCCGACAAAAGTTTCAGATTGACAGACGAGGCTCAATCTTCGAAACCGTAGACTTGTGTTTAGATGAAATCTGGTTTTCATTTGCAATGAGTAACAATGCAAAGTATCAGAGAGACAGTGGGGCCTCTCAGCCCAGACAGTGGAGCCTGTGTGTGTGTGTGGGTGTGTGTGTGTGTAGATGCAGCAGGGGGTAAGAGAGACAATGCCAAAGAGGATCATGGTCCTGTACAGTATGTACTATCTGAAGGAATGTTGGGATATAGAATAAAATTTAATATGTGAGTCTAATATTTGTAAACACACATGCCGGAGACCCATCATTACTGGAGTGTGGTTTCCTTCTATTAAACACACACACATACACATGTAAGTGCTCCATCAATATTCTCATATTTCCGTCTTTGTCAAAGACAGAGGTGAGTCTGATTCTAGAGCCCAGCAGATCATTTTCCCTCCAGTTACACACAGCGAGATGAACGAATCTGTTTACCATTTAACACAAACCACATTGCTTTTGTATATTCTTCTGAGCATCGAAGTTAAACCTGCAGACTGTAATGTGCTCTGCAGTAAATCCTATTTGTTTCCTTACCGCAGTCCAGGACCCGTATCTCCACTGAGTCAGGAGCTGGGCTGAGTTGTCAGGACGAGGCGTGCTCTGTACCGGAGAGGCCCAGGGACACGCTGGCATCTCACAGTCCTGCACATGCACACATGAATGAGATATTAGTCATACATGAGTCACACAGAAATATCAGCTCAGGGTTTCAAACGTATCAGTTGAGGATGTCTCCAGAGCTTGAAGACCTGGCTCGCACAAAATACGGTCTGACCACATGGAGGTGACCTCAGCTCCAATATGTAACAGATCACTTATCTGGAAACTGAGAGGTCATCAGTTCAACACTCTCCACCTTCAGCGCCCATCAGTTGCTGAGAACCCTTCAGAAACTTCACTTAAAGCACTCAGGCAGAGAGCGTTTTAGCCTCATGGTCTGTGTCCATCTTTGACACTGACGTGGACTTTTTTGGGTCAAAGAAAAGCAGAGCAAATAAACGTTCCAAAAGGCAGCTGATATTATCCAGGTCATAACTTTTGCTCCATAGTGAAGTTTAATTTTGCAGTATCACTGGTGGAGAGTAGATGAGTAGATCTACAAGGAGCTGAATGACAGATGAGTGACAAGAACTATCCTGAGCTAAGACGGTCAATATGACCCAATTAACTGAGCTGCCGGAATCTGAGTCATGTATATATAAATATAATAATATGTCATTTAGTTGCTGAATCATGTTGGATTAAATACAACACAACGTCTAAAGGCACTGCTCTCTGAAGATGATGTACTGCTTGTTGTCCTCATTTAACCAGTAAGATTTAAAGCTATACTAATATACTGCAATACTAATAATAATAATATGTCATATTAGTTTATAGTGTGGTATTAATAAGTGGTTGGTTGTCCTTTCTTCCATCGATATGAATTGAACCAGTGCAGTGTCAGGTATGAGGATATAGGAAATCATCTCATTCTTCTTCCAACCAGCTGCATTATTCCTCACAGCCGTCTGTTGTCTTGCTGTGACGGCAATTTTGCTCATTCTTTGTGTGTTAATAGGGATTTTAATGGACTGCCACTTTTGTTAAGCATGCCTTCTTTTTTGAGTTAAAGAGGTAAGTAATTGTAAACTGGGTTGTTTAATTTTGTTAGGCACCACCACAGATTCTGCTTCTTGTTCTGGTCTCGCCGATGCAGCTTCATGTTTTTTGTATAACTACCACGGTAACTAGTAATCTTACTCTGAGTTCGCCTGCTGTTTGGGTAAGATGTCGTTCCGTCCTGTCTGAGTCATCCCTTGACGGGACATAACACACTGGCAAACTTACTTTCCCTGCACCAAGCAGGTACATAGTTAGTGACTATCTGGTGAACATAGTGTGGTGTTTATCAACTTAAGTCCTGGATGTGTTGGTAGAGAGCAAAAATAGAGCCACAAGAAGATTAAATACTCAACTAAGAGACAATACATTACCATTTATTTGGAGCTGTGGTCAGTGATACCACTACAAATTAATGTAATGTTGCTCTGCATTCACTAAATGTGTAAACATATAGTTAAATGAGAAAAAAAATAGCCAAGTAAAGGGAGATACTGTATGTGTGGCTGAACTTTGCAGGTTGTGTAAACCACATCTTGAAAACTTGCTGGGAATATAAAACCTGGGTAAAATCACTTTCAACCAAATCTCAGCATCTTTCAAAATGTCCCAACACCAGTTCAGATAAGCCACCATCAAGGCTTATTTCCTGACCTCTGATGATGCATAAAACATCTGCATTCAATACTGTCTGCAGCACGTGCTGCTGGTATATCATGAGTTGCATTCAGTTCAAGTAATCTGAGCAGGATGGATGACGTGACATCAGTTATTATGAGTTTCCTTTTTTTTTAAACCTGTTACCTGGCTGTCTCTGGGTCTGGCCGCAGCATTGCACTCTCTGTCATGCACCGTGTCGCCGTAGGCCCCCGACACACACCTCACAGCTCTCATCTGGTAGCCATGACCACAGGTCACTGCACACTGAAAGACAAAAATCACACACGTACATTCACACACACATTAACACAAAGAGAGAAGCCGCGTCGAGCGCAAGGCAAGCTATCTCAAACTCTATCTAAGTATGTCAAGGTTGATATCTTAGACGGGGCCTCAGTCAAGGTCCAGCTCAGCAGAGCCTGGATAAGACCCTGACATGCGTACACACACACACACACACACAGACAGACACATGCGCTCACATACACACCCAGTCTCAACTCGACCCTTTACCTAATTCTTAACCCCCATCCGAGCACGTTTAGGTACAACACGAGAGCAGAGGAAGTGCCACAGGATAGGTTTATTTGAGCAGCAAATTATAATTACACAGGCATTAACGAGCCGATTTATTCCAGCTCTGTAAATACCACTATCTGACTTCATACAAACACGTGTGGGAGGGCTTTAGATCTACGTGTATAAACCAAAGTATGAATGGCCAAAGACTCCTATTCATACACGTTTTGTTCAGTCAGTGCTTTATCCTAACAGTGTGGTTCTGAAACGTTTTACATCAAGGACCCCTAAACTGACACAAATTAGACCACGGACCCCCCATTGGACAAAATTTTGAAGCAAACACCAGAAATACATAAATATTTATTCTGAGACTGAAGAACATTACTTTTTTTAGTCAATGTACATTCAAATTAGGCCCATTGCATGAATTTTTGGAAATATTGTGGAGAAATTTCAGGAAAAAAGTGGGACAATTTCTCCAAAAACATTTATTGTTAATCTTAATAAGTGGTAAAAATTCTCAAAAAAAAAAGTTTTCAAAAATCTAGAAAAAAGTGGTAACATTTCTAACAATAAATAAATAAAAAGAATAACAATTTCTCAAAAAAAAAAAAATCTAGAAAAAAGTGGTAACATTTGGGACGCCTTTGAACCCTCTCAAGGACCCCTGAGGGTCCCCGGACCCCACTTTGAGAACCACTGCTATACAAAACCAGTTAAATATGTATAAAGTTGAAGTTAAAGTTTGTGTGTGTGTCTGTGTGTGTGTGAGTGCACTGTGGGTCAGGTTTAGTCTGACAGGATATGAGGGCAAAGTGAAAGCACCAAGGAGGAAATGGCAGCTGGAGTCAGAGCACACTTCTCCGTAACTCGCTACTGTATCAGGTTACACACACACACACACATACACACACACACAAACTTGTCTCCCATATACACACCACATTCTCTGAGCGACCACACGCACGTGCGCACACTCACACACAGTGTAAAAGACACGAGTCCGACTCCTAGACAGCGAGCCACACATGAAACCTATTTCCTCAGTCAAACACTGCACCAAGTCACCTCGCCCCAGTGCGTCTATGTCTTATCAGCATGTGTGTGAGTGCATATGTGTGTGTGTGTGTGTGTGTTTGCGGTACACTCACCGCTCCCCAGACGCCGACCTGCCAGGATGCACACTCGGGCAGTTCGCAATTGCCCACAGCTTGAGGTTTGCTTGACGGGTCACAGAAGTGCTCGCTCAGCTTTTCCTCCCCGGCTCCCGTACGACAGGACACTTGTCTGTGTCTCATCCCTTTGCCACAAGTCACCAGGCACTGGGAGGGAGAAGAGAGTGGGGGAGTGAGTGGTAGGGTGGGAAATGATGGTGAACGTAAGTGTTTACATCACTGGTACTTTGTTTGCACCATAAATGTCTTCCTACATTCGTGCTGGGGCGGATGGACAAAATGTCAGAAATATCAATATTTAGAAATGCAATTCAGCAGCTTTATTCATGAGAGCTTCTGTTTCATTATAGACAAACATGACTGCGTCAATAAAACCTGTGAATGAAGGTAAAATGTATTGCATGTGGCTGCATTGGATGTGACAAGGCCTGTGCGATATTATGATCTACCTCTTACTTTTTACTGTTAAAGGGTTAGTTCAACATTTTGGCAAGTTGGCCAATTGCCATAATCCCTCTATTCTTAGGAGTCGGTTCATTACCTTTAATTGTCGGTGCAAACTGTTTTGAGATCCGTGTGGGAGAGATGCGAGCTGCTCAGCTAACACAACAGAGACTCACAGTATCTACGTTTCCCTTATCAAACTAAATACACAATCCAACAACTCCAAAACGCTCTTGTCGACTAGTTGTGACCTGCACATTTGCCACATCATGACATTATGTAACATTATGACACATGAAGCAAATACTCGGAACTACTTTCACTTTCGAAGTCACTCTGCCGAGCAGCCGTGTCAGGAATGTAGTTCCGGTTACGTATTTACCTCAAAAACACTCAGCCTCGTAACGTTCTGTTATTATCTCATAGCGTGGTGAATGTGCAGCTCACAACTTGTCCACAAGAGCGTTTTGGAGTTGTTGGATTGTGTATTTTATGAGTTTGATGAGGGAAAGCCTGGAAATACCGCGCACCGTGCAGAGCTCACGTCTCTACCCCGCCAATCTCAAAACAGCTTGCACCGACAATTAAAGGTAATGAACCTACTCCTGAGACTATAGGGATTATGGCAATAGTTGAAAAATCCTTTTAACCTCTCTTAACAGGTATCTCTGCTAGAGGCTTAGTTGTTCTGGACAGTCCAGTGTGTAGGTGTGTGCCAGGGCTCACCTCGCTCCACTCGCTGACGGTCCACTTCGGGCACGGCTGCTCGTTGCAGGTCTCAGTCACCACCCTCTGGTATTCGTTGCACTCCCTGTCTATCAGCCGTCGGCCCAGGTTGTTCATGCAGTAAGACTCTCTGCTGCGGCTCCCACGTCCACACGTCTTAGAGCACTGTTAGGGAGAATACACCAGCCATGTTAAGCCCAGTCAGTTGTTGTTGCTTTTTCTTTCTTTTACACTGCAAAAACTCAAATATCTTACCAAGAATATTTGTCTCATTTCTGGTCAAAATGTAATTTCTAGTCAAAACAAGTCTCATTGGACTCATCATATTAAATTGATTGAAATTAGCTTCTTTTTAGACATGTTCTACTCCTTTCAAGCATATTTTCACTTGGAATAAGTAGAAAAATCTGATAGTGGAACAAGTTTTTCTTCCTTATACAAGCACAAAAAACTTCCTTTCACAAGTGAAAATGATCTAAAAACAAAATAATTCTTAGGTGATGAGTCTTATTTTAAGTGGAAAGAGATTAGTTTTGGCTAGAAAAGAGACATTTGGACAAAAAATAATATTCTTGGAAAGATTTAGAGTTTTTAGAGTGTATAACTCATCAAACATTAAATAATAATCAAAATGAAATTATCGTTTGGATCAGAAACAGTGGGCATGTAGAAGAAACTTTATCTCTTCTGCTTACAGGGAAAAGTAGCATAGAAGTCTTTCTTGATCTTGGTTTCCGACGCATTTTGTGTAAAGGTTCCACTGACTGACCTGTGACCAGGCGCTGTACTGCCAGTTCTTCAGCAGACAGTCTCCGCGGCAGGGCTCTCTGGTCTGGGGTTTTGCGACCTCTCCACACATACCGGCCTCCATCCTCTCACTCAGTCTCTTCGCCAGGTTGTACTTCATACACTGAACGTCCAGGCTGCGGTAGCCTGGACCACATTTAGCAGAACATTCGCTCTTTCCAGCAACGTGCCACCTGTGTGAGAGGAGATGTCAGTTTGGCTATTTGTGCTCTGCAGGAATCTTTGTCTCGGTGGGCGTATGCGTGTGTCTTAATGGCGCACCTGACTTCACAGTCGGTGTTGCAGGGCTCAGTGACAGCAACAGGACGAGGTAAATGTTCACAGCGTTGGTCGGACACCTCGAGGTGATCGCTCTTACGCACGCACACCGACTTCCGCCTCCGCTCACCTGCAGGGACGCACATGAAGTAAACAGTCCATCAAATCACACAACATCTGGCACACTCCTGCACCTTTAACTAGACTGATCAGCTTCCTGACATTAACTCCATCTTCGTAGTCTTAAGAGGTCCCGCTGGTTTCAGATGTCTCTTTGCTGGCTCCCACTGTGCACTCTGACCCACTGCCAGTCTGACTGCTCTGCCTCTAGAGCGGAGGGTTGAGGGGTTAGTAGGGTTAAGGGCCAGGTCAAGGGGAAGGTGTTGGTCGATGTGGTTGGCTGGGGTCACGCTGGGGTTGCCCAGAGGGGGATTTATGTTAGGTGGGGGTGAGTGAGCAGGGGTGTGTGGGTAAGTGATGCTAGAGAAATGGGGATCCTAATGTTCACTAAAACAGATTCCATGTTATCGGAGCTTAAAGATGCATCATCAAACTTCACTCTCTTTCCAGAGTTTTGAGGGTAAACTATTAATATGACATATATCCTTAATGCAATAGGGATGATGATAGAGGAACATACTAATATCACATATACATCCTCTGGAGATGTGAAAATGTAAGTTTTAAAATATATGAAATATCCACACAAAACATACATATATAATTGGTGTTTATCATGACTTATGAGGTCAGGTATTATAATACATTATAATTGTTAGTCCTGAGAACTCTTTATAGTTCGTCAAGCTGAAGCGCAGAGGATCTCCCCTCTTTTATCACATATACATCCTCTGGAGATGTGAAAATGTAAGTTTTAAAATATATGAAATATCCACACAAAACATACATATATAATTGACTTATAAACTTGTATAACTATCATTATAAACACTCACATTTTCAAGACTTTATAAGAATAAGCACAACACAATATTGGGCATTATAACTCTATTATAATACTTGACCTTATAAGCCATTATAAAATGTTCTCTCTCTCTATCTCTTTATACATTAAACCAATATACATACTGTATACTTTATATTGGATAAGTGGGTAGAAAAGACTAAAGACAAACTTCTATTTACCACTGCAATTTGTGAAATAACATTTCACAAAAAGTGCATGATATGCACTTTTGCATGAATTACACACACAAAAGCTCACTGATGTCTTGTGTAATAGCAAAGCTTTATGGGATTCACAGTAGCCGTAGAGGAAATGTTCATATTCTTGTTCACATGTGCAGATTGTGATGCCAGGCTGAGATCGTACCCTGACAGATGCGGCTGCATTCGAGCCAGGAGCCTGAGGGATCCCACACAAACTGCTCCCTGTGTTCCTCTATGGGTATGTTGAAGGAGTAACGGACATCTGGGTTATAGAGGTTCCCCACACACAAGACCTGTGGAAAATATGGAAAACAGAGATCAAGTTCAACAACACTGAAACAGAATAATATTCACTACAAGTAAGGAAGGATTAAATCATAAAGAAAAAGTAAATAAATGAGCCACTTTCTGTTGATACCTGTAGAACCAGCTCCTCCTCGATGCGGTCAGTGCAGTTGATGCGCTCCACTTTAGTGTCCGAGCCGCTGTACTCAATGACAGTTCCCTTGAAGGTGATTTCCCTTTTGAACATGGCCACCACAAAGTTCCCATTCAGGAGGGAGTTGGACTGGCTGTCAGATAATGCTGGAATAAGAAACAAACAGATAAAAACAACACATAAACCACAAAACACTAAACATCACATAACTCCAAATGTGAAAGAATTCAGCTCAAGAGAAGGAATGTTTGGCTCGGAAAATGAGTTTGTCTGTTGTGGAACTGAGGTTTTGGGAATGTTTACGAGATGTGGGATTTATCAGTTCTGGTCACATGTTAAGTAAACAGCCTTCGACCGGCCATCCTATTGTTCTGTGGGGGGGGATGCTGAAACACTGCTGACACGATGTTGCACTTATTTGCAGTTAGTCTGCGTGACTCTTCTTAATGACTGACGTTGCAATGCAAACAAAAGTGGCTGCTAATACAAATAAGCACATGAACACACATGCATACAACAATATATACAGAAACTTATAGAGTCTCACACTTGGCAAACGAACACACAAACACAACATAAATGCACACCACCTTTTTTTTTTTTTTTGTGTGACCGCAAACACTACAGTTCCAAGAAACATGCAGTCAATTACAATCTGGGGGGGGGGCAAAGCAGCGCAATGCATTTGATCAAGACTGAGGACGTAGCTTTGTTTATTGAGTCTGCACATTGTTGGGTAACAGATGGTATTTGTGCCCAGAGAGTCTGACAGTGATCTACTGACTCTGCTTGTCATCATTGATGCTTTCCAGCAATGGAAAAAAAAAAGCAATGTCTCAGCTGAATATGTGCATGTGTGTGTATGGACACACACACATGTTGTGAATTTTAATATGAAAGTCTCTCTCTTCTCTTGAACCTACAGCGAAAAACTTACACCTGCATGTTTTCTGTTTTCCAGTATAAACACTCCTCTAAATACTTTGTTTTCTTAGAGATGGCTCACCGGCATCAAGTGCCTTAATAAAAAACAGCTCCATTCCAGCCCATAGACGCTCAGAGTCTCTGTCAGTCGACTGGAAGAATGAAACACCCTGTTGTATTCTACAGGACCTGGTATTTCTGGAGTTCCCTTGGGAACTATAATTGTGAACTGCTTTTCTTGTGACAAAGCACAGGTGTGCTCTGTCTGAGGTCAATATAAGCTCAAGGATTCCCCTCTCTCTCTGAGGGCAGAGGCAGAAAACTAGCAGTAGAGCGTACTGTAAGTGCGCCGAGTCGTTTTCTCCTGTTTGCACCAAAAAGTCAGGTGAATAAAATCTTCTTCTAAGGTAATTTTGTTAGATGAGACTTCACAAATTTTGTTTCCTCATATAAAAGAAACACAGGACAGTAGAGATACGCTCTAAAATGGATAAATAAGTAAGAGATTTAATAAACATAAATAAACATAAACAATGTGCATTTCTGAGTTGCAAAATCGAGGAGCCATTATTTCAAAAGTGCGGCTTCCTTTTTATGCTGAAGAGCGTGGCGATCTTCTCAAAAGACTTTGACCGCACTGTGCAGATCAAGCATGTTTAATACCGACTGCACTTGGTCGGCAGCAGTGGCGGCGGGGGGTCGACCTTTTGGCAGCAGAGCGGCGACGAGGCCGTGCCAGATGTGTTTTCAGACCGTTTGGCTTAAAACATCTTGAACCTGACGTGAACCGTCTAAGAAACGGGCACCCACCCTTACAACATCGGCAAAACTCCGCTTTCCTGTTTTCTTTTTTGCTCTCTCCCGCTGTGTGTCTGTCGCTCTCACATGCGAGCATACGCACAGACACACACAGACACACACTGAGCCCGGTGGGTCCATCTAACCCTATACCCCTATATCTACTTTCATGCGGCCTGGGCTCCACATGCCTCTAATTAGCACCTATCGCAGCCTCATTTATCTTTCTCCGGGGCTGACACTCCATTTGCTTTCCCAACCAACCTTATGAGCAGATGGACCAACGCCCTGACACATTTCCCCCATAATACACTCAGTACAAATGACAGTTTGCCTTTCCTTCATGAAAATGGTTTGACAACAGTTTAGCCCATGTCTCCTTTGCCTCTACAGCTGCGGGTCACCAAGTCTGGGTGGTTTATGGTCATGTTAGGGGATAATGGCATTGACCTAGTAGATGAGAAGTGAAGGGCTGTAATAAATACATCTTATTAGTTTGGACTGCTTCCATTATGGATTGATTTCCCCAAGTAAAAAAGACTGCAACTCGATCCGACCCACAACTCTGCACTGACGCACACGCAGCGCGCTCACCGAGGTAGTTGTCGTCTTCTGGCTTTCCAGAGTAACTGACTTGTTTGATATCGATGTTGGTGGCTCCCGCTGGGATCCGCACCACTGTGTTGTAACCTGCAGAGGACAGAGGGACGGACAAAAACAAAAAAGAGAAAGAGAATGAGAAGACAGCACATGGAAAGTCACAGTTTTCCAGAAGGTCTCATAGGGGAACACGGTAGCCACAGTAACAGCAGAGAAGTCCCACCTTGATTTTCATAATAGTTTCACTATGCTGAACCGAAAACCCCAGTCAGGGAAGTCCGGTTCCAGCCACTGGGGATTTAAATGTCACACTTGGAAAAATACAAAAAAAAAGGGCTAGTCCTCTCAAATAACCTGCAGGAGGCCTTGTTTTAGTCTCAGAGGCCCGACCGTGAAATGATATGTAATTATTCCCTGGACTTACCTTTGGCCTGTAATTACCACACTGGGCCTGTTGTCCCATGATAAACTAACATAGAAAATGAGTGAGCATGAGAGAGAGGGAGAGAGGGCACATCAGAGGTGACAACAAAAACATATGGATGAAGATGAAATAAGCAAGACATGAATATAACGAAGGTGGAGGAGATGAAAACATTATTTTTGAGAATTACTAGATATCATACTACTTAATATTATATAATTTGTGTGATTGTTCGTGTGGCATATGTTGTGTCACTAGTTGGTCATCTGTTTTCACTCCACTTACTTATGTATTTATTTATTTACTTAATACTTTACTTATTTTCGATTGTATGGAACAGCTCCCAGTTTGCCCTCTGGGATACTTGTCATTTCAATGTTGTGTGGATGTACTCTATATGTTCTGTGTTTGTTTACCTTTCTGCAACATGAATTTCCCCTAGGGGACAATAAAGTTGAAGTTGAGTTGAGTTAATAGCAACAAATATCAAAAACTGTGAGATCAATGTTTGCTTTGAATTGTCCTGTTCTTGTTTGGTTTTTGGCTGCTTGTGTTGGCTTTCTTTTATTGTCTTGGTATTGTTTTGAAATCCAGTTATCATATCAGTATTAGTATCTATCTACAAATTCCAAACAACAGAGATGAAAGGGAAGCAGCTTAGATAATTAATGTAACATTGGGCAATTGGAAAAAGGACAGAACAGATGTAACCCAAAGAAAGCAAAAGCATTTCATCAAAAGCTGTTTGGTGTTTTATGCATCAGGTCACAAGGTCAATCAAACTCTGAAAGTTCAAAATGACAGTGTGGTGCGTGATAAAGGCTGATGGACATGTATGGTAAGAAACTATGAACATTCACTCGTTTTTTCATCCTCAGACGATTTGAACCTACAACCATTTCCTCCGGTGTCACGCAGCCTTCAAACCACTTGGTGTCGCTTTCAAAATAAAAGCTGAATGGAATGAGAGGAAAGGTGAGAGCTGTTATGATGGTTAGCCTGACACCTTGAGCCACTCGGGGGCAGCACTTGGTTTACATATCTTCCTCTCATCAGCCACAGTTTTTTAGTTTTTTTTCCACACACGCAAATAAGCACATGCATCCAGCGAGATGTCATAACAAAGCCGTGTCAGCCTTGACAGAAAACCTTTTCATTCGGAGGCCAACTTGCACACGAAGCTATTTTTCATTCATAAACATCACTCTGAAACAAAATCACAAATTCCTTCGCAATAAAACCTGAACCTTTATACAGCTTCTCTGTTACTGGTTTCCCTGTCACTGTCAAATTCCCTCTCTAACCAATGGGGACAGGATAAGCTGATACAAAATACAGAGGGCAGGAGAACTTTAGAAACCAGCAGCACGGTCCCCCCTCTGAGGAAACATGGGATCCACAACCCACCACAGGCCTCTCAGATCCTCAGGCTTAGCTACTGACCATACACGCAATCCTCCGCCACCACACTCTGACCCAGAAATGAACAGTAAACACAGCACACCACCATACAGTAGGGAAACACACCCACACAGCCGTGCTACACTGAGGGAACGCTGGGGTAAACCTCAAACATGATTCTCTCTGCCACTAGGAAGAAAGAAGATGATGCAGTATTAATAGCCTGCAGAGGAAAATTAGAAGGCGTCACAAGCTCGCTGTGGTGACAGAGGATACAGGCCCAGTTGATGGCAAACATTTGCTTGTTCCGCAGTTACAGTGACGGTTTTATTTTACCAATCTGAGACGGGACACATTCAATCGTCACGCAAGGCTTTCCCTGCAGAGAAACACAAGTCCACCCACGTCTCAGTTACAGTGTACAGGCATTCAGGTCTTGTGCAGCTGTTTATGAGAAGTTAACAGGCTGCCTTTATCCAGAGCTGCAGACATGAGTGTTGAAGATTGGACTCGACTGTGTCAAATCAGACTCAAGTGAAAACATTTTCGGTTTCATTTAAATGATTTGATGTTTCCATCCAATTAGTTGATGCCTCTTGATTGACATGACAGTGGTGGACACCAGCCCTGTTGTCTTTCATGAGCTGTACAGGCAAAACCCATCATGGCACACATTTGTTGGTGTCTGTTAATAGTAAGACTGAATTTGACATTGATTTATGGTTTAACAGCTTTCATTTAATTGAGACTCATCCATCTACATAGCAAAAATATCCACACATGTATTGACTTGCTTTCTGTTATGTAGGAAAAAAAATATTAACATGTTTTAAAGGAGACATATTATGCCCCTTTTCAATAAATTAAAATAGTTCCCAGGTGTCTTAAAGGTCAAAATCCCCCAAGGATCAAACATCACAACTCTTTTCATCCTCTCAAAACAGCCGTGTTCAGAACGGCTGGTTTCAGTGCCTGTCCCTTTAAATGCACATGAACCACTGCTTGCCCCGCCCCTTCTACTGGTACCAGGTAGGAGTGATATGATGCAAATTTGAATCCAAGTTACATCACTGGAAGACAAGTGAGGGAACAACTCGTAAAACCACATGGATTTCAACCTAGGGAGCCTGAAAATTACAGATTTTTTCATAAATTCTCACATTTTGGGGGTTGGAAGGCAAGACAAACACCCAAAATGTTAAAGAGCCTTCAAAATGTGATATTTCTATAATATGTCCCCTTTAACACCTTGAAGAAACATTAAATGTTGCATCATGTCCCTGGTCAACATTAAGAAACTTGACTGATTTTTTTCCCCTCAAAATTAAGTTTGACTGATGTGATGAAAGGAAAGAAATTTCAAGTCAAAGACAAGGAAAAGAAAGGAATTAGACTAGGGTAGATACTGAGAAACAACAAACAAAAAAGGACAAAAGGGTGAAATACAGAGAGACAGAGAGACAGGCCCAGACCCAGGAGCAGAGGGATATCCTGCCTGGGCTGCACTCCCACTTGTGTTCTCTTTCTTAAGGTTAAGCCAGATTTTCAGGGCTGAGGTCGGTGTCTGGTTTGGTTCAATACAGTCCTCAAACCCTGTACCCTTCAACAGCCAACAGACTGGAAAAAAGAAAGCAGATGGATAGAGACACCAAAGCTCAGCGCCAAACTAATGCGGAGTAAACATGACAGAGGCCACACCCAGAGCTTTTATGCTAATGTTTCTGCTGCTTTGCTGCCCAGATTTAAAAAAGGGGGTTGGATGCAATCAGCAGTTGGCACGAACCGGAGCGGCGCATTAAGAAGGACAGTTCAAAGGGGTGATGTCAGGTTTGCGTTTGCTATCGAAAGACCTGACGGAGGGAGATCGCTGTGTTAAATCAGCTTCTAAAGCTTTTGAGAAATTTGGTGATCTGCGTTCTTCCAAATGTGGCAGAGGCATGTATTATTGGCTGAAATAATCAGACTTAATATGTATAAACATAAGCAGGCATGACATCAGTGACTAATACTGTATGAGCAGAGAGCATGTCAGCGTTGCAGCCACATGAAGCTGGAGTCTTTCTCAGCCCCTCTATGTTTACCCACGTATCAGATACGCCATACGTCATGTGCAGGGGCTGCAGTGCTGACACGTAGTATGTTTAATAGCAACACCTTTTTTTGTAAATGTTCTGCTATTAGCGTACCGTGCGTGTAATCTGAGTGGCGGGCCTTACCGTACTGCGCATCGTTGAAAGTCCCCGCCAGGGTTTTACACGACGAGTTGTCCCCGCCGCACACTCCACACTTGTCATTCCTGGCCTTGGAGTTGAGGACGTGGTCGCAGCCCGCTTGCTGAAGAGGCACAGATTAAGAAAAGGTGGAAATGTGAGATATTGTTGAATGTTTTGAAGTGTAAGATGTTGTTAGGGAAATGTCATCTGGTCACAAAGGAATAAAGTGTAAGTGTATCTATCATTTCATGGAAACTGTAATCATCATCCTTTCCAATGACGAAAACTGAGACAGATGAGATTGCCATGTTTACATTTCTGTGTCAGCATCATTGTTATTTCTCATCAATCGATATGCAGCTTTGATACAGATGAACTCATTTGCCTGCATGCAAAGATAGGAGTGACAATGAGCTGAGGATGATGTAATTGTTGAAGCCTGGGCGTGTGTTTGCCTGTGTGAGTTCAATAAATAAGAAGAGACAGAAAACTAAATAAAAAAGCAACAAATCTGAATTACACTTGAACTATTTCAGTTTTTGTAAGATCTGTTGTAATATATATCTTAAGTGTTATGAAGCTCTAACCAGACATACCAGATGTACTGTAATGTAAATCTGTGCTTTTTTTATTTCATGAATAAAATTCTTGTTTCAAAATAAATAAAAGAAAAGAAAAGAGACAAGACAGATATACCCTGCAGAGGCCTTGGACACAGATGTCATAAGTGTCTGGCCCACACGGTGTGCCGTCGATGACGCGGTCCTTCAGCTGATAATATGCCATCGTCCCGGCGACCCGACAGAAGAGTTTACAGCGATCCTTCATTAGGACTGTACGGAGAGAGAGAGAGAGAGAGAGAGAACCCATTTACATTACATCTCAATGCCAAAACCGTCTGAGTTGCTTGGAAATAATGTCTTGACGTTGCATTGGCTCCAGGGTTTTGGCCTGCTCGCTTTGTACATCATCAATTAAATGAATGAATCACTTGCAGTAACTTAGACATGGTGGTCTAAGCCAGATGGTAATCTCGTGTGGCTGGGCGAGCCAATCGCAGCAAAGGAATGAGATACGGCTGCGAGAGGGACAGCTGCCAGGAGGTTTGTATGGAGGGGCTGCGTGCTGCTTTCATGTTGCTGTTGTTTAATGTCAACTAAAAGTTTACCCACAAGGCACTGCATCATGTATTAACATCAGGTATTGCATCCAAATCATGACAAAGAGAAGAAACACAGGTGTGCTCTGCCTCACACATTCACCAACAGTAATCATCTATTCTCTAAGTCCATGTGTTCTGTTAGCCTGTTTACTACTGGCATTAACATGTATTTTCAGTGATTGGATTTCAATCAGATAGTGCTTGACCACATCAAAGTACATGTGTAAACACATGCAAGACACATTGAGGACAGATTGTGATCCGATCGGCCAAACCACCTCCGAAGGTGACCGTGGGCGCATTGTGACCACAAGTGTAAACGGTATGCATCCTGTATTCATACAACTAGGTGGAAATGTGTTACTCAGTCTTCTTCTATGAGAATGCCCATCACAATCCTCTCCCACCAGTCTTCACTGCGTTCCCACGTCCAGATTGTCCTCTGGACACAGCTGTCAGAAAAGCAGCTGCATAACTCAATAATCTCCTCTTTCGTCTGCGCTCGAGATATTGAAGACAGCTTCTTCCACCACTTTGAAAAGCCCCAAAAAAGCATGCAGAATAGCGCAGCTTCACGGATGGCTACAATTTTCGGTTCTTCTTCTACTATTTATTTTATTTTTTATTTTTTTATTTACCTGCGCAAATGTGTGATTGGCTCTCAATCAGAGCTAAATGTGAACACTGAAGAAGCATATTAATGCCAGGTGTAAACCATTTGTGTCATGCATTAGATTGTTTACATAGACATCATCAAATTCATCAAATATTGCACAATCCAACAACTCCAAAACCCAAGCTGCTCAGAGCTATAGAGCTAATGGGATTTCTTGGTTTCTCTCATCAAAGTCATCAAATACACAATCCAACAACTTCAAAACGCTCCGGTGGACAAGTTGTGACCTGCACATTCACCTAGCTTTGAGATAATAAAGGAACATTACGAGACAGAGTTGTTTTTGAGGTAAATTCAAAATCTCGTAACGTTCTGCTATTATCTCATAGCGTGGTGAATGTGCAGGTCACAACTTTGACCTTTTTTTAATCTTTGACTTTGATGAGTGTGAGTGAAACCAAGAAATTCCATTAGCCTCCATAGCATAGCTCTGAGCAGCTCACGGCTCTGCTCCGCCGTTCTAAAAATAGTTTGCACCGACAATTAAAGGTAACAAACCTACTCCTAAAACTATAGGGATTATGGCAATGGTTTGTTTGCCAAAATGTTGAACTATCCCTTTAAACTCAACATAGCTGCTACATACATTACAGACTCACTGCATGAGAGGGTTACACAGGTCTAAATGCTGATAATCATAAGTATGATGAATAACTGGTTGCAGACAAAGCCATGCAGCCTTTACGTCCCGTCCACCAGTCATACTGCATCACTGGCTGACACTGGACTGTATAGTTGGATGTTAATTATCCTTCTTTGATGGTGCAGGACAAGTGAAGTGGCATGTTTTGGGATGACGTTGTTGTACTCACTGCCACTGTACTTGGGAACCCAGCGGACGGTTGGAGGTAGACCGTTGATGTTGAAGTGCTTGCCGTCGAAGTGAGAACACTGCTCTTCGCGGAAATCTTTGCGCCCTCGCGGACATGGCTCAGTGTTGCAGGAGCGAAACTTCATCCTCCGACCCACGCAGAACTTTCCACCGTTCCTCGGCCTGGAGAAAGAGAGAGGCACAGCGCTCAATTCTCAATCTAAAGATCGTGTTTGCTCTTGTTTGTTTGACTGGTGCTTTATGACTTCAAACCGGCAATGTTGACATTGAAACTCACACTGAGAAAACATGTTTTCTTTGGGACTCAACTGAATCTGACACAGGTTTGTTTACAATTCTTTTGCTACTGTTCTTACCAGTCCAGAGTCTTACACATATTTACAGTCTGTAATCACTTTATTTGTCTTGAACTGCCTGACTCCTCCTTACTCAGGCTTGTTGCAGTCTCTGATGGTGCTCCTGGTTCCTCCACCGCAGGACCTGGAGCAAGCACTGTAGGGTCCCCAGGGACCCCACTCTCCATGAACTGGCTGCAGGTCCAACTCCTTGTTTACGCACATTCCATGTCTGCAATACTGCATGCAAACAAACACAAACAGACACGGGGATCCTTTAGAAACGATGACTGCGGCTCCTCCTGAACACAGACGTGACCTGCGTGGAGCTTTACTGCAGAGTCAGCACACACAGCTGGGAGTGGTGTTCTTCTTTGCCTTCTTAATCCTCTGTTTAGATCTGTGGCTACATTTTAAAAGAAACTAATTCGGCTTTTGTTTACCCTCAGGGAATGTGTCCAACTCCCCCAGCTGTCAAAAGAGAAATGGAAGCACAAGGGAGAGAGGTGGATACAGAAAGAGGATGACAAGAAAAGACATGTGTCAATGGGAGGAACCTGAAACTGCTATCTACAGTGTGCGCTACCATTGTTTACACTTTCAAATACTTTGTGTTTTGGAAAGATCTGACTTAATAGTTGAGTTTTCAGATTCTTCAAACTGATTCCAAACTGAAACCAATCCTGTGAAGAAAGGATTCATCGATACAATATGGAAATCTACAGTGCATTGCAACAATAATCTAATGAAAACAATGGCAGTTTGAGACTCACAGGAGCAGTCAAGTGTATCACTACTTGGCGAAACATTACCATTCCATGAACTCCCTTTGTTTCCTCAGTCTTTTTCCTCGTTTTTCACATGGACTGTGTTTTCACATAAGCCTGATTCAACAAAATTAGTTTAGCCACAAAGAGAGAGCATGTGAAAAACAATATGAAATCCATCCCTTAGGCCGGAGACGATGGAGCGAATCAATCTTCAGCTTAGATTGTGAATATAAAATTACGTAATATGCATCCATAATACAGCAGACCCAGAAAAGAAGGCGCCTGGTATCAAACTGTTTTACCCGCTCGCCAGCCTTTGCCAAGGAGTGCTAACACTGCTTTCATAAGCGAAGCACGGCAGGCCCATTTCCCTTTGTGTGTAACCAAATCCCTGTCCCAGTGACTAAGATATCGGAGGGTCCTGTTCACTGAAGGAATGCAGGACAAGACGGCGTCTGTCTGGGTACGTAACCCGTCATCCGGGCACACAGGCACGGGGAGCGGTGGCACCACGATAAGGAAACTCTAGAGTGGTGATAACAAGAGGAACAAAGTTCATTACTGGCTTGACATCAGGAACTCCCGTCTCCTGTTCAGCTGAGGATGTGCTGAGGTAGGCTACACATCTTTAAGACTGTGAAGGGAACGGGAGGATGCTCCCCCAGTTTGTTCATGCACACGGTGTTTCTGAGTTCGGTTTGTTAAAGGAATAGTTCACCAAAAGATGAAATTCAGTCATTGTAGTGACTCACCCTCATGCTGATGAATACTACGTAGTTCTAGGAGAGTTTTTTTATTCCTCAAAGTGTATCTGGAGACCCAGGAGGTCGGTTCGTAGTCCAATGAAAACTTTATAAGAGATTAATAGGGATCTACACAAAAAAAGTCCATAAAGCTATACAAAAACCATGCAACATTCCTCCTTACTGCTCGTCCACTGCAATCCAAGTGTCCTGAATACAAAACTACACTGGAGTGCATGAGGGTGCGTCACTAATGACTGAATTTCATCTTTTGGTAAACTATTCCTTTAAGGTTGATGCGAACATTCAGGTCCATCCAGATGGGAAGTACACCTGCTATCATTTCAGCTGGTCACATGCCAAGATATTCAATCCCTTAAAAAAAACAAAAAACAGAGCAGAATCAGAACCATATGAGATCCACTTTAGTGGATTTTCATAATTATGCTAATAAAAGCATATCAATCAAAGTCATCTCCCGGCCGGCATCGTTAAGCCGGCCAGTTCCTGCTCTGAAACTAATTTGCAACTTGCAGTCATTATCTCAGGTGAACACCTGCAAAAGTGCAAAGTCATACACACAGACACATGTAAACATACACAGAATTTGGCAGCGCAGCCTCGACCATCCCTTGTTTGCATCTAATGATGGAGTGTAAAGTCTGCGCACAATGACAGACAGGTGTTAACAGCTGCAGGCTCTGGGCTAAACACACCACAAACATTTCCATAATCCAGACCTGGTTTTGAGTAACGGCCTCTGCCTTTCTTCCTCTCCCAGTCCACTGTACATGCAAACTGAAGGCACTGATCATTTTGCACGTGCACAAACGATGAATTCAAGGGATTCCATTCAAATAAACAGCACTACAAAGAATATGATAAAACATCCATGAGAGGAAATTGATTCCACACCGCGGGAAGGAAAACAGGTGTTTGTTAGTTGAGCAATGCGATCTGGTTACAGAGCTAAACAATCAGAGGTCATGAAATTGTCACAGAAACACATTTGTAGGAGTAAATCTGGAGTTTTCCTCTGTCACAACAAATAGTTTCCCTCCTCCTCCCCCCACACCCCTCATCTCCTGGACTGACAACCCAGACCTGGGCATCCCCTTCTATATACATCCTCTCCACTGCCACCCATCCCCCTCATCCCCTTATGGGAAATTGCAAAGGGCCACGACGCAGGGACCACCGCGGTGCAACCGGGAGGCGGGACCCGAGGAGCTGTCAAACACAAGGAGGACTGTCTGTCAGAGAGGGACCAAAGCCTGTGTAAGCCTCTGAGGCATTCCACTCCCCCCGCTGGCACTCTGTGTTTACAACCGTTTTGTTTGGCTTGAAAAGGTGATGTGGGTGAAAAGAAGAAAGGAGGAGGGGGTTGGGGCTGGGGGGTGGAAGGAAAAAAACATCTGTGCAAGATGATGTATGTGTGTGTGTGTGTGTGTATGTGCACATATGTGAATGTGTGTTAAGTGGGAGAGTCATTGCTGTGTGTGTGTGTGTGGAGGCATCTGGGGGCCACGCTCATTTCCAATTAGCCTCTCTTTCCGCAGCGCGCAAACACACTCTCGGGGAAACACGGAGGTGAGAGGTATAGGTCTTGACAAAAGCTCAAACAAGCATTAAGGACACCGGCAGACCGCTTTCCTGGAAACATTGTCCAAATTTGCCCTCAATTGGGAATGTGGTGAGACATTTGAAGCTCTTGTGAGAGGAACCTGTCCAGCTGTGACCAGCACGTGTTTCAAATTAGGAATTTCACAAAGACACACGCTGACTCACCAACACATACTCGTGTACATATATCACAGGCGCGCACAACATACTGTACACCTATAACGACACGATGCCTTCGACTCTGCTCTCTAATCACACTCCGACAGACTAAACAAAGTTTTCAACAAAACTCAGACACGAGCGCAGAGAGCAGTCACCGGAGAGCTCGCCCTGACGGTGGTTAGCTGAGGACAGCGGCATCTGCTCGGAGCTCTTCAGCTGGCTGCTTTAGAGGTTAGCACCCTGTAATTGCCAGGAAACTGTTGCAGAGAGCACCTCATTTCTGAACTCCAAGCCATACATCACCGCAGGAATGAGAAGGCAGAGGACTGATTTTAAAAAGCCACCCGCTCTTTCATTTTAACACGGCCATTTCCAAAAGGCATCGGCTTTCATGTTGCGGTGTCGTTCTCATGGCTCTCTGGGTTTTGGAGTTCACTGTGGCCTTGGCCTGTTGGGGGGGGGGGGTTTGGTTCTGTGTCTGTGATGCTTTGCGGAGAATCCTGTCTTCTCTACATTGCACGTGTAGAACAGGCGCCGGTCCGAAAAAATACGTCACTTGTTAAAAATGGCACAATATGGAGCCCAGCTGGTCATTTTCAATAAGTCAGGATTTCCAGTCACGTGTCTAATAACTTGACCTTGAGGTTAGAGTTGATGAAATGCCTGGTGAAGCTATACAGGTTCAGTTAAAGGGATAGTTCAACATTTTGGCATGTTTTGTAAATTTGCGCAAAACCGTTGATGATGTTCTGTTATTATCTCATACGTGGTGAATATGGAGGTCACAACTTTTCCACCAGAGAGTTTTGGAGTTGTTAGATTGTGTATTTGATTAGTTTGACGAGGGAAACCAAGAAATCCCATGAGCCTCCGTAGCGTAGCTCTGAGCAGCTTGCGGCTCTGCTCCGCCGTTCTAAAAATAGTTTGCACCGACAATTAAAGGTAACAAACCTACTCCTAAAACTATAGGGATTATAGAAATGAGTCAATTTGCCAAAATGTTGACCTATCCCTTTAAGGATTCCACACATTGGTCTCTTTACAAATAAATCAGATGACAGTTGCTATTTTGAACTAGATGTCCACTAACTCAATTCTCAGCCAAGACATAAATACATCACTGGGAGCTCCAGATTTCCTCTCCCCCTTGTGATTAAAGGGTGCGAGGAGGGGGGAGGAAGAGAGATGATGAGAAGGAGGAGAAGGTGACAAAGAGAGACAACATGATGCAACCGTGACCCCGACCAACCTCTCCTTTTTTACTGTATCTCCTCGCTGCGTTTCCTAGCCTCTCTGTCCTCTCTGTGATCCCTCCTTTCCTCACATGTTTCCACGAAGGGTGGTCATTAAAGTGAATGAGTAGCTTGGTCCCATCAGCTGTTTCATTCACCTGCGTTTAGACACTTTTACTGTCAGTCTGTCTCGCTCAGTAGAGTACAACAGCTGAGACACACACACACACACACCTCTCAGAATCTTTCAAAGCTGCACTCATTCATGTTTATTTTTAACCAGCTTAATATCATGGCAGTTATTCACAATATTATTAAAGGGGAACTATGCAAGTCTGGTCACTTCTCCTCTGTTCTGCTAACCCTCCTTCTGTCCATGTGCATTTGTTTTTAACAAAGCCGAGGAGAAAGCAATCCGTGGAGCGGCGGATAACATTATACATCATTTACAATGTTATGATGTGTATATTTGTGTAGTCTAATCAGTCATAAACAAAAGATTACGGGTTACAGGGCATGTTTGTGTTGCGGTGCTGCCGAGACGAGAGCTGGGACACCGGGTCAGAGGCACTGATCCTGCAAGGTTTGGTTTTCAGCCAAGAGACGCTAGGTGCTAGGTCCATTCTCCCCTCATTTATTAAACCATCACAATTTCTCCAAAGCTGTTTTATTAATTAATTAAGCTAAAAATGGAGCATGGCTAAGGTAAAATCCTGCATAATTCCTTAAAATATTGGCACATGGTCACCACTGGCAACATTAGTTTCATTTGCAGTCCTTATTTGATTGTAACATCTCAAAAGATCATTTTGTTATTATTCACACTGTCTGCCAATTTTCAGTGAACCATTCGTGGGTACTGTATAATAACTAAGTTGTAAGTTTTGGAAACACACTGTAATGATGCAAATACAAATCCAGTAATGAAAGCTCCACTCACTACCTACCGGACACAGTCATTCCATCAGCAAATGATGTGAATGCTAAAACAACAATCCTCTTGTCAGCCCAAATCCACAGATACGTCTGTGACGATGGCAAATCAAAGTGGCAACATCCTGCAAATATCCAGAGATTAGCTGAGAGTGACACCGATACCAGTCTCACAACCCCCCCCAAGCTCCGGTGCAGACACATGCACACGAAAACACAAACTCACACACAGACACGTTACACACAAACACACACACACACCCTGTCCCAGCATCGTACGACAAGTCTGTCAGGTTGCCAGGGAGCTGCAGCCAACACTCACCGCCTCAGCCAGCAGACTCCATTCTGCCCGGGCTTCACTTTTCAAGACCTCACTATCTCACTCTAATTGGCTGAAACCAGAGCAGGTCGTCATTCTTTTCTGAGGAATGTTCTGGAAATTGAAAACAACTTCCCGTGTATTCACTTACACTAACCACTCAATTAAGTCCCTATTAAGACTATCTGACAGAGCTTTTGAGGGTTTTACACATATCCAGAAGCTGAGCAGACACTGTACTGAAATCGTGTCTTTCTTTCTTTTTTTTGCAACAACCTCCCTAGAAAACGCCCAATATGACAATTAAAATAAACAAAACTGAGAACAATGAAAAGCATCACAGTTTATTCAAGCTCTGTCACCACTTTTTCTTTTTTTTTCTCTCCCCCCTCTCTGCCACCCACTGAGCTATGACGTATAGTGAGAAGCAGCGCAGGGATCTTCAAAGGGTGGGGATGTGGACAGAGGGCCAAGCGGTCCCCGGCTGTGGCTTGACAGGCACTTATTGATCAAGCTGGCTGGCCCCTAATCTACACATACATGCACACAGACATACACCACTGGATGCATGTATGTGTGTGCGTGTGTGTGTGTCTGCATGCTTACAGTTGAAATGTGCACACTTACAGTTACAGTTAGATAATCTGCAAATAAGCACACAGGAGCATCCACACGCGTGCACTTGCGCACAAAATCAAAGACGCACACACAAACAGACGGACAAAGACGCACAGGCAGGGTCCTTTTGAAGAGTGAGAGGGACCAAAAAGGGGCGGAGGGGAGGGAGGGAGAGAGTTTGAGGGTGGAGGGGGGGGGTAAGGGAGAAAGAGAGCAGGAGAAGAGAGGATGGAGGGGTGGTGGGAGGGGTAGAGGGGGGGTGGTGGCAGTATTTATAGACAACAAGTGATGGGATGCCCTCATTAGCGCACGGCCCACTGAGCTAGATGACATACGCCGCCAAGAGGTCATGTGACCGCATTACTCACTCTGGCGCCCTGTGAGAAGGCCCGTTGAGCAACAGAGAGGGAGCGAAGGGAGGGAAGTGAAGGGGGGGGCGAGGGGAGGGGAGGTGGGGGCGAGATGGAGAAGCGGAGCAAGTCAGAGGGGAAAGGAACACAGGGGGAGAAAAACTACCCATGAACCCAGCAGTGCCTATTGCCCTATTTCAACTAAGCTGTATACAAACAAACATTTTTTTTTCACTCTTTATTTAGGGGACGTGCCTCTCGACCACTTTCTGAGCGCTGACCTCAATTACCCGCTGTGGCCACAGCTTTGTTTCATAACCCAGTAGAACAAAAAACTTCCTCTGACAGAGACGGCACAGGAGGTGACAGCCGCTCCAGACAATCTACTTTACTTTTTTTTCTTTTTCTTTTTTTTCTTTTTTTACAAGAAATGATATTCCCAGTGTTATCCCTAAGACGGACATGGCAGCCTTTGGGCTAATGATAGGCCTTGAGAGACAGATCTTTAAAGGGGAGCTTTGGCTGCTAAGACAATACCTGCTGCTAGTTTTTTTCCCCTCATAGAGGCCATAGCTGTAATCCTCCACATCTGACACTCCCCTTCCTACACACACACATATATACACACACACCCCCCCTCCTCAGGGCCCTGCAGACACCTCAGAGCCAGGAGCTCGACCTAAGAGCCGGTAAAGCCTCAGACCTGAACCTCATGACTTCTTTGTAGAAAGAATGAGAGTGGGGTCAGGAGAAGTGTAGCGAGAAGGTGTGATAGGTGGAGAGCATTAAGGACGTCCACAGAAAGAGTGAAGGAGATACAAAGAGGAGATTGACACTGACATAAAAAAAAAAAAATCAAGAGGAATCATCTGGGTTTACAGATTACCAGACTTTTGAGTCTGGCACAACAGTGAACACGCACACAAACACCCCCCACACCCAAGGACCACATAAAAGCACTCCTGTACGGGCAGGTGAGCGTCAGAGTAGGGTCCCCCCCCACTTCTCTTTCAACTCATGCTACTTCAAATAGCCCCCTGCATGAAGAGGAAACCAAAGCTTCGTCACTACAAACAAAGGTGGTGCCACCGCTCACACGCATAAGGAAACATTAAACTGTTGGTGAATCTGTACGGACAGAAAACGACCTCCACAGAGAGATCATACGCGCTAGTGGAGAAACTTTCAGGGTCACAGAGTCTGTTGGATGGTCAACTACTTGGGTCCAGACTTAAATATATATTTTGGATGGAATTACATGAATTTTAGAAACAATCCCTGGTTGGAGGCCCCACCTTCTGAGTGAAACAAATCACTCAGCAGATATATATTTGGTGGATTAGCAAAGTATTTGCTAAAGGAAATCATATCATGACTGATCATTATTTGGCTTATACTGTATTCACATAAAATTATTGTTTTATTTGAAAAGTATGATTATATACTTGTGCAACGACTGACGCTCCCCTCAACCTCAGCTGTACTTTATGCTTAATGCCAGCGACTGGCAAACGTACAACGCTAATGCTAACGCACACAACTAAGTAGAGGTAGTTTATTTATATAGCACCGTTCACAGGTATGAATCACAAAGTGCTTTTACAATAAACAGTCAAAGACAACACAATGGGGAGAGGATCAGACAGCCATAAAGACACTAATCTAACTACAAACCACAGTCTGCAACTGCTTTTTAACAGAATCAACCACTCTGATGGTAGCATTGTAGCGCACATGTTAGCACACGAGCATTCAGGTCAAAGCACTGCTGTAGAGCCTCAGAGAGCGACAGGCAGACTCTTAGTATCACTAAAACAAGGACTTTTGAGTGTGATTTGGGGAGACCTAGACCTGGTGGCCCTCTTTACTGTTCAGCATTATTTTTGGTGTTAAACAAAATAGAAGTACCTGCTGCTGCAATGTTCCAAAAAGACATTATTTTAATCATACTGCACATCTGACATTGTAGTCGACATTGAATTGAAACAACCACCACCACCAACACTCTCTGTTGCAACCACACCCACCCACCTTGCTTCCTTCTCCTGCACTTGTACACAAAATAGGTGGTATAAACCTTGTATTAACCTGCATCTTCAGTGATAACATCACAACACTCGGCTCTAATGTCTGTTCACATGTGGCTCTACCTAATGATACGTGCTGTAAGTCTTTGCATGAGCTGCCTGCGATTGATTACTTGTGATCAGATTTCACGTCACGGAGCAAGAGGGTGTGGAGGCACAGAGAGGTGATGCACAGAGCACAGTTCTATTCTTTCTATGTGTTGTGGGGGAAAGCACTACGCAGCACTAAGAAACTACTGAGGTCAATATTTGCAAGAAATAAGATGAGACCCCCAGTCAGGTGTTTGTTGATTGTTTGTGCTTTTTTTCTTTTTTTCTATGAATAAATGTATTATTATTATTATTATTATAAGGGTATGTGGAAAGTGGTTTGTATGCTGACAAAGGACTCACTTTGTCTTCTCTGTCCCTGTCAACTACTGTATAAATAAATAAACTATAAATGGTCACATAAAACTTAAAAGTAGTTCCCTTTTCAACTTAATTGAACCTGGTTTTAATCAACATGTCTTGGTCGACTTAGACCTGCAAATTACCAAATGAGTGTTTACAAGAGTCCAATGAAGCCCAGACCTCCATGGTGATGCTGCTCAGTCAGCCCAAGTTGGGTTAAAGGTTTGTAGCTTATTAAAGCGAACCCCTCGCTGTGATTAAACTGACACCGTGTCTTCTCAACCGTTTGTCCCACATACAGGCTGAGAGCAGTATGGGAGCCACAACCCCCGGGACCATTACTGTTTAGTCCGGTTGTTGTGGTTGGATTAAGATGTTAGCCATCCCCTGTTAACCTCTCCTCGCTAGACAGAGCTGATCCAGGGCCTGACATGATGAAGGAGGGCGATGGAGCCAGATGAAAGGATATAAGGGATATAGGACTTACATGGGCCCACACTGCAAAAGACTCCTGGAGGGCAGGAGGTTAAGGAGAGGAGAGAACCCTCCTCCTCCTCCTCTTCTCTCTCCCCCTCTTTCTCCCTCTCATGCATGTTCCGAATGTTAAACACCAGCGCACCATATCCTCATCCCCCTGTACCTCCTCCTCACCCTCCTCCTCCTCCTCCTCCCTCCTCCCTCCTCTCCTCCCGCCTCCTGCTCTTCAGAATCACTGATGTGAGGTCTTTTGTGAGAGCGCTGGCTGGCCTCAGCCTGGGCTCTGTTACGGCCTGACCACTGACCCACTCACCCGCCTTTTAAAGAGGTTTTAGGGTCATGGGTTCACAACAAGGTGACTCAACTGTGAACGGCGGGCGGCATCCTCTTTCAAAGGGCCCACGTCTTCACCTTTCCCTCTCAAGACTCTCTCTCCCTCTTTTCTCCCCAGTCTGTCTCTCTTTTCTTTCCTCTGTCTGTCTCTCTCCCTCTCTCTCTTTCTGACCCCCCCTCCCCTCCCCTGCAGCCCTTCTTTCCATGTATCCTCAGAGACTGACCCGCCGTCTCAGCCCTAATTAGCATAGCATCCCAGAGCGAGGAGAACATGAAGGCTAATGGGGGTTGGGGCCCTGTAACAACACTGAGGGTAAAGCTTCCCGTTTCTAACTAGGGCCATCACCTGACTACATATACATGGGTTTCTGTAACCAGTATCGCAGGCAGGAGAGTAATGCATGATAAGTTATTCCCTTTTCTCAGTAGAGGAAGTGAACTACAACAGAAAGGCATCAGGATTCAAAGCAGCACTTTGAATCCTGATGCGTGAGGGAGGTGTTTTGTCTTTTGCAGCCAGATTTAACAACTATTCTGATTAGAGAAGAAGAGGAAAAACACTCGGTGAACACGCGATGATCCTAAAATCATCCCGTATTTGGGCTGAAAGACGTCAAGGTCTGGTTTTGTGGTGGCGTGAACCGATTCATCACTTTAGCCTTATAATGCTTCAAATACGAGATGGGTGGGCGTCAATGCATCAGGGTAATTCATCGTGTCAATCCTGTGGCATGCTAGCCCATAAAAACAAGATAAAGAGTTTCTTATGTGAGATATATGTGCGATTTCTAAGTGATCTGCTGCATACGATTCGCAACAACAGCCATTTCTTTGCAGCTGTGTGGAGAAACCAACAGGCCCCTCCAGCATCAACTAGAGCCCCAACAAGTGTTATTCTATTTACTAAAACATTTGTGAGTCATTAAAACTGTGTTTACTGTTTCAGCGCACCAAATGGAATTAAAATGATCTGTTCATTAAGTAACACAGATGCACATGCGGACCAGCTCACCATTCCATGTCCACAGTCCGTCCCGTCAGCCAGCGGCATGTGCTGTGTACGGCAGCCCTTATGGTCTCCCTCCGCACTCGTACACCACAGCCTCTTGCACTGTTTCTATGGAGACAAGTACACACAGGCAATTCATTATTTTGTCTGATTTGGAAAAGAGCTCATCACTCTGCAGGCAAAACTGTATTTAGATATTTTCAAAGCCCCAATATGTAGGAAATCCCCCCAGCTAGCGGTGCGGTTGCATATCGGAACTTTTTCTTGATGTTGCATTCACGTGAACTCAGGCAGACGTCAGACAGACAACAGACGCTGCATGTAACAGGATAAACAAGCGTCTATGTAAACAAGTGGTCCACCAGCACGAGGCTAAACAATACAGGCCTGACAATATGTTGTTATGGTGATGTTGTATTGTTTACCTGACCCACGTTTTGAAATGACATCCGGTTGGTTTGCCTACAGCGTCTTTCAGGTGTCTGACTGCACCTGAATGCAACATCAGTGCCTCCGTCCTTCCTCACACTACACAGTGGTGACAGTTTTACAGTAACAGGCGCTACCTGGAAAACTTTCTCCCCGAGCCGACAGCTCCCGTGAGTTTCTGTGGTTACCTACGGTCACGCTGCCACTCAACGTAAAAAATGGCAATTCAACATGGCCGCCAAGGTTCCGTGCACCCGCTCTTGTATATCTGTAACGACTTGTAAGAACTCATTCTAAGGTACGAGAAAGCTTTCATTTGTATACGGGTATGATTCGACTGTAGTGAAATAAGTATTTATGAAAGCAATATTTGATTTTTGCAATGAAAAGCCAAATAAGTTACATACTGGGGCTTTAATTAAGTATTTTTTAAGACTCTTGTTAGGCCCATGCTATTTCATTCTTTCTTATAGGAAGAAAGAGTGTGCAAGGGCAAGTGTGAAAAGAATATTTCAGTCTAAGTAGCCAGAAATAAGAATGACACTTTCTTTTGTGCTTCATTGCTTCCCAGACTTTTTTACATCAGCTTTTCATTAGCGACTGTGCATTCAACAATGGGTCGAGTTAATCTGGCCCTTTGTGTCTTGTAAGCATGCATGTTATACATCAGGCATGGGAATTTACAGATTCAATTACTGCACTTTATATCACAATAAAGAGCCTTAGACTAGACACAATTAACTGACTTTGGTTTCATGTGTGCTGACCTGCAGCATACGGATAACGGCTTCACTAACAGCTTTCCCATGGTTTGAAGAAACAAGGTTCTCCTTTACATCTGGGTGGAAAAAACATCTATTGGAGATCTACTTACCCCACCTTGATAGCAAGCCAACTTACCATGTATGGGCAAATTTGGGATCCAGGTCCAAACATCAGTTCACATTGTCTGTTGGCATTGTAGATCTGCCCAGGGAGGAGGGTGGGCAGCTCGTACGTCCGGCCCACAGGCTCATCGAGGAGGCACTCTCCATAGCCAGTGCTTTAAAAGAAAAAAACAAAGTATGTGTACTGTAAATGCAAAGGAAGTACAAAACCATACAAGTCTGTTTACAAACAGACAAATGCACACATGTACACACATTTCCTCGCAGTATGAACGTTTTCATCAGTATTTTCTGACCTTACAAAGTATCAACAAATGTCATCTCTTTCATAAGAGGAAAGTAAACAGCTCTGCGTTATTGTCTTTGATCATCCTCAGATGTGTTTTCCCTTGTGGGTGGTCTGTAAAGTTACCTAACAGACTGATACCACTTCCCCTCAACGGCCTGTTAGTATATAAATGCTGAGCTGTTTCATCCCATGAAACTGGAGTCGGCACCGCAGACTGAATAAAGCAGCATTTTGATACAGACTGCCGAGGATCTGCGCGCTGACCACATCTTTATCCGAGGTGTATTTCACCATATGCTTAAGACAACAACAAGGGAATATGGAATCATAAAAAGCACCTTGATTAAGTTACACGTCGGTGCCAGCGCCAGCGCTGCAGTATAATGACAGATTGTGCTGTACATCAGCCACACCCTGACTAACAAGACAACAAAAGCACAGCTGGGCTGAATGTACGCACCACGATGTACGCCAACGCTCTGCTTGTAAAAATCAAACTCGCTTTTACGACCGTGAAAAAAACGCTATAGACAAACATTGTTAGCGGAGTTTCAAAAAGATCTCCTCTTTACTGTTTACATTTTAAAACAATGAGACATAGATGAGGCCCGTATAGATGTAATTACACAACAAGTCTGCACAGATTTTATCCTGGGCCGAGCGCCTGAAAGCACCTGCTCCGTACGGCACCAGCAGATGTGGCAGGTCAATAAATACATAAGATTATGTAGTTAGAGTCACTTTCTTTCTTCCCTCTTTCATTCCCAGGTGAACTGGAAGAAGCTGCAGCCAACAGTGCTGTGTGGCAGGGGGGATGACTGCATAACAAGAATATATCAGCGATGGACAATACTGCAAAGGAAAACTATGGAGCGAGCTGTCAAAGAATCATACAGACAGTCCCATATTACAGTGTCTTTCAGCAGCTGGCCATCTGTCTAATCAGTGCCCTGGAACCTAAATGGAAGGATTATTAAGACCAAGACAGACAGAAGGGAGGAGAAGGGGTCACTGTGGTCACTCTTAAATGAAATGTCAACTTAAAATTAAAAAAAAGAGAAAGAAAAAGAAAAACAGAAGGCCAACACTTTACTTGATGCCTATCTCTATAACCATATTGAGTTATAATGCAGTCATAGCACTGTATAAACTTTCATAAATGATCATAATGCTTTATAACCATAACACACTATAAAGCATTTTATCATGACTTATAAGGTCAGGTATTGTAATACATTTAAAAAAAAAGAGTAACTCAGTGACAATGCCCACATCAGTAATGCATTACAAATATAGTTATAGACATGTATAACTATCATTATAAACACTCATATATTACCATAAGGCTTTATAACAATAAGCATAACACATCGTAGAGCAATTATAACTCTATTATAATATGTGATCTTATAAGCCATTATAAAATGCTCTATAAAGTGTTATGATTATTGTTATAAAGCCTTATAATAATCTAAAAAAAAGTGTTTACATGTATAATGATAGTTGTACATGTTTATAAGCCAATTATAATGCATTATAACTATATTTATAATGTATTATCAATGTGGGCATTGTCAGTCAGTTACTAACAATTATAACGTATTATAATACCTGACCTTATAAGTTATGACAAAATGCTTTGTGTTATGATTATTGTTATAAAGCATTATGATCACTTATGAGTGTTTATAACTATAGTTATTCAGTGCTATAACTGCATTATAACTCATTATAAGTATGGTTAGTAATGCGTTATAGAGATAGGCATCAAGTAAAGTGCTACCAAAAGAAGAATATCATCTGTGTGGATTTTGAGACAGCAAAGCAGGTCCTCTCTCCAGCACCACGTGTGATCTGACACCTGGCAGCCGTTGGGATACTTGAAAGCGAGTTAAATTTATACGATGACTTATACTTTGCCTGTTGTGCGCTTGTCATAAGAGACTAAACACTAATAGTTTCCATGTACTGTACACCACACTGGGGCTTCCCTCAGCAGACGCAGTGCAGGGAGTCTACTCATGTGTCAGACTCACGGTTTCTGCAGAGGGGTGAATGACACAGAGCATCACAGAGCAGCGTTTGATCAAACAGCCCCAGCTGAACTGCAGCAATGCCGAATATGTCCCTAACAGCATGTAGCTATTACTGTACATGGAGATAGAGATCAAGATAATGATAGAGGTTTAGTTGAATTTGGAGAAACAGACAGTACATAAAGATCTGTGTCGATCCATCTTGTTTTTATCAAGAATATAGAAAATAGGTTAAAAAAAAAAAAAGATTTCACATGGGTGTTTTCAAGAGTGGTTACTGTTCAAGTGGTTTGGCAGATTTTTGAGATACAGTATATAATGGAAAACCTAAGGGCTGGCCCACTACTAATGATTATGTGGTCAAACCTCCTGCAAACAGAACCAACAGTCAAAAATTAGCATGTTACATTTACATCAGGCGTTTTGAGGCTAAATTCAAACGGCACAGAGCCAGGAAAGGAATGAATGGTTGCTTTATGCAGCAGTTGACACATAATAACACTGCACAACAGCAGGACACTTTTCATCAGCCCTCAGGTGCGGGAGTTCAGCGCACATTATTACAGCAACAGTGAGATAAAAGGGAGCGAGGGAGGAGAATCCTTCGCCTTTTTTTTCTCTTTCTTTTTTAAAATGGAAGGAGAGTGGTGCAGATTGAATTTGCTCTTCGGGGAAAAATGGGCAGTCAAAACACCGATGTACTTGACCAGGTCAGCCCACTGTGCAGGAGTGGTACTGTAGAAGTGCTGCTTTGAATCAATGCTTCTCATTGTTGGCTGGAGACGGACTTCAAAAGCACTTGGACGGCGGTCTCGAGGGCCGTTCCCACCGCTGCGGCTCCCACACTTGAACCAAGTGCTTGCTTTTACTCTTTACATACCTGCATTGTTAGTCAAATATCCCATATGATGAAGCAAGTTTAACACAAACAAGTACAGTGGGTACGAAAAGTATTCAGACCATTGTTAATGGTTAAAATCAAAACCATTCATTGTATTCCTCATCAATCTACACTCATCAGCCCATTATGACAGCACATACCCAGAATTTTTTATTAAAAATAACTGAAATAAATCACCTGAACATAAGTATTAAGACTCTTCAGGTGCCATCAGTTTCTACATCTTTAAGATTCTTGGTTCTACACCTTCATTTGAGTCCAGCTGTGTTGAATTAAATAGTTTGCAGCTCAATAGTTACAGCTCATTTGCATATTAAATGAGATCCATGAGGTCGAAGGAACTGCCCAAAGAGCTCAGAGACAGAACAGATAGATGAGGAAAAAGAAAAGATTTGCTGCAAAATAAAAAATGGTGAAAAACTGAAAGGGGTCTGAATATTTTCCGTACCCACTATACCAAATACTGCTCCTGTTTCTTCTGCTTTTTATCAGCCACACAGACACACAGAAACCCAACACAGCTGACATGGACCCGTCCAAATAATGAAGAGATTCATGAAGATGGTCCTCGTCTACGGCCGAATGTTCCGACCGCTCCGTGCTGAGGTCATCGTTGGCTGGAAACTATGTGAAGCACAACCTTAAAACCTCCATACGAGGCATCGCCTAACACAGCGCTCACGACATCTGGTCGACAAGGCCGTCCTTTGTGAAGGCCTCCACAATCAACAGAGGAAAAGGAGGCAAAGATTAAAGGGTCATGTCCAGGGAGGATCTAATTATAAGTGACATTTCCCCATCTTAAAGGAAAGAGCCCTTCACCAGTCATCAGTGACCATGGTGCGGGTTAGGAGCTGGTGAATGAGCCGACTCCCCGTGTTACGGGTTCTGCCGTGGAGAGCAGACCGGTGACTAGATGACTGTTTGCCCAGCATCTTGAGAGCAGGGCTCTGTCTGAGAGATAGCTGAGGGGGGAGGGGAGGGGGACTGCAGAAGATCCATGGCCCAGGTCAGCCAAAGGAAGACCCCCGGATTCAAACAGGAAATACTCTTTCAACGCCAGGCAATAACAACTCCACATAGTTTACATTGCGCTGACCTGTCTACGGAGCGCTGTGAGAAACGTAGAGGCAGCTTGTTTAGCCGGCCATGTCACAACAAGTAAAAGTTAACGGCACACTTTAAATGTAGATGGGAAGGAGATGGAAACGCATCACTTTGATTTCCACACGAAGAGCCCGTAATCCAGTGTTTTTCAACCTTGGGGTTGGGACCCAATGTAAGGTCGACTGATATTCAAATGGGGCCACCTGAAATATCGTAGCCTGGGTATACCTATGCTGCCTTGCGCACAATTTTATCTCACTCACCTCACTCTGCAAGTCAGCCTGGAAACCATGGACCCAATTTCTACTAACTCTAACCCTAACCCCTTCCTCCAGGGGAGCCAATCACATAACAGTGGAGGGGGCAGCAAGACAATGACACACCGAAGCGACTTTAGTCTGCAAGTTTATTTTGAAAAAGAGGTCAGTGGACGCCTTTATTTCTCAGACCCATTATTTTTTTTTCCTAATTGGATTTCTGTCACTCTGCAGTACATGCGTCATCACCAGGTATGATTGATATGATTGGCTATAAGCTACATACAGACGCATTTGACAGACATTCGTAGCGCCCAGTAAACAGCTCTGGGCATTCGTAAGCCACGCCTCAAATAGGAAAAAAATGAACGGGTGGTTCTGAATCTTAATCTACACTGAGATGAGGTCTGGTGTTAGCCAGGTTAGAAATGTCTAGTAATTGATAAAAAAATTACTGATAAAAATATTTTTTTAACAAATGATTATGCTTTTTAAAATTAAAAACACCACACATAATCTTAATCAACTGTATTCTATACTTTCACTTTCTCGAATATAAATCATGTTCAAATAAAATGGCACATTATAAGTGTCAATGTCAAAATGGGGTCATGAGCCAAAAAAGGTTGGGAACCAGCCGTAATCAGTCATATGCTTTGATTAATAGATGTGTTTAAGAATTGGAAAGAGGATCTGGAGGTACTCACTCTAAGAACTCTGTGATGTACTTGCGACTGCACTTGGACCAGGACCAGGGATTGGTGTCGTAGTTGAGGGTGGGAGCCATGACATGGTACTGGTGCTTCATGCCTGCGTCACGACACTTTGGGTTATCATCATGAGGCATGTTGAACCTAGCGCAGAGAGACGAGAGAGGAATATAAAGAACACATGTTAAGTGATTATCAGCTGCTTAATGGCTCAGTCATTGGTGAGAGGGATAAATGTTAACACAGGATCTCCTCACACCATCTCTCACAGATGCAGCTTCAGACACATTTGTGTGCGAACCTGCACACTCTGCACCTTTCCATCCACTTGTCTGTTTATGTTTGCGTCTCTTTACGCGTACACCTCCGTCTCCTAAATATTTACGCGGTGAAATCCTCGAAAGGCTTCAATGAGACTTCAATAAACCTCCTGTCCACCATCACGGTCAACAGGCTAGCGAAAAATCATCTCCAGCTCACCACTTGGACGTCAAAGGTCACCATCTCACATTCTCAAAGGGCTTAATGCTGAGGGGAAGGTAGGGGCAGTAACACCACACACATACACACAAGTACACACATGTGTGCATGTTGCTGCAGTGCTGACATGTAAGAATACAGGTGTTTTTTTTGTTTTATTTTGAGTTGCGGCTGAAGATTATTCTAATTATCATCTGTCAGGGTGATATCTTCATCCCCTCATCATCTGCTCATCGACTGTTTTGCATTTCTGCTTCATAAATAACTTATTAATGCTTATGAAAATAGCTGTCATTAATTTTCAGTTGCTCCACTGTGCAATTAATCAACTCATTGTCTCGCCATTAGTCGCAATAAACAAGCAAGTGAGAGTCTTCAGAGGGGAACAGCTGTAGAAAGTGAAGTACACAAAGCATGACATCTGCAAATAAATGAATTCATCCCGGCTGTCTGCGGTTGGCAGTCTCATACAGCCGTTTTCTTGATGGTGTCCAGAATAGTTTGGTCCGATACGGATATCCGCTTTTTGCGCCGCGGTTTGGCACATGTTCATAAATACGTGTAGCGCATGCACATATGACAGCAGGAGTATTTATACACACAGGAACTGCATGCAGCTGTATGATGTCTGAGATGTTTACAACAGGATATGAGCAAGTGTTGTGCTCTGGTTCTGTGGCTGAGGGTCAATCCATACCACCACACACACACACACAAAGACCTAGCATGGCTGGCATGAGGCCCACCCTACAGGGGCCGAGGGCCTGAAGGAAAACACCCAGGAATAATTAAGCTTCTGGCACAGTAATGAGCTCAGCGCACACAAACTAAATTGTTGAGTAATGCTGACAACATCTAATCTGGCTCAGACAGTATTTGCAAATGACTCTCTGTCACTTGTGACAGTGTGTAGGTAGCCTACATCAGGGTGATGCAGACAGGTTTAGGAGGTGGTTCAACACACTGCAATGTAAGAAAACACAAGCAGATTCAGAAATCTTCATTAATTTGACAGGACATGCTGCAGATTTTCACAACTAAACACACAAACATGCTGCAAATAGCGCAAACGACAACATACAGTGGCGTGCAAAAGTGTGGGCACCCCTGCTTAAAAAAAGTGGAAGATTAAAGGGACTACAAGGAGTTTTGGAAAGCAATGTGTTTTCACACTACATTTCCCATGAGCCTCCACGTTCAGTCGCGCACGGTGAAATTCTTGGACTGGCGCAAGATGGATGAAAGCGAAATCTTTTGCCAATACTGTTTTCATTCATCAAGAACGAAAGTCAGAGATTTGAAGACGTAGTTCCGACCATAAACGATGCCAACAACAGAATCTGGGAAACCAAAACTAGGAAATGCTAGGCAAGACGGCCACTAAATAATAATATCAAGATAACTATAAAGACAAAACGATATATTTTTCAAAAATTGACCCATTAACAAGTGTGGGTAACGTAGATACATCCACATTACTATGAGACTCTTTTATAACCAAAAACAAACTCCTCAGGGTCTCTTTACATAATCTCCAAAAGGCATAAACTTGATGAACTGTTCACATTAACAGAAATTTTAACCAGGGGTGCCCAAACTTTTGCCTACCATTGCATGTGTTTCCTGTGCCAAAGTGCACTGAGCTCTCAGAGCCACTGTAGGTTTAAAATAAAAATGATCAGCTCAGTGTTTTGCTGCCGTGACGTGGCCTCCCTTTGTGTCATGATCGTTAAAACCTCTTGAATCTCTTAAAACATTTTGCTGATTCAGCTTATGCAGGTTTAAGGACGACACTGAGCCTTTTAGCAGAATTAGGTCATAAATCAGGAGGTTTTGTGGTTCTCTGTCTGGCCTTAAGAGACAAATCAATAAGAGTCGATGCCTGTGGGAGTGTACCACCTGCAGCACTTCATTATCAGCATCCAGATTGTTATACATTTTAAAGTTTGCCTGCTTTTTCTCAAAGCTCTCCATCATCACCCTTGAATGCCATGCTGTCATCACGCTGAGCTGATTTTCAGCAACACATTCACAAATCTTTGTGCTGAAATGCCCATAAATAACCGAGAGGTAGACAAACTCCTGGATTCCTGTAGGTTGGCTGAAGATAAATAGGAATCGCAGCAGAGAAACGATCTGTCACAGAGACAGAGCTCTGCAACATCACTGAGCACCGACCTCTGTGAAAAATGGATATTTGCATTGTCAGAGGATTATACATCTTATCTCCTCTACTTCCCCACAAAAGAAAGCATCTTTCACAATCACAGTCGAGTCTGTTTGCAGCCAGGGACTCTAACTCAAAAATGTCAGGAAGATGTATTTGCGATCCATGACATTTGAAGTCTTGGCATCTACTGTCAAATTTGATAAATCCTTGTGTGTTTCACCTTTGAACAGCTATCAAGTGACACCGCCTGGCCTGAAAATCCCCACGACGGCTATTAGTAATCACACGTCTTCATAGTCATCTGAGAAAGGCCTCCTATCCATTAGTCTAAATCTTTCTGTAATCTGCGGTGCTCTCGAGTGGCTCCCACTACCTGACACTGGCTTTCCCAGAGCGCTAAACACTCTGGAGAGCTTGCGCCTGTAGAACGCAGCGATTAACCACGCCAAGAGGCAGAGCCAACTGGGCCTCCAGCTGCTTGAACTTTAGCATAAACAGATCCACATGAGATGCAAGGGGGAAGAGGGTGAGGGGTGGGATGGTGGTGGGGGGGGTGGGGACCCGTAGACTCGTCCATCTGGCTGCTGCTCAGGTCCCGTCTCTCCACTGGAAGAATGTGTGAGCGGGAACGGAGGAGGTGGAAGAATATCTTCCATTCTTGCACCAGCAACTGACACTGGTTCCTTTTTTACAGTCGGACGGGCACGACCGGAAAGAAAATCTCTCACTCGCTTACACAATTATACTGTGCGAGGGAGGTGGGCATGAAGACAGAACAGAACAAATGACAGAAGCTTTGTCTTTCCCGAAAAAAAAGAAAAAAAAATGAGCGGGTACAGTGTTCAAACAGAGCCGATACTGCATCTAAAATTACACAATTTAGAAAACAAACTGAGGTGAATGAAAAGACAGATGTGGTTATTAGTGGTTTACTATAATTTCTACCTCAGATAGATGTTTAGAATAAACAGAGACTCATAAGGAAAGATAAAGTCATGTGTTTTGACTTGGTCATTTGGATACAGATTATGCATGAAAGTCTCTTTTTTCACTTCTTACATGTGGCGATACTCGCTTGTTGTGAAAACACTCTGTGGCAGACAAGCGTGTTGTGATAACACTGCCATACTCGCTCACAGATGACTTAGATATGACGACACCGTGACACGTTCGGGTTCTTTTATCAGCGTTCGGGGCACTGATGTTTCAAAGAATGGGGACAGGGATGAGTCTCTTCATATACTAAAGGGATAGTTCACTTAAAATTGAAATTGAAATTACTCACCCTCATGTCGACTAAGGGCTGGGAGAAGTTTCAGAGTCCTCCGTGCCTTCTCAGAGTTACAGTGGGGCTCCATGCAGCACTGCATGTCCATATAACGGTTGCAAATGGATACCAACTGTCTTCGTAACAAAAAGACATCCAAATACCTCCATGCTGCTCATAATGTCCGTCTTGTATTGAAGCCCCGAAATGCGAAATTGTGCCGAAAAAAATTAAATAAGTCTATATTTCAAGCTTGTTTGCAGCGGAAGCTCCTCTTCCTGGTCTGTCGCAAATCTCGTGAGATTTGGTAACTCAGAGAACTCAGAAAAGCCACGGATAACTCTGAAACTTCTCCCAGCCCTTAGTCGAAATGAGTGTGAGTAGATAAGGAGTGCAATTTGAATTTTGGGTGTACTATCCTTTAAACATCTCCTGAACACGCCACAGCATATTTAGCCTGGTCTGGATAAAGCCCTGTGTGCCACGTGCAAGGAATCTCGTGAGTGTATTCACTGTTAAATCGGGAAACCTAGAATCACCACAAAATTTTAACACTATATTGATATTTTTTTCTTCCAAATCTGTGCTGAATTTCATTCGAGCTTCTCCCCTCCGAGCCAAGCTGCGACACACACAGGGTTAAGTTTTTTAGCTGTATAATAAGGTATTATAGGCTGGCATGTTATCAGAAGTCAAGTTTTCACTTTATTATGTTTTGCACCTGTGCCTGCTGTGCCCTACGTCTCTTGATAAGAGGGCTTTTGTTGGTCAAGTTAGGCCGTGAGTGTGTGTGAGTGTGCGTACTGTGTGTGTATGTTGGGTTGAGTGTGGACAGGGGTGAAGGGGGGGGCAGAGGTTCCTAGAAGCTCTATTCCGCAACTTACACATGGCCCAGCTCATGAGCGATGGTGAAAGAGGCACTAATTCCATTTTCCTCGCTGATGGAGCAGCTCCGGTACGGGTCGCACATGGTTCCCAGCTCAGCCAGCCCTGCAGGGTCACGTACACACAAACACAAACACACATCTACATAAACATACAGCATAGTGCTAGTTTGCAGCCTGAGCATTAAAGGCTAAAAACTTCTTAAAACTTATTTTCCCTATGAGAGATTAGCACTGCCACCCCCACCTCTTCCCCCACTTTCTACCACTCTGCTCTGTCACTATAATATTATTAGCTGACAGCTTGCCATAAACTCATTACTGCACAGTTTATGGGCTGCGACTAATGGAGTGGAAAGTTAATTGAAAGGGAGCAGAAATGGAGATATTTTCCGCAAAGCAAAAGTTTACCTAACGTGTCACATTTATCTTTTGCGCGGCAGATGTCCTCCCTGGAAGAAGAAAAACACAAAACACACAATGCTGTTACCTCCTTTTGAAGATGATGGGGTTTTTCTTTTAGTAATTTGGATTTGCTGTGAAAACACGAGTCTGTACCTGGTGATGAGAAGTGCTGTGTCATGGTGAGAGGGATGGCTGTCATCCTGGACGTTTTGGCCTTGCTGCCAAACGCAGAAGTTGTGAAGCGTCGTGGCAGCGTTGAAGCTCACCGTGGGCCCTTCCTGTTAAAGAATGCGTTTGTGAGAGACAAAGAGACAGTTTTTATCAGTATTTAGTAACAATTAGGTCTTTAAAACCTATGTTAAAGGGATAGTTCAACATTTTTGCAAAGTGGCCCATTGCCATGATCACTACAGTAGCAGTAGGTTCGTTACTTTTATTTGTCTGTGCAAGCTAATTTTAGAACCACAGAACCGAGCGGCGAGGTTTTCCTCATCAAACTCATCAAATACACAATCCAACAACTCCAAAACTAAAATTCATGCTCCGTATTTACCTCGAAAACAACTCAGTCTCGTAACATTCCATTATTAACATCATTAACATTCCATTATTATCTCATAGCGTGGTGAATGTGTAGGTCCACAAGAGCGTTTTGTAGTTTTTGGATTGTGTATTTGATGAGTTTGATGAGGGAAACCAAGAAATCCCATTAGCCTCCGTAGTGTAGCTCTGAGCAGCTCACGGCTCTGATCCGCTGTTCTCAAAATAGCTTGCACCGACAAAGAAAGGTAAGGAACCTACTCCTAAAACTATAGGGATTATGTCATGTTATGATAATGTTGAACTATCCCTTTAAGGGGTACCGTTTAGCTCAGTGGGTAGAGCAGGCACCTCGTGTGCAGAGGCTACAGTCCTCTCTTCCTGCCCATTTCCTGTCTCTCTCAACTAACCTGTCAATTAGAGTAAAAAAGGCCAAAAAACATACTTTAAAAAATTAAACTTATGCCTCTTGCACTCTGTCCTTTTCTTCCAAGTAGCTGTACATTTCAGGCAGAGCTCTTTTGTTATTTCTGCTCTTTTTGGGTATTTTGGTATTCTATCTGATGGTAAATTCTTTGGTAAAATATTGGAAATCTGGAGTCTCCAGCTCTTGACCATGCTCAGTTGTTCTATGACCCACAAACATAATGGACAAAAACAGGTTGGTAAGAATATAGATACGATAAACAATTTCAGTCAGTCCCATTGGCCAAACAAACCATAGTGAGTCTCTTCAGCCTCATCTCATTCGCAGGTGGCTAGCTGCCTCACTATAGTGCCGTTTGTTTTCCAAGGAGACCTCTCTGGAGACTTGAGACTGACAAGGAAGGCAGTGTCCTTTCACACAGGCCCCACAGAGAAAAAGGCCAGGCCAGGGACACCTGCGCTGACGTCAGCCATATTGGATACCTGGATACAGGTAGCATTCAACGAACCCAGCGCTCACCTGTTCATTGTGGACGATGACTAGCTTGACAATCATGATGTTGATGAGGTTTCCTACGCTGGGATCCCTGTACACCGCTGCTACCTGTAACAAAGACAAAACACACAGACAAAAAATATGCAAACCTGAGCCAGAGCACAGAAAGACAGTAGGAAAGCTACGCTACCTCTCTGAGCTCAATACTTGGTAAGATACTGTACATACAGCTATGGCTTTTTTTCTGTTAAGCTCTGTGGGGTTTAATCAAAATAGCGACAGTTCATTGAAGTCAGAAGAAAAAAAAAATCTCCTTCAGGGTAAGTTTAATCAACAGGGTATTAAAACCAATTACAGACCTAAGGAAAGAAAAAAACAAACTAAAACTTGGACCTGGCCACAAATGTGAAACTTCAGCAAAGCTGGAGCTCGTAGCCCCTCTGTGAGGACACTGCAACATTCCCTCTAGTTTCTCCTCTTCACTCTTCTTGCTTTTTTTATGCACATGTCACAGTCAGCCAGCGGTCTCCTGAGGCCGTGTGCAGCCTCCTGACAGGAACTCATTAGTCCACTATAAACATTTAGCTTGTTTTAGCCTTGGGTGGGTGGGTGGGGAGGGTGGATGGGGGCAAACGTGGCTCGGGTCTGCCCTGAGTAGGCAAAGGGATCCTGTCTTTGTTTGCTCTTATCCCGCCTGTGATACAGGACCTAGTTGTACGTGCTCTTGCCCAGTGTGCTATTGCATGCATCAGTGTAAAAGACCAGCAGCATGCACTGTGCCATCGCTGCAGGATCTCACACCAAACACAAACATGAGCGCTGAAGGCAGGAAGAAATGTCAGCAGGGCTGTGGACCACCGAGGACACCTTCTCACCAGTCATATGAGCTGTGGTCTGACATCATGTGGGGTTTTTTAGGCTATAAACGTTAATAACAGGAAATCTCTCAACTAAAGGTGAAAAAAATGTGGAGGGTTTTTGAATTAACAGAACTGGTATACTTCTTTAATTGAAATTGTCATATTTTTTTTACTAGTTTAGTTAAAATGTAGCTTCAGTAAAACAACTCTGAACACAAGAGGAAAAATAAATGGTTCACCACCACCACTGCTCTGCAGGTAGAACTAATGTTTTGCCCTGGCACATTGCTATTTAACACTGACTGTGCTCTATCAACCTCACTAAAGGACAACACTCCACTGACAATCATTACTCCTTCAGTTAATGAGTGTTTGGAAACATTCAGACTGTCACAGTAGTGGAGACAGCAGAGGGTACACACAGTTCTGATAATCTGTCCTGCTTTGACACTGCAATCCCCCCAGACGCTTTTGATCCGGATGCCAGACAGCGCTCCCTACTAGTCAAAAATAAAGAGATGGATGTGCTGAGTCAGGATTGTACTAATTAACTGGACAGTGACATGCTCAGGTCAAAGTGGGGTTTACAACCAAAACGTGAGTTAAACAATCAAATCTGAGACTACTAACGCACAGACTTTAGTTGGAGGATTGTCTCACATTTTAAAGACTGTTCACCAGACCACCCTGAAAATGGTTCTTTCCACTTATAATGGCAAGCAGATATGCAGATGGTTTGGTTTAATTTGTCCTTTCTATCTCTATTATCTGCACCTACCCACTGAAAAAAACAACCCCATGGTTTTCAAAGGGAATATTTCTTCAGCGGGGTCTGTGGACAATCCAAAGTAACCTGGACTATTATTAAAGGACCTATTTCTCTGCTGACGAATGCAGTTTTTTGGGGGGGTTTTTGGCCAGGGGCGGGAGGTGGTGATAGTCACTTGATAAGAGCTGCAGCCATCGCTGGGATTACAAGACCAAGAGGTTATAAGACACTCTCTGTGCAGCGCTGCATCTTCAGGGCAAGAATGACAACCCAAGACTAACATGCTAACTTTAGTAGAATAAGAGACATGATAGAGGCTAGAGTTAACTCTTATTACTTTCCAATACAGCTTTTGGCACATAAAGGAAAGAAGTTTGACACTGAACTTGCAATATTTCTTCTAATCTAGACTAATACATAACGTGTAGCGATAGCAAAACGTCCATATACAGTACAGTAGCTCCTTTAAATGTAATTTGTGATGTAAACTAGCATTAAAGGCGACTCTTTCAAGTGCAGACAGTGAGAACTTAAGGGGACAGCATTAACACTACAAGAAGAGGTGAAGCATGAGTTACATTTCTTGAATAAACTATGTGAACATATTTTCCTGTAGGCAATCTATCTTGTTCCACTTTAAAGCTAACTTTCCCTTGTTGACCAACATGGATAGCCACTGTGACAAGGTAATTATAGCACGTTACCAGTCAATGTGCCACTAGTTTGAATATACCAATGAATTTGGAATTTCAACAACACAAAAACTATCACGGCCAGATACCAATAAAGGGAGAAAAAAAAAAAAACTCAGGAATTTTGGTTATTTTGGAATTCACAACACTAAACAAAATCAAAACAAACTAATCCTCAACACTTAAGACAAAATAATAATTTTTAGAAACATTGTTTTACTTACTACTGACATGATTGTTAGGATGTAGTGCTCTAGGTTGCGTCCATGGTGACGAACCATTTTGGCATCCGCCGTCACCATTAGCTCTACGTAGCGAGGGTAAGACAGGAAGCGTTTGCGCCTGCGCGGGGATTTGCTGGATGTGCCGGTGGAGTTGCTTTCATAAACGTGTTCATCATCTATCGTGGATCTGAGAGAGTCCAGCTCCTCTCCCATGTTCCCTCTGTTTTCCAAAGACACCGGCCTCCTGGAGTTCTCTGTTGTGGGAGAAGAAGAAGAAAAGAAAGATGTGAAAGTGGACTGATAAATGTGTGCAACAGATTCCTAAAACCCATGTCTGATTTGGACTGTTAACACTCACACTGGACACCATTTGGTAATCCGAAAGTATTTCAGGAGGGAGAGCACGGTACATCTACAGTTAAGAGCTGAGGGTTTGGGCTTAGCTGGATTCCAATGACATAACAGAAACATGCAGGACTTCTATTGCAAAAACCTGCCATAAATGATTGTGTCATTCCAGTTCTCAGGGAGAAAAAAGTTGTATCAAGAGGAGACACAGGCCACTGCTGAGCTCTGAGACTATAAGATTTTTCAAGTCAGGTAATCTGCACTCCCTCCTGCCCCAGTGGAAGCCATACAAACCGAGAAAGTCCCATGATGGCATTTTACTGACATAAAACATAAAAAAACATAGACATAAAAAAATCGCAGAATAAACCACTTTTGTGACCTTGGCCAGTATATCATCTGAAAGGCAAGAAATCAAATATGTTCAAAACCAGATTGAAATGACTTCATTTATAGACTCAAGGTGAATGCCTTCAGCAGCAGCCTCAGATGGGGGAAAAAAAAAAAAAACGACAGCCATATACCATGCATAGCCCACTCAACCGGCATTCCCTCAGCTGAACTGCACGTGTTGAGCTGGCTATAAGTTATAGATTCCATCGCCATGACCAAGAGACGTTAAAAGAGGGAGACAGAGGAAGAGACCCAGACTAGGTCAGCAGAACGGCTCAGAGGAAGGAGAAAGTCAAGGTTGATGCAAACTCATTTAGATGAATAAACATCACTAATATTTTTTATGAAACCTCCAAAAACCATTCCACTTTGTTTAGTGTATATTGTACCTTGGTGTGAGACAAATACAACTGTTCAGTGGCATCATCACACATAAAACACAATAACAAAATAGAGCTGGGAGTATATTCAACATATCGTCCACCCATAGGCTAGTATTTACGGGGCGGTGTTTAGCTCAGTTGGTAGAGCACCCGCCCCATGTGCAGAGGCTATAGTCCTCGCTGCAGGCGGCCCCGGTTCGAATCCCGCGTCGGACGGCCCTATACTGCATGTCATTCCCCCCATCTCTGCCTCCCATTTCCTGTCATTTTCTTTACTATCCTATCCAAAGGCAAAAAAAGCCAAATATATATATATATATATATATATATATATATATATATATATATATATATATATATATATATATATATATATATATATATTAACAAAAAGGCTAGTATTTATAAAAATACCTTAGCACCAATAAAATTGTAACAATGATGTAATTATATATTATTTATAAAAAACTGAGACACAAAATATGATAACCCCACATCATGTATTGCAATATTTCAGCAAGACTGTATTGAGATATTACATTTTGGATATGGTCCAAACTTACAAGGCAAGTACCAAACAGCCTAGACATGTTTCTGAGCACTAGGCACCTCATACTGACAACTAAGTGTTGGATCTTTGATCACAGCATCATGAATCAAGGTAAAGATGAACATATCAAATATTTTCTGTGTCAAATCCACTGCTGCATTGATTTACAATGATTCATAGCGACCGCTCGAAATTGTTTTTGACGTCTAGCTGGAGAGAAGATGTTTGAAACAGCCACCAGGTTAAAGCAGATATCAGCGGCACGGCCGTTTCGGCGAATGCTGCGTTCAAGGCAGGCTTTTGAAACCGTAAGTTACAGCTTCAAGTCACAACTATGACTTTGTAACGTTCCAGGTAATTCGTAGCTCGTGTTTTTACCGTCCTGTTGCCTGTGAAAGTCACTATAACGGCCACTCGTAACTTCCGACCCGTGAACTCGTACCAGATCGAACTGGTATGACTTCACAGGAAGGAAAAACACAAAGTACGAGTTTCCTTGAACGCACCATGAGTTAGCAGCCCCCGCCCTCGTCAGGCATCTATTGGTCCTTGTGCTACGGTACCACATTCACGCGCACCCCTTGGCTGCACACACAGCCCTTCATGCCGTTCTCTCTCCTCATTGGATAACACTTGTATCCTACAAGAAAAATTTTCTCCTCCGTTTACAGCAGAGCAGAGTGACGGAGAGACTCGCGTTTCGGCTGAAACACTCCATGTAAGTGATTGCTGACGGAAAATAGGACTATTTAGGACTTATATTAACAAAAACATTCCACTGATATCTGCTTTAAGTGCCACCTGAATGTAGGACTGAGACACAGCAGCACAGTCTCCTTTCTTTTGACAATGTCTTTTTTCCATCATGACTCAAGCCCTTTTGGCAAAAATAAAAAGAAATAGCAAAATTTGTCACATGTACTGTGGTTTCTGTTGCTGTTTAAGGAGACCCACAGAATATAAAAATGAACAACTTAGAGAAAATAGCTAAATAAATGAAGCATCAAATGACATCCAGTGAATAAATGGCTGTCAGTGATTACATGACTGACAGCGTTCACGAGCCAAGCATAGTTTGGAGTCCGTCATCCTAAACAACCTCCTCAACTTTGGATAACCCGATTATGGTGAAGAGTTCCTTTGTCTTGTAGACACTCAGTCTTTCCAGATTGCCAGACAGAGAGAGATTGTGTGTAAGTGTTAGGTCAGAGAAAAGCAAAAAAAAAAGAAAAGAGAAAGAGAGGGAGGAAGGAAAACTCGCAGAGCGCGGCGAGATTATTCAAGCGATGCCCCCAGCGGGGACACGAGGCGGAGCGTGACTCCCTGGCACAATGGTACACAACTCTTGACGCCATGAGGCCCTGCCCCATGCCAGCGCCAGCATCCAAGTCAGCGCCAAGCCGGTCTGTGCCCGTGCACACAGCCCGGGCAGCTGGGCCAGAACAGAGCTTTGCAATTTCCCGGAAAAATCTCTCCGAGGCCTAACCCACTACACTAAACCCATTAAACAGACTCATCACCGCAGACATCAAAGGGATTATCAAAGCACAGGAGAGTATGTACTGTACGTACATCCACAGAAAGTGGACTCGGAGCAAGCAATTAGGGGATGTAGAAGGAGAAGATGAGAAGGAGGAGGAGGTGAAAATATGGCCTCTGTTATAATAGCCTTTGAATCGGTGCAGATTAGCCACACACAACCTTTCCCAAATCGCCTTAGGTTCAAATCCCCCTCTCACTGGTTAGTGAGCTGCTACTTACACCATGAGAAGACAGGGGTGACTGGCCCGACCCGACATGACATCACTCTTGGCACTGGGCACTAAATCAACATCATCAACACGACCAACCACATCTCTGGAACTGATTAGCTAAACTTCGTATACTGAATTTCTGTGCTGGCAAAAATGTAATCAGCTGGAGTCTATAAAACCAAAACTCCAGCAGTTCTTCTTCATAACAGAGAAGAATAAAGTGGGCGCTGCACGGCACGAGTGTAAGCATTCGAAAACGGCTAAATCTGCTGGCTCCAGAGTGGACGCAGCTCAAAAACAGCTCCACGCCACTTTTGCTTTTCTGCTCCAACACCTACTTGACTTGCCAACTCGCCAAAGGATAATCAAACACCGGTAATATAAACAATGCTAATCCATTCTTTCAGTAAATCGTTTAATTGCACATCAAGCGCCTCGTGCAGTTATAAACCAATAGTTTCACACGTGTTTCAAGATTTCAGCTGGTTTGGCTGCAAACATGTGCTTACACTTAAACATTCATAACAACATTTCAGCATGGGAGCGTTTTGATGCTTGTATATTGCACTTGGTGTGAGAGTCCAATTCCTGTATATGAAGAGCAGATCAAAGAGCTGCTCTTTAACTCTCCTTCACTTCTCTGTCAAAAGTATCAATGCCAAGAGCCCAACAATGGGGAACACACATTTCATTGTTGAACTAATTAACATTCTTTTACAATGGCCCGCTGAGAGTTAAAGCGCACCCCCCCACCCCACCCCAACCAAACCCAACCCCCTTTTCTCCAGGTTCCAGTTTAATAGAGAGTATAGTATTGGTAGTGCTTGACTTGAATATGAGGTCACATACTGGTTACTGCACTTTAACCGACAGTACGACAAGTGAGGATAAATGTGGAGACTCGTGCAGACAGAGACACAATTAAGTGCAATTCTGTGGCTAGACAGAGAGAAGCAGAGGCAGCTAATTGTTGCTGCTGAAGAAGCCTTTTAAAAGTGAAGTGGCATGGCTTTTGACCCGAGTGGAAGACAGAGGGAAAGGGTGGGTGGGGTGGGTGGTTTGTACACGTACAGTGCTCCCAGAGTTCAGTTGTTATTTTCAGTTCAGAGACATGCTCGAGACAGCATGGTGGTCAGCTGAAGAATGTGTTTGGAGTAGCAGACCTCCTTTGAGGAGACAAAACACTACTAATGGATTTGGACTCCTAATGATGGTCAGGGGCCTGGAGTGTTTTTCTTTGTCAGGATCAAAACTCTTGACGTTCATTTTCAAAGAGAGTCGTCCACCGCCGAGCTCCCTCGAGGCTGCGCAAATCTTTCAGTTTGCTGTTTGAGTGATGGTAGCTGTGTCAAAATACACACGTGGATCTGGAACTGCATCAAAGCACACATGATGTTAGATAGAGGTGTGACTTTCAGACGGGCTGAGGGCTGCCGTCAATCACTGAAATTCAGTTGCATCGGTGCAACTCATTTATGTCAAAGGGGGCCATATCTACAAGAATGTAGCAACTGGTTTAAAGGAACAGTTCACCAAAAAATGAAATTCAGTCATTAGTGACTCACCTCCATGCTGATGACCCGGGAGGCCGGTTCGTAGTCCAATGAAAACTTTATATTTGAGTAATAGGGGCCGACACAAAAACGTCCATAAAACTACACAAAAACCATGTAATATTCTTCCACACTGCTCGTCCACTGTTTACTGGAAACAACGTCATTTAGACATTTTTACAGCCTGAACAGTCCTATATTGAATTTGCCTGGGGCGCACTCTCGCTTTCACACGGACGTGACCAGACTTGCCTAAATGACGTTGTTTCCACTAAACGCTGGACTATATCCCTTCAGGACACTTGGATTGCAGTGGACGAGCAGTGTGGAGGAATATGAAATGGTTTTTGTGTAGTTTCATGGACGTTTTTGTGTCAGGCCCTATTACTCTCATATAACGTTTTTGTTGGACTACGAACCGGCCTTCTGGGTCTCCAGATGCACATTCAGAAATAAAAAACTATTCATTCATTAAACTATTTTTGGTGAACTATTCCTTTATGGAACTCAGTATGGAATATCAAAAATGACCCAAAAAAGGCAGTTTTGAGAAGCTCATGAATACTACACAAACTATGGTGAAGATTGGACGACATAGACGAATCAGATTTCAGTGTTTACTTGAGTGAGAAAAGATGGAAATGTCAAGACGATGACACACTGAATAAACAATAATTGCCATTTAAATCCATTTGGAGCATGCAGTAAATAATGATTCATATTTCAAACAAAGACAAATAGGGATACAAATGTGACTATAAGTCAGTATAGCAATATAATTGGGGGATTAAGTGACGTTACTCAATCTCCCATATTTTCAACACTAACAAAAGCCTATTCTAAACCCTCGAACAGTGGTTTCAATAACAGTTTTCCCTACACAAAGTGAGGGCAGGTCTATAGTTTTGAGTCACTACCCGGCCTCTCAGATGATAAACAGCCTGAGCCGCAGGCGATGACACTGATGTTTCGCTGGCCGCTGCCTCTCCCCGGTCCACCTCAGTGGGAAACTGTCGCTCACCTGTCACCCCCTCTCACCTCTGACTGTCACCAATGCCACCACGCAGTCAGTCACTGTCACTCAACTTGCTCTAACCATTCCAATCGGCCGCCATCTGCTAAGAATGCCCAGACAGTAGACAGTGGCAGAAAATAGCCCCAGCTGGAATCTGTCATGGGAACTCCCGAGACAACACAACACATTGGGTTCAATGGGGCTAAGGCCTCGGGGGCAGGCAGACACATGGCAGCTATTAAAGTTATAGACCGTCTATTGCTGCCCAGCCCTGTCCGGAGTATCTGTTATCTTAAAATCAGACACTGACACTGAAAGCAATGGGCCATATTATTAGCTGCTTGCACTATCTGTCATGCACCATTATGAAAAATGAGGCAATGACAGGACAGAGCATCACGCCTGAGGGGGGAAACTTGCACATTACGCAAAACTAATGTTAGCTCAAGACCTGGAGTTGGCGCATGGAAAAACCCATCTTTCAACCGATTTGACAATTAAAGGGACAATGAGGAGTTTTGGAAAGCGAAGTGTTTTGACGCTATGTTTCCCATGAGCCTCCGCGCCATGATGAAATTCTTGGACCGGCGCAAGACGGACGAAAGGAAAACATTTGCCAGGAATGTTTTCATTCATCAAGAATGAAAGTTGGAGGTTCGAAGACGATCAGATTCCGTCGTAGTTCCGATCATAAACAGCGATTTGGCAGCGTTACAAAATGATATATTTATCAAAAATTGACCCATTAACAAGCGTAGGTAACATAGATTCATCCACATTAATATGAGACTTTTTTATAACCAAATACAAACTCCTTGTTGTCCCTTTAAGACTAATATTGTTATATTATTTCTCCAAAGAAAATGCTGTGTCTTTTCCAGCAGACATCCAAAAGACAAAAGACATTCTGCTTCTTTTTTATATCCATGCCATAAGAAGGCAATGGGTGAGAAAGCTACTTTAAAGAAGCAGGTGTAAAAGCAGAAAGACAGGCAGTGGGAGCTTGAGAAAATCCTGGGGCCTGTGCCAAACTCTGGAGCAAGACCGACAGGCACATGCAGCGCAGGCCAGGACTGCTCAAACACATGAAGAAAGAAAACTCCTCTCCCCATTCCTTTGCACTGCTCAGTCAGCAATTCCCAATACTCAGCGGGGTACTTGGTCCACTGACTGGCCAGAGAGATGACATGCTCTTCTGATGGATGCAAACACACACATTCACAAGCGAACCACCATCTATACAAGCGCACAAAAGCCCAAAACAAACTTTTCTGCCAAGTAACAATAGGTACTTCCTGCAGTAGGGGGGCTAAGTCAGTCCAGGGGGCATGAGGGCAAAGAGGAAGCCTAAGCCTTTTTGGAGCCATCTGACATTCATAAGATCCACACCATCTAAAGCCAGGACCCTAAAGGTGAGAGGGGTTGTCTGAGCGATCAGCGCCCGCCCATCACACCCCAGTCGGCCACCTTTCCTGACCCCTGTCAAGAGCCGGAGTTAAGAGGAAAACAAAGAGCTTAATGCACACATGGGTCCCCGCAAACAAGCCGGCCAGCCCGATAACCACGCACCTCTGGGAGGAGAAAAATCTCAAGGTCATATCCAGCCATCCAGTGAGTGCCTCCAAACAAAGAGGGAAGTGAGGTCACAATCAACAAGTGCTTCCATTCACATACATGAAAGCGCAAAAGGGAGAGCGGGCAGCGATTCAAGTCGGCTAGTTCAAACCCCAGGCGGGGGAGGGCATTTTTTCCATGTAAATGAACCCATTGACCAAAAAACCTGATGCTAGCATTTGAACTACCAATGTATACACAGTGGGCACCAAGAGGGGGAATCCTATACAATGATTGTGTTGAGGGGTCAGGGGGGCACAGATGCCATGTGTGCCAAGTATTGCGACATCAAAGGAAGTCACTTCGCTGGCCCCCGCCGCCGGCTGCCCCTCGGTTAGCCGTTGGTGGTGAAAAATCAGGTGAAACGTTTCACCGGAGCGCCGCGCGTCGGGGTTTATTCAGCTGGTAACATTTGCTGTCAAGCTGCCTGTCTGCGTTCGATAAAGTGTTTCCAATTCGGACGAAATATGACTCCCCGCAGCTCCAGACTGTGAGAAAGAGATACTGTGTGCTCCGTCTCCCCTCTCCCTCCCTCCGTCTCTCTCTGCTTGTCTTCACGTGGGGCTTCAGGAAGCATGAGGGAGGACAGCCAGAGAAGAATCTGCCCCTATCTGTAGCCGCCCTCATCCTTGTGGATATCTCTACGCAGGGAAGATGCAGGGATTCACATGCGAGCTCAGGGAGACAGATACCCCAGTAGAATGTGTCATTAAGGGTCAGAGCTGTGTTGTGATTTGAGCCCGCTAAGCCCCCCCACCCCTCCTCCCAAGAAGCTTTTAAAAGCCAGAAACCGGCACAACAAGGCACTCTGTGACTTTAAAACATTAATCACCCACTCAACAACTATCTACTCCAGAGGTATTCTAAACAGCAGGGCAGCCACCCAGGTTGGCCGGCAGAGAAGAACAGTCACAGTTGCTAGTCAGTGTAGCTAATTTCAGGACATCATTTCATTGGCTTTTCTATTTCTAATCTACAGTTAGTCTGATGCTTTTGTATTCAAAACATATTTAAAACTCACATCCACTCAACAGCACAGAGAAATATACAGCGCTTTGCTTTACGAACAGCACATGAACACACACGGCGAGGAAAAGCAGCTGAAGACAGGTATATGGCCGTGTCATGACTGCTGAAATAACAAAACGTCATTTTCCATCAAGGTAACGCTTTAAAAAGCCCTCATCATCACACTTCTGCTCCTCGCACAAGTGCGAAAAAGTCAAGTATTTGTACATGTCAGAGAAGACAAGCGCAAAACTTCATCTTTGTTCAGTTCATCTTTGTGGAAACGCTGCCTTCCTCTCCTTTCAACACATTTTGGCAAAGGTGTGCGTCAACTGTACAAACTTTGGAAACTCTTACTGCCTTCAGATGCAGAGGTTCCACTTGTTGTTTTCTTGGTGTCTCGCTGGAGAAGTTCTGTCATATATAAAGGGAAAAAAAAGCTTATCTCGCTGGAGTTATCGCTCTGCAGATACACATTTTGTTTCCTGGAGATCGCTGATAAAATGCAACTTGTTTCATCTTTTGTTATTTTCAAAAAAACATAGTTTCTTTCAGGGCACGGTGAAGAGAAAGGCGGGTAAAGGAAGAAAAAAAATAATAATCACAAACAAAGTCTTTACACATGGGAGAAGGCTGGCTGGCAGGCAGATTAGAGGCACTGTTGGCTATTCTGAATTTCCATGCGTTTGAACCCACAAGGCCTTTCAACCTGCAAAAACCTCTTCAAAGTCCCAAAACTGCCAAACTCCTCCATGCTCAAATCCAGCCAATTTTGATTTAAGACAAGAGCTCTCTTGAGCGGAGCATAAAGTGGAGAAAGAGAGAGAAAAAGAGAGAGGTCCATAAGATGACTGACCCCGACAAAGACTGCTTTTATAGCTCCTCAAAAAAGAGGAGATACTGGGAAAGGAATCTGCCCCCATCCCTCGAACAATACAGGTCTTTGGTTCTATCATCTACACGGAAAGATAAATCACTAACTTTTGTTTCTTTACTTGCTGGGAATCATTAGGTACACCTACAGTAGATGAAGTCAACACAACAGCCAGATAATAAACTGTTCCCTTGTGAATGAAACGTCTTATTTCATAGTTTGTTTTGCTGAGTAATTGTATTGAATTGTAATAGAGTTTAAGAAAATGTTTAAAACATCTGTGTGTGTTGCTAATTTGTGTTGCTCATTAATAAAAAATCAGTGCACACAGAGGCACTTCAGAATCTGCCATAGATTATCAGTGAGCATTTAGGACACATCCAGAAATACTGGTCCTATAAGCCTTAACAAGGATTCTACTTGGTGGTCCTGAGTTTTTTTGACACTTTTTCTCCACTTTTTTTCCCCTCTTTCTCAACAATTATGCTGTGGTTAGGAGTCCTACATTTACAGGCTGATTTAGTCTGATGAGAAACATAAAGAGAGCCTGCAGAGACAGGCGTACGGTAAAGAGAAAGGCCGACCACAGAGTACACAGAGGAAGTTGAGCCATATGTCCAAAAACATCTGAGTTCACAACCAGAAGCAGCGACTACAAGCAGAAGGACACGCGCCGAGCCGGTGTTTATATCTAACCTGCTAGTAGCAGCGTGTACCGCTCTGCCATAAAAAGACAGGACAGGCCTGTTAGTCTTGGCTTGGTGGGGTCTTCAAAGAACCCATTTATCACTGCATCTGGAGAGGGGCCTATCTGATAAAGCTGAGGAGCCGCAGCCTGGGACACCTCACAGTCCTATAACCCAACCTCAGCAGCTTCTTTTAATCCTGCTGCTCATTGTCTACCTGCTGCTCTTTGATGAAGCCCTACAGGTGTCATTACCATACGCACATCCTCCTCCCACTGAATATCATATCCATGGAGTACCAGTGTTACGCCTGAACGCGTTCAATGAACGATCGTTCACGAACTCGTTCATATTTTGAGCAAACGAAACGTATTGTATTTGCGCTTTATGAACGTTATTGTGACTCACAGTATAACTTTGTTCAAGATTGTGCCAGGTTTCCATAGAGCTTTCCAGGCAAAGACCCAGCAAAAACACACCGTTAACAGGCCTTAATATGTAGCGGAAAAAACAACCAATCTGACAACAGCTATCGTTTGGATCAGCCGTGCATGGAAGAGGCGGAGTGATACGGTATGTCACGGCGTCTGTCTGTATGGAGGAATACTGACCTAGTTGGTTAGTACCAGATAAACAGGGCTTAGAGAGGGAAGTCCAAGTAATTTGACATAATGAATTTTATAAAATAGCGGAATAATGGAATAGTTACTTTTCCTAGTAATTAATTACTTTCATCACGTTGTAACTTGGTTACTTTTTGGGGAAAGTAACCAGTTACTATAACTACTGGTTAAAACTGATATAATTGCTGTCTATGGTTCTATATGGGCTGAGGCAATATTTTTTGAAAAATAATAGCTTGCAGCAACATATTGAAAAAAAAGAAAAGAAAAAAGAACTATGAACTAAATTTGTGAACTGAATTTTGAACTAGTTCATGTAGAACACTGTGGACGACGCTTATAATAAAGTATATAAATAAAGTAAATAAATGAAATAAATGAAAAGTCAGGATGCACCTCATCAAGTCGACATTTAGACATACATCTGAGTGATAATTATCATTCCTGGGAGAATCAGGAGACAGGGGTCACTCTCCAAGTCCACACTCACCCAGCTCTTAAGGATGGGAGTATATTTAAAAGTGTCTCAAGAGTGGGGGGCTGAGAGACCCTCCAGATTTCTCAGTCTCTGTTTACCACACACAGACCGAGTGAGTGAAAGGGCAAAGCATATTAAGGAGGTAGTGGCCTGGCCCATCAGGTCAGTTCCAAGTTCTTTAAACTGCCGCCTCACACAATGGCCACCACCGGGCGACAATGGCCGGGTTCAGACAACAAGCAAATCAAGCGGCCTGTACATAAAAGATTTATTGCACCTCCCAACAAAGGCCGCCCACAGAGCTCCCCACGAGGACAACTCTAAGGCGGTGAACTCCACTCGGTCACCCTGCTTTCTCTTGAGGCGCTCTCCGCCACCCAAAGGCCTCTACCATAAAAATTCTAATGAAACTGGGGGAACTTTCAAGCAGCCTCCCAAGCGGAAAACCTCTCTGCTTCTTTTCATCGCAATCACAGACTATAAAGTAATTATTCCTTCCCTCCGAGCCCCTGCCGCAGACTTCGGATTGAATGCTGCAGCATAACACAAGTAAAAGAAAAAAAACAGCAGGCAGTGCTGCAGCTTAATTAAGTTTAATTAAGTTTTTTTTAACACCCCTTAATCAAGGCTGAAATCGTCTGGGTATCTCGCAAGCCAAAGATCGTGACTGAGTATAATTTGCATTCAGAAAGTAAATGAAGGTCACCAGAGGGTAAAGTGTTTGTGGGTGAAAGTCAGACAGACGGTGGTTACGCGCGGTGTATTTATGCAGTCTGTTACCTGAGGCACCGCAGGGCTCCGTGCTGTTGTCGCTCCTCGAGATGTTCCTCTTCCTCTCATGTCGATAGAGCAGATGAGGTTTGTTGTGCTCTTCGTCGTATTCCTCCCCCGCAGTATTTAAAAGAGGCTCCAAGAAATATTCACCGTGCTGCGTTGTAAAAGTTCCAATCTACAGAAAAAGAAAAAAAGAGATAGATGTCATTGACGGCTTTGGTATTAAGCGTGTGCTTACATGTGTACTGGTTTTTACTGATATGGGACATAGTTTCACTGAAATAGGTTGTGATCTAATTGCCTTTGTGTTTTGCCCTTGAGCACCAATGTGCACATTATTTCCATGCCTTTAAATAAAGGCCTTGTTTTTTTGGCAGGTGCCTATGGAAAGAACATGCTGACTCAGAACATCTGTAACTGAGGACATCACCATTTTGATGGACAACAGATAAGCGGTCATGATGTAGTAAACCACTTCACACCTTTGAGTGCTGTGGCTGTTAATGTGGAGAGCTTGTTTCAACTATAAAAATGTCTTCCCCCCCCTCACAAGCTGACACAGGGAGGAGTGACATCATCATACATGGACAGAGCTGCTGACAGAGGAATGCTAATATTGATTTGGCAGCTCAGTCGCTCACAAAGCTTCTTAGCTCACTCGGCCATGAGGCACAATGGTGTTTGTATGGTAATTTCATACGCACACTTAAACAGGATATTGGACACTGGAATGTTATCTTTGAGGCGGCGTCCGTCCCCACGAGTGACGGACGTTTGACAATGGAAAACATACAAATCGGATATGGAAAAACATGTACAAACTGTATGCGCGTACCTTCCCTCTCTTGTCTTTCAAAGAGTGACGGATTAGCTGGCTCGCATGTGTGTGTAGCATACTTCCTTGTACTGTAAGTGCTACAAGCCCCGAGTGCTGCATGTGTTCATCATTGCACTTGTGAAAACATGACATGAGTAGAAACAACCGCATCAGAAGAAACAGACTCCAGAGCCTCACAGTGGCAACGCTGTGTCTGCTTCTGATGTGTCTGTTCACTTAATCAAAGTATTGACAGAATCCAATTACACTGCAGAGCTGCGAGGCGAGTGTGTGGCGGATGACAGTCCTCAGCCGGAGACAGCTGGAACAGATGTGCAGGGGTGGAACTGAACTTCCTTTATTCAGATGATGTGAAAAATACTTTACCTGGAGAGAAATGAGTTGCTCACTACTGAAGTCTTTGTTTTTAGAATTGATTCATTGCAGGCCCAGTGTAGTTAAAGGGATAATTCACCAAAAATTGATAATTCACCAGTCTCACCGTCATCAAAATGGTTTTGGTCCGGCTGGCAAGGGATTTTCATATAATGGTGGCGGATAGTGCTCACTTTTGAAGCGTCCAAAACACACTATGAAACATGAAAATACCTCCATACTGCTTATCCGTACTGACTCTAGTGTCCTGAAGCTGCCACATGAAAAAGTTGTCGGAAAAAACTAAATTAACGTCTGTTTTTAGCCTTGTTGTAGCAGTAGCTCATCATACATCCAGTGGCTTACAACGACCAATGAACATCTTGTGGCAAATCTCACGCATGTACACAGACATCAACAGAGCCACTGGGAGCAACTGCTACAACAAGGCTAAAAAAAGAGATCAAATTAATTTTTCTGACCAACTATTTCATGTGGTGGCTTCAGGACACTTGGGTCAGTACAGACGGGTGTTGGATGTTTCATAATGTGTGTTTTGGACGATTCAAAATTGAGCACAATTTACATACCTAACTATTAGAAATTAAATTATAGTTTTACAGAGCATTTACCCGTGTGCTTTAATTATCAATTACCAACAATGAGAATGTGAATCCTATGAGTTAAACCAACATCCTACTCTGAGCCTCTGAGTTAACTCTTGGTCTTTTTCTAATGTACTTTAGAGACTTCTCCCAGTGTGTTTAAAAAGATGACTCAAAAACCTATTTTATCTTATTTGATTGTGAGACTTCTTAAGTTTTGTCTCAGATTAAGTGAAACATGAGATTGTTACTGCCATACAACCACTATTGTAGCGAGCTAAACATAATGAATGACTCATACGGTGAAACAACGGGTGGAAGTTGTCCTGTGGCTTGTAAATCACGGTGAGTTAACTTTAATTAGATGGTTATCGTGGTTGAGCCCTTCTAAAGTTCTCATGTGGTGTTAACGAAAGGCTGAACAGACAAATGCTCTGTTTAGTCAATGGAGGGGGCAGAGTTTCAGGGTTTCCCAGCATTAGCTCAGCAGCAACTCTGGCAAAAAGTTTGAACGGACCACAATGTTGCTGTTCAATAGCGGGGTGCTGAACTGGACCTTACAAGTCGGGGACTCCTATTTAAAGCAAGGTCGGGACTCATGGCATGGATGGAATGGCTGTTGGCACACATCTGTTTGACTAAACCCCACGCAGGCGCTCTCGATTCCCCGTGGGCGCTGCGTCACGCAATAGTGGCAGAGAGTTGCAGTCAATCTCTGAAGTTAAATAGGACATAAAGGTGTCATGGGCCTGATCTTTGCACAGAGGTGCATCGCTCGGTGCTGGAATGAAGATAGCCTCATTTCTCAGGACAGTGACTCACCACACACTTCTATTGTGTGGGTGAGCTAACGTTTCCCACAGTGGGAGCAACACACAACCTTCACTGGCAGTTGTCTCCTCCTCATAGCGATTCCCCTCTTTTCTGCCCGTCACAGCTCACTTTGAAAAGGCCAAAAGCTCCTCAACCCCGCCTCCCTAACTCCCCCACCCCTCCTTCAACCACCCACCACCCTCCAAATCCCCCCTGGGGACGGCTTTGAGCAACTCTGGACGAAAGGGGAACCTGCTTTTTCGAGAATGACCCCTTTGTTTTAGGGCTTAATTATTCCTTAATGACCTCATCCCAACAAAATGTGCCTGGCCATTAAGCCCCAGTGATCAGATACGGACACATTTATGACCCAATAGCCTCTGGTGCTGTCTCCATTGTCCTGTCATTCTCAATGAGTGATGATGCGGATAAGCAACAAAGATTGCTTGAAAAAGGATGCAAACATGTTTGGATAAGCGAGTCATACATCAAAGTTGGCCAGAGGGGCAATTAAAAAGTTTATTACCCTGATAATTCCAGCATACCTCGTGTCTTAAACCGCTGACACAAACATGACGAAAACACTTTAGGTGGTCGTGGTGGTATCCTTCTCTCAAAAGCCACGCTGGATGGCAGCGGAGATAATTTACAATCACTTTGTGATGCCAGGTTTCAACAGGAGGGCAATCACCACATGCATTGTCAATGCACTAGTTCAAAAAAGCCTAAAAGTGCAGCTGACACCTATTCTGTGACATGCTATCCTGGTACTGTACACAATACACCTACCTAAAATAAGGACAGGGAGGGAGTGGCTACCTCCTGTCTGTGTGGCAGTGGCCAGCCAGACACCCCCACCGCACACACACACACATCACCACGATCCGGCTGGCGCGACTAAGGTCAACCCCCTGCCCCCGGACCAGTAACCTTATGTGACCCATGAAGTCATCCCCTTCAGCACTTATCAGATTCTCTCACACAGGAGTCAGCAAATCAAATGACTGGGAGGGGGGGGATCAGGATCCTCATATGCTACAATGGGGCTGTAAACTCATTACTACCCAATAAATCCATTACAGCCCCATAAGAAGGAGACGTGATAAGGAGCAATCAGAAAGTAAACAGCTGCTTCAGTGATGTCTGTTTGAAGCTGCAACTAATTATCACTTTAAATGACTGATCTTATTTTCTTTCCTTTAAAAAACAATGAAAAAACTCAAATGCAAAGATATTACAATTATTTAATAAAAGCAAGTCATTCCATTAGTGAAGTTGGCACCTGCAAATATAAAACTGATGGATTTTCTAATCTACATCACTCTTTTTTTTCTTGCCCTCTCACAGTGGAGTCAGCCAAAAAAGCAGCAACCCTTGTTGGAGCTGTTTGGAGCTTTTGGTGTCTCTTGCTCAAGAGCACTTCAGCGAGAGTGGATGCCCCATTCACTAACGCTACTACACCCCCTCCTGATGCCCAGACCGCACCGTGCAACAGCAGCATCACCCCACAAGGCAGTCGGTGCGCTCTCCTCCTCTGTGACATGACTCCAATAACACTCGTGCATGTTTGATTGATCGAAATAGGAAGCAGCGTGCAGCCCTGCCAACGTCATCTGACTTTGAGATGTAACATATTCGAGAAGTACTCACAAGGCCAGTGCATAGGCTGAAGACGGCGGGGTGCTCGCTCTTGGCGTTGACGTGTCCGCGGAAAAAGCAGTGGCGCATATCGGCCGGGTCCTGGAAGTAGGAGTCCGTGCCGTTGCTCTGTTCCGCTCCCAAGTGTGTCACTGTGTAAGAGGGGGCGATGAAGCCGGAGTCCGCGGTCAGATTGAGATGAAAGCGTTCCCCGAATGCATCAATCCTGTAGTGAACCCGTAAACCCGACAGGTCGTCATTTAAACTTCTCCGTCTCCTTCTGAAGTGCAATGTGTGGGGGAATGATTCTCCGAAGTCATTCACACGGAGCGGGGTGATGATTTCATACGATGACAGCTGCTTGATGAAGCTCTCTGCGCGGGGGAAAGAGGAGAAGAAGAAAAGTCAGGGTAAAAGTTGTGATTCACGGACAAATAAGCAGAAAAGCGTCAATGCATTAAAGTCAGCTGCAGACTGACAACCCCAGTGAACACCATGCATCACCACAAACTACTGTTAAAACACCTCCAGCCTCTCTCTATCACTCCCCACCGTCTTTACTCATAAATCAAAAACAAAACACTACCTTGTTTTGGATGCAATCGATATTGCAAAGTGTCCCGGACAAGTGCTGACAGATGACACATTAGTCCAACCAGCCAGATTGCAAACTGCATGATTTGCTCCGCTGAAGAAAACCCAGGCTGTCGTCTCCAAGGCACTAACCCTCCGTCTCTCCCGAGCGGCTCCCCAGCTCCCTCTCCCTTTTCCCCGGCTTGTCAGCAGCAACAGGTCGTGGGATCCGTGGAGGCTCTCTGCAGCGCAAGTCTTGCAAAGTGCACTGGCCTCATCGCATTGCTAAACGTGCATCCACTACTACCCTCTATGAAGGCGAACTATTTATGACACATTCATCCCCCCTGACGAAAAATTAAAAAAAAAAAGTGCTGCCTAATGTAAACTGCAGTCTATACTGAAAGGAGGGATCAGTGCCAAGTCCGCTTTCCCCTTAGCCATCCCTAGAACACCCCTTGCACCCTAAGCACTCACCAACTGCGAAGCAACGCCCCTATAGGCTCCTGAGCCAATGGTGAGTGCGCCTTCGACCACCACACATGGGGCAGGCTCCAGTGCTGCGGTGTTAGGAAGCCGAGAAATCAACTCTGGTGTCAACCACCATGTGAAAATCAGCCAAAGCAACGAAATCATCTGCAATTCAGGATTTAATCTTTTTTTTTTTTTTTTTTACTCAGCAATGATTATGATCATTATTATTATTATAAAGTAAAATGTGAATAAAATAAAAAAATACAAACTATGCCAGAGTAACATAAGTGACCAAATGTCCTTATTTTATAGTAAAGTATTTTAATTTGAGCATTATAAAACAGCTGATCAGACTTTTTTCCATACACATATGTTGCGTCTGATGTGATCATAGGCTATAAAAGTCCTAGACTGTAGAGCTGGATTTTATATCAGTTGAGTCTATATATCAGCTGCATGGATCAGTCCATGGGCCAACTTCTGAGTGATAAGATCTGTATTGGCTGAATTACAGCCCATAAGTAACCCCAGTTCAGATATAACAAAGATATAAGGTCAATGAAAACCATGTCCCGGTTAAATAGTTCGTCCACCAGAGAGCACTGGCAAGTGGTGCTGGGTATTCAGTAATGTGTTGGCACTATAGACCGCCTGAGTGGAGCTGGGACATCTGAGTTCAGTCTCAGAGAGGAGAAAACCTCTGAGAAAAACCCCACTGATATTTGTAACTAGATGTTAATGACTAAAAATCCATCTTTGGAGCAGAATGTCTCACAATAATGTCACCTGACTTATACTGTATGTTAAGTAAGGGCAGCTGTTTTTGTTGTTTGTTTGTTTTGAAAAATAGTAGATTTTTATGTTTCTCAGCAGCTTTGAGTCATCACCATTTCACCTATAGGCAACTCAACAGGAGAGTTCACAGGCAGGTCAAGGGGTCACTGTTAGCTCACATCTCTGACAGAAATACAACCACAGAGGTATGAATACAATTAGGAGAGACTGAGTCTTGGTGCTTTTGATGAATGAAATCAAGTAACAATGACATATTTTAGTGGAGACAGGTTTGTCTTAGAACTTGGATGATGAGCTCCACATGATTCTTCATAACGACATAAACAATGTAAAATACCAGATGATATATCTCATTGAGTCACATACAGAGGTTTGCCTTTTGTTTAGTTATGAGTTGTGTCATTACATTTAGAATTTCTGTGATTAATTTACTAATTTACTAGTAATGACATGAAAACTCTGTTTAGAGGTTGTTTTTTTCCGCTGTCTTGCCAGGAGAGTGCGACAGGGGAATGATATTGTTAAGATATGTTGGGTGTGTGAACCCTATGCACTCCCTGCGGATTAGAAATGTTTGTGCAAGTTATATGTGAATGTAAAAAAAACCCCATCAGATCAGCTATTTTTAACCCTCAGTACTGGCGTCAGAACTCTAGCCTATCATCAGTCGGGCTATAACGGAAAGCCCTCTTTTCTCTAACACTTATCATAATCAGCCTTTATTCAAGCTGTCAGCGGTACTGGGTCAAGACTCTGAGCCATTGTTATTTCTGTTTATATTGTAAACAAATCAAGAGGAGTTGCACTATAATGAGGATCATAAAGGAAGGACTTATTTGAGAAGTGACGTATCGGAACGCAGTGCATTTACTATGTATAGGCGTATCTAACTATTATGTTCTTGTGTGATAAAGTTTTGACGTTGGTTTCAGTGTGTGATTGTAGTCTGAATTTAGAGACTTACCCACGAAGATTATATTATTTCAATCTTAACATTTATGAATTATATGGGCTTTCAAATAAACAAACAAACATTAACTCATGGGAAAATATTAGGCACTCGAAGCACAAAATAAAATAATTAGCACGCAGGGCATTATCAGCCATTCTTCACTGTCATCCATTGGAGGAAGTAGACTTCCTTGGCCATGATGTGGTCAGCTTCTCGTTAATCATTTGGGCACGTAAAGTCCTACACAAAGTTGATGGACGTGTGAAAGGAGTCTTGTTTTTCATGTCCTTTGAAGACTAATGTCACAGCATTGTGAGTAATTAGACTCAGTGGGCTCACCGGAAACACTTTTGGCTCCTGTAAGCTCTTTCTTAGACACAAAACATCTAGTCTCCAAGTCATGGCTATTACTTTTTAAAGGTCTCTCTCTCTCACTCCTCTTTCTCGCTCTGAACCTCATGGTTCCATGGACAGGTTTCAGCTAAAAAATCACAGTGTGGTCAGTGGTAGACCAAACACTGGCTTACCACTTCAATTCTTATTCTGGTTGTGCATCATATCAGACATGGTCCTGGCATCACTGCAAATATGCTCTGCTGGAGTTTCCCCTTTGAACAGATTTTGTTTCTTTTTATATTTTATGCGTCAGTTTGTGTCTTGGAGGACAGACCAATTGATTCCAGAGTTTCACCGCAATGCTCGATTAAAGTTTCTAATACAGGAAGTGAAGCTGCAACAAATGGGAAAATGAAAAGCACATCTGAGAACAGTTCAAATGAATAACGCAACGCGATTCACACATTCCATTTTCTTACAGTCAATGACATGCATGAAAGGATGGACAGAACCACTCTGAATGCACCATGGGCTCAGTGTAGAAGTCAGGCTGGCTAAGCTGCATCTGCATTTCAGAGCTCCTGAGATGAAGTCATTGTTATTTTTTGGGCAAAATCTCTCTACTGTAAGTCGTCTGATGCCTCCCTGATGTGTTATTCATCCGGTCTCCGAGCCTCCTGTGAGGCTATTCATTCCACTCAAACCACTGTCACTGGTCTTTCATCGTTAAGATCCAAGAGTGACAATGTTCAAAAAGACATGAATTTGAATTCTGACGAACATGAGCAAAGTCGTGAGGAGAAGCCACATTGACACAGAGCTTCAGTTTGTAAGGACGGCGATAAAAGCTGTGTTTAAAGAAAGGAAACGCTTCTCTGGTGACAGTCAGGGCAACAAAATGTCACTTTACAACAAGTTTATTCACCGGTCTAAAGTTTAGCATTAAAATGTAGGCTAATTCCTTTCCTCAGAAGAGCTAGTGGAAAGCAAGCTTTGTGTTTTGCTTCCATTGCTTCTTTTCTAATACTGACAACAGCCTGCTCTGCTACTGTAGCTCCAGAGTGATAAGACTGTCTCTTCATTTTCTGATAGGAGTCACTGTAGTAGCTATCCAGAATGGCTAGCTGTTCATTCTAATATTGACTATAGCAATAGCAAAACGTACAAATAGCTTCTTTCTGTTTTATGGAAGAGGGAGCTAAGGCAAAAGGATTCCAAAAAGTTTAAAGTATTTTTTTTAATGAAAAATAATAATGGTTCCCAGATGTGCAACCTTTTTAAGGCTGCAGACCTAATGGACCTTGGCATAGGTGCCAAGGCCTCTGGCTATCACTTTAGCTTCACTTCACCTAAACCGACCGCTCTCTTACCACCTACAGCACATTTTGAAGTTAGGAAAATGACTGGATAGCTTATTTAGGAGTGAGTGTGGCTACCCACATACTCATTATGCTCCACAGATGCCATGGTTAATGAATGAAACATCCCCAATTTCTGCCAGATGTAGGCTATGGAGTCATGAGTCAGTTTCAGCCCTAGGCCTCTATACATCATGGAATCCTACAATTTGGAGCGTGCTCCCACTGCTAAAGGCCCAATCCATCTTGGTCGTGTGGATTAATGGTTAAAAAGAGCACTGATATTCACCAGCCCCCATTAAGCCAGTGACATATGCATTTCTTATATATCTCAAAATGCAGCAGGAAGTTACCCCCTCAGTAGCCCCTAATTGTGGACATAATGAGGTCATTGCTTCACAGATCAAATGGCAAAGTATTAATAACAAAGTGCTGGTCAGGGGTTTGTGGGTTTCCACAAATTATCTCATTGTCTTAAATAAGCAATAATACATCCTGGACAGGCCCTCGTCTGTTCTTGGCCCTTGGCCACAGTTGACCCCATTGGGTCAGGGGAAAGGGGAGGTTGAGGTTTGGTGAAAGGAGAACTAATGACTGAGGATCTGGTTCATTCTCACTGTTAAGCAGTAATCTAAGTAATTAACATACAAAAACAATGATCTGTTAAGATGTGGCATTGATAGTAGCTGTAGTTTGCACTTTATATTAATTTTGCGCCTCATAATTTGAGATGAGAGCAGCAGCTGCATGTCTGTTTTACTTGCTTGCACATCAAGAACTGTTAAAAGGAAAGAGTTGAACACCAGCAGTGTGTGCATGTGAAAAAAAAAATGTGGCAAAGGTTTGTCCCCTTATGGGAGCAATCAATTGTGGTGAAGCAGACATGAGTGGAAATCATGCATGGTACATTAGATTTTATGGGTTTGGATGGTTTGTGGTGCTGACCAGAAGGTATAATGACATGTCTAGCCTAATTCTCCTTAATAATTTTTATTGCGCACAAGTGTCGCACATTTCTCAGTTTTTTTTCTCCTTTTTTTTGTTAAGTCTGTGTTTGTACAATAAAATATTAGTTTTATTTGTCAATGACTTTAATGTTTCCTTGTTTGATCTTACTTCATCAGTCATTAACTCAGTGCTTTGTTTTGGCAGTTGGCACTGATTTGTGCCAGACAGTCACTCTGCTTATTGCTGAGTTGATATTAGTTTGCTATTTTAATTCATCGTGATACAACAGCATGACTTGACAGATTTGACTTTAATACAGTGGCTGTCACATTTGTATTCAGCTAAAACTAAAATCACACAAGCATATCATATTAGACTGAATCAACATCAGACAATGAATACTAGAGATTCCTGATTTCCAAGAATTTATGTACAAAGCATCATTCACTTTGTCCTACTGTGCACTAACTAAATGCAGCAGTGGAAGCTCTTCTACTGACATGTCAGGTGATTTATCATCCAGGGTTCGAATCCCCCCCCCCAACCCTTAACCCCGCCCTCTCATACCCCAAACCTGAGTAAAGCACAGGCCTGAGAGCTCAGACAGCTCCGGAGTCACTCTCCCTCTTACGGTTCAATGGGTTTGAACTCCCCCAGTCATAACAGTGATCTATACCTCCTGATATACATCAGGGCCTTGTCTTTGCCAACCACTCCTCGCAGTGTCGCAACCTCTGCTTTCCTCAATACATATTTGCACGTGTAAGAGGTCTCCAGTGCGCAGACCGTAATGTGACCACTCCTCCCTGAAGGGTTCACCCAAAAAACTGCAACACATCACGGCGTGCTGTTGTAGTTGCGGTTGACAACAAATTCCGTCATGACAATCCGCAGATCTTGGGAAACAAGGAAATACGTCGCCTTAGCATAAAACAGGAGTGTTGCAACAAGATAAATCCTGGTGCCGACCTCCTTCCTGATCTACATTCATCTGCATGCTGCAATGATGCTGAATCCTCAGAGCGTAAATAAAGAAGTCACTGGGGTGTAGACGGGAGGTTACTGTGTCACCGGAGGAGTTACCATAACATACTGCCCCCCTCCTCCCCCATCTATGTCGTATTTCTGCTCCCGCCGTCTCCCCCTGTCTGACCGTTCAGGTGCTTCTCATGGTGCAGTGATCAAGGAGCTCGGCCACCTGAGACTTGTGTTGGCTTGCTCTGCAGATTAAGCCCCCCCCCTCTGCTCCATCCTTAAAGAGCCCCCCCATGCACCCCCCTCCCTCATTGCCAAAACGAAGCTTCATAAGCTGCTGAATTCCAACTGCCCTTTAAACACAGTGGTCTGTCAACCTCTTTCCTGCTCCCATTGACTGAGGCATTGTCTGGCTCGGCCCTGCAGGCAGCTGTAAAACAATGTTAAAGCGGCGCTCTCTCATCACTCTGCTGAGTAACTGTCTCGCTGACGAATCATCATATTATGGCAGGATAACAGAATGAGATTGACGGAGAAGGAAGAGATTCCCGTTTGCTGAAAGGAATGAAAGAACCAGGTTTCCAGTTTTACATTGTGATGACTGAGTTAAAGACAGATGAGTAAATAAAGGATGAGATCACGCTGCTTTCACTGATCCTATATTTTGATCTCCTCTTTTCATGACAGGGTTGTTTTTTTAATACTGTACTGCTGAGGTTATTTCACCACAGGAAGTTGATACGTGTACAACAAATACTGCGTTCTTTCCTAAATCCTGACTACAAATTGGATGCTGAGAGACACAAACTGATAAATGCAACAGAGAAAATGGAAACAGCAGAGTGAAGTCATAATGAGGTGATCCCAACAAGAGGCCTCCTGGGACTCTAAGGGCAATAATATGTGAGTCATTAAAGCCATTACTATTTTCTCGGACCAAATCAAACTCTGATACAGAATGTTAGCACACTTTGCAAAACAGATGTGTAAAACTAGATCATTTATTTACTCAAAGTGTTTTCAGACTTCAGTATTTAGATTAAACTATCTATGAATATATTATACACTGTTTTAATAACAGACTCTGTTGGAGCTTTCTACCATTTGGAAGCAGCATCACACAACAACAGAGGTGTTAAATGGCCTCTTTTCTGTTCCTGGTCTGTGTCTTTTTGCAGACCAGATTTGTACCATATGTGAGCTCAGTCACTAAATAGTTTTCACCTTAGAGGCAACAGCCCCATTCCAAATATGCAGAACATTTCAAACTCCCTCATCTGTAGTTTGTGACCACTCAGCTGATCCCCTCCAGGTCCAAACACTTACTTGGCTCTGTAACTGTATACATTTCCATGGCTAATAAGGACCGTAGGGACACCGAGACGTGAGGGAAAAGGGGGCTGTGTGTGTGTGTTTTTTGGGATAGACGAAGGGTGTGAAAGGAAAAAACTGGTGTCCAAAATTAATGCATCACATGATGGTATCAATTACTCTAAAATGGGGAGACAAATCATACAGTCAAGCGAAGTGAGATCATGTTTAATGCTGAAAATGACTTTAAAAAGACTAGTCACCATGATGGGGATGGGGATGGGGGGGGGGGGGGGGTCATAAACTGTAATAAGACATAGCACTCATAAACGTTACACAGAGAGGGCGATGATCTAAAGAGAAGGTATGCAAGTGTTTGACGCCCAGGACATATCCATAGGGACTGCACTCACAAATGACGCCTGCTACGCAAATCGTGTGACCGCGTGTGTGCGCTTGGGTTTCACTGAGGAGTGTATTGGCTTTCTGCAGTTGTCTGCAGGCAATCACGGAGACAGAATTAGTGGGTGCTGATTTCTACTGATGTTTTTCTCACATTCCTCCCAAGTAAGTGTTAATTTCTCCTTTGTTTCTCTCCAGCAAATGGAAATGGATTTTTTTTAAAGGGATAGTTCACCCAAAATTAAAATTTCACTCATTATTTACTCACTCTCATGTTGACAAAGGGCTGGGAGAATTTTCAGGGTCCTCTGTGCCCTCTCGGAGTTACGGGGGGTCCGCTCAGCAGTATTTGTCCATATGATGGTTGTGAATGGGGCTCACTTTTCTTTGTCCAAAAAGACACAGCAAAAAACATCCAAATACCTCCATACTGAAAAAATTAAATGAGTCTATATTTCAAGCTTGTTTGTTGTGGAAGCTCCCAGTGTCTCAGTTCACTGCTCTTCCTGTGTCAGTGCAAATCTCACGTGATTTGCACTGACCAGCGGAACAATTTCTCATGTCAGGGCTTCAATACAAGAGGGACATTACAGACGAGCAGTATGGAGGTATTTGGATGTGTTTTGGTGTGTCTTTTTGGACAAAGAAAAGTAACCCGTAACTCAGAGAAGGAGGACTCTGAAAAGTGAATGAGGGTGAGTAGATAATGAGTGAAATTTGAATTTTGGGTGGACTATCCCTTTAAAGCCAATATTATTATCATTACCTTAATTTGACCAGGTTTGTCCCATTGAGATCCAAGATCTCTTTTGCAAGAGAGACCTGGCCAAGAATGGCAGCACATACAGTAAAGTTTCAAACACATAGTCACATTAATCATAGACAAAAAAAAACAAAAACAAATGGAATGCAAATAACAATTGAATTTTTCAAGATTACCGTAGTCTAAAAATAAAACATGTTGCACTCTGAAGCCTGAATGTAATGGAATTTATCATGGACTTGAATACATTCAGAGATGTCAGACTTTGGTGTTTGAGCTCTGACGGCAAAATATGTGATTCCTCACACATCATGCTGACGCAAATAAGCTTTTCAGTTTGCACGGTCCTCATCAACAGGCAGGTTGACAAGAGGAAACATTTTGACATCAGATGCCAGCACAGACATCAATCTGCCGCCTGATACGTCTGCAGACTGTGACTGAAGGCTTCAAAACTCACCAGCACTCACCAAGCTTTACTCAAAAGTATATGTCCAGGACGCAAAATGCTGACCACTTCATTTCGCAAGGCTTTGCATTTTTTGTGTGGGTCACATATAGTGGACTGATGCAGTGGTGATAAGTGACAGAGGCCATGCCAGAGACAGCTGCCCAGTGTTTGGGATATTAACAGCTGTGAACTTTAAGCGAGCAGTGACTCATGAGATTTAATGACAGTCCTGCAGGGGGTCCTCGGATCTTTCTTCTGCTCTACTTATAGTATACACATAACATCCTGGAGACGGGGCCATGTGCGTGAAGTCATGGGTTAAGATGGCTCTGGTCCGAACTTGTGTGTTGGGTTTTACCGTAACACTAAATAGCCTGTCACATTACACAGTGGTGTTTCCCACTGTCCCACTTTTATTGTTTTGCAAATGGCTGCATTTGAATTGCCTTTCAGAGACAAAAAGATTTCCAAACAAACACATATAATTTACTTTTTATAGAAGCTTGTAATATAAGGAGATAAAATTTTTAATCCAGTTACTAGTCTGAGGACACTTATAGATAAATCATTTGTTTACTCACAAGTCCATGGTTCAGATGCAGAGCTTTGTTGCAGGAGCTTCTGATGTGAGCAGGCTTTCACTAAAGGAAAAGCTTATGTGATGGAAGCCATATATCCGGGTGAACCCAACAGCTTCACTTGGAGATCATGCTGCTCAAACTGATCATGGCTAAACTGATATGGTCAGCATATGGAACATCCCCTTTTTATTACATGCATTGATTTTCTTGTTATTATAATTAACAATAATGGGTGAGACTGTTTGACTGTGAAGGTTCCTGATCCTGACACATTTGTTAAAAAAAAAAAGTCTTTTTTTTGTTCACCAAAATAAAAAAGAAATTTGGTCATTATTGAATCACCCTCATGCTAACGAATACACCAGATCGTTTTTTATTCCTCAGAGTGCATCTGGAGACCTGGGAGTGCGGTTCATAGTTCAACAAAATCCTTATGAGAGTCAATAGCGCCCGACACAAAAAGTCCATAAAACTACTGTTTGAATATTCTCCCTCATCCTGACACATTTGTTTGCAATCCAAGTATCCTGAAGGGATAGAGTTTACTCAAAGCAACATCATTTAGGACATTTTTACAGCCTAAACAGTCCTGTATTGAATTTGCCTGCATGGGGCGTGCTCTCCTGTTCATGTGTGTGAACATCAGAGTGCAATACAGGACTGTCTAGGCTATAAAAATGTCCTAAATGACGTTGTCTCGAGTAAACTCTGGACTATCCCTTCAGGACACTTGGATTGCAGTGGGCAAGCAGTAAGGAGGAATATTACAGGTGTTTTGTGTAGCTTCATGGACTTTTTGGCGGGGGCTATTGATTCTCATATAAGTATTTCATTGGACTATGAACCCCCCTCCTGGGTCTCCAGATGCACTTTGAGGAATAAAAAACTAATCCAGAGTATTCATCAGCATGAGGGTGAATTTCATTTTTTGGTGAACTATTCCTTTAATGTCATTTAATGTAAAACTTGTTTACACATTATTGTTAATGTAAATATTGATGGAATGACGCACCGCTTAGTTAGCATTAGAGGAGCTGGAGTGTACAATGAAACCTTCTAGACTACCAGGCTGGATCTCGGTCTGTACTTCACCCCCAGAAATGAGAGCGGTATCGATCTTCTCAGCTAACTCTTGAAAATATACAGTGAGTGTGTTTTCTCAACATACAGCCGTGCCTTGGCCCTCCCCTGCACTCTTGTCTCTCAGACTAAATACAGATATGTTCAAACATGCTAGTACCTTCTCTCAGTCCACCAACCTCTCATTTTGGTTTCCACAGGTCAGGGTTAACAGGTGATGTTTGGATATCTTAGAGCTCAGGGGGAAATGACTTTACTCCATTTGCTTCCTACTCGATGGCTTCATGCCCCGCGATGACATCCGTTCTGTTTATATACACAAAACACACACAAACATGCACACACACACCCTTAAATTTCCTGTCCCCCTGTCCCATTAGCACTGTCATGTGGTTTGGCATCAATAAGCCTGTGGCAAGGGTCAGTTTTCACACCAGCGCTTCAGAGCCAAATGAAGTTTCCATACACAATTTCTCCAAGGTTTTTAATCTAGCTGACCTTTGCATTTGTCCATAAGTGTTCCATAATGTCATTGCACCTAACAATTGGCCGACATTTTCCATGGTTTTGAAAAGAAGAGGAGAAATTAGAGGATAAACTAATAAATCCCCACGGACCACATGGCAGGACAACTGCTGCACTATTTGTGACCAGTAACCAAAATAACAGCGAGGTCACATGGGGAAGACATAGATAACACCATCCAATGAGAGCACGATGAGAGAAAGAGAGACACAGAGGATGAGCTTCATCCCTGACGCATGGAGACTCCGGAGACGTGTATTATAATGGAAAAACATGGGTAAACCTGCTATTGTTTTGTGGTTTATTAGAGAACTAACTTCTTGTTTACCTCTGGAGAAAATTTCTTACACTCTTAGCCGGGAGGTATTTCAGAAAGTGAGGGGTGGATTCATCAATTACATGAAGGGCAATGATTTTCTTTTGACTGTATGATGATGTATTTTCTGTGGACTCATGATTATGACCCCTCACTGGGGAGCCCCTCTGGCCTCCATGTTTTTGTATCATTTTGTTGGCACTGTTGTATGGACCAAATGTTTACACTTTGTGTCATTTGGGCTGCCTTTTTGTTGTTATTTTGTTCTTGTCTGTATTTTTATAAAATGAAAATTTAATAAAGACATTGTTAAAAATATCTTACATTTCACTTTTCATCTTCTCACATATTTCTTTGGCATTGTGTGTAAACTACAGACAGGTATGTCTGTGCACACTGGGAGGACAAGCAGGTCACCTGCTTAGCAAGCGTGTAGTACGAAGCTTGTTATGGGTCAGGTCAGAAGTAGTGCTGTTAATCAAACAGTTTGAAGTCTGTACGTGTTTGAAATTGCATGTTGTCCCTAAAGATATGTCACCTCCTCTCTACCATCTTGGTTTTGTCTTTTGATAAATCAAAAGAAAATTGTTGTGTGTTGTCAACATAAGTGTTGTGTTGCTACAGGGATCGTCTGGCCATCATAAATCATATTCCCAAGATGTAAAAGAGCATGTTTGTTTGGAACAAGATCCCACAAAAATAAAAAACAAAAAACATGCATTTTATATTTTTCTTTAAGATAAAATGTAAAAAATATTCATTCCAACTGAAATCGTAATTGTACATCACAATCAAACTGCAAAACCAACACGCTCTACTACTACACCTCTGTCACCAAACACCTGCCCTTCAGCCAATCTCAAATACTGCATGAGCAGCATCCTAACACCAAACAGCACTTTCACCCTGTCTACCACAGCACACCTGTCAAAGTCATGTGATGTTTGAAATACTGGAGAAATGTTTCAACCTGTAATAAATTCCAATAGAGTTGTTCGATTGGAGGCACACGTTTGACGAAGCTCCTCACTGGAAAACAGCTGTCTGACAGTCTGAAGCTGATCCTCCTCACCAGCCTCAGAGTCTTACCTAACTAAATGCATCTTGAAGATAAATAACTAAAGATACAGTAAATGCATAACATTGCCAGATGTAGAATGCCATGAATCAAAGTCTGAGCATTTTGGCAAAATTAAGTTCTTCTAAATTCCAATTCTTAAGTTTGTATGATAAAGTACTGAGTTGTGTACTGGTTCCCTTATGATTGTATCTTTAGTTTACTGTTAGACTGCAGTCATTAAAAAGTCATTAAAACTGTCTCCATGTTAGTTTATTCACAACAAACAAGATTAAATTTCACTGGGCTCATTGCTTTTGATGCAGCTTGAACATAATGCCATTGATGTTTCCTGGGGTCACTGGGTAACTAAAGCTTTTCAACAATACCCTTGGCAGAGGTTACCCATTTGGGGAGATAAGACCCTGGGTTATGTCCAAGTAGCTTGTGTTGTATGTACGTCCTGCCACAGATCCTGATTCACAGCCACATTGATGCCTTCTGTGCAGCCTCCATGGTTTCCCTGGTGGCTCTTGCCCTATCCCCAAACAATCCCCCCTAACCCTTGCTTCAGCATTCCACTTCCTGATATGATGTCTCCCATCCTCTCAAAAACACCCACCATCCAATTTTGACCTTGGGTATCCTCATGTATCCTCATTCCAGTCTTGACAAAACTGATGAACTGCCTTGTTGGTTGCTTGTGTCTGCTGTGTGAGATCCCTGAGCCGACAACATTAGATCAGAACTTGGATGCAGCAGCAGTGGTACTGTACTGTAGCATACCTGTCCCAGGGCTTGAGGACAGCAGTTTAGGATATGTTCCAGTGATTGTCTTCCCTGCTAAACCCATATGAGAAAAGAATGGATAAACTGGGGAGGACATTGTAAACTGATTGGATCAGGGACTTCACCCATTGTGTCTGAGACTCCCAACATCTTTTTCTCTTTAGTCTGTTCCCATTGAGTCCAAACTTGCTACTGGAGCAAGGTTCCTCTGGCCCACATCAGGATTCTTTCTAAACCTAGCTGCTCAGTGAAGATAAGCTGAATCAGGTACAGATTAAGCACCAGCTATAGAAGCTTTCATTTTTCAAACACATAATCACTTCTGACTGAATTACATTAAGGAGCATCTCCTCCGGTGAAGAAAGGAAAAGGAAGAGCATTAACTTCTCTAAAGCTCTATATGACGATCAGGATTATTGAAGGTCGCCCGCTGTACATGAGGCATGGCAGATCATTTGTAGGCTTTAACAGTGTCAGTCTGTCTAAAGCAGGGCTCATCCTTTTACACACCCCCTGAGCACACTGCTATTCTACATTGTCACAAAGGATCCCTGTGCTTTTTTTTCGCCTCATTTCACTCCCCTACAGCAGGATTAGGGCCTTGTAGCACAAAGATGTTGTGCACACATACACAAATGCACGCACACACTTTTTTTGTCTCCTGTCTTAGCGAAGACCAGATATATTTGAATATTTTAAAAAATCAACCAACACATCTAGGCCTATATCTGTTTTTTATATAAGAAAGTTTGAGCTGTTCCTTTACCCCACGAGGTCTCTTTCACTTTTGTTGTGAGAGTCCTTACAAAGACATGCACACACACACCGAAAGAAAAAAAAACACACTGTGTTCACTCTCTGCTCGATCTGACTCTGTCAAAGGAGAGTTTCAGTGTGCCAAGGTGTCCCTTGATGAAGACCTGGTTCTCCTACAGAGAAAGATGGCAGGTCTCAGAGGGCCCAGAGAACAGCCATAGATAACCTGGCTTCAGAGATACTATGACGTCTAAAATTAGTGTTGTCAGAATGCTCCGCGATAAGAAAGCTTGAGATTTCACACTGCACACCGGTGGTCGCTTAGCTGTTGTAATTTCATGGCACTGCTGAGTACAGTGTCTGTGAGTGAGCAACACAGACACAGAAATACAGTGACTGATAACCAATATGTGTGTGAGTACTGAGTACTAGCAACCATTGTGAACAATCACGGTCCTCCACGAGGGTCCGAGGGACCAGAGATAATTCAAACTTAAAGTGAAACTGAGCAGAAATAGTCCATTCACTCACACTGAAACACACCAGTGAAATCATGCACACAACAATTGAATCATATACACCAGTGAAACCTTGTGGAGATACGGTGCATGCACCAGGCACACAGAAGAAAAAATGCTCTCAGAAAAGCATATTGGAAAAAACACAATAATGCATTTTCCAAAAATAATGGCTATGCATTCCTATAAAATGTTATGGATATTTTTTGAAGCTGTATTCTAAACAACTTGTAACATAAGACGTTGCCAAACCATTATTTGTTAAAACAATGCAGAAACCTCTGTTAGAGAGCCATATAATTTCAAAGAAGCAGTGTCAATGTACCATTTTGTTGCAAAATGAAAACCATATGATCTTTCACTGAAGTGTAATTCGAGCAACATCTTGACTCTGAAACGTACTGTATAACAGGAAGGGTATCTATACGTCAGTATCACAGTTTATGGAAATCATTCCTGTTGCTAGAGTCCTAGAAGTTAATAGCTCCAACTTACACATTTGGACTCTCCAGGATGTAAACCAGCAGTATCTATAGCAAAATCAGCCCCAATGGTGGTGCTACTTTTAAACAATTCAAAATGGATATGAAATTAACCATAGAAATTCCCACTACTGACCAATCAATAGCAATAGCAACGCATCTTGACAGTACTGACCTTTTTTTGAGTGACTGAAATAAATGCCCGTCAGTTTGCTGATAGATTTAAAATCCTAAAAAAAACAAAAAAACATTTTATTTAACAAAATGGGGTGTAATGGGAGGTTGGGGGGGGGGGTGGGGGGGGATAATGCCCCTTCAACCTCCCAACCCCTTCATACTGCGACACCCTAGCTTCAGTTTCAGTTTTGTTTTGTTTTTACAGCACATATTGATGAACACTGTCGTGTAAATATGTGTGATTTTAGCCAAGTGGCTAATTTCCATCCCCAGTCCCACTGTCGCGTTGTCCCATTGGCAGGTTGATGTTAGAAACAATGAAGATAAAAGCACAAGAGGCAGGACTACAACAACCCTTGACATCTTACACAAACATAAATGACATGAACAACATACCGTACACATATTTCCATGATCACTTTTACTTTGATGGATAGAGAGCAGCAGAGGGTTGGACAAGACTTTGCTGAATCACCACATACTATATGTCTGATGTTGAAGTTGGGAGATTAATGAGGTGGCATTGATACTGTTACATTATTAGAGAACATCAGGCAATAGTTTTTTTTGCCAATGCCTCTCCCACAACAATAATAATCAGTTCAAATCCTTTGATTCAGAGACTCTAACCCTAACCCTAACTACCTGCAGCCAAGAGGAAATGGGTCCAACATTTGGAAGTCAGCTGTCCACTTTCACTATCTTGAGACATATGTAGACAAACAGTCTCCTGAGCTTATTTAATCATGTTATCTGTGTACGTGCGTATGTGCATGTGTGTGTGAGTGTGTGCTGTGTCTATGCAGTACAGATGTACACTGAAAAAATGGAAGAAGGGGGGTTGTTCAATTTACAAGTATGCATTTTGTATATGCTACATAATTGTTTTAAATTCCTCTCTAAAACATGATTAAATCTTTAAAAAGTATTTCAATACTGAGCAATGTTAAACCTACACGTCTCTGTCATTTCAAGACGACATGAAAAAGTTATGTTTTATCAGGCGGAAGTAAGCTGAAAAGCCCGCCTCTAGAGGGCGGTCTTTTCAGGACTTTTTTTTCCAGTCCAGAAGACGGTTGTTGAGGACCTGCAGGCTCCGCCATTTTCTCCCTCGCTCTGATGTTAGCTGTGGATTCGGTCGGCTCTGGACACGATGAAGGCGGATGAAGGTAATAAAAACATACTGAATATGGGCCAGAGATAGAAGTGGAGTGTTTTTAATCAAGTTTTGAAAAGGTTAAGCTTTTTATTTGCCCCGCAACGTCGAGTAAAACCGAGTTAGTCTTGGGGCTAACTGCTAACGTTTGTCTGGTCATTCTCTGTTCTGCTGATGGCAGTAGTCATGTGTGCCGACCCTAAGTCTTTTCATTTGCCTAGTTTTTATTTCTGGTAAGGTAATGTGTGCACGGCAACTAGTTTGTATGGGAAAATTCTCTTTTCAAACCGGCACTGGGAGGTTAATTAGTGTGGGGGATGGGTAACTCTGGCATTGGCTTTAGCTAAACGTGGCTGTGGTGTTTAGTTCCTCTTTAACAAAATGGAGGGTTACTGACTCTGCGACGTAACTTATCTTAATATTAACTCCGTCATGCTGAGGTCCAGCAGTGTAACAGTTATCTCGTGTGCAGCCGCCTCCACTTTGGAGGTAACTGTGGGTCTGTGTGTGGGGTGGGAGGGCGTCATCGTTGTGCGTACTCATCGTTTGCCGCATGAGAAAGGAAAGGGGGAGTGACGGTAACTTTATTTTATAAACAACTTTGTTTACATTAAAATTAGTAGACTACAGCCGGTGACTTATCGATTTTAATTTTTTTGTCGCTTTTGCTCGGGTTTAACAACTAATTTCAGCCTATACGTTGGGTCTTTTATGTCTATGTCCTGCCTTGAGTTGATGTTACCTACACACACATGCTTGATTTTTTTTTTTTCTTCTTTTTACTTTGTAGATAATATCCTCCAGCCAAGACCCACACATCTCTTGGTGCATGCGCCAAAGGCTCTGTGTAGTAGTGGTGAGTATTACTATTCAGTTGCTTTTTTAAATATTCAATATATTGTGAGTAAAGATAACTACTGCAAGTCCTACTGCCCTTAAGATTCTAATGTTCATTTTTTGTTTAAACTATTTTGGAGAGATGTGCCTAATAATCAATCTCTCAGTACAAGAAAGAAATGGCACTAATGGTAAATGATGATAAAAATTTGCTGTATTTCTGTTCAATGTGTGTGAACTGAACTTCCATCTGTGTCGCTTTCTCTAGTGAATGTGCTGCGGAATATTCAACATACTGGGTGCTGCTATGTCAAAGGCTTCTGTAGTAGTGGTGAGTATTACTATTAGCCTAAATTGCTTTTGTTGGTTTACTGGATCTGTTTAAAGGAGTAGTTCACCCCAGAGTTACAGGGGGTCTCGATGAAGCAGTGCATGTCCATGTAATGGTTGCAAATGGACACCGGCAGTCTTCGTCACAAAAAACACACTAGAAAACATCCACATACCTCCATGCTGCTCGTCTGTAATGTCCGCCTGGTATTGAAGCCCTGACATGAGAAATTGTCCCGAAGAAATTGAATAAGTCGATATTTCAAGCTTGTTTGCGGCAGAAGCTCCTCATCCTGGTCCGTGCAAATGTCGCGAGACTTAGACAGACCAGGAAGAGGAGCTTCCGCTGTAAACAAGCTTGAAGTATAGACTTATTAATTTTTTTTTTTTTTACGGGACAATTTTGCAATTCAGGGCTTCAATACAAGATGGACATTACAGACGAGCAGCATGGAGGTATTTGGATGTTTTTTGGTGTTTCTTTTTGTTACAAAGACAGTTGCAACCGTTATATGGACATGCACTGCTACATCGAGACCCCCTGTAACTCAGAGAAGCCACAGAGGACGCTGAAACTTCTCCCAGCCCTTAGTCGACATGAGGGTGAGTAGATAATGAGTGAAATTTCATTCTGGGGTGAACTATTCTTTTCTATTCTACTATTCTATATCAAAGTGTGTTTCTGTGTGGTTTTGAGCCAATGTAAGGCACTTTGTGTTTTGTGTATGAAAAGTGCCATTAATAAAGATTTGATATCTTAATAAATTACACAGTACAAATGCAGTATTCCCTCTATGCACATGGCATGTATTATAATCCCACTTGTTTTATTTTTTTGTGCATTGTACAGGCAGCTGATGAATCCAAACACGGCAGCAGCTAAGGGAACATTGTCCAAATCCTGCATCACAATCTGGGACTCAAGTACAATGCCACTGTCCTCTGGTTTTTCACTGGCATCTCTGAGTTTCAAGACATATACCCATGGTGGTTTCCTCAATGGATTCCTGGAGGTTGGACTCATTTATTCTTCGAACTTAAACTAGCCTGCTGAACTCAAGTACACATTTGAAGTGCTGCAGAAGACGGTCATGGAGCTTGAAGGCAATGCACTGTCCAAAAGTCAAGTCCTGAAAAACAGACTTTGTCAGTGAATTGGCTATCCAGGCCCTCCAGTTTGATTCCTTGGACATGCCCCCCCCCCTTTTTTGTTTTAAAAATTTGTGAAGTGAAAATTCTTTGTGTTGGTGTGTTTAGGTAAGTTTTAATATGTTTGGTGACTGTAGCTAAACGTTCTGCTGATGGGCTCTATGCACAGCTCCACCACTTCCTGAATTTAAGGCAGGTCCCTCATTCCTGTCTTACATTATTGGACATGAACTGATTGATCCAGGTGTGTCTGACCATTGTGACTACTCAGACACACCTGGATTAATCAGTTTGTCCAATAATGTAAGACAGGAAATGAGGGACCTGCCTTAAATTGAGGAAGTGGTGGAGCTGTGCATAGAGCCCATTGGTGTGCATAATGTCCCTCCGTGTCTCTGTTCCACATGCACAAACACATTTCTGAGTCCATGGATAGTGCTTTCCTCTGGTTCACCAATAATGTTGTATCTTTGTTGGGGAAAAAAGGCTAACAAGCGTGTTTGCTGGTAATACTGTATGCATTATTTTGTCTACCTCTGACAATTGTTTGATCTATTTGGGTGGAGCCCACACACAAAATTATATTTTTTTTATAAAACTGAAATGCATTACAACCCTCATTTTTAGGGTTTGGGGTGAGTTTTTCTTTACTATGAACACTGATACACTCATTTCATGCCGACACCTTTTTTTTTTTTACTCTGCGATTGTAAAAACTGTACGTCCTCATAATGTTTCCTGCAGTATTCTATTGCTTGAAATGTTAAATAAATATAAATGGTAATTTTCAATTAAATTAGTGTTTATTTTTCCACTGAGTTATTATGTGATGTGCATATTACTAGATTACCTAGCAGGTTGTATTTTTAGTAGTTATGCATGTTTATTATGCATTGTTTGGAATTTATAATTGAAGATAAGTTGGTTGTCCACATGTGCTTTAGTAAATGTTTAGTAAGGGTGTAGAAATGAAATTCTTAACTTACAAATCAGCTTATAAAAGTAATTTAAATCTTTAAAGTGTACCGAACTTAATAGTATCTGATTTACCTGTTAAGGTTAGGTTAGCTTCACATGAAAAAATCATGTTGATCCAACTAATGATAATTACATATAACACACATTAAAGAAACACATTCATTTAACATAATAAAAATAAGTCAGTTTAGCATAATACAATCTAATATATAGAACATAAAATCAATATTTTTGATTTATATAAGAAAATCATGTTGGTTTAACAAATAATAATTTAATGTACAGAACATGAATATATCATGTTTGGTAAACATAACTTTAATATGTGGAACCGATGTACATGTTTTTTTTATGTAGATCCAAAAGACTTTTTTTTTCAGTGTATGTGATTTCTGTTTGTTGCAACAAAGTCAAATCTGACGCCAGATTATTGTTTGAGGCTACTTATCTCATACTGAACTTCAAAAGATCCTGTATTCACAAATCTAATCTTGCTCAAAATACCACCACAATGAAAACCTCAATTCGCTACGCATTTACCTGAACAATTGTATGAGGTAATCCCGTGATTTGATAACAGGTATGATTTGGCAAGATCACCACACATATATTAAACTCTGGGGCAAATATGCAAAGAGAAAGTAGATGCACTGTTTGGTAATAAGAACCATTTGTCACAGCCATTGAACAAACTTCCCAGGTTACTAATACCTAATCCAGAACAGACAATAGGGATTGAAAGTCTGAAAATGAAAATTATTTATCATGACGTATGAATCACTCATTGCAGCCTGTTATAGTTACACTGTCCTACAGTCTGCATGAGGTATGACTTTCAGCAGTTCATGACATCAGAGTCTCACGAGAAGGTTCAGTACCCCTTTCTTCTCCACCACCTTCATCCGTTCTTCAAGCAAAGGGGAGGGGGGGGGGGGACCCATGGGCCTGTTTCAAATCCAAAACTGTGTAAATCCTGTGGCGTAAGCAGTCCAGGGAGGAGGATAGTGTTTGGTGGATTAACCCCAGTCCAGGTGGTCTTCATTTAGCCCTCTACGCTCGAGGCGCAAGAGGCCTGTGAGCTGCTGCAACGGCTCAGCACGTGGTCATCACAGCTTCTACCTAGTTGGGATCACCCATCAATCCTCCTCGTTCTGTTTTTTTTTTTCTTCTTCAAAGGTCCCGTGTGTAATATGGGGGTAACACCATTCTAGTTTGCAGCACTTGCTTGCTCTCTCTCACCCCTCCTGTCAGGAAAATGATGGTGGCCTTGCATATGAGGCCAAGGCCCGGGTCTAAGCTCGCGTAAATGGTAATCTACACATTATTTATTGCATTTAAGACTGATTTTCCAATAAACTTGATAATACAAGGCAATGGAGAAATCGTCTTGCTGTAAATGAACACTCTCATTGTCTGATGGAGCAGAAGTCTTCTATCGGGCACAGACGTTTGAGGCAGGACTACTCCGCTCCTGTGTGAGCTTTGTTAAGGCAGCAAAGGAAGTGTTACGCTTTCAATAAAAACAAAACAAAAACAGAACCCCTGCCATCGTATATGAGGGACCTCAGAAGGTAAATATGATCAGGTGTTTCAGGAAATAAAGAAGAGGCCAAAGAAGAATAATGAACGTAAAAGGTACCAGAGGAAACGGAAGAAGAAGATGACAAACGTGATGACAGGTATTGTAATGATGAACTATAAACCAAACAACAAGACAAACCCAAGTCAAACTTATTCATATATGTCCTCCTCTATACATCTCCCCCAGCTCATCAGATGGGTGTATCAGGTATTGTCCCCATGCTGGTTAGAGCTTGAAGTTGTGTAAACAGGTCTAAATGGCAGGGAAGCTGCTGAAGATCTGAGAGAAACTCTGATCAAAGGCACCTTTACATGCAGCCTGTGTCAGTGGTGTGTGTTTGTGTGTATGTGTGTGTCCCCACAATGAGATGACAGACATAGATCTGTCTGGTGTGATTCCTTCGGAGAGGCCCTGTTGCATGTCCACACCCTCTGTTTGCACAACTTGAACTACGGAAAGCACGCTCACCTGCACTCAGCCTCGCATAACACCTCACATGGACTCCTCCTCCTCCTGCCGGACTCAAATGAGTTTTTAAAAAAGGCAATCCAAATGCTGACATTTTAAAGAAACACACCGGAAACAAATCAATAGGGGCGTTGAGGGTACAAATTACTCGGCCTCCGCTAAATGGACGAGTGGCAAGTGAGTGACAGACAAATTCCCAGGTAAAAGGCTTTGTGAGTTAAAGACACCTTTATCCTTGACACCTCTTGAGCAAACAAAGAAAAGGAGAGAAAAGAAAGAGGAAGGGTGAAAGAGAGAAAAGCTGAAGGGGTGGGTGGGTGGGGGTGAGTTCAAGACAGCTTCCCTACTCAGCAAGAGCTGCCTTTGAAAATCCCTTCAACAAAAAGAAATGGGCCAAAGTAAATGTCTTTCCAGGAAGTCCAAACTCTGGAGCATTTTTGCTGATTATTGTTCGAGGTGACATTGCATGAGAGCTCTTTTGGCTAGGCTGCTTCCATGCAGTCCAATCCCGAGGTAAAGGGACCACCCATTAGCCTTGTCTGAAGAAATGCCCATTCAGTCTCGGCGCCTATTCACAGACCTGCCTGTCTCTCAAGGCTTGCTCCTGGCCAGGGATTGTAGCTGAGGAGTAAGAGGGGGGGAGAAGGGGTGGTGGTAAGGTTCCTAAGAGCAGAGATGTGGGGGAACGAAGCCTTGTTGCCGTGGGCTGCCGAAGGGGCGAGAGCAAGCCGAGGAGTCGAGGGGGTCTCCTGCTGAGGGAGAGCAGGGCTTTGATTCACCACTCGGCTCCGCGGCCGTGTCCCAGAACAATCAACAGCTAAAACCCCAGGGGCCAGGCTTGGTGAGAGGAAAGGTTAGCAGTAGGGTGGGCGCATGTTGTGCATGGTAGTGACAGTGACATTGACAATGATGGGGGGACAATGTGGCGGCAAGCAGCTGTGTGGGAGGTGACAGTGGGGTGAGGAGAGAGGTTGAGTCGCGAGTGAAAAGGAACAGGCTTGATTTGTGGGCCGGCCGCCATTACCCCGGAGTGTGTGTTGAAATTTGGGCACGTTTGTCGGTTTTTAAGTACCGTTTTTGTTTCGTTGGCTTTGATGTGATGTGTGCAACTGCAGGAATCACAAAGCCAGACTCATTTATTGAGGCAATACCTATATGCTCCATAGGTCCACCTCTTGGATATCGGTCAGAAGAGTGTGTTTATGTCCATCCTTGTCATTGTCTGTCAGCTGTGGGGCTGAAGGGCAGACTTGACAGAGCCCTCATGGCTCCAACAGATGGGATCGGGCCCACCTGAGTTCACCCTCACGTGTCTGCTTCACATTACTGTTCCCAGCGTCTGACAATGTGGCTCACATTATGGGAATCTGCACAGCACTGCGGTAAGGTCGGAAATTGATTCAGATAGTGTGCATTGAAGGGAATGACCTAATTACTTGGCAGTTCATCAAATGCAGCAACCTCCCTGAGAGCTACTCACAAATAGACCCCCTCCAACTGTACATTTTATTTGGTGTCCCCAAAAATTGAATTTCCTTTGACAGAGCAAAAAGCTTTGGGAGGTTTCCTTCGATTCAATGCCTCGAATGAAGCCGATTAACCTGTAAGTTTGTGTTACGGCCCATGCAGCTGGGAGCGCTAGGGGTCCAAACCCCTGTCAATCTGAAATGATGAACGCTACACCAGACACAGGTCCCAAGGTAAGAAAGCAATTTTCAGCTTTACAAGACAGGTAGTAGTAGTAAAGTATGATACTGACTTCCACCTGCAGAACCGATTGTCCTGTTCCATCAAATCCTGGAAGCACAGGACATACTTTGGAACTGCTTCAATGGGGACCGCTCGTGCCTGAAAAATGTAATTTGGGGTGACTGAGTCTGTGTCGACTGGCCAAGATGGAACTTTGTATGTTGTGACAAGCCAGAAGAAGGAACGCCATACACACACAACCTACAAATTAAATATAGGATACAGTTGTCATGAAGTTGGACAGGAAAACAGTGTGTGGAAGTTGCATGAGAAAAGATGCAGTGCAAAGATAAGAGAATGACTTCACAGAGCTGCCGGGTCAGCAAGTGCGTGTGAAATCGGGTTTTGTGTGGCGTCTTGAACGCTACATGCCAACACAGCAGAAATACTTTGTTTTAAAATAGCCGGTCTCATCCCAAAAGAGACTCCCAACTCAGAACACCTCCCTTCTCCTTGAGCTTGATGGGGCCCAGAGAAGGAGTCCTCAGAATGCTGATAACTCCCCCCACCATTCACCAGCGCTCTGGTTCATATTTTTGTGGAGGTCCATTGACTTTCTCCTTTTCAGTCTCCCTTTAATCCCTGGGTCTGTGTCCTCAGTGGCTCTCTACAGAGGGGCTATTATTCAGAGCCTTATTACTGCGCCCCTCGCGGCTTATCTCCTTCCTGGTGACAGTCTTTTCAAGCCTCTCCCTAATGACCTGGGGAAGCTCACATGCTCAACTTCCCAGGGCTGCGGGGCCCCGCTGATGTCAGAGGGGGTGGCCCCCACGCAGGGGCTCCTGGTCCTGCAAAAGAAAAAGAGAGAGGCACGGAAAGGTCCCGCCACAGCCATCGACTTTCCACACGTCCCCTACCTCCTTCCTCCCCTCGTGCAGGTGACAACCCCAAACCCAGCATGCAGGAGGACTCCTCCATGGGACCAGGACTCAGAGGAACTTGGCCCATTCTGATTAAAATGAGCTCATAAGCTCTGCTCCTCAAAGATGGTGTCAGAGTCTATTTGGAGTCCAACAACATGATGCGGTACCTTTGTCATCTTGCTTTCTGCAACGATAGAATGAAGTCTGAGTGTACTGTGCCACATCAGGGCCACGGCAGCAGACTTCAAGTAAAAAAAAAAAAAAAAGAAAAAACAAGGGATGCAGTTTCATCAGCTAAATGATCCAAACCTCATGTTGATATTCAAAAGTGGTCTGCTGGCTGTATTACAGTCTTTATTCCTCCGCCTTGATTAAAAGTCTCCTGTGGCCAACCATTCATCTTTGTCAAGACAAGTGAGGGGTTTGAATTGCATTTGTAGGAGCGAAAGCTTTTCATTCTACTTACATGGAATTTCTTGTCCCAGTAAGTCAAAAGAATGGATCCCCAGATGGGACTTCTGTTTCCAATTCAATTATTCTAAATTGCCTCCAACTTCCCTCAATGTGTCCAAAACACTGCATTACAATGTACAGCAATATGATGCATAGAAGCTATTGAAGCATAGAAACCTCCAGCTGTTTGCAACCCAGCTTGTTCATTCACATGCGATTTTAAATCACATGAATGCTGTAGGAATCAGTGAGGAGGAATGAGCTCTCTTTTAGGTGATTGTGAATGAGCACGATGTCCTACTGGTGCACCTTCCAATTATCATCTCCAACTCCCCGCTGAACCCTGCGGTGTCTTTTGGAGAGGTAAGAAAAGGAGAACGGCCATTGTGCTTTCATCATGTGAGCCTGGACCTCCAGGAAACAATAAGCTGATCACAGTTTGGATATCAGAGCAGGAGCGTTGGTGTCTGCTGCAAACAGGGATCACGGGAAATGTGACACAGGTGTCTTCCTGCTTCCTCATGTGGTATGCAGGCCTGCTGCCCTGAGGCCCGGAGGAAACGACAGTCCTTAGTGTTCGTGTTTGTGTCTCTGAATCATAAACTACTTAAGACTTTGGGAAAACATGTTGAACTGGTTCAATTAAGAGGGTAATGACTTTAGTGAAGCTATTTACTGGGCAAATGGCTGGAGACATGCAGGGTAAGCCCCGAAGGAGATAGCACAGTGTCCCTCTCCTTTTTCTCTTCTTTCCCACATCCCCATCAGGTCCAACTTTAGAGCTGTTAAGAACTGCACTGTGACTGTAGCACCCTACCATTGAGTGCTGGTTAGTGTTTTAGCTATTTAAGCTATCAGTTTTTTGTTTTTGGTTGCATGGAGTAAATAAAGATCATTTTCAATGTTAATTGACATTTTCACCTTTAATTCTATGATAATCATCACAAGTGGGATATTTACTGATGTAAATGGTTGATAACACATAGCTAATCAATAGCTAATGGCTTATCAGAGGTAAGAGCTATATCATACAAGTTGAGAGTTTAAGAGGTGAAGTCCTACAAACATGGAGTGGTTTGAAATTCAAAATCATAAAAAGGTGTTAATTTGTAAAGATTATTATGTGAAACAAAACCTGCAAATGTAGTTTTGGAGCCAATGTAATAAGCTCATTGGCTTCTTGTCAAGCTGACCAAGGTGATGCCAACCTCTGGGTTGGAAACACAAATACATCAACTCTGAGCACTCTATTCAGTTAGTGGATATTTAACCTTTGAATGAGAATGAATAAAAGATAAATCAGGTTTCATAAACTGCAAATTTAAAGACACAACTTGACAAAGAATACGAGAAAATGAAGGAATGACTCAACTATTCATTATAAACATCCACTGCTGTCTACAGTCTGACTACCTGACTCAATGTTATCATTGCCTACTTCTAATACAGTAGTTATGTCTGAGTAACTAGACTAACTAAACTTGTGTCTTCTCAACAACCCTATCCTCTGACTGCTCCTTTTCCTGCCCTTCTCGACCTCATGGCCCCGAAGTCCCACATCTCAGTGGTTGATGATGAGTACAATGTTTAGCAACAGAAATCATGAAAGTAACCTGCAGAATTGACTGAAATAAAGATCCAAAATGCCCATCCTTCTTCAAATTAAGCTGTCGTTCAACCCACTGAAAGGTTTCTGGCAGCAAAACTTGTGGAATCCTGCAAAGCCATCAGAGCAGAGCCGCTGATGCCCTTTAACCTTTCGCTTTGAGTGTTCATCTGTGCTTTTAGCCACACTTAAACCCACTTTTAATTACCCCCAAACACTGATGACCCCCTGTTCCCACCCCCACCTTCATCAACAATGTTACTAAGGGGACGAAAGAATGCAAAGGCACATCGGTTAAGTAACACAGAAAATGCACAAGGACGTGTTCAGTGGAAATAAACAGCCAACAGGTTGAGACACAATCAGCAGCAGCTCAACCCAGCCACACACCCAAAACTTCAACAAAGCATCTCTGCCCCGGTGAAAAGAAGAGGATTATACCTCAAATTTGATCAAAATCCATTTACCGGTGGAGACTTGGTAGTCCCTCCCTTTTCAAATCTGTAGTGTCCCATTTGTAAATCGTGTTACTTCAGCAGTCAGTCAGAAACAGTATACAGTCAGTGACTTTCTACCCAATTTCTTTCTTTCTTTCTACTCGTTCTACCCAGTATCCAATGACATTTACGCAGTGATGTTATTACACTACAAATTTCATTATTTTACTGAAAAAAGATTCAAAACAACGTTCTTTCTCTCTTACGTTATGCTGTATGCCACTTAAACTTTCCTAGTCAAGTGCACCTTGATGTCACTATTATTATACGAAATACCCTCTTTTCCTGCAACAGGCTCTAAAGGAAATGTAGATATAGTGTCGTCTTGATCCTGACAAGTCAGCAGTATCCCCTGAGGTCAGACACACAGTCGTTCTGTACCCTGGCTGGGACAGACTTAACCGTTGTGATTATGCATCCTGACAACTGCGTTGAGCTAAAAAAGACCCAGGGACTGTGTTCCTTCACAGTAACAACTGGCATCAAAGGAAACGGGGAAAAGGGGGTCTGATAATAATGGAAAGTGTTTTGACATCCAGGTTTAAGTAATTATTGGATTTAGATAAGAGGGGAATTCCATCCAATGTGAGGTAAAACAAACAAAACAGGAGATTGCAAACTATTCCACCAACAGCAGAAGTCCCACTGTAGCCTCAGGCAGGGCGCAGCTCACTCACATTACATCATGGATGTAATAACACATGGAACAATGGAAAAATGCATGTCGGTGCAGTGCAGTGGATCCTTGAAGCCTCCCTGCAGGGTCAGCATCAGGGCACCAGGATTTCAGCACCCAGAAAAAAAGTACAATGCCATAGTTGATAAACTGTTTTAACACTTCATTCTTAAAGTAAAGTTATAGCAAGTGAGTCCATTTATTTCAAGTGTATGAATAAGTAGTCATGAGATGTTCCTGACACCAAACAAACTGTGACTCAACATGTTCCACATCCTGCGTCTGTCTGTGTGTTCTCTAATTAGAAATGTTACAGCTAAATGTAACATGTAATCATGGCTTGGAAGGCACTGGTCTTTTTCTCAAATGCAGGTGGAGACAAATACAAATTCTATTAAAGTAAACTCTAGGTTTGAACACTGCAGATGCACAGACTGCATACATGCAAGTTAGCAGAAGCAAACACTGAAAATTGTGTGAATACTCTCCTCTTATCTGCATTGTGCTTGGTTTTGCATTTCATCTTACCGTTATTGTACAGTACTCTGTTTTACAATGAGTAGACAACTTTGCCATATTATACAATCATTCTCACGAATTAGCTGAATTTTGGATGATCCTGCAGTGCACATACTGTAAGTGGTGGGTAGAGATGAGCCAAATATCAGATTCAGAGCAACATGACTATACTCTCTAGCCTTGAATATACCTTTGTTTGTTTTCCATATCAGAACTTTCAGTGTTTTAGTTCCCTTCAACTTTAACCAATTAATGCATACCTGTCTAGTAATAAGGCTTTTATGCAAAAATGAATAAATAAAACATTGGCGCTGAATGTTCAAAAAAGATTTTGTTCAGCATTTTGCTGTAACTTCCAGTCACATATCTTTCTTCTCCTCCAGCATTAGATCAGCACGTACCTCCAGTCTGGCACAGAGGGAGACAAAGTGCACTTCCTGCCCTTTGACCCAGTGCTCACAGTCTGAGAGGACATTAGGGGTAATGACACCTCTCCAGAGATCACTGCTCTGTTACCCAGAGACGTTGTTCCTTACATACCAAGCAGCACTCAAACTCATTCCCCTCCATCCCACCCACTGAAACATGCGGTAAGCAAACGTGCTAACCCCCTCCTTCCATCACACTTAAAATATATGAACCATAAAGGGCCCGGTGAGTGTCTCTCTCACCGTCAGTTAACTTTGGCATCTGTCTGAAACACCTCATTTTGTCTTCCTTATCCCTAAGGACTTGTGCTTTGTCTTTATGGAGATTGTGTAGCTTTATAACTGCCACTAAACACTCTCAGGTTTAGTGATCAATCAGATTTATGGTGCAAGTCTGTTGCTGTATCCTGTAGATCCTGGAGATACACATTTCCTGCAACAGCATCACGATTATATCTGATTGAACATTTGCAGGAACTATAACAAGCAACTCCCCTTAGAAGCATTAAACAGGCATAGCCTTTAACTGCAGTTGTACTGTTGTTGCATATGCTGCAAAACTTAGAATGTCTCATCCACGTGTTTGGTACTGACAGTGGTCTGTGAATGCAATGTTAGGCCAAAGTCAAACCAGAATGATGCTGCTACTGTGTAAAGTAAGCAGTTCTGCCCTGTTGTGCATTTTGGAGAATGACACCATGCAGCTCTTGCTAAATCTACTGTCAAAGTGCCATCTTAAAGTACGTTCCACGATTATTCTACGTTAAGCGGGGTGGGAGTGGGGGGGGGGGGCAGTTTTCAGCAAGCAGTCTCTGAATTTGCCTCGAAAACAACTCTGTCTTGTAACGTTCTTATTATCTCATAGCGTGGTGAATGTGCAGGTCACAACTTGTCCACCAGAGCGTTTTGAGCGAGTTGTTGGATTGGTGAGTTTGATGAGGGAAACCAAGAAATCCCATTAGCCCCCATAGCGTAGCTCTGAGCAGCTTGCGGCTCTGCTCCGCTGTTCTAAAAACAGCTTGCAGCGACAATTAAAGGTAACGAACCTACTCCTAAAACTATAGGGATTATGGCAATGGGCCAATTTGCCACAATGTTGAACTGTCCCTTTAAGATACTGTCATTGGTTTAGCTTTGGGTTTGTTTGTTTTTAAAGCCATTTAGATTCAGTTGACAAGTGACTGAATTGGTGTTAGCAACGTACAGCTGATCTGTTGGTTGCAGCTAGTTCCCTACAAAACTGACGGCCATGAGCTTGGAAATGAGAAGCTCATATATTGGTCCTCCTCTGCCTGGAATCACAAGATTACTCAGCATTTTAAGTGATAAATCTGCCCTAGTTACCACTCTGTAAACCACTCTGTGCAATACCTTATTGGAAAGCCAAATATGTGGGATAGAGTTTAGCAAACAGTAATTTGTCCTGGTTGTCCAAGGGGTCTGCTTAAAACATAGACTTATCTGGAGCCCAATCTCACTCTCCCTCCCTCCTTCCCTCCCCCCATCCCTCCCCCTCTTGCTCCTCTTCTAGCCTTAAAAGTAGTGACCAGTACATTACAGAGAGCAAACAGTGTTATCCAGCCTCCTTCAGACCTGGCGGCATGTATCTGATAGCATCGGTACTCTATCAATGACAGACGGGCGTGGCGCGGTGAATTCAAGGATCTGGGATGTATGCAACTGTGTGTGTGTGATGTGTGTACATGCGTGTGTGTCTGTTTTGATGGGTGTGGGGCAGCCGGTGGTGTGGTGTAGTGGGAACTGCTTCACAAACATTCAAGGTGATCTGTCAGGAATGGAATGGAAATGACTGGCCATAACCTTAGTTCACCTATACTTAGGAATTTTTGTGAATGGCAGTGTTGAAACAATGTCTGCAAACGAGTGCTTACTCCACACTCCACACCATAACACAAGTACATCAGTGTATAACTAGCATTTAGCATGCAACCAATGCATCCATCCATGCAGCAGTGTACTCATTAAATGATGGCAGAAAACATTTGAAATTGTATAAAAATCTAAATTAAGACATCTTAATTTTAAACTTTTTGCATTGATAATTGCACAAAGTACAACAAAAGATTAATTTAAACTACTTAAAGTTGTACTGTCTTTGCTTCATTATCATCAGTACAGTCTTGTTAGAGTTGACTGTGGGCAGAGTTTGCTTCTCACCCAACAACCGCTGTAATGATAATGTCAGGCCTGTAATCTGTGGGACTCAGTTTTCCCAACAGTGCTACAGTCTGTACATGCAGCTCTCTCCATGGACTCGGCCTGACACTCATATTCAGCGGGCACTTCTGCCTGGGCTTTTGATCTACTCTTCAATTACACCGTGTAGCAATCATCTCCACATCCCCAAAGATGGTGATTGAAGTTAAAAGGACTCACACCGATAATTTACCAACACTCGTTGCTATGTCAGGCAGCCACAATACAGAAAGCAGAGTTTTAAGGAAGTTTGTTATTTTTTTTTGTCCTTTAATCTATAATTGTAGATGTATTTATTTTCCGGTTAATTTCCATGCCCTACAGTCGATAATGGGACGGACAAGCAGAGCTTCAGACGCTGTGTGTCTTTGGTTCATGATGACGCTCTCAGATTTACATGACAGCTAAGTACTCGGAAACGGGCCCCCTGTTCTGAACATCCACAAGCCTTTCTTTACGTGACAGCTTTTTCCAAAAGGTGTAAAAGGTGAAGCATGAGTGACTCGCTCCCTATTGAAAAACTCCACAATCTCACACTGGGAGGTTTAGCACACAGACAGAACTCATCACAGGCTTAGCACAGTTGTAGGTGCAATATGTGATTTAGGGGGAACAGTAGTCACATTACATTACCTTTACTAGCTTGGCAGAGAATTTTAAAGCTGAAGGGCATCACTAAAGCTTCAGCCCAGTAGGAGTTGGTGTATGCACTACGTCTATTAAATCTAAGTTCAAAGATCAAGAACAGAAGTGCCTGGTTGGGCATGTTTAGCCCTGGTTACACTACACAAATTCAGCGATTTTGACCCGACAGACACATCACTGACAAATGTTCACTGTTGTTGAGGGTAAGACTGACAAACTTACAGCGATTTTTCAGCAAACTCGTGTCTGGGACTCCTCAGGACCACGACACAGAAAGTCTGGCATGTCAGAATATTTTCTACATCTTCCGCCCAGTGTGACATATCTTACGATGTGTTCAACGACGTGAACCGCTTGTACCGCCTCCCTGACAACCTCTGAACTCACACGTGGTCGTGAAGACAACACACAATGACAGGTCAGGGTAGTGTGGTCACTCTCCCGACCAAGACACAGCAAGAATTCACAGCACTATGTCTAATCTGACATCTGACTATTGTGAACGACAAAACAGTGCACTTAGGTGCTCTTAGGATAGAAGAGTGTTCCAAATATTCTTAAGATAAAGAAGGATGACCTGTGGCCTGGCCTGCAATTTCCATGCGTGCAGGGTGGCAACACCAGACAGCATCCTTGGAGGACCACAGTGGCCAAGAACAAGCCTAAGCCAGATGGTGCAGACCCAGAGGTCAGTCTGAAAGCAAGCATTAGTGACTTGTATTTGCTTCAGGGCAGCCACGGGTAGCCAGTGTGGGTTGATAAGCAGCAGAGTGACCAGACAAGTTGAAGACTAGACAGGCTTCTACACTGTGGATCATGTGCAAGGTTATCACCCCTCTATAGAAGGATTAGCATTGCAGTTTAGGTAAGAGATAAGTCATGACCTGGACCTACAGCTGTGTAGTGTACTAAATAAAGTAATGTTAGTACCTCATTGTCAGTTTGGCATCTATATTTCAACAATGCATCAAAAGATGTTAGGAAAAGTCCTTGTAAAAGAGGTAAAGAAATCTGTCCGTTTTTGACATAAAAAGTCTGACCTTTCTCACCTTTGGTAACCTTTGTCAGGTCATAGAGTTGTACTATTCATAATGTGATTATGAAAGACCATTTATTTCTGTACCTCTCACACACACATGACCATACTGTCCGCCATTGTTATGTTGTTTAATCCATAGACTAAGTCTAAGACGGATGTGCTCAATCCTCCATATCATCCACAGCCGCCACCATTCTGGTGGTCTTCAGCTGGCCTTATTTATAGTCCACTAAACATCGCCACCAACAGTTTTCACTCTGGATAAAAGGATAAATCCGTGGGATTAGGATGACTCAGCACTTTAGGTGTGCTTTAGAAGAGCGTGCCGGGCGTTAACTCCAAGTCTGATGAATGCTCAACACAAAAAGAGTTTGGTTTTGGACATTAGGAGGGATGAATCACACTCACAATCTGCAATGAATAGAAACTCAGTGTTTAAGATGAGGAGCAGCAATTATGAGATTTATGGCTTGACCACAAAGAGAACACGATCCAGGGCTGCTGAGGAGCGCCGACTATGATGATTACATTTCCTTCTGTGCAACTTTTATTTAATCACAGTGGGTTCAACAAGTTTTAACAGAGAACGTAATTGAAAGGGAGTATGGTTGTTCTATCACCACCACTAATGTAAGCATTAAGAATAAACCTAAAAGACTAATGTATTCCACACTGTAGTTGTGTTACAGTAGATGTTATTTCAGCCACCAAAGAGCACACAGGCAGCCCTTGACAAAAAGTTACAATGTATGTGTATGTTACAGCGTGTGGTCGATAACCTCATCCATCAGCATGTCCTAACAGGTCCTCAAGAAAACGTGAAGAACAAATACGTTGAAGAATTGTTTTATAGTTTGAAGAATAAACCACCTGAGGCGTTCTTTTGTCATTTTTTGAGCCGAGCATACTCAAGACCTCAAAGCTGAGGTCTAGACCTGCTTTGAAGTTTCAGAGAAGCTTATTGTGAGAGATCGGAGCAACCACTCTAATCCGCCTTGGGTTATTTATCCAACTAAAGACAGGTATTTTTACAGGATGACAATACGGGGGAAAAAACCTCCAAAAGAGAGAGATCAGAAAACCTTAAACAAATTAGGAATTTGTAAACCATTAAAAAATCTGCTTTTGTATGTAAAGACCTTGGCAGATTAGTGTCCCAGCCCACCTGCAGTTAAAACCCCCTTCACATCTTTGAACAACTCAAAGAAAGTTCCTCCCGAGTGTTTTGGCATTCCTCTCGGAAACTTGCATGGCACAAGCAAGAATGAAAGGAGACCAACTCAGATGTCAGAGACTTGACCCTTGACTCTTCGCTGGCCATGGGCAACCAATAAGAGTCCATCACTGTCAAAGCCATGACCTATAATTTTAGCTTTCAGAATAGAGAGATGAATTCATGACCAAGCCTATGTTTTTCTTCCATTCATCTGCCTATTGATGTTGCTACTTGTTGGTTAATATCAAGGGAATGTTCCCAATTGTAGCACATGTGTTGCTGGTCTCTTTGTGGCTGTGAAGCTATGGATTAGCACTGACGAGCGTTGGATTACAGGGTCCCTGCTGGGATGTCAAAGGGCCACGCTGGCTCCTTTCACTTCTGCCCTCAGTGGAGCAAAGCATCAGTGGCAGGGGTTACCTACCATCAATGATTTCCTTCAAGAAGATCAGAAGGTCTTTTCAGCATTCAGGGTCACTATTGACCTGAAGCAGCCCCCTATTCCCATGAATTACGCCCCAGTTATATCTTGGCGAGCCCACACAAAAGGATCCCCCGTAGAAATCTGGATCCAAACAATGGAGGTTATAGGCTCAGCAAGAGCCACTATGCACTCTAGAACTGTGGCCACAGGGAAGTGAGGCATTGTGTACATACAATACAAAGTGGCAGCTCTTATTATAAAACAGATACAAGTTTGTAGCAGAAACTCCACAATGTATGACGAGTGGAAACCAAAGAAATTGGAACTCAAATTAATGTTGAGTAAGTAAAGTGGTTTGAAATTGCTCATTATAACTTCCTTTTTGGCGGCTAATGACTCTCTGAAGCAAGCTAGGAGAGCTGATGAGACATTGGACAAAATCCAAAGATATTTATCTCAACTTTAAGAAAAGGAGAGCTGATGAAACCTCTTAGCAATAGAAATGGTCAGTATGGGGCTTCGTGTGGCATAGTGGTTAGAGCGGGCGTCCCATGTATAGAGGCTCAGTCCTCGCTGCAGTCGGCCCTGGTTCGAGTCCCATGTCGGGCGCCATTTACTGCGTGTCATTCCCCTCTCTCTGCCTCCCCGTTTCCTGTCTGTCTCAATTGTACTATCCATAAAGGCAAAAATGCCCAAAAAATATATATTAAAAAAGAGAAATGGTCAGTATTAGGAACTAAGAAGCTAATCCTAACCACTTTAAAGGGATACTTCACCAAAAATCAGTGATTCACTAATCATCTACTCACCGAATGTATGGTGTAAACATGGAAGAACATCTCACAGCAAATCTCATGCATCTTGCACAGCCACCCGAAGAAACTGGAAAACAGAGATCAAATTATTTTTTTCCAAACAACTTTTTCATGATGCAGCTTCAGGACATTTGGGTCAGTACAGACAAGCAGTATGGAGGTTTCCGGATGTTTCACAGTGTATGTTTTGGACGATTCAAAAGTGAGCACTATCTGCTGCAATTATATGAAAATCCATGGCCAGCCAGACCCCACCCCCCGGAAGTAGAACATTGGTGAATTGTTGATTTTGGGTGAAGTATCCCTTTAACACAAACTCCTGATGATAGTAGAGCCTTGTTAACATGGAAAAACTGGCTTTGTTTCCAATTTAAATTTCAATTTATTTGGGATAGCCCCTTGATATGAACCATCTCGTTTTCGAGGGGGTCCAAACCTTCAGACCTGTCTACTGAATTTCCATCACTGTATGTAACAATTCAACTAATCTAGATGTGGCTAATTAAACTGAAATCACACATCTAATGTAACCACAGAAAATGATGCACAACACAAATTGGTCTAACATGACTACCCGTAAAAGCTGAATATACAACAAATTATGGTTTTGGTACCATAGTTTTTCAGCGTTCATCATCACACATCATTAAAAGTGAAGAGAGTAACTTTCAAATTCATCATTTAATTTTTGCTTGCATCAACTTTAAACACTAAACTGAATGAATGAATGAAGTAATCTTTACATTAAAATAGTATAAAGCTTGCGTCCATGTGTCTTGCTGGGTTAAATTCAGATGTTTGCATGCTTGGCTTTGCATGACTCTTGCATGGCTTTTTGCCAGATATCCCAGAATACACCTGGGTAACAAGTAGCCTTGAAGCAGTGGAGATGCCAGGGGGACAAGGGAAGGCAGCCTCTGTTTTTTTCTCATGCTGGTGCGCTCGGCTGGACAGATCATTTTGGGACCGTGGCCAGAGATTTTTGAGGAAATATGAGAGGGCAACCTCCTGCAATCAGGCAGTGTCGGTGACCACTCGAGTGCAACGCAACGGCGAGCTGCCACTCAAGATGCCGCCAGATCATTCCTCAGAAGTAGAGTGATGATGAGCTGCGGGTGTGTGTGAGTGAATGTGTGTGTGTGTGTGTGTGTCTGTGTGTGTTCATCCGCTCAGGGAAAAGACGGAACAAGCAGACAGCTGCTAGAGATATTTTCCTGGATGTGCTTACAACCCTCAGAAAAGAAATAAGGAAGCAATTAGAGCCTGCGTGCACAAGTTAGTGTTTTTAAACACAAATGTATTTCCTTGCTTTTAATTATTGGTTGACTGCAGTCACATAGCCTCATAATATATGAGCCCTCGTCAGTTGTAAACTCTGCTCACAATTATTTGTTTTATAGGATCATATTTCATGTGATTGTAAGTTTGATCCATATCTTTGCATAGGTTTCTGCATGTGTGAACATCTGTTAAGACTGACCACATTAGTCAAACATGACTAGTTGCAGGCCACTACTGCCCTCTATGTGTTACACAGGTAACTGCACTGCCCTCATGGATTCTCACTTGAGGGAAAATTAGCCTTATTAAACCAAGCTGTGGTGCGGTAGGGCTCTTCAATGCAGACATAAGTGGTCTGAAATTGTGCAGTAGAATACATGTCAATACAAAAGCAAAGAAAAATGTTGTGCAGTCCCGGTGGGGGGTGGTGGTGGGGGGGGTTTCCTCTAAAATCAGCATTATACTTGCACGACCATGTTCCAGCTTGAGAGGAGACATCCTGCGGCGAACTCTCAATGTCCATCGGTGGCACACTGCTAAAGCCTTGTGTGGACAGGCAGTGGGCATACAGACATACATTGAAGCCCTTCTATTGGACCCTGATGCTGTGCCCATACCCCCTGTTGCTCCCCTCTGTTTCACCAAGCGGGTCCTCCCATTCATTTGGCTCATTTGAATTCCAACATGCGAGACCTCTGATGAGCTGGGTGAAGTGTTACACTGCACGACAAGACTGCTAATTAATGGCAGCGACTGTACACACGGCCCCCGTGGTATTGACTTCCGAGTGGGAATCTGAGGGTTGACTTGGCTGCACCTGCAGCAGAAACGCATGTTTTTGCTTTTCCTTTATATTGTGATCATATTCATTCTGGGAGACTGTATGCACAAAATAGAGAGAATACTAAACTCAAATTATAATCATAATTGTAACAAGACTACACATATTGATGATTATTTTCATCATATTGGATATGAATGCCTAATAACACATTTCTATGTTTCTGGTGTTGCACAAAATGTGCACGGTTGTGTAATCAATGGAGTCACCACTTGTTAAATGGCCAGAGTTTTTCAAAGATTGCCAGAAGTACAGGCTTAACTTTGTCACAGGACTGTAATGATAACAAATGAGAGGTCCAGCCTGAGGCGAACATCTTTTCCAATCTCACCAGCTACGGTCTCTAATCTTATCTGTCCCTGTTCACCATGTACTTGATTACGGTAACCTTTTATATATGAAGTATCACAGTGCCTTATTCGTCACGGGTTATAAAGCCCTCACTCACCACTGCACCTTATATGCTCGAGTTGAGTGGTCGTCTCTGGCAGCACGCTGCCTTACACATTGGCATATCTTTATTCATAAAGCTGTCTTGGTTTGCTTCCCCACTATTTATGCAATTACATCTCTGAAAACCAAAGCAAGTACTGCTTACATTCCAATGACTTTGACTCATTAAACATGCCCAAAGTTCATTCTGAATGTGTATGCTGCACCTGCAGCTTGAACCACACTGCAGAAAACTTTAAATTTGAACCTATGCTTCACCTGTGCTGATGATAAGCTGGGCAACTTCCACTGCTGTTCTCCCAGTGAGACACACATTCATTCACCAGACTATACAAAATGGATAAATCAAGAACCTTCAGAAAGACACAATTAATAATCTTAACTTAAAGGGCCAACATTTTGGCAAATTGGCCCACTGTCATAATCCCTATACCTTTAATTGTTTGTGCAAGCTAATTTTAGAACGGCGGAGCAGAGCCGTGAGCTGTTCAGAGCTACACTACGGAGGTTAATGGGATTTCTTGGTTTCCCTCATCAAACTCATCAAATACACAATCCAACAACTCTAAAACACTCTCATGGACAAGTTGTGACCTGCACATTCACCACGCTATGAGATAATAACGGAACGTTACGAGACAGAGTTGTTTTCGAGGCAAATGCAGAGACTGCTTGTCGAAAAACTGCCCCCGAAGGAAACGCAAATCAGCAGTTTTGCATCCTCGAAAACAACTCTGTCTCGTAACATTCTGTTATTCTTTTATCGCGGCTCTGCTCCGCTGCTCTAAAAATAGTTTGCACCGACAAGGTCAAAGGTAATGCACCTACTCCTATAGCTATAGGGATAATGGCAATGGGCCAATTTAAATAAAGGTTAATAAAAAATAGTAATAATAATGGTAATGGAGGTTTCCAGGACATCATATGATTTCCTGTGATCACTTCCTCCACCTGCAGAGCTTCTCCCTGGTGATTTAAACCACTCTGGCACTTCTGGTCTCTGCCCTTGTTCCCGAACAGCAGGGGTCCTTCCCTCACTGCTCTCCCTTGCGACTTTTGTCCTTCCTTCGCTCCCCAATCCCCTTGCCTTCCTCTCTTGTCATCACTGTGTGCCACCCTTTGCTGATCCTTTTTTCACTTTTCTGCGTCGCTCCCTCATCTTTCTGACTCTTGCTCTTTTTCTATACACTCGGCTCAACAAAGACTCTCCGCTCCCTCCTTCCTTTTCCTCTTCCACCAACACCTCACCACAGCGCGGCCCAGAGTCTGGCCTCGCTCACCATGCCTGCTGCGTGTGAACTGTGTGTGAGGTGTCGGGATCCTGCCACTAAGGTTACAGGAGGCATGCAGGAGATGATTAAGCACTTCAAAAGATGCACAGGTGTGAGAACTATCCCACACCAGCAGATGCAGTGACACATACACACACACTGCATTAATTTGAGAGCTCCCCAGCTTGTGTTTGCAGGTCCCAGCCAAGTGTGGAGCTCCTTTGATGGTCCCTCAGGCACTGAGCGATATCTTGACATCACAGAATATAGCACACACACAGACACACACTGCACATACTCTCCAGCAAGTAGCTACACACATATGCACACAATCGTTACCTAATTTTCTCTCATAATTAAACCAGGGCTGTTGTATAGGGGAGAAATATGATGAGAATTCTAGGGGCCCAGAGCCCAGCAGGGCCCACAAAAAAACCCAATAGTCTAATCTTTGTATGACTGACTAACACTCATAGTAATGCTGCATTGGCATCAAAACAAAGCAAATATAAAATGATAATACATACGTAGTTTAAGAAAGAAGGGGAAAAGTCAGGGGGCAGGGGCCCACTTTAGTATTCTTTCAGGGGGCCCAGAATTCCTAGCAACGGCCCAGATTTAAACAGTGATATAAATCTTCAGAAAAAGTTACCGAGTGCTCACAGGTGAGGAGGAGGGGTAGACTCCAGACAATTTGTTCAGGTGCTCATGAAGTTGAGAAGTCCAAAGTAGAAAAAGCAAAAGCGAAACGCTTACTTCAGGCACTCCGACTGAGCCAAGGAATTCTTTAAAAAGCCTTTCTTTTATTTAGGGCATATCTCTATTAAAGATGTTGGCGTCTCATAATATTTTAATAGAGATACCGGTACGTATGCCCCAAAATAAAATAAAGAATTCCTTGGCTCAGTCGGAGTGCCTGAAGTAAGCGTTTCGCTTTTGCTTTTTCTAGTTATATCTGTTTGCTTTGTTATTGTCCATTATCAGTTTACTCTTGTCTTGTAAATCATCACCTGTTTGAAAAGGTGCTGTATAAATAAAGCTTATTATTTTTTTATCATTGTTCTCATGGAAAATCAAAAATCATTCCACACCCCCATTCTCATGTACTACACACACATATTTATGACAAACAGCCACTGACAAGTAACCACTGAGCTTATAAATTTAGTATTATGTGTTTGTGTGCGTTGGTATGAAACATCATAGGGAATACACACTCTAGGCCACCACAATTGCAGTAATGGCTCTCATTATACTGTTTCATACAAAATAACTTAATTACAGTTTGTTTACACATGCGGCGAGTCTCTTTTCCATGTACTTCAGACCATGTGCATGCACTAAGATATAAAATAGTCTATTAAAGCCAAAAAAAGAATCCTCTAGTTTATGACTCACTAGAGCATTACAAACAAGCTTTTACGATGAAAAGTACCGTGCTCGCTGTCATCAACCAAGCCCAGAAACATAATAAACAGGGGTGTGTGTGTCTCTTGGCTTGGATCATATCATGTGTGTTGCTTTCATGGGCATAAGGTGAAATAATGCTCAGCTGTGAAAAATCATATAAAACTAGCCTGTCATCATCAGGACTTATTAAGATCTAATCTGACATAAGAGGATTGTGTTGCATGTGATATGGGTGATGTCATTTGCTCCTGCATTAGTAGAGCCCACATGCTTTTGGGTCTGTGTTTCTACAAAACTCCCCAAAACAATCATGCATACCAATATTATTAAAAGTTTTCATTAGTTTTTAATAAAATAGTGACATTTTGTTCCCACTATGTGTAGATTCAGATGCAGCCACAGCAGCTGTTGCCGTTGAGTCTGTTTGGTTTTAGTGTTTGATTTTAGTTGTGACTTCCCTCGAATCAAATGTTTTCTTATGCTTGGCTTAAAGTATCGTATTCCTGACATACGCACGCACGCACGGCTCAGAAATTCTCACCCCGCCCCATCCCACATGACAGCAGAGCGCTCCGGTCCACATGGAACTGATCACAACAAACACAGACAAAATAGAAACTATCACACCATAAACAGATCAAATATTGCTCGTACACATAGAAAACAAATTACACTTAGAGCGCTTAAAGGGATACAACACTTCAACATTTTGGCAAATTTGCCATAGTCATAGAGCCGGGGGTAGGTTCATTATTACCTTTAATTATCGGTGCATGTTGTTTTGAGATCCGCGGGGCAGAGACGCAAGCTTCTCAGCACACAACAGCAACACAACTGAAGTAATGGTTGTTTGTTTCATGCAACTTAAAGTTTGTAAAAGGAGAACCGACTGTATGGATCTTATGTTTGTTGTACTGTACCACATGGCCAGTGGTTTAGCTGAACCAGCTGACCTGCACCCAGTGTGTTTAGTGTTCTTACCTGCTCCTCTGCTACTCATGAAGCCAAATCCATGGGGGGTAAAAACCGATCAGGCACTGCCAACAGAAAGAGAGTGAGAGAGTGAAATGTTGGGGGTGGTTAAGTGTAATAATCTATGAAAAAGGTTCAGAACCAGGCTGCTCTCCCCTCCCCTTACCCCCCTAGGCTGCACTTGTAAATAAGAAATTTGTTCTTAATTTGCTTGCCTGGTTAAATAAAGGTTAAATAAATAAAAAAAATCTGCTGCTGCTCTAAAAGTAGATATTCAGTCCTTCAACACAATACTTGCTTTTTGGTTTAACATAGAAATGCAAAAATATAGCCACTCTATTCTTATTGTGATGCTCTATATAGATTGTGTCAGAAATCCCTTCAGCATCATATACGTAGCTACCGCCCACTATTTACTTCATTTGAAGAATAAATCGAATGGTGAATTATGAGTTCATACACTGTCCTCAATGCAACTTTGTTGATGCAAAGAACTCGACATCTGTCAGTGATGATGCAAAATGGAAATGAACTGACCAGCCTTCGCTTTGTGGTTATTGAAAATGATGAGTGCATGAATGGGAGCCGATCCCTGTGGATAAGTTCAATATCTTTTGAAAAGCCATCCAAGAAGACTGGAGGCTGTTACAGCCCATGGTTTTTTATATTAACACAGGGCTGCAGTGTTCACATACTTTTGTCTGTGTGGTGAACATAGGCTACTCATGGAACTGCATGTCATGCCTTTATATTCGGACTGAGACAGAATAAGAATATTTGTATTTCATTAGATAATATATTTCTTATTTACAAACACGTGAGCCCCTGTGGGACAGAGACATACCACAGGGATCTATTTGTGTCTGTCACATAAATGATGAAAAAAGACTATAAAATATATAAATAAATGATCTGGAAAATTATATTTTTCAAATTGACTCACTAATTTAGTATAATATATAAAATGTTGGAAATGTTTATTTTATTCACCAAAACACTGGGAGAATGACAATGCAATGCATGTTAATTAACATATTATTTCATTTTCATTCATTTATTTAGGGACAGTGAACATAAATCATCATCACTGTAAATTTGTCAGCATTAGCTCACAGCTAATTCACAGCCATATGGTAAGATGTTGAGCTAGCTATGGAAATGTCACCACTATGCATGCATGGGAGGGTAAGTAATTGTAGGGGGACGATTAAAACCATGGATCCAGAAATCACTATCATTAATTTATGGGGAAAATTAGCCTATATTTCAGTCATTTAAGGTGTAGTTAAGGAGTGAAGTCTCTTTATTGCCCACCAGAGGGCGCTGCAATATCATGAACCTGTAAACAACCACTGAATCTGACCACTGACCACTCCGTTTGTCTCTCTGCTCCGATCTGTCAATGAGCCTGAAACCACACAGACAGAGATTTACGTGTTCAACAAAGTGTTCAACTTACACACATGATGCTATCCAAGTCTGTCTCAGCAGAAACTGGACTTTTTCTCCTCTCTGCTCTCTGCGACTTTCATTTCCGTGTAGGAGGAGACTGTGAGTGGGACATACATACACGCTGTGTTACGTTTGGGGAAGTTGTGCAATTTCGGAAAAAACACAGTCTACTGGTGTTTGAGAGTTTTAAGTTTGTTATCGTTCCGCATATTGCAGTCCGTGGAGGATAATAGCTACACCTCCGTCACTAACGGCTCAGTAAGTTGTACGGAACATGTCGGTATTTAGAACAAGTTTCAGATGAACTGTTAGTTTTTCGTACAATGAATAACTCAGTAACTTCCGCTACTTACATTCGTAACCTCAGTTACAGTTTACGTCGCAGGCTCTCCGATTTTTTAGACCCTCAGGACAGGTGGAAAGACGTTATTGTCTCCATACGGAAGCCGAGTGGGGAGTTGAGGTACTCACAGCATCATGTGAGGTACGTTTTTATAGGCTAAAAGGTGGCATGGCAAACAATCAGATCTAATACGCACTGATTTCTGATCAGTGATGACATCTATCTATCTATCTATCTATCTATCTATCTATCTATCTATCTATCTATCTATCTATCTATCTATCTATCTATCTATCTATCTAATTATCTATCTATTTATCTAATTATCTATCTATTTATCATCAGGAGATTTGAAGGCCTTGTTGCACAGGGGAGAAGTCCCACAGTGGAGCTGCTGAATGACTGGGGGACCACTAACAGCACAGTGGGAGAACTGGTGGACGTTTTGAGAAGCCATAAGTTACTGGCAGCAGCTGATGTCCTGCTCCCTGGTATGATTTTCACAAGCGCCTTTGTATTCAATTGCACCCTCCAATTCTTAAAACATCATGTCCAGTGTTTCTTTTATTTTGGTCAGAAAATTTGATCCATTTATCAAAAAAGCAGCACTACACTCATTAAATTAGTTTCATTACATTATTCATTAAGGACTGCACAAAAATAATTTCCCACCACGGAGAACAGAGCTTTGCAACAGATTTAGCTTCTACCTACTTTCCGCATCGGCTCTGTGAGTGATGAGGTGACGAATTGTAACAGAAAGGAACAGTTAGTATAAAGATGTTGCTAGAACGTCTGCACCACGGGTGTCAAAAAAGTTACAGTGGAAAAACAATCATAGGTATCCAGACCAGTGTTTGTGTATTTTATTTTATTTTTGTTCCATGCCATTAAATTGGTCTTTCCATATGAGATCCGCATACAAATGAAGTATGTGTGTTCAAGTCAACGCTGTGTAATAAATCATATTCTATTCTATCTATTCTCTTTTCACAAAATGAATCTTTTTAGTTATGTTACTGTAAAAATCTTAACATAAACAATAAAAAGATGCCCTTGATTTGTGGACCACATCCAATAATTCTGATGTCCTTTTTCAACCAACCACAGTGGAGGAGGCCCCCGCACAGGCAGAGCCACAGCCACATGTCTGTCCAGTAGAAGTCAAAGACAGTGAGCTTCCTACCCGGCTGCTGGGAGAGAGCGAGACACCGCCGCCTCCTGTCAGCTCCACTCTGCAGCCACAGACTCCACAGGAGAGCAGTGAACCAGGACAAACAGGTGACTGCACCTTTAATTCACATTTTGACATTGTAAAGGAGATGGCTGTGGCACGTATTAGGCTACATTAACCTTAACTTCAGTTTGATTCTTTAATTGTTAAGTAATCCGTAAGTGTTTTATTGAGATATAAATTCCCATTTTGTTGAAAGTTGCACATTTTATCAGTTGAAACATCTGTGAAACTACTTTACAACTGGTAATTCCACCATGTAAAAATACACTATTACACCTTTAGTCCAGCATCCTGAACCCAGAAGTTACAGCACAGAGGTATTATCAGTAATACGTGGCTCACATGATGATTGATATCTTCAACATCTGAATCACGTGTTAATATTGCAGGTGGCGATAAAGCACATTTGAAATACTTATTATACGGTTGATTAGTAATCCATCATAATGCATTATATTAAAAAAGAGCACTGCTATGTGTGTGTAAATCTGGGCGGTATACTGTATAATAGTCAAAATAGTGTAAAGTGTTAGCTAAGTAAAGTAGAACTATAAAGCAACATGAAATGAAAATATGACATGAAAGTAAATTAACCTCAGTAGTTGAGTGAATGTGCCCACACCCCTTCACTATGAACAAGGCTGTTTGATCTTCCCCGCTGTAACGGTGATGTCTTGGTTTCCTCAGGCGGGTTGTTTGGGGAAGAAAAAAAAGTAATTTTACATATTTGTCCAGCAGGTGGCAGCAGTTGGACCTTTAATCACAGACGTGAACATGGCAGTTTTGTGTGTGTCTCTCATCAGGTTTCTCTAGTTTCATGTACAATGAGCTGATGGAGATCACCGGTAACTTTGATGACCGTCCCATGTCAGACGGCGGCAGCAGGCTTGGAGAGGGAGGCTTTGGCACCGTTTACAAAGGTCTCCTCAACAACACACCTGTAGCAGTGAAAAAGCTCAATTCAGTGAGTGGAAATATTTTTCTTTTCATACCAAGTTGCAAACCTTTGTAGATATTGTAAATCACAATGCAAAAAATATGATTTCATCTAGATGGATGACGTTTCATCGGACGAGCTGCATGTTCAGTTCAACCAAGAGATCCAAACTCTGAAAGTGTAAGTTCCATCTTCTGCATCCTGCTGAATCAGTTTAATTTAAAGTGACTCACTGACACCTCATAAACATGACATTTCATTAGAGGAGAGGAGACGAGCTGTTTGTGAAGCAGACGTCTTACTCACAGTAATGGAATTTGAGAGAGGGAGAGAATTAATAGCTGTGGGAAAAGAGTCAGACATCAAATACACTTGTCTCAGATTTAATGGATGTTTACACCCAATTATTTTCATTAGTGCTATTATTTATAAAGTACATGTCTGATACAGATCCTGTTTAAACTTTGGTTTTTGTGTGGTTGATGGGGTTTGTCCTGATGACAGCTATGATGGTGCATTATGGGATTGACACTGAGGAATCTAAGTGTTAAAGGAATAGTTAAAGATTTTATGCTGTCACAACTCATCATTCATGTTATTTTGCTGCCCTAGCTTTCCTTTGTGTGGTAGGCTATGTCCTGTGGCTAACAGTAGCATGGTGTGGCGCTGTAACAGACAATAAGTCGAGTTGTTTTCAAGGCAAATGCAGAGACTGCTTGTCGAAAAACTTCCCCCGACAGGAATGCGCATCAGCTGTTTTGCATGAATTTACCTCAAAAACATCTCAGTCTTGTAACGTTCCATTATTATCTCATAGCGTGGCGATGTGCAGGTCACAACTTGTCCACGAGAGCGTTTTGGAGTTGTTGGATTGTGAGTTGATGAGGGAAACCAAGAAATAGCTTAGCTCTGAGCAGCTCATGGCTCTGCTCCACTGTTCCAAAAATAGCTTGCACCGACAATTAAAGGTAACGAACCTACGGCTATGACTATAGGGATTATGGCAATGGGCCAATTTTCTAAAATGTTCAACTATCCCTTTAAAAAGCCTGATGGCTGTAGGTAGATCTTTTATATCTCTCCGTACTGCATCGGAGAGAGCGGAGCCATCCACCATCGCTGTTTTCTTGGTCCATCAAGGTGTGGATGAAGTGGATGATCAGAGTTGTTCCTACACCTCTCCACCTATAAAACAATACACCAAATAAGCACTTTTACCAAAAATGTGGAACTATTTCTTTACACCCAACCTACTGATGGTTCATTATGATAATGTTTCGTATCTGTTTCCTCCACAGATTAAAACATGAGAACTTGGTTGACATGGTCGGATTTTCCTGTGATGGAAACCACCCATGTTTGGTGTACGCCTTTATGGCCAATGGTTCTCTGCTAGATCGCCTGGCTTGTCTGGTGAGCACCATCTCTGCTGGCTTCTGTCTTTTACTACATCAGCTGTCGCACAGATGGTTCACTTGAATGCTTTTTGCCCTCTCAGGACGGCGGCCCTCCGCTGTCATGGCAACAGAGATGCTTGATAGCTCAGGGGACCGCGCAAGGCTTGGAGTATCTACACAGCAACCATCACGTCCACCGAGACGTCAAAAGGTAAATATTTATTACTGACCTGTAAATCATCATTTATTAAAGGAATGGTTTGACATGTCGGCAAACACTCTCATTGACTATGCTGCAGATCGATGAGGAGATCAATACCACATGGAAATTCAGCTACTGTAGATGTGATGAGTTCGTTTAGTTAAAAACTCATGATGGGTTGTTTTTTTTTCCATATTAGTGCAAATATCCTACTAGATGAAAAACTTGTGGCAAAGATCTCAGACTTTGGGCTGACGAGAGCATCAGCCAAACGGACGTCGACAACCATGATGACAGAGAGGATTGTGGGTACCTGTGCATACATGGCACCGGAGGCCCTTAGAGGAGAGATCACGCCAAAATCTGACGTCTTCAGCTTTGGAGTGGTAGGCTCTCCGCAGACACACACACACACACACAAATAGGGATATAATGTCAGTATCAGAGGTGTTTATAGTACTTGAAAAAAAAACAACTAAGAGTACAAATACCATAACTGAAAATGACTTTGGTAAAAGTTAAAGTCAACCATAAGAAAATCACTTGAGTACAAGTCTTAAAGTAGCTTACTTAAGTATCAAAAGTATTTTGTGAAAGTATATACTAAAGTATCAAAAGTACAATTACAAGTAAAGTACAAAGTATTTTTATAGTACACCTAAAAAGAAGCAAAACAACCAAAAATGGTTCTCCTTTTGTTCTCTTTATTTCACTTTCTTTGTGAAAGTACCGTACATTGTTCTCGTCCTCTCGGACACGCCATTCCAGATAATCCTTTGATTATTAAATAATATAACTCTATTTTAATTTGTAACAAGTAAGGAGGTGGCAAACGTCAAAATAATGGAGTAAATGAATAATTTTTTTAAACTTTTAATTGCAGTAGCGTAAAAGTAAAAGTTCTGATTAAAAGAAAAACTCAAGTAAAGTACAGATCCTCAAAAAAACTACTTAAGTAGTGTAATGAAGTACAACTCTACATCTCACTATCTACCTCTGGTCAGTATGGAGAAACTGCCAGAGTAATGTAAAATCTAAAACACAGCTCAGCAGAGTGCAAAGTCCTTCTAAACTACTGACACACACATAATAGCAGGACACAAACATTAGAGTATACATTTCTTCCCATGTGTGAAAGTAGAGCTGTGTGTTATGTATCATCTGTCATCGTTTTATAGTAGAAAAACAGAATCTGTTGAAAGGTCCAGCTGCACTGTATTGCAGTAGCAGCTTTAAATGCAGAACATACTATCCATTGTTTGACATGGGCTGAATGATTTATAGGATCAGCAACTGTATAAAAATTGCCTGACCTTCAGTATAGCACAGCGCAGCTCAATACGTCTTGTTGGTACAGCTGTGGAAACAGTGCAGTGTCTGTGGAGGGCACTTGGCACGCGGCAAGGTAATAAAGGTTTTTCTGTCGTCCGGAGCCGTGTGATTAACCCCATCTCTCTGTCATCTACAGGTGTTGCTAGAAATATTGTCTGGACTCCCGCCATCCTGTGACAACCGGGAGCCGCAGTTCTTGGTAAGCAGCAGCACAAAAGAGGCTTTTCAGCGTGTGGAGCGATCAAGCAACAGTTTGCGATTACAATCTTATTAGAGGCTTTTCATTAAATTAGTAAGGGAGCACTATCAGTTAGTAGTCATTAAGGAGCGACTGAAATGGATTTGAACCCATGCTTCACCTGTGCTGATGATAAGCTGGGCAGCTTCCACTGCTGTTCACCCAGTGAGACACACACTCATTCACTGGACTGTATACAAAATGGATAAATCAAGAACCTTCAAAAAGACACAATTAATAATCTTAACCTAAAGGGATAGTTCAACATTTTGGCCATTGCCATTATCCCCATAGTTTTAAGAGTAGTTTCCTTACCTTTAATTGTTGGTGCAAGCTATTTTTAGAACAGCAGAGCAGAGCCGTGAGCTGCTCAGAGCTATGCTACAGAGGCTTATGGGATTTCTTGTTTTCCTTCATGAAACCAATCAAATACACAATCCAACAACTCCAAAACGCTCTGGTGGACAAGTTGTGACCTGCACATTCACCACGCTATGAGATAATAACAGAACGTTACTAGACAGAGTTGTTTTTCAAAGCAAATTCATGCAAAGCTGCTGATGCACGTTCCTGTCGGGAGCAGTTTTCCTGCAAGTAGTCTTTTGCATTTGCCTCCAAAACAACTCATAACGTTCCATTATTATCTCATAGCGTGGTGAATGTGCAGGTCACAACTTGCACCAGAGCGTTTTGGAGATGTTGGATTGTGTATTTGATGAGTTTGATGAGGAAAACCAAGAAATCCCATAAGCCTCCGTAGCGTAGCTCTGAGCAGCTCGCGGCTCTGCTTCGCCGTTCTAAAAATAGCTTGCACCGACAATTAAAGGTAACAAACCTACTCCTAAAACTATAGGGATTATGGCAATGGGACAATTTGCCAAAATGTTGAACTATCCCTTTAACTAACTAAACAACATTTTTGTCAAATTATGGCTTTTAAAGTTGACTGCTGCTCTCAGTCACCTGCTATGCAATGTTTCCTCCCTGCCCCCAGATGGAGTTTAGATATGATATAGATGACGAGGACGAGGAGCTGACACTGGAGGACTTTGTGGACAAAAAGATAGGAGGCTGGGAGCTGAGCCAGGTGGAGACTGTCTACTCTTTGGCTTCCAACTGCCTCCATGACAGGAAAAACAGACGTCCAGTCATCAAGCAGGTACAGTGGAGAAATTATTAAACGGTGTCATTATAGCCTTAGTGTTATCCCTTACCGGTGACGCACTGCCACACATCACACAAACACTGTGAAGTCAAGCTGCTTGTTTAATTTTCACTTTGGGAAAGTCTCATAGACTGTTTCGGCTCTTATTTTGAAGCATGTACAGCAACAGAGAAGTCTTTGAGGTTGCATTTGCACATGTAAGCACTTGCACCAAGACAGACCTGAGAAATGTAAACATACCATATAAGGGATTCAGCAGCTGCATCGGTTTTACACACAGATATCAATAGCGGCATTATTGCTGTGCAATTGCATGTGAATGGAAACTGAGGTTTGACCAAACTTAACCATCTCTGCGGTGAAGGTCTTTGTTCACTCTTGAGGGCACAGACAATAGTAAGAGGACGAGGTCGCGGCCGCACCAGCACCAGCAGCTCTTTGATGCTGCAATCAGCCACAGCCGCTGTGAGCTAAATTCTAATCTCAGCACTCGGACATGCTCGCAGCGATGATGCTAATAAGCTGATGGTTAAAAGCTTTTCCAAGGCTCATGGGTATGTCATTAGTCTGGAAGATATTTTAATTCCTAAACCAAAGGATTGACAAAGGGGAAGAGTTAAAAGGCTGCACCTTCTTGGACCTGAGTAGTGATGCAGAACGACATTGCCACTCATGCAGTCATACAGATATTAGTGTGGCCAAAGAAAAGACAGATTATTCATTTGCTGTGGAGCAAACAAACACACTTACCCGAGACATGTACAGTAAACATCACACAGGGCTATAAAAATGGGCTATACAAATAAAATTGCCTTGCCTTGGTCAAATTTGTGTTATGTACAGCTCTGTTGTATTTGTTTAAATGATAAAATAACACAAGTTCATGTATTTGTAGACAGTATCACGGGTATTAATATGAACATCTGTCTTCACAGGTCCTGTCTGAGCTTAAAGGAGTTGTCAAAAGCATAGCAGTGGATTCTCGGGAATAACATCCCGGAGATACAAGATACACAAGCCTGCTCCAACCAGTGCACACACTGATTATATTTCCTTATCAACAGTTTCACACCAGTGAACGCTTGTAGACTGTGACTGTTCAAAGGTGATTTTTGCATCAGTATCATTACTTTGTGAATAAAATTTGTTTATATCTCAGTTTACATTAGTGACTTTATTTTTGCTACGAAGCGTAAAGCTCAATATTAAGTTGTGCTGAATTTTGTTTGTTTTTTGCCCATGTATTTATTGTGAAGACTGCACAAGGAATAAAACTATTGAAACAGAAAATGTGATTTAAATATTTTTTATTTTTCTTCTTTTAAAAGAACGATTTGTAAGAAAACATAAGACCAAACATGATTTTTTTTTCTATTATAATGACACTGTATGAATATAAAGGGACTTTCCCTTCGAACATGAGGTGAGCTTAGTAGTTTGCCTAATATTAATCAGCAGACCAGTGGATGTGGCAACATTTTTGATCAAGGTACTTATAGAACTCCCTTTCCTATCCGGTTACTTGGCTTTCCCTTTTGTTTTCGGGAATCAGCAAAGTTCGAGTAGCTTCCTCTTTGTGAAATCTGAGATGTATTGATGTAATATTTCTGGAAGCCCCTGTTCTTTCCACTGTGATCCTCACTGACACTGACAATCACCAGAACAGACCAGACTGTTTCTTAATCATAGAGCATCACACAGCTACAATATGTACATTTACAGCACTTGCATAGAAAAATAAGTTTCTCAGCAGATGATTTTTTTTTTTCTCATGTAAACCACAGTTATATCAAAAAAGAAGTAAATTTTCCAATATAAAATGCACTGTTAAAATGAATCAAGAGACACAGGTGGGATCATTAAGTGGGATCTTTTCTGCTTTGGAGCACCTCATTGTGCAAACAGAAGGAAACAAATGGAGAACACATGGAACGTGGAAACATTAATGGACACAGACTTAAGGAATGCAAGTTAAGTATTTGAGCATGTGAACTCAAAATAGGGGAATTTCATCATATTGGCGCAAGTTCACAGTCGCACTAACATTTCTCAGAGCTGGCAACGTGGTAAAAACCTCAAGTTTAACATGTTTGGGCGTCTTTGAATTTTAGTAAATTCTTTTTTTGTGTGACTGTACTAACATACATAAATATGCTTCCATTTGGCGAGCTACAAATGGAAATTCTGAAGTGTGTCATTGCTCAGTTGTCCTTGGCGTGCATAGCTGGGTCTCTGGGTGACGGTGTGGGATTTTGAGGTTGTTGTCTTATTCTTTTAAACAAGCGTGTCGAATATGATTCCCACCCCCCTCCCCTCCCCGTCACAGGAATGTTCCACTGTGGAACGTGGTCTGGGTGGAGGAGGAGGTGGCGGCGGCGGTGGTGGTGGTCGGAAGCTGAGGTCTGTTTAATCTTCCTCCTCTCCCTCTACGGGTGGCCGGGTGATGCGGCGGCCGCCCCTCTTCCCCGCGGGGCCTTTGGGCTTGGCGAAGGCCTGCTTGTGTGCATGCTGCTTGGGATGCACCTCTTCGTACATGAAGTCACTGGTCAGTTCGTCCCCGTTGTCGATCTCCAACTGTCAAACACAGAGAAAAGATGGAAGACGAGCCACACAGGAAAACTGGCTTCACTTTTTTCTCTACTTTATGACAGTTTTGAGATTTTTTTTTTTACGTATATCAGTTACAAAAACCATTTCAAGGTCTGTATGACCCATACCTCTCATATAACCTTTAATAATTCTGAAAGTTTTTCTCTCAAACTTCTTTTTTTTGTCATCATTCATATGAAGATATTTCTGTCGCTTGTCTTACTGTTTTTAAGTGAGCAGGAAAGGTCAATCAAATCTGATCAAATTAGGGCGACAACTATCAATTACTTTCATTATCAATTAATGAAAAGTAATAAAAAGTTGTAATAAAAAGGAGATAATTCTTGATGTGATCATTACAGAGTCCATTTTTACTTCAATGAAAATAACTGCTAATTGAATTTGAATATTTCATGAAAACATGAATACTTGTAAGTTTTGGAGTCATGATTTATTTAAATTTGACTTTTGCAAAGTTTCTGACAAAAACAGATTCTTATTCAGTCAACCTCAGTCTGTTAGCATGACTCTTACCTTTTTCTCAATCTCAATGTGGAGATTGTTTTCCGCCATGTCCACCAAAGGGTTTTTGCAGCTGGAGTACAGCATCCTCTCTCGGATGCTACACTTGTACCCAGGCATAGAGTAAATGAAGACTGCAAATGAAAAGCAGATGATAAGAGGAGTGGAAACAAAGAACCTTTCAGAGCTGACTGAAATAATAGGAGGTGTGTCAGCTGTTTATAATCCCTTGTGGGGGGGGGTCTGTTCACCTGTGGACTCTAAGTAGTCGCCTTCATGGGAATGTTTGTAGAGGAAGAAGTGGTAACGTGCGGCATCTTTCGGGATTCTCAGCGGCAGGTCTTTCAGCTCCGTCGGCTCGGTGCTGGACAACCTGATCAGCTCCTGCGCAGAATCTACTTGCTGTTGGTGAGGAAACAAAAGAAAGTTTGTCTCGTGGTCGGTGGTGCGCGCCTGTGATCATAAAGCCCTGCTTTGAATTCCAGAGCAATTAAGGAAATATGGGTGTGGACGGTGAACAACCCACTCCCTTCACATCCCAGGTCTGTGTGAAACATTTACTCAACAGTAGCTGCTGTGCCGCTCAGCGCTCAGCAGCAAAGCCTCACTTGGTAGATCCAACAAAGCATTCTGCTTTTTGTGAAAAGCCTTTAGGCCGACAAACAAAATGGGAACTGAGACAAGGCCGCAAGAGAAACACAATTATTCCTTTGTACTTTGAACTGATCACATCTTGTGACATGAACCCTTTGAATTTCAATGAGAAGAATCGACACAAAGGCTTTTGGGGCATAAAAAACGAGCCATTGTATTGTGTCGGTCTGTAAACAACTCCTGACCGAAAAAAAAAAAAACACATCAGCCGACAAGATAAGACAAAAGGGAGCAGAGAACTGATTTGCTGGTTCAAAATTCCTGACAGGTCAAAGGTCACCTTCACCTGACGACAATTAGGAACTCACCAGTTGTACGTAGTTCAATTTCTTGTCTCTGAAACGTTCGAGTGCCGCGACGGCGTCGTGGTGAAGAGGGAAAGCCACTCCCTGCAGAGTCTGGTGCTTGGTGTCAACGCTGATGTCCGTCTGCACCTAAACACACCACAAACACAGACACGTAAAAAACATGAGGCACTGCAGCTTCTCATTGTCCCACCGCGGTCACTGTTATACACCAGGTTAAAGGGATAGTTCAACATTTTGGCAAAATGGCCCATTGCCATAATCCCCATAGCAGTGGGTTTGTTACCTTTAATTGTCGATGCAAGCTATTTTTAGAACGGCGGAGCAGAGCCGTGAGCTGCTCAGAGCTACGCTATGGAGGCTCATGTGATTTCTTGGTTAAGGTAACGAACCTACTCTATAGGGATTATGGCAATGGGCCAATTTGCCAAAATGTTAAAGTTAAAATGCAATTGGGTCACTGATCAGTGCAAACATCTAATCATCTATCGATATGCACATTGATACAGAATGCTTCAACCTGCTTCAACACAAGTGAAGTTTCACAGTTGTTAGTCAACATGTCATTGATGTATTATATTCACAGACAGGACTGTATAAAGAAACACTCCCACACATGGATGACACTATAATCCCATCATCTCAACATGCTTGTGACATCACAGCATGCCGATTATCCTACATTATAGGTCCAAAAAAAAAAAAAAAAAAAAGGTTTACAAGTGCAACAAGCAGCTTGAATGCCGGAGCGTGATGATTACAGATGAGGTGCTTGTATCAGAAGTGACAAGGCGCCTCCACGAAAAATCACAGAAAACTGGAAATGCTGGGGGGATTACACTGATGGATTGCATCTATTTTTAGAGCCTTGTTCCCACAAAATGAAATGCCGTGCAAACATGATTGAGCCTCCGATGTAGCTACCTCGCATACCAAAAAGGATTGTGGGTTGTTTTTTTTATATCCATCTGCTTGGTAAAAAGGCAGGAGGGACTCAGAGGCACGGCAATGATAAATATTTCAAAGCCTCTTTTTTTTTTTTCTCATCCAGGCTGTACAGATTAATGGTATATTATCTTCCTTCAACAGCTGGTCAAGTGGGACGAGCACAAACCTCACTTCCTATTTGCTGCTCTGCTTTTAATTGACTGTACTTTGGAGAGGGGAGTGCGCCACTCAAAGCACTTCCTTATATGGTAAGAAAGACAGTTCTTGTTTATGTGGCAGACTGGGAACATTTCTATTAGGACAGGTTGTCTCTCTGAGAAGAGAATGACTTTATTATGGATTTTTTTTAAATCATTCAATCACTTGCCCCATAGTTTGAAAAAGTGAGACTTCACATGCTGCTTTTATCACCTTTCTGGCCAGCCCAGTGTAAATACTGTCGGCGTCATTACCAGCCTATGAAGTTACAGGATTTGTTTCTTATCTTATCACTGTGACAAAAGACAGAGCACAATGATACAGCTCATATGTGCTCCATGCAAAAATCACTGCCAGGTACTCAAAGCTGCAGAGATCTCCCATTTGCATGTATCTCTCTCAATATGGAAATTCTTGACATGGACACTCATAAAAAAAGGGCTCTTCCTTTTACCGCGTCCTTGCTCGGGCCGAACAGGGTTCTACACCTGTAAACAAAACCTTTTGTTATGGCGCTATGAAGTCTTGCTGTACCAGCCTAATAGATTCCTCCTGGCCAACATCCTGCTGTTTCTAGTGCATCAGCATCTTTGCTCTGTGGTCATACTGCCAGGCAAGCATATGCACACTTGCACTAGTGCTGACCTTGTGCTGTATGGAAGGATGCATTGCCGGCCCTCATTGATACTCCACACTGTTTCTGGTGGGGATTTACAGCACACACACACACACACACGGACTTTCACACACACTCATACAGGAGATGATTAGGAGGAACAAGGCCGTGAGCTGAGGTAAGCTATTTCTCCACCCGCCAGAGCCTAAATGTGTTAAGATGACGTCATGTGGTGGCATTTCAGAACTGAAACAGAGAAGACTTGACGACCTGTCAACAGGTGACGTTTACTGTGCACACAAGCGCAGCAGAGTACGTCATTTTGTCTCAAATGGAAGAGACGATGATGTTTCCATGTGTATATTTTTACCTCGTTGAGTTTAATCTGTCTCAGTTCCTCCTCTGCTGCAGTGAGGGGCAGGGGAGCCGCCTGCGAGGTCAGATATTTCTTGTATCCGCTAAGATTCAAATCGTCCTGGGGGCCAGAAAAAAAGAAAAAAAAAATCACAATGACACATCGAACCGCAATGCAGGCTGACACACTAATGTGTTATTGCTCACATCAGTTGCCATAAATACACTGCCTGTCGAAAAAAAAGTCACACACTAATATTTCATTAGACTGCCTTTAAATTTGATTACGACATTGTTTCAATAATCTCCTGCAATGTCACAACATTTATTTCCGTCCAGAGTTACATTAATTTTTAAGATTTTTAAGATTCTCATTGGGGTTCAGGTCTGGACTCTGTGGTCACACTGGACCACATTTCTACCTTGAAGATGATGGGTCCCTACAATCCTTCCAGTTTTTAATAATGCGTTGGACAGTTCAATTTTAGTCTCAGCAATATCACTGGATGTTTTATTTGCTTAATAATTTGATCCTTCTAACATGGCTGTTTAAGAAATGAGTTGGTAATTACCCAATGAGAGGCTCTTACCTATTAGCTTAGTTGAATCCAAGTGGCAACTTTTTTTTTTTTGGGATGAGCAGTGTATATGAGACTAAAGCATGAAATATTCTAACAGGTGATGCTTTTCACATCATTTAAAGCGTTGCTGTGTAATCAATCCAACCAACCTTTGCGGTGCCGAAAATCTCATCCTTGATGTGCCCGCCTCCAAACTCTTTCTTCAGTGTTGCTCTGGTAGCAGCGTATAACATTTTATGTCGCACCTGGAATAGAAAAGAAAATGTTATTCATCATTTAGAAAAAAAACTTAACATGCTGCTTTTTCAACTTTCTCTCCGGCCCAGACAGAAAGTTTTATTCATTCGTTTTTTTATGAGCATTTATTATAGGTACTTGCAGATTAAACAGAGAGTAATAGAGGATGAAAATGCATGAAATATAGAGGAGGCTGTCTTATTCCAAGACAATATCTGATCAATCTGAAATTTGCATTGTATATATATATATCGATATCTACTTGCTTGCAATATTCTTCTGTGCATTCCCTACCACAGGATTACATTCCTTAGTGTGGACCCCACTAGTAAAACTGAAAAATGATTACCTGGTGCCCACTCATAAAATGCCCCCATAGCACTACTAAGGGTCAAATACCCCACATGGTACCTTTAAAGACCTTGTGAAACCTGTCATAAGAAGCTTTAGAAATACAGCTGAGTTGACAAACCATGAGCCAAACCAAAACCTAGACTTTTTTTTTGTGAATCAAAAGAGAAGCAAACGCACTGAGCCATTCCAGTCGAGGCAACACCATGCAGTGGTTGTGAAACAGTTTTTGCAACTTCCAGACAAGCCTCAACCTGAAGCGCTGCGCTTTCAGCTGGAGGACGGGAATGTGAAGCTCAGCTTTGCCTCTCAGAAAGTGAATCTGAGAGAGCCGGAGCGCTGCAGCGTCCTGGATGGCATTTTATTTCTTTCTGCCCCGGGCCCCTCCTTCCGACATTCCTCTTACCACTGCTACAGAAACAACATTTGTGTGTCTATTTGTCACCCGCTATTGTGAGTCGCTATGACTCCACATTACAAGTGGTTCATCAAGTTTCAGTTCAGACCTGCATAACAAAGACACTGTATCGGTCAAGACACGCAGCCGAATCCAAAACACAGGCGTTTGTTTGCATGACAAGGAACAACACAGTGTGATGCTCCTGCGCCACCTTAGAGAACTAAGGGTGTGTTTTAAATCACACACCAGAAGTTCAGAGTCAGCGACATGTGATGTGGAAACACCATAAATAGCCCGCATTTGGATTTCGAGGGGTCTGGTGAGAAATGATGAACACACTGTTGTCAGCATTTATACTCCTGCTTTGATGTGGCCGACCCCACCCATCTGACACTCAAAGCAGAGGAGGGCAAACGCTATGTAATCTGCACAGCTACTCATTACAGCCGCTAGTTTCCCTTACAGCAGAGTGGTCCGGTGACCAGGCCAGGAAGATCCACTCGTAGCCCTGGTTGTTACTGGAGTCCAGTCGGTACAGGACGTAGCAGGGCAGGTCATCTTCCAGGAGCGGCAGCACTAGGGAGTCATACTCCTGGTCCCACTTCTGCGACGCTTTCCTGGTGGCACCCAGAGTCAGCTGCTCTGGAAAGCAGATGACGGCAAAAAATGTCAACAGAGCATTAAGCCTTGCCAACACCGTCAATTGTCGAGCCTTAGCGAGTAGTTTAGGAGAAGTACGAGTTAAAAGTTTTCTTGGCAGAGGAAGCTATAAACAACCCCCCCCCCCACCAGGTGTCTGGGACACTGCTCACCATCCTCGATGATGATCTTTAAGGCTCGATATTGGTCTCCGCTCTTGGCACTGGCAAAGACATCCTTCACATCGTTCCCCGCTGAAAAAAATACACAAAGAGAGGGTCAGTGTCTGTTTTCAACAAATCCTTTCTTGACAGCAACGCACCCTTGCTAACACAACCATTTTCAGCACTGCATTCATATCCACACCAAAAAGCTTCAGCATCTTAATAGCCTATGGAAACAATCAGACATCTCTCATGCTATACCTTCAAACACAGTAGGGAAATTATTTTTTATACATTTGTGCAATGGCAAAACACAGTAAACACGTTGTAAAATAATATGTCTTATAGATGGTTATGATAAGCAGAAATACAAAATGTTGGTTTTCAATGCAACACTTCACTAGCACAGCTGGGACTGGAGGTTAATCACCTCTGACACCAAACTCTGTCTCCGCTTCGCACTCAGACCAGCACCTTGACAATTTTATCTGCAGTGACTCTGCAGTTTCTTTCCAATCTATCAACCCTGCAACAGCTAGGGAACAAGGCAAAGTGCAAATATATGTAAATCAGCAATAGCCTACGATTGATGAATATGTTTTTATTTAGATAAATCAATGCAAAACTGTAGCAGTCAGGTAAATGAGTAAATAATAAAAGAACATAATACATTTTAAAAACATGCATGAACAGGGGTTTGGTGTCATCAGCCACTTTGATTTGTCACTACAGTACAGATAGCCTGATCAGTTGTAGTCAGGTACTGAGAATATAAGCAGTGTCAGCTCTCTGTGTTAGGCTCTGCACCAATGTAAAATAAGACAAGAGTGTTGAAATATACAAATACTTTATTCTTCTTCAGAATAGCTTTAATCCAAACATATTTAATATCATTCAAAGAGCAATGTTGGACAATGACATGAGGCGAGTACAGAATAGTAGTCGCTACATCTGTATTCTTCCTATTAATAACTCAGCTACACTGCATATTATTTTTTGCACCATGCTAAATAAAATCGTGGTTACAGACGCAAACTAAATCTGCTGCTGTATAAACAAACCTACCGACATCTTTTGAGATAATAACACAGTGCAGGTAATAGCAGTGGGGCACTGACATATACAGGAAAAGGCAGCAGTTAGTTTAAATGAAGGCGTCGCCCATCCATTCAGAAAGCTGCCTCGATACTGAGAGAAATGGGCACAGCAGGTTTATTCTGGCTGAGCCCTAACCAGGCTAAACACTCAGAGATTATGTCCCATAGTCCTGGATGTGCCCAAACAGGGCACCGCTGGTCACACATACACACACATCACGGCGGCTCAGGGCTACAGCTAGGAGTGGCTAGCTAACTTGGCGTTAGCTTCTCCTTGCAATGAATTGTTGCTAAGACTTCAAGCACGTCCGGGAGTCACGCGCCCGCACAACAAAACGTACACACACACCGAGACACTGAAAGCAGAGAAACGCATGTACCTTGAATACCCGTTTGATGTGACATTATGTCTTTCGTCGGATAAAGGGCTGATGCAGCTGATCAGGCGAAACCAGGGCAGAGAAGCAGGAAGTGGACTACACCGACAGGAGCCGCCCCGAGTCTGTCGTCATCAACACCGACGTCACATGACTCATTTTCGTTTGGATAAAAAAAAACAAAAAAAAACACTATTATATCCATAAATGTAACGTGTGAGAAAACCCTTCATTTGTGCCTTGGAAAAGTAAGGGGAGTCCTTTTCTAACTTCGCCTGTCCAGTGTAATTGAAAAGATCTGAAAACTTTTTATCATTTACTGTGCCACTTTCAATTTGTACTGGATTGTCACTATTTATTTCCAGTCTATGCTGCTGTATTTTTAAAATCATTTTTATTTATTCTTTTGTTAATATTAATTCTTATAATGATATTTTACTGTGCCATTTTCAATTGTAATCTGTATTGGATTGTGTCTTTACAGTCCATGCTGTTGTATATCTGCTGTAGCCTTTGTTGCTGTTAATTCATGTGTGCCTCATGTTGCATTTCCAATGTATGATTCATTACAGAAAAACAAATAAACTAAATAAATAAAAATAAAATATTATAATAAAAAGAAATTCATTTGCAAAGTAATTGCAGCTGTTGCCTACAGGAGAAATTCTACAGGTCATCTGACCTGAAAGCCTATGATCAAATAGGGCAATAATCAGCAAAGCCTACCTCAGAATGGTAGCCTAAATAAATGTAAATATAGACAATTTCTCTAAAGAAAAATAACACTAGACTACTAACTACTAACAACACTAATTACACTAACTACAAATACAAAGCTTCAAAATGCATATTGTAAATAAATGGCTCCCTACATTAAAATAATAATAGCCTATAGCACCAAACAATACAACAGATTTAAAATAAATAAATACATAAATGAAAAAAAGATTAAGGATCAGGATTACAGCAAATCAACCTGACATTTCCTTGTTTAGATTTTCCATTCTGACACAGGAGAGATTTCCGCCTCTCGTGGCAGCAGATCCTCTTTGGCGTGAAATCCTGCAACATCTGGAAGCCACTGGGCTTCCTGTCTCCGCTCTCTGCCCCCTCCTTCTCGTTCAATAAAATAAATAAATAAAGGAATAGACTTTATAGCATCAAAATCACATCCCCGTCAAGTAAGACACACGCAGGCAGAGAAAGGGCGGAAATACTGTGAACCAATCTACAAAATAAAAGCGCTTCTTCAAAATAAGAAAGTCATGCTCAGTGCCAGGCTAAAACGGCTAAAACGCGTGTTTGTAGCCCACCTAATAATTCGTGGCATTTGTAATAAATAAATAAAATATAGGCTATAGGCCTAGGCTATAATTCAAACATATTTTGTAGGCTATAGGCCTAGTTGATTAGGCTATAGGCCAAAAAGATAGGATAATAGGCTAATAACGAGGAAACAGTAGGCCTATCTCAGTAAAGACTGTTGGCTAAATGGATGTAACAGTGGCCCTGAGCTTTAACTTTATGAAAAAAAGAAAGAAAGAAAACGCTGACCTGGATGAAATTCAGTCGACATATAGGCTATAGGCTACAATTTCTCTAAATCTTGTCATGAAATTCCCCTCATATCAACTTCACATAAATAGACGATCGTTTTTGCCTTTGAATTTTTTTTTTTAATTATTATTATAGGCTATAAGAAATCATTTTCATGTAGCCTAAGATATAGGCTGCATATTCCCTCGTCAATTAACATTAACACCGCGTTTTATTTTGAAAGGAATGTGCGGAAGTTGTGTATTTGTACTGGGTCTACCTTGGCGCTGGTGAATCAACGTGTTGGGCACATTGCGTTACACTGATGCCCCTGCTGTGTGGATCCAGATACCTCCATCCTCTCCACCGCCGCCGCAGCAGCAGTAGCAGCACCGTCCCATCTCCATCCCAGGAGCTGCACCGTCCGGCGGGAACCCGCTGACGAAGCACCGCCTGGCTGAGCTATCCCGCCCGGCGCATGGACGGTCCAGCACAATGGCAGAGGATTTGGGGGTGCCTCTGTCGTATGCCAACAACAGGTCGCATGGATAATCCCTCTACACCCCTCGTGTATCCTCCGGTGTTTGGGATGATTAGAGCGCCGCTGTCGGCTTGATGGAGCGGGGCTCGTCATCCTGGCTGTCGACTGAGAGGAAAACGGCGTGGAGCAGGTGCGTTGGTGATTTCATTTACCCTACCGTATGCACAAATAATACCGAGGTGCAGGTAGGAGGGATCTGCACGATTTTCGGCCGTCCCAGATCTCACAGGGTGCACCAACATCTAAGTTGTGTAATCTGATCCATCCTCCAGCCCAGCTTGTTGTGATATCTCTGAGAACACCTTGGCTCTGCAATGTGACATCTGGCGTCATCACTGTGTAGTGACATGAGAGGAGAAGTGAGTGGACTTTGTCTTTAACGCGATGATGGCCCATTCAGATATTGCCAGAACTGACAGGAATAGTGGGGTCATCATAGCCTGTTTCCTGCAGCTCTCAGCGATTGTTTACATCGGCCATGCCAAATATAATTTTATGGTTTAGAGGCAGAGAGTTCAGAGGATCCACCCTGCAAAGAGATGAAATCACTGATCATCTTACACATCTCCTCATTGTATTTCCATCACTGCTTAAGTCATAGCCCAAAGACTGATGAGTCCTTTTCTGAGTCGACTTTGCATGCACTCCATTGCATATCCTACCCCATGCATTTCTAATAATGTCCAATCTGCATGTCCAGGAAGCCGCTTCTGTATTTTAGCTGGATCATGAAGTGGTCCCACCTCCAGCACCATCAGACATAGCAGATGATGACAAGACAAACATGCTGCTGGTGAAATTTAATAGCCACACAGGCTTTCCACTGTGGCAGCTCTATTTCTGAAGCCATTACATCATTCCAAATTCCCAACTGTGGAGTATTTTAGGAAACGGTGTCAAAACAAGGAACTGGTTTGGGAAGTTCAAGTCCGGCAAAGTCAGACCATAGCCACAGGGGGCTGCAGCGAGGGAGGGAGCTCAGAAAAAGAGTTGGGTGTTAAAAAACACACAGAGCGCCGGACTGTCGAGAAGTTACTCAGGCGCTGCTGCTTGGCAGGTGTTCCCGAGCAAAGCGTCATCGTAATGCTGTCCCTGATTTTTGTGTGGAGCAGCGAGCAGACAGGCTGAGAGGATAAGCCTTTTAAAAAGCCAGCGCTTTACAGCTGAGCACTTGAAGAATTTTACCTTATCCAGGTATGACACATACACCTCAGCTTGTTTTCTCTGACTGATGAAGAACTTGAATCTTAAACTTGTGTCTTTTGAACAGCGGTGTCTTATTAAGTGTGATATTACTGAACTCAGTTAACTTTCAACCAACTTTATTAGTTCCCGTGCTGCTGGTTCTCCACAGGGTTGTTATGACTAACCAGTCAGATCAGGAACTCTCTGTTATGTTTTGTGTAATCATTTCAGTGTCGATGGCAAAAAGCCTGTCCTCGCGCCTGCAAGTCTGCATGTAGGTGTGTTATTGGCACTGTCGCTGTACTATCTGTCTGAATTTAGCATAATCCCAATCTGTACCAAAACCTCAGTGCTATTACTGACACTAATCTGAGCCTGAGAGATGTTTTCACCATAATCTGCCCTTCTGATGTGAGTGTCATATAATCTCACTGAAAGAGGCACTTTCTCTTTCTCTTTCTCTCTCCCTCTCTGACTCCCAGGTGTAGTGTGGCTGAGGGGCTCAGCAGGATGGAAATAGATGCCCGGTTCCGCTACTATTTCCAGCACCCGTGGTCGCGTCTCATCGTGGCCTACCTCGTCACCTTCTTTAACTTCCTCATCTTTGCCGAGGACCCCGTCTCGCACAGTCAGACGGAGGCTCATATGATAGTGGTGGGCAACTGCTTCTCCTTCTTGTTCAACAAGTACCCCGGCCTGGGATGGAACATCCTGAAAGTGGTGTGTTGGATCCTGGCCATCATCACTGGCATGTTAGCTGGGAAGTTTATATTCCACCGCCAGCTCTTTGGTAAGTCATGCGCACAACATTGCAGAGGAATGTGCAGAGTAATGGCCTCGGTGAGGGAGGGAGCCCTCCTCCCGACTTCTTTTTGTTGTGGCTGTTCATTATTGAGAAGGACCCTTTTTGCACTCACATTTAGTTTTTTTTTGTGAATGGTAATGTAATCAGATGTAAGTATCTGTCTGTCTGTATCCATCCTTTGATTTGAACTCTTCTCTGAAGCTCTTCGCACTCATCATCAGATCTGGGTCAAACAGTATTTGCTGATCTCTTCTTTCTTTTTTTTTTTCTGTCTGATTGAAGTAGGCTTCAGTTAAGGATCATTTTCTCCATTTGCCCATTGGTTGATAAAATATAGATCATGAAACATTGAGAAAAATGCACGTAACTGTTTTTATAAAGCCCAGAACTACAATATCTAATTATTTGTTTTTGACCAAAACCTAAAATAAATTCTATAACAAAGTGCAAGCTCAGCAGAAGCTGGTGAATGTTTGGCGATTTAATTAGAAAAAATAAATAAATAAATGGCTTAATTTTTGCGTAGGGTTCAAGTAGATGGGTGAGGTTGCAGCAAAAGCTAGTCTGTTATTGGAGGACGTCACAGTCGGTCGGTTCTATACATTAGAGACATATTAGCTCCAATATGATCTTTATCTTGTCTGAATGCTCATCAGCCTGGGGACTCTTAAATGGAGCAGAGCTGTTGTTAAATGTATTAGTTCCACCTGTGCTTTTCCTGCTCTAGCAGATCAAGTCTGTGCAGTGAAAGTGGCCTGTTATGTGGTGTGGTGTTAAAAGCGTGAGTAATAACGCTGATGATTATCTGAGTTCAACTCAAGTGTCCCACTAAGCCATGTGAGACCAGTGTCCATTATTAAAAATCTATTTTATTGAATGTGAAGGTGCTAAATATTGTGAATGCCGTGTCACCATCATGACCTGTAAAAGTGTGATGATAGTGCCAAAACAGCGCCTCTGGACTGACCATCCAACTTTATCCAACCTCCCTGTTTTATCAAACATCAATCCCCCTCAATCCCATTCAATACACAGCTGCCCCGGCCGTCACCAACTTCCCCATTGGTCTCTGACTCCTTAGTTACTCCCCTCTGGCCTAAACACACACAAGCAGTGTACCGATCCATCCACAGGGTCTAGCAGCCCAAGGAAGTCTAGAGAAGCTTGATGTTACAACACTGGGGACAGTGTCAGATATGCTGCTGGTGCTGGGTGAGGGATGAGTTCCACAAGAAGGTCCAGAGCTCCACTGCATAGTTCCTCACTAAATCCATCAGGAGCATTTGACCGTCAGTTCAGCTGACTGAACATCAGCATTTGTCATGTACATAGGAATACAGCCAATCAGAAGAGAGACTCCAGTTCATACCTATAGATGGTAAAGCTTCAGATTGAAGCCAGATTCCTGATTCTATACTATTCATGATCATTTTTAGTACAGAAAACCACACATATATTCTGGATATCAAAACTTGCATGTGACATAAATAACATGTGCATTTCCTGTGATGACATATTATGAGAATCCCTGCAGCACGCCATCCATCATCTCTATGCTTCATAATTTAGTCAATGCTGCTCACTTCCTTCACCTCTCACACCTCCTCGGTACATTTCCTCTTCTTTTTCACCCGCTTGCCATTTTTCTCACCTCTTCTCACAACATCGACCTTTTCTCTCTCCTGCCGCTCTCTTGCCACCTTGACTCTCTACTTTTCACTCTGCTCTCACAAGGCTGAAGTGCTAATCCCATCAGCTCCCCGTTTGTTTAAACTGTAGCAGTTAGCAAGGCTTCCTATTCAACTCAACATGTGTAATTCCTTGCAAACTTAACAACTCACTTATGCCTGGTTATTATTGGCCACCCTGTCTTATCTTCTAAGCATGAACCATCAATGACTATAATTTGTGGGAGGAGGAGGAGGAGGGGGGGGGTCATCTTCTCTGGGCATAAATAGAAAGCCAAGAGTGCATGATGACATGATACTTTCTGCAAATACAGAATCCTCACCACGAGGGAAATGGGAAATGGCTCTGAGGACTGTGTTTTCCTGTTCACGGAGGACACTTAGTGGATCTGATATGACCAGCTGTTCCATCTGCTCGAGTTGCAATCGTTTCATTGAATTACTGTTTCCTTACTTAGGATCTGTGACAAAGTTTGTGGGGTCAGGAACATGATACTGTGTGGGATCTTTGGAGATTTCTAGGACTCAGATGGAGAAGTCGATTTGATATGCTGTAAATAAAGATAGCTCTGAAATACAATACGCCATCGTTTTGATGTACACAATGTGAAAATTCCCCTACATCCTACTGAAAACAGAATACATCAGAGTGTTGTTTTGAAAGTAGCAAGACAATAACCTACAGAACGAGGACAGCAGCCAGATTGTTACGGGGAGCTGGGTGCTGTAATGATTTCTTGGTTCGGTGCAATGACTTCCCAGAGTCTCCTCTGGTTGCCTGGCAACCTCATGGTGCCAGCAGGACCAAGTTGTTTGGAGATGTATATGAAACCATTTGAGATGACTCTCAATCAATCTCCCCTGATCCCCTGTGTTTGGAGATGTTACTGAAGAAGCTAATCTTTCACTGTCTTTGTGTCCCTGATTAGAAAGCAACTAAATCCTACTGGAGGTGAGAGGCACAAACCACCCACACTCACTAGATTAGAAACTTTGTGCAGTTTTTTGCAACTACAGAAAAAGTTGTTTCCACTCTTGAAGAATTGAAAGTTTATATAATCTGACAGCCGTTCATCTCAAACGTCAAGATCGGAATATTGGATGTAACAGTCTGAGGCTGTTTGTGTTTGACTAGAGTGTTGCTGAAATTTGCAGCGAGTTTAGACGGCAATATCACAAGTAGCTGTGGTAGAGGGTGTGTTCTGTAACCTGTTTTGTTTTCAGTATCAGTAATCACAAGTTATGAGTAATGTTTAACACATGCAAATCACATTTCACATGAGATAATAATGGAATGTTACGAGACAGAGTTGTTTTAGAGGTAAATTAATGCAAAACCGCTGCATGCACGTTGCCTGCAGGGAAAGTTTTTCAGCAAGCAGTCTCTGTATTTACCTCAAAAACAACTCTGTCTCATAACGTTCTCGTTATTATCTCATAGTGTGGTGAATGTGCAGGTCACAACTTGTCCACCAGAGCGTTTTGGAGTTGTTGGATTGTGTATTTGATGAGTTTGAGGAAACCAAGAAATTCCATTAGCCCCCGTAGCGTAGGTCTGAGCAGCTCACGGCTCTGCTCCGCCATTCTAAAAATAGCGAAGGTAACGAACCTACTGCTATAACTATAGCGATTATGGCAATGGGCCAATTTGCCAAAATGTTGAACTATCCCTTTAAATAATAACTTTCAGAAATGACTTGTGAAAAATATGTTCACATCAAGATATCTCAATATCCTTCACACGTATAGTGAACTATTAAATGTTGGTTGGCTACAACATTGGGAGTCTCATCAGCATAAAACCTTGTAGGCTGTAAACTCAGACAGTCCCATCACCTCAGATTGTTTTACAGTATGTCTAGTTTCACTTGGGGATAAACAGCAACCTCACCTGGTCCACCAACACCACCACCCTGGTGAAGAAAAGTCAACAAGTCAAGCCTGTACTTTTTGAGAACAATGAGAAAAAACAATCTGCCTCAGAAACTGCTCCAGACATTTTCCACCTGTGCCATACAAAGCATCATTACATACAACGTCATAGTGTGGTTCAACAGTTGTACTGCAGCCCTGCAGAGACAGAGTCAGGAAGTCAGCCCAGAAAATTACACACATCACTCTCGACATATACCACACTATATGCCAACAACGAGCACAAAACATAATCCAGGAGTTTCCAGCTGTTTTTATTGTTATTGATTGTGTGTCTTTTTTTTTTTTTACTGATGTTTTTAACCACATGGAGATTTGCATTTGAATTTCGTTTATACCCTGGTATGAATTACAATAAAGGAATTCAATTCAATTCAATTCAATTCAATTCGACTTGGACATAAAACCACAGAGGTTTTCATGGCAACTTCTCAGTGGGTCAGTTGGCTCGTGACTCATTGATTTAGCAATTTAAAATTTTCAAATGTGTTTATATTCTCACATGTGGTACACAGTGCACCATTCAATCTGTTACTTAACCAACATGACTCAGAAAGTAGGTGCTTCATCACATGAACTTTACACAGTGAGATTTACACTATACGGCCCGGTCCGTGTGGACTATGGGCCTGCACGCTTAAATCAACTGGAGGGTATCAACAGAGACAGAGTGCAGCTCGTCCTGCAGCCAGGTACGACTAATGCACTTCAACAGAGCTCTAAACAGATGGTTTGTGTTTCTGTGTGTGGGAGCGTGTGCTCAGAGTGGTTGTGTGTGTGTGTGTGTGTGTGTGTGAGGCTGATGTAGAGAGCTAGAGAGGCAAATAGCGTTCTGCAGAACATCTTAATAAAGCACTTACGTAATCACAACCCAGGTAGAGCATAAGAGCTGTAGTATGGAACGAGGGCCTGTGTAAAAAAAATGATCATCTATTATAGATTTGTCACACATGGCCCACCTACTGGGTATCATGTCTCTACTAAAGCCCTGCAGATCTTTATCAGCATGTCTCCCCTGCTCCCTCACATGTTGGCAGGCGGTGGGAACACTTGTGAATAGGAGCACAATCCATGCAAAGGTTTTAGTGCCTGGAAAAAAAACAAACCCACTTTGGAATCACAGTCTGTGGCTGCTGGGTTTTCTGGAGTCCCATTTTGAGAGTGTGTTTTGTGCTGCTGTTTTATAGATGTGATACATTGCGTAACTGGAATGATTTCCTAGCTTCATGCTGCATGCAGTTGAGCTTAACTTCATATGCATTTGTCGCAAACCCTGGAATGCCATTGTTTTTTTTGAAAGCTGACGCCTCCACTGCATCATTTTTTTAGAACATCTAAACATTTTGTAGAGGATTTCACCTCCACCTCCTTCCTCTGGTGATTAGCGTTTTCTTTCTTCCTGTGTAAGTGCCACAATATGTGACTTTCACTTTGCCCCCTCAGAAACCCACACAGATAATAATCCCGTTGCCGCATAACAGAATCTTTGCCGTTACTTGTATTATTCAGTAATGTCTTTCAATCGTGTTGCTGTTTAGCATAGGCAGAGGTGCACAGTGTTCTCCGTTTGACTCTGTTGGAGGAAAATAGAATAAACTCCAGAAGATGAATCGCTTGTGACAGACTATGTGATTTAAGACTACATTTGAGGTTCAAGGAACAACCTATGCTATTCCGTTCAGCCACTCAAGGCTATGTGTGCTCTCTATAATCGAGTGGGCGGTAGCCAATGACTTCTGGTCATTCAGAGGGAGACTGGCTGTCATTATGCATTTGTATTAAATCTTAGGTCACACTGGGTTTGTGAGCTGTCTATTTCACTTTGAATGTGGTTTGTTTTGCGTTCAGGCACGGATTAGATTAAGCCACCTTTTTAAAATTTTAAGACAGCGGCTCCTTTGGGACGGCGGTGGTCAAGGACTTTGCGGTGTTTTGCAGCTATTTTTCACTCTCAAAAGATTACAAACTGAGAATTTCAATTAAAATGTGTTTTATTCTGTTGCTTTTAGTGGATACACATTTGGAAACACTATTAGCTGTAACCACAATGGAATCGCAAAAAAGTCGCTTTTTTTTGCTTTTCCACACTCGGCATATAAATGTATAAGCCTCTTGGCTTCTCATACAATAAAGATTAGTCGACTCAGTCATTAGTCTGAAAGTGAGGCTGCAAGACAAGTCATTAATTCCAAGTAAAAGCACAAGCTTTGTCTCACATGGGCGCACACACAGAGGACACAGACTTAAAGAGATGGATCTTGAGACAGATTTTGAAAAGGCCATTGATTGAAGTTGGCAGATGTCGATCTGCTCTGTAGTCAAGGGGAAACTGACGGCAGAGGAAGCTTAAACCTTGACAGTACAACATCCACGACTCCCGATGTTGAAGCAAATAAGATGCCCCAGATCTAATGAGAGGCAGATCCAGCGCCGTTCAATACATTTTGGCAAATACAGCCATTCATTTAATCATCGAGAGTTAGATGAGAAGATCAATATAACTGTCATGCCTGTCTCTGGTGAAGCTGCAGCACTTAGCACAGACTGGAAACAGAATCAGACAGCCTGGCTTTAATATCCTATCTGTTTAATCTGCATAAAAACAAATAAAGAAATAAGAAAAGTTGCACACAAAGACACAGAAGTAGCCCATCCAACCCCCACCAATATTATATTATTATAAAACAATGCAAAAAACAAGCCTTAAAGGGACATTGTGTAACTTCACGAAAATGGATGATTTCATTCAAAAGTATGTTTTTCATCAGCAATCCCCCCCATCAACAAACTGAAGTGTTCCGGTAAGCTCTTAAATTGCTGTTCATATCATTCATCATGGAGCGGGTAAGCTCGGTGCTGGCTGCCATGTCGTGTCGCCATGTTTTTACGTTCAGCTGGACGGTAGGAAACCACGGAAACTCAGCGGAGACACGGGAGCTGTCGGCTCAGGTCTTGGAGGCGTACCACTTGTTTACATACAGTAGAGGCTTGTTTATGCCGTTACATGCAGCGGCTGTCGTCCGTCTGCTGTCTGCCCACTTTCACGTGAATGCAGCATAAAAAATACGATTGAGTAGCTTGCGATATACAACCACAACGCTAGATGGGAGGAATTCCTACACGTTAATCAGTGACAGATTAATTTACCTTTGGATAGAACAGTATCGATGCTCTCATCTAACTCCTAGCAAGAAAGCAAATAAAGTTCCTTTTGAATTTTTTGTTTAGTAAGTTTTTGGCCAGGCTTAACCCAAGCATCTGTGTGGTGTTAAGTTATGTAATATTTAACAAAACGCCTCACACACAACTACAGTAGTTGTTCCCTCCGCAGTAATGCAGCACCACATCACTAAAGATTTATATGACGGGCCTGCCTTTGCAGTTAACGACTATCTCACTGCCCATCTCCTTAATGGGAGAAGTGAAACGGCCTCTCATTTCTCTCTCATGCTGTTTCAGTCCCTAGATTAGCATAATGTATTCACCTATCTCTCTCTAAGGCTTTGCGGATTCCAAAAGGTAAATTGAAGGGTAATTTTAAGTCGTGTGGAGCGCCGTCCTGACCGGATTAGACCCTGCTTTACATGTTATTACCTGCACTTACATTCAATCAAACACTGACCACGCTCATCTCCACTTGGTTGAGTCACTCAAGGCCCCAGAGCTGTCTGAATGGCACGAGAGAAGGTGACAGTAATGTGAGAACCTGTTTCACTGAACTGTTAGCACCCTTTTGCTGAGCTGTGTGTGTAATGTGTATGCATCTTCGTGTGTTAAAATGTGAGAGACATGTCATTGGCTGCTCTGTTGTTGGAGTGCCTCTCGTCCCCTTTCCCTGATCTTGATGATTGTAGCCTGCAGGATGCCATCTGGGTTCTGTCATATGTTATTACTGTGCCACGCAAAGGCTGAGATGGCTTATGTACCACACTGTGCTGCGGGTTAAAGAGAAGTGTGTGTGTGTGTGTGTGTGGGAGTGGATGGGTGGGTGGCAGGATTGTGGCTCTGCATGCTTTGTGTGTGTGTATGTGTGTGTGCTTGAGGTGTTTTATTGTCTGTGTATTTGAGATAATGTGTAGCTATTAAGAGTGAATTAACGTCTCTGAAACGATTAGTCCTTTGAGTTATTATCAGGAAATGATTCAGCTGCAATTATCATAATGGATTTATGGTTCAGGTCATTTATCAATTAGAAATGACCAGTTTCTCTGTCTTACTGAAACTTGTTCTGCTGTTGCAGTAACACTTTCTCAATGTCACCCGAGGTGCATTTGTTAATATTTCTTTGACATATCAGATACCAAACGTTGATTGATCAAAAACAAATTCCGTTTTGTACTGGAGCCCGGCAATTTGATAATCAAAGCCTGTTTGTAGTTAGCTTTAGCTCTTCCGCTGCCAGTCCGTTAATCGAGTCTCAGTGAAAGCTATGGTCAAGGAGCTGCATTTAAATGCTACAAACAAGCTTGAAATACAGACTTTTTTTTTCTTCCCCGGGACAATTCCGCATCTCCGGGCGTTCAGTACAAGACGGACATTTTAGAGCCTTTTGGATGTTTTTTGCTGTGTGTTTTTTTAAAGACCTCTGGTGTCCGGTGCAACCATTTTGAAATGCACTAGAACACCGAGACCCCTGTAACTCAGAGAAGGGACGGAGGACTCTGAGCCTCTTAGTCGACATGAGGGTGACAATGACAGACATTCATGGAACTATCCCTTTAATATTCCTTCGACATATCAGATACCAAACGTTGATTGATCAAAAACAAATTTCGTTGATAATCAAATAGTGTTTAGCTGCAGGTTAAAGGGATAGGTCAACATTTTGGCAAATTGGCCATTGCCATCATCCCCATAGTTTTAACAACTCCAAAACTATTTTTAGAACGGCAGAGCAGAGCCGTGAGCTGCTCAGAGCTACACTACAGACACTTATGGGATTTCTTGGTTTGCCTTATCAAACTCATCAAACACATAATCCAACAACTCCAAAACGCTCTGGTGGACAAGTTGTGACCTGTTGTGAACATTATAAGACAGAGTTGTTTTCGAGGCAAATGCAGAGACTGCTTGCTGAAAAACGTCTCCTCACAGGAACGTGCATCAGCTGTTTTGCATGTATTTACCTCGAAAACAACTCTGTCTTGTAACGTTCGAGGTGGATTGTGTATTTGATGAGTTTGATGAGGGAAACCAAACCCGATGAGCCTCTGTAGCGTAGCTCTGAGCAGCTTGCAGCTCTGCTCTGTCGTTCTAAAAATAGCTTGCACCGACAGTTAAAGGTAACAAACCTACTCCCAAGTGATTATGGCAATGGGCCAATTTGCCAAAATGTTGAACTATCCCTTATGTGTGATTTGTGATGAATTAAAATAATGTTTTTCAGATTTCACTAATGCATCAAGGTTCAAAAAGCTAATGTACCATGCATCCATGTTTTAATAATTTTTCACAGATTTGTGTATATTATTCATATTTTCAGTCTTAAACTATACAATAATGTTGCAATCTGCTTCAGCTGCAACAGTTTTTTTCATTCTAATTGTTTTTTGTAATAATTAGTTTTGTTGTTGTTTAGTATCAGAATATCCTGAATAACAGCCATCAGTTTCCAGGAAAACAAATCATCACATTTGAAAAGTTACAGTCAAAAAATGCTCTGCAGTTTTATTCCATACTGTAAATACTCACTAATCAGAGTAGTGGAAATGAACTTGATGGTCAGTTCATCGATCAGTTGACAGATCAAGTTATATTGACATCAGTTATATCTATGTCTGACTGTCAGTGACTGTGTTCTGGCCTCTGCACAGTGTAATCCATAAAAAGCCCACTCATAATCATGAGGCTTCATGGCTATCGAGCCTTCAACAAACTTATGGTGCCCTGTAGAGCTGTATTACACTCTCTCCATCAGTCCAGCCCCTGTCTCAGTTAGCCGGCCTCAGAGGCTGCCCCCTGCCTCTTTAAATAATACATGTGTCAAAGCACTACCCCTGCAGTCTGACTTTGTAGCACCTCCGTCTTGCAGTTTAAAGCTGCTATCTCTTGGAAGTCAGTGTGTTTGATGCACTTTAGTGCAGCATGAAGCATTTATGTGAGGCTGCACTGTCTGGGATTCAAAACCATAAACATTTCCACCATTTAATGTTTGTGTTTCTTGTCTAATGTTGATGATATTATCATTTGCTGGTCTCCTTAGAGTATTATTTAACATTGTTTAGCTTACTGTTTGGGTTTTATAGCCGCCAACACTCTCACTCACCACTTTCACTGACCTTATTCCAGGCAGCAGGCAGCTATTTTCAGTGGAGAAACTCTGGTATACCCTCTGTGCTTGTGTTTACCCAGCACCAGACAGCAGACACAGCATTAGCAACCAGCTTCTGAAAATAGTTGGACATGTAGCAGCTAAAAACACAGATTATATAGCGGGAGCCAAAAGCATTGGACACAAATAGTTGCTCCATGTCTGGTAGATGTATTAAAGCAACTGTTTGCTTTGTTTGTTAATTTATTATTCAGTTATCATATACCAGTCGTATGATATCGGCCATAATGTTGTGAGTTACTGCAGTTTTGTTCTTTTCATTAGCCCTCCACTTCAACAAAAAGTGCAACATAAAAAACCATTAACATTTACCCCCAAATACACTGTAACATTTTCAAAACCATGACAAAGACGTTATTAATGTGCTTTATTCGTGCAGTGAACTTTGTGTCCGTGTTCTCGCAGCAGAGGATAAGAACACAAAAATGTTTGCACAGCAGGAGACAAAGACGCACAGCAATAATGACGAGGGGCTAGCAAACAAAGGAAACCAGCCAAAAGGAAATTGCTTATTTACCTGAAATGTATGACTCCTTTGGTCTGGAGCCAAGCCATAAATAACAGAATGAAACCATCTATCAGGCTGCTTTACGGGAACAGGTAGCGTGGCCCAGTAGCCAGCTCTCTGTGTTGTGTGGCTCTCCCCGCAGACCGAGCTCTTGTTGTCACTTCCCACCTCTGATTTATTATCCAGACTCTTAGTTACAGAAGAGTTCATCTCCTGGGGCACTAGTTGCCGTTGTCATGACTATTCCCGAACCCACCAGTGATGCTGTGGCCCGGCACATGCGTGATGGATGGGGGATGCCAGAGTGTACACGCTAAGATCCATGCAGTGTGCTACAGTACAGCTCAGATTCTGGGATTTCTCTTAGGGGAGAATGTTCATTAAGGTCCCGAAGGAAGACGGGATGTTTGCCCTGATGCTGGCAATCAAAGCAGGACACAATAAACCTGTGTACTGGAACATAAGATAGAGGAAAGTATTCAGAAAAAGAACAAGGCTGCCTTACTGTGAGCAAACTGATGACTTGAGGACAAAGGGCAGTGAGTGGGATCAGAAGAAAGCGCTATCTATAGTCCAAGAATCAATATGGAAACGATGGTATCGCTTAATATGTAGGCAGAATAAGGCACGTTTTGTTTTTCAGGTTCCTCTTTTTTCTTCACTCATTGTTCATTTTAATCGGATTTTCCATTAACAGTTTCCAGTTCACTGCAAACCAGTCAAAATATTGAAACAGGAGGTGATGACTGTGTTTTCATAAGATTGTCAACCAGCACGACAAATACACAACAGGTTGATGTTTCCATTTGCTTTTCTGTTATGATGACACAGGTTCAGAGTGAATCAGAAGTCAGCATACTGTGTACAGAGCACTCATCCATTTGTTATACTTCTGCACCTGTTCATTTTTAACCTGTTTGTGTGCGTCTGAGCAAATCGCTACGTCTAGCAACATGTTTTGGAAAGATAGTGATTTGAAGTTTTCCTGTTTTATGTTTGTCTGTTTTAGGACTGTTGATTGAATAATATGTAATATATATGATATAAAACAAATAATTTAACATGTGTTTAATAGCCTACTTGGCATGGACTCACCATGATTATATCATGTACAACTGTCCATAGTAAATGCCTGATGATGAGACCATTGTAGGTTTTTATTACTCTCAGGAAGTTTTATGGCACCACGTCAACAGGACAAATATATTTTAGTAAAATATAAATTTTATTAATGAATAAAATACGTTTCCTTTTTCATTCCAGCTCCAGTATTGGGGGAAGTACTGTACTTTAGGCCAAGGTAATTGTACCATCAACATCTGTCACTGGCACATGTGTAAAAGTGTTTCAGCCAAGGCAATTTGAGATAACGAGCCCCCAGAAAGAAAATGCTTTGGCTCCACTCAATCACCGCATTACCCCGACCCTCCTGCTCGCTCTGCAGCACAGCCTCCTGTATCGGTCTCTCCTCAAGGCCAGCAGCTTCCTCTGGAACTGCTCACTAGCCATGATATACAGCACCGGGTCCAGGCAGCTGCTTACGCTGCACATGGCTTCAAAGAACTCGTAGGAGGCGTAGAGGACGTTGGTGTTAGATGGTGTGACCTGGTTATGGATCCTCATGATCACCAGAGTGATGACCATGATGTGGTAGGGCGTGAAGGAGACCACAAAGACGAGCAGGGCGGCGGTGATGAGTCGCAGAGGCTTCCCTCCTGCTCCTCTGAGCCTCCTGCCCCTCGGGAGGCGTTTCAGAACACGCACCGTCATGATGTAAAAAGCCAGCATGATGCCGAATGGTAGCAGGAAGCCCACTACTGTTCTGATAATAGTTATTGTCTTGACGTAGATGAACGGACCTTGGATGTGGTCCATGCACACAGTCACATTTTCCGGTCGCTGAATTGCGAAAGTTACAAATATGTCCGGGACGGAGCCGAGGATGAGCACAACCCAGACGCAGACCGAGCACAGCTTGGCTTTCCTCGCATCCCACCAGCGCAGGGAGCTGATGGGGTGCACCGTCCCGACGTAGCGATCAAAACTGATCAGAGTGAGGAAGAGGATGCTCCCGTATATGTTGATGTTGAAGGAGATCTTCTTGAACTGGCAGAAGATCTCTATGTCCTGAAGGTACGGCCTCTGGAGGGTGAAGAAGAGGGTGAACGGCAGGGTAAGGATCCAGGCCGAGTCGCACAGGGCCAGGTTCAACAGGAAAATGTTGTTGGTGCTGGAGGTTTTCCTGAAGCAGCTGTAGTAGATCACAGCTGCTATGTTTCCCAGGATCCCCACAGGAAGGGCACAAATGAAGAGTACCAGTAGAATATAGCAGTACCACTGGCCGTTCTCGAACTGGCTGCAGAATACTGTGGACTGGTTCAGATACTCCAGGAGAACCTCTGGAATTTGAAGAACAGAAATAGTTACTTTGGATCTGGATCTGTTGTCATTCACACAGTATGAGAACTGATTCTATTTACCTTTAACATCCTCACAGTGCTAACATGCACATACATATTGTTCCCTGAAGCCCCCAATTTTGGGGGCAATCCACATTGGAACGCAATTGGAACGCAAACGCAAAAGCCATAGAGCAAGCCCGTAGCACACACATGGACATGTTGCATATCAATAGAAAGCTTAGAATCTCCGCTAAACGCTCATATAAAGCATTCATAGGATAAACAAACACAGTTACAACACCAAGCAACCAAACAATTTGTCGCAACATTGCGAAAAAGTTTCCGAAAAGCGACGTAGACAGATAAACCGAGCCAGTAAAGAGGCATCCTTGTTGTGATCCAGAGCTAATGGTAACCACAAGAAAGCAGACACTCCACAGAGTCCAAAACTACCATTTTTATCCTCTTTAACCAAAGTTTCACTGATCCAGCAGCCAAATAAGACAAATAACAACAAGCGCATTTGGAAAACTGAACCAGAAATGCTGTCTTACCTGGGACTTTTCACAGAGAAAACACTGTTGTGCAGCTACGAATCTCATTTCGTTTGAAGGACTACAACCCCCAGAATGCACCTCTTCCTCCTCGTGTGTCTGTGTGGCGGATTTCCTGCTCTGTGTCCATATATGGTGGAGAGCAGCCATAGGCTGTGTGCTCCGAAGGTGCAACAAAAGCTTAGCTCATTGGCTGCCAGTGCGGCCCAGAAAGACAAGCTAGGGCTCATTTGATTCGTCTGGCTCTTCCGGTCACAACGGTGGTTGAATGAACCTGATTGGTCGCTTTTCTGCAGAGCTAGGGCTGAGGGAACTGAGGCAGACAGACGCAGGAACGTAGCTCAGAGCAGAAAATGCTGATTTAAAAAAAACCTGTGGATTCTTGTTCAGTTATTTTTTGCAAATTGTGTGAAAATAAAGATTCAACAATGGTTTAGAGTGGCAGGGGGTTTAAGCTGTGCCAAAAATTAATATTTTGGAAAGCTCGCCTGAATATTTTGTAGTAAAATCTCAATAATTTTGTCCTGCTTCACTTTATCAGAATCAACCACTGCAGAGACAATGTTCATATGTTGTACAATGATTTTATAGAGAGTTTGAGCTATGTTAGCATTATTCTAAAGGACACTCATCAAAAATATTAATTTTTTTTAGGCGAGCACTGAATTTATTAAATTTATGCTGTGTTTCATCATCATTTGGTCTTCACCAGTAACATATATACTGATAATTACACATCTCCCAACAATCCTCAAATTATTTCCTATTCAATGACACCAAAATTATTCAAATAGACCTTGTGGTTGCAGAGATATTCTCATTTTATTATTGTTATGCAATTTTCGAGGAAAGGCCTTGAAAATAGGCCCAGGGAATAACAGGTTAATGCCACTGTCATCCTCTTAGTTTTGAGTTAGCATGTTAACAGCAATTAAAGAGGAACTACAGTATACAGGATTTAACTTGCTACATTTTTACCTTAAAGCAGATATCAGCGGAATGTTTTTGTTAATACAGTATAAGTCCTAAATAGTCCTATTTTCCGTCAGCAATCACTTATACGGAGTGTTTCAGCCGTAACACGAGTCTCTCCTTCCCTCTGCTCTGTTGTAACCCGAGGAGAAAATGTTCCTTGTGGGATTATCCAATGAGGAGAGAGAACGGCATGAAGGGCTGTGTGTGCAGCCATGGGATGCGTGTGAATGTGGTGACGTAGCACGAGGACCAATAGATGCCTGACGAGGGCGGGGGCTGCTAACTCATGGTGCGTAGGAAACTCGTACTTTGTGTTTTTCCTTCCTGTGAAGTCACACCAGTTCGATCTGGTACGAGTTCACGGGTCGGAAGTTACGAGAGGTCGTTATAGTGACTTTCACAGGCAACAGGACGGTAAAAACACGAGCTACGAGTTACCTGGAACGCTACAAAGTTGTAGTCGTGACTTGAAGCTGTAACTTACGGTTTCAAAAGCCTGCCTTGAACGCAGCATTGGCCGAAACGGCCGGACCGCTGATATCTGCTTTAATGAGACAGCTTTGGAGTAATTGTGATGGTTTAATAAATGGCTTAACTTGTTATGAGGAAGAATGGACGAAAATTACACAACTATACACATCATAACAACGTATATGATATCGTTATCTACCGCTCTCTTGATTGCTTTCTGGCCAGTTTCGTTGTAAACAAATGCACATGTCCAGGATGAGGGTTAGCAAAACAACAGAAAAGCGACCAGACGTACATAGTTCCTCTTTAATTAGTAGTGAACACAAAGTAGTACATCTGAAGCTGATGGGAGTACTGTATCAATAGGTTTGCAGGTGTTCGACCATAAACCAAAGTACTTGACAAAGTGGCATTGCCCTTCATGGTCATTCAAGTAGCCTATAGAAAACAAAGAAGACAACCAAAGTGTTTATAGTTCATCAGAATAAATCCTTTATGCAAGCACCACAAAATATCTTTGGATTGACCTTTTGGGCTCTTGCATAGGTCAACCTAAAATACAAAACAAAGAATTGACTTCCAGTAATGGAGCTGGATAGTGTCCTTAAACTTTACTTGACCGGTAAATGCTTTCATCTTTCAGATTCTGCACCCACAGTTCATAATACAAGCTCACAGGAGAAAAAGTAGTCTCAGAGACCAAGCTGAGATTGCACTGATGACATTAATTTTCTCAGACTGGAAAAAGCTCTTTCAGAGTCACAAATGACATTACACAACAGTACTCACGTGCTGAGTGGTACTATCCGTGACTTTAAAATGTTCCTTGATGGGGGGAGGGGGTGAGACAAGCTCCTGTTTGATTTATGATGCTTGAACTCTCAAATAGGCATGTGGTCCAAAAGCAACGACAATAAGCGACAATAAAGAACAGCCAGTTGTCAGTCACAGAAAAAAGAGAGCCATGAATACGTTTCTTAATTGGAAGCTGCTGGTGCTTAATTCATTATCCTGTTAGATAAGCAGCAGATTAAAACAAGCCTGAAGAAATGAGCCAGTTCTCTATTCACATAACAGGCTCATATTCATTGTGATTGACTTGACATATGTAAATGATTGTTTTGCTTGTCTTTTGGGGAAAAAAACCTCATTATGTCAGAGAATAATAACATACAAAGTAATACTGTACCAGCAAAGTGTTAATGATAATATTCTCATAACATTAATGGTAAACTTTTCATTTTGTTCATGGCTTTAATAACTTGCAGCATAGTTTGTTGAACTGACTCTGCTGGTGCTCTGCTGCCAGACAATAAGATGTAAAGATGTGTTCACCTATTCTCTCTAAGGGGCTACTATATTTACTCTGGCCGTCTCCATAGTCTCTGAGCGTCACCAGCGTGTCCAGGAAGTAAATGCTTGACTGTCTGCTGTGAACAATGAAACCTGGGGAGCTGTTGATCTATCGCATCCACCATGTTTGCACTTAATCAGAGATCATACATTCATTTTCACTCAGGTGAACGGAGCTTAACAATTTACTGTGCCCACATCTCAATCTCTACCATGTCTCCCTGTCTGCCTGTTGAGAGGAAGGACAGGCAACTTCTTTATTAAGTAATGAAGTTTAATATGTGATTTTACTATTAAAACACTAAAAGCCTATTTTTTATTCAAGCAGCTATAATAAGTAATGATATTATTATGTAATGTAGAAAGTAATTACATTATCTTTACAACATTCATATCAGGGAATTCATACATTTATTGATACATAGATTACTCTAATAAATGAAATTTCATTTAGATGTCATGAATTATTTGAAAGATTAATACCATTCCTGAAGAATACTGTAACTGTCTAATCCCAATGAAAAATCCTCAAAGAGATCCTTTCAGTCTCAGACGGTACTCACCCCTGGTCGTGGTGTCAGACTCGTTCAATGGGGAGATCATGATGAATGAAGGCGGCGATCACATCTCAGGTCGCCCTCACTCCTCCACCAGCTGCGAGCTTCTCATCTGTCACAAGCTGTCGACGCACGACGCACTCCCTCACCTGTGAGACTGTGTGTGTGCGCGTGTGTGCGTATGATACAGTAAACAGAGGATTAAACCAAACTACAGTCAGAACATCTGAGATCCATATTGCTTATCATCGTGTGCCAGTGTTTAACTGATGGTCTCTGCTGGTTTTTACTGTCCTGTAAGTGGATTACTACTATAAATCTGGAGACTTTATAACCTGAGCACTTCCCAGAATCATTGCATATGATCTCATTATCAGACAGAAACAGGATGATAACCTCGACAGTCAGCAGTTTCAATCCTTAGATTGCCCGAGACATTGTGGAATCTGAGAGATTTATTGGAATAAAAAGCACTTCCCTCCCAGTTTCTTCTGCTGAAATGCATGTTGCACTATTTCCTGTTCTGTGTTGTGTTGCTGCCTTATCGTGTCTCATACACAGTATATTCAGTAAGCCTTTACCACAGTTCAGCTTTACTGGATTAGTGGTTTATTCACACATGTTGGGCTGGAGGGAACTCTAACCCTGTGAATCACTTACAAAGCTGAAATGTAGCTTAGGCTGCAGTCTGGCTACTTTTAAAACTGCGTATAGTCTGACAGCATACAACGGTGCACCATTGAACAATTTGAGCTGTATAACTGTATTGTAATTTGACCGTCAGTTGGTGCTGTAAAGGAGGGCATTGTGGGATTTGATTTACCTTTAAAATGACAGCAGCACAGTCCGTATGACTCGTTTTCAGGAAGATTCAGTGCAATGTTTAGAGGAACAGGTTTGAAACGAGTCGGCTTCTTGAAAATCATGTAAAAATAAGATTTTATGGGGCGTCATGTGGCGCAATGGGTTGAGCAGGTGTCCCATATGCAGAAGCTGTAGGCCTCGCTGCAGTCGGCCCTGGTTCGAATCCCGCACTGGGCGGCCCTTTACTGCATGTCATTCCCCCTCTCTCTGCCTCCCCATTTCCCGTCTCTCTCTAACAAGATAGATAGATAGATAGATAGATAGATAGATAGATAGATAGATAGATAGATAGATAGATAGATAGATAGATAGATAGAATACAAATGCCTACAATGTCTAAAACAATAACATATTCACAAAGGTGCAAAAGGGGGACCTATAGGTAAATTAGTGTGCTACAAAATTTGAGTGCAATACATAATTTAAAAACGATCAAATACTAGTCCAAAAAGGCCATGTAACTTAAAAATGAGCCCCTATCAGACAGATTTGGAATTTTAGGAATATTCATAACAGAGGATATAGTTAGCTTTACTCATAGCACAGGATGAGTGAGATTGATGAAATTCAGTCCTCCTAAAGACCGGGGAAAGTGAAAGTGAAAGCAAGCCGATGCAGGATCTCAGAGAAAGCAGAGACAGCATGAATGTGTTATAACTGCACTGTGTTGACTGTAAGGCCCTGCTGTGTTATCTGCATCTCTTATATCAGTGCACTTACCAGTCAGCCACTCTGGTGGTGTGTTCAGGTATCACCACTAGATGGAGACACGGCTATATGTTTGATTTTCATTTCCATATGGAAACAGCTTGAGGAGAGGTGGCTATGATCTCATCCCAAACAGAACGTTATAAATAGCATTGGAGGCATCTGACTGTACATGTTGTAAATTAGCATTCAAACTGAAATTAGACTGTTGTTTCATACAAAAAGCTTTAGTTCATGTAACTGCGTGTTTGCAGAGCAGATGAGATAGAGATGGAACAACTGTGTCCCTCTCCTCCCTCTATGTGTTTTTGTGCCTGTGTTGTGTGTCGCAGGCTGTGTATAAAGGTTTTGTGTGAGTAGCCGCTTTGTCCATGTGTTGTTTTTGTTGTCCCCTGCTGGGCTGAGCCTCGCAGGAGGCAGCGCTCATGCATCATTCCTTATCGGGGTCCTGGGCTGTCGGGAGGTGTGGTGACTCAAACGGCTTGGCTGAATAGTCTTGAATCACCCCCTTGTTAAATCTGGCCCATATAGGCTGAGAGAGGCCGGCCGTGCTTGCTGGCGTGGCATCCTGCTTTAAAAGTCAGATCTGCCGATACACACTGTGCACCTACATCTAAGCCAGGGCTCATTGGCACTGGAGGCAATTAAGTTCACCCATGCAAGTCAATTCAATTATGCATCTGTGATGAGCCCTGAAATACCACACAGCAAGACGTATGGTGTGGCCTCGCACTAGACTTTAGTTTTGCTTCAAGCTCCCAAAACTTTGAGGTTGAATATTGCCATCAAGGGAATATTCCAGTTTTTTTTTAAATCTCATTTCTAAAGCACATAATACAAAAACAAAGCAAGTTAAACTAATTCTCCAAATCTATTGTTAGGTGAGATCCCTTTTGTGTACCATGTATTTAAACTTGCAACAGGAGGTGCACTCATTATAGCTGCACTTTAACTCAACAAAGATCTTCATCTCCGTAGGAATCTCCACATCTTTGTTTTAATGTGCACAGAAAAAAAGAGAAAACTAAAAGTGAGCAAGCTGAGATTGAACAGCATGTAAAACTGTAGGAGAGTAAACCAGCCAGGCCATAATAGGAAAATAAATGGAGCATTCTGCTTCGCTATCTTTCTCACTCGGTGTGTGTTTGTGTGTGTGTGTGTGTGGACACAAACACAATGAGCTCTCTGAGGAGCTGTAACTCAAAGGGACGCTGACTGAGCCGGAGGAGAGAAAAACAAAGAGTAGTTCCTGGGAAGATGGCTGCTTCTGGCACCACATCACAGCTTGCAGAGACAAAGCAGAAGGAGAGCCTCGAAGTGTGTGTGAGCAATATGTAAAGCAGTGGTAATAGGGGTGTATAGCCAGGCTTAGTCATACAGGATCTCTTAATTAACAGTCAGTGGAACAGCTTTGAAGCGTTTGATGGTTTGGTTTGAGCACAAGAGGACCTCATCATGGGGTTCTCCTCCACCTGTAAAATAGGTTGCGTAACGTCCTCTTTGTGCTTCGTCAAGTCTCACGCTGGCTCTCCAGTCGCCACCATCTTACCGTTCAATTATTAGTCCAAATTCAAGTGGAATTGAAAATGTAGCCTCCATGGCACCAACCCTACTTATTGCTCACAATCTCTCTCTCTCTAGTGTTGTGTCCCTACAGGTGTCAGAGATGAGGCAAACAAACTATTATACAGGGTGTAGGGAGTGAGTGAACAAGGGGGTGATGTCATACACAGCCTACAATGTCGCACACAGATATCATAGGGAGTATCTTGGCTTGGAGCCAGAGACTAAGCAAGCAACAGAAAACTACAATATGTTATTAACTATATCGTAGTCCAGTTGTTCTCATGGCGATACGGGTACCCCAGGGGTACTTCAGGCACTCCAGGGGGTATGTGAGGTTTTTTTAAACATATATTTAAAAAAAATAGCATCAATTCAATATATCACTAAAATATAAGCGTAAATTCATGAACTGAATTGTATATTCAGTAGGCTGTTCAGTTTCATTATCCTAAAAAACCCAGAGTGTCCTCCAGGATGTTTTGACCCAACCTGGCACGTGCCACATAGCATCACCTGTCAATCACTGTCACCTTGACAACTCAAACAATGGAGTCGTGGTTGAAGCTTTGCTGAAATGCTGCTGAAGAACAAGTGCCAAAGAAGGCAAAATCACAGCCGGCAAAAATCTGAATTTGGAAGAAATATGTTTTAATGGGGTTTCTGTCCACAAGCTGCCAGATCTTTGTTAGAATCATAGAGGGCTATTTATGTTGCTAATTATTTGTATGTATTTTTGTATATCACTAAGTTAAAGGGACTATAAGGAGTTTCGGAAAGCAAAGTGTTTTCACACTACATTTCCCATGAGCCTCTGCGCGCACTGTGAAATTCTAGGCCGCCACAAGACGGACGAAAGGAAAACATTTGCCAAGAATGTTTTAATTAATCAAGAATGAAAGTCGGATCTGGCAGCGTTATTCCCATGACCCGCCAGGAAACGTCTAGAAACCAAAACTTGGAAATGCTGGGCGAGTCGACCACTAATAATAATATCAAAAATGATATACGTATTTATTGAAAACGGACCCATTAACAAGCGTGGGTAATGTAGATTCATCCACATGAGACTCTTTTATAACCAAAAGCAAACTCCTTTAAGAAGTTTAGAAAAGTTTAATAAATCCGATACTGGTGACTCAACAGGGCTTACATCACTGAAAAAAGGTTGAGAACTGTCCTAGACAGTCAAATAGGAGCCTCACGATAGACTGCACAACCTTCAAGACAAACCATGATCTAATTGTATTATTTATACATTTCCCTGAAACCCAATGAAATCACCACTTCTTGGACTCACCACACTGAAAACCAGCCAGCACGATCAACATCACCGGTGCTGTCGTGTTTATTGCCAGATGACCACTACTGGTTGTGTAAGCTGTAACAGTGTTATCTGACAGCACAATGCCTGGTGGTTTTATAATGGGCTTATTTCAAAATGACAGTTGTCTGTTTATTACAAAGAGCAGTGTTTTCTTTATCTTCATCCAGCCCTGAGCTGGTTGCTGGGCATCAGACCAAAAAATCTGAGAAAGAACATGTGTTAACAATATTAGAAGGAACGGTTGTGTTTAGTTTTTCAACATTTGATTATCTAAAGTTATGAATGTCATGGAAACAATCGTGGATATTTATTATTGTGCAAAGATAATGCTCAATGTGACAGCTCTGAGGTGTCCAGTTCATGTTTTGTTTTTTTCCAAATCTGTTTCGACCCAGGTCTGAGTGATGATGGTAACAGCAGACACTCCAAAATTTCCTTTCGTGTCGGTGGTGGACCAAAGTCTCTGACAGCTGTTGTGTCATGACATGTACTGTATATACCCAGCATCACACATATTATTTTTCACATCTCAGCCATCTGCACCTCCGTAATCCTTTTTCATGCCACTGTTTCCAGGAGAGAAAAAAATTGGACCTTTTTATTTAAAGTTAAATATTTTTCTGTTTGTCCTGAGAAGCAGTTAAATAAAAATTCATCTGTCATTATATTTAGAGCGAGCCACAGAGACACCAAAGGCACCAGCTGTAGTCTTTTAAAGGTACAAGAAGAGGAAGCTGATATGTGGTGGTATAATAAACCTCATTGTCTTCACGAGTTCTGCTGAGTGCCGCCACCAGAGGACAGGCTCATGTGATTATGTATTCTGTGCAGAGGGCGGCGTATCTGAATCAATCTCATGCTCTGCCAGAGAGATATTTCTCCATAATTTGATTCCAAGGCAGATCTGTGTGTGGGGAGAAAAAAAAAACACTACAGGTCACAAATGTTTGAATAATTTCTCTAATCATGCAGAACTCGCATCATGAAACACAAGCGAGCGTCAGTCGGCTGACAGCGTGCCCACCGGATGCATGAAGTGATGTGTCTGTAGATTTTTTTTTTCTGTTTGGATTGATGATGACAATAGTGACTGTTGAAATTGGTCAGGAAAAGACAATTACTCCAGTGTCGCGGGAGTGACACCTCAAAGTGGTCTTTAATCTTAATTTCAATGGCCTAAAGGGCACATGTCTGACACTAGGACAGTATTGATCTATGCGACTAATTTATTTACTTTCATCTTCATTTTCCTGGGCACACGTGTTTGGCCGGTTGACATGCTGTTTGAACCCACACTGACAGCAGTGTCCTTGTCATGCTCCTTTTAGGTCGATACCTGCGCCTGAAAATGTTCCGCGAGGATCATGGCTCCTGGATGACCATGTTCTTCAGCGCCATCCTCTTCCTCTTCATCTTCTCACACATCTACAACCTTTTCCTGCTGATGGCTGGAAGCATGGAGTAAGCCATTCAATCTCTTCTCTGTCTCTCCCCCTCTCTCTCTGCCCCGTTTCCCTCATTCTCTTGCTTCCCATTTGTTAGACACTGTACGCTCCCCTTTGGCTGGCGTGATTGATCTAAACGTCTCGCCTGAACAGAGACCCGATACCAGCCTGATTAATCAGCCCAGACTTTAAATCACAGGTAGGGGCCAGGCAAGGGGAGGGTGGTTAATCCTGAAAGATCACCTTCAGCACCTGCACTTATTCTCCCATGATCTTGACTTATTTTTTTTGACACCTCTCTGGCTGGAAACCAAGACGCCTTTGCCACGTTTCTCTCAGTTTGTGGCCGTGTTTTTTGTTTTTTTTTTGCTCCTGTTGCTCAGACTCACCTGCTGAGAAACCACCGTGCACAGCAGTGACACCCACACATCAAGTCGCTGACAGGAATCCGTTTATGCATTTGCAATGTGTCCGTCTGGAGGAAGGAAAACATGCCCTTGAAGCCAGCCATCCAGACGCGAGGTCGCCGTTAGGTGATTTACCATTTTGTTTGTTTGAGCTGTACAGAAAAAAAGAAGAAAAAAAAAAAAACAGTATGGCAGGTGTCTATTCAGGCACAAGCCTTCAAGAGGGAGGCCGGAGCTGTAATGGGATCTGTCTATTATACAATGCTGTTTTCCCATATTAACAACCAGCTATCACCTATCCATAAGGTGCAGGCAGATGAAGGCTATTAGCTAGCAGGCGAGGTATTTGTGTTTTTCTACGGCCAGAGGGATGAGCTTGTATAATCAGCCCATCTGTCACTCTGGCCGGCGCCGTGACACCCGGCATCCATCTTGCCCGCTTTCTCTTGGTCGGCCGAGAAAAAGGAAGCGAACGGCTGAGCGCAGGGGCAGGTCCGCCGAGACGAGGAAATGTTGCTGGCTCAGGGAAAAGTTCCACTTGCAGAGGCGCTGAGTGCATGTGTCACAAGAGAAGATTCCTTTTTTTTTTAAAACTACCTCTCATTTCAGCCTTGAAATGTCAAGAAAAGGGGCCCTTTGATAGTCTGTTAGTGCTTTTTCTATTTAATAGAAATGTTTCCCTTAATGACACCCAGAGAAACATAATGAGTTACCCAGGCGCTCTGAGAGACACAACATATAATTTATATCCATCTAACATGAGCAAGTCACACTGCATTCATTTTAGCTGCATCGCTTGTCCAGATATAAAGAGCAGCCACCATAACAGCTTATTAAACAATTACACTGGCTGACACAACACTTAAATCCAGCCATAATTATTTGTTGTGCGCTGACATAAGTGATTCGACGCTGTAAAGCTCTGCTCGCAAAGACAGATGGTGCTGTTGTAAAGCGATTGAACCCCCCCAACACCGCTGTATTTTAGACACCTGCTCTTCTCCTGGACCCGGAGACCCCTCCTTCAAAACCCTACCCCTCCGCCCCCGTCCCTCTTTCCCGCTTGTTTTTCTTTCTGCTCCAGCAGTGTGTCCACCAAGTACCCGGGCCCCTGCCAAAAACCATTAGTGTTCACATCTCTGTTCAAGACCGACATGTAAGAGCAGTGTTCACACTCTGCCAGGATGCCCCTCAGAAGACTCAGGGGCTCTGGGCTGAGAGAGCATGAATGCAGCAGAGAGGTGACGGAGGCTGAGAGGGGAGACGGGGGAGTCAGGGGGGGAGGGGGTGAAGTGCTCCAGCCCTGATGATGCAGTGAAACTTAAGTCTTTTGATCTATGCCCAAACTCTATTTGCATTCACCCCTCCTCCACCATTCTCTCACCCCACAGCGATGCTGTTGTACTTTTCTCTTTTGCCACAGCACAAAGGAAAAGTACAATATCCCTTTGTGGCTGCAGCTGGCTCTCTGTGGGAATGAATGGTGTTTTTCCTTTTCATTTGTGCTGAAAGAAGAACAAGCCGCTGTGAGGTATTATTACTGCCAAAGGTTTTTAAAGGGTAGGTATTTTGGCACAGGTTCGCTTGGCTTTGACATCTAGCCATGATGGTGCACTGCAGGGGGAGAGGCTCTTCTGGTGGCTACACAGGGCGTCCCCTCTCCTCACACACACACACACTCACACCCCGAACACATATTGTTCACATCTCACACTTCGCTCAACTTAGCTGTCAGGGCAGTGTGCATGCATGTGTGTGTGGCAGGATGGGGGTCTGGCGTCTGTCCCCCTGCTGTCTCCTTGACCTGCTGCTGTATGCTGCCTGTGCCCCTTTGCTCATTAATATTCTTTAATTTTCTCTGACCTTTGAGTGAGTCTTGAGCTTGATTTAATTAAAACTAGCGATACGTCCAGAAGGAGAGGAGATAAAACCGCCGCCATCAGGACAGTAAACAACAAACTGATAAATAAAAGCGTGTACATCTTTTTTAGATGAGAAGTATTTATTCGCGATTAGCGCTGTAAGATCAGCCCATCAGAGCCGTTATCTCTGAGCTCAGTCTGTGTAATCTTAACACATGTCCAACAGTGCATCAGCCAATATTTAAACAGCCACTTCCAGGTCAACAGCTATCAACCTGTTACCTGGCTTATGTCATATCGGGGAGAAAAAGCCCCGTCCATCACGGCTCCCTGGGAGCTGTAATCCACACTCGTTACCAAACCCTCACATCTGGGCTATTTGCATTTTAATGTAACTGTCAGATTAAGAGGGGCTGTTTGTGTGAAACCAGGGGAGTGTGACCGCCCAGGGAGTTTGACGGGCTTCATGAATGTTCTGTCACGCCGAACAATCCCATTCCGCCCATCTTACGGTGCCATTACCAAACAAAATCAGCCCCTAATTAGATGGTGTTATTTAATTAAGACGGCCCAATGCGTGGCGTACACATTAATCATGACTAATTTAGAGAAAGGGGGCCGGTGAAGTATTTGAAGGTGGAGGGGAAGAGGGGAGGAGGTAGGGGGGGAGAGCGTGTGTGGGAAGCCACTGAGGAGCTGTAGTGGGACAGCCAAAGAAAAGCTGTGAAATGATGTCTATACTTCTTGTGTATGTTACTCAGTAGAGGAGTAAATTGATGGATGTCAGGATGACGGGGTGGGGGAAACGGGAACAAGTGAGCTATGAGGGCGTGAAGCAGAGAGAGAAAAGGGTGGGGTTGAGCTGGTGGATATCTTTGATGAGGAGCAGAGAGCGGTGGATTTGGCATTTGACTACAGTGATACCCTGAGCGGGATTAGACCCCAGCGTGTAAGGGTATTTGCCTTTGTTTTCCATGATCCTTTGTGCTGCGTGTATTCTAGTCCCCCTCGTCTGTCTGTTTGCTTGTCTGGCACTAAGCTGGGGTAATACCATGGACAAGTGGATTTAAATGGCTGAATAAATAGCATGTTGTGGTATGTTGATGACTCCTGTTGCATGCGAGCACACATGGGACACGTCGCTGCCTGCAATGTGGCAGCATTTTCAAACAATTGGTTCTATGATCTGGGCTTTGCTCAAGGCTGAACGGTGTGACTCACAGGCTGCCTGTTGGCGTTTTAAGTGGATGGAGATGCTCATAAAGGGAGGTAAATTAAATTGTTGATTAACCTACAGCAGCTCCATTCAATTAAATACAAATAAGGAGGGGAGATTGAAAAAGCCACAAGGTTAATGGCAGTGGCTAATCCATTACTGACCACCAGTTCCCAAAACCACAAGCTACATTATGTCAGAAAGTGCATATGAAGAGTTAAGGAACCATCTCTGCTCACCACTATGGCTTCATTAGAGGAACTATGCAAGTCTGGTCTGCTGTTTTGCTAACCCTCCTCTCGGCCATGTGCATTTGTTTTTAACCGAAGCCAGCGAAAAATCAATCCATGAAGCGGTGGATAAAGTTATATAACCCATAATATATGTTACAATGTGTATATATGTATTGTCTTAACTGACATAAACAAAATATTACTGGTTGTCTCTGCGGTGTGCAGAGATGAGAGCAGGGACACCGGGGTGGCGGCCAGGTTGCAAGGTTGGTTTTCAGCCATGAGACGGCAGGTGGAAGGCAGAGAGACTCCGTTCTTACTCGTATCAAGTCATCACAATACTCCTGAGCTTTATTAATTAAAGTAAAGATGTAGCATAGCCACAGAAAAAATCCTGCTTAGTTCCTCTTTAAAGTACAGCTTTCTTTGTTACTGAGCTGACAGGATTTCTGTGTTTTGCTAATCATTTTAGAGCTGATGGTAAATGTGCCTTGTATTGAAATCTTGAATTTCGAAGGTAAACCAGAGAACAAATTAAAACCTTGTATAGCTGAATGGTTAGAGCGCACACCAGAGAGGCTTAAACACACTGAGTGGTGAGTCCTTGGTCATTCCTCTACTCTCTACCTATGATTCCTGTCCATTGCCACAGTGCAAAAAATCCTGCAGTAAATCTTTGTTAGTTATATCCAGGGTACTTCAGAGTTGACTTCTGATGGTCGAGGTGCTACTGAGCCCTTCATAGTTCCACCGCCGTCAAAGATGGTGTTGTGGAAGGTTGTCGAGGAATGCTCTACTAACATGAAACTACCAGGCAAGTGCTATTGAAAAATTTCCAGTGGCTCAATTCACTGATATTGTAAAAAGACATAAACACAAACATCCTCTTGAGGTAGGCTACAGCACGATGACTCTAACACAACTGATTTAGAAGTAAATCAGCTTCAGTATATACAACTTTAAGCACACGTGGTTTTTTTTTAGCATGTTTGTTTCACATGGACTAATGTAATTTGTCAATTAAGAGAAAAATAACGAACAATTGTTTCCATAAAGCCAAAATACCCAGGGTTCTTTGGTTCCAGCCTCTCTGCTCCGATAGAGGGAGTTGTTGGCTTGTGTACTTGATGAGTTTGATGAGGGAAACCAAGAAATTCCATTAGCCTCCGTAGCGTAGCTCTGAGCAGCTCACGGTTCTGCTCCGCCGTTCTAAAAATAGCTTGCACCGACAAATAAAGGTAACGAACCTACTGCTATGATTATGGCAATGGGCCAATTAGCCAAAATGTTTAACTATCCCTTTAATACGTAATTTCTTAGCATTACATGATTGTTAGAAATTTCCATCTTTGAATATACCATTTTTCAGTTGTGAGCTCAAAAATGCTTGAAATGGCACCTGTGTGAGGACATGTCGGGTTTACTATTGACAGTTTTACTATTAGACCTTGATAAACCTGTCGCTGCTTGTAAATTGCAGTGAACGTCTTGTAGGTTAGATTAATTGGTCTCTCTTTGCCTTCCTCACTCTGACTCTCTCATACTTCCTACACCCACACCTAGTTTCCAATCATATCTCCTGCTGTCTTTCACACTCCTACACATGCACATTACGCCGGTATCGCAAATGTGACTCATTACGTATTTAGTAACTGTTTAGTTAGTGTAAAGCTTTTCCTCTGAAGTCATTTCCCTTCCCTTCTCTCGGAGTGTCTCTGAAAACATAACGGCGCTATATGAAGCAGTGAGGTCAGTCACTTCCTCTCTGTTTATATTACCCCTCTGTTTTCTGGGACAGAGGGGAGGGGGCTCCATGTACGTCAGCGTCTCATTAAGAAGAACAACTGCAGTTGAAAACAATGAACATTACAGCCTTGACAGCAGTGTGTGTCCACTGGGAAAAGCAATACGCGTGTTATATTATAGAAGTGCGTACGTGCTGATGCGTTGCAGCAGCACAGATGGATCGTCTCTGTATGTGTTTTTTATTTTGTGTGTAGTGCCACATCACTGCGCTCCACGCAGTCTTGTCATCTCGTCCTTATGTTTAACCGTAACAAATCATATCTCTGATAACATTTCACTTCCGTCATCTTAAAGCTTAACATTTTGCTTGTTGTGTTCCTTGTTGCATTGATTAACTGCTGTTTGGAAGCCAGTGTTTCAAAAAAAAGAATGATGATAATAATTCATAAAGCATCTCTTGACATTTCCAAATACCACACACACATTGCACAACAATTTATTCTGTCCAGTGAAAACCCTGACTTTTTTTCAGATTAATTTGAGAAGTAAGGATTTGTCTATAGTTTAATAAAATATGTTCCCCTCTTAAGCTTAAAGCCAAAGTGTGTAACTTATTTGGCTTTTTATTAGCAAAAATCTAATATTGCTTTCATAAATACATATTTCACTGAAGTCGAATCACACCCGCATACAAATGAAAGCTTTCTCGTACCTTAGAATGAGTTACAAATCGTTGTGTAGTGTGAGGAAGGACGGAGGCACTGATGTTGCATTCAGGTGCAGTCAGACACCTGTATTGTTTTGCCTCGTGCTGGCGGACTATAGACGCTTGTTTATCCTGTTACATGCAGCATCTGTTGTCTGTCTGACATCTGCCCAATTTCTCGTGAATGCAACATCAAGAATATGTTCCGATATGCAACCGCACCGCTAGATGGGGGGAATTCCTACATATTATACCTTTACGAAGACCGTTTCATTTAACATAAGATCTTCTGAAAAATGCTTTTTTAGTTCAGTAAACACTTGACATTTGGAGATCCATGGTTTTCCAAAGACAAAACAATTGAACATTTATCACTGGTCTGCTATGTGAGATACACCCAGTAGGATACACACTTCCATCCTAATTTTCTCCTCCTAATAATATGCACAGCTCTGATCACCTGTGTTTTTGCAGCAGTGTCTTTGACTTCACCACATCCCGCAAATCTGACATTTGTGCCCCAGCTGTGTTAGCTCAGCAGTTGAGGATGAATTCAGTTTGGTTTCCCACTGTCTGGACTCAGGTTCATTTACTTTTTTATCTGCCTTACCTTCGCCTAGTTTACCTTCTAAAATTGAGGATGAAAGCAAAGCTGTAATTTATCCTCCGCATTACGACCGTCAATACCGCTGTTATTAACACTACAGCATCTACACCATCATTACATTAGTAAATCCTTTTTTTCTGACTAACAACTCCCTAACAGTCTCTGTTGGCTATACCCAAGGCAGAATATATTTTTTACATGTGCAATCCATAACCAGGTTAGCGACATATTCCACCGAGGGAGGAGGTGAGGGTTAATCACTGGGGCAACAAAATGCTGGAGTATTTTTCATTTCCTATCGTCGATGTTTATCTTTTAACCCTAACCATGACTGTACGCCAACCTGAACCAAGTGGTTATTATTGTAAACCATGGTGTTGAAAGTCTGCTAACCTTAATGAGCTATGAGTAATGTTAACCCAAACCACCATATTTCAACGGACCAAACCGAGACATTTTTATGTCTAAACCCTACCAAACATTAATCTCAGCATCCTCACATCATAACAGAGATTTATTTTTCAGCAGTGATTTATAATGGTTTTTGAAGGTGCAGACAAGGGCTGTCACCCTATCAGAAAACACAATGGGTAACTTGACACCAATGTCTTTAGTTTTGTAATGTAAAGGACTTGCTGGGTACATGTACTGCTTATGGACCCTTGTGTCTTATGAAAAGCTGATAATGGATGACCTGATACATTGCAGTCCAGGATATTGCCTGACAGTATTCACTGCCTTTCCTGGGCTGAGAGAATGATAAGGAATGAAGGACTCAATCTCCAGCCTGTCTAATGCAATGCGTGGTCTGATTCTGTGCTGAGTGATGAATAGAGATTGAGGGTTTAAGTTGCCTTGGGAGACGGAATAGTGATAGTGAGAATAGTGTGTGTGTGTGTGTGTGTGTGTGTATTGGCAGCTTTATGCTCGCTGGTAACTACTGCTGCTCAGCATTGTACACTGTAAATATGACCTCAGCTACTGTAGTGCACCGAGAGGAGACAGACAATGCATTTCAATGCGGAGCCAGCCAAGGTCGAAATTTGATGTCATGAATGCGTCCAGCCTTTATGGGGCAGAAGAGGTCACTCAGGAGAGGGCGCACTCATTAAATAACTGGCTGCCTGACAGAGGAAACAAGTTTACTAAACCCAGCATGAAAGCATATACCATAGGTCCAAGTGGATGGTGAAAAAAAATAATAGAAATCAGGGTATTTGATGACTCATAATAGTGGAAGCTCTTTTAGCTTGCTGCTTTATAACCTTAATTATCACTGCTCCCATGGGCCTTGAAAATACTTGAGTGGGGACTTTGATAAAAATAAATATTAATAATAAATCATTTTCTTCATATTGGTGAATATGGAGCCGTATAAGTGCTGGTATGACATTGACACTATGTGCAGCTGTGTGGACGGTTGATATGAGGAAAGAGAAACCTCATAGATTTCTTTTATAGGAAAGCCCTTTATAGGTTCAGATGTAGTTAAAAATTTACAAGCCCACTCCATTACTAACAGTCTTCTTTCATATAGCCACAGGAGTTCCACATTTAAAGGGGTAATCTGCTGTGCTTTTCATATTAATACATTTTCTGTGGCTGAGCCATGAGGGAGAAATAAATAATTTCAGTTATTTTTCTCTGATATTAATATCATGATGTGGCAGATGTATTGTGTATACTGTATGTAGTAAAACTTGCACAGAAACAATCACACTGATGCATATTACATGAAACCCTATGTCACCATCACTGTGATTTAATATCATTATTGGGCTTTGGTTATAAGATGATCACGTCTTTAATGCTGGGACAGTTTTAAATGGAAACCATTTAGTAAAATTCTAAAAGATTTAATGATTTTTCTCAAATATGAGGATTTTGTTAAATGTCAAATTTGATTAATGTGGGAACTATTAATCCGTTAGTTGGGCGTCAATTGTCAGGTATGTGACAGGTTTAATAAGCGGGAAATGAGTAACACCAAGCAATTATTGGTTTCAGCTTCTTAGGATGATTTGATCTAATTTGATAGTAAACTGAATATGTTTGGGGTTCAGATTTGAATTAACAAGGAATTTCAGTGTATAATGGGTATTTTTCACTTTTTCTCAGGTATTAATCAGTAAACCAAGTCCTGTATGTTAATGACTAATTAAAATAATCGTATTGAAACAGTGAGCTGAATATATTTGAGTTTTAGTGGTTTTAAGATTGATCCTTGGTTTGGAGAAATTCTAACATTTTCACTGTTCTGTTCCTGTGCACTAGACCTCATTACTCCACATTTTGCAGCCCTACACATCATCACGTTTCCACTGAAAGTCACGAACATTAATATTGAATTGTTGCCCGGCTCCAAGTCTATTACAACTTAATATAAAACAGCAGTCGACCTATACTGTACATTATTATCAAGAAAGAATCTGGTGCACAGTAGACGATCCGTTTAATGTTAAAGAAAGTGGAGTGAATTTAGATGGAGGGACTTTGAACATGAGCACTACCAGCTGAACAGACAGAGAAAAGTATCCTATCTGCAGAAAGTCAAGCTTTATTGAAACAAAATACAATGACAGACAGATTATTGTTCTCGCTACATTCAGACACAACATCACAATGATTTATTGGCACCGAAGATGTCACCAAAAGAAAAGAACCATGACTGTGCAGGTGACGGCTGTAACACAACAGTTACAATGGCCTTCCTCGCTAGTTACTGTCAAAGTAGAGTAACCTCCGAACTCACAACTCTGTAACCCTGTACCCTCTGTAGCGCAAAATTGTAATTTCTTGCATGTGATGGAACAAGACTTTGAAAGGCATTGAAACGTCCTTGAACATTATGTCTGAACAAGTGTGGGAAACCTGATAACATTCCACAGAGGGTCAAAGCTGGCTGAGCTGGCTGGCTGGCACCGACACTGCCACTGGCTCTGCGATTAAGCCACGGGAGCCATTTTGGGGCTGATTATTCATGGTGCTACTGTACTGATGTTCCACTACACTGAATTCTCTCATTAGGTCACCCGGCTCTAAAGGCCATTAAATTTTCAGTCAGCATGAATAAGTCAGGGAGTTCTGCCTCTGATCATGGAGTGCAAAGAGTCCCCAAACTCTTCATAGGTACATACATACATATATAGATATGGTATGGTCAGTGCCATGTTGTGTATAACAAAACAAAAAATGGAGTCCAGGGGTAACATTTGCTCAATTAAATTTGTGAGAAGGGCAGGGGTTGGCAGCAGGGTGTTTTTTTTAGATTTAAGGCCTAGCATGTGGTGCCAGACAGCATTTCCAGAAGTATCGATTAGAATTTCGCTGCGGGTAAATGACTCCCAATGGGATCTCCTTGGTAACTGGAGCAGTGCCAGGCCACTGAATGTCTAACTGACTTAATGCAGATATAAATCGCCATTCCAATCAAGGCCGTTTTATTTGCGGGCTTGAGTGGGGCAATACGTCACCTGCGGTACTCCACGTTTTCGTCAATAAAATCCTGTCAAAACTGTTAAACGTGTGCTGCATTGATGACATATGATTTATAATGTTTCCTTCCAGGGAAGAGTATTTGTTGCACAATTGCAGTAAACAGGTAGTTGAAAACTGTTGGCATTTTGGGTCACTGGCTTGTCACAATTAATCATGCTTCTTCTGTATTGCCTGTGAGCATTTATTATGCTTTTCATATCTGAACTTTGAATGAGAAAAGGCATGAGCAATTAGCATTAATTAAAAATGACGACCTATTAAGGCTGCAACATTAACTAATAGCTTAAAAGGATTACCCTCCTCTGCGTTTCAGCAGATTGTTTAAACTTGTATGACAACGACTCATTTACAAAGTGAATAGCACATTGAATAGAACTCCTCGTGCAATCAAATAGAGTATTTAATGAACTAGGTTCCAGCAAGGTTCCAAGCAAGGTTTTTTTTTCAGAGCCCTCTGTGCAATAGAAAATATTTTTATTGGTGTTTGTTTGCTGGTGGCCAGAAAATGACCAGGGAAAACAAAGACGAATGGAGCCATTGACTTCAAATACGACCCCTTGAAAGCACAGCCAGAGCGGTATCCATGGCCATCTATTATATTCATGAGTGTGACCTGCGGGGGGTGAGAAGAGGCTGGAGGGGGAGGTGATAGGCGCCCACCTGCTCCACTCAGCCTCTAAGACACTTGCTGCCAGGAGATCAAACAGGCCTCCTCGCTCCCCTCTGTTCTCCTCCTCTCTCCCCGGCACAAGTCCCATATAGGAGGCGACTGACCCACTTTTCCTCCCTCCCTGTGCTATTACCTGGAGAAAATGGAGTGATGTGGTGTGTGAGTGTGTTGGGTGGGTGGGTTTTTTTGTGGGGCTGAACAAAAGCTTCTCATCTTCACTTACTGTACAGAGATGAAGGCGTAACTAGGACTCCAAAGAAAGCATGTCATTTCTTATCAGATAATATCGCATGCGAGATTGTTTCTCTAATGGTGTGTCTTGACCTAGTCTATGTTTCGCTTCTGTGCCGCTGCACTTGATGTTAAGCTGAGCTCGCTCAGATCCGGCGCATTAACAGGAGGGATCTCATTGGGTTGGGCAGTGTTGATTTGAAATCAACTAGACACGAGACAAATTTGCCAAACAAATGGATCATTTGCCAAACGCTGCAGGACCAAATGGAAGAGGTGATACTGCATAAATTCCATTGCACTGGCGTAAATTGTTTACAGTCCCCAGGCTTTTATGGAAGGTAGAGCCATCGCTCATTGTTTTCACAGGATTGATATTGATTAACTCTGACAGCCAGCATCATGATACTTAGTGGCAGTGACCATTTTCTCTTTCGACCTCCATTGACTCTCTACGTTGGCACTTTCTGTCAGCCCTCCTCCTTCCTTTATTTCCTCCTTTTACCACCCTCATAATATACGCTGCATTTTTTTATATCCTTTTCACTCTTGGTCTTCTTCCCTTGCAGGCCTCACATGGTGACAGAGTACATGGGCATCAGGAATGAGAGTTTTATGAAGATTGCTGCAGTGGGGACGTGGATGGGAGACTTTGTCACTGCTTGGATGGTGAAATTCCAACTCTTATGCATCCTCAATGTTAGAGAAGTTTGCATTTATGAAGGCTAAGATATCATTTTATATCACAGTAAGTCTGACATTTGAATTTTAGTCCTGCATTATTAAAAACACGTTAACATAAAATAATACTTTTAGCCTCGCTGGCAGCACAGTGTGATAACTTACAGATATTCCTGTTCTGGAAGATGGATTTGAGTGCTTCGATGGCAAATTATCCAGTGGTTGCAGTTAATGCTCATCAAGACGGCATGAGACTAATGCATATGCAAATTATACCTACAGTACATGCTAAATGAGATTTCAAATTTGATGTTGATATATTTACAGAAATTCAACACCTTCATCTAATAGACCATGGCCAAGTTATTAATTGTTCAATGGCTTAATGCAAAACAGCTGTTAAAATAAAGTAGCATCAAAAATTTCAAAATCTACAAATATCTAAAAAAGAAAACAAAGGAGAAAAAAAAGCCCTATGATGAGGGATGAGGGAAACCAATAAATTATATTAGCCTCCATTGCGTAGCTTTGAGCAGCTTGTGGCTCTGCTCCGCCGTTCTAAAAATAGCTTTCATCGACAATTCAAGGTAAAGAACCTACTGCTAAGACTAAAGGGCTTACAGTATGACAATGGGCCAATTTGCCAAAATGTTGAACTATCCCTTTAAGATTAGCATGTCATGTTAACTTGCAAAACTCTTGCATGCTAAATGTTTTAGCATTAAGCTAGTTGTAAGTATGGTTAGTACCTATGTTACATTTCCATTCAGCTCAAAAAACATTTGTGAGTATTGAAGTGGGCCACAGACACATCATAGTGAATTTATATAGTGAAGCATCAGGCTTGTGAAAGTAAAGCTAAGTCTGGTGGTAAAGATACAAGAGTAACATTTATTCACCCACAGCTTTCTTTTCTTGTTTGCAATAAATCAGTGCTTGCAGTGCTACAACAGAAACCACCTTGAGAGATATTACCATACTTAAATAAGTGTATTAAAATCACATATATATAACCAGAATCTATTCTTTACACAGTCATCTAATTTCTAGGTCAGGTGTGACCCCTCAGCAATTACAAGGCACAGAGTTAGAGCCCTCTACACCGATCCAATTCAATCTGCAACCAAATCCTTAGAGTAACATGCGGCCGTGATCTAAGGAGGGTCAGAGGAAACAATGGATGCACTGGGAGGGACAGAGTATATTGGAGGAGAAACCTACCTCTGTTCATTTGTCAACATAAAGCGGGAGGGAGAGCTCCAGCGGGAGTGGACTACCTGTGGTGGGAGGAGCGGGGCGCTGACACCGGCATGCACACACAGCTGAGACAACTTGACAAGCTCCCTCACCGGTCACATTAGTATTCTACAGTACATACTGCAGAGAAAGAGAGAGGGTGGAAGGAGAGAGAGAAGGAGTAAGAAACAGAGGTGAAGGCGAAAAGGAAATGGGCAAGTCTGTTTGGAAGGTATACGACGGGGGGAGGAAAGCAGGGGGGTGAATCAGGGAGACAGAAATGTGTGTATGTGTGTTTGGCCCTGAGTTTTTCTTTCTTTTTTTTTCTTGAGAGAGAAAGTTGGGCCATGGCAAAGTGCTGATTCCAGGAATCACTTGCAAGGTTTTTTACATTCGATTAATTCAACAAGGCACTTTGAAGATGACCTCTGTGTCTCCTATGCATAGCAGATATCCAGCGCGTCTTCACCAGATGAGTGGACAGGAAGTGTCTGTTTTTTGCAGAGCTGCAGTGCCAGAGACATCCCATAGATTGCCTGATTCACATTCTTTTCCCAACATGAGCGAGCTACAGTATCTGCAGTGAGGCGCTTTATTGACAAATTGACCTTGTCTCTGCAGCCGCTTCACACAAAGAATAGAGAGAGAATTCTTTTATTCGTGCAAAAGAAGAAAAAAAAAGCTCTTTGAGCTCTCCGACAATACGATCTATTGTTGAATTCTTTTAATGGCATTAAAGTTGTCAGTGTGGAAACAGTGATTAATGGAAAGATAGGCACGACCACAACATTAATAATGAAACAAGCTAATATTACAGATGGCAATCATAGTCTCATTAGTATTTAATCACAGATGTAGTGTTATTCAGTATAGCTATTGTATAGTTATATAATATTATTATAAATATTCAATATTTGAATTTCAATAGGCATATATAGCTGCATTTCTAATGGGTGTTTACAACTCTGCATCATTTAGCATTGGTTTTACACAGTTCACATTGTATTTTAAAACTGTTAATGGTTTGTTATTTCTTTCTTGGTTCATATTATATTGTATTTGCCATATGATCATATTATTATGTATGATTATATGCCCAAATGTATGTGGACATGCAAATTGAGAGCTGTACATGTGATTGTTGAGGGTTTCATTCCTGCAGGGATTCACTCTCATTCAGTCACAGGAGCTTTATTGGGTCTGGGCACTGATAGGAGCTGAGAACTGGCTCATGGTCAGCATGCCAGTCCATCCCAGATGTGTTACAGTGTAGATAGGTTTCCTGTGTTACTTGTTACCAGAGCCAGAGTTGCTGTTTTTTTCTTCTTCCTGTGTTCAGTCTGAGATCAACAGATTATAGACTAACCTATACTCTTGTTTGATTTGTGCAGGTGACAGATATGATGCTCCAGGATCAGCACTACCCAGACTGGGGCAAAGCGGCCAGGAGATTCTGGAAACAAGGCAACAACCGGATCGTTCTCTTCTGGTACATTGTCTCTTCCTATGACTACACAAAGATTTTTACGACTTACCAGCTCGCTAACTGCATAATATATTCCTGCGGGCCTGTGCATGCAGCCATATACGCGTTATGTGTTCCATCCAGGCCGTTGCAGGGTTACATGCAGTCAATAGCCGTGTTAATCTTCCCTCACTCAGTGTCAGCACCTTTAATTAGAAGAACAGGGTGAAAATCAATGGACACAGCAAGGTCGCGGGGCAAACCGTAGCCCTGCATTTTCCTTTTGGTACTACAAGCTGTGACCCTTAAATAACTGCTAAACAAATGCTGCAAAGCATGTCTGATACGGCCATTATTAGAAAGCCAAGTAGGATTGTTCCCTGTTCACATGTATTACAGCAGCAGCACGCAGTCCCCCAGCGGTGTTCTTTCACCAGCGGCTCAGTGCTGTCAGTCAAATACGACATGCAAAACGCCTTTGCCAGTGGTTCATTTTAGGGTCACAGTGAGAAGTGAAAGGACATGTGAGGAAGGGGATACGGTCGGAGCAGTTTGACATCAGTTTGATATGTGCACAGAGAGCTCGCGACACAAGACATCTCGCACTTCAGACTTGGCTGCGGCGTTGAACATTTCCATTCACAGAATTGATTCACCTGCCGATTAGAATGCGAGCAGACAAACTGTTCTGTGACTTTTTCCGCAGCCCTTCATTTTATTGATGGCCGCCCCCGACTCGCTCCGTCACGATCAATGCCGGATTTGACGAGCTATCATTTGGAATTCAGAGCTCGAAATATGATTGACAAAAAGTGTCACTGGATATATCTCGTCAATATGCGGTGAGGGGCTTGTGGCAGTTAATAAAGGACGGCGCCAAAAAAAGGCGGGCTTTGCCACGGAAAAGAATCTCACTGTGAAATAATAATAATAAAATAAAATAAAAACTCCAAAAAATGTCTCTCCTTAACAGCTGAAGTGGGATAAGAGCTGGCTTGCACTATCTGCAATGCAGCCGGGCCGACGTGTGGTGTGAGAATGCACACACCGCCACAGTAATCACTGGGTGACATTGAGACAAAACACACAGCAGAGAATAACACCAGCCTTCACCACGGTGCCTGTAGTCAGACGGCTGTGAAACGCTCTAGTAAACAGTGAATGTAGAATTACTGCAATGTGACATGAACAGAACTCAGGAAGAAAAGCAACCGCTGCATGCAGGTTAAATGTAATATTTTGTGGCTCATGTTAAATCAGTAAATGCAGGAACATTTGTCTTCCTGGAAGCTTTATCTGCTGCTGTTTTTCAGACCCACGTATACGGTAATTGTTGTTGGTTATGTTGTTGTCTCTGCGAAAAGGTGCTTGATTTATCTTCTCAGGTAACTGACACTGGAGGTTGTTTGTTTTCCAACATATAGAGAAAAACAACTGTGCAGCTGCATTGGAAGTTTTAAAATTACAAATGTGTTTTTTTTCTCAAGGTCTTGACCTTTTTAATGCACATTATTCATATATTTATTACCTCTCCTTCCTTTTCTTGTATCCCTGCCTATCACCACTCCCCTTCACTTTTTCTACTTTTATTTTTCCTCCTGTCCTTCATCTATTCATCTACTCCTTTTCTCCCCTTTTTTCTTTCCACTCAATTCTTTCTCTTTCCCATCACTTTATCATGTCTCCTCACCTTGTCTTTCTCCTTTACTTCTTTACTTCCATTCCTTTCTGCCTTATGTTTCATTTTCCTTTCTGTCCTCTCCTGTCATTGTTTTCTCCTCTCCTCTCCTCTCCTCTCCTCTCCTCTCCTCTCCTCTCCTCTCCTCTCCTCTCCTCTCCTCTCCTCTCCTCTCCTCTCCTCTCCTCTCCTCTCCGCTCGCCTCACAGGACAGTTCTCATCTCTCTGACGTCGGTGGTGGTTCTGGTCATCAGTACCGACTGGATCAGCTGGGACAACCTGAACCGTGGCTTCCTGCCCAGCGATGAGGTCTCCAGAGCTTTCCTGGCCTCCTTCATCTTGGTCTTCGACCTTCTCATTGTCATGCAGGTATACCGCTCCCCTGTGGCCAATTAAAAAAAAAAAAAAAAACATAGAGAGCTGGGACGTCTCTTGGCTTACTCTCCTACCCATCTTGCCAGCTCCCCCCTCCTCCCCCCTCCCCCCTGTTCATCAATGGGGCACTGCGGCACAGAGCAGCGAGAGGGATGTTTGATCAGTCTCAGCTGGCATGGACACAAACGCACGCTCACATTCACCAGCAGCCCATAAAGAGATATACAAACTGTTGTTTACTCCTCCTTTGCATCTCCTCACTTTCAGTCCCTCCATCCCTCTTTCCCAGACCCCAGCCATGAACTCACCCTTCCCTCCCGCACTCCCCCGTGAGCCAAGTTTATTTTTCTTTAATGATGACTCACAAGATTGGACTTTTTCTCACTTTCTCACCCCCCCTTCTCTCTTTTTCCCACCCAATGTTCTCCCTCCCACAGGAGAGTGTACATCAATAAAGCCTGTGTCAGTGGCTCATGAATATGTAAATGTGTTTGTCTGGGCAAAAAACACACATAACTGTGTATTGAGAAGAGAAAGGATGGGAAAAAATAGGATTTGATTTTTTTTTTTTTTTTTTTTTGTAGCCAGGAGCCAGAACCGCAGGCCAATCATGTATGTGGTTTGACTGCAGGCCTAATTCAACACGGCTCAGCTCCTCCAAATGCTTAATGAACATATTTCACTTGGCCTTGTTGCTGGGTATTAGTGGACTCATTGCTAATAGACTAATATTTGGTATCCCCCAATATACATTTCTACTTAGTTGATTATGCTAATTTTGCAGAGCCTGCAATTGCATCTTATAAATACAGCACTCCACAGAAACCTGGCGAGAACACCATTGTAATTCCTACGGTAATATGTATTATAGAGCAGCTCTATGACTAAAAGTGTTTCCTAGACTCACTTATTGAAACAATTCATTATTTCTGGCTGCTCTTGGCAGTAATTACTTCACACTGAGGTGTTTCTCTCATTAATTTCCCCAATTATTGTGATTATGCCCATATATAGAAAAGGTTCACCCTACAGTATAAAAGCTTTTCCCCACCAGAGAGAGTGGTGTCTTGCTGAGCTTTTCCAGCTTCCCGATCGTATCACTTCCTGTTTCCAGCCACAGACCTGATGTAACATGACGTGCCTATTTTGACATCTTCGTTTGACTCCCCGAGCCGCTCCGGACACACGACTCCCTCTCCCTTTAACTCAGCAGTATATCATTCCCCCGCTCGCATGGATTTGTTTATGACGGGCTCGTCTCATTTTCTGCGCAGTGTACAGCAAGCACATTTACAACAGTTATTTATGAGTGGAGTTGGCCCGTGTCGTGAAAGGACCCGTACACTGGCGGAGCGGCCATCACCATGTTCCACCAGTCAATAAAAAACTCCACCAGCACCGTCCTCCCAACAGCTTCATTCACCTCCATCTTGGAGCACAGGGTACCATAGTTAATCTCTTATCTCCTTGAGAAAAGATGAACGCTGTTGTTCTCAAACTAATTAATGCCCCAATTAATGACCTGTCTGTTTTTCCCTCCCAGCTGGGGTTTTTCTCTCTCTTTTTTTAATTTGTTGTATTTGTATGTGTAATTGTACTATTTCTGTCCTTTGTGTATTTGTATTTCCACATTTACAGATGTAGATGATACACTGATGATGATACACTATGGAATAGAGACCTATAGCGAGGGAGAGAGACCTGGCTTAAATGCCATGCCTGTTAGTGCTATAGCAACACATACAGTGCTGCAGCTATGGAAGAGCAGAGGAGGGCTTAATTAACATCCAGGGGGCCATCACCAAGCTGTTATTCTCTTCATAGATGGCACAGGAGACTCTGGATCACAAGAGGATGTAGTAAAAGCATACATCGCTTAATTTTATGCAGCAAGACACTTTAAGCAAATAACGGGAACCAAGGGGAAATGTAAACCGAAGAAACTGGAATTATGTGCATCTTGTGTTTTTTCACTAACAGAGATGACAAAATCTAATTTGTGAGCTAATTAAATCGACTCAGTAGAATGAAAATAAGTATTTTCATCAGTCTGCATGTGATTTTCTTCAAAATCATCTCTGTTCATCAGGCTTTTTCATCGTGCACAGTAAATAGTAACTTACATAGGTTAAATTGTTTGAATATATAGAGAGACAGAAGAGAAAGAAGTAAACTGTACGTTATTTACTATAAAATAAAGCACCTATGACATTTATGTATAATTATTGACATGTAGCTACTAATGAAGGAATCATCTCCAGCATCAGACATGCAATTTTATGCCTATATTTACAATGCAATTTTAAGACTGCACATACAAAGTTTTTAAGAAAAAAAGAATAAAAACAACGATAAAAATAGAAAAAGTCCTTTGACCTCTTCAGTGAAAGGCAGCATGTTTTCTCACTGGTCAGTGAACTGCTTTATGCTGCAGTCTGCTGGGGCAGCAGCATGTCTGACCTGAAGGACAAGGAGGCTGGACAAGCTGGTTAAAAAAGACTGAGCCTGTGATTGGCAGGAGTCTGGACTCACTCAGGACCATATGTAATGTAAGATGCAGGAGACATCACCAACCACCCTCTCTACAACACTCCGCAGCCAACATCCAATCCCACCGCACAGCGGGACAGACAGGTTCAGGAGATCTTTTGCCGTCACTACAATCAGGTTATAGTATACTAAGGCAAAAGCTCATGACTTTTGAACTATTATTGTTAATTATCAACTATTACTATTGTGACTGATGAGCTGCTGGACACCTGTAATGCTCCGAGATGAATTAAGTGTTAGTCTTCTCAATTAGGAGAATTTAGTATTAAAGGAGACATATTATGCCCCTTTTCCACAAATTAAAATAGTTCTCAGTTGTCTTAAAGACATGTCTGTGATATGCTGTGGTCAAAATACCCCAAGGATCAGGCATCACAGCTCTTTTCATACTCTTAAAACAGCCCTGTTCAGAATGGCTGGTTTCAGTACCTGTCCCTTTAAATGCAAATGAACCACTGCTTGCCCCGCCCCTTCTACTGGTACCAAATAGGGGTGGTATTATGCAAATTTGAATCCTAGTTACATCACTGGAAGACAACTGAGGGAACAGCTCATAAAATCATGTGGAGATCAATCTAGAGAGTCTGCACATTACAGATTTCATTGTCAATTCTCACATTTTTGGGGCTGGAATGCAAGACAAACACCCAAATATATGTTAAAGAACCTTCAAAAAGTGACATTTCCATAATATGTCCCCTTCAGAGCTCACAGAACATTTTTATCTCATGTAAATTGAATACAACCTGATCCAGTATCACCGAACTGGAGATTTACATCAGATAATGTTATTGCTTATCTGCTCCTCTCAGTCAACAGGTAAATGAAAATGAAATTCCCACAAAGCTATTACAGCATTGCCTACAAGGAATTGGTACATATTTCGAGGAAGTCTCTAAATTTCCATGCTACTTGTTCTCCACCTCGTAATAATGCCTGCTATAGCTGAAAGCCATCAGCCACCAAATATAACCACAGAGTAGCAAAAAGAGCTAAGTGACACCACAGGGCACAGGCAGCTTCTAAATGCCTGTTGATGTGTTTTGACGTGCTGAAATCCCAGTGCACATTAGTACACTCCACAAGCTTGTAAACACACAGTGTAGTGTGGAGTCTACAGCAGCCGGCACCATGTTTGACCTCCAGTCGGTGTATGAAGAGACTCCACAGAGACCTAATATCAGCTAATACAAGAGAGTTCACTCAAGTGTTCCACATCCAATAAAGCATGATGCATGACACTGGCATTGGTCATGTCAGTGTGTTTATTGTAAAGAAGACAATTATATTATTCCCCTTTTCCACAAATTGCAGTAGTTCCCAGGTGTCGGTCAAAATACCCCAAGGATCAAACATCACAGCTCTTTTCAGCCCTGTTCAGAACGGCTGGTTTCAGTGCCTGTCCCTCTAAATGCAAATGAACCACTGTTTGCCCCGCCCTGCCCCTTCTACCGGTCCCAGCCAGGTTTTTATGAAAATCAATTCCAAAGACATTTTTTTTTGTCAATTCCAACATTTTGGGGGCCGGAAGTCAAGACAAACAAAGGGCCTTCAAAAAGTGATATTTCCATAATATGTCCCCTTTAATGTGTCCAATTTTTTCTGCTTAGGCTACAATATTACAGTTGCAGGCTAAATTTATACAACCGTGTGTGTCTGTGTGTTTCTCAGGACTGGGAGTTCCCTCACTTCATGGGTGACCTGGATATGAATCTACCTGGAATGTCAACTACGCACGTGAAGGTCAGGCTTCCTGTCTGCAAGCGTATCTTTAAAGAGGAGTACCATATTCATATCACAGGTACGGCTGCTGCACACAGAGATTGGGGTCATCTCACTGTTACCAAAAAAATAAAAAGATTTTTTTAAAAAAGAACATTGAACTTTCCCAAACAGTTCTCAACACCTTTTCTATTCATGAGATGTTCAAGTAGCAGAAAAATCAAAATTTCCACGAGGGGCATGAAACTTTGGCCTATTTCTGACTGTATGTGGTGAATACCAAACATCTTGTGGCTGCTCTACTTCTGTATGGAAACGGTTTGATGGTGAAAAACCACAGCAATTTATAATGCATGTGCAGCTGAGGTGGCACACAGGTGCCTCCACCGCTGCAACTTTTCTTCTTCTTCTCCCCCTCCCTGCTCGTCGTGGCCTTCCTCCCTCTCGTGTGAGCCGTGCCTCTCATCATCTTTCACAACTCTGCGTCTTAATGTTCTCGCAGAGTGACTGTATTTCCCATTTACAACTGTCCTCCTGGGTTCTCCATTTTGTTCCGCCGCGCGCACACGGAGACTCACAACTATCAAGAGAAGGCAAAAACCAATGTTCCCGTGCTAAATGCTAAGCTGTTCAAACGCTCAGTGAATCGGGAAAGGTCGTTAACTGTAATGCATTGCATATCCATTCGACATTATGGAAATGGCTCCGGCGCGACGTGATTGGTTTAACTAAAAGCTTATTAACAACATATCTTGGCGAAGGGAAGGGAGAGGTGTCACGTATACCCGCAGAGACATCTGCCTGCTATCAGTCAACCTGGGGAGATGGCTGTCTCATGGTAATGTAGTGATCTCGTTAGAAGATACTGTAGAGGAAGTAGCACCTGTAAATGGATCTATCTGTCTCGGTGCGTGAGCTATATGCAAAGAGAGAGGGGCTCCTGATAAATGAATGTGACAGCATATCTGTCTGTCTCAGTCTGCCCTCTAAATCTTGTTTGGAGAGAGCTCAATCTGCCTGTCTGTTAAATTATCTGTACAGTACGTGCATGTTTATTGCTTGCTTATCTGTCAGAGATGCCTCGGTCTCTAATGGAAGTCACGTGTCTTGTTACAGGTAAGTGGTTCAACTATGGAATCATCTTCCTCGTGCTGATCTTGGACCTTAACATGTGGAAGAACCAGATCTTCTACAAGCCCTACGAGTATGGTCAGTACGTCGGGCCCGGCGAGAAGATCTACACGGTGGAGGAACCGGAAACACTCAGGAACTTCAACCACAGCACGCTCACCTACGAGTGGCGCTCCACCAACATCGACCCCGGCACCAACCAGAGCTACGTGGAGCGGGACATGTTCCTCCACAGCCGCTACATCGGAGCCAGCCTGGACGTCAAGTGCCTGGCCTTCATCCCCAGCCTGGCGGCGTTCGTCCTCTTCGGGTTCTTCATCTGGCTGTTCGGGCGGTTTCAGGACAGCGAGACCTTCACGGAAAACCAAGACAAGACGTACGAAAGGATAAAGAGGAAGTCGCCGTCGGAGTACAGCAAGGACATGGGCGTGACGCCGGAGGAAATGCACGCGACCATGAGCGACACCCTGAAACGAGCGGGGACGCCCATGCTGCTCTCGGTGGACGGGCCGCACTTCGGAGCGACGCCCTCCACAAACTCCACCATTTCGATGGAAACCCAAGAGACACATCCCAGCATTGTTATCGACAATGCCTCACAGGAGGAGCCGGCGGTCTCTTTCGATGTCCACAAACTCTCTCCGTGACCTTATGAACTTCCTGAGACTTTGGACAGTAGACGTGCAGGCAGGCTGAAGCTGCGAGCCTCGGTACGCATCAGGAAGCAGTTCTTCAAGTTGTTGTGTTTCTTTGGATAACACCGAGCAGCGGCGAGTCGTTAAACACAACTCATCACGAGATCCATGAAAAGGACAAAGCGATACTCACCAAGCTAATGCGACAGCTCTTGCGGTTGTATTAATATATTTTTCTAAACCAACCTTTGTAAAAGCTCTGAAAAGAGGCACTGATTCCAATAACAAATACACCTTTTACAACAGAATGCAGACACAACGGTGCTCGCAACGATTTTTTGCATTTTCATAACTCGATTTTGTCATGGTAAAACTATTTTGGTGCCTACATCAGAGGAGTATTTCTACAGCCCTGACACTGCAGTATCACACAGTGTTACAGCTACAGTAGTGCCTTGATATTTCATATGTTGAGATCCAGACAGAAACCCATTCTGACAGTCTATACTACTTTAGGCAACAAAGTGGAAGCTGTCCCAGTTACGGTCTGGTCTGCTATATTAATGTTTTATATACGCTTTCATATCATATTGTATGGACAATTGTTACCTCATTTGATGGTCAGGCTTTATCATTTTAATTTATTCTCTTGCTATGTCTCTCTTACTCGATTTTAAATGTGTCACTCTTGTTGAAATGATATGATTATGAACATCAATATATGTTGATGACCTGCTCATACCCCCTCACTTGATATTAGTTGCCGAGATAATAAATGCAATCAGCAGAGATCAAATAGCAAACCAACGAGCCACCTCATGATTACTTATGTGGCTGCCGCACCTCCACTGAATACCAACACAGTTAGAAAAGGTGGTTTTGCCCTTGGCATAAACATGCCATTGAAGTGCAGGGGAGGCTTGTGCTCCAAAGCTCAGGGCTTCTTTATGTCTAGATAAACCTTGGAAGTTTTAGAAGCACTTTTTGCAGTCATTGCATGGAAAATATTTATTTGAAACATTAACCTGTTGTAAAGAAAAGAGAAAAAAAAAAGATTCCGAACACAACTGAAACCTGAAGCTTTGAACACGTTCATTGTCGTTTTACAAATTTTCCTTTGGTTTGCGGTTTCTTTAAAAATACAAATATTTTGGTCCAAAAAAAGTGTTCTGATTGATTTTTCTTTATCTGTAAAGTGCAAGTAGCAACTAAATTATTACGACATTACTAACTTTTGTCCATGTTTATCATGTATAAAGGAGTACTACTTTGCATATATTAGTAACCAAAGATGCCAAATAATTCAATATTTCCAAAAAAAATTATGCTGCATAAGAAAATTGTCTAATTTAAAAGAGATATATTCATGATGGTCAGAGTGGAATGATATTATGTGCCCTTGCATCACTCAGTATTAAAATATACTGTAATGTATCATAATGTCTTCTGGAAACTCATTTCCCTAAAGAAGCATATCTACTAAAAATAACCTCATCTTCAGCACTATTTGCTTTCATAAGTAAGTTTGCCAACAAAAGATACAGCAGCAGTGACGTTTGCCACCAGAGTAGCACTTCAGAGTTTTACAGTGATTAGCTATAATCAATAAAGTGATGGATTTCTAAACCAGGTCATTTCATTTAGGCATTTATATACTCTAATAGTAATAATGATGATCAGAAGTTTATTTAATTTGCTCGTGTCCTTGTTCTGCCTTTAAACGATCAAAATGGAATTGCAACATTAATTCAAAAAAAGCTTTTAAATGTGACTCCTTGGTATTTGCTTATGTGCTCATCCCATAATTCATTTGTCTGCTGCTTTAGTTTTCATTTAACGACCACTTTAATTTAAAGGGAACTTTTAAAACACAGAGACACTGAATCCAAAGTAGCAGCAGACAGAGCTCTGATCAGACTGTGAAGATTTATTCAGGCCGGTCAGAGCTTCTTCTCCTCCTCCTCCTCCTCCTCCTCCTCCTCCTCCTCCTCCTGCTCCTCCTCCTGCTGCTGCTGCTCTTTGGGTTTCAGTGTTTGCAGTGACACACACCTAAGATGTCTTAAAACGAATGAGATGTGTCTTTAAATTGAAGCGAACATAAAATGGAGACTATAAAGGTTACAAAGATAGACTGAGGAAATAGATTGTTTTAGTTCATTAACACATCATTTACATACAGTTTCAAATAGTATTTGAAGTGGAATTATTAATTGCTTCTAGTTAAACTCTGCAATTACTCTGGTGGCACACTCACGCTCTAATGCTGTACGTATTTGTGTTTGTGCGACTGTGCGTGCATGCAGGTGTGTGTGTGAGTATGTGTGGGAGGAGGTGTCCACTTACGTAAAGGATGTTTTATACAGTACATACCAAATGCATGTTGTCTGTATGTGTGTGAGCATGTGTGCACTGGAGGCTTGTGAAGTGTTTACTACACTTGTTTTTGACAGAGGCCATTCAGTGAAGAGGTCAATTTATTTAGCATAATTGGTTTCCAGCTCTGGGGCTCAGTAATTATGCTCTTTTTTTTATTATTACGGTGAAGACATTAGATATTAGTGTTTCACTAAAGGGCAGAGCCTCTCTGGACTTGGAGCATTTTTGTGATGTATTGTGTTTAAGTTAAGCGCCAGGTTTACCCCCTTTTTTTCTTTTTTTTTGTTGATTTGTTGATGTTGGGTTTGTTTATTTTTTGTTTTCTTTTTTTACAGCAGAGGAAATCTCCTTCCTGTCTCTGCTCGGTGTACTGAACATCTGTTGAACTTTATGTTGCCAATAAATTAATACATTTGTTATATACTCTGACTGGTTGCATATCTTGTTATCTAATTCCCCGTGAGGACAGTTCTATTTAACGTTTTTCTATATGCTTGGGAAATGGTTGCCAGGCAACAGCTAAGGTCAAGCTTCTTGCAGCTGCTGACCCAATTAATATGGGCGATATGAGAAATAATGATACTATCTTCACAAGGACACTTACACTACGTAGCCTGCATACACATGAAGACCTGCTCAGATTAGTATGAGTCCTGCTCCCAGCCGATCCGCTGTTTGATTTATGCCGGTGGGGAAACAGTTTGAATTTGTGATAGGTTTTGATCACCGCTGGGATTTGTTTACAGAACATGTGTACATGTTAATGAGTTATAGATCGGACCGAAAACATCTGAGGAAGAAAAACTGGACGCGTTATTGAGAGAATTGGTTTAAGGTGGCAGCTCCCAGTCTGCGGGGAGCCACCAACGCCATGGGGTGGGACAAGATAAAAATGAGGGTTTGTGAGATTATTAAAATGATAGGAAAAAATGTCCTTTGTTAAAGTTTGTTTTGATAATTACTTTTCAATTTTTCACCCTTTAGCCAAAGTAGAATGTAGGTCATCGGTCCACCTTGTTGGTCCAGGAAACATTTAAACTATTCTGTGTTTTGTCACACAATTTTGTTCAGACGTTCATGTTCCACAGAGGATGAACCTCTGACTTATTATCCAGCCTCAGCAACAGCAACTAAGACCCTTGCTATATCTGTATATAAAAGAAGAATTACTGTATAAGGCTATGGAAACCAAAGTGATTTTATTTTATAGCGATTATACACTTATACAAATATATTCATTGGCAGTATATTCAGATTTTGCTAATAAACCTTAATATTACACACTGTACCCCAACAGAATGGGAAGCAGTGTTTTAGTGGAGGAGGAGTTGGATGGACCAACATGTGACCATGATACCACAGGTGTAAAGCTCTGTGCAGCAGGCCTACATCAGTAACCGTTTATCTTGTGAAGAGAATTGTGATCACAAAGCTGAACCCTACCTCTCCACTCACTGTGAATTGTTAAGTCAATATTAATTGTATTGTGCCAAATCATCACAGCAGTTACGTCAGGACACTTTCACACAGAGCGGGTCTAGACAGTTCTCTTTGCAATATTGTTCCTAACACAACAAACCCCAGAAATAACTCATCCAACCAGTCCCTTCTGTCAGCCGGTGCTGAGACTCACTGATCAAATAACACCCAGTACCGCTCAGCCTCCTACCAGCACTGCCGTCCAACCACTAATCAGACCAAACCAAATTATTCAATTAACAAAAGATGCCTGTCTGGACTATTGGATGAATGAAACCAACACTCAAAACAAACTTAATTGCTATCTGGCCCTAAACCATGAATAAATATAAGCTGGCAGAGACTGTAAGAGGCACAAAGTGGAGACAGATCCTGACCACCTACAGACAGGCTGGCCACAGAAAGAGCACAAAAATATGTGGTAAGAATACACTTCCCCTTTGAAAAATGACAAATATGATATCATCAGGGCAGCACAGCGGTACAGTGGTTACTGCTGCTGCCTCAGCAAGAAGATTCTGGGTTTGATTCTCTGGGCCTGGGGTCTTTCTGGGTGGAGTTTGCATGTTCTCCCTGTGGTCTCCAGCTTCCTCCCACCCAGGGTCGTTGTATAGGGGGGCCGTTGTAAAGGTGATGATAACTCTAGGGGCCCAGTGCCCAGTGGGGCCCATGAAAAATCCCAGTAGTCTAATCTTTGTATGACTGATTTATTCTGCATAAGACCCTGACTAATATTCTGCTAAATAGATAAATATTTTTTTTTAAAAGTAGTCTAAGAAAAAAACCCCAGAAAAGTTAGGGGGTAGGGGCCCACTTTAGTATTCTTGAGGGGGCCCAGAATTCCTAGCAACGGCCCTGCTCCCAACAAGACGTGCACAGTGGTGACTCAAAATTGCCTGTAGGTGTTAATATGAGTGTGTACGTGTTGTTTGTCACTACATGTGGTCCTGTGATAGACTGGCCACCTGTCCAGAGTGTGCCCGACCCTCGCCTTATGTCAGCTGAGGTTGACTGCAAACCCCGTGCAACCCTGCCCAGACAAGCAGTAGCTGGATTTCATATTATCCAAGAGAGGAGCTGGATAAATACAATTCTTACCACTATAAAGCTTATTCAGGTTTATTATACACGTAGAACACACAAACAAACACACACATACACAGCTAATTGCTGTTTTTGTAATTTTCTTGTACATTCATTCTCTTTTTGATTCATTATATTGTTTTTTCTCAACTCATTATTGAATTGCCCTTGACACTGCAATGTTGTTCACCCGACATTCATAGCAGTAAAGCTTTCTGAATTCAAATTAAGTGAGCAAGTGAAAGGCAGAGAGCAGGAGGGCAGAGAAGATATAGTATGCTTCAAGTTCTTCATAAAGGTATATACTGTAGCAGCAGTGTTAATAATAATAATCATTATTGTAGCAGTGGGTGTGGAGCAGGACTGTGGGGGTGGTAGATGGCTTACAATCACAGGTCCAGACTCTCCATGTTTGGAGGCAGACAGTGACAGGAGGAGAGAGGATGAATACATACAGATGGAGAGGGAGAGGAGGAGGCAACAGGAGCTCGGTGCATTATGGGACGTTTGCCGACAGTCGATAGTCGCATAAATAGGGGACGGTTCAAGGAAAGTCTGCCTGGTCCGGGCTCTGGCTTAATCAAAAAGTAAAATTTAAAGGCTTCTCACATGTGCGGAGAGGGTCTCTGCCTCCAGACTAGATGATGGTTCCACAGGAGAGGAGCCTGACAGCTGAAGCCTCTGCTTGTGGAGACTCTGTGAACCACAAGTCAGCCTGTTCACTCCAGGCGCAGTGAGGTAACAAGGTACTCTGACCTCTTTATGATACAATGGTGCCTGACCATTAAGGGCTTGGTAGGCGAGGAGGAGAATTTTAAATTCCATCGTGGATTTTGCACGGATCCTGTGCAGCGAAGCTAATGTGAGAGAAATGTAAACTCCTCTCCTAGTTGTCAGAACTTGTGCTGAGAAATTTTACATCAGCTGGGGAGTCTTTAGAGACTTGTAGGAGCAGCCTGCCCGATAATAAGGAATTGTAATAATTCAGCTGAAAAAGGGAACAAATACTTGCAGGGTATGCCTGATTTGTGATATAGCTGAAAACAAGCAGTGCTTTAAGTTTGTTTTGTGTGCGAGTTAAAATAAAAAACAGATTCCAATCAATCTAAGCTATATCAACAAACAATCTGTTTTTGAGGTGTTATATTAATCATCAATAAAAACATCATTCTTGTGCTTTCAAAGGCAAATATGAAAAAAAAACTACTGTATGGAAACAAGTTGCTTGTTGTTTGTCTGGAAAATCTCTCATTGCCACAGAGTATTAGCAGTTTGACTGAGGCCTCTTCCAAGTCTGCCACTGAACTGAGAAATGAGATATTGATTTCTGAAGGACCATGCAGTAATTGAGAGAACACATCAAAACTGGAGCTTCAAAAATGTTTGTGGGGTGTTGGATCCTGATGCCCATGTTGTGTTACCACTGTATTGACCGCCCTTACACAATGCAGTGGATACATTCATGTTGGCCGCATTCACGATCGATGATGCTCTGCTCGTAATTTAATTTTTTTTTAGGCTTGTGTTTGGGTTAAAACCTTCTCTCTTTTTTCACATTCTTCATTACAAGGTGTTTGGACATATCAGAAATGAGAAAAAAGACAACAAAAAACAACAACTAGTGTTACACCTACAGCTAAATATAAACCAGAGCAATTCCCCAGAGGAGGAAGCCACAGCAACATATCAACTGGAATCTTCTCCACTGTCTTTGAGCTATCCTCCAATTAGATCACTGCATCATGTCCTGGCATGGCCCATCACTCCATGTTGACAGCTCCGTGACTCTGGGAGACCCTGTGAAATTTATCAGTGCAGTCAGTCCCAGCCAGCTCGTCGCTTTCTCCCTCAGTCCCACCACTAATCCCAATGGTTCCTGTCCCCAGTGGCCACTCTGGAAACAGAATTCATCACCAGCCCCTTCTGCAGGTTTCTGATACTTACAGAGGAACATGTGGGTTGGATAAATCTCTCAGCACATCCAACAACTCACTTGGTGCTCTGAATCCCCAGACGTGGGTTTGTGATAATGATGTCTGCCTAAGCTACTATTCCTCACACCAGGGTGAAATTGTGTCATTGTTTTTGTGAAACCGCGTTTTAAAGACTTAAAGGGATAGTTCATCCAAAATTCAAATGTCCTCCGCAGCAGCAGTATTTGTCCATATGATGGTTGTGAATGGGACTCACTTTTCTTCGTCCAAAAAGACACACCAAAAAACATCCAACTACCTCCATACTGCCCGTCTGTAATGTCCCTCTGAGGAGTTGTTCGGCCGGTCAGTGCTTTGCTGTATCTACTGTATACAGTGTATGTTTCTTTGTTGTTGTTCTACTCTTATATCCCATGTGCTAATAAAAAATCAATAAATATTGTATTAAACTAATATTTTTAGCCTCTGTGCATTGTCCAATAAACTACATGCAATAACCTGTCTTCCCATCAACGTTCTTCACAACATTTTCAATGACAGAACAAACACATTTTGTTTTTGTATAATTTGACTAATTAACGGAGCACATCCTGTTTATCAGCACCAGCAAACATCTGGCTCCCAGATGTAGTTAGTAGTAGCGAGTCTCAGCTACAACTGTAGAATTTAATAAATAACAATTCAAACAAACAGTTTGACTTAGGATTTATCAAATTGGAAAAGTCTTTTTTTTCTTTTTCTTTTTGACAAAATAGCCATAGTTTCAGTGTGATGGAGCAAATTGCTTCCTGATGAATTGTGATTACAGCCCCAGTCAAATAACAAAGACTGTGAAGCCTTTTTTTTTTTTTTTTTTTTTTTTACTGATCTCTGTAATTTTCAATTCAAAGTGCTTCTCCTTGTGTTTTAATTGAGGCTCTATGTTTGTGTTGAGTCAGTCAGTCCTGTACATCTTGCTGCAACAAATACATAGAAAAGAGAGTTAACACTGCAGAGATGAAATGTAAACATTCTACGTATTGCATAATCTGAAGCGCACATATCCGTATAATCTTGTGCTTTGCTGCAAAAATGGCGAAAGCCAAAACATATGAATACTTTGTGAGTAACTGCGTGCTCTCTATTCTCTCTTTTTGACAGAAGTAATCATGAAATAAATTGGTGTACGGGCACAGTGTACTGCTGGCTAATGCATTTTTTTCAATTTAAACTCCCCACTAAAGTAAAAGTGACTTTTCTCTGTCGCCTTGCTTCACCAGCCACAATTGCAATGATATGTGTGGTCATTAACAGGGAATATAGGACAGGCAGTGAAGTGGACTCCCTGTAGGTCCAAGCATCTGTTGCAGAGGGTTCAGCACTGCCATGGAAAATTGGACATTTAGGAGCCAGCTGGAGGACCAGTCTGCCCTGCTGTGCCACCACTACTCAGGTGCCCACTGGCTTGGTGCCACCACCAGCTAGAAGCCACTGGACCAAAGCAGGCCAGATGGTGCCCTTGCCAACCTACGAGCAGCCGCTGTGAACTGTCCACTGTCCACTGTCCCTCGTCCTATCATTCAACTCAGGGATGAGTTCGGAGTCATGATAACCTGAGGTGAAAAGTTTTTTTTTGTTTTTTTTTCAGGGTGGGGGGGGGGAGAGGTGCAGGGGGGAAAAAAACTCAAGTGGAGCGGAGAGTGTGTGTTGGAATATAAATAGATCCCATTACGTTGCGTGTTTGTTAATGTAAGCAGCTGCGAGGTAGAGTCGGGGAATCAGTTGGTAAGAGAGCGACTGCTCCACAGGGAAATAAAGTCATCTCCAGGCTGAACTCATTTGTCTGTTGCTGTGAACTGATAGATAATTATATTAGGAGCTTTAAGTGCTCTTCTGCGATACAAGTATTACTACCATCTCCAGAGGCGCAGGACAAAAGTAGGGAGGAGAGGAATCTGTGTGCTACAACGGGAAGAGTCATCGCTCTGCATCTCAATACGTGGACTTTGAAGTGTATTCAACACAAGTAGCCGCATTTGAAAGCCCATATTATGTTAGAAGAAGCCTACCAGTCCTGAATCGATGAGAGCCATTCATTTGCTTTTACTCATCAATACTGCATCAATGTGTATGTCACCTATAGGTAAGGATCTGACAGCTGGAGGCACATCCCTAATCCAAGCACACGCTAAGAAATTGATAATATAAATATATGACAACAATATAACAATATAAAACAACACATATGGAATTACATATTAATCAAGATTGGATAAGAAGAAGATGTGGTTGTATGAGGTAGTAAATAGCTGGTACATAAAAATGCCACCAAAACAATCCAATATCCCTTTAGATTTATGCTTCATACAGAAAACTGCTGTGTTTCTACATTCTGACGCACAAGTGCACATATGGAGCAGACTGCATTAGGATGCTCTGTGATTCACTCAGGTGACCTGCAGCTGTGGCGTAATGTATTCCTTAGCTGCTGGTGCTCCTGGGCAGATCTCCTGACTGGGAGTGCTGCTCAGTGATAATACAGGTAATGTACCAACAGAGCATGACTACACACACACACACACACACACACAGCCCCATGACAAAAACCTGAAATTACCCCTTTAAGTAATAGCAGCAATTCCACAAAGTTCTACCCTTGATGCACCATTTGAGTAAAATACAAAGAATGTATCAGCAAAATCTACTTATATAAACCCAACGCAGCAAAATGCCAATTGCGAGTGTTATCCTATTACATAGTAGTATTACCTCTAAGTGAAAAGGTATGGTATCACTTCTATAAATTGTAGGAGGTTGAAATAGAAATGCAAGTCGCTCAAATACACAAACAGAGGACTTAGAGAAACCTGCTGTTGTTATGTAGAAGAAGATTTTACGCATTGGATTTTAACAATTGTCCTACAGTATATAATCATCGAATCATGAAAACAATTAAATTAAATTAAATTAAAATGTATTTTGTATTTTTGTTCTTGATGGTTTAGTTCTTGTTCATGATGGTTTAAAAGTTTCATTCTTGGCTCTGGAAACAGCAGTTGATTTAAATAATCTTAGCTCAAGCTCCTTTTAGTTACTGTGTGAGCTTCATGAGCAGACTGAGTTTCCTCAGTTGTTAAACTCCACCTTCAGGCCAACATAGATGTAGCTTCTTAAAGGGATAGTTCAACATTTTGGCAAATTGGCCCATTGCCATAATCCTTATAGTCTCAGGAGTAGGTTTGTTACCTTTAATTGTTGGTGCAAGCTATTTTTAGAACATGGGAGCAGAGCGGTAAGCTGCTCAGAGCTATGCTACGGAGGCTAATGGGACTTCTTGGTTTCCCTCATCAAACTCATCAAACACACAATCCAACAACTCTTGTGCACAAGTTGTGACCTACACATTCACCACGCTATGAGATAATAATGGAACGTTACGAGACAGGGTTGTTTTAGAGATAAACACAACTTGTTCAACAACACTCTGTTCTAAAAATAGCTTGCACCAACAATTAAAGGAAACAAACCTACTCCTAAAACTAAAAGGATTATGGCAATGGGCCAATTTGCCAAAATGTTGAACTATCCCTTTAAACTATCTAACTAACTATGAACTATCCCTTGGAGTCTTACAGTAGTCTTCCAACACAATGTACATGAATAAACGAAACCCATACACAAGCCAAAAGACAAGAATTAAATGTAAATGGAAATACTTTATTTCACTATTACACAATAACAAGCTTGGAAAGAAAAATTACAAAAGAGAGAAATGGAACAAAATGCTACAAAGCACCACATAATATAGACGACTCATAAATGTGGCAACGAAACCTTATGCTAAACTGCCTGTACTCTACCTAAGTTATCATCATCATCATCATCATCATTGAGAATTTAGAAATCAGCAAAAATGTTTGGACATCAAGCACAGTCATGCCAGTAATAGTAATATCTTACAGATTCATGTAGCAATGACTCGGAGTGGGGGATGGTGATCCTTAAAGGTTCACACTTAGTGGTGAGACAGAACAAAGAGAGTGGGTTTGAGGAAACTGTAGTCCATCATCTGTTTGGTATGATATAGGTTTGTATTTGGTATAAAGAGGAGTTGAGGAGGCAGACGTGGGTCACACAGCATTTGCAAAAAACACTTTTACCAGAGACACCAGGTGGGTGGAGTTCACCATGTAGAATATAGTACAAGAGCTAGAAATCAGTGGAAAGTACCTGAAGGTTAATTTTGTACAATTGTCCGTATCTGACAACGTGTCATATGTTATCCTGATGAGTAACCACCATCCAGCTGGTTAGCAGGCTAAATCAAATGCAAACTATGCAAACACTATGTGACCCACCCCTGTGAGGAGGACAGTGAAGAGACATAGGGGTGGTGTTACTTTTTTTTGTTGTTTTTTTTTTACATGGAGAACACTGTACAGGTGCCTTCAGATCTGCCAGGACTAAAGGCACATGGGGTCCACTGAGCAACAGATGTGTCCATTCTGGAAATGAGAGAGAAAAAAAGAGAAGGCACATGAGTGGATTATCGTCACGCTTTAACCTCAGGTGAAAAAAAAACAACCCTTTTTGAAGCTCAGAGGATCTTATTCTCAGGTGGCGGCGGTGGCGGTGCAGCATCCTGACTGAGGCTGAGTTTGGCATTTAGGATTGCTCTGGGAATCATTTTGGCACCAGCTGATCCCAGGCAGCGATATTCTCCAAGGAATACAAATGCGAATGGTCACAGAAGATATTCCACTCTAAACTTTAGGTCTGTGATAAACTCTCCGGATCCTGAAAGGTTCACGGGGGGACAGCGGCGTATAAACTCCAACCGCCTGCACGGACCCTAATCAGAATGCTACGAAACAGACTGCGCTGGAAGAAGCACCGTTCCAAAACACTAAGTCTGCATTCGTGCATTTGAATTCAGTGTAAATCTTTGACATTTTTTGAAAAGATGGCATAAAGACTTTGAATATTTATCAGTTCATCCCTTGAGAAATGCTGCAGTCTTTTGTCTAAGATGTGGACATCATTGCCAGGCAGGCAGGGGGAGAATATGTTATCCTAGAAACGCTGGAGAGCGAGGCAGACTTGGTTGGTGGATTAGTCCTAAAGCTGAGGCAAACAATTTACACTCACAATTGGTAATGAAGGGGAAATTCGACTGCATAGTTTTCTCTCTGTGTGACTGTTCTACAAAACTCCCAAACTCTTAAAGCATAAAAAGTTGTGGAGGGCAGATTTCTCCACCTCATTTACCAGAACTTATTTCAGCAGTTTGTTCCAGTTCTCTAGACAGACAGACAATCTGAGGCTCTGTATCCTGTAAGTACTGTGTGTGCAAACACGTGTGCTTGTTTAACACAGTGCAGAGGGGAGAGCAGACTGTGACTCCCTGCTGTAACTGGACCAGAGGCCAAGAGACGAGGGGCTGACAGATGTTTGCTCAGTGCAGGTTTCTCCTGGTCCAAGGTTTCACTTTCATTTGTATTTAAAGAATTCGACACTGAGAAAATCAGCTTATTGCCCAGAATGAGATGAGAAGATCAATACCACGGTCTTGTCCATAGAACTGGGAGCTGCAGCCAGAACCCGGGCTAACACAGCCTAGCGTAACGCATGGAAACAGCTGTCTTGTCATTACTGTTGTTGCCAGGCAACAGGCAGAGACTTGGGAAAGTGACATCACCAATTATTTTAACACTTAGGTTTTGTTGGATGGATATTTTACAGGTGAGGTTGATACCTTTGGACAGAGCCAGGATAGCTCTGTCCTCCTGTTCCCAGTCTGAACTCATCTAAGTGTCTGTAGCTTCATATTTAGCGGTCAGACACAGGTGGTGACAAATTAGAGGAAAAAACTAAACAAAGTGTCTCAGTAAGGTGTTGGGACAGCGTGTGACATACAGTTTCAGTACTCCTCGGCACACAAGTCTCTGAACTCTACTTATAAGTGTTTTCCTGATGGTGGTGGAGAGGGAAGTTTACTATGTAAGTCCTAAGGTGCTCAGCTGGTCATAGAATAAAATTCACATAGTTTCCATACTTGTCAAACCATTCAGTAACCCCTCATGCCCTATGGATGGAGACATTGCCATATTTACTACCGTCTCTCCCATAGATCTAAATGCAGACGTCTATGGTATAGTGTTGCTCTCAGGCAACAAACCACTTTTACGGTGCCCACATGGCCCCTTACATTTTTTCAAAAATAAAATATCACTTAGAAAGAAACATGACAATTCTGTGACCGATGAAATGTGGGGCTGAAGTTTGACTGTGTCCTCAGGGGGTGAAGCAGTTCTTACTGGAACTAAACCTGGACGGGACACAGTACCAGCAAGTGGTCCAATAAATATCACTTTTTAACATGTGTGACTTTGAATAAGAATGTAGAAAAAGTATATGTGAAGAAGCATATTTAATTAAGTAAAGACGCGTTTTGTTCATATTTATATACTATAACTGTGGTTTCGCATGCATTGCCTTAGGGCAACATTGAGCAGTTCTGTTTGGATGATAACATGCAAATGAATGGAGATGTTTTGGGATGTATATAACTGTCACCACAATCAATGCTTTTGCTGTACTCTACTAATTATCTACAGTACCTTACAGGAAATGGATGCAGGGACAGTTTTTGATACTTTATCAATTATTGCCAAGCTCCCCCCCAACTTATTTTTTCCCCCAAATAAAGAAAAATCCACACCACAAAGGGTTAAAAACAAACAGCAGCAACATTGGTGCCTCAATGATCAACTGTCTTTCAATATCCTTTTGCTACAAAATCAGAATCTCCTGGGCCGGCCCAGAATTAGAGAACTTGTATAGAACGATCAGGGTTTATTATGTCAAAATGTCAAATTACTGTTTTAAGAACCAGCAGTGATGGAATATCCATCATATTCTTGTGAGTAAATATAAAAGGGAAATGGGACACAATCTATGGTCACTAATAACATCACACTTAGACATCTTATTCATCATCCTCTCTGCCCTCTATTATGGTTTTGACAAAAAACAGCAGCTGTCACCTCCGTAGGATAAGAACATCATATATTCTCTCCCTTGAGGCACTCACTATCGTGTGGAAGTGTTTTAGTTCGGTAAATATAGTGGTGGGTGCTCATTTCAGCATTTTTGCCTGCTTTTATCACTGCACTTATACATTTGGTGAAATGCGTCTTTCCTGTGAGCATAAGGCGTGTGAGCAGATCAGTATCAGCACACCAACAGCTGCATCGACACCTCCAGGCATATTATCACTATGTGTAATAAAAACAGCCGTGAGGTGTTAAAGATGCACAAATTGCCTCCACAATGCAAAGACCCAAGCACTCTTTTTTTTCTGAAAAGCACTAAGCCTGGGTTTTCAATGGATGGACTGGCTTGTGCGTCTGCCAGCCGAGCCTGCTGCCTTACCTTGCACTGGCACAGGGTGCACTCGGTGCCGTGTTTAATCCAGGAGGAGCCGCTGAAGCGTGAGATGTTGTGCTCGTCCGTGCACGTCTTGGTGATGTCGTTGCGGATGGTGTCGGCCTGGCAGGGGTCGGTGACGCAGCGGGGGCAGCACTCGCCCTCAGGCACCACGGTAAACTCACAGTCCACGGGCGGGCACGGCAGAGGCCAGCAGTCCACCTGCCCCTGCTGCGAGGACGGAGAGGGAGAGGGAGGGTGTGTGATGGACGGACAGACGGACGGAGAGAGAGAGAGAGAAGAGGAGAGAAAGTTGAGAAAAATCTCTGCTGAGGCACTCGTACATTTTCCGCCCCTCCACAAATTACCATGCAAATACACATATTTCTCCTGACGCTTTGTGTTTGCATGCTACAGGGAGCGTCCCTGCTTGATTAAAAAAAAGAGAGAAGTTGTTAAAGTACCTAGAAAATATAGATGAGCGGAGCAATCTTCCAACATAGTCAGCAGTTTTTTTTTTCAGACTGTGGAGGTAAATGCTGCAGCGTTTTAATTGACTTGTTCTAGTCCCACTCTCTTATTGTTGTTCCAATATTAATCTCACGGCAAACTTTCAGTGCAGAAAGCCTTATTGGATTTCTCCTGCTGCTGTCTTCCAGCCAGAAAACAATCATATCTGTATTTTGGCCAACTTGACACATCCTGCCTCCTGTATGTGAGGATTTTCTGGCCTGACCCACTTCTTCTACCGTCATCCGGGAATGTTTCTGCTGCGCACCTTTAAACATGAGTTTAAAGGGATAGTTCAACATTTTGGCAAATTGGTCCACTGCCATAATCCCTATAGTTTTAGGAGTACTGTAGGTTCGTTACCTTTAATTGTCGGTGCAAGCTATTTTTAGAACGGCGGAGCAGAGCCGTGAGCTGCTCAGAGCTACAGTACGCTACAGAGGCTCATGGGATTTCTTGGTTTCCCTCATCAAACTCATCAAATACACAATCCAACAACTCCATCCAACAAAGTTGTGTCCTGCACATTCACCACGGAACATTACAAACAGAGGTTCATGCAAAACCGCTGGTGCTTGTTCCTGTCAGAAAACAACTTAGTCTTGTAACGTTCCGTTATTATCTCATAACATGGTGAATGTGCAGATCACAACTTGTCCACAGGAGCGTTTTGGAGTTGTTGGATTGTGCATTTGAGTTTGATGAGAGAAACCAAGAAATCCCATGAGTCTCCGTAGTGTAGCCTGAGCAGCTCACGGCTCTGCTCCGCCGTTCTAAAAATAGCTTGCACTGACACTTAAAGGTGATGAACCTACCCCTAAGAGATTATGGCAATGGGCCAATTTGCCAAAAATTTTGAACTATCCCTTTAAACACAGAGGGAGATGCAAAAAACACACACACACATAGTTGCAAGGGGCCCAATGCACAATGTTTCCCGCAGGGGATATTTAATATCACTGAAAATTGTGCGGTTCAGCTTTTCAGATACGTTGTTGCAAATTAGCCAGGCTATAAAGCGCAGCCTCATGCAGCGCTAATGCAGCGCTAATGCAGCGCTAATGCCCACTCCCTGCGTCCACGGTAGTGTGTAAACATTTGAAGTGGGGAAATCCCCCCGAGTGGCAACTCTCTGCTTGCAGCCAGAGGGAGGGATGGGATGCAGCCTGGGGTATCAGTCCCACTCTGCGATAAGGGAACGCTGTCCTCTCTGTCTGTTTATGCAGACGTGGCCTATGATCACAAAGGAGGAAGAGATTTTGCCAAACAATCAGCTTTTATTTGCCTTTCACACAGAAACCACTGTGGATGTGTTAACTTCATCAAAGTGCAAAACTGAGGCTTCTCTTTCATTCCTTTGTGATATTTCGGGAGGCTATTATTTAAATCTGAATTTGCATTCAGTGTCCACCGGTATCTCTGCAGTTTAATCTCTTTGCCTTTACGCGGACAGATGTAAGGATTTGCTGTAACAAAATGCCTCCAGGATATTAAAAAGTGGTGACATTTATCTTTGCCTGGGAACGAGGCGGCAATGATCACGCTCTTTCTTTCATGTGCCTCAACCTAAAGCACAACCTATGGCTAAGGAACTCAATGCTTTTGCTCGTTTTTTTTGATCTTCTGGTGATTTAACAAGATAGCAAATCACAAGTGGCTCATGCAGTCTCTCTCTCTCTCCGCAAAAGGCCACAATCTTGATTTCAAATGATTGCACGGCCAACCGGAGAAGGATTCACATCTCGGTCTTGAGAGAATGTTTTGCCCATCTGCCTGCTGTCGCTGTGTATTTTAAGGCCCCCACGCTGAGCCAGCGGACAGCCGAGGCTCTGTTAAGTGTGGGGAGCATTCAAGGTTCATTTCACGTCCCTGTCACGCCACTGGAGTCCCTGTATGGTATCGCGCAGCAGCCTTCTCCCTCGCCGCCCTTTCAAGTGCTCGCTCTTTCTTCTCGGTGGCTGGTGGTCCCTTTTGCTTCGCGTGTCTTCTCCTCTCTGTGCATCTTTAATCGAGTGTATTTATGTCTGTCTGCCACATATGCACGGTTGTATGAGAGGATGTTGCTGCGGCGACAGGTGCGAGTACACGCATGTATACATGTGTACATACTTATGTTTGTATACGTGTTGTCGGTGGGCCTGTTGCTTGCTGTGACAGACGAGCCCCCTTGTTCTCAAATGTGTTTGTGTCTGCTTGTGTCAACATATAGAAGTGCTTATGGCGAGCGGGAGCCTCAGCCGGAGTGAAGCCGAGCGAACCCATTTTCAGCCGGCTGTGCTTCCCCGCCGCTTCTCAGCTGAGCAGTGATTTTCAAGCTCTCCTGTAATGGCTTTTTGTAAGCAATCCAAAAAAAAAGAAGAAGAAAAAAGCATCAGCCCTCAGCCCTCGGGTCCGAGCATCAGGTCAGCATTACAATGGCAAGAAGAGAGAGTTTTGTGTGTGTGGTGTGTGGAGGGTAGGGGGTTAGAGAAGTGGCATTGCTGTTGCTGCTCAAACCATAAATCCATCAGACCGGAGCCAACTTATATTAGCTACGAGTATGACTGATCTTTAAAGGCAACAAAAAAGCAGGGGAAAAGAAAAAAGGAGTTGTAAAGTGCTTGTCTGAGATCCACAGTCAAGATGATTTGTGAGTCACTTGAACAGAGGGGGTGACACTGTGGTGTGAGTGTGTGTTACAGCCGAGTGTGAGTGAGACAGCGCGCTAGAATGTAAAGCATGTTATTTGCATTTCATGTGCATATATATATGTATATATCCACAGGGGGGAGGGGCAACGCTGGTAGAAGATGTAGTGTTTTTATCAAGCTGATTGGGAAATGCTGATGAAATGCGAGGTGTAAACCCCTCCGAAACGGTTCCACAGACGCCCCCCCCACACACACACACACACACAGCTGAAGATGTCAACATCAGGAGAACAGTGCATATGTCTCACTGTGAAATATTCATGTGGAAAAACGCAAACGTTGTTTTGTTTTAGTATGAGAAATAGGACGGCATGCAGAGGACACTGGAAGCCACGGAAACAACAAATAACTCATCAATCAAACAAAAGCACGCACTTTGCACAAGCTCGCACAGATGGCGCACACACACATACCATTTCCTCCAGTTCTCTTAACCTTGGATGTATCCTTCAAATAAAAAATGTGTAATTCCATCACAGCAGAGAACAGTGCAGAGGCTCCTTTTGAATTCTTTAAAATCTCACTAATCACTCACTCCCCCTTTTCTTCTGCCACCAGATGAAAACCAATCTTCATTTTCTCCTCTCTGCTGACTTCCTATTCACCTCTTAATCACTCCCCCTCTCTGGCCACAAAACTTCTCCCCTTGACTTTCTTTGCAGAGCCCATCTCTCATTCGTGAGCATTTCTGCAGAGCCCGGCACATTTGTTACATTTATCATGCGGGCTCAGTGGCACAGCATTGAATAAACTGTGTTTTAACTTTTCACGGTAAAACGGCTGTGGAGCTAAGCGTTGACTAAAATTGCCATGAGAAAATTTCATAAACACAAGGTGGAGGAGGAGGGGGGGGGGGGGGTTGGTTGTTAAAGGGATAGTTCAACATTTTGGCAAGTTGACCCATTTCCATAATCCCTATAGTCATAGCAGTAGGTTTTTTTTTTATCTTTAATTGTCGGTGCAAGCTATTTTTAGAACGGCGGAGCAGAGCCATGAGCTGCTCAGAGCTACACTATGGAGGCTAATGGAATTTCTTGGTTTCCCTCATCAAACTCATCAAATACACAATCCAACAACTCCAAAACACTCTGGTGGACAATTTGTGACCTGCACATTCACCACGCTATGAGATAATAACAGAATGTTACAAATGGAAGTAAATTCATGCAAAATCGCTGATGCTTGTTCCCCTCGGGGGCAGTTTTTCTGCAAGCAGTCTCTGCATTTGCCTCGAAAACAACTCTGTCTCATAACGTTCCGTTATTATCTCATAGCGTGGTGAATGTGCAGGTCACCAGAGTGTTTTGCAGTTGTTGAAATCCCATTAGCCTCTGTAGCGTAGCTGTGAGCAGCTTGCGGCTCTGCTCCGCCGTTCTAAAAATAGCTTGCACCGACAATTATAGGTAACTAAACTACTGCTATAAATATAGGGATTGTGGCAATGGACCAATTTCCCAAAATGTTGAACTATCCCTTTAATGTATGCGTCTCTACTCACCAGGCACTGGCACTGCTGGCAGTTCTCCACCCACGTGTCCCCGCTACCGTAGGTGAGCAGACCGTTCTGGTGCAGACACTGGCTGCTCAGACGAGGGTCGCACTCCGGGCAGCAGAACAGGTCGGCGTTGGGGTTGTCGCAGTCGCACACCATCCTGCGGCACATGACTTGGCCAGCCTAGCGGGGAGGGGAGCGGAGCACAGAACACATGGGGCGGGAATTAAACATTGAACACACAATGCATGAGCACACAATCATATACACGCATGCACAGACAAGGCCATTTGTATAATGGGATCATTAAACATGTATGTTGATCGTAAATATTGTACAGACGGCTGCCTGGCTCGTCCCCAGCTACTGTTTTGAAGCTGTGTTTCATGGTTAATCGGCCTCGCCTCGTACCACGGAGAAGACACCAACACTGGGATATATTTCCTGAATACTGATGAACGGCAGTTCTTCAGGGGTTCCTGTTCATCAGCGTGGTGTTTGAAGAAGTGTTACTTTGCTGTCTTGTTGTCTCAGTGATTTAAGGTGCCTTCCACATATGAGAGCCGCTCTGGGTCTGGATTCAATTTTTGTCACATATTTCTCTCCTGCTCACTGCTGTCACTGCTTTTATGAGTAACTCTGCAGGCCATAAAGGAAATAAATTTAGTGATGTTTATTTCAGACACAATGCTGGCCAGACACATGAAAATGATTAATTAGCAGCTGCCTTTGTCTCGATGCTGAATCGATTAAAGTCATTTTCTTAAAGCAAATACGCCCCGAATCCTTTGGTTCCAGCTTCTTGTAAAGGTAAATATTTGTTGGGTCTAGTAGGGCCCCCGTGATATTAAACCTAAACATCTTTTGGATTTGGCAAAATGAGATTGGAATATTGAGGTTAGGGTATCGATATTTTAGGGCTGTCATCTTCAGCATGTACGTCAATCAAGTGTCCGGTGTCAGTGATCATATTGACGTCGACTGCATCCATTATTAAATCGCATGCTATCCCATGGGAACACATCAAATGAGTCCTCACTGTAACATGGAGAAAACAGCCAATACTGACTGAATTTACTTGTATGCTCCAATTAGAAGGGGAAAGATGAGGAATGAGAGGAAAGGCATCTGGAAAACCGGGGACAGTTTAGTACCTGGTTAAACAAAATTTAGAATTTTTTTTTTAAATATTTTCTAACTTAACAGCTAAAACACAGCACAAATAGATCACAGTTATGTTTCAACAATAAGTCTTAGTGTGAATTCCTTCATTTAAATTTAAATTTACAAAATAGATGACAGTTAATTGACTTGAAACTGCACAGTGTGTGCACACTGTTAAAGTTATTGCCGCGTCATTTAGAATTCTGGACCACATCAGTGCCCATGAACCGCAGCGATACCTAGAGATTCTGTAAATTGTTTTTTTTTTTGTCACGCTGATTAATAAAAAGTATTTTAATATTTGAAATGTTTTAGAAATTAGCAACCCGCAAAGACAAACTCACTGATGCGGTAAACCCCACCCATCTGCAGCTTCATGCAGACTGAAACAATGAAGGATTTGCATATTGCATGACCTCAGTCTGGACACCACGCAGTCTGTCTTCTCCGAGATGTTTGACCTTGGGTTCCCGCGTCACTTAGTTGCAGCCCTTCATCTAATATCCAGCTGTGTCCGCCCACCTCCAAAACAATAACATGTTTACTCCCCTGCTCCTTCAACCGCTCGATATGACTAATTTTGACAGGCAGCTCTTCCATCTCTCAAATCAATTAATATGACTCATTTAATTAGGGAGCCATTTCTGCCCTGGTCCTTTGTAATCAAATGAATAATTTGCTGCTTGATCATTCACTACCGACACTAATCCACTATAATCACCTTCCACTACCGCCAGACACTTGGTATTAGATTGAGTGAAAAGCTGAAATGCAAAGTATGACTGGTCCGTGACCTGATAATCATGAAGGAAAAATGTTTTTGGGATGATGGAATGAGTTTTCTGGACCAACTGTTCCCAAAAGCCTTGTCACTTTGGTGTCAGAAATCAATCAAAACAGCAACATCAAAGAGCCCAGTCACTCAGCTACAGTAGACCTTTAAAAATCACTATGTATAGCTTGCGTACTTTAATTAACAACAGCACTGCCACATCAGGGTCTTCTCGTGCCAGTGATACTTTCCGCACTGAATCTTTCCATGGCACTTTCATCCTACAAATCTCCTGATTTATTCAACAACATGGATAAACAGTAAAAACTTGCACCGTCTTTCATTTTGAATAGAACTGGATTAACTCTGTGGGCACGACTCGCCCCCTCTGCATGGCTTTGTTTGTTCACTTGTGACATTTAATATAGCAGTGGATTTTAAAAGCCCAGTTACTCCAAAAATTGGCAGAACCTAATTCCCCAGTGTTTCATAGTCAGACAGCAGCAGAAGCTGGCTCACTAGCTACATTAGCAGCTAGCACAATTGGCAAGCTAGCCAATGAGCAAACTAGAAATAAAGCCAAATGATTTAAATTTATTATATTATACTGTACTTTACATTATTTATAACAGGGCAGTAGAAACTAGCTCGCTAGCTACAGTACCACCTAGCACAATGGCCTAAGCCTAAGGCTTGCTGATAAAACTATTGGTAAAAAAAACAAAACAAAAAAGCTCCTTGACAACCCATAAAATAAAATGATCTACATTATTAATGTATTTTTGACTTATTATAGGCAGGCAGTAGCTCACTATCCAGCACAATGGCTAACATAGCTTGCTGATAATATAACCTCCAAGACAAACCAATGAATAAAACAAAAAGATTTAAATTTGCTAACTATTCCTTTGTTACAGGCAGTAGGCTAGTAGAAACTTGCTCATTAGCTACAGTACCAGCTAAAGCCAAGCTAACATCTACTGGTAAGAATAAATTCCAAGAAAATCCTGGTAACAATTTCTGCTTCTGTTTATCTTTTAAGATGTTGTGAATCTATTAATACTGTACAGTAACATACAGTAGAATTGTGATAGAAAGCCTGAATATTTTATTCTTGAAAAAAAAGAAAAAAAAGAACCTTGACAAAAGCCAGTATAAACAATGTATAAAATGCCTCAGGCCTCTCCCTGAACATGCCACTGGTTTAAAACCATATAGTTACATCATTGACTTCATCATGTATCATGAAAGGTAGTGAGTCAATCAGTCATCATGGATGAACAACATTCCCCAAGGAACTTTTGGCTTTTGGATTTTTGTGACTAGCCCTTAAAGGTCAAGTAGCAACAAAATCCACACACCAAAGTTACAACATCTGACCTTGAGAATGCCTCATAGCAATTGACTGTTGTGACTTCAATCAATGAATTGAATCATTTTCTGTGATTCAGCATTTTTCAGAATGTCAGTGATTGGTTAAAGTGGAGCAGTCTGTTTACAGGACAAGACAAGGTGACATTTGTTGCTGATTGTCCCTGTGGGAGATGGCATCATTCATGGGGAAGAAGAGGGGTAAGGTCGCTATGTTCTTTGTTCCACTCGTCAGTCTCTGTCTTTTACAACTGAGGTTTGTTCCTCTCTGTCTATCTGGGCATTTCTCTCTCAGCTTTTCTTTGTCTCCATGTTCTCTGTGTCCATCGCCCCCAGTCTCTTACCTGACAGGAGCAAACAGAGCACCTATCGCTGTCCAGCACCCAGATCTGTCCACTGTGCTTGACCTTGTTGTCATGGATACAGTCACCGGTACAATTATGCCCGTGGGGGCACCTGCAGTCATAGCCTCCCTCCAGGTTGAAGCACACAGTGTCGTTGGCACAGGTGTTCCTCCCCGTCTTGCATTCATTAATGTCTATGAAGAGCACAAAAAATATGACATCACACATATGCTCCATGCAGATTACACAGTTTCTGCATGAGTTCTGGTTTTTTTCATTACAAGCCTGGTATTTCTGCTTTAGCGACACGGGGTAGTTGAGAGAGCCTGTCCTGTCGCAATATGGTTACAAATTCAACATGTGTCATTGAGTCGATGTGCAGTTTTCTTTCCTGAACAAAACACTGACCCACCCTCTGCTCCTGTAAATCGCTCACCATAACAGTGGCACAGCTTCCAACTTCACACTGTAAAATACAGCGACTAAACAGTTTCCGCATGGAGTTTACAACTGTAATGTAACCCAGAAACCCATTTTTGGTCAAATTATATCTTTGCTTTGTTAGATGCAGACAGGCTCAGTTTTTTGAGAGTGCCTTTAATGTGCCCCCCCCCCTCTGCTCTCTCTCAGCTCAAACTGTCAGCCACGATGGGGTCAACGAGTGGAGCAGCGCAAGCACTATTGTTAAAGGCGATGCTTCGATGTTACTGTAGATTGAGGGTTTCCATTTTGACAGCTGACACTTCTCCTGACAGGATGTATCAGAGACACTGTTCCAGGAAATGAACAGGCAGCGAAAAGAAAGCTGATGTTTTGGGGGTTTTTTTGGAGACAAACACACTGGTAATGACATACCTATCCTATCATATCAACACTTACACTAGAGGAACAAAACATCTTGTAAAACTAGGGTTTCGATGAAGCATGACTCACATATTTCAACAAAGTTTAGACTAATTAAAGGGCAGGAATCAAAGAGAAGACTGAGACATAGAGAAAGACAGCCATAAAGATGTACAATTCATTTAGATATCAACAAGATAAGATACATTTAAATATGTAAATATTGATTTATGTCAAAAAAGTAACAAATAGAGAAATTATTTCTATTTAAGTCTTTGATTAATCATCCCCTGAAAATGTTTAAGTGTGGATTCTTACAACATGCTGTTCTATGTGTGATCAAGTGAAATATTTGTCCTTTATACATTTTTAAAAGCTGGGTGTATATTCAAACTTTTCTTCAGCATACAGTAGGCCTATTTTAAACATTTCTGTAAAGCAGAGGTGGCACACTCACCTACACATGATTCCCCATTGGCAGAAAACAAGCCGTTGTCATGGTAGCCATCGCGGCACTCACAGTGGTACCAGCCGGGCAAGTTGACACAAGTGGATTTACTATCACACTCGACAAAGCCATCGGCACACTCATCAATATCTGAGGGAAGGATGAGAGGAGAGGACAGGAGAGGACATGAGAAGAGAAGAGAAGAGAAGAGAAGAGAAGAGAAGAGAAGAGAAGAGAAGAGAAGAGAAGAGAAGAGAAGAGAAGAGAAGAGAAGAGAAGAGAAGAGAAGAGAAGAGACACAATCAGTATCATGTTGGTTTCAAAATACCCTCCTTACATTCAATGGGCTATCGAGCTCCATTCTTGCCTGGTAGGCATATTCAGAATTGACTGATTCATAATTGATAAAACAACGTGTCTAGCATTTGAGTGAATCTTCTCCATAGGATTTATTGATCAAGCATAGTTGCATAGCCAGAGAAGGACATCTGCATCAATAAAAGATAGCAAGGAATGAATGAATCTAATATAAAAAAAGCCTATTCTGAGAAGGCAGGGATGCAACGAGCTTGTGTTGTGAAATAGCAGTAAAAAGTCTAATGCAGTGTAATCCACCAACACATCAAGGCACACAAAGAAATCCAGAGGTGAGCACACACTTAGATTGAACTTTGCTTGGACATAAAAGAGTTTCTATGAGGTGATGTGAAGAGGCTCAGCGAAGGGCTTTGACACATCTTCTACCACAGCCTGTGGGCGGTTGTAAATACAGGGAGCTGGTGCTTGTTTTCGCAGAGCTCCACTTAGAAACATCTCTGCCTCTGCCTCCTTCTTCAGCTCTTGTCTTTAAAACAAGAGTGAGTTTTTTCTTTCTTTTTCCACCTCCGTCCTCTCCTTCTTTATTAGTCTTCTCTTTGTCCGTGTTAACTTGTTTCCAGCGAGCAACCCTGCATCTTTCCTATGTCGACGTCAACCAACGAACAACCCCACGTGATTTTAAACAATGAGCCTAATAGGCACAGAGAAACAGATCACTCTGATGTTTCAGATTATATTTAATTAAACTGAGGACCAGACCCACACCAGAGAGGAAACACAGCCTGTTATTACACAGTAGGGCTAAATATGTTAGGCCCAGACATGCACCGTGATTAAATGTGTCTGCATAGCCACTGATGGCTTTTTTATGATTGCGCATGATGCATGATGCTCTTCGCTCATTATGAAAATGGCTGTGTGCCGTGTCTGACCTTCTCTACGATTGCCTGCAACAGTATCCCCCACAGAGCGACAGACAGACGGGCTCATGGTCCCCCACCGCCCAGGCAGTAATGGGATTAAGATCTATTGGCTAATGAGCCCTCAGCCTTTTAATAGAATTTCTGCAGCAGATTAACCGTTGATCAAATGTCCCGCAGATTAGGGCCTTATCTATTTAAAAATTATCCGCATTTGTCTGACTCCAAATGCAGGTTTGCAAAAAAAAAAACCTACAGCATATCATTTTTTCCCCGTTTTCCCACATTGGTCAGGTTCAGCTCTCTCGCTCCCTTTTGCAGTGGCAGACTTTAAAGCGCTCATTTCACTAATTGCATTAGTTTGGTGAGAGCAGAGCACCTCATTTTACCCCCTTAGGACAGCAAAGCTGGGTTAAAAGGACACTGCTTAAAAATCACGAGTCTACAGCAAATGCTATAACTAGCCTATCTTTGAAAATGAATATACATTCTCCACCACTGCTGAAGGGAAATATCCAATGCTCTTTGTTGCCTGTGAATTTCAGTACGATAAAAGCACAGAGATGCTTTAAATGGGGGGTGGAGGGGGTGTCTTGCCACTATTGACTGAATTAGTGTGAATCATCCTTTTCTCCCCAATAAGGTTGTATGGAAATGTTCAAAGTACAACCGAGCAGTTTAGATACTATTTATAACAGACACTGATGGTGAAGTAAGTCTAAAAATATGCAAATGGGTTATTTTCAGCCAGTTTCATTCAGGCGTTTTAAAAGCTCGACTGTCGGGCTGTAACAACGGCGGGTTACACCCTCAACAAAAGATCTGTCGCTCTCCTCTTTTATCTCAGCCAAACCTGTCAGCTACAATTACTGCGTGACGCTTCTCAGCCCCGCTGTCAAATCAACTTTTTAAAGTGCCGCTGCGTTTTAGGACGGTGAAAGTCACCGTTGTCGCAACTCTCGGACTCGACGATGACTGAACGTGTGAGGTATACACAGCAGAGCTACGACACGCTCGCACAAGTCTACCCCCCCTCTCTTTTATCATCGGGCGTAAATGATAATGGAAGATCATTGTAATTAAATCATCAGCAATGACAATCAGACAAGGGCGCCGCTTGAAAGCTCTGAATCACGAGGCTTTTTGCTTTTGTTGAATCATCGATGGTGGATGGCGCAGTATTTTCTCTTGTTAAATCCTGTCTTTCCTCTCTCCGCTCTTGGGAAGGAAGAAAAAAGACTACACAAACAAAATAAAAAAAAAGGCTTTGTGTCTCCATCTCTTCCAGAGGTCGAGGCCACGGAATAACAGTTATTTTGGAGTTACCTCGGTGACTGAAAGACTGACAGAGAAATACCTACGCACAGAGAGGAGGATGACGATGGGCCTGGTGAGGAGAACGGGCTTGTTAGAGAAAAAAAGAGGAGGTAGAGGAGACAAAGAGGAGTAAAAGGAATAAACAGGGAGAGGGGGAGGAACAAGCGAAGGAGGAGAAAGAGAGATGATGGAAGAGGGATACTGCTCGTTTCCTGAGAGCTGGAGACAAGGGCTCTGTTAAGGAAGTAAGGAGCAGGCTGACGGTCTTTCCTCTGCTTGTATTTCTGCTCTGACACCACCACCACCCCCTCTCCTCTCCTCTCTTTCTTTATCCTCTGCCGTCACCTTTCCACGTATTGCTCTTTCACTTCACCTGTCTGTCTGCGTCTCAAAGCTGAGGCAAAAACAGGGCTGCCCTCTTCACCACCTCCCTTCATCCCTGCAGTTTGCTCTCCCTGAGCAGAAAAAGGAAGAGGATAGAGTTCAGTCTTCCCTGCCCTCTGCTTCTTCATCCCTCCCTTTTATCGTCCCCGTTTCCTTCCACCTCTTAACGTGGCCCTTGTTGCCTATTCTGATCCTTGACAGGTACACTTCTGTGCTTTGACCCCTTCCTACGTTCATTCCCTTCCTTCCTTCTGTCTTTCCTTCCTGCACTGTCACTTCCCTCCCCGTATCGTCTCTCTACTCTGACTGACAGACAGCCCCCAGGGGTTTGGATACAGTTCTGCTGCGTTGCATCACTCAGTGCAGAACCAGCTCCTGCTGCCACACCACATACATCCACCCGTACGGTATAATCTCATTCAGACTGGTTTCCAATTCCACTGGGGTCTACGTGATAATCCTGATATAGGCTTCAGGAGGAATTATTCAGAAACATCTCTGGATCTCAACTGAACCTTTTCCTCCCGCTCCCGAGTCACATGTGAGAACTGTATATAAGTGGATTTTTGAAATGAGCAGACTTTGTCATGTCAGATCACATTCACGGCGATCCCTGAGAACAGACCGCACAGCGTTTAGGTCGATGATAGCGTGCATACAGAGCAGTTATTGACGTGTGCACGACGCGGCGATATGGCCAGGCATGGATCGCAGATCGGTGCTCTTTTATGTACAGTAAAGTGTAATTGAGTGATTGTCGCTGCTCCTCAGTCTTCATTAAGAGAAGAGGCAAACTCAAATAATCAATCAATCATCATGAAACCTGGGGCAAATTGAGTTACACACTGGGTTCCTGAAGATGAAACAGACACTGAAACGCAAATCCATAACTGCGAGCACTTGAGTGGGAGAGTGGATGAGTAATCATGGAAAATTGGAAACAAACCTCGTGAACAACCGGTAGCTGTGAGTGCACACAGAATGCAATCACTCAGTATTACACTATGTATTTTTAACCCTTCCCACCTCCCTCTCATTGAATCACTGATATTTTGGAGCTACTTAATTATTTACTTATCTATTATCTATTTATACTTTTTAGACACAAAGCTGTGTTTTGCACATTGCTATGGTACATGTCTGTCTGTTAATCTGCTGTGTTTAAAGGAGACATTATGATGCCCCCTTTCCACAAATTAAAATTGTTCCCAGATGTCTCAAAGGCATGTCTGTGACATGCTGGGGTCAAAATACCCCAAGGATCAAACATCACAGCTCTTTTCATCCCCTCAAAACAGAACGGCTGGTTTCAGTACCTGTCCCTTTAAATGCAAATGAACCACTGCTTGCCCTGCCCCAGCCCTTTAACTGGTCCCAGGTAGGGGTGGTATTATGCACATTTGAATCTTAGTTACATCACTGGAAGACACCCGAGGGAACAGCTCATAAAACTACATGGATTTCGACCTAGGGAGTCTGCACATGACAGATTTTCTTGCCAATTCTCACATTTTAGGGGGGCGGAAAGCAAGACAAACACCCAAATATATGTTAAAGAGCCTTCAAAAAGTGATATTTCCATAATATGTCCCCTTTAAAGCTCTTGTATGTTGTATGTGCTGCGTAGTTAAGACTGTGAGTATTCTTTATGAGGCCAAAGATGAATTCCCACAACAGTGGACAATAAAGATTTTCAATTCAATTCAACTTTCAATTCAATCAATTAACTGTAAGATTCATCCACACTTTTAAAGTAAAAGCTTTTAAAGAGTGAAATCAGAATTTGTCAACTGGTTAAAAGAAGTGAATTTGAGGATGTTCTGAGAAATGCTTTTTTTAGCATCTAAATGGGAGGATGGATGCATCATCAGCCAGTGGAGACTGAAACACAATGCAGCTTATTCTGGTAAAGGCTATACCCACTGTGACATCTGAAGCCCTATTTTTATATCATCAATTACGAAATTAATAGGAAACGAGTCGCTTGTTGTGGCAAACCCACAGAGACACATCACCAAACGCTGCAGTTTTCCTCAGCTAGTGTTTCAGTGTCCTTCAGCTCAGTGGCTTGGGTTTTCAAGCCCACAATTTCACTGTTTTGGTTCGCTCTCTGCACTCTCTTATCAACCTCCTTTCCAACCACAGCAGACAGCTGTTCTCTGCGAGAAAGCTAATACAGTATTTGTTTCTGAGGAGGTGGTAGAAACACAGAGTTAGAGGAGTGGAACAAATGCACTTGCAATCACCAGAAACACAACAAATGAATGACAATATCACCCAGTGTTTCACAGATGTGCAAATACGCAACTTGTTGACTGTGCTAACTTGACGATTTGGCTCCAAGTGGCCACAACATCAGTTAGAAACAACATTTAGTAGCTGAAATGATTCCGGTTGATATTTGCTGTGTGCTATATGGCTAAGTTCTCAAACTGAAGATGTAGCTGTTTGGTTTCTCATAAAGCAAGCCGAGGTGCAACATTCAATAGGCTATGTACTGTATAAGTCAGACACATAGTCCATATGACAATTAAGACAGAAAAAGAATGTGAGGAAGTGTGTTGTACATACTTTCGCATAAGTTACTAATTCCATTGAAAACACATTTCATACACAAACCATTCATATAAATAAAGCACATATGAGACAGCAGTTACGAGAGAGGGTGACGCTAACATGCCAGTGCATTTGAAGCCTGGATGTGAGCTGATGTAGCCTCGTAAACCAGCCTCTCCTGGAAATGCATTTCATTTCATTTCTGAGGGAGAGTCTGGCCTCATCCCCACTGTCAGCGTTTGGGGTTGGCCGATTCAGCCAATCAGTTGCTCCTCAAACAGCAAAAACGTTTTTCCTTCAAGAAACTCAAACGCCACACTCTTGCTCTTGTTTAATTGCTGTAATTCAGTAAGAACTTCCCTTATTGCTGTTTTTAGGCTGCTCTGCTAGATAGCTCTGCTGTGGTAAGAGAAATGAAATGATTGGCCAAGGTGCTGTGTCAATCACAGAAATCTGAGCGGCGACGCTGATTGGCTCGGCCTTCTGAGGGTTTCAGACCAAACACTTACAGTGGGGATGAGGCCAGACTCCCCCTCAGGAATGAAATGAAATGAAATAGCCCATTATGGGCCTGATTATGATGGTATTTTTAGACACATACATGTGCATCGCAATCATGGAGTTTATTTATGTCAGTAATTCAATAAAAAGTGAAAGTAATACATTATATGGACCCATTACACACAGAATGACACATTCTTTATTTAATTTATTTTAATTGCAATGATTATGGCTTACATTTAATGAAGATCTAAAATTCAGTATCTCAAAAAATTTGAACATTACAAAATACCAATTAAAGAAGCATTTTTAATAAGGAAATGTTGGCCTTTTGTATGTCCATCTGTATGCACTCTGCATTGACTCTTCGTGACATTCTATTATTGAGATGCACCTGTATGTATGTGAGACCTTAGCTACAAAGCTAATGCGGGTTGGTGTGCAGTAGGCTGCTACACCATAAATACATTAGAGTCAGTCCCATCATGAAAATATCATCTTTCACTTTTAGGCACTGATGTCTCCTTAGAGTGAGAGCAGAGGACTTGTGAGGAAAAAAAAACAGATCTGTAAGTTGCAGCAGTTTAAATTCCCCCGGCCTCTGAGGCAACGGAGCTGACCAGTGCCCAGCGCAGCTCACTGCACTGCAGCAGCTACAGCAGCTACAGCAGCAAAGCTATCCCTGGGAGATGTGTCATCTAGGTAGAAGCAGCAGGTTGCGCTCAGCTAAACGCCAGTCCCAGCCATTAGCAGGGCCTAATTAAGACACACTAATTATGGGTGATGGAGTGAGTGCTTTGTAAGGCCGTCTCTAAATAAATAATGAATACATAATCATTGTGCTTAAACAAGCCGCTTGAGCTTAAACAGTCACAACCCCCCTCAACCCCCCCAGGCCTTGTGGGCAAATCGTGGAGCAAAAGGAGGGAAGAGGAGGAGAGCTGCAGCGATGCATCATGGGAGCTGTCAAGGGGTGAAAAAATTAATATGGTTTTAAATATTCACTACCTGTGCCTGAGTGTCGGGTGGGAGGTGCCCTGGGGGAGACTTCAACTGTGCTGAGGTTGTGAAGTTTTTCCCTTTTTTTTCTTGCCAACTTTTGTATAAGACACACTTGCTATTTAAAATTACACAAGAGCAAAAGCATTAACAACTGATCGCAACTCTCCTGGACATTTGTAGTCCAACATGCAAAGCCTCTGTCCCTCTGTTAATCCTTATTTCTTCCTGTTTGCTATTTATCCCCCTGGCTGCCTGTTTACTGGTCTATCTCTTCTTTTGTCTTTTTTGTTGTTGTTTTTTTTGTCTGCCCTCTGAGTTTTTTTGTCTGTCTGGTGTGTCTTTCTGTCTAAAACTGACAAGCTTCCTGGAGCTCGACATCAATGTAAATGAGGTCTGAGGGAACAAATTGTTTGTCTGGCCCCGTTCTGCTCTCTGTCCTAGTCAATATGCCAGCGTGACCTCAGGGCTTAACACTCCTCCTCTCGCTGCCTTCAAAGTTTCTTCATGAACTCACTGGCCATCCACTTGTCTCCTCCAATCCTCCACCTCCTCCTCCTGCTGCTCTTCATTGCTATTTTTCCTCTTCCATTTTTATACCTCATTATAAATCACCACCTTTTAGCTTCCTTTTCCCCCCCATCTCCTTTCTCCTCTCCTATCTCCTCGCATCTGCTGTTACCAAGTAATTAAAAATCCTATTCTTTCTGCACTTCTCTCCACTGTCTTTGTCCATATACTGCACATTCTTCCCGTCCCTTCTCCTTCATCTATCCCCATAACTTAGGAAAGGGTATAAAAACTTATTGAATATTTCATCGGGGAAACAAAGAATATTGAAGCTCTGATGAAAAAGGCGCCATTTCGTTTGCATAAACATAACGTTCTCCTCCTTAGACCACGTCTCTTTTATGAGAGCATCAATAGGGAAGACAAAATGTGCTGGTAAATGATCTCGACTTGAGAAAATGAGAGTTTTGCCTACTGATGAAACATCAATTTACTGTGTAGGTGTAATGCACAAGGACTCCCCGATGGCGCTCTTGAACATAACCCTCCAGCAGTGTGTAGGAGTCACAAATTTGAATTGCATCATTAACACCAAACCAAAAAAAATCTTTCATTTCTCTCTACTTGTTCTTAAAGAACATTGTTGACGCTAAATTACCCCGTGTAAGAGTCTCCGCCGCTGATTAAAAATGCTCGACGGGACTTCGGACTGCAGATGAATTAAAAAGATGAAAGTGAGAGGTGTCCATCCACAACATCTGATCAAATCCTCTTCCTCCCTCCAGCAGCCCGCTGCATCCTTTGAGAAGCTAGCAAGGGGCCAGCCAAGGACAGCAGAGATGGCCATTAGTTACAGAACCGACAGCATGGTGACAGAAAATTTTAACTAGTGGTCCGGCATCCTAATAAGCTTATAGGGGCTTGAAAGGAGAAGATAATGAGCTGAAAATAAAGGATACAATACAATGGCTACCTACCCATTCATCTCACAGGAACGGTTCAGCAATTCAGTCAATAAACATGCATCCGGGACCCAAACAGGAGAGAGGATGTTCACAGACGTTATGTCCAATTATTTTGTGCAAGGACTAAGAGCTGGTGAAATTTTTTTACAGCCCCAGGCCCTGTCTCCTTGGAGCTTCTTAGAGTTAAGATGATACTAATGCCTGTGTTAGAATTCTTCTTAGTTACATGCAAAAAGTATTATCAGTAAAGACGCTGTTCAACTTCTGTCAGACAAAGCTGCAGCATTGTTCACTTGGCAGCGTATGGGTTTGTTTAGTATATTTAACGGTTTAGTCTTTTATCAGTGTTTTTTAGTGTGCTGCGCTGAGTGAGACTATTTAAGCGCTAACACTGTATATATAAACAACCCTATAGGCCACGACAGGGGAAGTGGAAATTATGCGGGATGAGAAGAATGTCTTGAACCTCCTTGTCAAGGAAACATTCATGAAATCGTTGATTTGTATTTAACAGCCATGGAGTGTGCACGGCCCTATGTGCTGCTCTCTTATTCATCAGATGTGCAGAAGCTTTCAAGATGAGGACGGAACTTTGATGGACAGAGTTGTTGTACACAATACAATAAAAACAACTCTACTCTTATTTTTCAGTGCAGCCTTGAAGGAGATGGGTTTTTTGCTCATATACTGCATGCCTAAGCCTAGCTTTCAATATTATATTAATCCTGCCTTGCTGAAGAGCCACTTTTCTCGATGTTGTGTTTTCCATTTTAAATTACCTCTTTCCTGTGCATTAGTTGCCTATGTTTTTCTTTTAGCTGACCATTCAATTTGAAGCAGTTTGGGTTTAAGTGCAATATGTAGCAGCTCATTTGTTTGAAGCACACATTCCCCCAGTAGCATTTATTATAGAAAATACTGCAGGCTGGAAGATATGATTGTTGGCTTTAGAGCTTTGCTTTTGTCATCTACTCAATGATTATCTGTTTTCTCATGTGCAATTCCTCCTTAATGTGTTCTGTTTCATTTAAGGACAGTAGAGTTACTGTCTTAACATGAAATATGACACTGCCTCAAATATGTATCAGGTATTGGAGCAAATCTATGTATGCACCAGTCTGATTTATTAATTTCATTATTCAATTTTATATCCTACACAGTTGATCTGTGCAGCCACTGGAAGCTAATGTGACTGTTAGCAAAATGTCAGCAATTACTAACATTGAGTTCAGTAGTGAAAAGGCAACACTTGAATTTTAAGATGGGGCACTACAGTATAAGGACAGTTAGGAACTGCATTGTATGACAGTGAAATTAGATAATGGAAGAAATATTATATGACATTTGTGGATTTGTTTATTATTTACGAAGGGTTTATCCTGATGCTTTTCAAATATCAATGACAGCAGTTACATCCATACAGGGTTAGAAGTTTAAAAACAACAACGACAACAACAGAATTGCATTGGACCAATTATTAAAGTCTTAAAGGGATAGTTCAGCATTTTGACGAATTGCCATAATCCCTATAGTCTTAGCAGTAGGTTCGTTACCTTTACTGTAATTGTTGGTGCAAGCTACTTTTAGAACGGCGGAGCAGAGCAGCGAGCTGCTCAGAGCTATGCTATGGAGTCTAATGGAATTTCATGGTTTCCCTCATCAAACTCATCAAATACACAATCCAACAACTCCAAAACGCTTTCAAGGCAAATATAGAGACTGCTTGCCGAAAAACTGCCCCAGACAGGAATGTGCATTAGCGGTTTTGCATGAATTTACCTCGAAAACAACTCAGTCTTGTAACATTCCGTTCTAAAAATAATTTGCGCCAAGGTAACGAACCTACTCCTAAAACTATAGGGATTATGGCAATTGGCCAATTTGCAAAAACGTTGAACTATCCCTTTAAACTATACATAAATTCAAGTACTGAAATCTGGAAAGGGAACAAACATCAGAGAGATAAACCAAAACCAACTGCTAAGACCAAGGCAGCAAGGACATTGTTATACTAACTCTGTTTCTCTGCATACTGCAAATGTTGATGTTACGAGAAATAAATTATTCTGCAGCACAGACTGAAAATAAAACTAAACGGAGTCACAGCAGCTGCATTTTTATGTTCTTGTACTTCAGAAAGACACAGTGCAAGTTGGTTTTAGCACATCACACAGCATCAGTCGCAGGCCAGTGACCGATCACGACATAATGACCTCCTAATTCTTTCAACTGCGCTTATTGGTATTGAATAACAGTCATTTAGTTTGAACTCCATACAGCATCATGGCTATTATTGCACATTTTCTTCCTCAGCCTCTGCATGCTCGGGAAGAAAATGGAAGTCTATGTTGATGAAAAATAAACTGAATATTACAACACTTGCTCATCTCTCACCCAGGCCATATATGGAGTAATGCTAGCCCGGGGCTACGACACTGACTGTGCTGCATGTTCAGGACACACATTACATGGCTGGCCCTGCGTACATTTATATCCATGACTGAAGTGCATGTGCCCTGCCGCAGCTGTATCCTGCATAATTCATGATGTGTCAGAGTTCTCCGCTAGCTGGTGTCTGTCTGTCAGCACGGCATGTCCCCTGTCCCTCCCCATCCATTCCCCCTGAATGGTAATGACAAGTAAGCAAGCACACACACACACACACAGCCACAAAAAGACCAAAACACCAACAGCCACAAATACACAGAGACGGTAAACACATTAACACATTAACACGCATACGTACTTGTACAATTACACACAATCGGACACAAATATACACAAAATATTACATGTACGTACACCTCGGTACACGGAGAAACTTAAATGGGATGTCAAGTTGACAATCCCAAAACTGTTCCAGTCCTCTCATATGCAGACGTATACGTGTGTGTGTGTGTGTGTGTGTGTGTGTTCAGAGGTGCACGCGCATAAGCCGCGCTCGCCTTGAAGAGCTGCTGTTGGGTGTCTTATGACAGGCCGTCAGTCTGCCGCTGCAGCAGCAGAAGTGCTGGAGTCCCTTGGGAGACCTCTAAAAGCTCACAGGGTTCTGGGGGTGGGGGAGCCCAGACTTAGTGAAAGCTTTTCCATGTTCATCCACCCAGCTCTGCTTCTCCTCCTCCTCCTCCTCCTCCTCCTGCAGCAGCAGCACCACCGACTCCAACCAGCCTCATTCCGCATCCAAATGCAGAGGAAACTCACTAACCCCAGCCCTCCAACCACTCTCTCTGCTTCCATTTCCCATTCCATCGCTGCATCTGTCATTTTTTTTTTAAACCAACATCTCTGTATCTTCCTTTCCACTTCACCTCCTCTCAACCCCCTCCTCTTTCTCTCTTCCCAGTCGTTATCTCTCTTCGAATTTGGAAACTGTCACTCTTCCCATACATCTCCATCTTTTATTTCCCCAAGCCGCCGTGTCTGCCCTCCTTCCTTTCCCCGTCCTTCTCATCCTGCCCCCATGCCCGAGCACCATATCCAACACTACATTAACCTCCATACATCTTTGTGAGCTTCTCATGTAGACACCTCCCTCACTGGGAGCTCCTGTCACGGGCAGGAAACAGTAAGAAGGGGCCTCCCCTTCGCACTGACTGACTGGTGAAGTCTCTAAACAGTGTCAGAGGTTTTTGTCCTGTAGCGAGGGACCCTGACGGTGGTCCTGCACTGAAAAAAACCACAAGGAGGACAACAAAAAAAAAACATGCACACAAGGATGCTAGCTGTCACAGAGCTGACTGGGATGAGATGGAGAGGGATTGTGGGAGGAAGAGAGAGAGAGAAAGAGACATGCACACAGTAACAACAGCTGTGGTGACAAACATCGTGTCGCCTGAGGCATGGGGAGCGTGCAGGATTTTTTGGCGTGCGTGTGAGCGCTGGGTTGTGTTTGCGTCCCCGAACCTCGAATTCTAATCAGACTGAATGGAAAAGCGAGAGAGCCTAAAAACAGACTGATCCCCAACCAGTCGTCCTCAGCTTCCCCTCGTAGTGTGATTAAGAAACAGACGACTGTATTTACGCGAACAGTTGTATTTTCAGTCACATCCTTCACGTTCACTTAACTAGACTAGAATAAAACAGGCTTCCTCTCTGAGATCTCATGGTCTCTATCCATGGACATTGTTGGTAATGTGAAAACGGATGACACTCTCACGCATGTCCATTGAATATGAAGCTCTAACCAAGAGACACTTAGCTTCATTTAGCATAGGGAGTATAAGAGTGAAAAGTCTGGCCTTGTTGAGTCAGTCACCTAATTATGGCCATTTTCCAAAAATTAAAATAGTTCCAAGGTGTCTTAAAGACATGTCTGTGACATGCTTTGGACAAAATACCCCAAGGATCAAACATCACAGAACTCAAAATACTGCTCCAAACAGCCCTGTTCAGAACGGCTGGGTTCAGTGCCTGTCTCTTTAAATGCAAATGAGCCACTGCTAGCCCCGCCCTGCCCCCTCCACTGGTACCGATAGTCACAGGTAGGGGTGGTATCATGCAAATTCGAAAACTAATGACATTGTTTGACAACTGAAGGAACAGCTCGTAAAACCCCATGGATTTCAACCTCAGGAGCCTGAAAATGACAGATTTTTTGGGGGGCAATTCTCGCATTTCGGGGCTGAAAGGCAAGTTGAACATCCAAATATGCTAAAGAGCCTTCAAAAAGTGATATTTCCATAATATGTCCCCACAATGCATCTTGTTTGTTTGAAACAATTCAGAAGTGACTCATACAATTTTGTTCAATGCTGTGGGCATCACATACAATATGCGATTCCCCTGTGTTTAATTGGAGTCTGGACAAATAAAAACATGCCGATGCTAAAGGGCATTTCTGGCATGTACCACAGACCTCTTCATTTTTATTATCTGATGCTTCGTTCATTACAGTTTGAGTAAAGGTGGATTGAGGGAGGATCTGTTTTCATTAGTCTATAATCACTAGAAACTAAGAATCACTGTGTCCCTGTATGCTCTGAATGGGCAAGGTAATGGAAAAACCTTCAGACAGGGTCTGTTTTGTTACTACGTCGTAAAGGGAGGGGTATTGAGTAGCTCACAAATAGATGCCACAAGATCCAATACACACTGCTCCTTTCTGTACCATAACAAATCAGAGCTCTTGGTCATTTTAGGGAATGCACTCCCTATTTATTGTGAGCAGATATACATTCACCATTTAAGAACAAAAACCTTCAAGTAAGCTTAATATGATTGATGGGATGAAAATGGATCAGTGTGGGGAAAAAAACAAAAACAACTTTGTCTATTACAAAAAAATGTTTGCAACAAAACGAATGTATTTGTAGATCTGTGCTTTCGGGGTACGGAGCCATGAAAAGAATTATCCCGGACAAAACTTTGGGAGCGGAGCTATTGTGAGATTTCTCCTTTGATGGACTATTCTGAAACAGGTTTTTTTATGAGACACAGAAGACTCACAAAGGAAAGCATTTTGGAAAAGGAAGACAGAAAGAAGAAGGCGGGATCTAAAACAGTATTGAAGGTAATGAAATGTGTGATTGCCTGGATCGTGGCATTACTAAGGGACCAGGTCCTCAGAAGCCTTTTTCTACCGCAAAATGGGGAGGAGGATAAGTCATTATAGCTTAGGTGTGTTAACACTGTCTCTGTAGCTCTCTCTTACTCCTTCAAACACACGCACACACATGCACGCACAAACACACACACACTCTCTCTCCTTCCTCAGCATCTCAGTGCAGTACCATGAGGAAATTCATTTACTTTAAGACAGGCAGTAAAAAGGACGCCTCGTAAAAAAAAAAGGTCCTTTATGTGCAATCAATACCGAGAGGCAGAGAGGCTCAGTTTGCTTCGCTCAAACACGAGCGCACACACTGAGAGAAGTGTGATGACTTGACTTTCTATTAGCTCGGCAGCTTGTCTCCTGAAGGACACTCCACCAAGGGTTGAAGCAGGTTATGGCAAAGGGTGCTGCTGAAATACAGTCTTTCTTGGTTGCCTTAAATCACCAGCACCGTAGGGATAAACACACTGAGCTGGAAGCTGAAGTCTTATCACAATAATATGGTAGCTGATATATTTCCATACATAAGAGCAAGTGGTAATATAGTCATTGCTATAAACACAAGCTGACTTAATACTTGGTTAAGCTCTCATGCCCTATCGGATATCGTGCATCAGGAGTTTGTGCAGTCGTAATTCGGATGTGGCGTGGAGCCTGTGAGGAAGGAATGCCACGCTGATTAATATGGGCTGTGATATGGGGTAATTCCCATACTGCTGCAACTGCAGTTCAAATCCTCCATCGGGCCATTGGAAGAGGTACAAGCTCATTATTCACCATGGAGCACAGGCCTACACAGTGTGACGCAGGCACGGACACACACTCAGCCACACAAACACAATCAAACGCTCACACAGCGAATACAGCAGAGGAACGTCTCAGCATTTACAGATCAGCTGTTTTGGTGAGGTCAGAGCAAAGACAGCCCCACAAAGTGAGAATGATCACCGTCTTTTTTAAATCAAAAGCCCAGATGTGCCAGGATAACTAACAACTCTCCTCCTCTTTCCTGTTTGTCCTTCTTCTCCTGCTGGATCTGAAGAACGTAAAACACCCCCTCACTTGACGTCACCTCATCTCGCTGCTTCTCGTCCCTTCTTAAACATTCAGTCAAAAGTGCTCCTTGAGCTATTTTTGCAGAGAGAAACGTAGGAGGGAGACTAAAATTAACTCTTACCTGTCTCGCATCTCTTCCCAGTAAATCCCTGCTGGCAAACACAGTTGTTTGGTGAGACGCACGTCCCCCCATTCTGGCACAATCCATCACACATAGCTAGAGGTAGACCAGAGGAGAAGAGCCATTTCTCACTGAGATTAACGAGCATTAACTATGTAATTAGACCAGCAGCAGCATATGTATTTGCATACAGAATAAGAGCTAATTTTGTGATGTGATTCATTACAGGACTCGCACAAAATTATTATGCGTGATTAATGTATCTCTCCGTAGTTAATTCAAAAATGTTCATTATCCATTGGCAGACTGTTAGTTAATGTGTCCCCAAAACACAGAGAAGTCACTGAAGTTGACAAAATGCAATGGAACTAAATGTAAAAAGGAAAGAAAAATAAGACAAAAAAGTCCAGAGAATTGAAGCAAAACAGGGCGATATATTCTGACTTCTACTAGTCTCTGAAATTCCCTATAATGCTGAACAGTTTTTTTCACAAAGTCCTTCCCTTGCTCTAACACCTAAGCCAGGATGAGCTGATTATCTGATTAATCGATTGGTCGACTGACAGAATAATAATTGGTACCTGTAATAATTGATTAATCTTAAATCAATCAATCAATTATGAGAAGTACCAGCTTCTCATAATTCACCTCTTCTCATCTTATTCAATGGAAATCTGAATAATCTTTGTTAGAGGTTAGAGTAACTATTTGATGGCACCACCTTAGCCTTTATTAAACTTTCATATTGGCTATTTTCTAATATTCTTTTAGATTTAGCGACTTATCTAGAAAATAATTAGAAGATTAATTGATAATGAAAATATTACTTTGTTCTCACAGCAGCAGTTAATTCAATTCTAGAGAGCTGCTCCCGAGCCACATGAGACACTGTAAAACTGTTTTCACAGGATTTGTTATGGCCCCCGTGACGAGTAAACGTATCTTTATGTGAAAAAACGGTGCAGTTCCACTTTAAATAGATTTCTAATCAAGGGATTAATTACAAACAGAAAAGCAAACAGAGAGAAGCACCCATTAAGCTGGGGCCACAGAAGGCTTTTCACTAGGTGCTGCCAAGAATACAAACACAATACAGTTTACATGGTGGTGATAAATGTGAGTATCCTTGAACTGTGAAGATTTTTTATTTTCCTTATTATATCATTCTATTTTTTCTATAGATATCGTTGGATTAGTGAGGTTAAATCTTTTTTTTGTGTGACTTGTTCATTTCTTATTTTACAGAGCAAACCGCTTCTTTTATGTAAGAGGGGATGTTCTGTTGGTGTTTACCACAAAACGTCAATACGGACCAACTTCTCTCATGAATAACAACTGCAAAATCCTCTCAGCGAATTATTTAAATTACTTGAAGGAAGAGTTCAAGTATTTTAAAGAAAGAAAACGTCTCTGTCAAATTTTATTTGTATACTTCTCTGTGTGCCATGTAATGTAAGGGGATAGTTTATATCTGACAAATGTTTCACCACTGCAAATGTTATTTGTGGTGTGTTTAAAGTCCAAGTGGGCTGTGCACATGACACAAAAAACAGCAGCAAGTAATGCTCACCTTTGCAGACTGTTCCATTACCGGTGTAGCCAGGCTTACAGGAGCAGCTGTGTCCTCCAACCATGTTGAAGCACAAGGCATTCTCGTCGCAGTTGTGGAGTCCACTGAGGCACTCATCATGCTCTGCAGGAGGTAAAGCAAGGTTCATTCACTTGTAAAGGGCCTTTCAAAGAAGAGTTCAACAACACCGTACAATATACAAACAGAGGAGAAAGCCATTTTAAAGTTAGGCAAACATTACAAAACAAAGTGCATCTTAAACAAACAAGATTTTGACATCTTCTTACTGGCTGAAGACCTGAGCAATCTCTGGGGTCTCACTTGAGCAATGTGGACATGCTATCTGTGTAAGCCTAGTAGGTGATTAGACGATTCCTAAAATCAATTCTAAAGTTAATGAGCTGAGCTTCCATTGTAGAGATGGAAAGGAGAGGGACCCAGGATGGAGCCCTGAGGCACACCTCAAGTCAGTAGAGCCGATAATCATCAGTATCTACAGAAAGACTCCTATCTGGTGATGAATATAGAATAGAATAGAGAAGTCAATGGGGTAAAAGCTGCACTTTGGTCAAGCAGCTACAAGACAACAGAGCAAGCATGCGTTTAAAGGAGCTCTTTAGTCATACTATATGTGAAAAATATCATTAAATAGACAAGTGAAAAAAGGAGCAGCAACAGTTCACACATCAGAAATGCTAATCAGCATACTGTCAAAAAATAACACTTGATTAGAGAAAGCTGAATGTTTGTTTTCCTGGTAAATATGAGGAATGATCACAGCCAGCTGGTAGTTTGTTTAACTATGCTGAAATAAGATTTCAAACACAGTCTGGGATTAAATGACTTGATCGTTACACAGCTGGGAATCTAGTAATAAGACATCAGTGACACACAGCCAACTGGAGGACAAGTCATTTCGATATCTCCCATCATGATCTGACATTGTCTTCAGTGTTTTGCGGTTATTTGTTCTTTGCTCTGCCTGATGTGAGGCTGTAAACAGTCTCACTGATGAATTTAAGTTTTTTAATAGATGAAAATAAACTCATTTATTCATTACTGAGGCGACATCTTGTGTTGTACTTTGCATCTATTAACCATCAGCCTTTAGTTTGACTGTTGTAAACTGGCACAAATGCCCATTACATACCAAAAGAGACATTTTCTGTAAGTTTTACACAGGCACTAACAAAATGGTCCTTTAGAGCCAGGACTCCCAAGCTCTCATGACTGCTGCTGTGGAGTTAGTGATATGGTGAGTTATGAATCACTACAAGCTTGACTAATGGCCACAGCCCATGACGGCGCACTGTGTCCAACTGGCAAACAAATCTCTTCCCCTCTGTGTGGAGAATCTCGGGATAGGATGCAGACTGAGGAGCCCCCAATACAATGTAATAACAGCTTGGAGGACACACTGCTACACAATAATACAGCCACGACACCACATGGACAAATAATACAAACTCTGTTAAGTTTTAACAGCTGTTGTGAGAAAATTACAGGAAAAAGTGTGACAATGTTTTCACACTTACTGTATAGTAAAATCAATATTTACTGCCAGAGAAACATCAGGCACTTAAGAAAATCACAATATTACATTTGTAGTGCGCATATGCAGGGTCATTTAAGACATATTGATGGCATTGGAAAGTCACTAATCCAGCTACTATGAACTATGCAAGTTCCTATATGTTAAAGGGATAGTTCATAATCCCTATAGTCATAGTCGTAGGTTTGTTTTGCTTTACAGTATTTGTTGGTGCAAGCTATTTTTGGAACGGCGGGGCAGAGCCGCAACCTGATCAGAGCTACGCTACGGAGGCTCATGGAAATTCTTGGTTTCCCTCATCAAACTCAAATACACAATCCAACAACTCCAAAACGCTATGATATAATAACAGAACGTTACGAGATGGAGTTGTTTCCGAGGTAAATTCAGAGAATCCGTCTCACGTTCCATTATCTCATAGCGTGGTGAATGTCTCTGGCTCTATTCCGCCGTTCTAAATATAGCTTGCACCAACAATTAAAGGTAACGAGCCTACTCCTAAAACTATAGGGATTATGGGAATGGGCCAATTTGCCCAAATGTTGAACTATCCAATTAATACAAAATAAAATTAAAGGTAGAGAGTGTGAGACAAGGTAATGTGTCAGTGTCCCTGACACTGTTGTATGTATATGAGCCATATGATGGATACCACTTGAAGTAGTACGTTTAAAAACCCGTCGTTATACAGCCCACATCTTGAATTTCATCATTTCATCCTTGATCAGTTTTTGTTCCACTGAGGGAAACCAGCTCATAAATAAGCCTCTTTGGAAATTAAATGCTGTTAATGAGCCAATTTGAAGCTGCAGAGAAATTTCCTTATTTTCATGTTAAAATCTCACCCAGCGTTTCTACCTCATATTTTAGTGAAGGAGAAATGGTGAGTTCATGTGGTTTTTGATCTGTCTGGACACTGCTGGATCTCACTTTACTGATCTGACATAACACTGTTTACCTCTCATCTCGATCAGCAGCTTCTAGTCTGAACCTCTATTTGAGGTGGCGCTCTCTGTTTATGGCCCAGCTTTACTACTGTTGCATGTCTCACTTGCAAACCCACATTTTGCAACGATTAACCCGATTAACCATCAGACTGTGTTGACTTATCAAACCCCTTGGGCCTTTTCCTCCGGGGCCTCCACCATGTTTGTTTACACAGTGAGAAGTTTCTTACGGGTTTCTTCTGAAGCCCTGCTGCAAACAAGCAACTCCAACTGCAAAGGCAATGGGAAATATCTGATGCTGGTTTTAAGATTTGAACTCCACTTTTCTTTTTTTAAAGAATTACCTCTCCCTTGCAGTGTGTGAACAGGCACTTTAATGCACGCCCTTCATCTGCCCCTGAACACAAAGGCAGATCTTTATCCCTCCGAGACGCACAAAAGAAGAATACTTATCGCACTTTCAAAATCGAATTTCTAGCGATCCACATAAATATTGCTTTCTGATAAGCGCTTGCTTATTGAAAACTGCATCAGCTGCAGTGCAGAAAAACTTTCTGGACTTGTTTTAACCTTCTGTAGTTTCAAAGCTCTGCATCCAGTCATGCTACAAAAGGATGCAAAACAGAAAACAATAAAGGATGGTCCATCGTTTGGCTAGAGAGCTCTGTCTGTGTTTTAAAAACATTTAGTAGAGAGTTATTTTATTTTTTATTTTTTAGTATTACAACATAATTCAAGTGCAGCCAAAACTTCTAGAGGCTCCACGAAAGGTTGAGACAAAGACAAAGACGTGAGTGCTAATCTGGGAGCAACAGTTTGGGAATTTCTGGGCCTCACTGGTGGGGAATGGAAATATATTCATTTTTTCTTCGCTCTTCAGGCATTAGTCAGCTCTCTGAGGCCTTCCTCGCCGATAGAGATACAATATTTTTCTGCAGTGCCTACTCATCAGCTATTTTTCCCACAACATGGAGCTTTTTAAATGCATGCAGTTATGAAATACAGGGAGATGTGGAGGACTGAGAGATGGCACCTGAAGAGTGAGAGGATCAGAAACCTGAATGCTTGTTGCGGGAGACCTGAGCCGCAACATCCATTTTCCCGCCATCATCCAATCCATTATATCTCCTGAACAGACCGTAGGCTCATCCAAATTGAAAGTGACATTGTGATGAGCTCCTCCACCAGGAGTATGATGTATGTGCATGTGTGTGCGTTAGATGGGTTGAAGGGCACTTTAGGAGGGCTCGCTACTCTGCTCTTTTATTGCTGCATCGCACACGCACATGCACACCTGCTGTTAGGCAGAATTAAAGTCTGCTCATAGGCATGCAAGCAGTAAAAAGGAACACAGGAGAGAGGAAAGAGAATACACTGTGTTTTTATTTATTTATTTTTCTTTCACTTTGTTTTTTCACCCAAGGTCACATCTGCCAGCCGTCAGTCTGAACAGACAGGACAGCAAAGCCACCTGGTGCTGTGTGTGTGTGTCTGCATGTGTATGTGTGTATTGTTGCCATGACCTTTGAGTTTAGCACTGGTTAGTTGTCATTTGGGTTATTTAGGAATTGAGGCTTCCTACACTCCTGCACTTAGTGTGAGAGACTCTAAATTGAATCACTCAGTCTCTCAACTAAAACCTAAAACGTCGCGTGTGTGTGTTTGTGTGCGTGCACGTGTGTGTTAGCATGAGAGAGGTATTTCCTGGCTGACTGCTGCGGCTCAGCCTGCAGACAGATAAGCAATCAATTATGTACAGCCTGTCACCAGGGATCTCTCTGGAGCTGTCCGTCTCCGCTCTCGCTTTGACTCCCTCCACCTTCTGCCAAAACAACACATCAGCATCGGCATCAGCAAAGTCTGACCTCAGACTAACTGTCCTCAAAAAACCGTAACCACGACGACTACTTCACGGTAACAGGCCTTTGAGAGGATCTTATGATACCTACCTACAGTATATCGGGGTTCCAACACATTCAACATTTCAAAATTACATACTTTTTACAGACACTAATTACCAGACGTCTCAATTAAAGAAAAAATATCTAATAATTTGTGACATTTGAGTAATTAGATGTGTATCATGTAAATAAATTATGCAATTAATCTGCTATTATGTCACCAAATAATTTCCAGGAGATTGTAGCTTGGTACAATAGTGCATACAGTACATAATTATTCACCCAAATAACTTCAGATCAGACCAAACCCAGATAAGAATTACGATAAATATATTTCCATATATTAGTTTCCATTTTCTGTACTTTTCCAGACCTGGAAAAGTGTAAAATCAAAAATGTAGGAACCCTGCTTTATCAGATGAAACACAAATCCTCCTCCTGTGCCTCCAGAATGATAAAACAGGAAGTAAAACCACTGACGATCAAATAGTAGCACATTATGGTACATGAAATCCTGATTATTTGTTTTCTTCTGCTTAGTTAAATCCAGTGTGACTCGTTTCATTATACTTTAAAATCTGCTTTAAACTGTTGATACATTTTCTCAAGGCACCAAAAGCTGATTATTAACACTTTAAATTGGATTTATCCAGTTTATATAACAAGTAAAACTACTGCTGGAAAGAACAGCAGCCTTGAAGCATCTAGACTTTTAGAGTTTTTACTGTGGGAGCCAAAAGTTGTATCGCAGGGCTTCAGGAATACACAGCAGCGTTGTTCGCTTTCACATCAACAGAAAAGTTTAAGTCCAAGTTGCAGAGTTCAAGCAGAATTCTTGGATATCAGGAATAAAGAAGCAAAAGCTGAGGTTAGAGCCCAAACATTCCCACCCCCCTCACATGTACCAGACCCTTTGAGCCATCAATGAAAGTCATCTTTTCTGATCTCTGTTGTTGACAAACCCCCCGCTCCACCTCTGGCCTCTGTCCATCTCTGCTTCCCCCCGTCCGTCCAGCCCTCCTTCCGCTCCTCGACCTCAGGGGTCCGGGTCTGGTTATCACAGGATTAGGACGAAGGACACACACCCCGCGCACACACCTCCGGCACAAGCACGGGCGTACACCAAAGACACACACACACACCTCAGGACAGCCTTCTTTAATAACATTCAAAGGGAGAGCACAACCAATCCGCTACCTTTCATGGATTAGCTGCTAATCTCACAGAGCGAGGAGCACCTCGGGCACTTTGGGGAAAAGACGGAGAGTAGAGGGGATGAAAAGAGGAGGATTCTTGACCTTCAAGATCAAGGTAAAATACTAGTCAAAGAAAGGGGCAAAAGAAAGTTGTGGGGGTTGCGGTGGGGTAGGGGGGGTTGTTTCTTTTGCTAAAGGCTCCGCTGGATACGGAGTCTGGGTTGTGTCGGGACATTCGCTCGTACATATTTCATTTAAACAAGTACACGGCGTCTGCATGTTCCAGTCTACCACCAGCTGGGATGTGAACCCGCAACCCTCGCCTCTCCGTGCGCAGGGGGGGGTGGGGCTCCATGTAAAAACGCCAACTTATGTCTGAGCTAGCTGACCCCCTGACAAGCTGAGCAGAAACATAACCAGGGCTCCATGCTGTTTCACCCAGACTTAAATCTGCAGATCAGTCCTTTAATCCACTATTCTGCACATAAACACTGAGCCATGAAATGAACTACAGTCAACTTAATCCTCTTTACCAGGCAGGCCGTTTCACATAAACCACAGTAATACATGTGGAAATATGGCTATCAATACCGGACAGGGCTTCTGCTGAGTTTGCTATTTGTTAATTGGTGGAAGCCATTGAGGATAATAAAGACACTCGTATATCATGCAAATGTAGGATGTCAATAGGTAGTGAAAGGGGGTGGGGGTTTAATGTTTCCTTCCACTGCTGTAATATTTCTTCTGTGGCCAACTTGGAGGGATCAGCACTCCCAGTGGACTCCTTTCAAACACAAGCAGATGTTCAATCGCTATTAATAAGCAACAGATTCCTGCAGCTAGGAGGTTAGCATCCTCCCATTTTTATTGTCAATTACTGCCACGGAGGTGACACTAAGCAATATGGAAAAAAGGAGAGACACCCACTTGTGTACTCCAGCATTAATTATATTTTGCATTCAAGGACTCTGAGTGTTATTGTTAAAGGCTGACACTTAATTTTGGGCCATAATTCATCTCTTCTCTCAGATTGGGGCTAAAAGCTGAGATGTTCCCACCGAGGAGGAGTCCGCAGGTACCGAGTTCTGTCAGAGCCGATAGTCCAGCAACTCAGTGGAAAGATTACAACAGTAATTTGACTGAAGCAGGGAAAAAGTCATTACATCAAGCCTCCGCATAAGCCTCGGTTTAATCACACAAATTGACTTTTATAAGGAGAAGCATAGCTGTGTATTCCACCACACTGACTTGAAGGCATTTTAATAGGAAGCTACATAAAATATAGCGACACAGTTTAATCCACTGGGTGTTGGGGGCGGTGTGGTGGGGGGGATGGGGGGGTATTAATCTTCATTGTGAATCTAGGGAATGAGCACACAGTGGAAGAAAGACAAATGAGTAAAACAATAAAACTGGCCCCGCAGCTCAGAAGATTAGAGGAAACACAGTGAGTGAAATCACAGAAGGTGCAGTGGCTGTCTGAAGACAATGTGGAAAAAGGACTTAGTAAGCAGTGAGGTTTCTGTCTGTGTATAAATCACACCAGCACAAGAAAAAGAGATGAATGTGCATTTGTTACTCCACTTAAACACTGTTCCTCAATCCCTATTCAATACTTGATATGGATTTCCGAGGCCTGTTCATAATCAGATACAAAGTCACGAATCCTTAACTTCAGCTCTATTATTTCCTGATTTCCATTGACGAATGAAAAGAGACGCTCGGCGGGGGAGGGTGAGGGGGAGCAGGAAATGGGAGTTTTCAAGCAGGTGCTCATCGTGTTGTCGAGTCTTACGGCTTTAATTCAAACAGCAATGGCACCGCAGGAATGCTGCGGGCCTCAGCCGTGCGGCGTACGGCGCAGGCAGCAGCAGCAGCAGCAGCAGCAGCAGCGCCAGCCTCTTCACTCCGCCACCAGCTGAGTCAGTTTGCATTGGTGCAAATTGCTTTTTTTAATTACAGACACGGAGGAAAATGCAGCACGCTGCCACCGCCGCCGCCTCTTTCGGAGATGATTCACACACAGAGCTACTTAGCATCATGTCTCACAAGCTGCAAACAACTTGTGAGGGGTGAGGCAGGATCTGCTGCTCGTCTCCGTGGAGTGACACCGTGTTCTTCAAGACGGACAGGGACATTTCATTACAGCAAGGATTACTGACTCACATTTCACTTATGCCTTTTATTCTCTATGTTTGGTTGGGAATCTGGCAGGCAGCCATGACTTTCAATAGACACACAGGTGCCTTTCTGTGTCTCTGCAGCAGCCTTGATCCCTGACATTAAAATGCATCTAAAAGCACAAACTTTAGTTTCTCCCTATAAACACTGAGATTTAATTTTACACTAAAGTTACAGTCTGACTTTTATTTGCTCCCATTAAGTTTCTGTGTAAATTTTTTGCTTACATAGGTCTAATATTTGGAGAAGATTGGCCCTGGGTGATATAGAAGAAAATCCCATCAGTTTCTGTCAATAGAGATCAAGACATAAATCAAATCAAAACCAATATCTCCGTTCTGTTACAGATTCCCGTGAGCTTTGACTGTGAGAAAATCCCTGACACACTGCAGTGGCTCAACAGGTGCAGTTCACGTCTATATCAGTGTGATCAGATAAAGTTCTGAGGACTGAAGCATAAATGAAGTGAGGATGAGGGATCGGCAGAGATTTCTTGGCTCTTTCACGGTCAGGTTTTTGATCTAATGTGCCATGAGACTTTTGTGGAGAGCAACAACTTTATTTTTTAAATAAATAATAAGTGTTCTTTCTTCTGTTAATAAATTTGAGAGAAGAGCAGTTCAATTCGGGATGGTGATTGCTAAAAAAGCTGATTTTACGGGTGTGGAAAACGGACTCTGTGCCAACTTATAACTTATAGTTGGGAGAATTGTCAAACATTTACATCTGGAGAGACTGAGATTCTACAATGAAGACAGAGGAGATGCTAAAACATGGGATCCAACTGAATTACCTTAAAAATGTGAGCCCATAGACCCTGGCTATTGTACAAAACCTCACAGAGCAAACAAGAGCATCATCTTGTATGTCTACCAACCTATTTATTTTACTATTATTTTTTGCTCATATATTTTGTCTGTAGTAAAAACTCATTTTATGACCATGAAAAATCATCATCTGTGTTCTTTCCTTTTTTTCCCTTGTTTCTTCCCTTCTGCTTTTTCTCTACTTATTTTTTCTCTCTCTTTTTTCTTTATTATTTTTCATTTTTCTCTACATTGAAAATCAATAAACATATTTCTAATTTTTAAAAAAGCTAGAAAATGTCCAATTATCCAACTCAGAAGCTGGAAAAACGACCAAGAATTGTGTGATTTTCAGCAACATTAGAAATATTGAAATGTTCAATCCCATCTTGCTGTTTAAAGGTATAGTTCAATTCCCCCTCTTGGCCTATTTCCTGTCACTCTCTCAAACTGTGCTATCAATCAAAAGCAATAAAAAGCCCCAAAAATATACTTTAATAAAAGGGATAGTTCAACATTTTTCAAACTTTGTCTGCAGTCCCCAGGGCAGCAAATACTTGATCCTGGACAAAGAGAGGGGCAACAAAAATCTGTCCCCAGACACAGATGTGTGTGTTCTTGTAGTTCAATGGTGCCATCAGTTGTGCAAGGACACTTCATTACTGGTGTGGGGAACAAGGAACAGATCATCTCTGCAGCCTTACCACGGTTCCATGCCTTCTCTGGAGCTGAATAGAGCTGACCTGTTTAACATACTGTATATCCAAGGGAGGTGGTAAAGGGAGGGACTAGTTCAACATTTTGGCAAATTTCTGCACACAATGGTGTGCCTTCCTAAAGCACGATTGCCATTCATCCCTAAACTGTGTTCATGGTGGTGTTTTTAACTGGAGTTGTTGGATTGTGTCTTTGGTGAGTTTTGAGGGACAGGGACAATGTACCATTCACCTCCCTTGTGTTCACTGAGCAGCTTGCGTCTCTGCCCCGCGTATATCTCAAAACAAACTACACCGATAATCAAAGGTAATGAACCTATAGGGATAGGGGATAGAGATATGGCAATAGGCAAATTTGCTGAAATGTGGAACTATCCCTTTAACCTTCTCTCCCTTACTTTCTTTCATATCTGATAAAGGCATAAACATAATTCTTTTACATTATCAACTCTTTCTTGTCAGACCTTATACTCCTCTGGCTGGTGATTCGTCCAAAAACACAATTGTTACCTTGTTTATCCACAACACATCTTTAGGTGTGAGAACGCTGTGACTGTCGGTTTCTGCACTGTCAGCTAAAGTTCCCTCTGAAGCAGAGTCTCTCTCATCTACCCAGCCTTTTAATCAAAAAACATCAATCATATGGTGTCGAGCACGAACTGGAAGAGCGTTGTTTTGGTGACTGGGCTGTCTGTTTCTAACTGACTGCCATGTAATTGGTTATAAACAGCTTTGTTCATCCTACTGAGAGTAAATCAAGGCGATGTCTTCGCTCATCAACCAAACGCTCGGCCGTGTCCTCTGTAAGATAACTGTTGCTTTTATAAAAAGTGCTACATTTTCAATGCATCGGTCTTAAAGTTTGTACCAACAAACTAGTGTGGTGGGGGGAAGCTGTTAGGAACATCTCAGGCTTACAAGCGCAACCACCTCAACACACAGGGAGAGAACAAAGAAAGTGATTCGTCCACACAATCCCTCCCACAGATTGATTCGGTTTGCTTTTGAAATTGACTTTGGTTTCAACTTTGATCAGGAACAAATGGGTCCGCTGCCTCCACTCACACTCTCTCTGTTTCTCAGGTTCTCAGCCACTTTCTTCCTCCTCATCGCACACACACGGAGTACATTTGCACAGCAGATGAAGACTACACGCGTTCGCACACTCTCACGCACACAAAGAAAACAGAGAGTCCACAGACACCTTGACGCCTCCAAAGAGGCCTGAAGTTAATCTATGATTTTCTGTGAAGTTTTCAAAGGATAAAAGTCTTTACATGATCCATGGGAATTGCTTTTCCAAAGCTCAGAGTTTCAAATATGTCAGATAACAAACAACTGACTTGTCTCATGATATAAGAGTGGAGAGATATCTAGTACCACCACCACACCTTCCCATTCGCTTGTGAACTTTTCATTTGTGCCGGTACATTAATTAAATAATGCAATTATGGAGTTTATCAAAAGTTTTAACAAAGCGCAGACAGATTTGCTTCGTAATCTACACAAAGCAAAAAACCAATCCAAAATTGATCGGAACGCTAACTGCCAGCTCTGCTGAATCATAAGGCTGCTATTGATTTGTGCGTCTGTGTGTGTGTGTGTGTGTTTTATTTTAATGTGGCGCTCATAATCGGAGCAAAACCAATAGCAGCAAATCAAACTCTGACATCCATCTCTGTGCATATTAAATGAACGGGCCGAGCGTAATTGCAGGGTGACAGATTGAAAGACAAGTGTGTCTAAGCAGGTGCCGCTGGGAATATGATGAGGAAGAAAAGAAGAAATCAGCAGAGTAAGTGCAGCACGTGGCCACAGTGTTTTACAGGTGTTGTTTGGTAACTACAGCAAGTCCAGAGTCTCAGGCTTCTGCACCTATACTGTACGATCGAACCGGTATGACTTCACAGGAAGGAAAAAAAATTACGATTCACGTAAAATTGCACTCATTTAGTACAGCCCCCGCCCTCGTCATTGGAATCGATATAAAATGAACATTCACATGCACCTCTTGGCTGCACAAAGCCCTTCATGGATTCTCCTCATTGGATAACACTTGTATCCCACAAGGAAAATTTTCTCCTGGTTTACAGCAGAGCAGAGTGACGGAGAGACTCGTGTTTCAGCTGAAACACTCCATGTAAGTGATTGCTGATGGAAAATAGGACTATTTAGGACTTATATTAACAAAAATATTCCGCTGATATCTGCTTTAATTTAGTACGATTCAGAATCGATATAAAATTATTCGATTTTAAAAAATAAAAAAATGAAAAAAATCTGCTGGATGTCGGCCTCCATTTCCTTCAAATTTAAAAGGCAGCATCTTTAACTGCACTATTTTTTTTAATAAAGAGGCACTTTTAATTTTATTACTCAAGCATGTGATATTGCTTTCATGCAACAGTCAACAATTCCATCTAAGCATGGATAAATGTTTAAAACTCAATACATGTGAAAAGACACTTTAGTCATTAGTCATTTAGTCTGCAAAGCAGACTGGAGTAGATCATGAGGGTCCGTTGAACACCGATAGACTGAAGCAGAAATCATCACAAATCAAATCATTTTGAATCGAATCATAGCCCCAAAAATCAGAATCAAATCTAAATGTGAGATAGTAAAAGATTCCCACCATTTTTTCCCATATTGCACTGCTTCCTTATTCTGTCTCACACTACACCCTGACACTGATAACTCACAATATTTATATCAGGATGTCTGGCTGCTTCTTTCCTCTCTCTCCCCGTCTGTGGAGGCCTGTGCGTCTCCTGGCAGCAGAATTTATCACGATGAAATCAAATATCATCCTCCAGCGTATGACTAAAGATGCAAATTAAATCATTTTCTAACTGGCAATAACTTACTGTTGTTATATAAAATGCCTCTCTGTGACCCCCTCCTGTGGTGAGAACACCTGCAGTGAAGACATCTCCTTGTATCGACATGGCTCTCCTCATCTCCGCACCGACACCACCACCGAGTCTATTCTTTATTCGCACTACTCCAAAACAAAATGGCTGCTCCGGAGGCCGAAGCTAGCACGTGGTTCCAGCTAAGGCCGTCAAATGGCAAGAGGAGCCTGAGCTCACCTGTGCAGGAATAGTCATCGATCCTGATGTAGCCCGTATGGCAGATGCACATGAAGGAGCCGGGGGTGTTGACGCACATGGTGTTCTCCCTGCAGTAGTGCTTCCCCTCGGCGCACTCATCAATATCTGAAAAGAAGCAACAGAGAGAGAGAAGGAGAACAAAGCTGGGTTAGATGTGGGTCGCTGTTGTGCAGTATTTCGGAGAGTGGCATCAAATTATCCGCGAGTCCAATCTGTGAACGAACGTTTTTACAACAATCGTGATGAATTCTTTTGAGGGTCAATATATAGTGTATGTACATACAGTCAATTTTGTCACAGATATGAATGAACATTGCCAGTCAGTATAATATTCTAATTTGCATCTCATGTTACGAGGGAGAGGATTAAGTTGTTGAATGTCATTGGCTGCGGGGGGTCTGAGCAAATAAACAAGCAAATCAAAATCAATCCAGATGTTTGAACTGTGTCCGAGGCGTGAGCTGTCCATGCAGCAATATGATTGAAAAATGACGAGATTATGTTTGATCTGCACCACAAGAGGTATCAAGATAGTATCAAAAAGTGGCTGAAAGAAAAACAGTCCTGTATCCATTAAATTAAGATTTTTAATGTATTTGTGAAGTGGCATTGAGTGTCCGTGGGCGTGGGAAATTTGGGCATGTGTGTGTGCATGCATGTATTATACGGTAGGATACGAAATTTAAGTGTATGTATTTGAACGAGCTATTCTTCTCATTTTCCGGTATGGAATCTCGATTTTTGGATTGTAATGAATGAAAATGATCTTAGAGCTAAATCTGGCACAAATATGTAGCGTTGTCCCTGTTAAATAAACTAACTATATAAATAGAAAAATACCAAAACATTAGTTTCTAGATTATCATCACCCTCTCGTGGTGCAGATCAAAGATAATCTCATCATTTTGCTGCATGGACAGCTCACGCCTCGACCTCCACTTTAAACATCTTGATCGATTTTGATTTGTTTGTTTATCTGCTCAGACGTTCAACAACTTCATCCTTTCCCTCTTAACATGAGATGCAAATCAGAATATTACATGTGCAGAGGTATTGTTGTGTGACTGAGGTGGATTGTGGTGATAAATAGCCAAAGGTATGAAGAATACATCCCATATTGTATGATGTTTCTATGGATGCATGTAGGTGTGAATAAAAACAAAGAGCAAAGAAAAAGGCAGAGAGAAAAAAGAAATAATGGAGGGAATGAAATTAATACATGCACAAAAAACAGAGATAATTAGTTTACACTTGTGCGTGTAGTCGCAAATATTAAGCTGATTTATCACATTTTGTTGATGCACGTTATTTGTCAGCGTTGTAACGGCAACGCCTTTTTATTATAGGAATAAATGACCTGACGGCGCCATCGTGTCGTCTTGTCTTATTCTGCGAAGTCGGTGTCGAGCTTCCTGAATTCATCAAAGATGTTGGAGCCATAATTGACTTTGGCTTTCATTAATTTCTAATTATGGGTGAGATGACGTGAATGTCTGGTGCAGTAACTGCTCTGCTGATCTCTTTAGGGAAAAAAAACAAAAAAGAAACTTTTTTTTTTGACAGATTTTTCAAGTCTTCCAAATTGAACAATGAAACCTGATGTTTGCCCGTGGCCTCTATAGTCACACACAGCAGCACTGTTTGATCTGACACCCACACACAAGTCCCTGCTGAAAACTAAATCCATTTTTACGACACACTATACTTAAGTTTTGACTGGGAGGCTCCATGTTTATAGAGAAGGAAGCATCTTTACAGCTCTGTTAACACCCCCCACTTTTTTACCATGCCCTATTTCAGTTGTCACCCCCTTTTTGGGAACCGCCTCATACAGACGGTCCCTGCCGTTATAAAGGCCCCTGTGCAGCAACGGGAAAGGGGCCATTTGTCTTCATCAGTTGGAGACAGAGGTCGAAATGCAGAAGGTCCATGAGAGGTGGGCACTGAGGCACTTAAAGGCTGCACCACTCGATTTTCAATCTATTTAAAGTAAAGCACTCCACATAGTGGCTTAGCTGCTTTTCTCCAGACTACTACTGGCCATTCAGTTAATCTCTGTGCTCTGAGCATATTTTTAAATGTTGTATGCTGTGCACAGATAGTGACGAGTGAGAATTATGCCACTAGAAGAGTTCATTTAAAAAGTCTCTGAACACAGGCATGGAGTGTTTTTAATCATTCTTGGGAAGCGCTATATGAGGTCACCAAAACTTTAAGTAGGAGGAGTGCTCTGCTCCGTCTGAACAGGTGCGACAAAGCAGGAGTGAAGGATTTGTCCACAAAGCACAGTCTCGCAGTCTCTTGTTGATTAGATCAGGAAGTCTTTATTGTGCTCGAGGGGCAATTTGACTTGAAACAGTATTGAGACACAACCCAGCCAGCACACAACATGAAATAAATAAGAACATAATGCATTAAAACCTGATAATAAATATCACAGGACACGGCAATGTGCTGCAAAACACAAAACAGCACACAATGACATTAAGTTGGGTCAAATATCCAAAGGCTCAGGCAAAAGATTATCTCATCTATCTGATGTCACCTTCCTGTGGAAAGAGTAGCTCCTTACTGCTGAAGAGTAAAAGCTGTGTGGAGAGGGTGATGATGAGGTTCCACTGCTTTCTGAGTGGCTTTCACTTGATAGACATGGTTGAGATTATTCAAGTTAATTCCAATAATCTTTTGGCAAACTTTAATAATGCCTCCCAGCCTATTTTCATTAGCCATACTGAGGTTGAGTTAAAACCAAGATATTCATTGCAAAAAATTAACTATGAAGGGGTAAAATATTTTCATAAGTGACCTGTGTACGTGAAAGCCCCTCAGCTTTACCGTTATTAATAAGAATGAGTGACGGGTCAGGAGGTGTGCTGTGAAAGTCATTATAGGTTTCTCTTTTGTTTTTGAGATGAAAAAAGTCCTGACGCCAGTGGATAAGACTGTCAAGGACAGGATGGATGCTAACTTTAACACAATTATCAGCAAACTTATGAATGGACCTTGAGTCCAACTTTCTCTGGCAGTCACTGGATTACATGTTTGCATCTTTTTGCACTCCAGAGATGAGTATGTCTACTGTATATATATACACCAATATCTGTGAACTTTATATATATATATATAAAAAAAGCTGGTCCTCTCCAGCAAGTCGAAGAAAGAAGCAAGCAAGAAGAAAACCATATTCCTTCATTTCTATTCATTGACAATCATCTGCAAAAGCTGTCACAGTGTATCGCCTTTCGTCTCAAACTTCAAACCACTGCTCACCAGACCAGATCTCAGTCCTGTTTAACGCTGCCTTCCGCTGAACCAAAAAGACTATATTGTACCTTTCACTGCTTCATGCCATATTAATGAGGATTTTAAGACAATAATGTGTCATCCAAATGTTTAATTTCAAACTTTAGTTTGCGTATCTATGACTCTACAGTACTGTATTTGTTATGATGCATGGCTTGTTTTTATTCTCTCTGCTGTGGTTTAAACTTGGGCTTTCAGAGTTCATCTGCTTCAGATCAGGAACTTGAGAGGATGAGATCAAAACCTGACAAAAACCAAACTACTGACCAATCAGATTACTGGAAAACCAAGGTCAAGATAGGAACAAAAACAGTTTGCATTTACAAGTGAAAAAAACATTAAATCACTAGAATTGTTTTGCTGTTTGAGTCTGCCCATGGTTTGAAAACAGAGCATTCAACAAACAGAGGGAGAGTTTATTACACTAAGTAACTACATAACATCTAATAGAGCCTCATTTTAATTGAACAAAGATTCTTTGATTCCAGACAGGATTTCTGACAGCGTTGATGTTTTTAATCTCACTCCATCACTGCAGCTCAGAATAACATGAGGAGACTGTGATGATAACTGGGAATAAAAGTTAAAACCCTCTGATGTCTTTTATTAGAAAAAATACCCGCACGCTCTTAAATAATTCTGTGATTATAAATGAACATTTCGGTCAGATTGACCTCATCAGTCAATCTACTGCTTCTCTCCTCTCTGTCCTGGCAGCCAACTTTGCTTTTTTGAAAAAGTTTGAAAACTTCTCTGTTTCATATCCTGTCCTTCAAATTATCCTTGGTGCACTGATGTCTACATACACATAAATAGCATAACTGGGTAATGCTTTATACATTATTAAACATTAGTTAAGTCATAAAATACTGAATTCATCATTTATAACACATGAACACCCATTAGTATGTAGTTACAGTTTAAAATGTTTTACTTATCACTGATAAACACTAACTGTAGCCTACTTACTGTATAAACCACGTTCATACTTATTAATGCGTTAGAAAGTAAGAATTAAGTATGCTTAACTAATGCTTAAAGATTATAACTTTTTAATCGAAATGATTAATTTTTCCAAAAATAATAGCCTACCGAACGTCTAGAGGAATAAAAGTATTAATTTTACAGATTTATATAGCCTATATAGCCTGTATTTGTATAGAAATAACTGTTTTATACATTTTGACGGGTCCAAAATATATAAATATTTGGTTATATCTGGTTATGTTGGCAACAGTGTCATGAAATGATCTCTGCGCCAACAGCATTAGTGCATAGATGTCACGTGAGGCGGAGCTCAGGTGGGGCCAGAATGTGATAGATCTGTGGAGAAAATGGCATTGTGCTAATGCTAACTTACAGCAGTCAGCCGGTACTGTAATGTTTCCAATGCAGGTGTGATGCTGCGGGTTTGTCTGCAGGTGAGTTAGTGTGAAATGATTCAGATGTGTTTCCAGTCTGCTGTCAACACCAGAGCTAACACGGTACACGTTAGCTTAGCTTTAGCTGCTAGCCACTCCCGGCGTACCTGGCAACCACAACTGAAGGCTGGAGCGAAAGCGGGTGAGTGCGGCGCTTACTGGCTGGGAGGAATTAAACTTGTAGCTAAACCCTTTAATAGTGTGTACTTATTATATAGTGTTACCCATAATTGTTCCTGATTAATGCTCCTAGTGGTCACTTGTTTGCTGGTGCTACACTTTTATATGCCTCGAACAGGTTACTCTTGAATGCAGAATAAAACAAGCACATGGTTTTCTCCACCTGCAGCAGTGACCCTGGAATTAAAACTCTAAGTAGCAAACAACGTCATTCAAGTTTTCAATTCAAAATAAAAACCAAACTAGTTTTTTTTGTATAAAATTAAGGGCTGTCTATCTTCTTTCAGCCGTGCTTAACTATTGTGAAGTCAACATTCATATTTGTCCTTGACTGTGGAGATGCTCTGTATTGTCATGCTGCCCCGTCAACACTCCAGCAGTCAAAGCCACATGTATCATATTGTGCTTTATCAAAAATGACAAATACTACACACACTGGTCCCTACAGACAAGAAGAAACAGACATCTGATGTTATTCCTTTATAAAGCTTCCAAATAACCTCACATCTCCCATGTAAATCTGGTACCAAGAGAACATGATCCAGTAACCCTCAGTTCCCTCAGGTGTTCACCATGTATTCATTATTGGCACAACTGTTTCAAGTACTACGCACCAATTAAATGGAATGAACTGCAAACCGCCCTCAAACTAGACTTGACTTAACATTTCCCCTGGAGAGTTTAAAGCTTGGTTTTGTGAAATAAAACTAAAAGGGCCTGTTCTGGTCTCTTGTTCCCTTTTGACCTCCTTACAATCAACAATCTGTATATGAACACAGCTCCACCCAATGTTAATATGTGCACTCAGCCAGGATACCTGTAACATGTATGTGGGTCTGCAGAATCACAGTGGACACCTGCTGTGTAATGTGTGTGTACTGTAACAGTCATTAGCACTAGCAGCACCAGACCCACTAAGAATAAATAACCAGCCTCTCAGCTTTTTATGCACACTTAGCTACTCTTAGCTTACTGGTGTGCAGATGCTGTAAAAGGCTGAGTCTTAATGTTTCCCCAGTATAAAATCCTCGGCAGCGATTTCCAACAAACAGGCTTGGATAAGCAGAGTGTACCTTTACTGCCTAACATAAAACACCAGTAGAGCTGAAGGAGTGATGGTGAACAGACACTGCAGTCTTCTGGTTTATGGAAACTGCTGAACCAAACTAGAGCTAAGACAACTGAATATTCATCAAATTGCCAAAACTTTTACCCCACTGGGATGTTCATGTACTCTGGTAATTAGACTGAATTGCTATTTTGTTCAGCTGCATTTTTTCAGGCAGATATCCTCTCCAGTAACTAATCACTAAACAATAACATAGTATGTGTGGTTTTATGATGGAAGCAATGAACACTTCTAAAACTGACCACAGAAATAAGTTAATGTGAGTTATTCTTTCTGCCAGATCAATAAGAACCTGTGCAGCTGCTTCTATTTCTCATCATTTCAGCTTAATACATAGAAAGCCATGTAGGAAGATGTGACTCAGCCGTCTGGAACCAGGCTAATGCTCATGTTGCTCTGGTCCACTGGATGTGTGCAGTCCTAAGTTTTTTACTAACACACCACAACAAGAACTTGACAAAGGAGCAGAGTGTCCGGGCTGTGTTTCTGTGCCTGGGTTATTAAAAGTGAGTTAGTGCAGCTTTAAGAATATCATTTATTAGATTGTCCTTTGTTTTTCCTTCTCATTCTCATGATTCCATATTTGGATCCATATTAGCTGTTGCCTTAGCAACAGCTATTCCTGGGGTCTAACTGCATGCCAAACCATCACACAGAAGATGCACAACACTGCCAGGGTAAACAAAATAATCTTGATAATGTGATGCAACCGAATGCAATTCGATGCAAATCCAAGTCGAACCAAACGAACCGGGCTGCGTTACACGCTCCGGAGGCCTCGCTCCCGTTGATAGTACAGGTCAAACGTAGGCACTTTCTGAGAGACAAGCTACACAGTCCTGGGCATTATCAATTTATTATTCATTCACAGTATTCAGTGTCTGTGAGAGCCCGAGAAGACATTCACCCCTGAATATGTTCTGTGCCAGATGCCTTTGCAAAGAGTACTTGAAATTGAATTTCAATAGATTTGCATTGGCATTCAGTCAGCTCGCATGTCCTTGGGTAGAGCACCGCCCACCATCCTGACAAACTAAGAGCTTAGCACCTACCTACAACTGTGGCATTCACATTTCCTTGGTCGTCTTCCTTTCACTCTTTCATCAATACTTGCTGCCTCCAGCTATTCAAAAGCTTCACGGGTAAGTGAAGCAGGCAGACAATCAGCGGCCATCTATGAAAGTACATGTGTCCTTCACTAAATGAATGGAGGCTAATTAAACCTTGTGACTGGCTTTGACAGAGAGAGAGAGAAAAACCAGAGACTTTTGGTGCAGGAAGGAAGAAAACGGGAGGTAAAAGGGAAGGGCAGACAGCACAGGTAAAAAGTGGATTAGAGACAACGGCAGAGTCATGACAAGCTATACTGTAGTGCCTGATAGAAAAGAGAAGATGAGACAGCTGGGGTGAATGACTGACATATGAAGTGAGTGATATGGAGGGAGGAGGGGAGAAAGGAGCAGGCAAAGTAGTGGATTAAACAGAACGATGCAGAATGAGGGAGAGTCTGTTTGAAGTAAAAAAAAAAAAAAAAAGGTGAAAAGTGAGGAGTGTGTATGTGAGAGTGAACAATTGGAAGGAGAAAAGAGATTTTAGATGGATCACAAGTGCAGAGAAAGCAGCAAAAAAAGTATTAACTGTCGCTAAGAGACAGAAAGTAAAAGAGAAAATTCAGTCCATCCGTAGTCACAATGGTAACCTTGAGCTGAGGTCTTTGGTGACAACGACCCTGCTTTCTGATTGGCTATCCGCTCTGCAGCTTTGATTTAGAGCCTATTAACTGTAAGACACCATCCATCCCGCCCTCGGTGACAGCAGTTACGTTTGCTAAAACAATATGTTAGGAGGTGAGATGATGAGGGGCAGCGCACACGCGCGTGGGGAGGGGGCGACCATCTCCATCTCCATTAACGCACTCCATTTCCTTGATTGGCCTGTCACATGGACACACGTGATGCGGCAGGCACAGACTGCTGGCCTGGAGTCAGCGGCGGCTTTTATCCCTGAATGAAGAGATCGGGGTCAAGCTGTTGCCACGCCACGATGGATGACTAGAAAATGGCGGTGTTCTTTTTTTCTCTCACCTTTATGCATTCCTGCATGAGCACTAAATCAATCATGGTCATATCCGAGGAGAGAGGGCACCGCTGCAGGATCTGGACTAAAAACATGCTTTTGTGCATAAGGAGGGAAATCTTAAAAAACAGAGTCACTGCAGTATTTAGAAAGTTGTATACAATTAATATGAAATAATATCAAATATCCTATTATATCCAATAGAATAAAACAACATTGTACTGACTGATCTGACCAGCTGACATCACCAGAACTATAGCATAGCCAAAATCACAACATCATCCTGTAACAATATGGAATCCAGAAAATAACTTCTCAGGGAATTATGGGATTGACTCCTCATGTTGCTTCCTGTCTCCATTTTAATAGTTCAATTTTTGTCATAGAATTAATCTTTTAGCACAAAATTATACTCAGATAATAGACAAGTATAATATACAGTGGCTCATTGGCTTATCACAGTGATTGGCCTTAATAAGAGTTAATAAGATGTTTGTTTGTATTTTTTAAAGATAATTTTATCTTTATCTTGTTTATTAAAACATCTGAATATTTTTAAAATGTCATTTATATTTTTATTTGTTATAATGAATTTTTTAAGGATATTGCGGAGGTGTCATCAGGACTACATTCCTCTAAAGAAAGATATAATCTATTAAACCTGTTTGCTCAGTCTGACATAGAGTAAATATCTTTACATTCAAGCACAGACTGATTTACACATGCTATCCCCAGCTGTCAGTGCTGTTGAAGGTCACAACTGACATTTTTCATATTCCAGTTATTGTTCATCAAAGTATTACCACAGCTATATACATAGGGAATAACAGCTTATCCCTCTTCGCTTGTATGGCACGTAGTTTCTAATAGGGAGCATCCTCACTATCTGTGTTTCATACTGCAGTACACCGAGGTCTGGGAGTAGGGAGATAACACCGCCATTGCCTTTGGATGTCCCACAAAGACACCCGAATCTCTGCCATTCCACTAGCGGCCTTTCTCTTTATCTCTCCTTCTTCCTGTCTTTTCCTCATCTATCCATCCCTTCCACAAACAGCTCACTCACTCAAGCAGATGGTTTTCAATAAATGGCAGAGGAACGGGGCTTGCCAAAACATTGTCTGTCTATTACTGAGTAGCAAGTTCCCTCGTGGTCAGATATATAGCAGCCAGAGGGAAGAGTGAAGAGACAGAGCTGTCCCTGCCGGCAGAAACAGCGTGCCTCTCAGCAGATAGTGTCCACAGCTGGCCTTGGCTCCTTACCGGTGGAGAAAGTTGTCAGAGGACGTAACGCGATGCCTCTTCTGTTATATCAGGGTGCAATTGGGTCAAATATTGAATTCTAGCTGGTGCTCAGGATGTGTTATGGTTCAGAGAAATGTCAATCAATGTAAAAGCAGCCATTGGGATACATTTTTATGCCATCATCAAGTCACTGAAAGTAAGAAAGAAAGTTTGTATTTTATTTTAGAGAACCAACACTGCAAATTTTCCAGTGATAAATATTTTGGCTTTAAACTATGCAGGATTTGTAGCTTAACTATGCTACATTTTTTACAGCTTTGGAGCAGTTATGATGATTAAATCTTAACTTGTTGTGAGGGAGAACAGATGATCTCTGTCTTCCCCTTGCATGTCACTTATTGTGTCTCTGTTTTGAAAACCAACTTATCAGCGCTGCCGCCCCGGTATCCCAGCTCTCTCACTCCTTGTAACCTGTAATCTCTTGTTTACGACAGATAAGACGACACAAATATACATGTCGTAACATTGCATATAATAATAATAATATAATAGTACATGATATATAACGTTATCTACCGATCTATTGATTGGTTTTTCATCGGCCTTGTTGTAAACAAATGCACATGACCAGGAGGAGGGTTAGCAAAACAGTGAAAAATCAACCAGACTTACATAGTTGCTCTTTAAGAGAGCTTTAATGGAATAATTCAAAGTTTTGGCAGATACACTTGTTTGCTTTTTTTGTCAAATGTTAGATGAGGAGATTGATCGATTGAATTGAAAGCAATGACAGTTCAAGGATAACTGTCATAGATTCTATGTTGTCTACTGCAGCCAACTGTCTGCTTCAGCACATCACAGGAGCTGTGCTGAGAATAAAGTCAAACTCTAAACATTGCTGCTTAAAGTCCATACAGGCAGGACCAAGACAAGTTGTATTGATGGAGTTTAATGGAAATACGGTTTAACAAGCTTAATTACTCTGAATACATTCCATTTTCCTTTCATTCAGATGAAAATTGAGGTAAATGATAAAAGAGCAAGCTGTCTTTTAATCAGTTTGCTTCATTACTGCTGCAATCTTTCGGTGCAATCATTATTTTCATATCAGCTTGAAAGGAAATCACAATGGAAAAGAAAATGAGGCAAAATGAATTTCCCTCAAGTGAAAGTGAGCAGCTCACAGTTTCTTTTTCTGGGTCATTACCTGAACAGGAGCCACAAATATACTTTCTTAAGAGGAAACTCTTTCCTTCACCTAACCAAACTGAACAATCGCTCCTAAATAAACAGGCTCACAAAAAACCCAAAACAAATATGCAAAACGTCACTGCCAATTTGGGCGAGAGCAGGAGCCAATTAAGATGACTGAGTGGAAAGAATCCCATTAGGAGGCAACAAGAATGAAGATCTAAATTCTGAGCGCACAGTCATTGTCTAAATACCAGACACTCACACTGTGATCAATCACTGTAAACACTTAGAAGCCTGCTACCTGACTTAGAACAATGAACGTCAAATAAGAAAAGGGGAGGAGGAGAGGGGTGTGTGTGTGTGTCTGCTGGTGGAGTCGCAAGTTGTGTGAATGTGTTCGGTCCCAATATGTTCGACACGTGACAACCTCACAGTCTCCGCATGGGGATAAAGTTCCATCCAATTTAACAACACGCAAGGATCCTTTCATGCAAATATCTACCAGGACTCAGACAAGTGCATAACAAGTGCATGCGCGCGGGTGTCTATGTATCACATTAAACATGCACTTAACATGCTTTGATTTGGCGCGTGTTAAATGAAAGCCATTGAGTGTTATAAAGCAAGCTGCCTTGTTTGCGTGAATGGGGTTTTGCTCTCCATCACAGCTCTCATTAATCTGGGATAAGAGTTTCAACCACGGGTAAATCGATGGAGCGTCATCATCCATCACTCTTCAGTCTGTGACCGAGGGCAGCCTGTAGGCTAGAGGTCTAAACAATAAGTAACAAACAGCAGAAACAGCAAGCAGAGCTTTATGAGAAGCTGTCGACTTATTAAAAACATGTGTTGCTGCATATATTTTCCTCTTCTTTTTTGTTGTATTTGTCTAGATTATATATATATATTCCATTTATAATATTCATCTGCAGCATGGGTTTATTACCACAGCATAATTTTAATGTTGCATGAATTATATATTGCATTATTTCTCTTCCATGAGCTCCGATGGTTTGGGGGACCCCTGAAGCGCTCCAGTTTTATTCTGTTTTCTGCATTATATATTTGTTTATGAAGAATCTGCACATGAATGAATGACTATATAACAATGCAGATTAGCAAACATACAGTCTTGCTCTCACAGATGTAGTGATGAGGATGTTTTTAGTGCCATAAATGGAAAAACTCCACCTGAGCATAAGGCAGTCAATGAATTACAGTAAGTGTGATCCTATCTGGACAAGCAGCAGAGAGGAAACCTCTCCCATGTGGCATTTGAAGGATATTGGTTGAGCGTTGCTCGGATACTGTTATTTACACTGGAGACAGACTGTCTGGGTGATGGTGGGATTGTCTGTTTTGGGTGACATTTCAGGAGGGTCACAGAGGTGAGATGTGTGTAAACAAACACACAGCCAGTCATAATGTGTGCCTGTTTCCCCTGTGTGTATGTGATTCATCTGTGTGTAGGAGGGGTGTGCATGTGTGGAGGGGGTCAGGACCCTCGCAGGTGGGGAAGCCCAGAGGCTCCAGGCTCATCCCGACAGTGATGGGGTTTTGGAGCGGGCCATGCTCTTCAGTCAGTGCCAATTAGCCTGCTGCTACCTTGTGACATTCAAAAGATAGCAGCGGCAATCAGTCCGTGTTCACACACAATATGCTAACGCACACACTCAGTCATGCCTTAAAGGTGATTCAACCTCATTCTGTGTTCAAACAGCGTTGACCTTTTTAATCATTTATACTACATACATTATGAGACCTGCATTAACTCCATTAATAAGTCAGAAACGTGACTATTGGACAAACTAATGGCTGATGACACTAAAAGCCTCTGCACACCCACACAGGTGTTTTCAATTCTGTGTACAAACAGCTTGATTGACATTCTCGTGTTGCATCGATTAGGGGCGGGGCATCTTCCCGTGTTATTATTCTGATTGGTCCGGACAGTTCTGTGACATCATGCGATTTCCAGCATAGCCCTGCCTGGTGAGAGGTCTAATCAGTGAATAATTGAAAGCACCTGTGTCAGCGTGGATCAGCTTTAACGACACCTCTGCCTTTCTCTGCCCTTCAACACCTGACATGTCTGTTTACTGGCTGTCTGTCACATTCGCTATTCAATGTTATTCATTTCTTTTTTGTTTTTTATACTGTATTTTTTTTCCTAAAGTTTCTTATTCTGCAAAAAAAAAAAAGAAAAACAGTCCAAATAATAAGACCACAGCAAAAGTGCAATTTTTAATCTACTTAATGTTCACTTAGAGCTACAGCGTCTAGTTGTTTTGGGAGTTGTCTTAGCATTTGCTAAAATGGAAAGTATACATTTGTGACCCATTTTTAAAGATTTACATCATCAATAGGGACAAACTCTTGCAGACCTGAAGGTGACAAGTTTCAGTCTTGTGTTGGGATTTGCTGGATACAAAAACTATAGAACACTGAGGTAGATAAATCAAACCAGAGCCACGTTGATAAAAGACAACTGAAAATATGTTAAATTTGGGTGAAGGACCCTTTGAAGTTTATGTTGATACCTATCTAACACTACATCTTTCCCAAACCAATGACATAAAGTGCAGTTTCCTTACTAAATAAAGTGAGCTATTGCTCTCTATGAAAGGCTGTGCATACAAATAAAATCCTGTTGCATACTTTGTCCCTTTCTATTCCATCTACTTTACAGAGCATCATTTTATATTTCACATCTCCCCAACGGATGCCACAAAAAAACACACCCAGGCAGTCCTTCTGTCTGAGCGATCCTGACGGAGAATATCTGAAGTAGGGCATTTCAAAACCAGACAACAATGGGAGATGTCTTTCTGCCTGCAGTCCTCTACAATGCTAAGATGAATAATGGTATTATCTCAACACGTTGAACTATACTGATTGTTCAATTTGGAGACAATCACACAGTCTGTCACTTCTCCACTGCTCGCCCCTCTGTCTAATTCTGTCCTAAACACACGCATGCATGTAGCAAAATAGGCCCTCAGCCCGACTGTGCTCTGAGGATGGAGGGGGGGAAAAAACTGGGCTCTTTTTCTGTTGGAGAACTCAGTGCTCAAATACCACACATACACCATGCACCTGCACACACACACACACAGACTTACACAAAGGCAGGGTTAGCATCCCCCTGAGTTTTCCCTACTGCTGCTTCTATGAAAAATTTACACAGGAGTGATCTCATCGGCTATTTTGAGCCCATCTCTGACCTAGGAATGTTTTTAAAGAGCTGGTATCCGTCTGTGTTGTTTTTTTTTTGTGATGTTTGCCTTTACATTCGACAACACCCAAAAAATATTGTAGAAGTGTCTACGTTTGCCTCTATTTCTCTGCATCACCGTCTCCCTGCCGCGTTCAATACACAAAACTCGCTCTAGCTCGGACATCTCTTCTCACTCATCCCACTGAGTTGAGACTCATCCAGGAGCGAAAGCGGGGCGACTCATCTTCCGGCGCGTCTCGTCGCAGACACAAAATGGTGTATCCATTACATGCAACACAAACATTCTCTCATCCATACGCAGGATCACCCTCACTGTTTTGGCACAACGGTTCTTTTATTTTCTTCACAGGACACGCACGCACATAAACACACGCTCACAATCATACGCGAGTAAGTGAGTTACGGAGACACACGGAAAATCAATCGCTTTTGAGAGAAGTCCATCAGCAAATTGAGTCAATTTCAGGTTTCTCTGTGCAGTCTCTGATGCAAACACTCAGCAGCGCAGACACAGACACTGCCATCCAATTTCATAGCGAGAGTCGGGGCTGCTCTTGAGATGAATGGTCTGGGTCTGAAGTGTTGATCTTGGAGGCGCAAGTCTGTCTGCCCCTGTACTTACTTTCACACAGTGCTGATGGGCTGCCCATCCTTATTTCTACAACAGTCGACTGCTGAAAGTCTTTAGGCTGCTGACACAATGACATAAACAAAACAGCGCAGCTCCAGAAAAGGATGGTTTGTCAAGGAGAAAAGGAAAAAAAAACATCAACGTGTGAGTGGAAAGAAATGTAGCCTTGACTCAAGACCAATTAAGAGCCAAACAAGTCCCATTATTCTTTATCTTTCTCTTTAACACTTGAATTAAATGGATGTTTGAAGGTATTTTCAAAGAATTACGTACATTAGAAGCACCTCAGGCAGCTGCGGTGGAGAAGAATCCACATTTTTAAACATGGATTCACTGTTTTTTTTCTTTCTTTTCTTTTGTCCGCCTTGGTTTTGTGCACAACATTGACATACTAATACTTTACAAACTCATTATTATCAACCTCCACTAGACACAGAGCTGCATTAGCAATTATTTGGAGCAGTGTTTGTGACCTTCTGATTTATCTCCTTTTAGCTCTGTTTTGATCTCCACCGATTCTCATAGGAAAAGATGCAGTTCTTTAGCTGAATGCTAAATGTTCTAGGTACAATTCTTGTCTGCCTGCTGTTTGCTGATTGACAGGTAGATAATCACAGATTTTTCCCTGAGAAAAGCTGAATGCTGTTGCCAAAAATGGGTTGATGAGAGCAGTGGGAACGAACCAAAATAGCCAAGCTGATGGTCCTGAGAGTCCAAACGCTCAGCTGAGAGATGCTACAACGCTGCATTGAGCCGGAGGTAATTCAGAGACAGGACATGATTCTCATTATGTTTCATAGAGTGACATCCTTTACATAACACGTGGTCATTTTACTTCAGTAATGAGGGTGTAACAAATGATTATATCTATTTGCATTATTTGCATATTTATCTAAAAAGAATCTGATGCACTTATCCTGTTTTAATATATCATTTTTACGCATTAATATACCTCTTTACCTTAATCTAATGTGTTTGAAGGTATGTGTATACATAGTGGTATGTGTTTTATTACTTATTTTTAGTTTTATTTATCTATTATTTAATTTATTTCATCAATTTCTAATCTTATTATTTATTCTTATTTTAATCCCCTCTCCTTTTCTACCCTTTTAATTTTATCCATTCATTTAATTATTTATTGATTCTTATTGTAACTCATTCTACTGTACAGTCTATCACACATTTTCAAAGTCATATGTCAGGACATGTTTTGTTTAAAAAATAAATGTTTAAATAAAATTTTCAAAAAAGAAGAAAAGAAGATGATGAAGATGATGATGAAGAAGAAGAAGACCTATTACAGTTGTGAAAGAAGCACAATTAGAATGGAGCAGACGTTAGCTAGGCTACTCACAATATTGTAGCTGTCAAATTAACACGACTGAAAAAAATAGAACACTATCCAAATCTGAACAATGGTGGGCCATGAGTACAAATACTTCAATACAAGTGCTACCAAACAGTACTTACAGTAAGTACTTGAATAGTGCTTCAGTAAATGTTAATCACTTCCACCAGTGCCTGGAATACTCTTCCAAAGAGACCATGGACACTGTCATTGTCCACTGGATCACCTACAACCTCCTGCACCATTCCCCATTAAATTAGCAGCGATAGCATCTTTAATTAAACAGAATGGCTGAGACAAATTACCTGGACAACTGCTTGCATGTGTAAATTAACATGAGATCTGCAGAAACTGTGAACTTTTACTCTCTTTGATTTAACAACCTGGTTACAGTAACAAAAAGCTCCACCGCAGCTTGACTCGCTACTTTCGCCTGATCTCCACGGAGGTGACAGAAAATACATTGCAGGCGGTGTGTGAACTGTAGATAAAAAGGAAATAGGCCGAGGCATGTGCTCGCAAACACATGCTCTAAAACTGCACACACACAATGAAAAGAGAAGATCAAGAAGGCTGTAGATCGACGGAGCAGCTGTCAAGGTCACACGCTGAAGAATCTGAATAACTTTGATGCCATGTTTGCTCATTAATACCGGAGCTGCACAGGCGTGGCAGTTATGACATGATGTTTACTACATATTTTACTACAGGATAGCATCAGAGATGATAAAGTCATCATTTTTTAATGATGCATCTGGTAAAAAATTCAGCCAAGATGCGATATGAGGAATTCAGCTGAAGCACCCTCCGTCGAGTGAGTTTGAACTATGCAATCTCTTCGCCATCAGCCTGAAGTGACCTGCTCAGCGAGAGCATGTTTTTCCATCATGCAATGTGGGACATTCCAAAGGCAATCATGTACAACATTGTCTGTTTTCATGAGGGAGCCCTGCTGATATAATAAATTGCATTGTGTTTTGCTTATAAGTGTAACATGGCTCGAGACATCTGAGTCTTTGCATGCAATCAGTAATGAATGACCCAGCTGATGATGGATGGCGCGGCTTTAATCGCTGCCGCAGCAGAGCAACGCTTAATACATGCAAACATAAAGACCATCAGCATGTTTTATACCACAAATTAATCAGCTGACGGAGAAGAGAAACATTAGTCTCTCTGAATGCATTCTGAAAAGCAGTTATTATATATCGTGGACAGAAATAATGAGAGGATTACAGTCTCCCATCACAAAAGGATTATGTGATAAAAGTCTGAATTTAGCAGTGTGTTGTCAGGGTTATTTAACAAAATGCTGACATTATTTTGCAAGTCTAGATTTTAGCCAAACTGACAAAAACAGACCAAATATTACAAAACATGGCACTTAAATGAACAACAAGTTCGTCGGTCACAATTTTTGAAGGCCAGTCTTCCAAGTGTCGGGGCAACAGAGCAATGAGCGTCTCCATCGGATGGAGAAAATGAAAACGGGGATAAAAGAAATGCAGCCACAACAGTACAACACTGATCTCATGTCTTTGTATCTATTGCAGCATGTCTGTGTCAGTTGGTTCTTTTGTTGTAGTTCTAGACTAAAAATCAGCAAGTACTGTGTTTTGAAAGGTGGTAAAATATGGCATGACAACTCCAACTGTGACTGGAACAGGTTCAGCAGGAAGAAAAAGAATACATATAAGGAAATCACTTCAACTAATGCCAAGTGAAGGGGATCATGTGAAACTTTAGCTCAGGATCGATGTAGAGAGTCGCTGCGCTGACCCTCCATGTTATCACGTCTCACTGTATTATCTCTCTGTAAGACACCTTGTCTGTGATCCTGTATTTAGTGAAGACGTGTGAGTCTGAGTCATGATATCTGTGTGGTCGTTTCCGCAAAACTGAATGGCATCAGACTGAGTCCACCTCATTTACACTGTAAAGTATAAGACTGAATCAAAAGGTCTGGTTCCCCTCAACCACACGTCCACTCTCGGAGGTTGAAGAAACTTCAGCTAAAAAGCCAGGGTTTTGTTATTCACAGCCATGCCTTACCTTCACAGTAGGCATTATCGTCTCGAAGTGGGCGGAAGCCGTCCTTACACACGCAGCAGTCTCCTGCCTCCAGGTTCACACAGTCTGAGTGCTCCACGCAGCTGTGACCCTCCAAGCAGAAGTCATGACCTGCAGGAGGCGCAGGGAGGAAAAGGTTGAGACCCAGAGGAGAGAAGAGGAGAGGAATGGCAGAGCGGTGTTTGGAAAGGTTGGGGTCATCATAGCACCACGACCTTTTCACACTGTATCTTCTTAATGCTGCTTCTTTCCAAGGTGTGTTCGGACAAAACAACATTCATTAACACCAATGCATTTGACATCTTGAAAACAAACACGTGTTGATACAGCTTACTGTAAGTACAAACTCTAAATGATTAGGCAAAAATTTAAAGGAAACTACCCCTGAGTTTTAGTTCTTCTCTTTTAAATCCACATACTTTGTATTAATGCCATTTCTAGGCTGATTTTCTACCTCACAGACAGCCATTGATTTTCAGTTTGTTCTGTATAACAAAAAACAAGAAAAAAAAAATGCTTAAATTAACCTGTAGATTTTTTTTTTGCTTTGCAATGGTAATCGATCAAACACAATGGTGCTTTGTCCAGCCACTTGACTAATGCAGAGAGCACACAATGTAGCACCAAAACAAAGTATGAAAGGGATCATGTACTCTCACTATATTTGCCAGTAGACATTTCTTACTGACGAATGTTGTGATGGATACATATAGATAGGATAGGTATATATATTTGTAAAAATAGACGTTAAAGACTGATATAAAAGATGTTGCATGGCAACATATGTTTAAAACCTACAGTAAGAATTAGTGGATGACAGGCTGATGGCTCGTCTGCAGCCATTACTCTTTCTTTTCTTGTTGTTCTTCTTTTGTTTTGATACATACATTATATCATTTGTGAAAGGATTTCTTGGAAAATAGTTTTTTTTATTTAGAAGTTACATTACTTTTAGTATTATACAGTTTTTCTTTCCTTTTCCAAGGAATGAAACAAATAAATAAACTAAACTAAAATACTGTATATGTACTTTATTTTGAAATCTGGGGATTTCCAGCATCAAACAAAGGTGAGACGGGATAGTGATAATACTGTAGAGGCTGATGTTTCCGACATACCTCTGCACACTTTACAGCATCTGTCACTCAGGGTGATCTGCTCGGACTCAGGGCAGCTGAGCTCAGGACAGGGCTCGGTGGGAACCACTCGATGCATAGTCCTGTCCTGTGATGGGTAAAGACAAAACACTCATAAGCTTCTCTCTGGGTCCAATACCCCCCCGCCCCCCATTTTCCATTCATTTGCTAAAGGTTTGGATGTAATTATGAAGGTAATTATTCATCTATTGTGTTTCCTCTCTCACTCCCCGACTTTCCCTCCTCCCTGTGTGTTCATTACAAACCAATTACTCATTCGGTCAATAGCGGTTATTTTTTTCTAAACGACTTGTGGGAGGGGGAAAAGGAGCGTTCTTCTTCTTTTGTCCTGTTCTCCACAATCATTTACATTGTGATTCATGACACAGCTTTATTATACAAACAGTGAATCAATCTTCTGGATTATCCCTGCATGTGTGTTTAGTCAGAGTGTAAAACCTGATTAGGGGGTTCCTTTTTCCCAGCATGCCTTTGGCAGGTCTCTCTAATGATCTCATCTCAGTCCCTCTGACTGATGCTAATTTAGAGTCATTAACACCAGACACAGTTGGACAGAAACAATAGACCTAGTCTCTGTCTATTTGTAGACTTAAAGGAGAATTCCGGTCATTTTTGACCTCTAAATCATTGTCATAATGGTCGCCCAGTGTTTACACCATGGGTGAGATTGCTAACTGTAGTTCTTTCAAACACAACAAACACTCAAAAAACAAACAAATGTATCTATGGTACTTGACTCGAATCCATATGACACACCACTGAACTCATATAGTGTACAAACTTTGTGTTTTTGCATGTCGTCACTCACCTCAGATAGCCGAACTCTGAAACATCCTAGAAAGACATTACTATCCGATCACAGAGCGCCTGCTCTCCCCGCCACAAAAACAAACACTTTTTCCTTGTTGTGATGATTTCTTTACAAAAATAAACGGTCGCAGATATTATGGACATTACCACTGCACTGCTCCACCGTTTACTTTTGTAAAGAAATCATCACAATAAGGAAAACGTGTTTGTTTCTGTGGCAGCGAGAGCAGGCGCTCTGTGATTTGATAATAATGTCTTTCCAGGATGTTTCAGAATTAGGTTTATACTGTTTATACTGTTAACTATATGAGTTCAGTGGTGTCTCTAAGGATTCCAGTCATGTACCAGAGATATCTGATTGTTTTTTGAGTGTTTGTTGTGGTAGAATTGCCCCTATAGAGTAGCGTTGTTGCTATCCCTAGCACCAGGTAGCCATGGTGTAACTGGTTTGCCTGCATCAGTTTTAGTCGCATTTCTTGGTCTCCCCAACACTGGGTGACCATCAGGACAATGATTTAGGGGTCAAAAATGACCGGAATTCTCCTTTAAACTGGTCTGTTCCCTAGACGTCTCATAACCTCCACCTGTACACAGGCTGGGCGTTCTCATGTGAAATCACAGAACAAACTTCTACCTAAAACTCCACAAACAACTTTCCGAACAAGCCTCACCATCGACTTCTTGCCACCCACCACCCAAAATCTGCACACACACACACGCATACACACACACCCTCCCCTGCAGCCAGCAGGCAGACAGAAGATCAGAGGCGTGACAAGCAGCTGTCAGGGGAAGCCTGCAGGAGTGTGCAGCAGTGGGCTGACTGACAGAACTCCGCGTCCCCGTTTCTTTGATCTGCCTGGGACTGCCAGTCAGTAAACTGGGACTACAGATGGGCCAGGTGTGGGCAAGCCAGCCCGACAGCTGTCTGCAACCGCAGATTCTAATGGAGCTTTGCAGAATTCATGGAGGAAGCCGAGGTTGATGTGATAGAGTTGGGTGATTAAAACTTCAAATCATTTTTCTGTGATTGATTGGGCCTGCCTAGCATAATGTCATCAAGTGAATTACTCCCAAAACTGTAGCGACCCACCCATCTGCTGCGCCAGGCAGACAAAAGCAAATACTATGAATAATTGGGAAATGAATCTGATTTGGGACCAGTGTGGTATCTGATGATTGGTGCTGAAGAATGGCCGCGGCATCCCGTGATTGACGAGTGTGCCGCTCCTGGCCTCCAAATGTAAACTTAATTAGAAGGATTCGGCCAATTTATTTAGATTACAAAGAAAAACAATGGCAAGTCAGATCAATGAAATTCAGCTGGAGTGGACAATTTCGCACTCGGGCTCATGGGGGCTTGATTTATCCTGCGTGGGGGGGGGGGTCGAGGGAAGTGGCGGAATCAGTATTTAGTGAACTGTCAGGCGCCGCGACGCAACATGGAAATGAACAGAGCCGAAGGGTTCGGTTACATTACCCATTGTGTCGTCTCGCTCTGGTGAGGGCTCTGGTTAAAAAAATCCTTTTGAATAAAAGCGTTTAAGCGCGTTTCAAGTCTCTACGTGTGTGAGTGCGAGTGTGTGTGTTGACATGACTTACCCTGCATTCAAACAGCAGGCACCTGCCAGAGGAGTCGCGCACAGCCTTCTGATCCCCCTCCACCAGCTCTCTACCGCCGAACAGGCAGACAGCTGGTAGGAAAACACAGGAACATTACACACACGGAAAAAGACAGATATACGCATGCAAAGCAAACTGAGAACTGTATTTCTTTCTGTGTCTCGGTCTGCAAAAGGATCTGTTTGTTTTCTGTACCGACTATACAGTGGCTTATCTTTAATGCATTATCCCAGAATAAACCGTCGTGAGCATGTCTGAAATGATGTGTTGCTCTGAGACTTCTCAGATTTGTAAGATGTTTAACTTTGATGTAACTCCCGGTGTGTTACACCAATATTTACTTGTCTTTATTTTAAAAATTACAACTTTGTGATGAGTTTTATTAGAGCTGAAATAAGAGAGAAAATGTTTCATTCTCTGGTGTTGAAAAAACAACTTTATCTACCGATACTCAACTAAATAATGTATCATAGAGTAGAAGCTAATGTGTTTTCTGACATTCGCATTCATCAAAAATATGTTATTAAACTTCTAGTCAATTAAATGATCATGATTAAAATCATTACATGTATTTTAATTCTGTGGCCTGCAGGTTGTGGACATAAACACCAGTGGTTTTATATAACAGTCCTGTTGTATGATATAATCTGTCCTTATTATTTTCTGCTTTTTTTCCTTCTTTTCTCAAGTCCTCAGGTGAATTGAGTCAAATCAGATCAAGCATATCAAACCCAATTAAGCAATGCTACTGAGAAAGTGATGAAATAATTAACATGTAAAGAGAGCAGAGCAGGCAGAGACCTGGTTTCATGTAAGTGCTGCTGCTGCTGCTGCAGAAATAATCACGTGGGCAGAAAGTGTGTGTGTTTGATGAGCAGGTGGGGTCAGACAGATTCAGACTGATACCAGGAGGAGAGATGATTGACACCGCAGCTCAGGCCCTATCACAAAGCAGCGCATCATGAAAGTGAAGGACTTCAGAAAACAGCCATTTGACGTTCTACTTGACAGACCATCAAAAAAAAAAAAAAAAAAGCAGACTTGGAACTCCTCCCTGCAAGGTCCTGCGCTGCAAGATAAGGCTTTAATTTGGAGAGCGAATCATGTCTTTGTAGTAGGGAAACTTGCGGCACTCTTCTCTCTCCAAAGCCAGAGCATGCGTAATTAGCTGTGTGTTTGTCTACCTCGTTGAGATAAGTGAGCACGGGGGTGTTGAGTTTAAGGGGATTACCTGCTACGTGTTTATATTTGTGTAACACGGCAGCGCATTTCCTAAACCCCTTGTGCAGCATCCCTGACCCACGAGGTCAGTGGAAATGATGCCGACGCGAGCTGATTAGAATCCAGGACTAATGGTTTCCCTCTGATAAAGAGTTAAATCTCCTATTATTCGCTTCGCATGGGAAGCAGGAGCGACGGCAGCAGTGTGTGGGAGTGTGTGGTGAGAAAGTTCTCGAGCGGAGTCAGCTCGCACACAAGATGTGGAGTTAAATTTGCAGAGGAATACTATGCGTACGTAAAGTCTGCTGCAGTTTTTTTTATCATTCACATGGTGCGCAACCCTCTGTAAGGTTGAGAACATCGACAGAGCCCAGATAATAAATCTCCCTATTTCATGCGCATGCTAGATTTTATTCTAAACACCGACAGGCAGCTCTTTCTGCATTTTAAAAGCATACATCACATCTCATTTGGGTTAATATCTGAAGAATGTCGGGGTGAGAAAAGCTAATGTCCTCTGAAATCCATTTTTATTGGGAGGGAAATTGAGAGAATATGAGATGCAGAGCGCTGCGGTGAGGAGGCTAATAAGAGTTCATTGCTGAACTCGGAGTCATTTTTGAAACAAAACATTAGAAAAAATAAAGAAATAACAGACCCTCTGTGTAGATACAGGATGAAACAGCATTATTTATCCAGCCAGAATTCAAAAGTTTCAAATGGACACTTAAGAAGACACTCATCATGTGAGAGCGTGTGTCGTTTCAGGCTTTCGTTCACATCTTTCGTTTTCCCTCCTCCTCCTCCTCCTCCTCCTCGCTGTTCCCTCAGCCGCGTTCATCAGAAGCAGGAACCACTTTACATCACACGCAGCCGTCGCAGATCTACTGGCTCATGTCTGTGTGACTGGTGGCCATCTGTGTTTTGAAGCCAGCTAGTGAATAATTGATCGGCCCCCATGTATATGCAAAAGGACGGACCCATCTCAAGAGGCATGTTAGGAGGTAGCTTAGCAACACAGTCGAGCCCTGGTCAATTGTTAGACAGCCCTTGTGGAGGCGTGATGTGCGGCTCTATAAATCCGGTGATGGTGGTGGAGGTTTGCGGACGTTTGTTTGTGTACAATTGTGTCTGTGATTGTGTGAGTGTGGGAGGGCCATGAGGTTAAGGGCTACTCCACTTACGCTGGCACTCCTTGCAGCAGGCCCCCTTCACGTAGGCAGGCACTGTGCCCGCCGGGCACTGAGGGGGAGGGCAGGAGATGGCCTCACACAGCACCGTGCCGTTCTGATGGAGAGATGCAAACATACAAGAGTTGTTTAAAAGGAAGCTGCTTCAGTCAGGCCGATCCTGGACAGATATTACACTAATAGCTTACATTAGGTAATTAAAACCTTGTGACAATAAGATTTAACGGTAGAAAAATACACTTGTAAGTGTCTGAGAGGATAATCAGAGGATGGAGCTTTGGCATTAATGCACTTCAGCTTACTGGCCAATATAGTATACATTAATACTGATCTAAGTGAGATCCACACACACACGCACACACACACTATTGCATTGACTCCTTATAATTTGTCATAAGCAATAGAGTAAAACACTTTTATGTTCTCAACCATAAAGAATTTAAAGAGATGGTTCAACATTTTGGCACATTGGCCCATTGCCACAATCCCTATAGTTTTAGGAGTAGGTTTGTTATCTTTAATTGTCAGTGCAAGCTATTTTTAGAATGGCGGAGCAGAGCCATGAGCTGCTCAGAGCTACACTACTGTATGGAGGCTAATGGTATTTCTTGGTTTCCCTCATCAAATGCATATATTTATATACAGGTAAATTCATGCAAAATGCCATCTGAATTCTGAATTTACTTTACTCTTGTCACGTTCTGTTATTATCTTATAACATGGTGAATGTGCAGGTCACAACTTGTCCACCAGAGCGTTTTGGAGATGTTGGATTGTGTATTTGATAATGAAATCCCATTAGCCTCCGTATTGTAGCTCTGAGCAGCTCGCGGCTCTGCTCCACCGTTCTAAAAATAGCTTGCACCGACAATTAAAGGTAACAAACCTACTGCTATGAATACAGTATAGGGATTATGGCCAATGGGCCAGTTCGCCAAAATTCAAGAGTCAATGTCCCATGTTGGCATATGCCTGAAGCACTGATCACAGGTTTGAATCCTGATCAAGATTATCTGTAGTGCATGTCATTTCCCCAGTCCTGCTTTTCTGTCTCTCTACACTGTCCTATTAAATAAAGGCAAAAAAACACCCAAAACACATCTAAAAGAAAAATTAAACAACCAAAAGGAAGACCAGAAGATGCTGGTGAAAGACCAAGAAAATGGCATTTAGTCGAGATGAAAAATGTTGTGGAGAAAGTGTTCAGCACTACATAGAGTACATGAGTTCACTGAGTAGAAAAGCAGGCTGATAAAGTGACCAGTGATTTTAAAAGATCATGATTCAGGACAATTCAACCACGAGTTCCATTTTACATTCGAGTGGCTGTCGACTCTTTGCCCTTGTTTTTGTCATCGCCAAGTGGACAGATGTGGAAAGTCTTTGTGTGAGTCGTAGCTGTACGTAGGTGGTGAAATTGAGTTGAGGTGACGCACAGTTCAGCACTGACTGGCCGTCAAGTGATTGCAGTTAGAAATCGGAAAATAAGGTGCTGTCGTCTCTGTATTCCATTAGCTGCATCTCTTCTCTGGAGACACTTGAAAACTTTTTTTTTATTTTGGACAAACATCTACTGTTGTATTAATGTCAATGGTTAAAATGAGTTGATTTAACATTTCCATTATGAGTGTCAAGGCCCCTCTGTACAAATATTTGCCCCCTGACTATCTGCCACTCCTCAGCTGCAGTTATTAAACATCTTGGGTGAGAGTGAACTGTGGGATGTGTTTACTCATTTAAATGTCAGAAGCCACTGTTGTAAATCTACTCATCACCTAGAGTAGACTCCAACACCAACATCTATATATAATAATACATTCAAATGCTATCTCCTTCTCCCCAGCTGTGCATGTAATTAACATTGCTTCCACGGATGAAAGCTCTGTGACAGCAACATCTATGAAGCTGATACACATAATTGATAACATCTTAATGCACGACCTTTGCATTTTAAAGGTCACGGCTAATTGCCACACATACGGTAAGGAACATATCCCATCTAATTCCTTAATTGCATCCCAGGAATGGCAACACACTGTTCAGGGGCGAATGGAGCGATTTCATAGGATGTGGGCATAGTGGGCAGAACAAATCCCTGATGATAATTATCATCTGTCAAGAGCAATTAGGTGCGGTGCACTGAGAGATATGTGATTTCTTTTTTTTTTTCTGGGTAGCAGTGCGCGATGGCATCTCATTGGCTGGTTGGAGAGCTTCGGTAGCAGCGTATGAGTTTTCCTGCACAGCTGAGGACGTTGACGGGGGGTACGAGCTCCCGATCGCCGATTGCTTCTAATTCTCGTTTTGTGCGATTATTTACAGTTTTTGCAGCACAAAGTAGATCCTTGGAAGAATGCAGCATCACTAAGCGCTGTTGTTGATGTGTCTAATCCTGAGCACTGTGGCGGTTTCAATACACTATCTGTTCTCTCGAGTAACTGGGGCAACCTTCTCCTAATGCAAGGAAATAATGAGAATACAAGCTGTCGACAATGGAGGCCCTCATACTCCACCCTGCACCTCCACCCCACCCATACACTCACACCCACACACAACCCCCCTCCGCCTTCACACACTTGATGAACACAAAAAGCAAAACTGACAATGGGAGCAATGGATGTGTGTGTACATGTTGTAGACACTCACAAACACACAGACAAATGAACACACTGCGAGATGTGATGAAGTGGATTTTTTCCCTTCTCTTTCTCTAACACACACACACACACACAGGGTTCCTACGCATTTGAAATTTCCAAATTCCATCCTTTTTCCCGACCCTCATTTCCAGACTTCTCGGTAAAAGTATACAAATAATTTGTATTGTATTGATATTGTATTGGTATTGAGTTAATAGATGTGCATAATATAAAAAAAGCATGTAATTAATCATTTGTTTTCATTTTCTGAATGTATATGGACTTTTTGAACCAATTCATTTCCAGGAGATTGCTAGCTAGGTACAATAGAAATAATTAACCCAGATGAGACCAAACCCAGTTAAGTATTAAAGCGATAGTTCACCCAAAATTAAAATTTCACTCATGTAGCGGAAGCTCCCAGTGTCTCAAATCTCAAATCATGCACAGACACTGGCAGAGCAGTGAACTGAGACACTGGGAGCTTCCGCTACAAACAAGCTTAAAATATAGACTTATTTTTGAAACAATTTCTCATGTCGGGGCTTCAATACAAGAGGGACATTACAGATGAGCAGTATGGAGGTATTTGGATGTTTTATGGTGTGTATTTTTGGATGAAGAAAAGTGAGCCCCGTTTGCGATCGTCATATGGACATACAGTGCTGCGCCGAGCCCCCCCGTAACTCCGAGAAGGCACGGAGGACTCTGAAACTTCTCCCAGCCCTTAGTTGACATGAGGGTGAAAAGAAAATGAGTGAAATTTCAATTTTGGGTGAACTATCCCTTTAAGATAAATATATTTCCATACAATAGTTTCCATTTTCCATACATTTCCAGACCTGTGAATGTATAAAATCAAATTCCATACTTTTCCATACAGTACTTGCGCAGGAACCCTGCACACACATACACACAAAAACATGTCTGCACACACATACACACACCTATTTGTTTTATGGCGTATCCACATGCCTTTGGACATACAACCACAAACACAGGCAGTATGACGAGAACATCATTTCAGAGTGTTCACACAGACACACACAGACACACAGACACACACACACACTTAATTAAAACTGAATGCCCTCCCCTGGTCTTTATTACTCTAACATGCACACTCCTGCCTAGTGCGCGCACACACAGACACACACACAGTGGCACAGCCGTGTGTGAAGCCCCACCGTGCATGTGCAGTTCCTGCAGCCATCTGTCCAGCCCTCGTCCTCCCTGTAGACGACCCCCTTGACGCTGCAGGTTCTCTCACAATAGCAGCCATCCAGCCCATTCATCTTCTCCTCCGCCCTGGACAGCTGCTCACCCCCCCAAAAAGACAAAAGACAAGACGAGAGAGAAGACAAGAGTGAGCCTCTGTGTGTGTCTACATCTTCACATGTAAGGAAACCAGTGGCAGCAGGAAAGTCTGAGCACCTACACACACCTAACTACAACAATAGCGGATGTCTCATATCAACACGCCACTGAAGGCCTGCTGGGATTCATGTTAACAAATGTTTTTTTAAATAACACTGGAATTGTTGATTAAATGTCAAAACAGCGCAGTTTACACTCTGTCATACTACCTTGCTGGATGTTTTAGCAAGGATGTCCTGCAGCTCCATGATTTTCTGCACAAGTCCATGGAAGTCGTTGCACGTTGGGCATGCTGGGAAACAAGACACAATCAGCTGTCATTTACTTCAAATTCCAATATAACCAACAATCTTAAAAAAATATATTTTTTAATATGCAGTTTGATTAGTGGATGGAAAAAAACTCCAATAATAATGTACCACCATATAATACAAAAGAAACAAATATTCATCACTTTAACTAAATTGCAAAAATAGCAATAGCATCAACATGTTCACCAACTCCATGAGTCTTAAAGATAACTTAATTAAGTGAGGGACATAAATCATTTTCTTCATATTTGTGAAGTTCAATCTTCTGCCACACAGTATTATATTAACACAGATGAAAGAGGATTTGTGCACTGATGTTAGAGTTTGTGTGTGAATTCAAAAGAATCTCTCTTCAAGGACTTGTTGATTTTGCAAAAATGTTACTATCCAACATTTCACTGAGGGACTGCTGTTTTACTTCACTGAGTGTAGTGGCTGAAGAGTTAGAAGGGACAGTTCAACATTTTGGCAAATGGCCATAATCCCTATAGTTTTAGGAGCAGGTTTGTTACCTTTAATTATCGGTGCAAGCTATTTTTAGAACGGCATAGCAGAGCCGCAAGCTGCTAAGAGCTACACTACAAGGTAAATTCATGCAAAACCGCTGATGCACGTTCCCATCGGGGGCAGTTTCCGGCAAGTAGTCTCTGCATTTACTTCTAAAACAACTCCGTCTCTGATCGTTCTGTTATTATCTCATAGCGTGGTGAATGTGCAGGTCACAACTTGTCCACAAGAGCGTTTTGGAGTTGTTAGATTGTGTATTTGATGAGTTTGATGAGGGAAACCAAGAAATTCCATTAACCTCCATAGCAGCCTAGTAGTAGTAGTAGTTTGGAGCAGCTCACGGCTCTGCTCCGCCGTTCTAAAAATAGCTTGCACCGAAAATTAAAGGTAACAACCCTACTCCTATAAGACTATAAGGATTATGGAAATAGGCCAATTTGCCAAAATGTTGAACTATCCCTTTAAAGATAACTTAATTAAGTGAGGGACATAAATCATTTTCTTTGTATGTGTGAAGTTCAACCTTCTGCCACATAGTATTATATTAAAACAGATGAAAGAGGATTTGTGCACTGATGTTAGAGTTTGTGTGTGAATTCAAAAGAAACTCTCTTCAAGGACTTTTACTGATTTATTGATTTTGCAAGAACGTTATTATCCAGTTACTGAAGGACCGCTGTTTTACTTCACTGAGTGTAGTGTCTGAAGAGTTTAAAAGGAAAAACAAATCAGTGCAATCACATATCAAAATGTTGTCATTTAAACATAACCAAACAGGGTGTTAAATAGGATTTCACTCACTTCTGTTCAGGTCTGGACACTGTGAGATGTAACCCTGTGGCATCACCACGATCTCCACATCCTGCATCACCCCCTGAATGCACAGACAAACTTTCTGATCAGGGAGAATAATAACTTACAGAGAGCAGAGATGAGGTGAAGCATGTTAACATGTAGTTAAGTGGGTGAGGACCCAGAGGGGCGGCGGCGTCTGAGCGCGCACGTCGTACATTTTCCACGCGAGATAACATGCAAACCCGAGCGTAGGCAGGACATGCAGGCACAAAAATCAACAACCCTGATTATGAGAAGCCTGGGAGTCTCTGCTGCAATCATAAAAACTGAACTCCGAAGAACCGCCGTCCAATTGAAAGAAAATGTATTTTGCTAAGTAGGGAGTGAGAGACAGGGAAGTTAGTTCTGAGGTAATACATCTCAGAGGCTGTTATTCAGATGAATCATCTCATAACCGGGCACCAGCAGGAAGTTAAGTGAACTAGTGATGTAGGGGGTTTTAGTCCGTAGATGGAATTTTTATTTTTGCCTCCAATCTCCTCTGATAGGCATAAACAGGAGATACAGATTCAATTTGATTCATAAGTCCCAATTGGTAGTCTTTCGTCCTGTGTCCAAACCCCGAACACACACGCAGACACACGTGTGTACACATACACACGGATGCCCTGTCGCCATGGTAACCCGGCCCCATTTCATTCCTTGAGTGCATTATTTCCCTTACAGAAGTGGAGCGGTGCAACTTAGGAGAAATTGTTTTTTAAATTGTCCTGCCACTTCAATTTACCGGCCATAAATTTAAAATCCTGCGGTAATGATGTGCTGATTTTTCATGGCGACGCTCTGAAATGGAGGCAGATAGAGCTGTGTCGATCAAACTTGTAGCTGAAACATAAGACTATGCACACACATATCTGCAGCCACCGTCGCACACTTTTTCCGTCATGCCTCCACGGCAAACTTCACCTATACGCTGTTAACTTTTAAAAGAAATGTAATTTAAGTCAGAGAATAGTTATTGTTTTCAGTAATGTCAGATATTTCAGAGTGATGTGAATTGTAGGAGTGAGATTCAGCTACTTTGCTTTTACAACTGTGGAATTAAATAAATCAGACCTCAGCCCAGCTATATACAGTACAGTACATACTGTACCCACCTCTTATGATGTCCTACTATTAGGTAATGGCCAAGTGATGTATAGATTTATTGGTGATAAATAGTTAGATACAGCTCTGGAAAAAAAATAAAGAGACCACTCCAAAATGTTCTTAATAAATCAGCCTCTCTATATGTATGGCAGCCAATGATTCCAGTGTCTATTTAAGTCCAACAAAAGCCCACCTCACTCTACTTAGCTGATCACCTGAACCAAATCAGATTTAATGAGGAAGAAAGATTATAAATATATATATATAATTGAGATTATTCCACCAATGTTAATTTCTAAACTCTTCCTAAGTTTAAAAAGTCGTGTTGTGTTGTTTTAAAATGAATATGAACTTGTTTTCTTTGCATTATACAAGGTCTGAAAACACCAGAATTTTCATGTTATTTTGACCTGTTGCCATTTTCTGCAAATAAATGCTCTAAATGACAATATTTTTATTTCCAATTTGGGAGAAATGTTGTCAGTAGGTTATAGAAGGAAACAAAAGTGTTCATTTTACTCAAACACATGCGTATGAATAGTGAAACCAGAGAAACGGATCATTTTGAAATAGTCTCTTGTGTGTACTATACCAGTATATGTACGTATATCCTGTTCCTCAATTCAAACAATATTCAAAATTGATTTAAAAAAAAAGATAATCATCTAGCATGTGATGAGAGATTGAACTGAAATTTCAAGACAGGGATGAAGGATTACAAATGGAAAACCTATTCTTTATTTTAGTGCCTTTGAGCAGAGCCTGTGTTGTAAACGCAGCGCTATCTAAACAGCCAGTTGTCAGACTTTGCTTTGCACCTTCTGGTGAGTGAAAAAAAAAAAATACAGAGGTACATTTAGAATTTCCGAAAACTGACTCCTCTGTGTCAGAGACTCTGTTTACTGCAGCATGAGTGCAGCGGGACGTCGACAGCTGCCTCATCCGTGCAGGAAACGTGAATTTGTTGGGGAAAACAGTGGGCGACGGAATCATTTCATACGCAGTTATATAGATATCATACAGAAATCCTGCCAGGCTAAAAAAAAAAAAAAGAAGAAGAAAGAAAGAAAGAAAACTAACATGAGAATGAAATCTAACTGTGGAGTAAAAACTGATTTGCATGTTTCAACAGCCCCGGAATCTTGTTGCATTTGGGATTACCCAAATTAACAGCAATTTTTCTTCCAGCCTTTTAAGTTACATTTGCCACATTACCATAGCAATCTACTACAAATAGGCTAACATATCTCTAATAAGAAATGGTGTCACTAGATGTGTTACACACAACAGATTTAGCGTGTGTTAACCGTGCAGATATATCTTGAGATATGCAGGTGCAGATGTATTTATTCTGATTCCAGTCTTCACCAACGCCGCTGAGGCCGTGATATTCTACAGCTGACACCCACGTACACGCGCGCACACGGACTGTTTCTGTGTGTGTGTGTGCTGATGAAGGCGTGTGTTTGAAAAGGAGACGTGCCTTCCTTGCCACTAATCAAGGCTTCACAGAGCGGCGGGGAGAGATGCTGCTACGTGACAAGATTAGTAGGGTGACCTCCGAGGCTTCTTTCATCTACCAATTAACACAGAGGAAATTCAACAGCCAGGACACAATGTGTAAAGCATTAACAGCCTCCCCCACACACACACACGTGCAGCTACACACATGCACAAACACCAACACACCATCAAACACAGAGCCAGACTGATTAAAACTGTTCTAGCTGCCGGTAAGCTGACATTTTGCCCCAACGTGTCTCCCCAGGTGGGAAATTTTTTTTGGAGCTGGGTTCAGTCTGGGAGCAGCGATATATGTCTCCCTGTCTGATAAACAAAGCTATATACTAAGCTTAATGAGCATAGTCCAGAGGCTATTTAATGATTTCTCCGAAATCAGCGTTGAGGGGGTTGCTGAGATAATTGCACTGGGCTTAGCTGCAGACGAAGGGAGAGGAAGCAACAATGACACATAGACAAAAAAAAAGTCAATTCCTAGGATAGGCAGAGCGAACCCCTCGAATTAAAATGGTAATCCATGAGAAATGCACACAATTAAATCCAGCAGCTATAATAAATAAAACCAAACAAGGCAAAACAAAGAAGAAGAGGATACAGTTTAAAACGAGATTGAGTGTGAAGCAAAAAGCCGGTGCAACAGCTGAGAGCCATGATTTCATCCTGCCACTCAGAATCATCCGCCGCTTAGCTAATATCACAGATGGCAGCCCATGCTAACCTTGAAGAAGCCATGAGCGGCATTTCTCTGTCCCAGCCAGAAGGAGGCATCCTCAGGTATGTCCATGTAGGGCACCTCCACCACCCGCTCATAGATCCTGCAATACACAGAAAAGAGTTTTAGGAATCCATGCATGTTGTTGTTTATAATTTTTCCAAACCAAAAACATTGACATCATTGGTTTTGCATTTCTTGGAAAAGGTGTGAAACTCAACCCCCCATCCAGCATTGACCACAATGGTCATAATACAAACACTCTGGACCTCTGGCATAAGAAATAAAAACGATTCCCAACAGTCAGAATCTGGGTATTAAGCAGAAAGAAAGAAAGAAAGAAAGAAAGAAAGAAAGAAAGAAAGAAAGAAAGAAAGAAAGAAAGAAAGAAAGAAAGAAATTTATCCTCCAACCCATGTACTGTATTCTTATTTTTTTCTAAAACTAATCCCAACATCACCTCTCTAATCCAATGAACATAGACAGCAGGGTTCCTTCCCTTCCAGCATGCAACGCTGCATAGGCCATTGCATTCTTTTGGAGTTGGGACAACTTTAGCTCATCACTAACTCCACTAACTAACTAGCTATTAAAGGGTCAGACTGCAGTGTTTTGCCAGGTATCGCTGAGAGCGATTGGAAGATTGAAGACCAGAAACCAAACAAAGATGGACACGACCTAAACATGTGTCCCAAAGAAACAGCAGAATATTGACATCTAGGACAGTCTGCTGCAACATTAGGGTCTGTCATTTTGTAGCTTAGCTGTGTTCAATTTTTAATTAAACAGCTTTGGAGTAATTGTGATGGTGTAATAAATGGCTTAACTTGTTACAGGGAGAATGGAGGCTCTCTGCCTTCCACCTAGCGTCTCTTGGCTGAAAAACAACCTTGCGAGATTGGGGGCGCTGCCCCGGTGTCCCAGCTCTCGTCTCTGCACACCATGACACAAATATACACATTGTAACATTCTATAAGATATATGACATTATTTACAGCTCTATTGATTGATTTCTCGCTGGCTTCCTTGTGAACAAATGCACATGGCCGAGAGGAGGGTTAGAAGAACAGTGGAAAAGCGACCAGACTTGTATAGTTCCTCTTTAAATTGAATCAAGCCATGTCTGATGCAGAGAGAAGATTAATGCTAGTTTTCAATGACAACTCCACACACACACACACACACTGCAGGCTTTGCCCTGTTAAATCCCCCTGTTAACTCTTTCTCTGAGGTGGGTATAGATATCCACATGCTCTCTGCGATGCACACAGTGTCACCGTCTGCCTCGTTCACTGTGCCAAGGAAGATCCCAGCACATACGCAGCGACGCTCCTGTCGTACAGCAGATGCATGTATAATTTGGGTGCAGCGACCCGAGCTGCCGTCAGCGGGGGCCACAGTCTGCAGTGTCATTCCGTGCACTTAAGTGCTAAACAGCAGCAATACACTAAATTACACAGAGTAATTACCAAATTGAGTTTTGTTTTTCAGTCCACACAAATGCTCTCTCGCTTTCCCACACGGGCGCGCATGCTGTTCCTCGCTTCTTTTTGCTTTTGCTTTTCTCCCTCCGCTTTGGGGAACGTTAGTTACTGATGGTTCAGCTGTGATCTGATGGAATTATTTTTCATTTTTATTTATCTAATCGCTGAAGGAAAGGCCATTTCACCAAAGGAGGGGAGCCCCCAACCCTCATTAAACAGACTGAGAGCAGGGTAATGACAGCAGGTTGAATCACTCTGATGGACTGCTGGTTCGACTGCTGTGACCCCTAAACTTCCCACCAACAAACACTCACATTCAATTAAAAGTTACCAAAAATAATTTCACATTTTCATTCTCTGTCTATTTGCATGAGTGAGTCACACCTTTTGAAGATGACAGTGCTGCTGTATCGTCTCTTTTTCCATCTCTAACTTTTCTTACTTGTTGAACAAGGATAGTTTCATGAAATTAGATGTGATGGATATAATAATAACACATTTGACAGGTTCAACTATGAATCCAGCCTTTTCTCTTCTGATGATGATTCAATACTTTGACTCAGTATAAAGAGCACTGATCCAACACTAATGCTCTATTTTGCCCAAATCTGACAAGTGTGTCCCTCGCTGTGTGACGCACAGGACACATTTATGTAAGGTCATATAAGGTAATGCTGTGGCATTATCATTATCACAATCCGCCACTTACATTACCCACAATGCATCTTGTGCAACAGCAGATTGGTCAGAGATTCAGGTGTGATATGTTAATAGCACCTAATGCAGCCTCCAGCCAGGAACACAGTGGATGCAAGAACAGTCATCACATCACATTAAACTGACAGCTAACACTATGCTTTTCTATGTCTAGACTGAATTTGAATCTGTCACAGATAAAAAAAATAATATATATAGACTTTTTTTTTAAATTTTAACCACTGCATGTGGAGACGGCAGCACTTGACTGACGTTTCCTGTCAAAAAATGGATCTAAAATGTATTCACAATGCAGATAAATCCCACATTCCAGTAACCTACAAACTCTATGTAAGAGACAGAGACAGAGACAGCAGCAGAGACACGTCCAGTGTGAACACACAGGTGTGATTCTCCACAGCAGCTCAGCCAAGCATCCAGTGTGTTCCAGGCCTTTTGCCTCATACAGAGGCGAGGAGCAGCAGCCACAGATGTCTGGCAACCTCATTTCTTCCAGACTGCACGCTCCCAAATTCCTCTCTCTGTTTTCGAATTATCGCATCGTACTCTCCAGCCCCACAGGATGCCGACTAGAGTGACATCACTCGTGGCAAATTATCAGAACTCACACAGCTCCCCTCGGAGCCTCATAAGGCTTTATCAAACTTCTTTCACTTGTGCAGAATTTCTCCTAAAACCTGCGAAACAGACTTTGAAGTGTAAAACTGCAAGAGTTCCTCTTTGTCTCGTGCACGTACAGCAAAGTCCCGGCGTCTCACCTGTTGCAGTCAACGTGTAGTATGACATGAGAGGCGCTGACGGCCACCGAGACCTTGTGCCACTGGTCGTCGGCCAGGCTGTAGGGGAACACCTCGGTGTGGGCCTGCTGGCCTTTGGTGCGATAGTGAAGACGCACCTCGCTGCGCTGGCCGCTGCTCTCCAGCTCCAGGAACCTGCAAGGATACAAGCAGTGGTTAAACCAGACAGCCTCTCTGAGAATGTGCTTTCCCTACATTATATAGCGCACCCTTGATGCATTTTAAAGGTTGAGTCTGGAGTTTTGTGCCCAAAAATAAACATTAGACGTCTTACTATACAAATGAAATTGGTCTTAATCATCACCTACGGGCCTGCCTGTATTTTGGTCTTTTGCTGTGTTGTGTTGTGCATGTGGACGTTTCTGGGTGGAGAGCGAGAGAGTCAGTGTTTTCTCTCCAGCCAATCACAGAGCTCAGGTGAAGCTACGTGCAGCAGAGTAGGAGGCTCAGGGCTGCTGCACTAGCTGTCTCTGATGCTATTGAGTCTCTCTCTCTCAGCAGCAGCAGTCAGGACGGCAAAGAAACAGAAACACAGTCTGAGAGAAGCGCTGGAGCCACGGACCGATTCCCGACCTTCACCAACAACTTAAAGGGATAGTTCACCCAAAATTCAAATATCACTCATTATCTACTCACCCTCATGTCGACTAAGGGCTGGGAGAATTTTCAGAGTCCTCAGTTCCTTCTCTGAGTTACGGGGGGTCCGCGCAGCAGTATTTGTCCATATAATGGTTGTCAGTGGACACCAACTTTCTTCATCCAAAAAGACACACCAAAAAACATCCAAATACAGTACCTCCATACTGCTCATCTGTAATGTGCCTCTTGTATTGAAACCACGACATGAGAAATTAAAACAGTTAACTGAGACACTGGGAGCTTCTGCTACACAAGCTTAAAATATAGACTTATTTAAAAAAATTTCGGAACTATCCCTTTAAGGCTCATTTATGCTCCACGTACGAATGAAATTGTATGCGTCCATTTCAAACGTTGTTACCATCACTGCCTACATACTTTCATGTGTCCTTTACGTTGGCATTCTACCAGAGGGCAGCTCAGAGTTAAAAGTTTATGACAACAAAGAGATCTTGATAATGTAATTATTTATTAATTGTTTGTCTCTGTGTCCTGGTGAACAGACATCGAAAATATGATGGTAGTTCCTCACCAACTCGCACAGTTTCTCCTGTAAAAGTTCAGCCATCGTGTCTTCTTCTTCTGTCTCACACTGGATACGCATCGGGTAGTGACAGCAACACCGCAGAGCACGGATGAAAGGGTCCGTCCGTATCTGTATACGTATTTAACGTTGAGCATAATGGTAATGACTGGTAACAAGTATGAGGGCCGTTGTAGTGAGCTAGCTCGTAGCGGTTAGCATACGCTGCTAACACGCACTTCCTAGCTCACCACAACGGCATAGCAACACAACACCGGACGCTCCCGTTGTTGGCGACGGTTGGCTGTCAGCCCATGGCTCCAGCGCTTTACTCGGACAGTATTTACTTTCCTTTGCGGTCCTGACAACCGCTGCTGTCAGGGGCAGGAGGCTACACCGTTTAACCCAAGAGGAGGGGCTCAGTTTGAATGTTCTGTTTACACTGCAACAAACAAAACTCCAGACTCTACCTTTAAGTCTCATTACTGGAAGTGAATTCTTATTTCTATTCTCACACAGAAACTTGCATGCATCACCAAAGCGTCTGAAGTCGGGGCTCCTCTCGGCAACACTGCTGAGAGGTAAACGCATCACTCATTTCCAAGCTGTGCACTCACACACATCTCCCCAGGTTTGCAACACCATTTAGAATTTAATCACATCAGTAGTCAAGCATAATGGTACTATATAGCTGTTAAGTGCAACATCAGCAGCACACAACAATGGTGCAGATGTGGAGGTTCAGCTCTTTACATTGGAGTATTAGTATTCTGGGAGAATCCTCTTCTCCACACCACTGAGACTCACCCCAGCATAGTGACACTAATGGAAAGTGCTGCTGATACACACTCATCACCTCTGCCTTTAAAGACATATTTAAACTAGAGTCATTTGCCGGAAAAAATATTCAAAAGGAAAAAAAAAATACACACTTGCAAGTGGAGCGATGGAACTGACTTATCTGCAAACCACATCTAATAGATTTACTCTCCCCCAGCCATGCATGCACATTCATCCCCGTTCTATAAATGCACCTTCCAACACTTCTGACGCTGAATTAGTCCTCGCCATGTCTCCAAATGAAACCATGCAGTGCTGCTTAGTTGCATATGAATGGCTGGGAAAGCTAATCAGCGGCGGGGAAAGTCATTAACAATCCTATGAGCTCTCTTCTCAGGACTGACTTTAATGTACAAACTGTTCAATCAACGCATTATGTGGAATTCAGATTGCTGTTCTGATCATCCAACGGCTCAGCTACCACAAACTAATGGAAAACATTAGCATGCTAACTGCAGATAGGGCGTCGTTAGTTTTCGATCCACGATTACAGACTCAATGTTTGGATCGTTGATGGACTGTGAATAATACATTGGCATACAGGGGTGATTTGCTTTGTTTGCTGCCATGTAAAGCATCTACAGTGCTCATCAAATACAAATATTCGGGTTTCAATCAACACATCACAGACTGCTGATCCAACAAAACGGGCAGCAGGATGAAATTAAAAACAAAACGTCTTTTTTATGGTTTAACAGCTTCACTGCACTCTGTGCGACATTTCGTGCTGCGCTGCTAAAAAACACGAATGTCAAAATTGACTTCATAATATTACGTGTAGAAAAGAGGCGCCTGTCAAATCTACTATGTATCAATGATTCATTTTTGTTTTTTTCCTGTATGCATTTCTGATCTGCATATATATCAAGTGTAAATAAAAAAATGACTGTATTTTAAATGGCCTCATATACCCTTATCCTGTGCATGGTGTGAACAGATGGTACTGTACCTGTGTTCAGACTGATGGATGGAGAGGATGACCCCGGAGTTGAGATGATCCTGTTTGAGGGTCGCCAGTACGGTAAACTCATTCTTGCCTCTCAGCTTCTGCACCATTTGCTGGGAGACCTCAACAGGAGCCTTCACTTCCCTGGAGGACCCTGAATGAAAACATAAACATCACATCATCAGTAACAGCTGTAAACGCCAGCTCACTCGTCAAGACTGACTCTTGTGCCGATGAAAAAAAAAAAAAAGATAGAACCAGTAATTTGTGTTAAATTGTATTCATCTAACAAACAAAACATCAATCATATGTAATTACATAAGAAAACAATTAAACACATGACAACTGTATATGGACACAATACATTACAAATGCATACAATCTCTTCATCAAGATTTATTTTCATCAAACTTAATTATTTCCTTGTTTTGGTAAACAAGCATCACCTGCCTTGCTTTATTTAAGCATAAATGAAAACAATGATAGAGCATAATACTTGCAACAATTTAACAGTGAGATGTTTAAATATGCTACAGCTGAAATGAAATGCAGAACTGACATTTTAGGGATACAAGTCATTAAACAGAAGAATTTGCTGTACAAAAACCACAGAGCATTCGGTTGGGATTTCACAGGGCATACGCTCTAAATATTTGATGTCTTCACTCTCTGGACGAATTTGAATTCATAAATGTACAATTAACACTAAACCCGCTAAACATGCTTACTGGTAAGAAAAAAATATTCGAAATTGAAAATGTTTCGTGTTTCCTGTAAAATGTTTCACGGCTGTTTACATACACCATCATATTTCAAACTGTGTTGCTACTTCACCAACACATTAGGAAGGTGCAAGTCTAATTTTGTTTTGCTCTGTTTTTAACAGCTTAATTTTGATGTCAAGGTGATAAAGGTTTGTGTCACATCAAGGCACCTTGAGATGACGAGGAGGTTCTCTGACAGATTAAGGCATTAGGAAACTAGCTGGCGGCCATTTTGAAGCTGCGGTGCTTTGAGGATGAGGTCAGGTCGTTCACATTGAAACAAAACTCGCAGATCAACCTGTTTCTTCTCGGCCATGAGTAGGACTACAGTACAGGCGTGAACCTGCAGATTTGGGGAGAGGGAGTGAGAGGCTAATGGTGCTGTCGGTGTGGATGGGGAAGGGAGGGGCATTTTCTGTGTAGTTAGCTGGTAAGTTAGCTCCTGTTCCCACCGGTGTGGCCCCTTTCCTCTTCGCCAACTCCACGCAGACGTCTATGCTACTTTAATGGAAGCATCAATAAATGATGACGTTTCTCAGAAGCAATCACATCAAAGAGTTCACTTCCAGCTATGGGATGCATGCAAAGATGCCCTGGTACATTTAAGCGCTCCAGGAAGCTAGCGTGGTGGCTTTTCCTCAGTGTATTAACATTACTTCCAGCTGGTGGGAGAAGCCAATTAACACAATGCAACATGAAACAGCGAGCAACAGCATGACGAAGACTGATGAACTCACCGCTCACAGACCGCACAATGACAGCACGCTCAGTCTAAACAGAGGCCTGTTTTCTTTTTTTATATATATATACACACTTCTACTCTGAAACTTTCAGCAGGGCACTTACCGGCTAGCATTAGCCTCCTCCTGATGTGGGCTTTTAAGCCCATCAGGGACGTATTTTGAGTCATTTCTGTCTAAACAAAATTGCTCACTCGATTTGTTGCCCCCCCAGAAGAGATGCACGAGGCACCGTCTCATGCATTTTGCATTTGCCAGTGCGGTATCATTCCAGTGTCATTGGCTGAGGTGGGACAGATGGTCCAATGACTGCAACAGGAGTTCTGCCTTGCAGTAATCTGCTGTCATCAACAGATCCCACTTAATAACCAAATCCAAATCACAGCCATTGGAAATTAGTCCTGCTTTGATCCAAATGACTGAATTGCAGCTAAATGTATAATCAGTTGTCTTTTTATATACTTTTTTAAAAACAATGTTTATCCAGGTTATCATTTTCCACTGGATTTATGATTTCTATGACAATATGTGTTGGTCCGTCTATGGCCGTGCCATGTGTTGAACAGAATACGCTGACATTTCAATCATGGGCAAAATGAGCGCAGTGGGAGCAGGTGTCAGGGCGGGGTCCACACCGAGAGAAGGTTGATGAGGCGAAGGGGAGGGGGGATGGTGGGGAGGACTGAGGAACCACTACCACTGGGCTGCTCCAGCGCTTGGCAGCCATGAGCCTTTGATCTATGAGTGGATGACTCTCATCACCAGCCTTTCTGCTCCGAGGGGAAGGGGGCTGACTTCAAATGGGACTGTGGGGGATTGGAGGGCGGAGGCATCTTCTCGTACGGATGGAGTGATGAGACCGGTCCGTGGAGTCGTCCTTATGAAAAGCGTGATGATCTCTCTTCAAAAGCCACTCAAACCGAGATTAAGGCAGCTATAGCGGCAACATCTCTTGAGTTCCCTAAAACATACATGAAAAAAGCAGTAGATGCGTTGGCGCTGTGTGGAGAGAGGGCCAGCTTTCCTCCCTGCCAAATCAATGTGGCCCTGCTGGGGTGGGGGGCGGCTTTGGTCGATTATCTATTGGCAGGCGCCCGGATGGGGCAAGCCACCTGCTCCTAACGACCGCTCTGATGTGAGATACTGACACAAAATGGTTTGGAAATGATGACCCAGCATAAAATTCTAATCAGCACATTTTTCAGCGCAATAACACGGCGGAACCACGTTGTTTACAGCATATGAGTGCCGGCTGATTGTTGAGGGAAAAAAGTGCGTTTTTGAGACATACAAAGTTGTATCAGCTGACTAAAGCTCTTCAAAAGCCTCAGGCTCAACAGCATCCCTAGGAAGCGCGGCTTTGGGCTACAGCCTAATCTTATCTTCTGGATACATTGTGCTTTAATGGTTACACTCCGGCCACGATTTCCATCCCTCAGCTACGTTTCTAATCTGAAACTGCCTAATGTGGACTTATTTTGTCTGACCCTTAGTACAAACACAGCTGAAATCCCCCCCCCGACACACACCACCACCACCACCAACTCTCTCCCATCACTGCATTCTGGTGGAGGTACATAGGTATATAGTGCTGCACCAGTCGCTTGCTCACACATTTAGCATTTAGAGCAGGTGCCCTGCAGCAAAGCTTCAGAGTCCAGATACACCCAGCTTTGACACAATCCTTTTCTCACACATCGCTTTCACTTCCACCTGTATTTACAGAATGGGAGTTTTGTACTGGAAAGAGATAATTTCCCCCTTTTTGCAGCAGAAGGAACATAGTGGATTCATATTTTCTGCTCATTACATTTTTTTTTTTTGGTTGCTAATTTAATTATTTCCCAGAGGAAGCTGTGCCTAAAAACAGCATAACTGATACGAGATGAGAAGATCATAGCTACTTTTGTATGCGAATAATCAGGACTTTTATTCTTTGGTCTCTCGTGGATTGCCAGAACAAAATAACACCTCCTACGTCTCTGCAACAAACTCCTCAACAACATTTTGCAAATAAGTGAAGCTATCTTTCCGCCAGTGAAGAGTGAGCGAGCCATGGGATGCAATAAGCACAAAGAGCCAAGAGGGGTCAGAATAAACACTGTGATCCAATCAGCAGAGGAAAGAACACAATATTACGACACACGGAGTAAAAACTGTGCCGTTTCTCTTATTACACAATGTTTTCTATTTTAAAAAAATGACAGAGCATATTTCAAACAACACATTTTATTTGCTGGCGTGAGCAGAGAGGGACACGTGTGGGAGGGATAGGCAAGAGAATATCGCTCCAGAGGGATTAGAGTAATGATAAACTCTCCACTGGCAGCAAACTCAAAACCTTTCATTACTGCCAACACACTCACACACACATATGAGTGTGTGAACACATGCACAAGTTTGTAGGTGAATAGGAATACACCTACAAACACACACAGATTCTATAACACAAACACCTTGGCAAGCCCACACCTCCATGTAAGTCAATACAAAGAGGGAGATGGCAGCAGAGATATTCATAGGCATGGGCTACCAGGAAGATGTATGCACTAGGGGTGTCACGGTTACTTGTTTTCACTATTAATCGTGGTATTAAACGCCACAATTATTAGAATGTAAAGATTCCTAAATGCCGTCACTTTCCGAAAAAGATTATGTTGGAACCGTATCAGCAGATGTGGCGCCAAAGTAAAGGTAAACGCACAGATACTGGTCCATTTATCTAAAGTAACACTGAATTGGTTTTATGTTAGCGTGTCATTTGTATTAAATAAACAAACTTGTGGTATAGATGACAATTAATGACTTAAATATTTCAAACACCTCCCCCAGGGGATTAATAACTGGTCCTATTAAGAGATTAGTAATGTAATTATATTTTGACTATATGTGATTTTACATGATTGATGCATAATAATCGTGATGATCGTAACACCTTGATTATTTCTCTGACAATAATCGTACCAAGAAAATCTGTAATCGTGACATCCCAGTATGCACACAAATATACACCCACGTACACAAACCGACCCCAAAAAGCTGCTCTTTACAGCTCCTGAATATTCCACTGCACTCAGTCAATCTGCATTCGGCGCCCCGTCTCCCCCCACTGTGTCTCCACTCTCCTGGAACAAATACTAAACTGAGCCAAGGGCACCTCCAGGACTGCTTTGGCCAGCAATTTCTCCCCCAATTCTCAGATCTCCTCCTCAGTGACCGGCCTGTCTGACATTCACACATACACAGAGCTAATGACAGCCTTCTAGCCGCCCAACTGTATAACGGCCCTGGAGGGATAGAAATATCTCTCTCTCTCTCTCCATGGTCACCGGTGCTCCTGTGTGGAACGTGGGATCAGCCTCGCCTCAGAAGGCAGCGAGCAAAACAGACCTTGACCACATGGGGCTGGGGATAATGTCAGTCAACAGTTTGGAAAAAGGCAGGGGAAGTTTTGGGGCAATGCGACAGATGCAAAAGCACATGCTGAAGGAAATGGGATAATCCTATATTTAGGCATTAAATCCAGGTGGACTGGATTAGCTGGTGCTAATTATTTCAGGTGTCTGTCACCTGCCTTGTACAGTTTATTTGTTTGGGATGTTAAAATAGAAAAATGTGATGTCATTCAAAGATCCATCACAAGACCACCCACAAATATTCCCTGAATTTATTTTGTCTATAGTGAGTCTCAATCTTATCAATCTTATCAAACTAGTGGTTGTAGCCTATGTCTCCACCAACTAAAGAGGTTACAAGGAGTTTAAAGGATAGTTCAACATTTTGGCCCATTGCCATAATCCCTATAGTTTTAGGAGTAGGTTCGTTACCTTTAATTGTCGGTGCAAGCTATTTTTAGAACGGCGGAGCAGAGCCGTGAGCTGCTCAGAGCTACGCTACGGAGGCCAATGGGATTTCTTGGTTTCCCTCATCAAACTCATCAAATACACAACCCAACAACTCCAAAACGCTCTGGTGCAAGTTGGGACCTGAACATTCACCACGCTATAAGATAATAAAGGAACGGTACGAGAGGGAAACCAAGAAATTCCATGAATCTCCGTAGTGTAGCTCTGAGCAGCTCACGGCTCTGCTCCACTGTTTTAAAAATAGCTTGCACTGAAAATTAAAGGTAACAAACCTACTGCTATGACTATAGGGATTATGACAATGGGCCAATTTGCCAAAATGTTGAACTATCCTTAATCACTTGTCCCAGAGTTACAGCGTTGCATTATAACCAGATGTGTTTTTGCTGATTATTATGATGTCACAGTGAGGTCAACCTTTGTCCATTTAGATATAAAATGTTACAGATATAATATTATGTCTGATTAGACATTTAAGTTTAACAATGTCATAATCAGCATATGAATGTATGTGTTGTGGCCAAATACCTGTTTTGTGAGCGAAAAGTGACCTTTGACCATCATATTGTAATCATGGGGTCTGAGTGAATGTTTGTGCGAGATAAAATGAAACTCCACCTTGGTGTTCCTGATATATTGCATTCACAAGAGGGCGAGGTCACTATGACCTTGACCTTTAACCTCTGCCCGGCAAAATCGAATCATTCTTCAGTTCAATTGAATGTTGGTGCCAAATTGGAAGAAATTTCATCAAGGAGCTGCTGAGATAACACACTCACAAGCTTGGGATGGACATATGGAAGGATGGCTGACCATAAAATAATGCTGAGACAAGTCCAGAGTCATAACTAAAAAGATCTTACACAGTACAAATATTTCAGCATGTAAACTGGCAAGCATTCTCTTGAAATAGCAGTTAGGTTTTTAGAAGTAAGATTTGTTATAGTATATAACTGCAACAAAATCAATTTGATTTGGTTCCAGTTTTTCAAGCATATCCTATTACAGCACACATATGCCTTTATGTGGAACATAACTGTCATAATGCAGGTGACAGGGGAGCAACTCTGCTGTCTGTCCTCTTTCTGTGCAAATTCCACTGTTCTAAACTAATGTGTTACCTCTGCAGTCTTAGTTAGACGAATCAGCTGGGTATTTTTCAAATTAAAATCTAATTAGTACCAACTTCCCGCTTAGTGTTGTGGTGGTTGACTAAGGAAACATCATATGCACATGCCCAAAGATACTAAGAAGTCTTACTTTGGAATGAAGCCCAAATGATCTCTCTGTTTATAGCTCTTATCTTGAAATCACTTTAGGGAGGAAGCTCTTTGTAGCCAGGACAGAAAGGACGAACCAATATTGCTTTTAACATACATTTGGCCATAACCGTAAGGCCTTCATCATCAGGGTATAAATGTGAACTCCTAAACCATGTTGAACTGGAGAAAATATATTGAGCACTTTTAACTTGACTTTTTTTCTTTTTTTTTTTGCTTCGATCAGGACTAGTTTCAAGTTCAGGTCAATTTATTTTTTATGTGAATATGAAACAGATGGAGAGAAGTCTAGACAGAAGCTTTGTTGACAAATTGGTGGTTGGTAAATTGAAAACTATATAGGGCTCCTCCAGGCAGCTAGCATTATGGGAAGCAGCCCAAGCTGTTTTTGGATCATAATGACTAAAGGTCGGGATATCTCAGTTTTTGCTGTGCTTTCATTTTCAACATTCATCTCTCTCTTCAAGTTACCCCATTTTACGGAGGTGCAAATCTATAACATTAATATTTTAAGCCCTTTTAACTATTTATAACCAGGGTCAAGGCTAAATTTCTGTGCTGTTTTTAAAAAAAATCAACTATTTTTCCCCCATTTTACCCCACTAGCAGAATTTTTATCCACTCTATGTAGTTTATATGTATTTATTTGCATGACACTAGCTTTTCTGTCTCTTTCAGATATGGCTTTGAGGTTTTCTATCATGGGAGATTTGCACCCGCATGATGCAACATGAACTGCAAGGAAAACAAACAGTAAAGTATGATTTTTTTTTTTTGCTCCATGCTATTATCCACAGCATAAAGGAAGCACAGAAGTTTTAGAATGACTGTCGCACTAAGCTCTATTGTCAGTGTTAATTGCTGTATTGATCCTGGTAAATTTCCATTTCGCTTTCTTGTCTTTCCTTTAAGTGTGGGGTTAGCTCCAGAATGAAACCCTCTGAACCTGCTCGATACAACCCAGCACGGAGAACAGACGACAGCTCACCAAATACAGCAGCTTGTATTTGGGCTTAACTGCCCTCTTCACCCATCGCATTACATCCTCGCACTAACTCCTGTGTGTTATATTTACAAGTAGGAAACTTGTAACTATACATTAATGCAGGAAAACGTCCACACACATGGTCCTCTACACGAAAGCAGACAGACACACAAAGCTTTGCTCTATTATAAATGAGTCTCTTCCATCCTGTTACACTTCAGTGTCGCTGCAGTCTGGGACATAATCACCACAACATACAGAGAAACACCTCACTGGCAGTGTTCAAACAGTCTGAGCAGGAACATGCCTCCGAGACAGGCAGGATTCACACACACAAACGCACGCACGCGCGCGCACACACACAGAGATACAATTACAGGGGAGTCTTGCGCTGCAGTTGAAAGGATGCTTCTATCAATTGTGTTGTTTGCACTTGGAATGAGTTTGGTCCTTGTAGCTTGTAGCCGGAGAGGGAGAGAGTGTTGGTGCTTGTGTATGTGTTGGGGGAAGGGAGTACTTCTGGGTGTGGCCCCCGTGCTTGTTTATACAGCGACAGAGACAGATAGATATCTTAATGTCTCGATATTAAAAAAGTGTGGAGGGGGGGTGAGCGCTAATGATGATGCCATGATTTTTTTTGCGGCGTGGCTTAGCATCACCTGCAACGGGGAACGTAGGAGGAGGAGCACAGCCCCGGGGCTTTTCTCCCCCCCCGCCCCTCCCACACCTCTTCTATTATGCCTGTCCCTAAGGTCCACCTCTCCTAATGCCATGCAATGTAGCATTGACAGCTACCTTCAAAAGCATCAGCAGGGGTGCGCTAAACAGCAATCCCTCCCCTGCACGCTGCTCTCCTCTTTCTCAGACACAAAAAAACAACATGTTTTGGCAGATAGAGTGAGCAGCAATGTGCACACCACAATTGCTTATCCACACACGTGCACATACACACATTCCCATAATATGAATTACACTCTACTTCTTTGAGCTCTCAGCTGCTACAGTATATACACCCCCCCCCCCTCCTCCTCCTCCTGCCTCCTACCTCCACCCAGCACCCAGCGATAACAACCATCCCTTCGGGCAGGCAGGCAGTGGAGGGGACAGCCATGGATATGTTCTGCCTGCTATCTAATGAGCGTCGGAATGTCACCGTGGGCCTGTCTGCTGGTCCCAGCCCAGCCGAGCGCCTTGCACATGTGGAATCGGCGCAGTCTATCAAACAGCTGGCAGACAGCTCTGCTCCCTGTTTCTTTTCTTTCTTCCTGTTTTTATTATGACTATTCCTATCTCTGCTTCTATCTTCTCCTCACTCTCTGTGCAGTACTGTATGTGCCTAGCCACCCCCCACCTCCATCCTTCCCCTGTCTATTTCTGATCACAAACAAGCAGAGGCCCAGGTCTGCTTTGCCGGTATATGCGCCGCTCCCTGCCTCCCCCTCACCCAACATCGTTGACTTAACATAGACATCCCAGATGAAGGATGGAGGCGAGCGCCGCCATAAATAACATGCTGCCTGCTCCGCCTGCGTAACTGAATGTACTTAGTAAAGGTAATGCAGAGGAATAACAGAGAGTAATGACGGAGGGGTGCCAGCCGCCGAAACGTCATGTTTTTCCATTTCATGATAAAAGCTGTAGGAGCTTCTTTCTCTAACTGTCTTTGTTGCTCCTGTTCTCTCTATCTCCCTCTCTCTACATCCAACTCCTCCTTGTGGTCTCTCTCTCCCTCCCTCCCACTACCTACCTAGGTAAAGCACTTCTGAGTGTTGTCTACACAGAGGACATCAAATGGCCTGCATTCACAGCACACAGAGATGCTGGAGTTGCTGCTCCATGCAGAAGTGCTGCTGTCTCAGCGGCTGTGCGGGGAGATTAGAAGATATCAGCAAGGAGGAGGAGAAATGTCGACAAATTATTGCGGCGCCTCTCTGTTCCAGAACAACGCCGTCACTTTGGTACATTATGTGTTGAGATCCTCCTCATGGAAGATCTGAACGATGCCACGTCTTTTTGGTGTTTGCCACTGATCTGGGAGCCAAAGGCAATTTTTCCCCCTCTGTTGCTACTTTTGGCTGATAGACATCTCCATCCCTGTGATGGGACTGTTAACAGTTTCATTTTGGACCGTAATAAGTGTCTGACATCAAAATGACAAAGATGTTACACTGGCAAAACAGAGCCTATAGAAGTCAAGCAGCTTTGACAACTCCATTTTGCACAGTGCCATTTTGCTAAATGCCATAGATAACATATTTAGCCTAATCACTGCCTAACAACTGACAACAGGGACATCTGATTCACTTCTCTGACCCATTCATATTTTTTGGTGAGAGGAAAAAATGTTCAAATCGGGTACACACTCCAGAGGATCACCATGGGGTATTATAGTCTAGCATGGGGGGGCCCATTCACCCTCCAGACTGACATCATACATCTCCGTGAACGCCGGGTTTTGTCCCTGCCTAATCTGATTATGCTCAGTCTTTCTATGATTCTTTTGCATGATTCACCCGTCTCTCCCCCTCTGCTTCGCCCTGCTCACCCCACTTCTTCAAGAGGACCCAACACAGCCTATTGTTCAGGCAGGTGGCAGTCTGAGGGCCCCCCTGCCCGAGCTCATGCAGTCCCGTTATGAAGGAGAGCTGAAAAATCCACTCTCCACCGGCGGTCCCTCGCGCTGTTGTGTGCTATGGACAGTGAGAGAGCCATATACAGGCATGCAGGCTACAAGCATTATCAGATGATCTGACATTTTCTGAGAAAAAAAAAACAAAACTCAGTGTTGGGCATCTCACTAGAACAGCAGGTCCGTGGATTACAGCACTGCATCCTGTTCATCCACTCCTCCAAGTTGATAAAACAAAAACAAACAAAGCACAGCTATGTTTGTGTGGGTCGGTTTTCATTAGAAGCAGTTTACTCCACATTGCTTCACGTAGAACAACACATTTATCTCTTATCTCATCTGAACAAATATATTAGGAGTGTGCGTGTGTGGCTGTGTGTTACTGTACCTTGGAAGTGGAAAGCTCTAGACTCGCTGTGGAAGCCCTGGACCTGAGTAACTCCATCAAAGCCTTCTCCAAGTGTTAGTTCATCAAACACGCTGATGCGCAGGGCAGGGTCAACCCCAAAACCTAAAACTAACATACAAACACAAAAAACATTATTGTCACTGTATGGAGCAGGGGAAGGTTACCTGTGATGCTGTAGGATATCTCTGCTGATGTCAGTGGGAAGGAGTGGGGAGGAGGAAGGGGGGTTGGAGTACTGTGTAGGCTACAATGTACAAGCTGATTAATTAAGAAGGTGTGATTATATTTGGTGGCAAATCATACAGAACATACAATTTAATGCTGTAATCTTATGTTGCAAGATATGGTTACAGTATCATCACTGACAGCCCTGTGTCCTACCTGAGGAGGCGCAAAATATGCTGAGAACCAGAAATAGCTGTAATAATCCCATGGTGAATGTATATATAAAAAAATAAATTAGTCCATGTTTTGTCCACTTCCCAGATTCAATACTGTTCAGTCGCACGCGAATGATGTTGTCACCCCTCGCGCAGGAGGCTATTACCAATCCCAAATGTTGAGCGGAGGCATCATCACAACTTTGGATGCCCAAAAAAAATGATGCTGAAAGCAAAATCCGGATAGAGGAGTGGTGGGAGAAAGATGGAACAGGGAAGAAATTATTCCATGTAGCGCGCGGTCTGCTCCATCGGCACCGATCGCGGCACAGGTGGGTAAACGGGAGGCTGCACAAAGCGAAAGCTGCTTCTCCGGCTCCACTAGACGCTCCTCTCAGCAGAGTGAATGAGAGCCGCCTGCCGCTGAAGGAGGAGAGAGGAGAGAGAGAGGAGGGGAGAGCAGGAAGACCTGTCGAGGAGCGAGAGAGGGAGGGAGAGAAGGAGAGAAGGAGGGAGGGAAAGAGGCACGATGAAGCCCCCTCGTGGCCCGAGACGAGAATAGCCGTGATGGATTCAAAATAACCCACCGGTATTGATTGCAACCACGCCTATTGCCAAGAAAGAAAAATATCCGTAGTGTGCATTAATCCATGATGGAGGGGTGGGGTGGGGGGATATTCCTTTTAGAATGGGCCTGGAAACTATTAGATGAAACAGACTCAGTGATTGAAAGCATTTTAAGATGAACTGTCATGTCATTACAATAATGAAGTTTCCTAATTGAGTTTTTTTTATTTTAAAGGAGACATATATGCCTAATTTCCACATATTAAAATATTTCCCAGGTGTCTAAAGGCATGGACAAATATCAAACATCACAGCTCTCTTATACTCTCAAAACAATACCTGTCCTTTTAAATGCAAATGAACCACTGCTTGCTCCGCCCCACCCCTTCTACCGGTCCCAGGTAGGGGTGGTATTATGCAAATTCAAATCCTTACATCGCTGGAAGACAACTGAGGAAACAGCTTGTAAAACCATGTGCATTTCAAACTAGGGAGCCTGAACATTACAGATTTTTTTGTCAATTCTCACATTTTAGGGGCCAGAAGGCAACACAAATGCTCAAATATATGTTTAAGAGCCTTCAAAAAGTGATATTTCAATAATATGTCCCCTTCCCCTTTAATTTTTTTTTCTCAATGTAAGAGAGAAGAGAGAAAAAATTAAGGACCCTGTGAAAGAACAAATAAACAGCAAAGGAAAAAATCCAAGTGGAGTTAAGGACAGGGTGAAGGAAGCCACTGTGCAGGGATACAGGGGAGACACAGGGGGGATCAAGTTCAGGTTCTTGGCCTGGGCCTGGGACATCCAGCTATCAGCTGCAATCTGCAGAGGTGTGTGATATGAAGGGGGGTCGATATAGGGCTGTGGCGCACTGCTTGGAGTAAGTCCAGAATTCCCCAACAAGTCAACAAGGCTCAGCTATCAGTCAGAGGGTTCCCTGTGAGAGAACCAGAGATATGAGCTGTTGTCACCATTATTATATTAGCGGAGGCCAATCCCTTTGTATTCCAGGCACTGTCACCCGATGGTTTCAATTGATTTCCAAAGAGAAACACAAGCCTCAATATGAGGAACCCACAGGTCCTCTCCTCTGCCGAGCGGCCTGCTTTAACCCTGTTTCTGTGGGTATAAGTGGTTTGTTTCTCACAGAAAATTGGTCCAGGGATCCTGGACACACATGGTGGTGTGATGAAACAGGAGGACAAGAAGACTTGCTCTCTTTTTTTGGCTGATGCAGAATCACCCTGCTTTGATATCCGTGCAAATCAGAGGGGGAAAATGACGTCATGTTCCAATGCAGCAGCAAAAGGCTGACTGGTGTTTTGGGGGCATCAAACAAAAGCCCTCGCCAGAATATCAGAGAATGAACAGATCAACCCTGAGGTGCTTTTGCACTTGGGAGAGCAGTTCACAGCTCACCTGCCCAGAGAATCCCCACATCCTCATATCATGTGCTGCTTGACAGCCACAGCAGTCACACGTTCCTTACTCTCATGACAACAATAGCTGCCGTACATGTTTGTTTTGCTTCCCTTCACACACAGCACACACATCTCCAGCCAGCTGACAGGACAACTTTTCAAAAAGCTTGACGCACCACTGGAACCAGGAGGGATGCATCTGCACCGGGGGAGAACGGTGGGAATGAGCACCAGAGACTCCTCTTCCTGCCACTGTCTGTTCTCAGAGACCTGGAAAAGTGCAGCAAGAGCACCGCAGAGGGCACAAGCAGGAACCAGGAAGCAGTGGGATCTCACCTCAAAATCTGAAAGCAAAAAGGAAAAACAACCCCCCCCCCCAAAAAAAAGCACAAAGCCATGAAGAAGAGTCATGTGCAGTTTCCACATTAAAAGCCCACAGAGGAGCCTGGAGGAGGCAGAGGACTGGATCTCAGTGGTAGTTTCATGAGTGATGTGGTGAAGATAGCAGGGTCATTGATTTTTGCCAGAATCAAATGTGTGTCTTCCTCCAACACTGTGGGGGTGGGTGGCAGTGTTTTAATGAATTTTGGAACTGAATCTTTTTTTTTTTCAATTAAATTAAATATATTCTTTGAATTTTGGACTCCACACATTTTTTTTACCTCAATTAAATGTGTTAAATTCATTGTAACCTCCAGCATTTTTTGTTTTACCTCAATTAAATGTGTTATTGAATTTAAATGGGAGAGTGAGACAGAGGGGGATTGTTGTGACCACATCATTCATGCTATTGAGTGTGGCTATAGCCTAAGCTGTTGCTACAAAGTCAGCAGATATAAAGTGGTCTACAAAGTCCAATGCATCTAGATGAGCTGTGTCTCAGTCCTGGAGATGCTTCAGCACTTGTCCAAGAGTCCTCATCTGTTCCACTGACAGGTCCCCAAGCATTAAAACCTCCCTGGCAGTGGCAGGCCCACAGTGATGTGGTCTTAGAAGGCGTTTAGGAGTCAGAGCAGTGATTCCCAACCAGGGGTAAGCACATTACAAGGGGTGCGGGGAGACATTGCCTAATTTTCCAAGATGATAAGTAAATATTCTCAATCATTTTATAAGCCCAATACTGAAATGGTCCACGTTCCTCCTGGGAGACAATAACCTGTGGCATCACTCTGTGGAGACACATGCCAAGGCCACGCCAAACGTTGATAAATGGCTCCCCTGAATCCTCCCCTGAGTCCAGAGCAACAACAGGACGGTTACTGTTGCTCTGGACTCAGGAGAGGGTTGAGGGGAGCTGGACGTTCTGTTATGAATGTTGTAAAAGTTTAATAGAACAAAGACAAGTTGGTTTTTACTAATTTTCTATTTGATTTTGAAGGCAGATGGATTCTTATTTATTTTTAATTGTTTAATGTGAGTTCAAAAGAACAAAAACAAAAGAGAATTATTATTTTAAATACAATATAATATAAGCGTTAAATGTCTTACAAATTAAAGAGAGAAATTCAAATGATATTCATTTAATAATCAGTTGGAGAATCATCAACATGTATTAGTGAGGGGGTGCGACAAAAAGGCTCAGGGGGTACGGAAGAACTAAAAGGTTGGGTGTAGAGCATAATAAATGAAGGAGGAGCAGCTGATACGTAAACCCTTGTATGTTGTGTTCAGAATTGGTTGTTCCAATTTGAAGTGGATGGCCTCCTTTACTCATCTTTCGAACCATCTGTCTTCCTTCTCCTCGTGTGAATAGAGGTCGATAGAGAAAATACCAACTGTCTCATAGCATTACTTTTACCAGATCGTCGTGAACGCTTTGATTCTTTTATCATCAGAGTTATGACCTCTTGTAAGCATGCAGTTTCATTTCTTCAATTAGTTAAGTCAGTCAGTAGAGTCGACGTTCTGCTTTCCGGCAGGTGGTGCGAAAATGAATTAAAATGGAGTGCTTGGCTGCCTGCGTGACTCAGCTTGGCTTTTTTATATTGCCTTCTTTTATAGAGCACAGATGCTTTGTGCTTTGAATATTTGTTTACTCATCTTGCATCTTCCTCAACCATGGAAGCAATTACTGTTTTTGAAACACTGTTTTATCAGCAGCCATGCTATACCAGAGATGATTTTTTGTAAGGACTTACATTTTTCCTGAGTCCTAATAACATTTTCTGCCAGATGGACATGAATCGAAGCCTTTTCATAGAGGCTTGTTCAGAGGCGATCACAAGCCCTGAACGAACTCCAGCCAATCCCTGGATCGCAGGGAAAGTCTTTTGTTGGCTGCGCCGGCGATGCGTTGAAGTAGGGTGACAAGTCAAGGCCAGCAGATATGATTGGATCCTGTCTGGTACACGGCTCTTTGCCGAGTATACCACAGATTAACATCGACATATTTGTCATATCAATCTGCCTCCCCTGCGATACAGTTTTCCTTAATGCCAAAACACATTTTGTTTTAATTACAATTCATACAAAATGGTTATACTTTGACAAATGGGCTCTTATCTGTCTCCAATTCAGATAGCTTGTTCATAGGTCCGTAGTGTGTAACTAATGGGTGCTCATTGTTAATAAAACAAAGGCGGGCAATGGCTCTCCATGCTGTGGCAGAGTGTCACATCTGCTGTGAGAGAAGGCCTCCGACCCTCTATTCATTATTAATAGTACTAGATTTTTTTTTCTAGATCCAGACATGGGGAATGTAATTACTTTGTATTGCCCACAAGTTGCCATTTTCTAAAGTGCCATCAGGAAAATAAGAGTCATTAAGGCATATACACAGCCAAGAATGAAAAGTAATAAACATACACAGAGCCAAGATGCATTTGTTGTGTGTACGTGCACATGTATACACATACAGGGACACACTCAGGGCAAGGACAGAGGGACAGTGGTCCTTTAGTTCATCTCAAAAAGATCCAGATGGGCGATGCATTACGGATCTCCCAAGAGCTTATACACTTAAGGCCATAACTGCACTATACAGACATACTAATGCCAGACACCAAATGGAAATCACTCTGCCAGGATTTGAAAGAAACGAGCCCTGTTATTTCCACACGGCTCTCCTGGGGTTTATTTTTATGATTTATTTCATGTTGTATTGACCTTGTGCGTCTTTTAAATTTGACATTCATTCGTCATTTTTGTTAATAATCTGTTACATCCATCTGCTAAATAAGGTGTTTCATATTCATTAGCAACACTTAATGTTATATGATTTATTTAAATTAAGGGGAAATGTGACTTAAGTGAAACTGACAATTTTTATTTAGTATGAATGGTCTCAATGCAAAGCCATGAGCTGGCACCTAATGCTCCTGCTCTAAATAAGGCGACTCACAAGAAACACCATAAATAACAAAGCTTCAACCAAATAACAAAGCTTCAATGTAAAATCATGGCAAATAAATGATTGACAAAATAACTTAATTAGGTCAAGTTCTTACAAAGGGAAGGGAAAAAAGATGTCCACATACAATGTTAGACAAAGTTTTTTTTTTTTAAAGAATATATTTTATCCAGTGCATTAATCCACTGAAACACTGAGGTTCTCATTCTCTCAGTGCCATCTTGTGTTCATGGGCATGAACTGCAGCCACAGTAGAGCATAGCAGTACTGAGGTCAGACAGGCAGTGTCACCCTTGGACCATCCCAGGATAAAACACTGGGTGAGCTGACATGTGGTCAACACAAAGGTGCTGCAAGAACGAGGTAAAGTGTGAAAGAAAAGAAAAAGACTACAAATACCTGGATGTCATTCAGAGGTTACATTTTTTGACCTGTGTGTGATTAAAGGTTTGTCTGTGTGCTGATGATAAGAAACTTGTTTTGGATTTGTTCAAAGGCACTGTGGCATTATCCATTTGAAATACAAGATTTACACACAGGAAACATGTCTAGCATAGAGTATAGCTGCTATTTCTTTAGTCAACGAAAAGCTGATATTTGGTGATACTCAGAACTGACAAGCAAAATATTGGTGTTCACACAGGAGAAAGTAGTATTGACGATGCTTAAAATAATAATTTGTCTGGTTTTGTGCCAATAGAAAGGTGTGAAACATCAAACACTTAATAATTCAGGATTTTATAGGCCTGTCATGAGGTGTCTGGTTATCCTGAAACAGCAGTTGAGCAGTACGCAGCTGTTTTGGTGAAGCTCATGGGGGTTTTTTTGTTGTTGTTTTTACCGATATTAAGTTGAAACACATGGACAATAAATGAAATAGTAAAATAAATTTAAATTTAACAATAGATATCATGTTGAAGGGCAATACTGTGTACACTTTTTATACTCTTGAAGAATACAAATTGACTGTCATCATTATGTATGTTAACAAAGACTACCAGCAATTCAGGAACTAAACACTAAGTCTCATTTGGCCTCTGATTGTTCCTTAAAATACTGATGGGTTTGACTTCAATGTGCTCCAGAGGCTGTATGCCGAGGTATTTGTTTCTTTTCTTAACGACTGCACGACCCCCCAACTAGGCCTGCTCGGCTTACGTCACTGGTTTGCAAAAGCTCCATTTTCCTGGTGCACAGTAAAAGACCAAGCTGGCATTTTAACATTCAGCCTCCCCCAAGAAGATTATGGAATGGCTCCATTTGTGGGTGAGAAAAACACGGCAGTGAGGGGCTGAAACAAGGACAAAAAGATGTGTTTTTAAAACGTTACCAGATTCATGTGGACGTACTCTTAATCGAAACATGGTTAGACGCATGTTGATCTTTTATTGACTGTCCGTGCGGTGCGGTTGCTCCACACAGCCACTCCCATTCCCCCTGGATCCTATTGTGAATGTGTGCAGTGAGCTGGCTCATTGGGCCCTCATGGTGAATGGCCCGCAACCATTCACTCAGCATACAGAAGCTCATTAGAACTCTATAGACACACAATTGTGAGGCTCACATTAGAAACTTCCTCCTCTAGGGCACAGACACTGCACACAAAGTGCCAGTTTGCTGCTAAGCTAAGCTCATTGTCTTCCTGATTCATAGAGCCTGGCCCTCCATTCACGATATTAAGTTCGAGTGGTGGAATATCAATTGCGTGTGCAATGGGCCGGTATCTTTTTAAGGGCTTTAGTGGGGTTAAAAAAGAGAGAAAAGGGATCTCAGCCAGTCTGCAGAGTACTAGCTTTCAACAGGGCCATTGTGAGGGTTCTGAATGAAGGGACCCCTGTTTTTTTCCCTCCATTTCTAAAAAGAGATGGACATCAAATAAATTCACATGAACTTGCTTCAGGGTGTTTCCAAGACCTACCGTTTAAGAATAGCTTAATTATACCTCCCTCTCCTGGAGAGCTCTATAGGAATCTGGCTAATTACGAAGTGGTGAATCTTAATGATGATACGCTCTTAGCGATGCCTTTTAAAAAGGTGCACAAAGTCGTGTGAGAGCTGTTCCACCTAAAATGCCACCGAAATATATGATTTTAACAGGAACGCACGCTCGTCGAAGGAGGGTTGTTAGTTATGAGGTTCACATAGCAACTTTCAAACTTGCCAAAGATTTCTATTCACTGCTCAGTTGGAGAAAAAGTGTGACTATATGAATAACATGCACTAATAATAATCATCTGTTATCACACACCTTGAGCACAGTCGGGATTCTTTCTGAGTGTAAACAAATACAGTTAATAGCAGCACTGGAGGGCAGTCTGGGGTTCCCTCCTGTTTTCTCTGTGTGTCATATAAACAAATGACTCCACCAAACACAAAAGCCTTGGGGGACTGCCACAGTCAGTGGTCTATGTAGAGAATGTTAACACACACATACACACTCACTACACAAAAGTAGATAGGGCACACAGAGTTGCTGACACTCATCATGTGACAGAGCGCTATGCCTTCTCCACCAGTCTGAGGAATAAAACCTCAAATTTGATTACAAGCAACCTTTGGCTCCCTGGCCATCACACAATAGGCTGAGCTGTCTGGGCCAATTTCCATGCTCAGCATGAGGTATCTACACGCGCAGACTGCATCTCCCTGCCACCCCTCCACATAGCCCCCCACTCCCCCCCCGACCAGTGTGGATATGCCTGTTTACTGTGCCTAAACTCCGGCTCTGTCGCCCCTCTTGTTGGATTTTCTATTATGATGTTGAGGATCATTAGTTGCAGTGTGAAAGGTTACACAAGCCTCTTATAGGATGTGTTTGTACCAAAACATCTACATGCATGTGTGTGTGTGAGAGACCTTCCTTTTTTTTCTTCTTTTTTTTTTACAGTTGCAACCTTCAAATATTCAGCATATGCCCCCGTTGAACTGAAGACTGGCTTTAAATAAATAATTAGCCTGCTGCCTGGTGAGCCACATGGATCTCACTGCTGACCTAGAACTTAATGCTACCAGGTTCTAACAACCCAATGAAGATGAAAGAAAAGGTTTGGCCTGGTGGTAAATAAACTAGCCTTAATATGACTGAGACCAAACAAGTGCTGGTTAGGCTGCCTTGTAAATGAGTGACAGAATAATGGTATGCTATTACAAAAATCTCACCTTTTCAAGCAATGTGCTAAAACTGTGTTTTTATCTAAAAAAAACAAACATTTGTATTTCTGAGAAAAAAAAGGTATAATAACTCTAAAAGCAGAGTGTCTCAGTTGACACATTTGTTGTTATGCAATTGGTTACAACTGAAAAAAACTGGTCATGTGGCCAGGCAGCTTTAAAGTGACATAATTAACATTTCCCTTTCATTTAATTTTTGCACTTTTGCAAGAAATGTTTTGTCTTCAAGTTTTAAATGCTTCACTTAAAGTTTTCCCACTCTCTATCTGTATCTTTTTGCAATCAGGAAAACCCTTGCAGAGCAATGTTTGTGAAATGAAACGGAGAGAAAGCAAATTGCAAATGAACGGCTGTGGGGTTTGTGTCGGCACAATGGAGCTAGGAGGGAGTCTGAAGAAAAGAGAAAACTATTTACTACTAGAGAGGACTGTTTGGTGCATGTTAAACTTTGGCCAGCAGTTCATTGTCTCTGGTGTCCATCATTTAATAGGCTAGTTGACATAATGAATGAGCCAGACCCACCTTCTGCCACTCCAAAAAGGACCCCAGCCTTATCTGAATTGAGAAGCACATTAGAGCCTCTCAGCCAATCACGACACAGCTCTGTAGCAAAGTGCAGGCCCGAAAGAGGAAGAGCAGAGAACTTTTGTTTTCTTCAGAGTTTAATGAAGTTGGCCTGGTCACTCAAGAAGGGATTAAAGGAGAATTTAGTGTCACTGAGCTGTGACTGCTGAAGAGGGAACTCAAGTGTTCAGGTCACTGTGTGAACAGGATGGTCTCAGTTCAGAGCTGCACCAGGAGGAATATGGCTGCTTCTCCTCCTGCTTTACTGGGCTTCGGGAGCTCTGGAAAGAGTTTTCTCATCGAGAATCTGCTGCAGACGTCTTCGGCACATTCAGAGGAAACAACAGGTGGACACCTGAGACGAGCAGCGTGTGAACATCCGAGGAGAACGTGGGGCACCGAGCATGGAGCACACCAAAGTCAGGCCCAGAGTCCTCAGCACATGAAAGACTTAGGAGCACAACTTCTGCCACACGCAGGTACACTGATTTATTTTTAAATCATCTGAGTTGACCAAAAAAAATGTAATAATGTCAAGGATTTTAATGTGTGAATCTTAAATGTTATACTCCCTCCGCAGCTATTTAATTTCTTTTTTCTAATAGGTAATATTCAAACAATGACATGGATTAAAAAATAGTTTTACTTATAAAGTGTTAAATATTTTAGGTTGAAATGTATTCATGAGTTATAAGTTCAAGAAAAGAAGGATTATATGCTTCTTTGAAAGATGTTAGAAAAGATGTCAATTTAAGTGCGTGAGTCACTGACATTTTGTTGTTTGTGAACAGATTGTTTTGTAACAAGTAGGAAGTTATTCAATCTTAAATTACTTAAACACAATCTTACTTCTTGTTGAAAAATGAACTACATTTTCAGTGTAAACAAAGTTTGAAATGCAGTGTCCACGCTTAGGTTAAGGCTTTATGATTGTGAGTTTTTTGTTTGTTTTCTGTGTATTTAAAAAAAAAAAGAAAGAAGAAAACAAAAGAATTACATTCAATGTGGTGTAAATATAAATATAAAACATTTTAATAATCATTCTTTATAACAGGTCAGAACCTTGTTTAGGATGTGACAGTGAGTCCAAATATTTTGTTGATCCTAAGCAAAAACAAACTGAACTTTTTCAGGTAAAATACAACATATTGAAACTTTATATGAGTCACTGGGTCATTCGATTCCAGTGTGTACAATATTATTGCCTAAGTCCTATCTAAGCTAGTTGGTAAATAAAATCTTAAAAGCTATAAAAAGTAACAGATTTAGAAACATATCAAAGTTACATTTGTAGACCTGACCTAAAGTTTAGCACAGGTGGAAAAATCTACATCAAAAGAAATCAAATGTTAAAATGCAAGATGGGATTAAAAAACACCCTCAGAAATCAGCAATGATTCAGGTAGAGTCCCTTTAGGATTATACATGTCACGTATCTGACTGTCCTTATCTGTCTTTGCAGGTGTGCTGAGCGGTGTTTTCCTGCGGAGCCCGCAGTATGTGCTGGCATGCTGTGGTGGGTCCAGCCCCCCTCCTGTCTTCTCCAGTGAGTGTTTTATGCCTCATCAGCAATGCCTCAGCTACTCTCTAAGCATTAGCAGCAGGGTCTCCCATGCTCTCCACAGCTAATTACTGATGCAATGCCAAAGAGCTAATTCTCCGCTCAACTCTGCACAGCTCTATTCATAACCATTCACGGCTGTTCAGGATGGGGAAGAGGGGTGGGTTGCAAGGCTTTCAAGAGTCCCGGGGGCCCCCTATTTTGTACTTGCAAATACAGACTTTTACCAGCGCAAATATGCAGAGCTAATAAACATCTTGTCTTCTGTCATATTAAGATTACAATTACCAGGTGCGGAATGTTACCACTGAGTAAGGCAGTGACAGTTGTTTTAAGGCAGGGATATCCCCTCAGCACATGAATACGTTTGGAGGTAAATCTCAGCAGTTTGAATTGAAATTTTGAGAGTGTAAAAGAGATTTAAAAAGCTATAATTGCATCTTCTCATTTGTGCTTTAACATTTTCAACGTTATGTCGAGGAGGCCCCTTATCCTACCACTATATTGTACTACGCTGGTATTCAGAAGACAAACAACTGACTTTTTTGGCATTGTAAGAAAGCAACTGGAAGTTATTAGTTTCGGCATCCTATGATGCCTGTCAAGAATTGTGGAAAGGAGCAGAAATCAGAAAGCCCTCATCCCACAGGTCCCTGGAGTCCTCTTAGTACGCTGACACTTTCCCACAGTGCCCAGCAACACAACAATGCCAAGTCTGGCCGTGACCAATTGGCACATTCACTCCACCATCCACACGCGACCTCACTGCAATTTTTCACTGCAGCAATGAACTCCGCCAAGCACAAAAAACTTGCCCATTTCTCGGCCGAAGAGGGTTGGACCAGGAACATCCCCCGGCCATTGTGTGGCTAAAGAGCTTGGTTCGCTGACCCCCCTCCTTTCTCCTGTCCTTCAACTCTCATTCCTGCCCATTGGAGACCTCTTGACTAGGACATAAAGCATTCAATGAAAGTGACTTTTATAGACTTATTCGAGCTCATCTTCACATACAAACTGGCCTCATACCTGCAAGAGAAAAGATTTAGTGTTGGGCCACTGAGCCATCGAGTAATGGCATTTCCATTGAACGGCTCTATTGTTGGTGTTGCACAGGGTTCTATAGTTGGCCCACTGGGGTAGACACACACGTTGCCCAGGAATGACCTGGTAATCAGCTATTTAAGTGAAAGCCATTGAGCCCCAATAGACAAGTGAGAAGCATGTCCAAACCTCTTATGTGCTCGCTAGAGGTGGTCTATGTGCAGATTTGTCGTACAGATTAAAAAGGCAACATTGAATGGATTGGATAAATTGTTCCACTTGACTTTTGTTGTGCGTGCACCTGTGAGTGAAGCAGCGTGGGATTGCTCCTCACAGGTCACCAAATCCCTTTTTTCTCAGTTGAAATGGATTTCTATTCTCTTTAGTCACCCTCAGTTTGTTAAATTTGGCAAACAGAAAGAGAGGAATTGAAAGTGAGTGATAAAGTGAGTGTGACAAAAACAGCCATCAGCTTGGTGTGAAAAGGAAGGAAATGTGGTAATGGTTGGTTGGTGAAATGGGTAAACAGATTTTGTACCTTTGAATCAAGTTTGTCAAAAATTATGAATAAACGAAATACATGTAGGCGCTTAGCCACAAATGTAGTTGTTTGATCACAAATCCTCACAGCTGTATAATCCTGAGGCCTCTGTCGCTCTATACCAGTTTGTGGAGCTACACTGCGTTTTGGGAATGCAACAACCTGCAAATGGCCTAGTGGCACATAATCCCCCAATGATAATTAAGAATCAATAACCCATACTAAAATCAAGACATCAGTTGAACACATCGGTTATTGTTGTTTCCATTTTTCTTTCAGAGGGAGCAAATATTCAAATGTGGTCTGCAGATATAAGTCCTAAATCTCGCCGAGGGATCCTAAGGAGGGCTGTGTTCTCTGAAGAACAACGGAAGGAGCTGGAGAGAACTTTTCGGAGACAGAAGTACATCAGCAAAACAGACCGGAACAAACTGGCAGCTGACCTCAGTCTAAAGGAGTCACAGGTACTTGAATATTAATGACCACAACCTTTTCATTATTTATCTCTTATAAGTCTAGTATTTATGAGGCACATAGCAAACACTTAAGCATCTCACAATTCAGAGGTGACACGGGGTTAAAATGTGAAGCCGCAGTCATATTGTAAATGTCTGCAAAAGTTAGATAAATATTGGCTTTAATTTATGTGCAACAGTCTACAGCCATGCCACTGGGGACCGGGATGCTCTCAGCTAAATACTAACACAGGCATCTTGAATGTTCACAATGACAGCGCTAACCTGCCGCTACTGAGTAGATAAAAGGCAAAAATGCTTTTCTCAATTTTAGCTCTGCATGTTATCATGCTAACATTTGAAATGGAGACTGGGGCTGATGGCACTGTGTGTCAGCAAAGTTATTACAAGTTACTCTGAAGGAGTCATTTCATTGTGACTTTGATTTCATCCAAAAACACACATCTAGGCAAAAATAACCATCTGAACTAAATCTCATGGCAAGGCATATCAAGACAGACAACAGACACAACTATTCTTTCCCTAGAGCTGGCCAAGAATGAATGAACTACACAATTAACCAAAAATGCACTCTCCTGTTGCTTTAGGTGAAGATCTGGTTCCAGAACCGCAGAATGAAGTGGAGAAACTGTAAGGAGAAGGAAGTTCACAACACTCGCTCCCCAATGGATGAACTCATGGCTCGAGGTCTTGCTCAAGAAGAGGAAGAACCATCACAGAATCACACTGATGCAAAAACAGAGAGTTCCCCACCACAGAGGAGTGTCAGGGACACATGAGGGGCTGCAATGAGTGCAAAGCAATCCAGGGACTCTCTCGCTTTCACCACAAAATCCTACAAAAAGGCTACAGTACTGGGGTGTGTTAAAATGTGTGTGGATGGAATATGCTGTCTGTAAAAACTAACGCTGATAACATTAACTTGTCTTTCAATGCATGTTACGGTTTTGTTGCATCATAAATGTAATTAGGTCCAACTGCATGGTCAGTCATCTTATTGCGTGCCACTGGCTCCAGTAAGCAATTTCATGGTTATTTCACTGATGTCTTTCCAAGAAAGAGTCCCACTCTCCGACTGCAATCGCAATCAGGCAAAAATGAGTCACTTCCTTTACATCATTAACAAATCAGACAGTTTCCTACCATATTTCATGTTTGGTGAGCTTTACACTAATAATCTATTACTCTCATAATCCATGTCAAGTCAAATTCCTTTAGGTATGTTTTGTAAATATTTTTTTTCATGATCTTAAATGCATAGATCAGCTGTAAATAAAATTCTCAAATGAATGAATGCATTGTTGTGCTCTCTGTAGCAAAACCATTACATATTGTATACAGTCACTTGGATATGTATACCATGTATTCATCAATGATGAGATCCGCAGAAACAATAATGACGGTTTAATCAACTTTTATTTTTTTCACCTTTTAAAATTCAGAAGCTAAACTGATGAATTGCCTTTAACAATAATACTACAAGAGGCATGTAGAATCCTCTACAGTAAATAGAATACAGAATGCATTACAACGTAAATAAGCACAAACACAGAAAGAATGATGTGTAGTTAAAAGGAAATGAGAAACAAAAACTGCTAGTTGAATATTATTTGAGAACGCTACATAACCTCACAATTAACAGTCTAGTTCAGGGAGGGTGGTGCATTTCAGGATACGGAGATAATTTTTGACTTTGTTGGAGTCTCGGCGGAAGCAGTAGAGCAGGTCGTGATGATCCATTGAGTTGAGATCTCCTCGTTTGTAGAAGGAAAAGGCAGGAGCGGGGATCAAACTCTCAGGGGAGATGTAACCCACGGTGTTCCCAAGCACTCCCAATAATTTCATCTGAGGTGAACAGAAGAAAAAATTAAAGATAGGGATGTATAAAGACTCAAGAAGTATGTCAGATATGAAAAGAAAAACTGAGAAATGTTGCTGATATTCTATAGTTCCCCTTTACCTTGTCAGCCATTTTTGTCACTCCATCCCTCAACTCATTCACCATGTCACTTATCTCCAGTGCCTTTTCGGAGCTGTAATGGTTGAAGTCTTGATTCTGATCCTGAGCCATGGTCTGGTAGAGTTGTGACAGAGGGTCGCCCCAGGCCTCAAGAAGCCTCATGACCACCTCTGTCAGTTGTTCTCGCTGCACATGAGAGAATTGTTTTAAGGGATAGTTCAACATTTTGGCAAATTGGCCCATTGCCATAATCCCAAATAGTTATAACAGTAGGTTTGTTACCTTGTCAGTGCAAGCTATTTTTAGAATGGCAGAGCAGAGCTGCGAGCTGCTCAGAGCTACGCTACGGAGGCTCATGGAATTTCTTTCCCTCATCAAACTCATCAAATACACAATCAAACAACTCCAAAATGCTCTCATGGACAAGTTGTGACCTTCACATTCACCACACTATGAGATAATAACGGAACGTTACAAGACTGAGTTTTTTTTCCGAGGCTCTGCTCTGCCATTCTAAAAATAGCTTGCACTGACAATTAAAGGTAACAAACGTACTCCTAAGACTATAGGGATTATGGCAATGGGCCCATATGGCAAAATGTTAAAATATGGTGGTTAAATAAAACATGTATATGATGATCTCTGACGACACACAATGACATCAGTAATGTACACGCATTAAGCTTGAGTTAAAGTAAATTAACCATATGAATACTCACTCCTAGTCTCTGGGCGTTTTCTTTGTCGTCTGGTGTGAGTATGCCATATGTGTGGCATTTCCGTTTTCCTATCATGTTCTTGCTGGGAAAGAAGTAATGCTCCTGCACAGCAGAAAACACACATCACACAGGGAGGTTGAAAAATGTCCAGCTCAAATAGGAATGATTGATGATGAAGGAATGGGTACTGAATGAAGGATGATGGATGGTGATGTCAATATCAGCATTACAAAAAAAAGGGAAAAAAGACTCACAGATTCAGCGTGCAGATCACTGGAGATGCCATGCATTCTTGAAGACTGTTGTATGACCCTGTCAAAGAGGTCTGCAAGGGAGGGGACTTGACATCCAGCCGGTCCATAGGGACAGAGTGGTGCAGTGCCAACCCTTATGGATAGCTCCAGGTACACCAGCATAAGGGCGGCAAACCAAACTGAGGAAAAAAATTATATTATAAAATTATGAGTCACCAAGAATCATGATATCAGTGTTTATTTTAATTGGATCCCCATTAGCAGCTGCTTCCTGGGGTCCACCCATAAAATCACATAAAATGAAAGGAAAAGTTAAAATAATAATAATAGAAAAAAAACACACTAATGATAATAATAACCACTGCAGCAAAAATCAAGAGATATGATAACAATAGAGTGAAATCAGGTTTAGTTTAAGATAAACATTTTCTTTTCAATGTTTCATCATGTCATCTTACCTTTCTTCATGGTTCCTTTCTTGTGGTTGAGCTCCAGATGATGAGTGGACTTGTTTTGCCGTCAGAGTTACTTGCAGAGGCTAACTCATACAATGACGACGTTACAGATGAAACAAATTGCTTTAAAGAGGACAAAAACGTGATTTTTTTCCCCCCCTCTATGTACGTCATACGCTTCGCCTAGTTATCTGCTCAGCCGACAGCAGAGGAAACTAATCCAGGCGGATAAGGTCATACACACTCTAGACTGGTTTAGGCAAGTTGTCAATTAAAGTAACGGATATTAGAGTGTGGGATGAGTAAAACTTTGACTTTCACATTATAAGAACTCAAAGAACAAAAAAATAAATAAATAAAAATAAATAAAAAACAGGTACAGGCTGTCTGTCCACACACAACCTCAAATTGAAACAATTTATCCTAATTAAAGTCTCAATGCATTTCTCTTGCCGAGAAGAAGTGTGATGATAACATTTGGACAATGTGGAATAGTGACGCTATGACTTTGCTCCTACTCACTGTTAACTCATCTGTCCCCAGGAGGAAGATTTGTCCCAATAAACAAACTCAGAGATAATTAATAGGGAAACTTAAAAGCATTGAGCATTCAGTTTAAACTACAAGACAGCTCATTATCTGTGCCGGGCACAACATGAAAATGAACAGTAGTCTTGAAAATAGTCTTGAATAAGCCCATTGTCAAACAACTCTGAGTAGAACTGTTCAGCTTGGTGTTGAAAACAAGGCTATTCAAATGTAAAGTGGGTGATCTTCTCATTAGTGCGACACAGTTTGATCAATGCCACATGCATCTACTGTGAATACTGTCATGAGTCATTCTAAAGAGCCTGGCTGCTTGTCCAGAGCCATTTTCCACATTATGGATTGACCAATTTGTAAATGCAATGCAAACACTCTGGGAATGGCACCACAATAGTAAACCAGTGCTCTGGTTCTCCTTGAGTGCGCCACCCTGTGGTGACATGAAGCAAATAAGGCAATGAGAAATGACCTAATCATGACTCGTGTCCTTTACTGTATAAAAAATAAATTAAATCATGATGTGTTTGCCACAGGACTAAATTTGGGCTGAGGAAAAGAAAATTGTGACTAAATATGACAAATACCCTGCAAGTATCTTTTCAAAGCAAATATTTTATTGTCATCTTTTTCCACATAACATACAAATAAAAAAAAGATGTTATAAATACACTAATATCCTTATAGAAAATAGAATTTACAATCAATTTACATTTATTTATACTATGTACAGGTTTGAGTGCATTCCATTACTGTGTGCTGTAAGAACGGAGATAAAGTGAGCTCCTACGGGAAGCAAGGGGTGTCGAATTCTAGCTGAGTCCAGCTCTCTTCTTGTATCCATTTGTTTTACTTTACAAACACCCAATGCTAAGAAACTCTCCTTCTCAAAGTTCCTGCTTGATTTTGTCTTAAATCACGTGCATATTAGGTGTGGAATCACAAGATCTTATAAGATTGTACACCTCAAACACTGATTCTGAGCTCTAGTTTTTAAATGCAAGTATGAGTCCACTCAACATCTGTGGTGTTTCCACTTGCGAGTGGCCACCGCGATGCCTGCGTCTTTTTTGTGCCAAGGAAAGAGGCGGGTGAGAGCAAGAGTGCCGTCAGGCTGCACAGAGCCAGTCAACACGTAAAGCTGTGACCTTCCAGGACGCACGAGGGCGTTGGCGCATCGAAGGTTGATGAGGAGCCACTGCTGGATCAGGTGCTGGGTGTCATAGGGCAGAAGAGGTCCCTGACGGATAAACTCAACCCGGCCCTCCACCTCAAACTCTGGTTCTCCCATGGGTAGGCGACGGCGATGAAGCTTGGCAGTTACAGCTGTGAGAAAGAGAAAAAATTAATGAATCGTCTGGATTTTAAAATTAAACATATATGTAAGAACCCAACAAAAATCACTCCACATAAGCAAACCACAGCTTTTTGGAAAGAATTCTGAAACTTACCAAAGTCATGCTGGCAAAAGGCATCCAGGACTTTTTTCATTGGTGGAGCCTCTTCCACAAAAGGGCAGTTCTGGCAAGCAGGTTTGGGCAAGTCTGTGATGAGAAGTAAACAGAATTTAATAGAACTGCAGGGCGTGCTGACGAGATGTCACGGAATTGAGTAAAGGAATATTTTAATAATTGTTATCTGCCCCTTACCTTTGGCAAAGTGACTAAATTTTGCATGGGGGGAAAGGCACATGTCCTCTTCAGCAGGGAAGCGGTCACAGTCAAGAGCCTCAGGCCAAGGGTGACCCTGGCAGGCGAGCACTGGGGCACAGCTGTCCCTCACTGCCACGCACAGACTACGGCAGGGCTGGATAAAACTGAAGGAATGAAAGGCGGATGTCAGACAACGAGCACAAAATCAATGCAATGATGATGAATATATGATTCAAAACACAACGTGTGAATCAGTATGACTCAGAAATAATAAATAAATAAAATAACTTGTAAAAATGTAAAATATCCTTACGTGTCAAGGCAAACGGGGGCAATGAGGGAGCAGAGGAAAGCCTGGGCTTGAGGATGGCAGCCTGTCTGCAACAAGGGCTTCCAGTCCTCTGAGCGTGGCACCACCTCGCCCTCTAGGTTGCTGTGGCCAAGGAAGTTGGGCAGCCGCATCTCTGAGTAACCGACGTCTTTGCAGACCTTCATCTGGTTGGGGATGGCGACGCATCGAGTGGACTGGCCCATGTCAAATGCCATTAAAGGAGACGCCAGAGCGAGAAGAGCGAAAGTCAAGAACAGAGCCATTCTGACGAGTTCCCAAAATCCAGAGAGTCAGCAAGATGGGTAGATGAGCCTTAGTGAAGGTAGCTTCTTGTCAGAAGACTGTGCTGTCCTTGAATGGCTTTGTAAGTGCTGCCGCCTGCTTTATATACAGCAAGGTAAGCCTGCCCCATCAGTCTGTAAGTCTGTTATCAACTACCTATCAAAGGCACAGAGACGATGTGTTTGGAGACAACGGCTTGTTTTGTGATGACTGCAGACAGAGAGGGGGCAGTGAGGGGGAGGTAGGGAGGGGGGACAATGGGCAATCACATCCCAGCTTTCACTGAGTGAAGCCCAGTCAAAGAAGGTTCAACCGTCTTCGTATTATTTTTCCAACTTTCTGGGATGTAAAAGCCGGTGAACACTACATAGACAAGATAAAAACTATAACTTTTGGTGAAACATACAACGTGTCCGATAAGACGTTTTACTTAGAACGCAATATTTATTGCTTCAATAGTGACATATGGTGTTCTATGTGGGGATTTTTTTTTAAATTATATATACACAGTATATCACAGGCCAATAATATAAACACAAACAAATCCCTCTCTGGACGTTCTTTCAGAAAGAAATCCCAAGTGTTTGTAGACAGACAGTCAGTCTCCTTCATATTGCCAGTCTCTTTCATGTGTTCCTGCTTCCTAATTGGAGGGTTTCATTGGCATGGTCTCAACGTTCCCATTAGCAAAGCAGCGTCTCTTCTGCTCACCTGGCTTTGATCTACCGAGAACACACACTCAGAACCACATGCAAAACACCATTAGCTCACCACTTGTGCTTATCTGTTTGATTCAGTCCTTGCAAAGACACTTTAGAATTTGCCATTTACTGTACATAGCACTCACATGAAAACATTTGAGATGGAGGTGTTTCATTTGCCCTGGGAACCCAATCAATTTCTATTTTATATTCAAATATTCAATGTTTCATGTGCAAGGAACTCATTTCTATACTAGAAACTACCAGAGCAACATCCAATACCTACTACATGCTCAGTCCAAACTTGCCAACATCCCATTCCAGAAACCACAGATCTCGTCCTGAGATGCAAACCAGGGACACAGACATGAGTGCTAATCTGTCTCTTTCTCTCAGACTCATGTATTTACGCCTCTTAATCCAACAACAGAACTACATTACTGCATCAGCGTATTTGTTTGGATGTCGTCTGTCTCCAGATTTAGATGTGTATCTAGGGTTGATGCCTCTGGGCCCTTTGAAAACTTTCCCTCATGAATCAGAGGTCTCTATCCCACCCAGCCTGGCCGGGCCGTTGTGGCTTCAGACATGCCGTAGTAAAGGCTATCCTGATTGGCCCCACTTCCATTTATGTGACTGTACACGCAGCCTTGGACTACACTCTTGCAGCCAGCCGGAACCCTCCGTCAGTCCCCCAGCTGAGCCAATATTTTACAGCCTGATCTGATGAGTCGAGGCTGGTTCCAGCTCGGGTAGACGAGTGCAGCCCGTAAGAGGGGACTAACTGGGCAATTAGAGTCACAGACTAATTTGGGAGAACAATAGGTCCACACATTTAACAAGCTCCTCCTGCCAGGAGCCCAGCAGGGGTTTGTTGTTGAGCCTAATGGCTGCCTTGTAGACACTGTGTCTGTCTTGGTAATGTGTTGCCTAACCCTGCCTCAGTTAATGAGAAGGTGATAGCGTATGAGCTGAATGGATGGGCACCTGTCTGTCAAACAGACCTACAGTAGACAGTCTAGCCAAAATAACACCTGGCTCTGCCAGAAGTTGCACTAGAATCTAAATCTCAATCCTAAAACACAATTCATGATATGTCTAATATAAAGCGTGGCGGAGGTTGGCTGAGTTGTTATCTTTAACTGATAACTGAGATTTCAGTTATTGGGCACTAGTCTGTCACACCTCCCATGGTTGATTTGGGCAAATTACTATTTTGTTATTAAAGGGCACGAATAACTGTGCATACACAAAGTTAATGTATTCTTTATGTGACAAATATCTTGCAATGTGCATGTTGGAGAAAATTGTTAAAGACAATCCATGAGATTAAAACCAGAAGTCTTCTAACCTTGCTGCAGTTCAATGAAAACCACAATACAAACTGAAAACAGGATAGATGGAAAATGCCAGTCATCAAAACTCTGAGGCAACAGAACTCTTAATTAACCTGATTTTACACCGAGTATATTGTTATTCCACTGATGTCCTTAACACCAGTCTTCATGCTCCAAAATAAAACTAGAAAATATTAAAGTCGTAGAGGCTGAAGTTCTCCTGCAATATTATTTGAGTACTATGCACTAACATATTCTCTCTACAGCAGAGTCTCCTTGCACAGAGTGGGACAGTAGAACAAACACCTGAGACATACATCAAAGACAGAGGAGAGATTGGGAAGGAAAGGAGGGGGGGTCTGGGTGTCTGAACTGGGCTCCCTTACAGCACAGCAAACTCAGATAAAAGCTGTCTCCTCCCTGCACATAAGAGACTCATTAACTTAAGAGATTGAACCCCCATTTGCCTCTTTTTGTCGTCACCCCCACCCCCTCCACCCTCTCCATCCTGCTGGGCTCCAGCAGGACTGACAGTCCCCATGCAGACTGTCAGTAGCACTCAATTGTCACATCCAGTCTCCGGGCCTTGTGGGCAGACACTGCCACGCCGAGGTGTGCAGACAACTCGCCCCCGGAAACGGCAGACATCTGTGGATCGACTCATTATGCTAAAGTAGGCTAATGCACTCCATGCTCAACAGTTTTAGTCTTGTCATGTATCTAATTTCTCTTTCTCAACAAAAAACTAATAGTAAATCACTGGACATCCTGCTTTTAAAAATCAGGCCAGCCAATCGAATCATTTCACCAGCATTATCGTACCGTCTTGGCAGATGAACTCTGCAACTGCTATGACGCAATTCACTGTAATTTACCAATAATCTCTGACAGTTTAATTGAAAAATCTTATGCACAGTCGAGCACATCATCTTAATAAATCACAGAACAGAGAAATAATTGTGCAGTGTATACACAGACGTCATCTTTATTTCTACCCCCAAGTAGAACAGAGTTTGGCTTTCACAGAAACAAGAACATTCTCACTTCACTTTCCAAATTGTCAACAGAAGCCAAGGAAATGTAAAGGGAAAAAAACTTAAGTCAGGTCAATGGAGCCGAGGAACACCGTCCATGGTTACATCATCCTCTCATGCACTGCTTTGCTCCTCCGCAACTCTGTGAAAGAAAATAGGTGGGTTAATGGTTGGTTTAAAAAAATATTTCATACAGAGGCTGTTGATAATTGGTGATCTCAGTCACATGAGGTTTGTTAAATAAAAATCGTCATATATTCAAGTTTCAAACCAGATGACTATTATTACAGATGTCTATTCTGTATAAGCCTGCAATGCAAATCATACACTCAGTAGTAACCATTACTTAGACCTGTACTATAAATTGCAATTCACTGACAGCTTATATATCTGCTTACAAATTACAGCCATTACATTTAATTTTTGTTAAGTGCAATCATGATATACAGTATTTAGGGAGGCAATACTCAAAGGTGGCGTAATAGCACTATATTACACTAGTCTGAGGGGTATTAATCATAATTGCCCTCCCAAATGTCCATATTTGAAGGGGTCAGAAATACAATACCCACACTAACTATGACTTCAATTCATAAATAATTATTGAAATTACCTTTAAAAAAAATCTGACATCAAAATAGACTTCATGGCAGAATTGAATCTTTGGATATATTTAACTGTTCTAGTAGTCCTAATAAAGTGGACACTGGGTGCAAGTGAGAAAGACTACATCGCTGATCAGTTTACATACTTCTGAGAGTCTCTTAGGTAGGGAGGGGGGTCGCAGCCCAGATATGCCCCGTTGATGAAACAGTACTGCAGCAGAGCTCTGAAGCATGAATCCTGGAGGGGAATGAGAACATTTAAGGCGTTTGAAAGCCAGAATGTATTGTATCATGCACACATTGACAAAATATGAATAATAACAATAACAACATTTTTAAGTATCAATTCCACTGCTTTCTCACTTACCCTGATGAGAATGTGGGGGTTTCCAACAATTAGGAGCAGGGCTTTTGGACGAGTGACGGCCACGTTGAAACGTTTCGGGTTGGCCAGAAAGCCGAGTACGCTTTGCAAATCATCGCTCTCTATCGATTCGTTAGAGCGCACCTATATTGTGACAGAGCGGATAAAGGTATAAACTGTGGAAAGGTTGTGACTGATGTTTTTGCTCCACAGATTTTTTTTTCTAAATGGAGGTTAGTGTATACTGGGATGCCTTGGTTCGGCAGAAGTTTTATTTCATCCTCTTTTTTTTCTTTTGCATGGTTGTGTTGCTGTGTGTGTGTGTGTGTGTTGCCCAATGACAACACAAAAAAACAGGACACAGGACCTTCTAACAACCAACAAGTTGCCAAGTATGGACTGTTTAAAGAGTCTTTGCTTGATTAGGTTTAAGTGAAGCCATCCCTCCAACATATTTTAGTGGCGAATGGTCAATTTTATTTTTCCTTTTGGTGTGGTGCAAAGTAGGTACTGTATATAAAATACAGAAACAGCTATTTTTAGACTTTTAGTCTAGAGCCATTTGTACCGCTTGGATTTTTCCTCTGTTGTGACTTTACCCTATGACCACGTAGGACAACTTAAATCACTTTAAAATGTTGTTGGTCAGTTTTTAAAATCTTTGCCTTACATGCCTTTGCTCACAAATATGTTTTATATTAAATGACATGAAATTCTGATGCACAATGTGCTATATTCCAGCACGAAAGCTTAACCTGATTGTAGTTGATGCCATATAAATAAAGGAATTAACCTCTCATTCAGAAGATAGTGCCCTATGATGTAATTTCAGCCTACCGTAGACATGATGATAACCAGGTACTCTTGTCCTTGGAACTCCTCCACCGAGCCCACTTTGATGTCAGACAGGCCAACTTTACTCAGCAGCACTCGAATCTTCTCACACTAAAAAATTGTATGAAAATAAGGACATTTTAGGATGGAAACTCATCTAAGCATGAATTTTCTGGCTTTTTTAAATCCTTCTTATAGACTATGTGGTTTTACTTGTTTCCTGTAGGGGGCAATGATGCCGATGTCTGAGACATCCACAGGGTTGTAGAGCTTCTTGGCCAGCTGGCAGCAGTAGAGCATGACCTGTACAGCCTCGCCGGGGTTGAACCATGATGGGTTGTTACCTTCCCTCATTTCTGTGCCCTAAAACAGAACAAAACAACAACAATAGATGTGTATATCCCACTAACTTCAAGTTCTTAAAATTCCAACACATTAGTGTGTAATGTTGGTGCCTCTAAACTAGTAACACAACGACGAATCTATGATATTGAATATGCTCTGTTCTACAGTTAATTAGACCTGTAAAGTGTGCAAATAATTCTGAGAAGTCTTCAGTACCCTGACACCATGAAAGAGGAGAGGGAAGCCTTTTTTGGGCAGGCTTTTCCACTCGCAAAGGGAGTCCACTGTGGCTCTGGGGGCTCTAAAGCACAGTTCCCCCTGGTAGAAGAGCTTGGAAGGCAAAATCAGCAAGGCCTCGTGGGAACGGTAGTTGTAGATCAGCTTAGTCACCTGTCATCAAAAAACATGTTGTCATGACTCCTATTTTACAATACATCGCTCTAGTTTAAGAATGTGCATTGTTAGTTAAAAATGAAAGATGCAAAATCAGGCACAATAAAGCACTGCGTAATTTTTGACTGATCTCAGAATTGCCAATCAAACATTAGACTTCAATACGATGCACCAACCAGCTTCGGGTTGTATCCCCAGTCATGTTTGGAGTACAGTGGGCTGGCCATCAGTCTCTCCAACAAAGACACTCCCAGTCCAAAAGTAGCAGCCACCTTCGACTTCACTATAGGACCCAGCTGACAGGGGTCTCCAGCTAACACTATCTAAGCAGGCGAGGGTGAAGAGAAGTCACATGTTTAAGAGGAGTTACTTCAAAATCAGTTTAGCCAGGAATAAATGTGAGTGAGAAGATGGGCATGAATGAAGGTACAGTTTGATACAGCCGAACTATGGCTTAAGTTAATAAGAGACAAATAGTTAAAGGGGTATTCAACATTTTGGCAAATTGGCTTGTTACCATAACCCCTATAGTTTGGGGAGTACCGTACCGTACCGTCCATTATCTTTAATAGTCGGTGCAAGCTATTTTTAGAACAGGGGAGCCAAGCCGCGAGCTGCTCAGAGCTACGCTACGGAGGCTGATGGGATTTCTTGGTTTCCCTCATCAAACACACAATCCAACTCCAAAATGCTCTCATGGACAAGTTGTGAAGTACACAGTCACCACGCTGAGATAATAACGCAACAATATGAGACAGAGTTGTTTTTGAGGCAAATGCAGAGACTGCTTGCTGAAAAACTGCCCCCGACAGGAACACGCAACAGCTGTTTTGCCTGAATTTGCCTCGAAAACAACTCTGTCTCGTAATGTCCCGTTATCTCATAGCGTGGTGAATGTGCAGGTCACAACTTGTCCACGAGAGCGTTTTTGGAGTTGTTGGATTGTGAATTTGATAAGTTTGATGAGCAAAACCAAGAAATCCCATCAGCCTCCGTAGTGTAGCTCTGAGCAGCTCGTGGCTCTGCTCCGCCGTTCTAAAAATAGCTTGCACCGACAATTAAAGGTAACGAACCAACTCTTAACTATAAAGACTATGGCAATGGGCCAATTTGCCAAACTGTTTAACTAAGGATATAACTTTAAGGTCTGAATGTGCTCAGTGGGTGTATAACTGGCACCAACCTGTCCGTCTCTCTCTGACATAAGGCTTATGGGGATCAGTGACTCTGGCTCAGTGGCCTGGCCAGCTTCATCCAAGAACACATGGGTAAAATGTCCCACTCTGTGTAAAAAAAACAAAGTCTTAGTGAGTTAAGTGGGTTTGTAATGTGAGATCTAAATATGTACCCATATCTACTATTTATTTCAGCCTTACTGTAGTCCTATATTATGGAACATGCCAGCGCTGGAGCAGGTGCTGGCCACGATCCTATGAAAAGAGGCATGACGGATGTCCTCTCCTGCACTGCAGTAGGGCCGCAGCACTGCTGGGATAGACTAGGGAGAAATGCAGTCACAGTTACATCAACTTGCTGGTGAATTTTGGAGGAAAAGAGCAAAGAAATGAAGCTAAATGTAGTCAGACACAATGTAATCCATTATTTAACAAATGGTTACACATAACTGTACCCGCTCACCTGGTGGCAATGGCATCTGTACAGACAGGAACTTATCATCCCTTTGATCATACCTAATCTCACTTGTGTGCTTGTAGTACAGTAATAAAAACGGCAGTGAATTTCAATGCGGCTGTTCGGTACCTCTTCCTGTCTACAACTTGCGTTGACACGGGCCAAAGCTCCAGCATGCAGGTAGCCACTGTCGTGCAGGCGGACGCAGATGAGGTCAGCAGCACTGTTGGAGGGAGTACATACAAGTATCCGACTGCTGGGAAGAAAGTGGTAAACCTGGGAGGTGGAAAGTTGACGATAAAGCTGATAAATCTTAAGATGTTGAAAAGTTTTCCATCAATGGAATTATTTTTAGATTGCTTTGAATTAGTTTTGGAATGTATCAATTTGGAAAATAATGTTGACACCTAAAGAAAGACAAAAATAGGTATTGCTTTTCTTTTTTTAAGAAGTAAATATTTTTAAAAAATATTGTATTATCACTCTAATCATCTTTGGTCAAACACAATAGATATTAAAGAAGAGGAAGAGTAAAGATAGGTCAAGTGTATAAGAGTATTGACAACAATAATGGTGGAAATAAATGAACACACCAAAATCAATTCATGGCTAGTCTACAAATCTGTATCCGTATTTATGCACCTGTAGTATTGCCTCTATGAGGGTGATTGTCTTTCCGGTGCCTGGAGGTCCAAACAGCACATAAGGAACGGGCCGACTTTCTCCTTCCAGGATCCTCTTCACTGCCTCTTTCTGAGGGGGGTTCAGGTCTGGGTTAAAGAAGTGTCCTTTGCTGGGGATGGGTTTGGATGGCAGTCTGCCATCTAGAGTCAATCACATATTTGTTATTGTTCACAATGCCACCGGCCTAACATAGGAAAAGCTGCAAATTGAAAAGTCAGATCCCTTTACCTTTAGTTTGCGTGGCCTTTGATTTCATGTCAATGGAAATGCTTGACACCTTTCCATTTTCCATGACTGGAGCCTAAATTTCAGATATAGTTAAATTTAATTAAAAATCATTCTAACCAGACATCAGTCTTCAATAATTCTCTCACCTCATTGTTCTCCATTGTTTTGTTTAGGTCCGACTCGTCTACCCATTTTCCAGTCCACTGAGGAGTCTGAGGAGTCAGTCTAGAAGGGAAGAGAACTAGACAACAAAAGAAAATTACAGCAGTTTAAGTCTAACAGGGCCACATTTGAAATTAATTGCCAGTCAAGTATTAAAAAGTAAATCAAACTTTGTAAATACATGTCTATTAAACAACTGTGGCACTTCTGTGTCGAAATAATTCCAGGTTTCTGTGAGAGCAAATATTACTGGGGAGATAAAACATGTGAAAGCAATACTAGTTCACTACAGAAAGAAGCAAACATCACCCTCTAGAGTCCATTTTATGCCATTGCTAATTTGTGCCCTAACTAAAATACCAGGGAACACATGCTCTAAAGATTAATGCAATTTAAAAGAGCCTTAGCTTACCCTCCCCAAAGTGTCTCGTCTGGTCAAGTGCATTATGACATCGCCTCATGGTTATTCTGGAAAAATAACGAGTCAAAATATTCATTTTACTAGCAAACTTCATCATAACAACTATGACATGTTGGAAAATGAAATCAACATGGAGGAAGTTGATGATGATATGAAGACTCTCCTGTTTCTCACCTATTGAAAGAGAACTCAACATCAAGTGGCTCTCCCAGGTAGCTGCGCTGAAATTCTGGGTTCACTCTCAAACTCACATTATCATCATTAATCTTGCAAAAGAGAGAATCAGATAGAATTGGAATTTAATGAACATCCACATTTATACTGAACGTAAATACAAGTGTTACATATCTCTGTACCTCTGTGATATAACTGATGCATTCCATCATCACTCCGTTGCTCTGTGGTTTCTTCAACATTATTTTGTCACCTGCACAGAGGGCTTTGTCAAGACTTCTCATGTTGCACAGAAAAGATGCATGTCTGAAATGTCTCGCCAAAAATTAACAAAGACTCTTAAGGCCACCTCACCTACGCTGATATTGGGTCTGCCTTCAGACAGCCCAGGGACGTCTAAGTGGAGGTAGACGGCTCCCTTCCTGAGGAAGGCTCCGTTGATCGTGAACTCTCTCATTTCGCTCTCTGCATGAAGCTCCTCCAGCCAGAGCAGAGTGGAGAAGCGTGCGTGCATGTTGGAGGGCGACAGCACCTGCGCAGGCAGACACAACAGAAGAAGGGTTACATAATAGTTTTGAATAAGATCCCTTGAGAAAAATATTCTATCCTCTTTCTCTCCTACTGAAGAAGGTAACACAGGAAGCTGATTTCTGTGCCTGTATTCTCTAAGTTACATCATTCCATTGTTGGGAGAATGTGAGCTTTTCTTATAAAAACGAATTGACAAAACAAAATTTTATTTCATGAAATAAATTAATTAGACTCCATTATACAACGCTTCCTTTTGTATGCATGCTCACCTCTCCTAGACAAGCCTGAACTGCCAGCACATCACTTCGTGTCTCCACACAGTCTCTGAGAATTTGAGGCACTGGGAAGTTCGGCAAAAAGTTTGGCAATCGTCGCTTAGTAAGCCTGGAGGTAGGAAAGGCAGCGTAAATCAAGAGGTGACATCATAAGTCCATTTTAAACAACCAGAACCCACAAAAATGGCACCAATGGCAAAATCACTGAGAAATACAACTTGTTGACTTTTTCCAATTTTATAAAATTCTCTTTTCTGAAAGTTGTTTTTAAGTGCGTAAATGGAATGACCTCTCAGATCTTTACTTAAGACAGACAACTGTAGGACAATGGCAAGGACCATAACCAAGAAAAACTGTAAAATTCAAAGATACAGGATGACATTTCATCCCTCACAGTGCAAGGTGCACACCTTTGGAATTATTTACCATCAGAAATTAGTTGAGTTTCCATCCACCTTTTCTTATGCGCATTTTGTGAAAATGCGCATAAATCATTTAATGGAAACACCAGAAATTCGAATAAAGGCTGTAAATTCGCAAAACAGTTTATACGCTTAGAGGGGGTGGATTTGTCAGCGTATCGATTAAAGGAAATGCGAGTTTTTGTGATGGAAACAGATTATGCGAATTGAGCCGGAGTTTGTGGGTGAAGTGCTGCTGGACTTCACCCAGCAACGTCCAAACAAAGGAGAACGACACGGTGTCCCAGCTCTCGTCTGCACACCGCAACACAAACGCACTCCATAATCTTTTTTATGACGGTTAAGACTACACAAACGCACACCGTAACATCGTATATGTTATGTAACTTAATCCATCGCTCCATTTATTGATCTTTCGCTGGCTTCGTTGTCAACAAACGCACATGGACGAGAGGAACGTAACCAAAACAGTGGAAAAGCGAGCAGACTGCACAGTTCCCTACTGTCTTTCTGTGTAAATATCATGTTACAACATGAAAACCTGCCGCTTATATTCAAGTGTGGCCAAGAGCCTATGTATTTTCTTTTAGAATTTAGATGGTGCGGCTTATAGAGGCGCATCTGTAGTCCGGAAAGTACGTAAATTGTCCATGATGAGTGTCAGCTGTCAGCTGAGTGTCATGGATTAGGGATGGGAAATCGGCCCTACACAGATCACTAGATCATGGACACAGGCGATCGCCGATTGGCGATCCAATCGCCGGTGGGGGGGGGGGGTACAGCTACGTTACCTTTAAAAAAAAAATTGCCATATAGCTCACTCTCCGCCGTTGACAGACAAGCGCGCATGCATGACGAGCGGGTCGGGTTTTTCTTTCTTTCAAACTCACGATCCTGCATCTATGAAGTACTTTGACCCACCCCAGTGCTATTAAACGTCAGACAGCGGGACTTAAGCTACGGACAGTGTTGCCGGCAGCTTCTTAATGTGGAGCTCGTGAGGAGTGGGAGAGTCACAGTGCAGCGCGCAGCCGCCGCGTCTCTCTCTCCCTGGTCCGTCCTCTCTGTGAAAACAACCCCGCTCTGCTGATGCGCCAGCCGCCGTCTCACCCGGTTCCCTCAGACCTCCGCAGCTTTTCAACATCAGCGTGCCCCTGGCTGATATAACACACTCTGAACTTCATTGTCAGTTTTTTAATGACCCGCCCTGCACAACCTGCGTCCGCGGCGCACCTCCGAAAAAAAAAGAGAGAAGGAAAAAAAAGAGATGCAACAGGGTGGGTGTGTGTTGAGAGTTTAATATTTACTCCTCTGTTGCACAGAAGGGCTCTGTATGCAGACACGTTGCTCCATGAAACATTTAGGACAGTAGAGCGCAGGTTCTGGAGATTATTTCTTTAACATCTTATGGCAGTAAATTAATTAAAGATCACATTAAAGATCGCCATTTGAAAAAAAAATCACGATCGACCCCTTCGATCGCCGATAGACGATCCGATCGAAAATCACGCCATCCCTATCATGGATACATTCACGCTCTCTTCTCACGGCGTACTCCTCCTCTCCCAATATTCACAAAACAATAACGAATTGAAACGAGCATAAATTTGCTTTGCTTTTTGCACATTTTCACAAAATCCGCTTTTAAATTCGATACGACTTGGATGGAAAACCAGTTATTAAATCCAAACGGAACTAAAGAGGTGTGAAAGTTAAACATTAGCTCAAGCAGCAGCAGAAATGTGAACATTAATTTCTCACAAACCATTGTCAATACAGCATTTTACTAATGTTTAATGTTAAAATTAACTTGTTTTTTAATCTGAAAGTTACAACTGCAACTGTGTTTATTCATGGTACCTATTCATTGTTTATTCATCAGTGTATCTTCTGTTCAGTTATTTCACCTAGAATTGTATCTATGGTAGAAAATAATGTATTTAAGCATCTAATTTCTGAGAATTAGTACAAATACAAAAGGACAAGCTTTTGTATTAAAAACCTAAGAATATTCATCAGACCTACAAACTCTGAAGTAGTGAAAAGGTGAAACTGATCTAATCTCAATCAAGAACACAGCAAAAATGATCAGCATCTGTAACAAAACGACAGTCATCATAAAGCTCAGTGCTCTCCCTCAGGCATCAGTGCAATCGACCAGTTTGATACCTTGGTTTGTCCTTTGGAGCAGGGACAGTGATGGTGTGTGTTGGTACAGCTGGGGCAGGACGAGGGTCAGCGGGAGTGTAGGGCACAGAGGGCCACAGCAGGCGCTCCTCTTCACTTCCTACCGTGACCTCCAGGCACCTCCCGATGGTGAAAGAGGAGAAGTGCAGCAACAGGAGCTCAGCGCAGCTTCCCAGGCTCCTGAATCATTTCCCATACATAAAATTCAGCTGTTCAGACAACATGCTAACAAGAGCCAGACAGATACACTTGAGACCTCAATAAGATGAGCTGATTTCACATGGCAAGACAACATGGTCCAACAGAGATGAAGCCAAAAAACTTTCAATTCGATTCGTCTTTTTGATGCATTACTCCAACAACTACTTCTCTTATTTATATTACTGTCATTACAAGAATTTTAAAATGCAACTTACTTTGCTTGGCAGGCTACTACAACAGACAGTCTCTCTCCTGATGGGATATCCAGCTCCGTTTCCTCTCTCCTTACTCCGGGGGGATGGATATTCTCCTTCGGCACTTTGCCGTTTTCTTTGTCTACATCTTTAGCATCGCAGACTTGTTTCTCAGAGGACTCGAGAGTAGATGCAGATTCTGAGCCATTTTCTTGCAAAGTCTGTTTCTGTCTCAGTGTTGGGGATCCTTTGACAGAAACCAGGGTGAACTGTTCTTGGGAATCCCAGCCAGCGAAGTCACAGTATTTCAATCTGTGAGTGTCTGAACCTTTGTTTCTGTTAAAATACCGTCGTAAAATGAGGATTATGCAGTACAGTATATTGTGCTACTGATGGTTTTTCTAACATCTTTTCTAAAGTCTTTACTTTTACAGTCAGAACGTGAATGCGTCTTTGTTTCGTTAGTGACTCACTGTATCCAAATCACCAGCTGTCGTCTCTCCCCAATCATCAGCTCCCCAAATTGTCCATAGTCTGTTACATCCAGCTCTCCTTTGTTTTCCAAGAGGTTCTGGAGATCAGCCTCTGTGAGAAGTTTAGGAGAGAATTGCACACTGCAAGAAGAATAACAAAAAGAAATGGCATCAAATTACAGTGTTGTCGCCCAGATTATTTCATTTCATTTTATTTGTTCGTCAGGATGAAGAGAATTTATAATAGTACCTCTGAAGACATGGCGCCATGCACAAGGCCCTCCAGCTGTAGAATGACTGACTGCTCTCCACAATTACCAGGTTGACCAGATGCCCTGGCGCAGGCTGGTAGTCGGCTGGCAGCAGCAGAGAGTCCAGGCTGAAGAACACAGTGTCATCCACCACACCATTCTTCCCGTACATGCTGGTCACACACACCTGGGAACCAGGGATCATTCAAAGGAGACACAAAGAAATGAAAGAAGTTGTCAAATATATATCTATTCAAGGTTTAATCTACCTCATTTGCATTAGACCAACGTTGATTATCTTAAAGGGATAGTTCATCATTTTGGCAAACTGGCCCATTACCATAATCGCCATAGTTTTAGGAGTAGGTTTGTTGTCAGTGCAAGATATCTTTAGAACAGAGGAGCAGAGCCACAAGCTGCTCAGAGCTACACTATGGAGGCTAATGGGATTTCTTGGTTTTGCATGAATTTACCTTGAAAACAACTCTGTCTTGTAACAGTCCGTTATTATCTCATAGCGTGATGAATGTGCAGGTCACAGCTTGTTCAACTTGGAGTTGTTGAATTGTGTATTTGTTGAGTTTGATGAGGGAATCCAAAAAAAAACTCATCAGCCTCTGTAACGTAACTCTGAGCAGCTCACGGCTCTGCTCCGCAGTTCTAAAAATAGCTTGGACCGACAAGTTAACAAAGCTGCTCCTAAAACTATAGGGATTATGGTAATGGACCAATTTGCCAAAAATGATAACTATCCCTTTAATTAAGCTTTACCAGTTTAGAATCAGTACTTTCCACAGGCGAAGCACTAAAATATGATTTAGTCTAATGAGTAGGTATAGCCTTTCACTTTTATTGATGCAATTACCTCATCTCGGCGGCAATAGCGCAGAGGGGCCACAGAAATAGCCTGGGTGGTCCACTGGGTTGGATTGATAAAATATTTTGCTTGGACCCAGTCTCCTTTCATTGGCTCGTAACCTAACAGAAAGGAGAGAAAACACACAAAGTGGGCCAGCAGGTAGCAAAGCCAACATCAGCTTTCAGCCAAGTGGTAGTAAATTTTGGTGTGGCTGTGAGTTTGTCTAATTTACTCTCAGTCTGTAAGATAACAAAACATCAACTGTAAAATGTTGTATCATATATACATGACATCTGGGGGGGGGTCATGTGTGCAACAGAGTGAGTTTATCCAAAGCATTGTGGGGTTAAGAGGATCACACTCTCAATTTTTTGTGTGTGAAGTGCAGTACCTTCCGAAAGACTACAGCGTGGGAAGTATGTGGTCTGGTTTATGTAGCCGCCATCTCCATCAAATGATGTGACTGTGCCAATGAGAGGGCGCAGCTGCATGTTGTCAGCTTCTACCGAGGCTCTTCCCCCAACGTCCCAAGCATTGGAACTCCTCTCAACCTAAGTGACAGGATTAAACGCACCAGGTTTGACAAAACTCACTGTGAATGCTCCCTCACTGTAACGTAGTAAGCAATGGGAACAGAAAACAAACACTTAGTAAGTCTAAATTCACACACACAGCTCAGGCAACTCTCATTTGAGTCAGCTCTGGTAAGGAGAACATCCTCATTGAAAAACAAAAACAGTGTGTCCACATTGGAAATATTGTGTCTTTTTAAACCACACATTAAGGATATTGCTCAAAAGGCCTAGATGGTGCAGTGCAAGGGAAATGTTTGTGGCTTTGTTTTTAATAATTCTATCTATGCATCCATCTATCTATCTATCTATGATTCAAGGTAAATGTCAGTGATAAAATAAACATTGGTCGCTTACCCTCAAAGCTCTCCATCCCCCTTGTGGACCGCCCCTGACTGCCATGCAGTCCACCAGGTCCCCTTCTTGCAGCCTTGCTCCACCTAAAACCTCTCCACTGGTGAAGTATATGGCGTCGTCTATCATGCCGTAGTCGAGGCACAGCTGTGTCACCACACTGCCCCGCAGGTGGCGAATGTCCTCCATGCCTGACCACCAGGAGAGACATGAAACATCATGCCGTTAGAGATGTGTAGCTGTAGCTATGACTGCTGATAAAACACGACGAGGTCACTAAGCTTTGCCTCACCACGCTTTTACCTGGTGCACAGGAGAATGTGGCGTCACCATCCATGTCCACTGTCCGCCACAGTGGAGACACCAGCTTGGACAGCATACACCGCATGGCAGTGAGCATCTCTGCAGAATGGCAGCTCAGGTATCTATCCACATAACGAAAACAGAAGACGACAGATATCCCACAGACGAATTGTATCTAGATATAACTGGTAAATGCACTCACCGAAACTAGCTAAAACTAGCGAAACGGCTGCTTGTTAGCTCAAACTATGCTGCTCTGTATATTCAAAGCTAATGCGAGCTAATGGTTACCTTAGCTGCAGCGTAGTATGCGGCCTGGAATGACAAAATATTGTTTAACAGACAACTAATACGTGAAGCTGGCGAGTTACGTTAGTTACCTTTCTCAACACAAAACAGTAAACCGTGGTTCACGTGTATGGACCCAGCCCTTTGCTGCAACTCAAGGCCAAACCAAACTCGAGGCGCTTCTCGGGCACACACGTACGCGCGCGGGAACGCTGGTTCGCGGTTAAGAGGAGGGGCGGTGAAGCTGTCAAACTCGCAAATAAGCTACAAAAAACGCACAAAAATGTTCTCTGTTGGAACTGTTATGTTTCCATAACAAAAAAAACACAATAATCAGATGGAGTTACGCAATAAATTTGCTGAAATAGCCTAGGCTAAAAAATAAAATGTAGTCACTCAAAACCTTTTGAAAAGGAAACCAGTTCCCTTTTTTTGTCCTGTCTGTTTTGTTGCTATTCATTTTTTGTCACTAGTCTTTTTTGTCAGGGATTACTTTTCTCATCTTCTGTAAAAAAACAACAACATGGAAACATAAAGTCGACTGTTAATTTCTTTGTTATGTGATCAGTTTCCATTTGAAACAGGAAACCAAACCGTTCATCCAAAGTATAAATTACTCTAACAAAAAAAACAGTTAAACTTTTCATTCTCATTATTTAAAAACTCTGTCTCGCTGGCTCCTATTTAATTGTGTTGTTTAACTGCACAGTAGGCCTACATTATCAAGATTCGATAAAAAACAAAAAGAAGAAGCTGTATGGCTGTGGAGACTGGGTATAATCTTGGATCTATTATAATAGGCTACTTCTATGCCAAGAGATAGTGCCGTGAGTCCACTTAGAAACAAGAATTTCCCAGAATGCATCCATAGGAACCCACATAGCCTACACCAGTTTGGACACAGTGGTTCTTTATTTTCAGAATATGTTATAGGTATATTCATTCTTTGAAGTTTTTTCTTTTTCTTTTTTGATTGCACACTCTTGCACATTCTCTCATCATGTCGTCACCAGCTGGAACAGTTTTCCAACGGTCTTGAAGAAGTTTCCAGAGGTGCTGAGCACTTGTTTGCTGTTTTACATCTAGGTCAGGTGACAGATAACACTTTTGGTTTTAATTTTACAACATAACTCCATATGTGTTCCTTCATAGTTTTGATCTCTCCAGTCCAGTATGAATCTACAATTCAGATTGTATATTGTAGGAATCTACAATTAAGGGCGGCAGCTCAGGTGGTACAGTAGAGCGGGTCGTCCAATAATCAGAGGGTTGGCGGTTCGAATCCCACCCTGGTTGCTGGTCGTTAGTGTCCTAACCCACTTTCTTCTGATGGGTTGTGATTAGCGCCTTGTATGGCAGCTTCCTGCCATCATGGGTGAATGTGATGTATAGATGCGCTAGGTACAGTTCATTTACCATTTACATACCATACCATTTATATGATAAAAAATAAAGAAAAAACATTGCATGGGAAAATGTGTCCAAACAGTACACATGTTATCACAATTAAAATAGCCTCCACATGTGCTAACATAACTGGCTCTTGAAATATGTAGCAAATGCTGAAAATCATTTGCCATAGTCTCATTGTGAGACAAAAATTAAAGTTGTCAACAGATCATTTTGTTGTAAATGAATAAAGTATGTGAATCCATATGCATACAGAGGAATGATTTGGATAGTCATAAGGCCTATAGGCTACTGCAAAATTCAATGCAGTATGAAATTAATTTGAAACTACAGTTATCCTGCTTGTAAACCCGACACATTTGAGCATTCTAGCACCATCTGTTTACTCACCAACTGCCTCATTCACTCTGCTCCTCTCGCAAATTTGCTATTTATTTGGCACTTCAAAGCAGGTGGAAAGGGGGGGAGATTTTATACCTGGGAGGTTTTTTTTTTTTGTTTGTTTTTGTTTTTTTACAGCAACAGCTTGCTGCCATGTTTTCATCACATCCACATATGATCTGCCTGCTAAGAATTGTTCTTCTGTTGCTTTCCTAAATGGATGACAAAATGAACCGATGAGTCAACAGCCTGCTGCTGTGATCAGATCACAAAGTGGGAACTGTTCCCCTGTCATTATCCTGCTCTCTTTTATCTACACTGTGAAAGTGAACAACATAATGCTCTTTATGTCACTCAGTATTGTTTTGGTGTAAGATCAAGCAAGACAGGCCTTTCAGATATGAGAGTGCCAAGTCTGGCACCCCCCACCTTCCCGCCATCACTCCTTTATGTAGACTATTAGAACCATATGTCACTTTTTATCCCCACTGTGTCTACCACAGTCGTTAAATATGTGTGGTTTTTGTGAGACACTAATGCAACACACAATTCTGAATATCCACTACTAAATCATTTCACTCATAGCATTTAAGACTTTAAAGATTTACGTCAGGCTGTGCCATCAAGGAGGGTGAATATCACAGACTATAAACATTTCATATCTTTTTCTCCTGGCAGCTTTGCTTTAGAAGTTAAGAGTTGTTAAACAGCTTAGGCTATGTCTTGCAAAAGTTGTATAGATAAATATTTGGGACAGTGATGTTTGGCATGCACTTTGAACATGCCCCTATATTAACTTTCAGTTTACCACAACTGAAGGCAATGATAGTGTAGAAATATTTAGGTTATTCAGGCCTTTCATGTTGTGGTGTGTCTCTGTGTTACTTGTGAGTGTTAGTTAAAACATACTGTGTTACATGTGACATATTACAGGTCACATATTTAATATTGGTGTCAACAAATTTCTCTCTATATATAGACATCCTTCAAAATGTCTGAATTAACTTTTACTGTCAGGAGAAAATATATCTTACATCTTGTCTCAGTGTTAATTACTTACTCGATGGCACATGTTTCTGGACACTAAATCCCTGTAACTTCAGTTAATCTCAATTTTTGGTTATGAAGGATTTACACTTTTGGACTAAGACATCAGAATCAGCTTTATGTAAATTGACTTCAAACTGTCATGTCACTCCCTTAAAAGGAGAGGAAATGACCCCAAATCTTGCAGGACAAAACGTTTTGTTTTGGCAAGTGCTCAACAGTCAAGCGAGATATTTATGATTTGTAGTTAAGAAAAACGTGCAAAAAACAGTGATGGTCTGTCTGGCAGAGCCATTAGCCTGCGTTGATTTATAACTGTTGCCCAAAGGAATTTTTATAGGCCTCAAATTGAATGCTTTATAGAAACTGTGACAAGTGAGATGATATTTGACATCAGAGATTTCTTTTTAGAAGCACTTCAGATGAGACATGTAGCAGTTGTCTTTGTCATTTTTGTTGTTTGAGTGCTTGGTGAGAGCAGTTTACAGTGACTCAATGATCAAACCCATTCCTGATCTTGTCTTAAAAGAAGCTGATCACGTTTTAACATCTTATACTGTCAGGACTGGAAACCAATACATTGTGCTCTTTATCTGTCTCTTGACATGACACTACTTCCACCACAAGAGGGCAGTGCCTGCACTTTTTGTGTACTAGACAGCCACAGTCTTTGCCACAGAGTGCAAATGAGGCCAAGGAAGGAATCAGATCAGATTCTAATCTCAGAGTCTGTGTTGCTATTGCTGGAGAGTCTGCTAACCTTGTTTGATGGCAACAAATGCCACGAAAGCTCAGAAATTAAGCCAGCTATTGTGAGGACCATGGGGAAAAACTGATTCCCTGCTTAATCAGATAGTGTTTGACAAGGGCATAAACTTCCCCTCTGTAATTAGCAGCAAAAATACACAAGCATAGCGAGCACCAGTACAGTTAAGAATCTGACTGTTTGACAGGAGTTTGGCTGCAACAGGTTGTCTCCTCAGAGTGCATTAGCATTAAAAGAAGTGGCTGCCTGCCCATTACAAAAAAATAAGCATGTCAACTTGAAAATGTTTACAGACATGTTTGAAATAATAAAAAAAACTGATGAAATAAACATAGATTTACAAGTTGATGATATACATTTAAAATACATTTTAATATTTTGAGCTGCCAAAAAATGTTCTTTACAAAACTTTGCAATTCTTTACAAATTTTCTTCATTCAATAATGTAATTTTCCCTAGAAAATTATATTAGTCCAGGGTTTTTATATGACCTTTAAGTCTGACCTCCCATTAACATCCCTCTCTGTCTTATTACTGTATTTTAGTATGTCAACTTGAAAAATGATGTAAATAACAGGAATATCAGCTCAGTGTTGAGTTGCACAGAGGTGTACAGGAAACCAATCAGTTATCACAGTCTAAGGATCCGTCAAACACAATTTGTTTGTTCAGATAACAAACATCTGTATATCTACTGCAGCCCACATTAAAAGAATCTTTACATAACCCTCTGTGAGATGCATCTCCAGCCCTCTTCAGTGTGAAGGAACCAGATACAAATAGGAATTCATTTGGTGTGATATCGGACACAAGAAAAGTGAAGAAACATTGCAATTGCAAACAGAGCCAGTGATGTTTTTGTTTGTTTTATGTTTGTTTTTTTTGTGCGTGTTTATTTATTTATTTATTTTTATTTCAACAATTACAAACACAAATCACACAAACCCAAAACCACACATGTGCGTGTTTATTTCATTTATCATGTTATTTTTACTTATTAACTGCAGACAAACCCTCTTGGAACTAACTATAATAATAATAAAACAGCAGCTGTGGTTTGAGACAATCAGTATTGTAACTGTACTTGCAACCATCCCACAAATGTTATCATGATAATTATTATATCATTATGGTGTGCTTTCTTTTTTTTGCAAAATGCCACATCTGGCAGTAGTATATACCAAAAAACGTCTATTCTAGATTCTAATAGGCTCTTGTCATTTCAACTAACTTTGTAAATGGAAAAGTATTATTTAAAAAAAAAAGGCAAATACCTTATGAATGGCATGTCAGTGTGTGGAGTAGACTATCCCAATGAACAGTTTGTCTGTGTCTGCATTATGTTCAAAATTCTCTCAGTACTGTATATAGCCCACTGTTTTTGTTTACAGATTTCTCCTTTGATATTTGTAAATGAATGAATTTATTTATTTATTTTTCGTGTCATGCCACCATTGTGGCCCAAGACACATTTACTGACAATCAAAAATTAGACAGTCGGTTATGCGACACATAAATAAACAACTTAAAGCATAAGTCAGCGGAATGTTTTTGTTAAGTCCTTAATAGTCCTATTTTCTGTCAGCAATCACTTACATAGAGCGTTTCGGCCGAAACACGAGTCTCTCCGTCACTCTGCTCTGCTGTAACCCGAGGAGAAAACTTTCCTTGTGGGATACAAGTGTTATCCAATGAGGAGAGAGAGGTGCTGTATCTTAAGTGTTATCCAATGAGGAGAGAGAACGGCATGAAGGGCTGTGTGTGCAGCCAAGGGATGCGCGTGAATGTGGTGACGTAGGGACGAGGACCAATAGATCCATGACGAGGGCGGGGGCTGCTAACTCATGGTGCGTTCAAGGCAACCCGTAACTCGTGTTTTTCCTGGAACGCTACAAATTCGTAAATTGTGACTTTGAAGCCGTAATTTACGGTTTCAAAAGCCTGCCTGGAACGCAGCATTAGCCAAAACGACCGGATCGCTGACTTATGCTTTAAGATTACTTTCAGTAGCTACTCACCTGTTATTGCTCTTTGTCTCATTGCTCCATATTGCATTTGATGTGGATAATTGAACACCACAGTTAACACATAGCCTATTATTAAATGATTAGGCTAGCTGCACTTTGTCAGATTTTCACTACACAATTATTTTGGCCAAATAAATTCATGACACCAATATTATCATAATATCTGAAAATTTTTGAGGTAAAAAAAATAAACAATGCCGCTAAAGTCGGTCATCTTTAACTGTGCCTATTGTAGCCTATGCTTTGGCTCTGTTGCAAATGAATCATACTCAACGTATGAAACATATGTGATATAGTTACACATGGTCCGATATTTGCCATCCTAATATCATCAAATGTGTAGGCTATTATTACCACCATGTCAATATTTACATTTAATATATAGGCTTACATCAGTAAGCCACTTACTGTCCCTCCCTGTTTTAACTCTCCACTAATCAGCTAATGACTGCAGCTCTGTATTTCATTATGTGGATAAGAGAGAGGTTGATCATGTCATCTTTCAGTGTCATCTGTATAATACCATGCTTTATATGCATGTCTGTATTTGAGCCGTGTAAGATGAACACAATGGGGATAAGACATTGCAGCCTGCTTGTGTTTGTGTATATGGAGGGGTGGGGGTCACCTCCTGCGCACATGCTTCCTGGCTACGCCCCTGATCGGCGGCAGTCATATCAGGGAGAGAGATGTGAGAGGGTGAGGGAGCACAAAGAGGGAAGGGAAGAAGGGAGAAGACAGAGGAGGCGGAGGAGGAGGAGGAGGTCTACGTTAACCCCGCCTCCGGTCTCGGATCCTCTCGCATTCCTTATTCACAGCCTCTCACGTTGAGGATAGAGAGAGAGAAAAAGGGAGAGAAACAAGCAGGGCACACGAAAGAGAAGAAGAAGAAGAAAAGCAGAAGAAGAAGAAGGGGAGCACCGGAACGATCATGGCAATATCCAAAACGTCTCAGCCCGAGATAGTGTCCGATCCCAGCGCACCTCTGCCACCGTCGACCACGGCACGGAGCATGCAGTCGCACAATAGACAGAGTCCAGATGAATGAGGGGCGATATACCTGGGCCGCGGACAAAATGAGGGTCATCTTCATCCAGAACGCCGGTTTCGTCGCAGCTTTCTCGCCTTTTAGATGTGAGTCTCAGTCGGTGATGTTGGCAGCGTGCAGGATGACAGATAACGTTAATGTGAACGAGCCAGAATTAACCACAGCTAGATCATGCCAGTCAACTGAGGAGTGAGGAGACCAGACCAATTTATATACTAGGCATTGATATTTCTCTTATTGGACTAGAGCTCGCACACTTATTATTAGGCTAAAGCCAGTTTATCTTTTTTTTTTTTTAATCGAAAGCGTATTCAGCTTCCGACATGCAGCCTGCTGTCGAAATCTGACTACATTGTTTATTATAATATTGGCACTAGAATTATTTTATTTTATTTTTTTGTATCCAGTGATACAGGACTATGTATCAGGTTATTATAGACCGGTGATGTCCTTTTTTTTAGACATGTGCTTTAATCTGCTAGTAGATTGATTATATATCGATAATACCATGAATAGGTAGGAGGGGAAATCTCTGTTCGCTGTGATCAAAGCCAACTGATCAACCAAGACAATCTGGAAATGTTAAGTTTCCACATGTTAGGCCTATAATATGACTGGCAGGCTACGCGTTATTCCCTGTAATTTATTTATTTATTATTACTATTATTAGGCCTATAAGTATTATATTATCAATTTGTTTTGAAGTAGGTAGTTTGATATATATTTAACATTGGGAAGGTCGGTGCAACACTTCCCTAGTGAGATGGAAACCGCTTATTTATCGTCCCACCGCGGGGCACCCTGTCCCGAGGCCCAGAGAGGCCAAACCTCAGCGGGCGAGCCGACGGGGGGTGACCTCTCCCCCCGTCAGCCTCCGTCTCCAACACTACCTGCCGGCAACTCGGCCGAAGACATCCCGGCAAGCAGTGATGGACGAAGGAACTCGGGCGTGAAGAAACACCACCACAAACATAACCTGAAACACCGCTACGAGCTGCTGGAGACGCTGGGAAGAGGCACCTATGGCAAAGTCAAGAAGGCCATTGAACGGCACTCCGGCAGAGAGGTGAGACACTTTCAGCCTATCAGATGCTGTGAAACATCTGTCCAGATGCTTTGATTACAAGATTACTTTATTACAACATTACTTTGTTTGTCACATGCAGTAAAATGTCTCATGCTTGCTCCAACTTGTCATAGGCTATAGGGTCAAATAAATAAGAAAAATATATCAGGCTAAATAAAATAAAGACACGATGATATAACCAGAGGTCCAAAATATATCAAAGTGTGAAGTAAAAACAAGCATTCATCCTAGCATTCATCATAGTCCTGGTTCAGGAGTGTAAATACTGGCCTGAGGAAAGATGCTTCTAATGTATGCATAGTTTTTGGAACGTCCTGCAGTAGTAGGCTAGCCTCCCCTCCACCCCCTGCACACCACAGAGGCGTGTGCACGTCCTTCCCCAGCTGGGAATTCCCCCCATGCTCAAAAAGCCCCATGGGGCCGGGGGAGTTGTGGCTGCGCACGCCTTGTCCTAAGCAGGGGCACACGACCGGATGCTGGAGAGCAGATCCGGCTGCTGACTGACTGATGTGACTTCAGGGACCCCCAGAGAGCATCATGAAAACCAGTTACCACAGGCTGCTGCAAGGACCCACTCCTATGTTGTTGGGTTGTTTTTTTGTGTGTATGTGTTTCTTTTTCCAGGCCTTCTGACCTGGAGTTTGACCTTTCTGTTACTTGTACTGGACAGTGAAGGTTTTAATGTGGCCATGAGTCAACCCACCACTTTCTGTTTCTTTATGAGACACAAGTTATTGGCTAACTTTGCCACAGTTAAACCCACCATCTGTCTGTGATGTCCTTGTTGATCTGCTGATCTTCCCAAATATTTCCACGTGTGGCAAAATTTGACCCTGTGTGTCCACCCTGGCAGGACATTAGGAACTTTCCGTGTCCAGGGGAATGTCAGGGCAGGACTCGGTATAGGTCACCAATGTCCCCTGGTGGTTTCATAACTCCTGGTAAATCCCTGCTTGATAGTGGGACCATAAACAATCCTACGGTGTTTACTCTCTCCCTTGCCCTGCCCCAGTTGGCACCTTGTCCTTTCTTAAGTGTGTGTCTTTATTCATTACTGCCATGGCTGCAACTCTAATGTGAACTGTTTTGCTTTTACTTCACTAGCAGTGTAAAATTGCACAATGTTTACATGCCTGATGGGTCAAAGTGTCTTATTTTGACATGAGCTAGAGTGAGATAGTGTTTCCCTTAGATAGCTCCAGCTGGCTGGAATAGCTGGCTGTAGACAGCAATTCATTAGACACAAGGAGTCTGGCACAGCTTCAGCATTTGTTTACGTTGGTGATTGTTTCTAAAATCACGCAAGGAAGCCTGCCCTATAAGTATTGATGTTTACAAGTGGTCTACTGGCAAAATACTCCAAATATAGAAACACAAATAGCCAGCACCAGTTAGCCCAATGTTTTCCACTTTATTATAGGCAGAGCCACTTCTGAGCATAGCATTCAGACTCATCACTTCAGCATAGGGCTTTCTCAGATCACAAAGTTTAATGTAGGAGTTTGTATATCTTAGGGAAGTCCTTGCCGGCCACCTCGCGGGCCACGTGCGTCTGGCACGGCGTTGCTGGAGTTTACTTGACCTCTGCCCCCAGAGGAAGTCCCTTGTGTCCGTACGGCAGATACAGTGGCGTGTCGAGGCCTGTTATGCAATAGTCACGACTCCCCGTTGCCCATTACTGGTTTGTTCCACTAACCAAACGAGAAGAGCAGAAATAGCTCCGCGAGGACGCAGACTGGAGGTTTTATGAGTGAGCGACTGTGTTTGCACATGTGTGGAATAATCTGAAGGCACTTGAGGAAGATTGATTAGCTGTACACACACATCCAGTGTGTCAACGAAAGTGGAACTGAGCGACTGTCCGCTTTAATATGCTAAGCCATATGTTATCTTGCCTGGCAGCCCGGTGGAAGCCCCGGCATTATGCGGAGTGCAATTGATCATAGAGAGATCACAGTGGGGATGTGTGACACATGCGCAGGCTCATGTGTTTGTTCATGCCTCCAAGAAGAGTGTGTTTCATGCACGTACGCCCGCGAGAGAGATAGAAAGAGACAGTGTGTGTCTTAATGTATTATTTGCTATCTAGATGACTATAGTGAAAAGGTTGTGGTGACAGCCAGGCCTAAAATGGGCAGTGACACATGAAAGGCCATCCTCAGCAGGAAATGAGATTGGAGGGGAAGGTTAATATCCTGTGTGGGGGATCCATCAGAGACAGGAGGGGGTGGACAGTTAGCACAGAGACACAGGGAAGCCCACCACCATAACAAGAGAAGGGGAAGGCCTCAGTTAAAGGGGGCTGCAGAGCCATATTAATATGAGCTTAAAGCACCAGATTACATCACTCCTCAACAATGGATTCACTAGAGAGGTACGCGAGAGGCAAAAAAACACCGACATTCCTCTGCTTATATGTGCTGCCGTTGATGAGGTATTACTGTATGACTCCTGGCTGTGTTTGAGAATATAGTTCTCTGGAAAACTTCTATTTTCACTTTTCTCTCCCCTCCCCTCCCTGACTCTGACTCAGACACACAGTCAACACAAAAGATGATCATGATCTTTAGAAAAAAAACGCCGGGACGGGCGAGCTTGTGATGAATACTTCATCTATTTTAATGGCCTGAGAAAGTGCAGGAAGATGTCAGGCTCCACTGAAGCGAAACATGGACTTTCACTTCAAACAAGCTCTGTTGCGAACAGGAGAGGGGGGGGAGTTGTGGATGGGTGGGGTAGACAGGGCGGAGGGGGAAGGAGGTAGGGTGGGCTGCCTCCCCCGCTATACCTGGCAGGGGCCGGCGTGGGCAGTAGTGCGGCGCCTGTTTACCGTGAGTGACAGTAATAGGGATCCACTTAAGGACAAGCGTAGCTGTGTCAGGCGGCCCAGCCAGCTGGCAAGTGGCTGATCTGCAGTCCTGTTTAATGATCCACATCGGGGTCAGGGCAAGGGAACATGAGGAGATACACGAGAGATACCTGGCTCCTTCTCAAGCCCAATGTGGGAGAGCTGGCTCAGTCAATGAGTTATCATACAGAGTGGAATTAAAGATTGATTGCTTTCCTTTAAGGAGCACAGACCGTGCTGGGTTTCAGGCAGCAGTCGTACAGAAACATTCAAATTCCTTCAGCGTGTAACTTTTTTTCTTTCTTTTTTTTTGCATGTAATTTGTCAATTGCAGCTCATCAATTCATTCCTGAATGTATCCCCACATTAAACGAACAGCTCACATTCTGCTTCACTGATGAATCTAAGCAGAAAAAAGAACAAAAAAAAAAAAAGGTACTCCCATTTTGGGGCTCAGTAATAAAATGTTGATGACTCTGATGAGGTAAAGGAAAACATCAGCGTTAAGACACAAACAACTTTTACCAATTATGAACACAGCGTGCGGACCCCCTGGACCCCGGCTTGTTTATTATGGTATCATTTCTTTAAATTCTATGTAATCAAGGCATGCTCTGGAAAGGAACTATTCCGGTTTGGGGTTATTTTTATTGATGTACACGGTAATTAGCTTGGCACCCGCTACTGCCTGTGGTTTCTGCTGCATGGAATAAAGCCGGTCTCCTCAGAAAACACAGTTGCGCTAGGAAGAGGACAGAAGTTTAAACTAACAGAATTTAGAGCGAACAGACTCTATACGGGCCGGATCAAAGCGAACCCGGGACTGGATCCAGAATGTTTAGGCTACAATTATAGTGACATGTGCTAGACTGTGTACTCTCCATTGGTTTATTTGGAGAGGGCTGCTAACCTCTCATTTAAGGAGTGTATAGGCTAGAGGTTTGAATGCATCCAGTTGTGGTTTACTCTTACCCCGGTGGCATCGCCATTGACAGTGAAAAATGGTCAAATCAAGTGTATTTGTTGAATCTCCTACAGCAGACCCATTTCGAGGCGAGCAGGCTGAATGGCTTCCTCGGCCCCCTGCTCCTTCTCTTGATCAGATTTTGCCATGGAATTCCCAGCAGACCGCATTTTTAGACTGTCTCAAAAGTAGGCCATTAGCTGTTCTTAATCAGACGGACTAAAAATAAGAAAGCAGTGGGTGATTTAGTGTCCTCTCAAGGACTTTCTGACAGAGGAGGAAACACAGCTGTGTAGTTCAATACTGATGTCTGATTTATGGAGGAGCATTCGGAGGTCAGAGGCCTCCCTGCCTTCCGACAGGATTCATGAACATTTAGCATCTCGCGCACCTCTTTTTCCACGATCATCACCAGTTCTCTGGAAGGTGTCGCTCATTCAGTTGGTCCACCACTTTTTTACAGACTGAACTATCCTCTTGACATGGTTGAAATGGATTGTCCTTCACTCATCTCATCTGTATTGTCCAGAAGATGAAGCATTATCTGCTTTGCTTTCACTTTGTTCACTTATCTGGTTCTGAATGAAATATGGAAGAACCTCCATCAAACTTTTTTCAGTTGGATGAAATGCAGTGATTCTGGTAGCTAAATCTACCTTCATCAGTCCAAACTCTTGTTTTATATCAGCAAATAGCACCTGTCTCCATTGTGCTTTTGTGTTTAATGCTAATAAACAAATGTTTGCATGTCAACACGCTGAAGTTAGCATGGTGAAAAAGGTAAATACAGTATGTGCTAAAGATGCTGACTTGAGCCTTTAGCACAAAGCACCTGTGTGCTCGCGTGGCTGCAGAATCATTTGTCTTGTTTTCCAACAACAGCTGCGCCCAGGTAGGCGGTTGCTATGGAAACCCCCCTATGTGAATTTGTCTTTCTGATCTCTCTTTGAGAGAAAGGTCGGGGGCTCAGATCATAGATCCAGCCCAAACACTGACTAATACCTGGTTAAATGTAGACTCCTAGCCCTGGAAGAGTACAAAGCAGGCCTCCATTATGGCACCACGTGTCCCACTTGTTGTTTTTTTCTCTCTCCCTCTCTCATTTGGCTTCATGCAGAAAGGAGGAGGCTGAGTAAATTACACAGTGTGAGACTAGGATGATACCTCTACTTGCTTGACTCATTGGGCTGTCAAGTCAGAGAGGCTCGGTGATGAGGTCAAAGGTTGCTATGCAGGTTCTATAGGACCCCTGAGAGGGAGGGGGGGGGGGGTTTAAATGAGGTTGAACAGAGTACACGGTGCTCAGAGAAAGACATGAAGCAATAGACATGGTGTGCAGTGTGTACATTTTAAAGTTCACTGATTATCCTCTAGTGTTATCTGACAGTTTTCTTTCTTGGTTTTGGGGTTATTTCTTAAATCTATATTTCTGTTACCAATTGAAGTGAAAATCTTGTTTTTAAGCTGTTGCATATGATGTGCCGGAGCTGACTCTGACTTTGAAATCTAGTCACTCAGAAGCATCTGATCAACGTTACTTCCTCTTTTCTTCTCCAGGTGGCTATCAAGTCCATTCGGAAGGAGAAGATCAAAGATGAGCAGGACATGGTTCACATCCGCCGAGAGATTGAGATCATGTCATCTCTCCGCCACCCACACATCATCTCTATATATGAAGGTGAGGGTCTGCTGCGTGTCCGTCATTACACACACATACACACACACACACACACACACACACGCATGACAAATAATACAGATGTGTTGGACCGGAGCACACAAAATAAAAACACATATGTCCAACCCCCCCCCTCCCTTCCTCCCTCCCCTCCCTCAGCTCATTCAGCACTCGTGGCTGAGCTTCAGGATTGTCATGTTATGACATGCAGATGTCATAATAAGACCTGGACTACAGCTCTGGGATGTTATTCATCTTCTCTTGCTCCGTCTGGCCGCCTGGGCCAGTAAAAGTCTGGATGGCTTTGAATGCACGTGTGTGTGTGTGTGTGTGTGTGCGTGCAGATGTAAGTTTGTGTGTATAAGAGGGGTGGTATTCTGAGGGATTGCCTCTCCCACATCTAAGAGGTCTCATCTCTTGTCTTCCCTGGTCTTGATCTCAGGGCCAGACATCTGCTGATACTTAGAGACAACTGCAGCTGGAAACCAGACTGTGTGTGTCTGTCCTTCTGTGTGTGTGTGAGTGTGTGGGCACGCACACACATAATTTGGACATATGTGTGTCTGCATAACTTCTTGCATATTTGTGTCTATGGATGTGCCTGTGAGCGTGTGCGTGCTTGTGCGTGCGTGCACAGAAAGGGAGACACTGGATTGACCCCAGTCACCCAGGCCTGCACCCTGTCTGACTCCAGTCCAGTGCTATTCAGGAGGAAAGGTCTTAAACCCTCCCTGGAGCCACGTCAACATATATCTACCCCAGGAAGTAACTCTCTAAATATCAAAGCCTTCAAGCCAGGCTTTAACAGCACATACTTACTCTTTGGGAACCTCCTTTTTTTTGATATGAGCCCCTTTGAATGACTTTAACTTTTCTGGAAGAAAACACAAAGTAGAAAGGCGGAACAATTCCCACTCAACTTATTCAACATGTTGCTCGCGATTCATCAACGTGGTCGGGGACCTATACGCGGGCAATTAAAGTCACAAGGCGCCGCAGCGTGAGTCTGTTTCATATGATTTGTAACTCGTGACTATTTTTATGCCTGTGTCAACAAAGCAACATTTTCAATGCCCTTTTCAGGATAGCTACCCCAGCACAATGGCAGCCGGTTGTGTGCCACTGCCCAAACTGGCTTACCCTCCGCTGTCCTTTGTTCGGTTTCAAAGTCCACAGGTCGTTATCATCACCAGCGACGTGTATATGTGACAAACATCGCTATTTGTCATGGGAACGTGCCAGGAGTCAGCTGGAGGGCTTCAAGTGCAGCTGGGTTTTTAATGTGTTTTGTAGATGATTAAAAGTACACCCAGGCTTTATGAACTCTGAGGAGGCTGTGCAGTGATCCCTGTGTGTGTGTGTGTGTGCCGCCGTCCTTTATATAAGCAGCATACTCCACCAGCGTACTCATCCAGACTCATTGCTCTCACTCTTTAGTGTTTCTCCTCAAACCCAGTGTTTACTGTTGTGGCCTGGCCTCCACCCAGCCTTGCTTTAGAGATATATAGGAGGCCCAGAGATTTGTGTATCCGGCAACACCCTCCTCAACAGCGCCTGCCTACTGCCTTGTGTGAAGCAAAGCTGAACCAGATGTGTGTGTGTATGTGTGTATGTGTGTGAGGATGGATTCTTACCACTCCCTCACATTCTGCATCCATCAGCATGCTGTGCAGAGCATTTAAAAGCAGATTTTTTTTCTTTTGCTTTTTGCTCCTCAGGCATAAGTCTACACTCTAGTGCCCTCTTTTAAAACAAAGAGTCAACCTGGAAGAATGCACAAATCAATAAAATGTTATTGGCATGTCCATGTTTGTAGAGACAGATGCTTTGCCTGACGACCAGGAGAGAAGTTTGAGGAATTATTTAGAGTTACAGTTCAATGAGAAGATGTTTTCATAGTAAATATAACATGAGCAGCTGCTGAGCTGAGCTGAACTATGTGACTTTCTGGAATCTGATACAGGAACCAGAACTTATATTCATTTTTTTTCATCAAATTCTTGGCAAGAAACCAAATAAGTGTCTTTGCAAAAAATGTTGATTTACTCCTTTAGGGATGAAAAAGGAACTAAAGGGGACAAAAAAAAAGTTAGAACACGCATAAAACTAAGCGCCCTGCTGCGAATAAAGAGCCACAGCTTTTATTGTACTCATTATACTACATTCTCTAAAGGTGACACACACCTAGATAGTCATTTAAAGTCTGAAGGTCTGTTATATGGTATACGTAATTGTAGCCTTTGTCCAGCAAATAACATCAGTACAGGAGAACAACTATTATTAAAGCATTAGGATACATCAAACCCAAAAGTGTACGCAGTTACGTATATTTGTTAGTTTATTGTCTGCATCTGTATTACACTGTAATTATACTTTTCTTTCTTGCTCCCTAAGCAAACTTTCGACAGCAGTCAATCATCAGTGCAGGCAACAGGACAATAGGTGCTAATTAGTCAGATGTGAGGGGCCTGACCTATGAACAAAGCCCACTGAGTGACAGTGAGGCGGCGGCGGAGGCTGGCATACCCGGCGGGCTGTAACAAACCCCAGTTATGTAAGCCAGGTAATTACTTCAACACCAGGGGTCAAAGGTAAATGGGAGTGCAAGCTGAGAATCCTGGCACTCCCAACACCAACCCCGACCACGGATCACCGCCGATGTCACGCCAGGTCACCACCACCACTCCGTCCACCAATCGGAGGAGGAGGAGGGAGGGGGGGTCGTCTCAGCCGGCCCCTCCCCAGGCGCTTGGCTTACATCCCACGTCTGTTCCGTTTTTTCCCCCCCTGAGTGGCCAGACAGTCACAATCGGGGAGCATTACCATCACTCAGCAACTGTGTGTTTTTGTAGAGGATTATATCTTTAAAAGGGCCCCGGTAAGGGAGAGGAGGAGGGGGGGGGGCGCTGAGGAAAGTAGTGTGACAAACTATGAAGGTGCTCACTCAAGGGTGCAGAAAGCAGAGGCCCTCATCTCGGTGACCCCGCTGTGTGGGAAAATCGACCCACACAATACGGAGCAACATGGCTGACTCTGCTGTTGTCATCTCCTCAGTATTCCCTTGTTTTTTTTCTTCTCCTCCCTCCTTCTCTCTCTCCTTCTCTCTCTCTCTCTCTGCCTAACCATTTTCATTCCCTTCATGCCAAGGCGCTGGGAGAGAAGTGAGTTGCCAAGATGAAATTATACACCAGGAGGCTAAATACTGACACAGAATGATATGTTTGGTGAACTGCAGTTGGATGGAAATGCATTACAGTAATACAACTGTAATAACATCGCTTTACCTCCTCCCCTCCCCACGGTCACCAGATGTGCAGCAGGTCACTGGTTTCATACAAGTGACTCGGTCGGACACAGATACGTCTTCTCTGTGCTGCTGCCTCTGGTAGACTGACGCTAAATAATCGATGGTGGTCTCCTGCCTCTTGTTAGGCAGACAGTGGGGAAAATAAGAATTTGATCCCCTGTTGATTTTTGCCCTCATTTCACTTGATCAAATGTAAATTAATTCATGACTTTTATATGATGATATTATTTCTGGATTTTTTTGTCGCTATTCTGTCTATCTCTGTTAAAATAAACTTCACATAAAAACTATAGTCTGTCCATATCTTTGTGGGGGAGCAATCTTACAAAATCAGCAGGGGATCTTCCCAACTGTATAGCTGTTTTTGTGATGTCTGCTGTAATAGCCGCTGGCCTAGATGTTAGCTGGATTGCTGCTACAAGATGGAACAACAGTGGACAAGTGGGTGATTTCTAGTCTTAAAACCGAAAGTGTGGTGGTGTGTTTTGTTTTCTAAGTGATGATGAGCCCAAAAGAGGGGAAGTTCCACCGTGATGCTGCAATCAAGTTGTTTGTGTGATTGTTTCCCCATCAGATGGACACACACAGAGAAGAGTGGTTAGGAATGTGGGAGAGTGTTGTGAAATATGGTGACATGATGCAAAGTGAACCGGGATGTGTCCAGGGTCGATGGTGCTTGACGGTGTGTGGTGGATCTTCTGGTTCCTGACTTTTTTGTTTTGTTTTGTTTTTCCTCTGTTTTTCCGCTGCTCTCCAACTCGGCTCCGGTCTCGGAGGAGTGGGCTTGATTGAGTTAACAGCCCCTCCCGGCAATGTTGTGAAGGAGCCAGACACATGAGGTGGGGTTTGGGTGATGTAACCCTGGGAGAAGTGTGGAGATGTAATGTGCTCCTCTGGAATTTGGATTCCTGTTCCCCTAAAAAATACAACGAAGAGGAGGGGGGTTTAACTCTGAATTTTACATAACAATGTCCATTTGTAATTTCCACATGATAAAATGAACCAGGAGTGACTTTATATAACTTGTCCTCCCTCTTCTTCTGTTGTTGATAAAGTTGTATCTTCTCCTGAAAGCAGATATTAACCAACTCTGATTGTTTTCTTATCGTTTGTCAGTGTTTGAGAACAAGGACAAGATTGTGATCGTGATGGAGTACGCCAGCAAGGGCGAGCTGTATGACTACATCAGCGAGCGCCGGCGCCTGAGTGAGCGAGAGACGCGACACTTCTTCAGACAGATAGTCTCCGCCGTGCACCACTGCCACAAGGTGAGAAAACCCATACCCGAGGAAAAACACGCACACTCGTTTTCTGCTCAACTTAACCCCCCCACCCTGCTCCTCTCCTCTCACGCACATCCATCCAGGCCTGCTGTAACATTAACCATGCATCTCTATAGTCGGCCATATAGCCAGTTAATCTGCAGGCCCCTACACAGTGTGCTTTTCTTGGCGCGCTGGTGTTGAGGAGTCATCTGTTTCTGAGTGAAGATGGAACGCAGGCTGGTTTAATTCAGGCTAACGCCGCGCACCGTGGTTCACCAAACGAGCCCTAATTCGGGACCTCATCTGTTGATGCACAAATTGATGTCCCAAGATACTCCCAAAAGCTTTTCCCCAGGGATGTGGCTCCAACCACACCCCTGTTCCACACCTCAATGACTCCCATCAAAAACCCCAAGGTCCCAGGCCGTGTTCGGACCGACTCCCCCCCCCCTCCCTGTCATACTCGTCCCAGCTGGAAGATAGAGATGATGTCATTCTCCTCAGATAGGAGAGTCCCAGACAGCCATGAATGATGAATCATCACTACCATGCACAACCTCCCACCGGGTGGGGTGGTGTGAGTCACTGACACAACAAGCGAGCAACCATTTCTTCATTGTGTTCACCAATCAGGGTCATGTGAACATGAGTTCCCTGCCAGGCCCTAACCAATAGGAAATGCCATGCAAAGCACAACCCTGGGGGGGGGTGAGTGATGGGTGAAGTCACTCCTTCACATCTGAGCTGAGGTTTTTCTCCGTCTGTATACCACATGTTAATTCCGAGGTTGTTGTTTTTTTTTGTTTTTTCCGGGCAAAACTCGGGCATTAACGGCGTAGTTTTTCTTTTAATCCAAAGATGTTGTGAGAACATCATTCATACACGGTGGTAATTACAGGCTCATGTTCATGTGACACATGTGAGTTGATTTAAAAAGGAAAATCACAGCAGATGTCAGCATGAAGCGCCCAGAAGGGACAAGACCAATTAAAGAGTACTAGACCAACAGGCTGCCTTGATTTCCCCTGAGAGCCACAAGCTAGCATTGTCAGAGTAAATCATCTGTTAATACAAAGGAGTGCTTATTACTTGGATCCCTCGCTCATGAATAATGCATTGATGGATAGATTAGTCACGACTGTGTTTTTGCTCTGTCTTTCAGAATGGAGTGGTGCACAGGGATCTGAAACTGGAAAATGTGCTACTGGATGAAAACTGTAATATTAAGGTAAGTTTTGCTCCTTGATCTGTGATGCGTTACCCATCCGCCTTCTAATACCGTACCTCCAATGAACTTTGCATGAGGGATTAACGATCATGCGGCTTGGTGTAAAAATTTGCACGTACCCCCTTGTGTTTCTACAGATTGCTGACTTCGGGCTGTCAAACCTCTACCACAAAGACAAGCTGCTGCAAACCTTCTGTGGGAGCCCGCTCTACGCCTCGCCAGAGATCGTCAATGGGAGACCATACCGCGGCCCAGAGGTCAGGACCAATGAACCAAATGATGACAATGACTAAAAAAAAAAAAACCTCAGCCGTTTGTGTGTGAACTCAATTTCCAGGGCAGGATATCCTTTTGACGTATTAGTCGTCATCATAGTATCCTGCTTTGTTAAATTTGGTGCAGCCTCTCACCTTATATAGCTTTCATCATTGTTATCTCACTTTGTACTGATCACCATCACATAATGCTGTACACAAAGCGGTGAGGAGGCTTCATTCTCTGCCTCTTTGATGGGATTACTATGGGTTTCCAGGCAAAAAGGGAGGTCGCTCTTGAAACTCCACAGTAGGTCAAGCTCAGATACCGTCTGCATCCCTCCCCGGTCCTCCCCTTCCCACAATGTCTGGGTCCTTTGAAGTGAGGAACTGGAGGATAGTTTCTGCTCACTTTCTTTTCAACTTAATGGGATAAGAATGAGCTCTGCGGCCTCAAAAAGCCGCTCATGGTCAAAGTCAAATAGTTTTGGTGAAGGAAAGAGTGAAAATGTCTCCCTAAAAGCCACTCGTCTGGCAAGTGCAGAAGTATTCTGAAGGGCGTTGTCTCAAAAACTGCATCGGTTCCATAAAACAAAGCAGCACAGAGGGGGGAAGAAAAAAAAAAGTTGCATTTTTAGGTATTCAAGTCAAACCGTTCAATTTAGAGTAATTCACTATAATTTACTCAAGAGTGCTAAAAACTACAGCAGTCCGATCGCAATCGAAATTACAGAACCCCAGATGGGGTGAGGCCACAAATTACAGCAAACACAGGCAACAAAAATAGAACACAACAATAGTGCGTGCCCTGTCTCGCCCTCGGGAATATAGACCAATGGCAACAGGAGAGAGAGAGACATTCTTGATGTGGGATCCAGAGCTGTGGAGGAGGTACACCAGCTCCCAAACTGCTCCTATCTGATTTCCTCTTCCAAAGACGACGTCTCGAAGCTTCAGCCACCGCCATCAGAGCTGGGCGCATTCCTCAGGACATCTCGTCCTCCCTTAACCGCAGTCAACACACGTACACATTTAACTTCCCTCTCTGTCCCACACACATACACTTAGATGGGTCATCTAGTGACGGCTGAATGGCAGCGTGTCTCCGGCAGGTCTTCAAGGGCTCAGGATATCATGACCCTGCCATCTCTGCCGGACCCATTACACTCCTTCCACTCCCAGCGCTCTCCCCTGTGGCTCTGCACCTCCTCATGCCCCAGACACAAAGTGTTATGTAACTGCTTACTCAGAGAGCCACATTAGGGTTGTAGGAGGGGCTTATCTTTGTGGAAACAGACCGTTTCCCTTCAGAGCGCTGGCATTTGTCATTTGTCTCTTTAACAGAGATGTTGTGTGAAAAAGTGATTGCGGGGCTTATAAATGTCAAAGTGAAGGCAAGAACATTACTCAGTGGTCCTTTTTAACGGAATGCACCACTAATCAAAACAGGACTGGGAGGTTATATATTTATACTGATTAACTTCAGACCTGATGCTGCTGCATGTATTATACACATCTCATGAGGCAGGAAGTGTGACTGAATGAACTGTTTCTTTTTGTTCACCAGGTGGACAGCTGGGCTCTGGGGGTGCTGTTGTACACCCTGGTCTATGGGACCATGCCATTCGATGGGGGAGACCACAAGAACCTCATTCGCCAGATTAGCAACGGCGAGTACAAAGAGCCCACCCAGTCCTCAGGTACTGCAGGAACCTTTGTGGAAACTTTTTGTCTTGTTTTGTATGTTGAAGATGCCTCTACTTCAGTTGGACTGTAATTTTAATTTGGACCCCTGACGGTCTGTCTGTAGATTGGATGATAATCTTTTCATATAAAATCCTTAAAATACTTGAAAGTCTCTTACATGTTGGCCCCCTAAATATATGGATCAGACTGCACTGAAGGTTTACATGTAGTACAATCTGCACAATCCATTACATACTGTATGATCCTCACTGCTATTAAAGGGATAGTTCAACGTTTCCCTCATCAAACTCATCAAACACACAACCCAACAACTCCAAAACGCTCAGGTGGTGCGTTGTGACCTGCACATTCACCACACTATGAGATAATAACAGAACGTTACAAGACAGAGTTGTTATCGAAGTAAATAGCGTGGTGAATGTGCAGATCACAACTTGTCCACAAGAGCGTTTTGGACTTGTTGGATTGTGTATTTGATGAGTTCTCCACCGTTCTAAAAATAGCTTGCACAGACAATTAAAGGTAACGAATCTTCTCCTAAAACTATAGGGATTATGGCAATGGGCCAATTTGCCAAAATGTTGAACTATCCCTTTAATGTCCAGTTCAAAGAAACCCACCAAACCTGTCTTTCTTTATTCATTCATTTGTAACTATTTATCTAACTGATAAGGCATTAGATCACTAGGGACTTAACTAATATGAGTTCTTAATTAAAAGTTAATTTTTGCTCAAAAACCGAGCAATGGGAACACATATCCTTGAGTAATCTCTTTTTAAAAGCTACATCAGCCTAACCAGTGCAATCAGCTTTAAAAAGACAGCCTCAGGTGCTGCCTGCAGTGTCATATTCACACAGCACCTCTTCAGTTAGATGGTAATTTAGATAGTTGTGTGGAATGACTCAGCTCACAAACTGTTTTTGTTTTGTTTCCTGCCAGATGCCCGTGGGCTGATCCGCTGGATGCTGATGGTGAACCCCGAGCGCCGGGCCACAGTGGAGGACATAGCCAATCACTGGTGGGTAAACTGGGGTTGGAAGAACAGTGTGTGTGACTGCGAGACCCAACGCGATCACGGGGGCTCGCCCATGCTGGCCCGCTTCATCGACTGGCAGAACCGCACTGAGCCACGTGGTTCTGGAGCCAAAGCCGCGGCCATGCCCCAGCTGCTGCGCCAGAGGCCCAAAAAGTCCAAGAAGGAGAACGTGGAGGCGGGACAGACCCTCTGTGGAGCAGAGGACAAGCCCGGTCTGAAGAGACCCAAGGGGATCCTGAAGACCAGGGTTAGCGGCGAGCAGCGATCTACCAGTCCGGAGGAAGTGGAGCTGGGCCAGGCGGCGCTGCCTCAACAAGCCGAGACGCTGGAGGAGGCCTCGAGTCCAGATCGAGAGGAAGAGGAGCCGGCTCTGGGAGGAGGCTCGCCGGCTAAGATGGTGCCATCCATGCCCAAGAAAGGCATCTTGAAGAACAACCAACAGCGGGAATCAGGGTACTACTCCTCCCCGGAGCGCAGCGAGTCCTCCGAGCTTTTAGGAGGCGCCAGTATGTCTGTACTAGCCACGTCCCCGCCCAAGAGAGTGATGGGGAGAAAAGGCATCTTGAAGAGAAACGGCAAGTACTCCACCTACAGCGGGCCTCCCTCGGCGGCGGCGGTGGCCGGAGCTCTCGGCGAGCCCCCTCCATCCACCGACTCCGGTCTGTCCCGCAGTCAGAGCCGGCCCTCCAGCATAGTGGGAGAGGACAGCTCGGTCCTCTCCCTGACGCCCACCTCCCTCAGCGGGGCCGAGTGGCACCCCTCCACCCCCCACCTGCGCCCCAACATCAGGGCGTGCGTCTCGGCCGAAAACCTGCTGCAGCTCGCCAACTTCAAGGGCTTCCAGGCCGCCTCGCCGCACCAGGGACCCAAGTTCAGCCGCGGCCCCAAATCGAAAGGCTCCCCGGGGGACAATGGCAGCTTCTCCTTGCTGGGGGACCTGGAGGACATGACTCAGGTGTACCAGCAAGCCCTGGACATCAGCAGCAACCTCACCTAGCAGATGGGCGGCAGAGAGAGGAAGAGAGAGGAAGCAGAGGGAATGAAACCTGACTCTGTGCGTGTGTGTGTGTATGTGTGCGCAGATGTATATGGGTGGCATTAACGACCAGTGAGTTACTGGGATACACCTTTTTGAAAGTTACGGCTTTTCAAATTGGACTGAGGTTTTGATGGGAATGATACATATCTACACACACACACAAACGCACACACACTCACAGATGTACACACATAGGTGCATTTCTCTGGCCAGAGGAAATTCAGTTAAGGAGAGAGAAAGATCTGGCACGGGAGAATGCCACCCACTCTGCTTTCTCGGCCCGCCCATAGACTTTGCTGTGTTCAACATGTTTACATATTCAGCAAGAAGGCAAGTTAGAATCACAAACGCAGCAACCAGAAACTGGTTGGCTCTCCTTGTACACCACCCATTTCGAGTCTGAGTTTACAAAAGCACCTTAAAAACTCACACGGAGCACATGCTTTTGTGATCTTTACTTCCTTTTAGAAAAGAAACAAACCAGGGTCTTGTTCCAAAAATAACTGACATTGCTGATTATTTATTAATATTTTTGTAGCTTTTAGTTCTAATTGCAAAACTGGTGGGTGCTGGCTGTTACTGGAAGAGTCCAAAAGCTCTCTGTCTCCAACTCTTTGTGTGGAACTGACATATATAATTATGTTACTCAGTGATGAGAAACATATACTCAGCATATATAACTATGTCTGCGCATGTAAAACATGCAGGCAATTATACCTTCATAAAAAGCGTATGTCCTATATATGTGTATGATACTAGGGAATATGTAGGAAGTGCCTTTTTTGATTCATAATAAAAATTATGTATGTCATTTCCTTAAAGTGGAGGGAAAAGCCAGGCCAACCTGTCACCAGTTGTGCTTTTTTTTTTTTTTTTTTAATGTTGTTTGTGAATGTGGAGAGACCCAGGGCCTCCTGCACACAGCTGACTAGCCTTACTTGTTTTGGAGTGGTCAAAGGTCACTCTGAGACAGTTAAGATCAAACAGTCCTTCCCCCGCCTCCTCCCCATTCCTCCCACACGTAGAATCACACACAGTTTGTGCCAACGTCTACAGGCAGCCTCAGAAAAAAAACCTTCCTCTGTGTTCTTTTGTCAGTGTTTAAACCCACAGTTTGGTTTGTCAGCAGTTTAGGTGGCTCGGTTGAGCACGGATCTGCTGGCAGCACCAGAAGTCTGGAGGGACTCACCTAGTGGGACATTTAGTGAAGGGAGATGGCGCAGACACCACCTCACAGTCCTGGAATGTGCCTGGCTCTTTTAACCTTGTTGTTTCACATTTACAGGGCTATCTGATAAAAAATAGGCTCTTTGTTTTTTTCAACCAAAGACAAGTAAGGTGTTTTCCATTGTCAGACCGGTTAATATTTTACCTAAAGCTCTTCAAAAGAGCCAAGTAAGATGGTTTGTTTTACCCCGCTGATGACACAGCAAATTCCTCAGACAGTGGCTGGAGACGTGTTGGTGCTAGAGATCTCTATCACCCCCAGCCCGACTCAGCACAGGTGGGGATCTGCGGTCTGCGCTGAGCCCTCCAGCTGTGTATACTATTCCATTATTTCAACCAAGCACAATTAGCCAGCTATTGTTTTCATTTGTTAGCGAAAGAGAGAGAAAGAGAGAGAGAGAGGCAGTGTGTAGAGGTTTATAGCTAGAGGGAAAAGAAGAGTGTGAAAGTGATGCACGGAGCGGTGCTGAGACAAGAGAGGACTTTCCTGCTAAACACAGGAGAGATCAAAGAGTTAGATTTTATTTGTTCGGATGGAGCTGTAATGTAGATTAGTGAAAGTAAAGAAAGTGAGTAGAAAGAGTAGATGGAAAGTTTTTGTTTTATACCAAAGATGTGACGAGGCTTTGCCATGATTCAGGGGAATGCATAGGTCTGGCTCTAATGAGAGCCTTTCAGATTTGTCTTTGACATGGGAATCCCCAATGGTGAATGAAATCATCCCCACACTGGCTTTAACTCACGTCTGTTATTTTTTTTTCTTTTCTTTGAGGATTTTTATTTGAGATGCTGGGGGCTGTTGATACAGCTTGTCTTGAGGGTCAGTGTGTGAAAGTGCGTTACACTTTTCAACAAGCAGCGTAAAAAAAACAAAAAAAACTGTGGGGAAACGGTGACTGACATCATCCAAAATATCAAATGATGTGGATGGAAAACCATGCAGTAGAATGACCCCGAGGAAAAAGATCACATGTTGAATGTTTTCAGTGGTCCGCTCGTGTGAAGGAAAGGTCCTGGGTATTAAAGTCAAATGAAAGACCCGCTGCGTATTATATTGCATTTTACTGCCTTTTGTATTGCATTTTATTGTCAACTGGATTTACAGTGAGAAAATTATACTATGTTAGTATTTTGTTTTATTATGCTTCTGTTTTTGATTTTCCAAAATATAAGAAACTTTATATTGCTTTATGTTGTGGCAGAAAGTACTTCCTTCCTCGAAGTATTAAAATTTCTCCCCAAAAACGGATTAATTAGACCTGAGATTGGTGTAAACTCATTGCCCCACCCACCACACCTCACCCCGCCCTGTTTTTGTTCTCATGTGGGTTTATGAAGCCCATTAGCAACCACCAAATGGCAAAAACATGAACTTTTTATTGATTAATTATTAATTGGAACTGGGAAAATGCAAACGTATGTACTAATATATTAACAGCTGACCCTGTAAAAATTTTACTTTCAACCTCTACAAAAGTATGGGAGATCCAAAACGTTGCTGGAAAAACACCAAGAGACAAAGGAAATAAAGCAATGGAAAGAATCTGGTGATGAAACTTTAACTCTGCCAAACTGGAAATAACTGGTGCATATCTGTTAGTTAGCAGAAAGTCTAATCATAGGAAAACTTGACTGGATATTGTTATGACAATAATAATAAATTAGTATTATTATGTTATTTAAGTATTATTTTCGTTACGGCTCATTACTATGGTTGGCTTTTGTTGCCACAGTTTTTTGATTTGATTTTTTTTTTGTCTGTTGGTGATCCTGGACTGCCAAGGTGGATTAAGTTGCGTGCCTTTGGTATCTTTTATGAACCTTTTTTTTTTTTTTTTGATAATGAAAATTATTATCAATGTGTTTTTATACTTGTATTTATTGGTGATCAAGCCATTTAATTTGTTGTCAGAATGCTCCATGATCATGCTTTGGCCTGCTTTGAACAGTGTGTTGTGTTCAGAACGTAGCGCACACAAAAACAAATATCATACAAGTTCATTCAGAATAAGAGTGATATCATCTCAATGTGTAGGCAGCGCTCAAAGTGTGTATTTTTAAGAGCAACAAATCAAGAGGAGGTCCTCAAATCTTGTAAAATGTCTTAATTCATCCATTTGGGTGCATTTCTACTCGACACAATGCCTCTGTAGTACTGTATCAACTCAAATAAATGGATCTTGAAAGATACATCTGGTTGGCTGTTTTTATGTATTGTGTTCTCCATTTCTCTAGCAGTGCATGACATTACAAACAGCCCATCATGGACAAAGAAATTAGGCCACTAGCCCAAGATCGCTGTCTCTCAAATGCTACTCCTTTCCTTTTCATTTATTTCCATCTCAACTTCCAGTGGTCGTTTGAAACTTGGAAGATGCTCACCCCATGACTCCTGTTAGTGACTGTTATTTCTGGTCTGATCCTGTGGTTTGACTTGGATAAACAAACAAAGTTCAGGACGGAGCTTCTACTACTTTATCTGCTGCTCCGCCTCTCGCAGTGGGACACGTGTAAAACATTCTATTATGGGAGGGATGTCCTAATTTTGTTTCCTTGTTTAAAAAAAGCATGACCCAAAAACCTACATGGGTGCATAAAGGAGGCCAGCAAGGTTGATCCAGATTGCAATGGTGTCCTCTTGTCATTTTTAACTCTAACATGATCAATCAAATGAAGTAATGAGGGCAAAAGGTTGGTGTTAAAAGACCACATTAAAGGAGCACTGTCCATTCTGACTCAGTTTGAAAGCATTTGCTAAAACCTTGGGTCTCTGTGTAAAGCCGACAGCCACTCTGTCCAAAACAGAGCTACCGACGAGAAAGATCCAGTTTTGGGCACTGGGATTAGCCAATGTTTCCACCCTGCCTCAGCTGCAGCAGTTAAACTTGAATTAACTCAATCGATCTTAAAGTGATAGGCTACTCCACCAAAACTCAGATTTTAAGCATTAAAAAGTCATTCCCCCGCAGGCTTGAGAGGTAGCTCTGAAATAGCATTGTTCCTCACAGTGGTTCTGGGCTGCTTGAATTCATGTCGGTTCCAATGAATTCCAATAGTAACCAGTTTTTACAGTGGAAACATGAATCAAAACACCCATAGAAAGATTTCAGATCACTTCTGCAGAATAATCCACTTCTCCACTATTCCCATTTCGTAGGCTCAGTTTGTTCCAAGCATATCATATTTCTACCCAAATGTGGTAAGCGGCACAACTTTTATTTCATTCTTCACATACAACCCTGTCAAGCTCATTAGTGGTCACACAAACACACACACACACACACACACTAGATAGCTACACATTAAAGGCCCTCACCTCCTGCCCCTCCATTGGTCAGGAAAATTGGTTTTTTAACAGATTCTGTGTACGTTTTGAGTGACCTGACAGTAAAGTGAAGTACAAATGTAGGAATTTGGCCAAAAAAGTATCCAGCCAGAGGCGGATCCACGATGAAGCCATGCACGGTGCAAGTGCCAGGTGCTGAATGTATGCAAACTAATGCAAATACCTATTTGTGAGCTTGACAGTTCCACGTGTGATAGAATCAGTGCATTGAACCTTTGTTTAAATTGTATTATTTTTTCCTGCAAAAGTAAACGCAGCATTTTAATGAGCTGCAGAGAGGATTATGGGAATGAAGACATTTCTTTCATGGCCTGGTGCTCTCTCATTGCCAATAGCTTGGCATTGGCCTCATTTGATTTAGGTTAAAACATAAACACAGACAGTAAATGAACCAGCATACTTAAAGTGAAAGCTTGACAACTCTCCTCCTGTGTCTCTCTTTTCCTCTCACAGACTAAAACCTGGCATTTGGTAACCATTCAGTGTGACAGAATGCCAGCTATAGGACTGTGACACTGTGGAAATTGTGTCACTTTTTCCAACAGTTACTATTGGAGGCCATAGTATTAAAATGAATTCAACTGGCTAACTGACCAAAACTACAAAGTCAAATTTGAAGTCTAAAGAATATATACTACTCAAAAGAAAGAAGCTGTGTTCGTGCTGGGATCCTCTTGAACATAGCCAGACTCAGTTTTTCTGGGAATAAAGTCAGAGGTTGATTGACAGTCATTCCCCAGTGAAGGAAACTACAGCACTGGTCAATCCCAATCAGGAGTGGGCTGCCAGTTCCATGATGGACAACCCTGAACCCTAATGAGACGACACATGCCAAAACCAACAGGTAAGTAGCGGCTCACCTGACTGAGGCAGGAAATAGAGCAGATATAAAACAAATCCTCAGGCAGTTGTGTGACAAAAGTGTTGATATTGCATCTCGGGTGCATGGTGTTGTTTTTTTGGACCCGGCACACCTGCTGGTAATTACTAAAAAAACACAGACAATAACAGTCTAGCCTGTTTTCTTGAGTAAAGCAATTTCTTTGTCATTAGAAAATTGACAGAGTCAAACAAACAGCAGCAGACAACATGCAGCAGAGAACACAGCTCATGTCTGGCTCAAGGAAGAAACAAGAGTGTCTGTTTTTAGGACTTGGAGAGTCAATTGATTGTCGAGGGAGAACATTGCTGCTGCTGCTGCTGCTGCTGCTGCCACTGCTGGGTTAATTTGATCCACATTTTGCAAGGGGGAGTGGATGCGTGGCTGGAAGCTGTGCAGTCTTTCGGGGCTTTGGTATTGATGAGTAGGACAGCACCCCCAGCTTGTTCTGGCCAGACACAGTCTGCAGGCCTTGGAAGAGGACAGCATCAAATACTTCTACAATATGGTGCAGACCAGGATTTAAGTTTCCTCAATCACACATTGAAACTGTTATCCCAAGTCTAAAATTGGCCTTTGTAAGCTAGTCCGAGCTATAAAAGCACCATTTAAGCCTTCTATTTATAAATCCGTCCTACATCAATAGTCATTTTTGCGACACTGACAGTGAAAATTACATCAATCATCGTCTAAACACATTATTACTTTTGGGAAGTTTGCTCAAAAGGAGCAGGATAATGATCCTTGGAACAATCGCAGGTCCCTTTTTTGTTTTAATACAAATTCCACTTGTCTAAGTCAAAGGCAATATAATGCAACAAGCAAGGGACAAACAATAAAAGCGCAATTATGCAACAATTGAAATGGCTACAGTAATTCATTGTAAAAGCCAGCACAGATGGTGCTGTGGAGACAAAAATGAAAACTTCTTTTGAGACTGCAATGGCTGAACTCCTGACACTGATATGATCTGAGTTTCAAAGGGATTTTTTTTTATGTCTTCCGAACAATTTCTGTTTCACTTTTTGACCTTTAAATAAAGTCCAGCTGCTAGACCCTCTGAACTGTTCCCTCCTTTACTCTCCTCCCTCCATCTGCAGAAGGTGAGCCTGTTTGCCCCTGGATGGGGAGGGTGGGGGTTTATTGATGAAGACGGCATACCCGACTACACGTTCAGAATGCCAAACCCCACCAGACCCCTCCCCAAATACCCCATCCGGTCCTTTAGTGTGACCCCGACTCTATGCCTTGCAGATATGGAAGTCTGCATAATGTTGGAGGATATAAGCTATTCTCTTTTTTAGCTTGAAGCGCAGACATGAAAAGGGGCCTCTCCCTTTGCTGCCCACTTGGACCGCGTTGGATGAAAACCGTCACACGCAGGGGGATTTGGGACATGAAAGTTGAAGAATTTACATGTGCTTCAAATCAGTTTACAACTCCTTTTGTCTTTCAGGGAAAAAAATGTCCCCCTGTTTTCTTCATATGGAGAAAGTAGGGGGATATTCTGCAAATTGAGCAAAAAGCAGCAGAGGATTTGGCGAAGGTTCGTGCTGCCTTGGCGAGTCTGGCTGCTGTTGCAGGCAGGATGTTCCACAGTGAAGGTTTAGGGTGGCTGTTGTAAACCGAGCTGCCCGTTCATTGCAGGAAAAATAAACAGAGGGCCGGGCCTGAAGAAAGTCCCGAGTACAGTGGAGCGTGTGTTCCCTCGGTTAGCTGACACATTGTTTTAGAAATAACAGTCTGAGAGGCCGTTTTCCGTGCTTTTGCACATCCACATACACACAAAAGTATGAGCACACTAGCATGTGCACATTTTTACAAGTTTTCTTTCTTTCTTTCTTTCTTTCTTTCTTTCTTTCTTTCTTTCTTTCTTTCTTTCTTTCTTTCTTTCTTTCTTTCTTTCTCATAAAGCACTCATGCAGGTACCTAACTCACATCCCTGCAGGACTCCTTTTCCTCTGCACCGCTGTGATAACATTGTGACTGGATATGGAATGGAATAAACCACCCTCTTTTCCTGCTCAACTTCCACTCCTCTATCATTCATCCTCTATCCAGCGGCCCCCTCCACGTACCAAGCTCTCCATCGGTCTCCTGTCCAGATGACTATTTTTAGCGGCAGCGCTGCTATTCTGGAATTTGTTGCTGACTGGCTGCTGCTGGGTGTCTGGGCGGCGATCACTTCAGGAATGTCTGGCCCACTCTCAAACCACTCCAGAGTCCCAGCGCAGGGTGGACGGCTCAGGGCTCTGATTACAACTTTGAGCCTGCTGGAGCAGGAGCTGGAGCTGGAGCCTGAGCTGGAGCTGAAGCAGGAGGAGCAGCCTACCTGTAGCACTTAGATACATTTATGTATTTGTTATGTATCCACAACAAAGCAATGGTTCCCATAAGGCTTGGTTTTGGGTCTAAATTATGGTATTGATACATTGACAATGTTCAGTATAAAAAGTTAGCTTAGTCAATTAACCTATTTAACTTGATTTTTTAATTCATACACAACAGCTGTAGTGTAAAAACAACAGTTAGGTCCCTGGCTATTTCTCAGCTGGGAGCAGTTCCCTATGCTAAGCTAACAGGCTGTTGGATTTAGCTTTGTGTTTTTCAGACATGAGAATGTTTCTGCATAGATGACACAAAGCTAATACACATGGCCCAAACTATTCCATGATGGTATTGGTGAAAGTTGGCATTGGACATGTAATGATTATGATCAAAATTTGGTTAAGAGTCCAGGAAATGAATGAAAGGCGAAGCAAAGCCGCCTTGCCTGCATGTTTTGGTGTGTTATGGTGTGTGTGTGCTTGTGTGTGTGGTCCATGAAAAGAAAATAAGCAGCACTAATGGGAAGTTTTTCCTGTCTTGGATCAGGCTTTAGGGGTTTCAAAGCAAAATTGTTTGCAGTGGAGGGAACGCCGTCCAAGCCCACCTGTTGCTCATGATTGCAGAGATCCGCTTGAGCTGGGCCTTGTCGAGAGACATACTGCAGTATGCCACTCAAGAACATCAATGGACCTGGCAGACCTGTTCATTCCACAAGATTACCCAAGCAGAGACAATGCACTACAATTCAATAAGTATGTTACATAGGCATGCCTGAACTGCTAAGCGATGGGAAGAGATGCAGTCGGCGGTGCTCCTCACATTTCTTTATCTGTCACCCAAACATTCTGAAACGACAGAGCCACTTAGGACAACGCTGCTGCTTGTCATTCCAGTAAATCATTGCTCTGGAGATGTTTTCCCGTAGGCTACAACTCACTGAATCAACAGGGTGTATTTTACATACATCTCCATCATATTTAATGAGATAACCCCTGCCCTGGGAGTTCATCCGGTGAGGGAGTGGCTTCCCCCAGGCCAAGTGATTAAGGCATGAACAGGAGGGTGTAAAAATAACACGACGGGACAAAGCCAAGTCTTTTAAAACACATAGCTACTCATGCAGCCTTTGCTTCCTCAGAAGCTGAGAGGAGGAAATGTGTCTATGCCATGCAACCTTTTTTTTTTTATTGTGAATCAGTGAACTCTGCGTCCTGCCAATCCTCCAGCTACTGATAAGAATTCCCATCGCAGAACATCTTGTTCTTGTTAGCATAAGGATGTACATAAGCAAATATCAAAAGTGAACAGTCAGCACTGTGAGCATGGATGCAGCTAATTGGCCTTGGCTCCCAATAAGGGGATGTGGGTTTAGCTGTAGAATAGTGGGGCCGAGTCGAGGCTGTGGAGAGAGAAGAGTGGAGACTGGGAGGAAGCCTGTCAGACGCTGTGGCTGAGCTGTCCGACTAACTGGCCAGTCAGGTAATTAAACAGTCTTTAGGTCTCTGTATGGGAGCTGTGTGTCTCCAGAGTGTGAAAGTCCAAGGAGAGGGGTGGGAAGCGGCATCGTTTTTTTGGCTAAAGCTCAGAGATGTGCGGCCTGGCTGCTCCAGGACCGATCTCACAGCCGCAGGGTTTTAGCACTGCTGGTTTTAGCTCATCCTTCAATTTGGTTTTTGTTTCAGAGAGTTTTTCTTTGACCAATCCCACCCACCCATCCCGCCACCCCTCGCCCAATCCAGTTCGCTCACAGCTTTAAGTAGAAATACAGCAGAAAGAGCTGGATGGATGGATGTATCCCCCAGCTGGCTTACATTCCTCTGGTTTCCACTTGTGTCTGCTTCTCCTTTTTTATGGGTCAGTGTTTCTGTGATTAAAGTTTCTTTTCCTTTTTCTTCTCCCTTTTCTCTTCCTCGCTCTTTCCATTCATAGCTATTTTCCTCTCTGCTTTTTTCGCCTGTCCGCTTTTTCTTATGAATTTAAATAGTCCCCAAAAAATTGGCCAGGGAAACTCCCGTCCAGTCACTTTAACAGAACTTCAAAAACGCTCCTTTGTTTTCTCCTGAGCATTCACCAGTGCCTGCAGTACAAGTTTGACAACACACACCGTGCTGTGCTGCAGCGTGGCATCAACACAAAGTCGTTACATCACTATCGCGGTTTCTCACGGTTGACAATATCTCTCCCCGCACACACATAGCTTTATCATCCATGCCAACTGACTGGCCATCCTCAAACTGATTGATATGAGCAGGGGTGTGGGCTCCCTGTCCTGCTTCCTCTTCCTCCGTTGCTCTCCAGACGTGGCTGTTTCACACGGAGGGGGGGCACGGTGAAACTCCAAGTGCTACATGAATGGTTTTTGCCTGTTCGAAACAATGAGGAAACAGAAAACACCACATCGTATCCAGGTAGATGTGCATTTGCACGTTCTATATCAGTGGTTTTCAAAGTGGGGGCCGCCAGGGGTTTCTATGGGGTCCTTAGCAAATTGAAGGTAAGATGAGATCAAATGCAAATAACAGGCAAAACACAAAGTCTGCACACCAGTAGCAGCTCCAAGGTAATTGTTTATTATCAAGGCTATTTTGCATTTTTTGTCTGGCACCCAGCTTTTGTGGATGTGCGTGCATTTTCTATTGTTTTTCAACAAATGCAAATAACAAAATAAAATCGATTTATTGTATTTTGGGCATTATTGCAAAATCTAATTAATAATATAACATATCAAAACCTTATTTGCCATGCTCACCTTTCAAATTGATTGCCAGATAAATTATCATTCATGACATCATGACCATTAACTGCTAACTGTTTCAAAACTCAGTGGGTTTGCAAAGGGTGCCCCCACCCAGACGCTAATGCTATTCAAGGGGGCCTTGCCATGGAAAGGTTTGGGAACCCCTGTTCTATACAACTGTATCCTCACAAGTAGGTTAGCCTGTCCTCCCTGCTGTGCTATGAATGAGCAGAGCGGACCAACGCACATTCATTTGAGGAATTCCAACCTAAAATAGGATTTCAGCTCATCATTATCAGATTTGACTGTTAATTTTTTCCACATCCGGTCAATTTATCCTGTTAGAGTGAAATCAAATTAGCCCAAAACACGTGTTACAGCTGTTTGCTTGGAAAAGCACACCGATAATCTGCTCAGCACAACTACTGTACATACAGTATGACTGCATATCACCAGGAACCGTTTGTTTATCTGACCCCTGAACCATTGCCACATTTAGATAACTCGGTAGTAAAACCCAGTGACCCCCACCCCCACCCCCTCACCCCTCAGTCCACATTAATCCCTGTCAGGGTGGTCCATCTACTGTTGTCTCTCTTTAAAAGGAGGGGGGGAGAAAAAAAAACTTCCCAGGAGTATGTGGGGCCTGACATTTGCTATCCCATTACAGCCCACCTAAGACACTGCCGTGAACATAAAACAACGTGAGACACAAGGTAATGAAGTGCTAACCACTGAGGTAATCGCTCTCGGAGCAGCGACCCTTTCCCCTTCCTTTCTCATCCTTCCACCCTCGGTTATCCTTTGCCAGCCCTCCCCTCCTCATGAGCTTTTCTTTTTTAAATTAAAAAAAAATACTATGTCAATGACAAGAGATTCCACCAGATAAATGAAAATGTGTTTTTGTCCCAAAACATGCTTGTGGGAATGGAGACAACTATGAGGAGGTTTTGCGGTTCTTCCCGTGATGAGGGGATTAAAAGCAGCCTCTGGGGGATGAAGACACGCTTCTTGGATTGATTTAAGAAAAGAGGAACATCCTAGAAAGATATCAAGGTCTGCGCTGCCTGCCAAGATGAGGGGTGGGGCCGTTCTTTTGGGAAGGGTTGAGTTTCAAATAAAAGCAACCGCTCGGCGACTACAGGTGAGCCCTGTTTGATGCTCACTTAGGGTGACATTTGGATGGGAGCCCTGTGCTTTTTCTCCCAGGCAAAGATACAAATCTCCCTCTGGCAGCTGCGGTTTGTTGGGGTGGGGGTTGGCTGTTGGGGTGTCTTGTCTTAACATGGTGGATAGGCTGATGAGTCGTTTCTGAAAGATTCCCTTTATGAGTGATGGCCATCTGGGCCATTTCTCAGTATGTGTCCTTTATTCTTTTTTTTTCTTCCTCCCTTTTTTCTTCCTCCTAAATTGCAGTGAAATGTTGAAGGAAAACAAATGAAAAGATAGCGCTTTGAAAATGGATCTGTCCCAGCAGCCCTCCAGCACCACCACCTCCTCCCCCTCAAGTCTGACCCCCTCCTCCCGCCACTTGTGCAGGCTTGACGAAAGAGTATACCTCTCTCTTCGTCGCACGCAAGAAGGGGTGGGGGGGTGGGAGGGGGGGGGGGATTAAAAGGAAAAAATTGTGGAGGGAGGAGAAAGGAATGATGGAGATCAGAAGAGGAGAGAGTGATGGTTGGAGGAAGATCCATTTATGGAAGCTGGTGATTTTAAAAAAATGAAATAAGGAGGAGTATCTAAAGGAGAGAGAAAATGAGAAGGAAGACGTTTCTTTGTTTAGACCAGAATATTTGGGGGGGGATCAAAATGTCTGAAGACTTGCACAAGGGGCAATGTGTGGAGTAGCACTGAAGGGCACAGCAGAGATAACCAGTAACATGAAAGACATGGAAAACGAGGAGAAAAGAAAGAGAAGCAGGCACAAGGTTTCATTCCAAAAGGGAAAGAATGAGGGATTATCATTAGGAATATGCAGATTAAAATTAGAAATATCCATCCAAGATAAATCTCCACACAAAAGCAGCATTTGTCCTTTTTACACTTGGTTTTTGCTCGGACAGTAGCCTACAAATAAACCATTTTAATTAGTGAGCTTTAATAAGTGAGTTTATAGGCTTACTGGCTGTTGACCTCATAATCATACAGAAAAACTCCCTCCAACAAAAATATGTTGCATGACTTTTGACTTTCATAACAAGTATAACCTATGCGGTTTAGGTATAATGGGGCTTTTCAGAGCTAGAAAAGGAAAAGCCTTCTCCCTGGGAGGCAACAGTGCTGACCATCACACCAACATGCTGCCCAGAAAAGGAAGATGAGAGGGAAAGATTCAGGTCATAATAGCCATGTTTCTACCAAGGAAGTTCCTGGTAAAGGAAGGAGGGAGGAACTTGGCCCTCTCAACCTCTGTGTCCTGTAAAGGACCTGCCGGACTCTTGAGTCGATGTAATGTGCAAAGCTCCAATCGTCCAATGTAATAGTTTTGTTTGTAGTCGTGTGTGTTTTTGAGGAAAAAAAGAAATAGAAAAACAGACAGCTTTCAGATCCTTTGATTCCTTGTTAAATAAACAAGTATTGATCAGTGAAGCTTTAACGACTGAATAATATGGTCTGAACTACGATCTGGTACGTCAGGTGGTGTGTCCTTGAAGGGGTGATTTGCATTCTCTGGGAAAAAAAAGACAACAATGCCATCAATTCAAAGCAAAAATATTTTTCACATGCATTTTTCCATGACACTGTTCAGAATCCAACTCTTACCAAGCATATCAAAACAGTTATTCTGTGATTAGGGAGCTGCCATAACTTGCTCCTCTGACCACTGAAACAATTCACACTGAGACATTTAGTACCTGATGACTTCAAAGACAGTAACACACACACATGCACACACACAAACCTCCCACACATCCTCTTCTCAAAACACAAATCTTTCATACGCTAATGACACGCTATAGTGGTGAGCTATGCACTGAGCAGGGTGGGAAAGATTAGGGAACTGACAGACATTCCTTGCAGCTGATGTCAACGTGCTATCACAAAATATGCTCGATATGATGTTACGAACCAAAATACGAACCCCTCGGACAATGTGAGAGCTGATATGTTTGGACGAGGGTGGTCCCCAACTGGCTGACACAGAGGTCTAAATCATAACTCCTGAGGTAGAAATTCCTCAGGCCTGGTCCAAGGAGAACCCCACAAAGGTGAGAGGTGGACCAGGACGCCTTTGTTGTCCGACTCTGGAAGCAATAGCCAAGTGACTGGTTCATGGGCCTGCTGACCACAAGGGCACATTCCAGGCATTCTCCCCTCAGACAGTGACGTCCTGGTGAGTTTACAGAGGACAGATGTCCTCTTCACAACCTGTGTGGCAGCAGGGGGGCTGTCAGGGATGGAGCAGGGGAGCGTTTGATATCATTGTTCTTTTCCCACTTCCAGGCTTGCTGTGGTTTGAACTCTGGTGAATCACTCTGTATGACTCCTTATGAAACTCATCCCTTAAAAAAGCCGCCAGAAGTTTATTTAGACTGTGATGTCTGACCAGGAAAAATAACTCAAGACCCCACTTGTCTTGCAGCTTGTAGTTCCAAGGCCAGGAAATGTCAGAATTAAAGCCATCCTGCTGTAGTGTCCTTGAGCAATAAGAATCATAGCAGGGCTTCTTCCAGCCAGATTACATAAATATACAGTGCATCGGCATTCTCTCAATACCTTCAGACTCTTTCTGGTATATAGCCATGCTGACAGTTTGGATTTATTCAAACAAGTTATTGAATATCATTCTCTGACATTTCTTCCTCCACCCAAAACAATGTAAGAAAATGGAAATTCATTTGTCATGGTTTCAGCAGCAATACCACAGACACATCTTTCAAAAAAAAAAAAAAAAGTGTCCCAGTTACCCTGGATAATCCACAAACCTCACAGTTTTCCACTGGAGCTGAACTGAGGAAATCATACCTAGGAAAAGGGTCAACAGTGTTTTCTGCAGAATAGTGTGAACAGTTTAGGAGCTATGTGCCTAAATGTGGAAAAGTCACTCAGCCCCTACAGAGAATCGCCACCTGCCTCTGCAGTTCTTTGCATGCCTATTGAGTGTTTACTGTCATTCAGCTGAGTGTTTTGACATGGAAGAAGAAGAACTTTATTTGTCCCCATACGGAAACTGGTTTTCGGCATTAACCGTGGACATTTCATGGACACTGAATGAATTACATAGTGCATAGACTATAGTGAGAACACACAGACACTGACACACGCCTTGAATTAGGTGCAATAAAAAATAAAAAATACATCAGCTGTTCAGTAGTTTGATGGCTTGTGGGACATATGAATATGGCGGTATCGTCGCCCAGATGGCAGTTCAAACGAGGAGGCAAGAGGGGGCTTCTGGTCACTGATGATGCCCTTGTAGATGCACTTCAGGCTGGGAAGCTCAGTCCCTGTATCAGCTTTGATGCAATTGGGAATGTCTTTCTCAGATTTTTCTTTTGTGCCTCTGTGACATTTCCAAACCAGCAGGTGATGCAGAGTACTGCACATAAACTTTACTGTTTACTTTTTTGTTCAGTTTCACAGTAGGCAACACTGCATGTATAGCCATTAAAAAGCAAAACACCAGCTAAAAGGAAAGTGGTTGGACAAATGAGGAACACAAGGCCATGCGAAAGCTTATGTTGATTGGCTTCAATGTTATTAAGTTATTTGTGCTCCCAATGTGTCATTGCTCATGTGAAAACTCCATAACCTCCACTGTGCCGTAGTAGAAGGAGAAATCTTAGGGACAAAAACAAAAAAACTAGACATGGGGATAAAACATATATGGTTGTGGTGGTAGTAAAAGTAGTAGCAGTGAAATAGTAACAGTAGTGGGCTGGTTGAAAAATCTGAGCATTTATCTTCTCATTACCATGCAATCACTTTACATCACTGTAAATCTGCCAAGTCAATTACCTGCCCTTCTCTTCAATCTTAAATTTGTCCCAAAGGGTCAGCACTCACGGAGCTTTGATTGAGTTCCACCAGGTGCACATACAGTATTTAGACGTAGTATTTTCTTTCATCTGATTCACATCCTGAAACGTCTGTTTTATCTGGAATTTTCGGCGAATAAAGCAGCTGCATAAACAGGAAAAGCAATTTGTGTGCATGCGATGCTAAGCGCCAAGGCTTCCTCCGACACATTTGGCTTTCAGTGAAATGTCAGCGACAGTTTAGAGTTCCATTCCTGATCTAGTTTCCCCCTCCTGCAAGGGAGAAGAGTTTCATTATGGGGCCGGTTATAGAAAGGCGATCCCACTCCAATTAACCTATGCCTTCTGTGGATGGAGATAGAAGCTTTGTGCAGAATGTGTGATGAAACGCAAGCCTCATATCCCCAGTGTAAACACAGCAATTATTGGATGGATTCTTCAACAGAGCCCTCTGCAATGACGGACTACAAAGGGTTTTGTCTCGGCGGCTGTGTGTTTGACTTCCTTTCCCGTACACATGATTTGTCTTTCAGTCAGGCACGACCACGGGCGGAGCAGCTACTTCCTGTGCAAAGGCAGAAAAGGCCGAAGGGGTTAAAAGGGAGCCCACTGACCCACATAAACAAGCACTCTCATTCATGGCCCCTCTTACTCCCTCATTGCTAAAACCTGACTCACAGACGTTCAAACACCACTGAAGTGCCCCCCTACCCACCCACCCATCTCCACCAACAAACTCCTTCTCCTTCTCCCACACTATTCAACCCACTCCAGAAAAGCTCGTATCCTCCCCTCAGTTTAAAAACCAGCATCCACACCCTTCACACTTCAAACACACAGAATCACACTGTACATACAACATAAGTGAGCAACGACATACTGTAGACACACACACACACACGAGACAGAAGCATGCACCCACACACTCAGTCTTTCCTCCACACACAAACAGCCCGGGAGAGGGAGAGGAGGTCAACATAACTCTTCTCTGAAGAATGCAGAAGAAGTTTATGTTGCCATTGGAAAGGGAGAGAGGCATCTTGTGTGAGCTCAGATGAGCAATTATCCTTTTCAGCACACAGACAAAAAAAAAAAAGAAAAAGAAAAAAAAGGGCCCTTTTTCTGGGAACGTGCCTCCCACCAATATTTCTCCTAGCAGCCGCAGGAGTACAGCAACATTTGCACTAAATCGGCAAACGTCGATCTGTCACTCAGTAGGAATGTGTTATTTTTACTGCGACTATTTTTACCTCCACTTATTTCCACGGCGCCAAGTAATAACATTTTGTTTGGACACGTTAAAGTGCAACCAGAAAAGGGTCTTGAGGTATCGGTTTTCAGATGTTATTGTGCTTTGCATGCGAGTCGCACACTGTAGGCCATTATATATATGGTAGACATGTTGAATTATGAGCAGTGGTGCTCATTTGGTTACTAAGATGTGGTGACATAACATAAAGTAATGAGTTCATAAACACAGAGTAAATGAGATGTTATAGGCCGTCCTGATAGAAACAAACACAATTAATACAGACGTCTGTCTGTGTTAATTACTGATAGTAACCTCTGTGTTTGAAGAGGTTCACACAGCTTTACAGCAGTGGTTTTTGGGGGTTATGTAAAACTAGTCTCCGCACTGTAACCAATCACTCTTATATTGACTTTAATGAAGAGTATAAATAAACGTTAAGGGCTGTAATCTTAAATAAGTCCAACCCTTGACTCCCATTTACGCACACAAATATGTGTATGTGGCTGGATGTTTGCAGGGCCTTACAACACAAACAGTCTGGCACCAGCAACACATCCATTCTCTCCATGATAGACAGTGTTTACAATTGGACTCACAGTCAGTAGGTGACGCCGCCCCGGCGTGGGTTCACACGTCCTCGTGGCAGACCGTTCTTTATGATCACTGCTGTTTACTTCCTCCAGCCTGACTCCTCTCCCTCTGTGTCTGTGTGTGTGTTTGTGTTTGTCCTGTGTTTGTCCTGCCCTCTACACAGTCCTCCTCCCCCTCTTCCAAAGATTAATTGAATTGTTTTCTGGCATCTCCACTCACAAGAAGGGAAACAAGGAAACAGGAAAGGAAGTTTGGAAGCAACAAACTTTTAAGTTGTCATAAGAAAAGAAAAGCCCTTAGTTACGCTTCACAGTGAGTTTCGTCAGCTGCTTGGATTGCTGGTTGAGGATAACACAAGGATACAGATATTAAAAACTGAGATTGAGTCTCTGTGTCAAAGCAGTATGAGTCTACTCTGGTCTGAGATTCCAGGTGTCAGCGGCCATAGAAAATATTTTTGTTGTGATATACCTGTATCTTTTTTAAATATGCAATCTGACACAAGCATTTCTCAAAAGATATTCCAAATTGGAATCTGAGACTTTATCCCTACAAGACATTTTCCCAACAAAGTTCCAGAAATCCTGGGAAAACTCATGCAGCATTTTAAAATATGAGCCCCATGATCACAAACACTGATAGTTAACTTTCTTTTTGGCTTGTCGAAGATGCATTGCCTTTTTTTTTGTTGCCTCTTTTCCCTTCTCCTCCCTACTGACCATGTTTTTAGGATGGTTGGCAGACAGAGCTTAGTGTAGAAAGAGACAAAACCCCTCCAGACAGGATGGGAGCCCTTATTTACTTTGCAGATAAGAATTGTGGGTAGCGGAGGGAGTGTGGCGTGCTGGCATATTGGCTTGTTTTCGGGAAGCTTCTGGGATGTCTGTGATAAGAACACAATTTAGGAGGAGAGGCTATTTCCAAAACAATAAAAGACTACTTAATACAGCAGTTGTGACACTCTTGTGTGTTTCTTTCCTCCATACTCCACTCATACATGGATTACTTTTAGCCAAATATGAAGCAATCTTCCTATTTTGTCACTATTTGTTTATGTATGTTGCAATTCCTGGCATATATTCATGACTTTTAGCCAACTATTCAAACTGTTGACCGAATATGTTAACCAAATGAACACTGTTTAGACTGTCACTGCTGGGGCGGTGCGTGGCGCAGTGGTTAAGGCAGCCGCCCCATGTATATGCAGACGCAGGCGTCCCCGGTTCGCGTCCCGCATCGGGCAGACCTTTCCTGCATGTCATTCCCCTCTCTCTGCCTCCCCCTTTCCTGTCTATCTCTACTAATCTGTCAAATAAAGGCTTTGTCACTGCTTTTAGCCAGTTATTTAACAGTTTGTTGATTACTTATGACTAATTATTTAGATAATTTCTTCATGAAGTTTTTACTTTATATCATAAAAACTTCAATATAAAAGTAAAATAAAAATACTTGCTTATAAGTCATTTTCTTGCACTCTGAATTATATAATGTTAACTTCATTTTTTTTTTCTTTTCACATTTCCTGGCAATTATATAGAAGTAGCTCTGGGCTGCATCGACTCCTTGCTGGAAATCACTGTTCTACAGTGCCAGAATTTGTACTTAAAACCCCACTGTAGTCACTGTACAAGGCTTAGGGTTAGCAGACACAGACACGTCAGCTTCACAGTAGTGTACACATAAAATGGCCCTTTAATCTTTGCAGAGGGGAGAGCAGGAATGCATATTTATTGGTGTGGCGTGTCTCTGCCAGCCGAGGAAGACCGAAGTGTGAAGTGTGTTGAGTGACAATTACAGCCGTGTGTGATCACTGTAATTATAACGTTCAGTGTAGTTTGAACTCTATTCATCATCACTTGGGGATGGCTATATCTTTCACACACTGAGTGATTTAGTTGATCAGTGGGTCCAAACCAGCCAAAGTATTTTTTTTCCTCTTTGTTTTCTGAGTTGAATTTACAACTGTACTTTTTTGTCGTTGTTTATGCACAGTGAGCATGTGCACTTAGCCAAGACTGTAAGGGATGTGATGGGGCATGAGTGAGAGAGCATCTCCAAATCACAGCCCTTAACACTGTTGAAGCCACTGAGCTGTGAATCACGAGTGTGAGTTATCCTTCTTTTATTTTTAAGGCTCACATGTAATGAGCACTGGAGCACACATATGTTTGAGGTCCTTAAATGAACCAGCTCCCAATTCAGTTTCCAGAAATCCAATATCTGCTCCACACATATCCCCAGCATGACTGATTTCATGGAGTTTTTTTTCAAACATTGCTGTCTCCTCCCTTTCCCATCATTCCCATTCATATTTACTCTTCCCGCTTCAGTTGCTGTTGGCATCTGCTGTAGGCATATCCATCAACGAAATGCACGCAAAGCCTGGATACCTCAATGGAAGTGGGATGAAAACAAGGCTTTCCGCCATTCGCAAACATCCTGCTCAAGTCCAATGGATTCTCATTCCTCCAATCAGTGATTCATCTGCACGTTGACAGACAAGATGAACGAGATAGATGAAGGCACCTGTGAAAGGAGGAGTCCTGGAAATCCATAGCATGACTATCTTTCACAGCAAGTTGGTTATCATGCACGAAAGTACGCTTCATTTCCACTTTGTCTGAACAGCATGCAAGGATGCATTTGTGCGTGTGAATGTGTGTGTGCGTGTGTGTAAATCAGATAAACAGGGAGGGATGAAGAAGGCGAAGGGGAGAGTGAGAGGTCTGTCTGTCACTGCGTTCACTTTCATCCTGAACAAAAGAGGCTGTTTCCATTTCATAACAGAGCTGCTGTGCCTATAGGGTAAGGGACTCAGCTGGCCAGCAGTATTTCATTAACATCAAAGATGTCAGTCAGGTGCACCACAGTTTCATCTTGTGTTGTAGCCTACAACAAATCAGCAATTAGCACATTCTTGTGCTTCAGCGTCATCACCACCAACATCATCCTCTCTGAGAGTAAGAGGTGCCTGCTTTGTTTGGAAGCTTATGCAGGGATGATGTAGGTGAAAGTGGCTTTGTGACGGTGTCTGATAAACACATGTGTGAAAGCAACTAGTGGTGACTCTCTGGATTAACAATAAATAAAGGCTGTGGTTTTTTATTTATTTATTTTCAAGACAGTGATTTACAAAGTAACTTTTTGGGCGAACTGATCGTCCATTATAAATGGGACCCGCTCTGGCAAAATGAGTTGGAAGTCGCAATGATAATAACATGGAAAACCAATTTTTGCTGGATCTTGTTTAAGTGTCTTGTGCAGATGTCAAGTTTCCTAGAAAAAAATATTTTTTGAAGAATTTTTTTTTACAAAAGTAGCCTGTTTGTTTTCTCCAAAGAAATGCTTGTGTGCCAAGGTGAAGAGGGCCCAGGTGGGCCTCAAACCCCAGATTCCCGAGTAAGAGCCATGCGCACTATACCACTTGGCCAAAGGGACATCCCCTTGGCCAAGTAGCCAGGGCGCATGATCAATTGGAGGCATAGTGACAGGAACCTCAACTGTCACACTTGCATAGTTTGGTATGACAGGGCACTGATAATCTTCTGTACAGTAGGCTACACCCCTCTCAGCAGAGACTGTGGGTCGTTAGTGCAGGAAAAGCACAGGTGCAGCCAATGATATTAATGACTGCATTCCATGTAGGTGTAGTGAGCTCTGCCAGTGAGGCACAGTGCTGGCACTCTGTGGACAGAACAGAGCCATGGTCCCTGTAAACTCCATTGTATCTAGATATGTGAATGTTGATTGTGCCTGTTCTTCTTGTAGAAACGCTGATAAAACACTCATCTTTTTGGTCTGTGAGAGTGGTTTCCATGGTCTCATGTTACAATTCTACCCTTAAAAATATAATAGGTTAGTTTATTAAGTGGTTAACTTAGTGAAATCTAAAAACCAGGCCTTTTTTGAAGGCCTTTTCTCGAAAAATGCATGTCCATAATAAAAGGAGAACATCTCTGCAACCACAAGGTCTATTTGAATAATTCTTTTTTTTATTGAACATGGTCCACTTTGGGGATTTGCTAGATGTGTAATTATCAGTATATCTGTTACTGGTGAAGAGCAAATGAATATGGCACACACTAAAAATTTAATAAAAATTCATATTCGCCTAAAAAAAAAATCATATTTTTGATGAGTGTGCTTTAGAATAATGGAGATGAACCTCTAACACTCTATAAAATCATTGTACAACCTATAAACATTGTCTCTGCAGAGGTTGATTCTGATAAAGTGAAGCAGGACAATAATTGAGATATTACTACATAATATCCAGGCGAGAAATATGAATATAAATATAAATATGAATTTTTGGCACAGCTTGGAACCACTTGCCACTATAAACCAATGTTTATTCTTTAGTTTCACACTATTTGCATGAACTAACTGAAAATGAATCAATTGGAACTAAATGCGAACTCCAATCCAGGCCTTCTAACTGGGTCTGCGTACTGCTGCGTAAAACTGCACCATGTGCTGCAGAGACGTTTCTACCTCTATCTCTGCAGCGGATTGGCCGATTCGCGTGATTGACGGCTCATTCTAACCAGTAGAGCACAGGGAATGAATCTAGACCCACGTGGGTAAGATCGACAGCACTGGCAGCCATGAGCCAATCAGAATGCGCGGAGTCCCCGGATATACGGCATGAGCTGGGCACATGGAGGCTGCATGAGTTCCTGCCGGCTCCATGACGTTATTTCCGGTTTACATGGTCCTAAAGACCGCTCGCAGTCCCATGTAAACACTGGTCAAAGCTAAGTTGGAAATATGTGGATTTACCCTCAAAACACGGTTTTCACTGCAAAACAGCAAAGGTAAGAGGAAGTGTAGGGCCATGCTTTGCCCGAGCACTGTTTGTGTTTGCTGGTTGTTGACTTATTTCTCTGCTGCTGTTGTGGAGCTGCTGTGTAGCTGCTGCTGTGGAGCCACTGTTGCTGTGTAACATCCCACTTTTAGTAGCCTGCTGGTTCAAATGAGTGGTAGCTGAAGTGTTTGGCATAATGTACAGCATTATACGAGCCAGAAATGTGGCGACTGGGTCCACACCGAGGTGCGCCATTTTGTTTGATGTTTAGTTGTTTGTTTTAGTGGTGTTTGGGCTGTGTTTGTGTTAGATATTTTTTTTTTTTTTTTCACGTTTTAGCCCAGCTTCTGCTGTTCAATTTGATATAAAATATGACTATACTCTTTCATAATCAGTGCATGGGGGGGTCAGGGGGGGTTCTGTAAACCCCAATTGGGAGACCTTGGTGCTTCTTTATTCATAAACAGAAATGTTTTGGTTCCCAACATTCAGTTCCCCAGTTTTCTGTAGGAATTCATTCAATTGTAGGTCACCTGAGCCACTTTCCATTTAATAGACATGTGAATTATCATACATATGCTAACACACACTGTGCATTTTACACCTCAGCTTATTTTAGTTTTAGGTCACTTACATAATGCTGGAGAATTGGGTGTTTTGAAGGGGAACAAATATTTGCCAGTTGTGTCACCTCAATCTGTCAGCCATATTCAAACTAATTAGTGGGTAGACAGCCACCTCGTTTAATTTCCCTTGTGTATCCGTGTTGTGGTCCAATAAGAGTCACTGATAGCTGTTTTTGCCCAAACTGAAGCACACATACAGTACTAAATATACTGCATATACGTGTGTATGTATGCGCAAGTGCTGTATGCACTGTATATTTTTCTGTTTTGGCTATTTGTCATAGACTCTGACTGATGGCAACTGACCTGCAGTCAGCTGACATCACAGTAATGATTAAAAAGAAACTGAAAAGTCGAAAACTGTAGGAAGTAAGGAGGTGGGCCATGTGCAAAATGTTTCTCAATTGCATCTCACCATTACTGAGCAGTGAGCACAGCATCTCAAACAGTGCTGCAAGCTGGTTTTAAACACTGGCAGGAAATTGGAAACAGACAAAAAAAAAAGTAATAATATATTTTCTGGCATTAAGCATGATGAATTACAATATCTATCTGAAACAATGGGTCTTTAAATCCTTTATCCTATGAATTGCTTTAGATATGCCCTTTAATCAATCAGATGAAAGATTAACTACCTTGCATGAGTTCATGCTGTTGAGTTCTGTCTCTACAATTATATGTTCAAATGAAGTCAGTTCATTATTGAAGGCAGATGCTCATTTAGCTGACATTGCTAATTGCCACTCTCCTTCTGTGTGTGAGTGTAAATGAATGTGTCTGTTTGTGCATGTGAGTGTGCACGTGTGTATACTCGAAACACACAGCAGGCAAAAAATCTCAAAGAAAGCCAGAAGTGATCCAATCTGACTCCAGGCCATCTGTCTCTGCCAGAAGAAATGATAGAGGGAGCAGTGATAAATTATTTCTCTGCTTGTGATCTTCGGGGCAGCATTCTTCCTTTTCCACAAGCATATGTGACCCCTGTCTTCCTCTTTTCTTTTCTTTTTTTTTTTAATCCACTGCCTTCCCCTACATGCACGTTTCATCCTCTTCCAAATGTACCAGTTCCTCAGCCGTGTTCATCTGTGGTTGAGTCTGCGTGTTGTGTCGTGTGGCCGTGTTTCAGATGTCTCCCCAAGGCCGGCATAAGCAGCAGATGGGTAGAACCGGGTCCGCGAGCTTTTTGAGCTCCATAACTAAGATCATGTGATGATGTGACACCCAAGGGACGACAAAGGGAAAGACTGATCTCATCCCTTTTCCATATAAGGTACCTCCCTTGTTTTGGCTGTGTAAGTCTGGAAAAAAAACAGATGCTGAAGCAATTTAATGTGGAGTTTGTGAAGAATTAGGGATGGGAATTCTCTGTGGTGGCTGCACCCTAAAGCCAGACCCACACTGGTCTCACATTGCCAGACCTCTCTCCACACTGCGATTGCACCGTGCCAGCGCAGGAGAGACGACTGGCAGAACCCACCATCAGTGGTGGAAATAAAACAGGGTTTCTTACAGTTAATTTGCATAACAAGTCTGTAACTTTTCTACTAAAAATGGCTTTTTTTCATTGAATTGAGAGGTATTTTCCACAGATTAGATGCAACAGCACTGCCAGATGCTAACTACAACTCTACAGTTTAATTTGATACCAGTTCCATAATTCATGAAATATGATGCAATTCCAATAATAATTTCAAATTGATATATGTCCCCATTCTGCTGAGAGTTAACTTAATTACATCAGTGTTATGAGTTCTACATAAAGTCTGTGGAATGGGTATTTGCTTTAGATAGCATATTCATTTCCCTGTTTTACGTCCTCTCCTTATTTTGAATTATTCACATGACAAAGAAACCTAATCACCTGTGTGGTGGTGCATGGTCATGTCAGCTCCTCATTTCTATAGCAACAAAGGAAGTTCAGAGAACCTGGATAAGGTGTTTACATTATGACTATAAGAATAGAGTTGTTCCATACACAATCAATGCAGGAGCAGCTGTAAAACTGCACTTTTTTGTCACCACAGTGACTATCTTTATTATCAAAATGTTCTGAGTTCAGGTCAATGACATTTGTACAGTCTAAGAGGAATATGATGAATGTGAAGTCTGAAGAACATGCTCTGTTGGCCTGAAAGTGTGAACACATGAGGAAGACAGTGGAAACATGGCAGAAGTTTTTTTTTGGCATGTATAGTGAGAAACTTTTGTAGAAACATAAATTGAGTGCTGCCTTTGAGCATCCAGCTCTCCTTGATACATCAGTGTTTTACATGCCGCACAGTACTCTTAGTTTTTACTGCGATACTACATCCAGGATCCTGGTGCCTGAAAGCAGGTTTATGTCTCACACACATACAGTAACACATATTCCAAGAGTCTGATTATTATTGAATACTTTCTGGCCACAAAGACAGAATAACATAAGAAGAGGAGATCAAACCTCAATTAATTATTTAGAGATACCATAATAAAAACACAAGGAAAGTAACCCTCTCTATTTATTGATATACCTCTCTATGAGGCTGTGAATGGTTGTTTCCTACAGTAGGAAGCCGGGGTACCACACTGCACTTGAAACGATCCCAGATCACTCAAGAGTAAAAACAACTTATTTCCTGATGAGCCCATAGACTCCAGAGTTCTATTTAGCCATAGTGAATGGATGAAGGATATCAAATAATCCAATATTACCCATTGACTTTAGAGCCGTAATATCAGCATCAAAGGGGTGATGTAATGGACCATTCCTCTCTGCTCTGTCTTTTGCTCCTATCCATTGTTTTTTGTTTTTGTTTTTTTGTTTTTTATCAACAATTCCCAGTGGTAAACAATCTAACAACAACACAGACAAATAGAACTATTCCCATGTCACCAAATCCTTCATTCCTGCTGCCATCAAAATGCAAAATGCCTTTTGTTAGGTTATTGAGGTTTACTTTTTATATCATTTACATCATTGTTATGTAAGCTGCTGGATGATCTGAATATTATTAGTTTTTCTTCAGCACTAATAATATTAGTTTGAGGAAACCTGCAAACCATGCATGAAAATATTTCACAAATCATTAATGTTGCATCCAAACATCGATAGCTTAGTTCAGTAAATACAGGTATGAGTGGCGCACATGTGACATCTCCTCAACCATCTGCTTCTCTCCTTCATTCTCCAGATTTAACTCCTCCAGATCCACCCTCTCTGTGTCCTTGACATCCCCACAGTTTATCCTCCCCTCCTTGATTTGGTTACCACCCGTGTACCCGCATGAGGTCATTGGGTCTTTGATGTGAAGCTGTTTGGCATTGCCACTCATGAGTAGCAGCCGCTCCGCCTTTGATTGCAGTTTTAATGTAAGTGATGGAGCAGAGTTTATGTGGTAGCTGTCTGCCACCATCCTTAGCTCCGTCACAGCTGGTGCTCAGCTTCCCCTGCAGCTCCCTCCTTAACACTGACACCTGTGTTTGGCTCCTCTGACAGGTAAGTCATCATGACGGTGACCTTGCATAGCTTTCAGAGTGCTACTGGATCTACTGTACTCCGCCCAGCCCACATACCCTCCATCTTTGTCTGTCACCACCAGCCTATGATGGCCAGACTCAACGATCATACCAGTGATGAAATGGCCTGTCCCCGCGTACAAGCATCACGACTGGGGGAGAAAAAAAATTAATTAGGCCACGGAAGATGGAGGTGCAAGTAAGGGAGGTTATACATGGGTATGTATGACTTCACAGGCTGGCTGAATAGTGTGTTTACATAGGGGGAGCAGAAAAACATACATGCACATCGACAAGTGGACTTTCATTTGCCATAACGTTGTGTTAATGAGTAAAATAAGCAGCTCTGTGTACGGAAAAATGACACGTCACTGAGTGAGACACCTCCAGCAGCTGTCAAGTGAAACATAAATACACACACATGCTATACTTGTATATATACACAGACAGACACACAAACCACATGTTGGCACATGCAACAAGTGACAGAGTGCCACACCATAGCTGCAGGCAAATAGATGACTCTCCCTCCCACACACACACAAACACACACACACACACACACACACACAGAGCTCACGTGTTGACACATATTCAGGGTCAGGTGACCTGAACACCTGCACACATCATGGTACCAGCTCTTTCCACTTTATCATCTCCACTGGACAACTCCTACCATTAGCGTTTGACTTAACGGCTGTTAGATACACACAAGATGCCTCTCTATGGAGACAAAAACAGTCAGGGGGTGAAAAAGTCTGTGTTCTCCGCTAAAGATGGGATGTGAGAAGCTCTATGCGTGCAAAGCCTCCATTCATCATTGTCAGTAGCCTTGTGTTGTCTGGCCAACCCCCCAAAAAGGCTTGGGGATGAACCATTGACTCCTGTAAAAGGGGTTTCCACTTAGCTATGGCTCAATAAAAAGGGCCAGTGCACTTAGTGTGCTGTTAATTACCCCACTTCAAGTGAAGGAAAACCCCTGTTAACATAATAGACTCACCACTTCTTACGGGTAAACGATGGGGGTTGTTGTGAGCACAAGAGGTTTAGATACCTATCAAAGGTTTATTTTGAGCTATGTCTTTTGAAACAGCAAAGTAATTTAAACAACTTTGAGAAAGTTTCTATTTGTAGGACTCTGGTGTTTTTAATGCAGTCATCTTTAGGTTCATTAATATTTCTGTCTTTCTTTTTTTTCTCTCACCAAGAAATATGTTCATATGGGTGTCCCCCCCATATGCTGCTCTTGCATCATCGTAAAGACTATCAAATATCAGACATGTTTTGAAAAACTCAATGTAATATAGTTTTGCAGAAATATTTATTTTTTAAACATGACAAACTAGTTTTATACAGTGAGCAGATCACTCCATGAGCCTCCGTGGCGTAGCTCTGACCACCCACAATTAAAGGTAATGAACCTACCCATAAGACTATAGGGGTTATGGCATTGGATAAGTTGGCAAAATGTTGTAATAACCCTTTAAAGTTATATGATGACAGCCATTGTCTACAAAGGCATGGTGTTACACCCAAAATTTGTTGGCCTTAAGGGATGCACAAGCCAGTGGCTCTCAAAATACCCACATGAAGACACTACTATAAATAGCCAAAGGTTTATTCAACATAAATGTGTGAAACAATCAGGACACCAAACTAAAACAACACAACAAACAAAACCCAGGCGGAGAGGCGGTAGGTCCAGCAGTCTCTGTGTTGATCACCTCTGTCTTGTGATGCTGGAACCACAGAGAGGGAGAGAAAAGGCAGAACGTTTTCTGTGCCCTAACAGCGGCCAGAGCAAGAGGAGATGGTCCAACCTAAGCAGGATTTCCATTTGCATCATCCACTAAACCCATTCATACAATCGCATCACAATTGTTGTGTTGTTTATTGTTTTTACAAAAACTTGAGATTGTTGTTTGAGTTGTTTAACTGAAGAGGAATCCTATACACCCTCCTATAAATGTAAATTAATCCCTGGGATCTCTGTAAACTCCCAGAAAGTGTAATGCTAAAAAATTTAAATAAGCACATTTTTCATTTTGAAGAAAGAAAAACGTAATCACAGAGCTTTATTGAATATCACTGACTCTTGAGCTCTGACCTTATCTGCCATTTTGTAAAAAATATAAATTTAGCAACACACTTAAAAGACAATACAAAGTATGACTAGTCACAATTCAAGTCAGTTTTATTATAACACCAATTCACACAAAAAGTGATCTCAAAACAGCTTGCAAAGATATAGACCCTCTCTTCATTACAGGATAAATCCCACCAAAAGCAAGCACACATGGCAACAGTGGCAAGGACAAACCTCCTTTGAAGAGTCAGAAACCCCGAGCAGAACCAGATTGGGGCGGGCAGCCATTTACCTCAACCAGTTCTGTTAAAAAGGGAGGAAATAGGTAGAGACCAAGAGAAAGAGAGCCTCATGTGGAGAAGTTACTATCACTTACGATGCACATGAGGAAAAAAATACATAACAGTCTATACATATGAAGAAGAAGAAGCTTTATTGTCATTGCACATGATGCAATGAAACTTTATCTAGCAGCAATATATATTGCATAGGGTTGTGATTATGGTCCCTCCAGCAGTGTCCTCACAGCCATGGGAAAGAAGCTGTGTTTGAATCTGTTGGAGTGGACTCGCATGGCTCTGAGGATGGTGAACAGGGATTGTCCGCAGTGGGTGGGGTCATTCTGGATCTTTGTAAGTAGCCGCTTGTCCTGTCCCTCTTGGTTCACAGAGAACCGATGTGGAGAGGTTACTAGCACTTACGATGCACCCGTCGGAGGAGACAGCTCGAGTAGATCTGCAGTGCAGCTGGTGTACCACACTGTGCATCCATAGGCCAGGAGACTCTCTATTGTGCAGTGGTAGAAGTTCCTCAGCAGGGGTGAAGGGAGGTTGCTCTTCTGAAGAAGAGACGCAGCTGGGCTTATGTGGGTGGTATTCACAGTCCTGCCCAGGTACTCCAAGATGTGCAATCCATGGATGCAAAATAAAGATAAAGCAAAAAAATACATAGGCTTTGTGTAAAACATAAATTAGAAAACAAATACAATGTTACCAAGGCAAGTACTTGCAAAATAAAGATAAGCAGCCGCTTGTCCTGTCCTCTTGGTTCATGTACTTTACGCACAGTAGAGAACCACCTCATGTGGAGAGGTTACTAGCACTTACGATGCACATGAGGATCTATTTGGCGGCTTGTCAAAAGCAAAAAAATACATAGGCTTTGTGTGAAAAGTAAATTAGAAAACAAATACAATGTTACCAAGGCAAGTACTTGCAAAATAAAGGTAAGTAGCGGCTTGTCCTGTCCTCTTGGTTCATGTACTTTACGCACAGTAGAGAACCGCCTCATGTGGAGAGGTTACTAGCACTTACGATGCACATGAGGATCTATTTGGGGGCTTGTCAAAAGCAAAAAAATACATAGGCTTTGTGTGAAAAGTAAATTAGAACACAAATACAATGTTACCAAGGCAAGCACTTGCAAAATAAAGATAAAGCGAAAAAATACATAGGCTTTGTGTGAAAAGTAAATTGGAGAACAAATACAATGTCACCAAGGCAAGTACTTGCAAAATAAAGGTAAGTAGCGGCTTGTCCTGTCCTCTTGGTTCATGTACTTTACGCACAGTAGAGAACCGCCTCATGTGGAGAGGTTACTAGCACTTACGATGCACATGAGGATCTATTTGGGGGCTTGTCAACAGCAAAAAAATTACATAGGCTTTGTGTAAAATGTAAATTAGAAAACAAATACAATGTTACCAAGGCAAGTACTTGCAAAATAAAGATAAAGCTAAAAAATACATAGGCTTTGTGTTAAACGTAAATTAGAAAACAAATACAATGTTACCACGGCAAGTACTTGCAAAATAAAAATAAAGCGAAAAAATACATAGGTTTTGTGTGAAAAGCAAATTAGAAAACAAATACAATGGTACCAAGGCAAGTACTTGCAAAATAAAGATAAGTAGCCGCTTGTCCTGTCCTCTTGGCTCATGTACTTTACGCACAGTAGAGAACCACCTCATGTGGAGAGGTTACTAGCACTTACGATGCACATGAGGATCTATTTGGGGGCTTGTCAACAGCAAAAAACATAGGCTTTGTGAAAAACGTAAATTAGAAAACAAATACAATGTTACCAAGGCAAGCACTTGCAAAATAAAGATAAAGCGAAAAAGTACATAGGCTTTGTGTGAAAAGTAAATTAGAAAACAAATACAATGTTACCAAGGCAAGTACTTGCAAAATAAAGATAAAGCACCACCTCATGGTTACTAGCACTTACGATGCACATGAGGATCTATTTGGGGCTTGTCAAAAATACATAGGCTTTGTGTAAAACATAAATTAGAAAACAAATACAATGGTACCAAGGCAAGTACTTGCAAAATAAAGATAAGCAGCCGCTTGTCCTGTCCACTTGGTTCATGTACTTTACGCACAGTAGAGAACCACCTCATGTGGAGAGGTTACTAGCACTTACGATGCACATGAGGATCTATTTGGGGGCTTGTCAACAGCAAAAAAATACATAGGCTTCGTGTGAAAAGTAAATTAGAAAACAAATACAATGTTACCAAGGCAAGTACTTGCAAAATAAAGATAAGTAGCCGCTTGTCCTGTCCTCTTGGTTCATGTACTTTACGCACAGTAGAGAACCGCCTCATGTGGAGAGGTTACTAGCACTTACGATGCACATGAGGATCTATTTGGGGGCTTGTCAACAGCAAAAAAATACATAGGCTTCGTGTGAAAAGTAAATTAGAAAACAAATACAATGTTACCAAGGCAAGTACTTGCAAGATAAAGGTAAGTAGCCGCTTGTCCTGTCCTCTTGGTTCATGTACTTTACGCACAGTAGAGAACCGCCTCATGTGGAGAGGGTACTAGCACTTACGATGCACATGAGGATCTATTTGGGGGCTTGTCAACAGCAAAAAAATTACATAGGCTTTGTGTTAAACGTAAATTAGAAAACAAATACAATGTTACCAAGGCAAGTACTTGCAAAATAAAGATAAAGCGAAAAAATACATAGGTTTTGTGTGAAAAGTAAATTAAAAAACAAATACAATGTTACCAAGGCAAGTACTTGCAAAATAAAGATCAAGCGAAAAAATACATAGGCTATGTGTGAAAAGTAAATTAGGAAACAAATACAATGTTACCAAGGCAAGTACTTGCAAAATAAAGATTAAGCAAAAAAATACATAAGCTTTGTGTAAAACATTAGAAAACAAATACAATGTTACCAAGGCAAGTACTTGCATAATAAAGATAAGCAGCCGCTTGTCCTGTCCTCTTGGTTTATGTACTTTACGCACAGTAGAGAACCACCTCATGTGGAGAGGTTACTAGCACTTACGATGCACATGAGGATCTATTTGGCGGCTTGTCAAAAAAATACATAGGTTTTGTGTGAAAAAAAAAATACATCGTGTGAAAAGTAAATTAGAAAACAAATACAATGTTACCAAGGCAAGTACTTGCAAAATAAAGATAAGTAGCCGCTTGTCCTGTCCTCTTGGTTCATGTACTTTACACACAGTAGAGAACCGCCTCATGTGGAGAGGTTACTAGCACTTACGATGCACATGAGGATCTATTTGGGGGCTTGTCAACAGCAAAAAAATACATAGGCTTTGTGTAAAACGTAAATTAGGAAACAAATACAATGTTATCAAGGCAAGTACTTGCAAAATAAAGATAAAGCGAAAAAAATACATGGGTTTTGTGTAAAACATAAATTAGAATACAAATACAATGGTACCAAGGCAAGTACTTGCAAAATAAAGATAAGCAGCCGCTTGTCCTGTCCACTTGGTTCATGTACTTTACGCACAGTAGAGAACCACCTCATGTGGAGAGGTTACTAGCACTTACGATGCACATGAGGATCTATTTGGGGGCTTGTCAACAGCAAAAAAATACATAGGCTTCGTGTAAAACGTAAATTAGAAAACAAATACAATGTTACCAAGGCAAGTACTTGCAAAATAAAGATAAAGCGAAAAAATACATAGGCTTTGTGTGAAAAGTAAATTAGAAAACAAATACAATGTTACCAAGGCAAGTACTTGCAAAATAAAGATAAAGCGAAAAAATACATAGGCTTTGTGTTAAACGTAAATTAGGAAACAAATACAATGTTACCAAGGCAAGTACTTGCAAAATAAAGATTAAGCAAAAAAATACATAAGCTTTGTGTAAAACATTAGAAAACAAATACAATGTTATCAAGGCAAGTACTTGCATAATAAAGATAAGCAGCCGCTTGTCCTGTCCTCTTGGTTCATGTACTTTACGCACAGTAGAGAACCACCTCATGTGGAGAGGTTACTAGCACTTACGATGCACATGAGGATCTATTTGGCGGCTTGTCAAAAGCAAAAAAATACATCGTGTGAAAAGTAAATTAGAAAACAAATACAATGTTACCAAGGCAAGTACTTGCAAAATAAAGGTAAGTAGCGGCTTGTCCTGTCCTCTTGGTTCATGTACTTTACGCACAGTAGAGAACCGCCTCATGTGGAGAGGTTACTAGCACTTACGATGCACATGAGGATCTATTTGGGGGCTTGTCAACAGCAAAAAAATACATAGTCTTTGTGTAAAATGTAAATTAGAAAACAAATACAATGTTACCAAGGCAAGTACTTGCAAAATAAAGATAAAGCGAAAAAATACATAGGCTTTGTGTGAAAAGTAAATTAGAAAACAAATACAATGTTACCAAGGCAAGTACTTGCAAAATAAAGATAAAGCGAAAAAATACATAGGTTTTGTGTGAAAAGTAAATTAGAAAACAAATACAATGTTACCAAGGCAAGTACTTGCAAAATAAAGATAAAGCAAAAAAATACATAGGCTTTGTGTAAAACATAATTTAGAAAACAAATACAATGTTACCAAGGCAAGTACTTGCAAAATAAAGATAAAGCGAAAAAATACATAGGTTTTGTGTGAAAAGTAAATTAGAAAACAAATACAATGTTACCAAGGCAAGTACTTGCAAAATAAAGATAAGTAGCCGCTTGTCCTGTCCTCTTGGTTCATGTACTTTACGCACAGTAGAGAACCGCCTCATGTGGAGAGGTTACTAGCACTTACGATGCACATGAGGATCTATTTGGGGGCTTGTCAACAGCAAAAAAATACATAGGCTTTGTGTAAAACGTAAATTAGAAAACAAATACAATGTTACCAAGGCAAGTACTTGCAAAATAAAGATAAAGCGAAAAAAATACATGGGTTTTGTGTGAAAAGTAAATTAGAAAACAAATACAATGTTACCAAGGCAAGTACTTGCAAAATAAAGATAAAGAAAAAAACATACATAGGCTTTGTGTAAAACATAAATTAGAAAACAAATACAATGGTACCAAGGCAAGTACTTGCAAAATAAAGATAAAGCGAAAAAATACATAGGCTTTGTGTGAAAAGTAAATTAGAAAACAAATCCAATGTTACCAAGGCAAGTACTTGCAAAATAAAGATAAAGCGAAAAAATACATAGGCTATGTGTGAAAAGTAAATTAGGAAACAAATACAATGTTACCAAGGCAAGTACTTGCAAAATAAAGATATGTAGCCGCTTTTCCTGTCCTCTTGGTTCATGTACTTTACGCACAGTAGAGAACCACCTCATGTGGAGAGGTTACTAGCACTTACGATGCACATGAGGATCTATTTGGAGGCTTGTCAACAGCAAAAAAATTACATAGGCTTTGTGTAAAACGTAAATTAGAAAACAAATACAATGTTACCAAGGCAAGTACTTGCAAAATAAAGATAAAGCGAAAAAATACATAGGCTTTGTGTGAAAAGTAAATTAGCAAACGAATACAATGTTACCAAGGCAAGTACTTGCAAAATAAAGATAAGTATAGCCACTTGTCCTGTCTTCATGGTTCATGTACTTTACGCACAGTAGAGAACCACCTCATGTGGAGAGGTTACTAGCACTTACGATGCACATGAGGATCTATTTGGGGGCTTGTCTAAAGCGAAAAAATACATAGGCTATGTGTGAAAAGTAAATTAGGAAGATGCAAAGTAAACTCACAAGGGATTCCAAACCTTCAACCAAATTCAGCCAGGTCCACTGTGTGTCTGTGAGCTGCTTGTCCAGTGTGTAGAAGGACACATTCTAAATCTGCGTTGTTCTGCAACATTCTGATGTTCTAGCTATGACATCATCACAGTAGCTATTGTTATGATGTTACAGAATTCCGACATTAAAATATCACCGTGGCAACCTCTGAGGGCAGCCTGATACACAGGTGTTTTAAAGGGATAGTTCACCCAAAATTCAAATTTCACTCATCATCTACCAGAGGTGTATAGTAATGAAGTAGATGTACTTTGTTACACTACTTAAGTAGTTTTTTTTGAGGATTTGTACTTTACTGGAGTTATTTTTTTAATCAGGACTTTTACTTTTACTTTTCACTCCATTTAAAAGTTAAAAAAATATACTTTTACTCCATTACATTTGCGTTTGCCATCTCGTTACTCGTTACAAATAAAAGAGAAATATAATTACCTGTAGGCTATAAATCGCCAGCGTGCAAATATGCGCATGTGCCCTAAAAGCCATCGGGGGTCCGACCTCATTCAGTGAAAGCCTGTTCAATTAAATACCTGAGCGATTACTAGGCTAGTTTTTGAATCTGCGATAGAGAAGTATTCACTCTGTCACTACGACGACCTGCAGCTGCTGAGAGCTGTGGCTGCAGATGGCTCCAAGGATCCTCTATGTGTAACAGGATCGATCACTCTCATGCGCCGATTGATAAGTTTAGTTTTTACCGCGCACCACGGCCGCATGCGTGCCTGTTGCAAATACCGGCCCGACTGGTTCTTATAAACGCCTGGGCCACTAATGGTCATACGGTACACAGACAGACGCCTGCTTTATAGTTCTGTTCTCAGGCAGTCACAAGACACTTGAATAACTCACTCTACATGTTTGCTCAGGTGTTTTTTGGTTTTATCATTCCACATCTATTCACCTGAAAATGAAATAAAACAACACACAAGCAAAACAAGTGGTTGTTTTGCTTCTTTTTATGCTAAATACTTTGTACTTGTACTTTTGATACTTGAGTATATTTTTTCACAAGATACTTCTGATACTTAAGTACATTTAATTTGAGCTACTTTAAGACTTTTACTCAAATAACTTTCTTATACGTGACTTTTACTTTTACCAAAGTAATTTTTTGTTATAGTTCTACTTTTACTTAGTTACTTTTTTCAAGTACTTTATACACCTCTGTTATCTACTCACCCTCATGTCTTTTTTTCTTTTTCGCCTTTATTTGATAGCACATAATGATATAGTAACTCAGAGAAGGCACTGAGAACTCTGAAAATTATTCAGCCCTTAGTCGACATGAGGGTGAGTATATGATGAGTTAAATTTAAATTTGGGGTGAACTATCCCTTTAAATTGGATTATTAGAAACATCTAGGACTACTTTTACACACACACGCACACACACACACACACACACAGACAGATGTGTTATCAGAGATGATCATACGTCAGTCTGATTATCTCTGTCCCGCACAGTAGAGAACCACCTGGAGAGGTTACTAGCACTTACGTGAGGATCTATTTGAGGGCGTCAACAGCAAAAAAATACATAACACTCCATACATAAGCTTTGTATGAAAAGTAAATTACTAATACAATGTTACCAAGGCAAGTACTTGCAAAATAAAGATAAGTAGCCGCTTGTCCTGTCTTCTTGGTTCATGTACTTTACACACAGTAGAGAATCACCTCATGTGGAGAGGTTACTAGCACTTACGATGCACATGATCTATTTGGGGGCTTGTCTAAAGCGAAAAAATACATAGTGTGAAAAGTAAATTAGGAAGATGCAAAGTAAACTCACGAGGGATTCCAAACCTTCAACCAAATTCAGCCAGGTGTGTCTGTGAGCTGCTTGTCCGGTGTGTAGAAGGACACATTCTAAATCTGCTTTGTTCTGCAACATTCTGATGTTCTAGCTATGACATCATCACAGTAGCTATTTTAATGTTGTCACAGAATTCCAACATTGCCCCCCCAAAATATCACCATGGCAACCTCTGAGGGCAGCCTGATACACAGGTGTTTTAAAGGGATAGTTCACCCAAAATTCAAATTTCACTCATCATCTAGGCTACTCACCCTCATGTCGACAAGAGCTGTGAGAATTTATTTTTTAATATTTTTTTAATATATTTTTTTTGCTTTTTCGCCTTTATTTGATAGCACATAATGATATAGACAGGAAATGGGGAGGCAGAGAGAGGGGGAATGACATGCAGGAAAGGTCCGCCCGGTGCGGGACTCGATCCGGATCTATATTTTAAGCTTGTTTGTAGTGGAAGCTCCCAGTGTCTCAGTTCACTGCTCTTCCTGGAACAATTTCTCATGTTGGGGCTTCAATACAAGAGGGTTATTACAGATTAGCAGTATGGAGGTATTTGGATGTTTTTTTGGTGTTGGCGTTTTGAAAAGTGAGCCCCACCATCATATGACAAATACTGCTGCGCGGACCCCCCCGTAACTCAGAGAAGGCACTGAGGACTTTGAAAATTCTTCCAGCCCTTAGTCGACATGAGGGTGAGTGGATAATGAGTGAAATTTTAATTTGGGGTGAACTATCCCTTTAAATTGGATTATTAGAAACATTTAGGACTACTTTTACACACACACACACACACACACACACACACACAAAAACAGATGTGTTATCAGAGATGATCATGCGTCAGTCTGATTATCTCTGTCTATACAATATTTGAGTCTCGGATTTAAGGTTGTGGGTTTGATTCCCATGTTAAAGCCCCAGTAGCTATGTAACTCATTTGGGTTTTTATTATCAAATATTGCTTTCATAAATGCCTATTTAACCGAAGATGAATCACACCCGCATACAAGCTTTCTCCGAGCTCAGAATGAGTTGTTACAAGTCGTTACAAATATACTGAGGCAGCCATGTTGCATCGCCATTTTTTACGTTCAGTGCCAGCGTGACCGTAGGTAACCACAGAAACTCACCAAAGTTTTTGACTGTGTAGTGTGAGGTTGGACAGAGGCACTGATGTTGCATTCAGGTACATTCAAGTGCAGTCAGACACCTGAATGACGCCGTCGGCAAACCGACTGGATCTCATTTTACTCGACGGGAGAGAGACGGTAAAACGTGGGTCAGATAAACAATACAACATCACCATGACAACATATTGTCACTCCTGTATTGTATTGTCTCGTAATGGCGGACCACTTGTTTACATAGATAATTGTTCATCCTGTTACATGCAGCGTCTGTTGTCTGTCTGATGTCTGCCCGATTTCACGTGAATGCAACATCAAGAATACGTCCCGATATACAACCGCTAGATGGGGGGAATTCCTACCCCTTTAATGTCTGTCTGATAACCCTTCTATATCTATGGATAACCCTTTGAGCCTTTGTTGTCCAGGAAAACAAGGCTGTATTTGACAGAGTCGTCTTTGAATGCACCCTCTTGTATTGGTTCATAGCTACAGTGTTCAGAGGAGCTCATCAACGAAGCATGTGGTGTGAGTAAAAACACCTTTGTGGGTGGGCCATGGGTGTGTAGAGTTTCTCATTAAGCGTGATACAGTGCAACCACTCAGTTTAATGCAAACTCATCCCCGTGACAAACTGTGTTAAAGCAACAACAAAAAAAATCTACTGTGGCCTGAAAACACATTTTCCCTTCAGACCACTGAAAGAGATGTCTGTGAAACTGATGACAGATAACTTGGACTGCAAATGAAGTTGCTCTATCACTCTAATATGCATTGTTATGTATCCATAGATGGGCTATTGATCATAGCGGTGCTTTGAGCCAAGTTCTATTTAAACATAAACTGTACACACACGGCACATGGATTTACATTATTGAGCCTCTTTACTCATAGTGGCCACTCAAAATATGAACACTAAAAGCAACATTCATCAATTTAATCATACATACAGCTCATCACTGCGCTTTTCTATCACACACTGACGGAAATTGCTCTTCCTACCGAGCCACAGCCAACCATCTGACTGAAGCCTCTTGGTAGGATAACTTAAGTTTATTAGGACCAGCTATTTGGCCTATTTGGGACCAGTGAGAGGTTGTGCTCATTCTTATACTCATTTCTTGTGTTGATGTTTGTGTCTATGTTGTTGTTGTTGTTGTATGTCTGTTGATTTTGTTTTGTTCCTGCTTTTGGGTTTGTAAAGTTTTTTTTAGGACCCCCTTGAAAATGGATTCCTCTCAAGGGGTTTATCCTGCTCAATAAAATTTTAAATTAATGAATATCTGGTCCTAAAGCTAAGTTGAGAAACAAAACAAAACAGCTCATAGCAACCACTTATATTTATGTTGATGATAGGCCTAGCACTTGGCATTGTTTGTTTGAAGTTTTGTGCCGCTGAATATTTCAGTCTGGACCAACGTGGTGGACTGACCACCGCTGTGATCCCTAGAGCCCCAACACTAGCACGGCTAAAAAAGATCAATCCTCTTTTCACATTGAAGGGCAGCAGTGGAGGGGAGAACTGACACATCTGTGTCTTTTAGAGGTCATGTAAGCAGACAAACAAAAACTCATGTCCAGAGGGATGGAAGTGTGTGAGGCTGAGAATATCTGTCCTACTTCTGAACTAGCCCTCTCTAAATTTGTACACTTCTCAAGGGCAGCTGGTCTGAATGTTTATTGGTCTTTTTGGAGACAAATGTGTGTGTGTGTGTGTATGTGTGTGTGTGGTTTTCCACATGACTTTGAAACAGATATTACTGGTCTAGTGAGGCAGCAAGCAGACTTTGCTTCTTCTCAGCTTGAATGTAAAGTGAACGATGAAGCAGCTAGCGGGCCAGTACTGGAGAAAAATGCTACAGTCAAATTCAATTACCTTAAGTGGACCAGACTCAAAATGAGTGGGTCTGTTTCAAATTGGGCCCGTTTTCAACTCACAAAACACCCACTTCACTTGACTGAATGTAACATGAGCTCGGAGGCGGTGGCACTGAGATTAAGACTTTTACAGACAGAGGGGGCTATCAACAGTTAATGTTTATAACTCAACACAGCAGTGTCACTGTAGATGCCAAATTATCACCAACTGTCAGTGCCCTACTTTGTGGGGACCAGGATTTCCTGCGATCGCTGTCTTATTGGATAAACGCTTGGAGTAAAGTTTCACTTTGAACTCCAGAACAACGCGCTGGTCATTGTCCTGCAGCGGCAGGAGCTTCTGGAAATGTTCCTTTCCAGCTTCAGCCTCTCTTTCAATAGCTGTTCCAAAAAAAATATTACCTGTAGGAAGCGGAGGAAGGACAGACAGGCCAGCCCAAACTCAAATCTGCTCGCTATTTATCTGCCAACTTTAAACTGAGAGGTTCATCTTTCCCCTCCTTAAAGGGATAGTTCAACATTTTTGGCAAATTGACCCATTGCCCTAATCGCTATAGTTATAGCAGTAGGTTTGTTACCTTTATTTGTTGGTGCAAGCTATTTTTAGAGCGACAGAGTGGAGCGGCTGGCTGCTCAGAACTACAGAGGCTCACGGAATTTCTTGGTTTCCCTCATCAAATACACAATCCAACAACTCGAAAACACTTTGGTGCACAAGTTGTGACCTGCACATTCACCACACTATGAGATAATAATGGAACGTTACCAGACAGAGTTGTTTTGGAGGTAAATTCATGCAAAACCGCTGCGTGCAAGCAAACTCCTCGGAAACGGCTCAGTTTCGTAACGTTCCATTATTATCTCACAGCGTGGTGAATGTGCAGGTCACAACTTGTCCACGAAAGAGTTGTGGAGCTGTTGGATTGTGTATTTGATGAGTTTGATGAGCGAAACCAAGAAATCCCATTAGCCTCTGTAGCGTAGCTCTGAGCAGCTCACGGTTCTGCACCACCGTTCTAAAAATAGCTTGCGCCGACAATTAAAGGTAATGAACCCACTGCTATGACTATAGTGATTATGGCAATGGGCCAATTTGCCAAAATGTTGAACTATCCCTCTAACAGAGAAGATATAAACAGCATCTCATGGGAAGACATTTGTCTGATTTGATTTGTCCAACTCTTGTTTTATTGAATCACTCACACTTCTTCTCAGTGAAGACGTTACCTTTATGGAGAGCGAATGCAAGACAGAGAGAGGTAAATTACATAATGAGATCAAGGGCCAGAGTGTTTGTGTGACCCACTTTGACGAGCAGTAAGCAGACACGATTTGAGAACCATTATACACTCTGACAGGTCCAAATGAATGGGCCATTTCTCTAATGTGGAACAGGGATGGGGGGCCTCGGATACTTCAAATGTTTCAAATTCAGCAAAACAGTGACCTCTCTCCAGAGAGCTGCAAAAATAAATCCCCAGTCACACACACTCCGACCACAGGAAAAGAGAAAAATGGGGCCTGTCTGTGCAGCCCACTTGTTCGCTTTCTCACCAGCACGTGAGACAAAGTGGAAAAGTATGTGGCGCTCTGCTTGCGTTAATGTTGCATGTTTTCTTATGCGTTTCATGTTTTCTCTGTGTGTATGTTACATGTGTAGAGTACACCAGGGTCCCCGTTTTCAGTGCCTATGCTGTATGTGAATCTGCAGCATGTGTGTTTATGTAAAACAGACTGCGTGTTTGTGTTTTCATGTGATGTGTTTCAGTGTGTGCGAACAGATCCACTGAAAGACCACTTGTACTGTGTGTGTAAATGTGCAGAATGTCTGTTTTCTCCATTTTCTACTCCCCTCTCGCCTCTTGTTCTCTGTATCGTCTCCCACTGTCAGTCTGCCCACTAGGCCAGTGTCTCTGGATCTCAGCCATGAAGAGGCCACTTTCTGGCTCCAGTGGTGTGTGCTGAAAAATCCCTACTTGAACTCAGCAGACCCTCCAGCTTCATGAGAATCCAGCTTCTGGCTAAAGAGTTGTGGGTCTGAATCCCTTACAGCAACTGGTAGCGGTGTAATGTTGTATGCGAAAGTACAAGAAAAGTGCTCATACGCATCATGCAGCAAGAATGGGTAACATATTAACCATGTGTGATTAGTTATTTCTCCAAAACATACACATTTGTGTTTGCAAATATCATCAAAACACAATTACTTTGCATCTTTTACCACCTACATGTCTGCCGCTCTCTGAAAAACACTTGAAATAACAACTTGGAATCTCTCAGATGTCCTTGTACTCAGGAAATCTAAAATCAGATGATGTTGTGATGGTTAAATTTGGGGTTGTGGTAAATGGAGGTATTTGGAGGACGTGATTTTGTTACCAAGTTTGGACATTTTGCTCTTCCTGAGAACTTCTAAGCCATTTCTACTCTCAGCTCTAGTTTATTACAGATAATGTCTGGTTGTAAAGAAGCTGCTGGTTCTTTTAAAATCTTATTTTATTTTGCACATGCTATCGATTTGTCGCTTTTTTACAGGTGTAAATGCACTGTATATCTTTAAGGATTCAATAACAAACACTGCAGGGCAATTGTGTAAACTCGACAAAACAGATTGATGTTTTCTTTTTCTTTTCTTGACTCTTTTCCAGTTTTTTCCATTGTATTCTGCATCTGCTAAATCACTGCAGAGTCACTGTTATACCTACAAAATCAGAACATGAACACAAAAACTTTTTGTCAAGCCAAGCCAATGCACAGGGAACCTTCTCTGAAACAAAAAAGGTTAAAAAAGTTCACGGCACAAAGTTCAAGCCCATAACTCTCATTGTGTTCCAAACCTCTGCTCACAGGTCATGCTTCTCAGCTCATGTCACTCAGTCTGTGAGCGTGCCTGCAGAGACAAGGAAACCATAAAACCATGAAGTGCCTCTCTTCCTTCCCTTCCCGACACATTTCTCTTTCGGCGAGGCTTTTTTAGCACACTGAGCAGCAGCAGCAGCAGCAGCAGGATGAGGAGGAGGAGGAGGAGGAGGCTGATGGAGAGGGCCACCTGAACAAACCCAGTGTGGAACCAGGCACCCAGGACGGCCAGGCCCAGCCAGATTTATGACCCTCCACCCCTCTTTTCCCACACAGAGGCCCCTCTCTGGAGCTTCTGGATGTATCGGACCCTGTCCATTACTTTTTGTCACCTCTGTCTACTTCTCCTTCCGCTCCCCTTTCCTGTCCCACTTTCCCACTTTTTTTTTTTTTTAAATGTCCCATCTATCTTTTCCCATCCTCGATTTCTCTATCTTGGTATCTCTTCCTCTCTTTCTCCCCCTCCTTTTCTCCCAGACATCCTGGCCAGCTGTTCATCCAGACAGGGTGTCTACAGCTGTCTGTGCGAAGCTGAGTTGCAGCTCCAGAGGTAGGTCACATAGCCTGCGGCGTGGAGCTCTTTCCCAACACCTCTGTCTCCTCTGTTCGCAGCATCCACGACCTGAGCACGACCTTGACACCGCAACTACATGTTTTCTCCGAAACCACCCACACGCACTGCACCGAGGTGATATAGAGAGCACGGCGCGGCAGTAAATGCGCTGTATGTGATGTGTCGTACAGCAGCACAAAAAGCAAAAGTGAGCTTTGAGAGTGCAACAGATGAAAAAAAAAGGGGGGGGTTCTCAGTGTTTCTGCCTCTTCTCCACCCAGCAACAGTGAGGCCTTGGCACAAGGCTGCACATGGCCCCGAGTAAAAATCAAACCACTGACTACAGACATTTAGTAAATGGGTAGAAAATTTCCCCAGACAAAGGTAAACTCCGTTACAACACCCCATGAGACAAGGGGTTGTAAAACCAAATGAAGTGTGCAGCAAATTAGCCCTGCTTTGCTGCAGATATTGCAATAATTAATCCAGCCCTTGCACGCTTTTCTGCTGTGGTATTCCACCTCGCTGGCCAGGGCATTCTCAGATGAGGAACTTGAAGATTTCTCCATTTACTTTTTTTTTCCAGAAGAGGAAAAGTTTAGCTATAGCTTCATGCATATTTGCTTTGGGAACGGTGCTGCGAAGTTATTTGTCATTATTTTAGAGAAAAATGTCTCCTGAAAGGTTTACATAGCTGCGTTCCTGTTATTTTTGCGAGTTCCAGGGTAATTGTCGAGATAGGTCAAAAACAACATTCCTCTCTGCTTTCAACAAAGGAAGAGTTCGATTATTGGGGGCAGCAGCTTAAAACACTTGAAGCAACATCTCACTAAACTGCAAGTGAACTCAAACATACTGTGTGTTTTGCCACATGGTGTTGACCAAATGTTATGAATTTTCCAAACCTTGGCCGGCATGGTTTATTACGCATGGGAGTGGGGGTTCCAATGTTTCTTGGTTGGTTGTTACAGTAAACTGTGTTGCCATCCATGCTGCATGGTGGAGACCTGAGACCTCTGAGATGGACGTGTTTACTCTGCAGTTAATCACCATGTCTGATGCGGCCTCTCTGGATGGGTGAGGGTGGGTGGGTGGGTGTGGGGGGGGGGGATGCCGGCTAAATGCAGTCACCACGACCTAATGAGGTGGTTTAGCTGCAGCAGCGCGCCTTCAGCCATACTCTGTAATTCCGAGGCACGACTCTGCAGTTCCCCCGGCCAGCCTGCGTCACAAGTGCGTTCGTCCGTATTCGCCATGTCGCCCACAACCCCGTGAAACATGTTGAACGGCTGCTGAGGAGACCGGGGTCCAATGGGCCGTCAATCATTGTGGAGAATGTGGTTTGAAAATGGGGATATTGGGGGAGAGGGCGTAATGGTTAGGGAGAAAAGGAATTCAGGTTACACCGATTTCCATGGGGCGAGCGTCAAACCTACCCTATGTGTTAAGAGAATAATTTCACTTCCCCAGTTTGTGTAGCTAATGGTCAATCCCTCTGTGTCAGATTACTGTTGGGATCAGTTATCTGCCCTATTTTCTCTTTGAGGAACATGCCATGACCATGGTACCTCTTTGGCGACTTCAATGTCATTCTCTGGCTGGTTACAGACACAGCTGTAGAGTTAGATGATAAGGCTCACCGTCACTGGATGACACTTAGCTGGTCTGAATCCTTATGAACTATAGCTAATTGGATGTAAACACATCTGCCCTTTGCTGTCTCGGCCCACCTTTCTAGTATAAGAATCTGAGCTTTACTGTTTGGCCCTTAGAATTGAGGTGGCCTCATGCATTTATGGTGTGATGACTCTTCTGTTCTCCTTGGACCAAATAAACTCAGCATAAGACACACAGGACTCTGGTTCTTCTTCATCATCGGCATCACCACAAATTCCCTAACAGTATGGAAGTGAAAACAGTGTAAAAATCTGTTGCATGGATCTCTTTCAGACATAGAAGGCAGTGCAGCCTTCCTCCTCCTCCTCTCTGCCCTCGTGGCACAGCGCTGCTGTTCTTGGAAGCGCCTGGTAGCGTAGCTCGGCCCCTCAGTAATGGTTAAACAGCATGCCCGTGCCATGCTCGCTAATGACAGGCTAGGCTTATTCCACTGAAGTGGCGCTTTTCAGAGTCAACGACGCACAGAGAGGATAGCAAAGCACCTCCCAAAGCAGCGAGGAGGTGCTGTGAGGACACCGTCTACGTGCACAAGAATGCACACGCATATTAACAAACACTCGGATCGGCTCGAACGAAGCTGTGCAACAGCTTGAACATTTTCATGGTGACTGATGATGTGGATTGAAACACAGAAGGCAGAAGAGTCATGTTTGCGGTGGATTCTTAAAGATGTCTCTTTCTGATACCACTCCAGAGAGGTATCAACTTCCAGCTTGGAATTTGTTTCTGGTCATCATCATGTATCATCTGCAGTCTGTACATTTTATGTTGTTTCTCATCTCAAGAGCAGACCAAGAGTTTAAACCGTTGAAATCACTAAAAGCTATTCAAGCACAGACCAAGAACAAACTTGCTTACATGTTTTGTGTCACTGAAACAATTATCTGTATACGAGAAGAAAATACAAGTACATCAGATTCATGAGAACTTTTACATTGACTTTGCCCTCCCCTCAATGAACACTGAATGAATGACAGTAGTGTCATTTGTCTTTAAAGATACATGAACTTTTCACTTGCTTCACTAGTGTAGCACCAGCATCTAATGACAGGTCCAATAAAACACATTGTGGTCGGTTACAGCCAAATCCTCAGTGTTGACATCCACGACCTTTAAACCACTGAATGTGCATAGGGTCAGAGTGAATGGCATTTCTTTTCCTCTTTTTTGGGGGTTGTTGTTTTTATTTATTTTTTAACAGAGGCATGCATACATCTGCTCATACACATGCTTCACATGTCTCTGCACAGCAAGATCAGTTTGGTTTACATAGAATAAAAACAATCTCAATTCATTTCCATTAAAGCTGTTTTTGTTATCACATGTATATTGAAGTAAACAGCTAGGAGGATTCTTTAATATTATCTTAGCTTTTATGTGAGATTCTTCAATGTGAGGTTTTACATTGGTTAGGCGCAGTGAGGGGCTGGGGTGTGTCCAGTTTGTGGACTACAGCTTCTTTCTTCAGGTAAACGTGCTAGCGAGCAGGTTATGTCCTTATCTCAGGGTTAACTTAACTCTGAGTTTTCACATAACCCACTTTCTGAGTAGCCTACAGCCCAGCCTATTCATGTCAAGAGACAAACTTTGTTTTTTATTATCATCACAGGCCGTATTATGTTACTTAGTCACAGCAGTATCATCTGTTCCACTGTACAGCTGTCCATCTTACCAAGGAAGTGTAGAAGTAAGGTAGGTAGGTAACCTGTGAACTACCTTGTACCAGGACAGAAACTATTGCAGTAGTTTGAACAATGGTTATCAAAAGCAGATCTAGGGACAGCAAGGGGTCTTTGAAGAGGTCCTGGGGGTTGTAATGAATGCAGTTTAGTGGACTGATCAGAATCCGAATGTAGGCTACTTCACTTAAATTTATTTTGTTACAAAAAGTCCCTGAATAAAGTTGATCACAAAAAAAGCCCCTGAATAAAAATGAAAAACAAGAAAGGTAATATTTTGCTCAAGACAATCAGTTTCTTCTGCTTAAAAAATAAAATAAAATAAAAATGTCAATTTTATAGGCTTCCAAATCAAGAAATGATTTGCTTTGAATAATTTCGTTTGTTGTAATGATTGTGAGCATAGACAACTGACGTCTTGGCTGAGCCAAATGTCATTTTACATGTAAGCGGAGCTGAACAGGCAGACGCACAGAGGCATGCGTAAAACACAGATTTTGACTACTTTGTGCTGTTGCTATTTATTTATTTATTTATTTTTAGTTACCTTTCGTTTCCTTTGGATCTTTGTGCGTATTATGAAGCTGTCCTGGGCCCTTTCTCAATACCTAGTACGCCAAGTTCGAACTTGTGAACTCCGGGAGTCTGGACTTGTGGAGTTCAGTTGGAAGAACGAACTCCCGGGGGACGGGAGAACGGGAGGACAGTCTTTCTCTCTCTCGGGCAGTGACACGCTGTCATTCATTTCAGCACCGAGGCAGCGGACAGCGCACTTGGTCACAGTTCAGCACTAGACAAAAAATATCAGTAATTCACTCTTCGGCAATAAATCAATGGCACTGTCCATGAGGCAGAAAGAGAACTCAACACTGTCTTCTCCAAGTAGAAGTAGAAAAATCGCGTGGCGTAGTGGTTAGAACGGTTAGAGCGGGCGCCCCATGTGCTCAGGCGGCGCGACACAGGCGGTGAATCGCCCGTGTCGCACCGCCTGGTTTGGACCACCGCGCCGCTCAACGAGGCTGGCCGGGCAAATTGTATTGACTTTCAATGTAAACTCGCCGCAAAAAGCCAGGCGGCGCGATCTCGGTGTGTGCACAGCATTAGTAGTCAACCTACAGGAGCAGGATGTTGATAACATGCCACCACAGGCTCGGAGGGGAATAACACTAGTGTATCATGACAAATTATTGGCGAAATGAACAAGTTTTGCGGCAGATGATGTGTTTTTTAGAGGCTGCATTGCGTGGCCCGTGTACTCGCATTAGGCTATACAGATACGCGCCGCTCGATTGGGGCTAATTTCGTCAAAACGACTCCAAGTGATATCAAAGTTGTCTGGGTGAGTAAATGATCGTATTTGATGCTAGAAATAAGGTCCAGGTTGTAACAAACTAAAGTTATCCTTCAATGGGACAACAGAATACTTAGTGACCAAAATTAGGTTTTACAGGAAAATCTTAAAAGGATACGCCAACATTTTATTTTGTTTTTGTGTCTTGCCTCACTCCCGAGTCCATGACAAGCAGACAGACACCATCCTTTTGATTGTTGTCGATATTTGTCGCTGTTGCTCGTGACCCTCCAAAAAAAATTGTTTTGTTACTCAGCTGCAGTTGGTCATCACAATTCAACACTCATTCAACACCTCATTCAGAATCGTTCTTTTCTTCCTGTTTGTATTGGTCCAGCACGGTCCCCCTCTCTTTGCCTCCCCCTTTCTATCTCTACTGTGTGCTATCAAATAAATTGGCAAAAAGGCAAAAAATATACACTTATACAAATGAGTTACAATCATCACAATTACACTCAACCTGTTAATTAAGGGTTAAAAAAATGTAGCGCTAAAAATCTTGCATAGTTCCTGTTAACTGTGAGTTGAGCTTGTGCATGATGACTAGAAAAAGCCATCCTCAATGGAGCTCCCATACTGTGAGTCACCATGGTAACAAAGGAGAAAACAGGAATTAGATATTTTCCAGAAAATAATGTCTGTCTGAGACCATAAACGTGAATCACTGACAGAGATGTGTAGGTTTAGATGTGGTCATCTCCCAATATTGAATTTAACATCACTTTATTTTATTATCAGTCTTTGAGAAAGTGGTTAAGAGCTGGAGAAGGGCCAGCGTATTTTGTTTGACTTGGCATTTGTTTAGCCATATTATTTGGACAGTAAACTTCCGAGCTGAGTTGGTATGTGCAACACATGTTGGGCCTCTTTATTCTTTTTTTTTTTTACGTCTCCCATGAGACAGCTAAACTGTAAGAGGACCTCTTCCTATTCCCACTGAGAGGTGATGTAGGGGAGGTAAAGGTCTGCAAAGTGTAGGAGAATTTCATGCACATCATCCATCATTTCCAGCAAGCAAAGCATGAATATGTGTGCACGTGTGTATGCAAGAAATAGCCCCTTTTTTCTTGCATTAGGCCTACTGAGTGTACGGGCATGTGTGCATATTATGAAGGTATGCATTGACTCAAATTCTCTCTCCCTCTCTTTGGGATACCTGACTCTCATACGCTGACACACTTTCCCAGCATCCACTGGCTGGATCTGTTTCTGCCCCACGGCAGGGCCCGCTTCCACACTTCCTCAGCAGAAAAGGTGGGAGCAAGAAGAATGTGTCTTTTCATCAACACTGGCACTGCATGAATATTTCAAAGAGGCAACATGATTCCTCAGTACCAGGCGACACAAAGGAGAGATCTCTGAGTGAACTTGAGTTGGAGCGAGCAGAGGTGAAATCTCAGATTGGAACTTGGCTTCCAGGCACCACCTGCTCAACGTGACAGACATACAGACAAGGTCCCGGAGCTGGTGCCGTGACGGAGGATTGGTAGAACCCTATCTGACCATGTCTGCATGCACCGGTGCCAGGCATGCCACTGAGAGCCCTTCTTGCCATGGAAAACCATAAGTACAAGCCCAGGCATGTCTGCATTGTTGATTGTCTGTGTGTGTGGATGGAGAGGATGGGTGTGCCTGTGGACATACCAGGCATTCCAGGGATCCAATAAAGCCAAATTGAAGGTGGGGGATAAAGCTGGGATGTGCTGAGTGATACCTGGGCAGCTGGGAACGTGAAGGTGGAACGGAGAGGTTTAAGGATGGGTGGGAGGTGCTGACACTGCTTTAGGTGGAAAGTGGAGAAAGATTAAGCTCGAATGAGGACTTTGCCCCATTTTGTAGTCAGACCGTCAGAACTAGGTTATGCTCCAATTTTGACTCAGAAATAGACACTAGAAAGACACATAGAAAGGTGCAGTTGTTCCCACTCCCACAAGCAGCTGAATTGGTTTGATCAGATTTACCGGTAAGTGGTCTTGCTCCATGATGCACAGAGCAAATGTACATAAAAAGTTTCCAAAGTGGCACTTATTCCCGAGCTGGTTTGTCATTGTTATTGTTCTTGTTCATGGTGGTGGACCCTAGATGTCTCTTTGGTATATCTATCTAGAAATCTTTCCGATGTGCACTTGCCAACACAGATAAAAGATGGTTAAAAAAAAACACACATTGTTTGATTGAAAGAACATTTTGTTCCCTCTTTTTGCAAAGACCAAAAATGACAGGCACAGTTTTACACACAGTGGTACACAAGCTTTTGCTAGTGTAACGGATGGTTCGGATGCACTTACTTACCCATAAAGGACGTGCAAACCAGACTGCCAAGCGGTCATTGATCTCTTGGCAAAACAGTTAGCATATAGTCGCCCGCCGTGCGGGAGAGCAGGGTTCGAACCCCCCAAACCCTAACCTTTGGCAGTCCGCACTTAAACACACTAGCACTTTGTGTTACATTGTTTGTGTATGAAAAGTGCTATATAAATAAAGTTTGATTTCATTTGATTTGATAAACACAACGCAGGCTCACACTAGCTCAACACTAGCTCTGTTTGCGATGTTCTGAGCTATGAGCAGCTCCAAAATCTCTACTCACATTGCTCAGTTTGAATTAACTATCCAGTAGCTTATAAGAAGTTGCTTATGCTAATATGTTAGGGTTCCGTGGGTGCCATATTTGTTTTGTATGTCTGAATACTAAGATTTAGCATTAAACACAACAAGTCTAATGCTGAGGCTAATGAGAATGTAGTTTAGCATTACCATGACTACCCGAATGAAGTCTTCTGTCAAAATTAACTGTATAACACATTTCACTGTAAGAAAATTTGTTTCCTTTTAATCCATTTTAGCCATTGTCTACTGACCTTGTGAGGGTTGTTAAGTAGGAACCGCTGCTCAACTACTTTTTAACAGAAATATCCTAATTGACTTCCTCATGAAAAAGATGCTCTTTTTTCTTTTATGAAACTTGGCCCGGCTATGAAACCATGAAAGATGTTTTTTATTATGTAAAAGCTGTTTGATAACTCCACATGGTGTAATAAATTTCCGGTCACTTCCTCCATATGCTTGATATATCAGATTAACAGGAAATGTTGGAGCTTTGCCAGTCATTGTTGAACATAACTTCAGCAACAAATGTTTAACACCTCTCCCATACAATACAGTCTGTAGCTACAGCTTGAACTCTGTTATGTCCAGTTTTCCGCAAAGCACCTTATGCAATCTAAATGAGTCTGAGACAGTTTCAAACCCCTCGGTTGGTGATCGCAGAGCATGGCATGGCTCATTAGGCTGCAACACTGAAGCAATTAAGCCAGTTAAAGTCTGTTACTGAACCCAATGGGTTCCCTGCTGACACAGGTCCTGTTACATGACACTGGAGAAGAATACAGATGATAGGAGGTCCAGGTTGCAGACACAATGTGATTATTAGGTAAACAATTTTACAAAGCGTTCAAACGGAGCACCACTGGCATAAATCTAAACTTCTGATATTTTTTACATGTTCAAATAAAAATGAACTTTGTTTTCCTGCATTTGTGAATTTTGAATTGAAGAAAAAAAAAAACAGCCTCCATTGTTCATCCGGTGCCCTCTGCAGTCTACTCTGTTGTGGTGGATGCGGGGTTCTGCTGAAGCCCAAAATAAGCCCACAGCTTTAATAACGGAGCAATTTCCAAAACTCTCTAATAATTACTCAGTGCCCACAGTCGATGGCAGGCCACTTGGACTTGAGTCTTCTGACATCTGGATGCTCTTCAGTTAGTCCCGCTAACATGGTACTGTCATTTCAAAATGGGTCTGCATGTCAAAAGACAACAGTGGAGGCTTTTGTCTTGCAGTTTGACAGATTTCCAGACAACATGCGGACGGGGGCAGCCATTTTACTCCAGAGGTATCTCCTTGTGAATTAAGGGCTCTTTCTGTCCCTGGACAGCCTAATGCGAGCCAGATTGTTGGTGCTTTGGGGAAAATATAGATCTCATGATTACCAACAATTGACCAATTCATTTGAGACCTCATTTGACATGGCACATGTGCAGCTGCATTCAAGATTGTGGTTATAGTGTGTGCGTGCGTTTTTGAGTGTGTGATGTGTGTGTGTACTTAGGCTCCATCACCCCCACAATAATAAATCAAAAGAAGCTGGTAGCCTTTAGATGATGTTGGGCCCCATGTTTTGAAGACTGGATTGGCACTCAATATGAGCACTGATTGAGCCACCGAGAGGGTGTTTGGATTAGAATGAGCCCATACATTACACAGACCGTGTGTGTGTGTTTGTGTAATGTGTGTGTGTCCTTACTAATGCAGTTTGGAGATATTTACTGTACAGCATCATAAGACTCAACCAAATAGCGCCAAGCAACAATGGACGTGTGTTGTGTAAAGGCCCAGTTGAGATCACAGGCCTCTGTAGCTGGAAGTTTTCAGCCCAGGTTCAAATGTGCAGCCATAAAAGCTGTTTGGAAAGGACAAAAAAGAGGCAATAGAGTAACTTTACTGGCTTGAGATGAAGTGCTTGTGCACAAAGGGATTCCAGAAATGCCAGGAGAGATTGAGACTGCCCATGGCCAGGTAGCTCTCGAAAACATCCTCCCTCCCTCCTTATCAGACAGCTGTGCACAGCTGGCATACAGCTGCTTATTTGCACTGCTCTGTCTTAAACCACTGGCACCGGTACTTATAAACAGTCTAATATAAAATGCAGGAGTGGAGTAGTGCTGCAGATAACGCTGAAGATAAATCTAAAACTTGTTTTTTTCTTTTCCTTTTATCTGAAGTTATATTTTATCACCCACTGCTTGCATGTGCCATCTCCTCAGATGGTCTCAAAGAGAAAACTGCTGAGTGCATTAAACAGACTAAAAGATACGTCTCTTTACAACACAGTCATTTTTAGCACTTCAGCGTAAATAAATGAACTTATAAAGGCATGTAAGGTCATTTGCTAAAGTCTTTTTTTCCTCTAAAAATAAAGCTATTAAGTTCATGCACTCTTTACTCCACAAGTAATTTTGTCCCGAGCATCTTGAAGAACTTGCCCCACTTTCTCTGTGTATTTAGACTTGCTCAGTATCTTCAGTCTCTTCATACAATCCCAGCCTGACTCCCTGATAATGAGACCAGGGCTATGTGGGGGACATACCATCTATTGTAGGACTATAGCTCAACATAGATCTTTATGAGTCACCGTGAACCATCTTCTCATTATCAGACTATGTTCCATATACATTCTAAAGATAGATCTATGTGACTATCTTTGGACTGTTGTTGTGCTGCAGAACAAATTTAGTACCAGTCAGACACCTCCTTGGTGATACTGTGAGGCGGATAAGAATACAAACAACTCTTGCACAGTGGACATGAGCACTGCATATGGCCAAAACCGGGCTTTTCACCCATGACTCATAACTTGTTGCATTGACCATATTGTTTAAATTATCATCATGGTTAGTACAATGAAAGCATCCATTGTGAAAGATGAAGAGGAAATGCAGTCAAATATGAAGCTGCTGCCAATTAGCTAAGGATGGAAACAACTATAGCTCTGTCCAAAGGCAACAAAAACAACTTTCCAACACCTCTGAAGGCAATTAACACATTGTCACTTGTTTGTTTAACTGTTATTAGTCTTGTCAGTTATTTTTCACATCTCTGTCTTTGATGCACTGTGTTAATTAGTGGGCTTTAGATGTGCTGGTTTTGAAATGTGGACACATTCAGAGTCATTTAATCTAACTGCCACTAGGCACTATCCACACCAGTCAATCTTTGCATTTAATTTGCACTAAGAAAGAAAATAATCGTATGTTCCGCAATTTACGAATAACCTCTTTAATATTTTAGAATCCAAGTTCAGCACAGCAGAAAGCAGTGACAAGATCAAAACCCTCATTTTCTGTTTGAAGGCAAGGCAAGGCAATTTTATAGCCCGTTTTTCACAGTTTGTTTCAAAGGGCTTCATATGACATTGTAACAATATCCTCTGTCCTTAGACCCTCACATCAACTGAGGAAAAACTCCATGGAAAACACTTTTAACAGGGAAAAATCGGAGAAACCTCAGAGTGAGCAACAGAGGAGGATCCCTCACCCAGGACGGACAGACGTGCAATAGATGTTGTTACAGACAGAGAAAGGGGGTTATTCTCATTGAGAAAATAGCAACATTTGATTTGATAATTTTGTATGCAAGGGACTGAACAAATCCTGTTTGAGAATTGTATATTATGACTCAGCTGCTTCCTGTGTCATTTTTTTCTCCTCATTATTAGAGAAAAATCATTTGGTATTTGCCTACTCAGTGAGTTGAGGTTCTTTGAAGGTTTGACTTTGAAAATAAAAATAAAAAAAGGGGGGCCGGGTTTATCACTTGGCCAAATATCCAGTCAGAAGAAAACAACACTCTCAGAGAATCAAAAATGTTTTCTACCATTTTAACTCTTAAGAGATCAGAACCAAGCGCCTGCTGCTCCACGGCCTGTTAGCGTGCGATTCCTTGATCCCTGTGTAACATGAAGCCTGTGTAGCGAGCCGGACCACATGGGGAGCGCGATGTTGTGAGGTGAGGTATTTTTCGACTGGGAGACGGATATGTAATGCATTCCAGACACTTGGGCCGCACACGGCTTTCTCCCCAGCTACCTATAGGCATCAATCCTCTCCCCTTTCGCTAGAACAATAAACTCACTGCCACTAAGGAAGAACTCATTTCAGAGCTGAAAACACAACTACCTCTTCTGTCGCTTCCTGGGGCCTGTGGAGAGGGAGCCCAGTTTTTATCCTACTGGCTTAGAGTTGGTCTCTAAACACTGAACATCATCTCTGACCCATACACATCAACCCTTGACCCAATATTTAACACCCACATCCAGGGAGTTAAGACCTTTAGCTCACCCACAAAGCCAACCAGGACACTAAATCGTTCACCCATCCCAGAAAAAAAAAAAAAAAAAGTTTGACACATGACCTCCTGGATGATCACCTCATATGAGGGTGTTTTTGGTGATTCTCTTACATGGAGGTCCAAGCTGGTTTAACTCAGTTGCATAACTAGGATGATACTCAGGTTTCTCTGTTTGAATGAAGCCCAGATGGAAAGATGATGTGCATTTCTAAAAACAAAGCCCATAGGGATCTGTCTGCCTCCTCCCCCCTCTCACTTCCTCCCCTCTTCCCTCCATCTTTTCCTCATCCTCTCTACACAGCATTAAGGAGCTCCAATCAGGTCTGAGCCTAAAACAACAAAGACGGCTCCTGACTGCAACAGCAACTGCTTGTCACCTTGTCCACTCTCCGGGTGGGATGCAAAGATGTATAACCCAGAGTGTGATAATATTCGAAATTTTTCAGTGATAGTCATTTGCAAGCCTCTTTGTGTTATTGTGGGCTTTTTCTTTCTCTCCTTAGCTTTTTATTAAATCAGTTTCATTGAGTGTGACTCACCAGTCAGAGCCAGAAGTGAGTTAATTTTCTATAATTTTTATTTCAGTAAAACCAGACCCGTCTACTTGTGCTCCTTCAAATGTCTGCCAAAGAACAACAGATTGACAGCCTTCCCAGTGTGAGACTAACACTCCTGCTTGGCCTTCATTTAATAGGAATGCATGGGTGGAAGCGTGTCTACATGTGTGATGTCTAGTGCGTATCAGCTTCCCTGTGCCGTTCCAATGTTCTCTTCTCTTTCATCCCTCCATTTTTTGTTTTTTAATTCCTCTCTTCCAAGGCATCTGATCCTGTGGACCTTCAGACATGTGAGAGCTGATGCTGCATTCCTCCCACCCAGGCTGGAGAGCTTTGAACTGAGCTGCATGAAACAAGGCCAAACTTAGCTCTACTGGGCTGGATTATACCTGTATTATGTGTGTTAAAAATCATGCTGTAGGTGTCTGCGGCATGGGGCTCCAATAACAGATTTTTTTTTTTCACAAAACAACTGTGTGAGCCCAGTGAGAGTGAACCAAAACGAAGGTTACGATATTGTAACCCTAGTTATATTAGCACAGGCGGAGCCCTCTACTGGACTCTATGGGTATTACTCTCCTCCAATCGCGTACGCGCGATGGCCCACTGAAATTTGCATGTACGTAGCCGGCCAGTAGGGCGTGTCTACCTTTCCCGCCGCCGGCGGGTATATAAGCAGGTGCACCGCCAGCTGCCCTCATTCCACCACACTTCAGCGTAAGGCGAAAGAGCGGCAGGGCCCTAAGTAGAGGGCTCCGCCTGTGCTAATATAACTAGGGTTACAATATCGTAACCTTCGTTATATCTCACACAGGCTTCGCCCTCTACTGGACTCTATGGGTACAGTAGGCGAAGCCCGATCTATGTACTCCCTGCCGCGGGAGAGGCTCCGCCCACTGACCACACCAGCTACTGGTTAGGTACCGAGACCCAGTCACCACCTATAATTTTCACCACCGTATGGAGTGATAACGGGTCCAACCTCCTCCCAGTTAGCAGCACCTGGCTAGACTGGGTGGGGTTGTGGTCTAACCTCGCAGGGGTCTCAACCTAGACCTCCTGCACACCTCATTGACCGCGTCCCAGCAGAGCACAGTCCAATGCAGGTGTATGACACCCTGTGGGGATCAAGTAAAAAACACATGACCCCTCCTTCCTCTCACAGGTCCTGTGATCCTACTGTGAGCACAGACCTGGAGAAGGAGCCCGACACATCCAAGAGATAGAACCTTATGAACGGGCAGGGTGAAGACCACGATGCCGCCGTACATATGTCCTCCACGCTCGCCCCACTGAACAGGGCCGTAGACGTCGCCACACTTCTTGTGGAGTGCGCCCGGATCCCAGTGGGTGGCTCTTTGAGTGTAGGCTGAGAAGATACCTTCACACAGCCACCCTGCTAAGCGTTTCTTGGAAAGGGCTCTGCCAGCCATCCTGTCACCATAACACACAAACAACTGGTTTGTGTTCCTGACAGTGGCCGTCCGGTCGAATAGCATGTCAACGCGCGTACAGGGCATAGGAGATGCAGTTTTGCCTCCCTTGAATCCTCATGAGGGGGAGGGTGAAAAGCCTCCAAATGGATGATTCTGGACCGGAATGCGCTCCTTATGTTTTTAGGCACAAAGGAGGGATTCGGCTTCAGAATAGCGCCACTGCGGTCCCCGCGTAGGAGTAAACAACTCGGGTGGACTGACAGGGCACACAATTCGCTCACTCTCTTGGCTGACGTCAAGGCCAGAAGCAACGCTGTCTTGACCGACAACGCCTTTAAGGAGGAGTGTTCCAAAGGCTCATAGGGGTCCCTTGTGAGGGCCTCGAGCACTAACGGCAGCTCCCACTGTGGTACAGAAGTACGCGCCACTGGTCGTAGTCTTCTGACCCCCTGCAGGAACCGTTTTACCAGAGGGTGGGCGAAGACTGGACCTCCGCCCAACCCCTCGTGGCATGATGAGACGGCTGCAGCGTAAACCTTAACAGTCGCGTGAGACAGCCCTCTATCAACCAAAAACTGAAGAAAGGAAAGAATATTCCCCACTGAGCATGTCAGTGGGTCCACTTCCCTTTCTTCGCACCATCGCTGGAAACCCAACCACTTCGCCCTGTAACAGGCGATGGTGGATCCAGCCCTAGCCGCTTGGATGGTTCTTACCACCTGCTCAGTCAGCCCGGCCCGCATTAGCCTGTCCCTTTCAGGAGCCAGGCTTGAAGTGGCTGGCCCAGGATTGGCAGCGCCTGGATCGCGCCTGCCTCCTGAGACAGAGCCCCCCGGAATTGGGGAATGGGCCATGGTGACGTCGCCATCATTGAGGTCAGCTCCGCGTACCATGGGGCTGACCGCCGGTCGGGAGCTACCAGAATGACCCTCAGCCGCTCCACTCTCACTCTCTCCAGTAGCTGGGGGATGAGACGGAGGGGGGGGAAGGCATAGAGTAGCCCTCTTGGCCATGGAGCGTGTGCAAACGCGTCCACCCCCAAGGGAGGGTGGTCCTGCGGGTCCAGGGAGAACCAATGGGGGCAGTGAGTGTTCGATCTGTTGGCAAACAGGTCCACCGTTGCCCTCCCGAATCGTGTCCAGATCTGCTGAACCACTTCTGGTTGCAGTCTCCACTCGTCCTCCAGGGGGCCGCCCCTTGACATGAGGTCGGCCCCCCTGTTCTCGATCCCTGGGATGTGGAGGGCTCTCAGAGACTGCAGGTGCTCTGAAGCCCATGACCACAGGTTCTCCGCCATCGCTAGTAAGGCCGCGGAGTGTACGCCGCCCTGTCTGTTGATGTATGCGACTGTGGTGCGATTGTCTGTCCTCACCAACACGTGTCTTCCCCCTAACAGGTGACTGAAGTGTTGGAGAACCAGGAACACTGCCTGTAACTCGAGGAGGTTGATGTGACGGTCCTCCCCTGGAGGCCACACACCACCTATCACTCTCCCCAGGCAGGTGCCTCCCCACCCCATCAGGGAGGCGTCCGTGAACACCGACGTGTACGAGGTCACTCGTCCTAGTGGTGTCCCGGTCAACAAGTGTTGTGGGGACCCCCAGTACTGAGTAGCCCTCTTGAGAACCTCCTGCTGTAAGGCCGTCCGTCTGGACTCCGACAGAGTGGCTCTCAGGCTGACAGAATCGAGCACAATCCCCAAGTACTCGGCTCTCTGGCTCGGTTGGGGGTTGCTCTTCTTCCAGTTGATGGCAAATCCTAACCTGGTTAGGTGAAGTATCAACTGGGCTGTGTGAAAAATGGCCCACTGTTTGGACCTGGCCATCACGATGAGGTCGTCCAGGTAGAAGAAGACCCTCATCCCCTGGCTGCGCAGCGGTTGTAGCGCTGCGTCCACACATTTGCTGAATGTACGAGGGGCCAGGGAATAGCCAAATGGAAGCCTGTTGTATTCGTAGGCTGTTCCCTGGAAGGCAAAACGCAGGAACTTCCTGTGCCTCGGGGCCACCTCGACATGAAAATAAGCGTCCTTCAGGTCGATGGTTGAGAACCAGTCGCCTGGTTGGACGAGTTCCAGCAGCCTCCTTATAGTTAGCATGCGGAACGTTTTGCGACCGATGCGTGTGTTCAGGGCACGGAGGTCTAGGATGGGTCTGTAGCCCCCTGTCTTTTTGGGAACCAAAAAGTACGGGGAATAAAAACCTCTCTCCCTGTCGTGAGGAGGGACAATTGACACGGCCTGTTTTGACAGCAGGTCCTGAATTTCCCCCTCGAGGAACTCTATCTCTTTTTGAGAGGATAGATTTACCTCTTGTATGCCCCTGAACGCTGGGGGGAGCCCGCAGAACTGGAGAGAATATCCTAGTCTGAGGGTCCTGTCCAGCCAGTCTGTCAGTGCACAGCTGCTTCGCCATTCCTCGTAAAACAGTGTGAGAGGGCGTGCAGACAGCTGTGGAGCGGCTCTTAGAAAGCTGTTGTACACAATTTCGGCCCTCTCCGCCGCCAAACTCGCCATAAACGGGAGTTTGGCCCATGGGGGGCCCTCTGTGAAAGGGCTGAGTCGTCCCTGAACGCACCAGGCCCGTTGTCCGAGCTCTCGGCGTCGTTCTCGAACGCATCTCCTTTGTCCGAGCCGGCGCGGTGTCACCTGAACGCATCACCGCCGTCCGGCGTCCCACCGTCATGGCGTCACTGTTGCTGTTAGAGCCGCTAGTGGGATTAACAGCAACAGGACTCATGTTGGCCGCTCTGCTGTTGTTTACCGGGGAGACAGCTCGAGTTAGCCCGGCCGCTTCAATGTAGCAGCGCGGGTTAAACGAGCGCGAGGCGGTCGCCTCATAACCCGGAAACACAGCTCTGCCGTGCCGCTGTGAGCGGTGACTAGCCTCGCCGCTGGCTCGGCGGTAACAATCATCGTTCACAGCGAGCTGAGCCGGGTCGACCGTGGAAACAACACGGTGTCGGCTAGCAGCACGAGGGGCTAACTGTGTGGTCGCTACAACCAGCGGGGAGCGACATTTCCTGGTGCAACTCCGCCGGTTGTAGCGCTCATAGGCGGGAATGTGGCTATGAGCTTTCTTGACAACAGTGCTCCGCTCTACCGCGTCTCTTACAACGGAGACGGCAGAGGGTGTGTTGTGTTTGTGTGCTTGTGAAACCGTAACCGGGGGGCCTTGTATGCCGGGCCCGCTGCGGGAATGCAACGGCGTGACACAAGCCGCCGCCACCCGCAGCCCGCCTGACCGAGTAGCTGAAGCTACATCGGTAGGGGCTGCACGGCAAGCGGGGAGCGAGGAGGGAGGGGGAGATTTTGCCCTGTTAGTGGTGTAACATGTTTTAATAAAAACAGTATTATCATCCACCGAACAGTCAACACAAGCAGAACATACAGAACCATAACAATGAGGGAGGCCGTCGCAGCAACCTGCCGGCGACGTCGCTCCCATTAACTGTCACTTTGGTCGCTGTGAGCCCCAGGACAGCTTCGGCTTGGGCGTGCTGCGAGCCGTGGAACGGGGCGCGCTGGAGTCCCGTTCAGGACGCTGCAGCGGCCGCTCCGCTGGGGGCGGCTGTGGGTCAGCTGGAGGATCCGCCGCGGAGAATCCTCTTCGCTGGCGGCGCTCTCTCCTCCTCGCCGTGGCGTTGCGGCGGGGCAGTTTGACCTCACGTTTCTGCTTGGCGGCGGCAGCGAGCGGTAAATGGCGGCTCAGCTGTGCCTTTTCCTCCTCCAGTCTCTTCAGCCTCTGCGTCACCGTGGTGAGGGAGCCGAAGAGACCGTCAGTTGAGACCGGTGCGGCCAGGAGATCCTCCCGGTCTCTTCTGGGGAGAGCGGTGAGACCCAGCCAGACGTGGCGACAGCCAACGACCGACAGGGACATCACGCGCCCAGCAGCGGTAGCAGCCCCCTGGATGAGGTTGTTCATCTGACCGATGGTGCGACCGAGGAACTCCACCGTGTCCGGGGAGGGGGGGGCGTCGCGCGGGAGTGAAGCCGCCGCTGCTACGCCCAGCACACCCATGTTGTTTGCTGCTGCTGCTAGCTGTGCACCAAGCTGGAATATTCTGTCAAAATATTCCAGCATGTCCTTGTCCTGCGGCAGCGGTGGCAGTGGTTTTCTGGACCCTGACCAGCCGGCTGAGTGTGGGATAAGGAGTGCAGCCAGAGCGTCTTCAAGCGGGGGCACACCGGGAAACACAGTCTCCGTTTCGCCCTGCACACGCAGGAAAGACGCCACTCCCGTGACCGTCGCCTTCGTCTTCAGTGGCTCCTGCCACGACGCCTTCACGCACTGCCAGATGTCGGGGAGCGCGGGGGAGACGAACACGGGTCGGGGTGGTTGAGCCGGGCCGTAGAACCCCTGGCGGAGACGGCTCACTGGCCTCGGAGGCAGCGGGGGGGGCAGGGGAAGCCCGGCACGCTCCGCTGCCGTAGTCATGACTTTCGGGAAGTCGAGCTTGATAGAAGCGGCGCCGAGCACCGTCGAACCGTCAGAGATGGAGAGTTCCTCATCCTCGTCTCTCTCTGGCGGTGAGTCGGCAGCCAAGGCCGAGGCGGGTCTGGACGGCGACGCTGTCTCATGCGGGGTGGTGTCGTCCGCCGGGGCGGCGTCCTCCTCCTCCATGGCGTCGTCCTCCGACTCCCGCTCTTCCTCCTCCTCGCTGCCGTCCGGGGAGAAGACGAGCAGAGCTTCACCGGCGGCGAAGTAGTCAGCCCGCTGCTTGCGGCGGAGAAGGGGAATATCTCGGCAGCACGGGCAGGCCGGGCGCTGCTCCAGCCCGGCCACGGCGTGCTTCCTGCCCAGGCACTCGAAGCAGAGCTGATGACGGTCTGCCGGGGCGAGAATCCCGCTCGGGCAGGCCGGGCACGATCTTGGTTCTTGAAGCGGCGACTCCATCCTAGGAGGTGTAGGTCAGTGGGCACTCGCCGTCGCTGAAAGAAAAGGAATGAGGGCAGCTGGCGGTGCACCTGCTTATATACCCGCCGGCGGCGGGAAAGGTAGACACGCCCTACTGGCCGGCTACGTACATGCAAATTTCAGTGGGCCATCGCGCGTACGCGATTGGAGGAGAGTAATACCCATAGAGTCCAGTAGAGGGCGAAGCCTGTGTGAGATATAACAGTAAAACCAAAACAAGGTGACTGACCCGGTCTTGACAAGAGCTGCAGCCATCGTTGTAAATACGGGACAGGATGCTCCACACAGACAGTCCAGGTCCTATGTTCCTGATCTTCTTTCTTTACCTCCTTTTATTTGAAAATTATAAGTAAATGTGGTTTCACACAAAAGAAGCAATTATTACAGAATAGGTCAGTCTCATAGTCAAATCTTCAGTGATGGGACATGGAAATGAACATCTCTGTATTTAAATATTCAAACAATACCATAATGTGAGGTTTTATCTCAGGCTGGGGGAAAAAACTTTAAGTCAAGTCAGGAGTCACATGTCTCTGGCTGTGTCCGTGTTGTGTATTCAGTGCTCTGCATTTAGTTTACACTTCAAATACCTCATTATAAAGAGCAACAATGATGCACTGAAATTGTTTTTGCTGAATGAGGACGAGATTACCAGCTTGCCCATCACTCCTTATTCACTCAGCCTGAGAAGGTGCAACATTTACATTTGTAAACTAGGCCTGGATTCCATTGTGTAGCCCTTCACATACCTCACAAGCCCATATTGTCCAACGTTAACGCACACAGAGCGCAGTGCCCTGGAAAACCCTGCAGCTGTTGTAGCATTTCATTTCCCTTTCAGGAGAACTTACCTGGTGTATTTCTGTACACATTCAGCCTTCTGTATGTTAAAGTGAATGTGGCCTTTGCTAGATTATGTGACTTTGTGTGCAGAGAGTAGAGCCAGCATGTGAAAAGGTCTGTTCTCCCTGCAAGTATCCGTGAAAAAAAAGATAAGTTACAGCGTAATAAACTTTGTAAAAGCAGTCCTCCGAGTGAAGTATGTTTCCTTCTTTTCCCTCACTGCGGCTGGCCGATAAACATTAATGCCACACTAGGCCAGGTCAAGCTCACTGGCCCGCTTCACATTCTGCTACCTCAGAGACTTTGCCCTCTTTTAGTTTCTGCAGTTACTGCAGCCCAAACTCTCTTTTATTGACCTACTTTCGAGTTGGTGCACAGATGATATATGGTGCTGGCCTTTTTGGAGAACAGGGCTAACCAAGTGGTGGGGGCGGTGGGGGGGCTGCAGCATTGCATACCTCTGTGTATGTACAAGGAGTAGCCTTTCACCTCTCGGGCTCTGTACAGCCTTTGTCTTTGCAGCGGAGGACATAAATCAACAGAAGTCCGGAACAGAAATCAACAGTCACGGAAAACCTCTAAATGAAGAAGGAAACCTGAGAGGTGAGCTGAGTAGAGAGGTAAAAGTTCTGCTCGGGGATTTTGTTCAGTTGCTAAATCTCAAGATTCATTCTGAATGTGAGAGCCAATTCACAATCCCCAGTTCCACCCCCATGTGATTTATGTTGAACCTACAACATGTTCGGCTCACGAATCTGGCTGGCGGCTAGGAGACGGAGCGAGGACGAGACAAAGATAAAGTAAGAGAGAGAAGGAGAAAATGATCCAGCCCCCTCCTCAGGCTTAACACTGATCAGCTCTGAAGAAGGAAAACACAGAGAGAAAAAAAGAATGTGCGAAACTTCTCAAAGAGAAGGCCAGCACCACGGACTGCTTTGTCACACAGAGGTGCAGAGTTAAAGGGTTTCCTCTCATTCTCTTGACCTTTAACCATTTTCACCATTTTGTCAAAAACAACTGACATGCCCTTCTTTCAGTTGTCAGCAGAAGACAGGAGAGTGCTGTCTCTTTGAGCTGCACATTAAAGTAAGATGATACTGCCTTCAGGCTTTAAGAGTTAGACAAAAGACTCAGTTAGGTCCTAGGATTTATGTTTTCAAAGGATCCATCTAATTATAGTTTGTTATAAGTAGCAGAATGTCCTCGTGTTTTATAGTCTCATTTTAACAATCATCAAACACTTACAACTGAAGTACTAAATATTCATACAGGCTAATGCACAAATGCTTAACAGGTGAGTAGAAAACCAAAAAGACCAATAGTAGTGTAACTTAGGACAAAAATGAAAATATAGACAACAACAAAAGAAGTGATGTCATGAACGATGCAACACAGACACAGTCAGAAGGAAAGCATAACAGAATGAAATCAAGGATAAAGCAGTTTCAGTCAAAGGAGCAGCTGTTAGATCCTGTGTAGACAACAATCTGATGCCTCAGTCTTCATTTGACATGAAAACCAAAAGACCATTTTACTACCATGAGTGTGATGTGGTATTTGTGAAATAATGCTGTATTACTATTATTTTTTCTAATGTTATACGTATATTAGCTTTAATTTGTCATTAATCTGCACATTATATATCATATTGACTTTTAGCTTGGCCAACTGCTGAGCTCTTCAATTGTAAAATGTTCCACTACACACATCAGTGAGTCCCTACAGTATGTGTCTGTGTGCTGCTCAGTGCTGTCTGCTGCAGCTGAGTATGAGAGCAGTGAGGGTGGATCATAACAATAAAGTTGTAGACAGCCAAACAATGAGCTAAAATTCACTGTAAAACTGCAGGGAGTTGTAAATTCTGGTGATACGTCTAAGTAACCTCTTTCATGTTTGTCAGATTGTTTTTATTCTGTCATATATATTTTATTATTCAAATATTAATTATAGCTGTTATAAACAATATTAGAAAGACATTACTTTGGACATGGATTCTGTCACCTTTTCATTTACTGCTGAATTACTGCTTTGTAACCATCCTTTATGTCCACACTGTGGCCCATATAAGGTCATGTACTGTATCATAGAAAGGTGGTCGTGTAACGTCGCACCCTGTCAGCATTAGAGCATGTAATCGCTCTTCTTCAACCACAGCTGTCACTCTCAGAGCTGTGAAGTGATGATGGTTATCAGCCATCACTCACACACACACACACACACACACACACACACACACACACACACACACACACACACACACACACACACACACACACACATACACAGACACACTGTAACCTACAGCAGCATGTCCCGACAAGTGTAGAGCCTGTACACCGGGAGTCATTAGATGTTGTCACTGTGCCATTACATAAGAGTTTTCAGGCTAAGGTGAAGCATTCTTACAAGCTGATTCACAAGTGTTAAAACATTATAAAACATGGAAATAAGTAGTCTGCCGAGCGCCTCTTGGACAAGGCAGTGAATCAGGAGCCCTTAAATCAAAGTAAGACCCGAGCAGGGCTGAGACAGGTGTGAGCAGCTTCCCAGGTGCACCTCCACAGGCCATGCAGCACCAGTAATCAGCAGTCAAGGAAGGTAATAACAGGGTGCTGGTGTCAGAGAGCTGTACATACACTCACACAGAAGCACAAACAATTTTAACTCTGAGAGACCCTTGCACGCACAGACTCAAACTCAGGCTGATTTTATCACAACAGACATTTTGATTCCTCAGCCTTCTCACACATTCTCCCTCCGTCTGGGTCTCGCTGTCGACCACTCAGACACAGAGCCGGTTCAGACCTCCATGGGGCCCTAGGCAAAATTCTGCTAAGGGGCCCTCCTAACTGAACCCCAAAAATTTTCAACAGTCGCACCTGACACCCAGTGCTTCCACGCATCCCCCCTTTAAACGTATTGCAGTGTTGGCCTAACTAAGAATAAATTCAGAACAAATCAAATCAAACTAAATGTAACAATCATCAACATGTTAATGTTTGAAAAAACTCACTATTAAATAAATCTCTAGGTAAAGCGACTATTAATTCAGCTCCATCAAATTGGCTGCACTTGTTTTACTTTCACTTCAAATGTAGGTAATTATGTTTATTATTATTTATTATATAATTATTATTTTTAGCACCATTGTCATAATATTTCACAAGTTTTGTTTGATTCTGCATCTATTTGCATGTAGGCTATCCAAGCAAACAAAATTGAATCTTAGTCAATATTTATCCATTGCTTTCCATTTTGTATGTAGATGTACAGTAACTACACTACAACTAAAATTATAGAAGCCAGCAAGACGCACACAGAGACCGGGGTTCACCCAGGGCCCACCGCCCTGTTAATGCAGGTCAAACACGGACTAGTCCCACCCACCCACCCACACACACACCCGGAGAGGAGAGTTACCTGACTGCTGTTCCTGCAGGTCATTGTCAGCTGTTTCTTCCCCCTAATTCCCCGAGGGATAACTCCGCTTCATCGTGGCGTGCTAAACGCTGTCTTGCTAGGCTGTACTGGGAATCCGGGAGGCTACACGTGCGCGACGGACGGTCACGTCGTCAGTTTTTTTTTGTTTTTTTTTACGGGGCCTCTGCTATTTTGCGGGGCCCTACGCAACGTGCGTAGTGTGCGTATTGGGTGAACCGGTACTGCTCAGACATTTTCACACCTCCGCCTGGATCTTTCAGCCGCTGTGTCACAGGTCAGCACGTATGCTGTAAACTCGAACAGCAGCTGTGTGGTTATGTAAGCAGCTCCCAACCTGTCTACAAACCTGCTGACCTCTCGCCATTAGACTCAGATCAGAGGTCAACCAACGCTTCAAAGAAGAATGCAAACCATATTGTTTTTTGATGACGGCGAAAATCAGCACCACCTCTTTCCTCCCGTTTTGTGTAAGTAAAACAGCATCGAGCCACAGTTAACTGACATGTGAGGGCCGGCGTCGCGTCAGGCAGTAGTAGTGCTAACGAATGGAGCATGTCATTGCAGAGAAGCCCACAAAGCAATGGTTAGAGAGCGCCAAAGGGAAACCAGAACTTCCAGGTTCTCTTCCAAAAGCAAGAAAACCTCATTCAGAATTACACTGACATTTGTAAAAATGGTAATAACTGAAAATACAGCTTCAGTGCTGTTGGGTTCATTTCATAGTCACAGATGGGGATAGCAATTTTAGGTAATTTTTTCAGTTTTTCAGTTTCAGTCGGTTATTTTTAAGGCATTTTTTGCCTTTATATGGTAGGACAGTGAAGAGAGACAGGGAAGAAGGGAGAAAAATCTGGGGGGATGACATGCAGTAATCTGTCTCTGATGTGATTTTAATTTTAAAGTTTCAAAAAAAGAAGAAATAATATTTTTTAAAAACAACAACAACAGAGTTCTTCAGTATCTTATATGGGGGCACATGGCATGTCCTCTGCAGCCAAACCCACACTGACTGAGCTGGGCTAAGGCAGCCACCTTTAAAATGTATGACCCCTACAGTATCCTGACTGTATTTACCCAGAAAAATCAACGGCTTCAAAATCTGGACTTAATTCACCTTCATTCATTCACAACTTAAGTTATATTTTCATCAACTGCTTGCAACATATGTGTTTTACAGAGAAAAATAATATGACTAAACCATAAGAATACCGGCCATATGATCCCTTCCAGAAAAACGAGATGACCATGTCAGAGGAAGTGCCTTGCATCAAGGTCGAGAGGAAAAAAAGGTTTGTTTGTGAGATTGATTAATGATGGAGAATGAATGGAGGAAAGGAAAAGTGGATGTGGATGGCGTTTATGGTGTGCGCAGTGTGCAGCAGCAAGTGATGTATACAGTAGCTATAGTAGTCTGTCAGAATCCCAAACACAATTTCCTGCTGGCCTAATCCCCAAACCAGAGCATGTTTGATATCAAAAAAACTGAAAGTAGAGGCAACCTGATCCATTTGTGGCTAGTTCAGGTAGGCTATTGGTGTAGAGGGCCAATGGTCAGCAATATCTGGTCCTCCATCAGCAAACAGGCAAAATTACTTCATGAAATCTTGCACTGGTAATTTTAATCTGGAGCCGCTTCCTCACACAATGATCATTGTTTATCTTATAATCACCTTCAGTTTGTTAATCTTGTTTCTTTGTTTGCAATGGAATATGAAATGTAATACAATGTCATGAACTTCATTAGATGGAAAGATACAGTAGAAAGAAGAAATGCAGAGAGGTTGCACTGAGTTAGGAGAACGTTCTGCATAAAGAGAAGCTAATGACATTGTGATGGTTCTCCCTTGGCGTAATGTTTGGGAGGTCACACGATGCCATCAAGTTTGTGTCATGTTCTGTCATAAACTGTAAAACTGTAAACTGTCTTGTCTGTAACAACATCTACTGCACGTCTGTCCGTCCTGGGTGAGGGATCCCTCCTCTGTTGCTCATCCTGAGGTTTCTCTGATTTTTCCCTGTTAAAGGGTTTTCTATGGAGTTTTTCCTCAGTCGATGCGAGGGTCTAAGTGTGACAGTGGTGGTCCTGTCACTATGGCTCCAGTTGATCATGTGCCCTGGCTACTTGGCCAAGGGGATGTCCCTTTGGCCGACTGGTTAGCGCGCATGACTCCGACCCGGGAGTCTGGGGTTCGAAGCTCGCCCGGGTCCCTCTTCACCTTGCCACATAAGGACAGAGGATGTTGTTACAATGTCATGTGAAGTCCTTTGAGACAAACTGTTTGTGAAAAAGGGCTATACAAATAAAATTGCCTTGCCTTGCCTTGTATTTGACGTGGAAATCTGAGGCTCACGAGCAAAGCTAAATAGCTTCGACTTGGAAAGTGGAAAGAGCCTGGCTCGCTAACATAGCACTGAAGTCAAGTCAATGACAGCTCTCGCTGTTTAGTGCGTCATCCCGGATCATGGGTAACGGGAGGTCTAGTTAGGATTAATTGTACTTTAATGAGTCCAATAGAGGTTGTAGCTACTGACCTCACTGCCAAAAGTCACAGGAATGTTTCGTTCAGTGACCTCAGCAGCCCTAGTGTGAATCACAGAGACTAAACAATGTCCTTCATTTTCCTCAATGTACAAATGGAAACAACTTTTAGAGCTGTAAACGTTACCTTGTTGTCAAAGAGAAGATTGATGTAAGAGATTGGTGAAAGGCTACATAAATCAAAAGCAGCCTAAGTCTATTGACAGATGAAATGAACATTTGCCACCTGCGTGTTCTTATCTTGAGCTGCTGTTAATCTGAGGGGGGGCGGGGGGGTCTGTCATGAGCTACAGGTATGTGAGGACATGCAGCTGTTGTCTTCCCCTTCTTTTCCTCAGTGGGGTGTGGCAGCAGTGCTGGCACATTGTGTCCTCACGACAGAAAAAACAAAACAAAAACAAAAGTTTGAGTCTAAAACCACTCCATACTTAGTGCCTGTACTGAATATCTCCCGATGAGCGGTGTACTTTTCTCCCCCCGTGAAATTTCCCTCATGGTGATGTCAGAAATATAGCGAAGTGAACAGCGAGCAGATCCGGTCTCTGGTCTAGCCAGGATGTCATTATAAGATACCAGCGTCACCACAGGCTATTTTTAACTCTGTCCTTTCCCAATTACACCACAGTCACAGCAAGCCAGCCACGCTGTATATGTGTCTGTTTGTGTACAACTGTGACCCTGGAGTCTGGTTGGTTATGTATTTGAGGTGGGGTGAGGGGGGGCCGTCTAGCAGCTCATCTCAGAAACATCTGAGACGTGTGCTATTGATTACAGGCCCTGTCAGAGCTTATTCAAACAGTGCTGCAGTGGAAAGCTCTCATCCCTGAGATGCTGTGAGCTTAAGGAGCTCTGAATGTGGAGGTATGGCCAGGGTGACCGTCCTGTGTGACCCTGCTGACTGTAAACACACTCCAGGCCTAATCTTCTGGGCCTCCTGAAGCTCCACAGCAAACAGGACCTCTGACATAGGAGCTGTGTGGAGGAAATAATGAGTTGACCATGGTGGACATACGGTACCAAGTACATCTGAATCAGAAAGGCTATCTGTGTTATATAAAGGAACTTAACAGTTTTTCATATGTCATTTACCACAAATCACATTTACTTCACATCACATTCAACCATTTGAGAAATCAGGCTGCACAATGTTAGAAAACAATAAAGTGTATAAAAGTGGCTTCCTAGAACATCATATTGGTGGGGCTTACACTGCAAAAACTCAAAATCTGACCAAGCATATTTGACTTTCTTGTCAGAATGTAATATCTAGTCAAAACAAATCATCATTCATTATACTATACTTATATACAATACAATTCATCACATTAAAAGCAACTTTTAGATACTTTTTACTTCTTTCAATCATATTTTCACTTGAAATAAGTAGAAAAATCTGATAGTGGAGCAAGTTTTTCTTCCTTATTACGAGCACAAAAAACTTCCTTTCACTGGCAGATTTTTCTTCTTGTTTCAAGTGAAAATGATCTAAAAACAAGTGAATTTTTAGGTGAATCGTCTTAATTTAAGTGGAAAGAGATGAGTTTTGACTAAAATTGAGACATTTTGACAAGAAATAAAACAAATATTCTTTTTTTTGTTTTTGCAGTGTAAGGCCAGTTGATCTGGCTTGGGCCTGGTATGGGTGTTTTTGGTCTGTTTGTTTATTTGTTTCTGTTGACTGCTGATTTTACTTAGGTTGAAATCATGATTATGAATTTTATTTTCTACTTTCAATATGAATCACAATATGGAAAATGCAGGGGTCATCACAGGTAAAATGTTCATTTTTGACCTTGAAAAACTGTTTGATTTTAAATAATATCAAGACCCACTAGAAGGTTTCAAGCACATGATTAGAGTAGGCTGGCTGAACAGTCACAGACATGCTTCAGCTGATTGTGACTTAATTATCTAACGAAGAAACACAAAAAAAAACTGCACACAACACAACTCACACTGTACAGTAAGTGAGGCAGGACTTGTGTAGCAGGCGTATCAGAGGCTGGGGGGCTGCCCACCACTCTCCCCTCTATGCTGACAGGTCCTCAGCAGCACTCAGTGCCACAACTAACACTCGTGTCAGATTGGAATCTTTGATCTTACATAACCTCCTTCAATTCTGCAGCCACCACCTCCACTGCAGAGCTCAGTACAGATAAAAGCTTTTGTCTCTGAACAAAGCCAAAGCACCACATGTGTCAGCAACACTCATTTGTTTAGAATTCCTCCTTTTTTAAATCCTTTTTACATCAATACCAAGAAAAGCCCGGACAGGCTTAATGACCTACAGCACGGAGAAGGAAAAAGTCAGTTGCCAGGGAATTGTGTTTGTATAGACTGTGGGTTCCGCTCAAGGGAAGCTATGGGTGGCAGGAGGAGGAGGAGAGAGGTGAGAGGATGTGGGAAGGACAGTAGTGGCTTGGCACGAGTCACTGTGGGTGAGCGTTGGCCCTTGTTGCTTGGCTGATTGAGGACATCATGCTATAGTGTCTTGCATCGGAGGGTTTTTATAGAGTGAGAGTGAAAGAGGGAGAGAGTGATCATTATGGCCAGTACCGGTTCACTGGAATAGCATAAAACTTAGAGGCCCCGCGGGAGAAAGGACGTGACCGTCTGTCTCTTCTCAGTGGCAGAATGAAGCAGTTATCCCTCGGGGAATGAAAAGAGGAAGAAAAAACAACATGAAAATGAACTGAACAGCAGTCAGTTGTTTTTCTCTTTCTTGCTGGCTTCTATAATTTTAGTTGTAGGCTAATTCATTTGAAAAACAGATAAATGCATTTTGAACAAGCTGATGCTTTTGAATGATTCTTTGTAGTGTTGTTTTCAATTTTTTTTTTTTTTTTTTTTTTTTATGTTTTGTTACTCAAATCCTTTGTCAAAGCCACAGCTGATTTGACTGTTATCATTTAAACAATAATTAAAAATTGTTTCGAAATATTTTAAAAACGGAATTATCTGCTTTTGCAAATGAACTCTTCTCTATAGAAAACGGAAAGTAATGGATAAATATTGATATAATTTTGTTTGGCCATTTGGATAAAAATATAGATGCAGATATCTTAGTGAATAAATACAACCTGTGAAATATTATGACAATGATGCTAAATAAATAATAATATAAACAATCACCTACATAGTATTATGAAAGTAAGCGCAGCCGATTTGATGGAGCATCAACCATGATGTTCAAATATCATATGAGTGGGTCAAGACTTAGCAGAATTTTGCCTAGGGCCCCATGAAGGTCTGAACACAATAGCATAATTAGGCCATCAGTGTGTAGGAGTGTTGTTTTTCTCTTTCTCAGGGGAATATGACAGTACAGCAACCAGGTGCATTTATGTAACACTGAAGTACTGGTACATTTTTTTGGCACTTGGCTTATCTAAGACATGGGTGGCCATTTGAAAAGTGTGTGTCACCTACAATGGGTCCATTATGGTAAATGTATGTTCAATAGACTACAAGAGCCACAAGCAGGCCACTGTTTGCGAATCAGCAGCCAAACATGGCTTTATAGCAAATATCAGATTCCGACACTCATGAAGCCTGAGATGACTCAGGGGAGGGTAAGGCCGGGGTCAGGTTAAGTATCATAGGATTCGTGCGGTCACATGGATAAGCATACATGTAGGTTGTGGTTACACAGAAACACGTACTGACGACGAGAGACTGGATGTCACTATTCCCAATGTCTACTCCTGCATATTAGAAAACTGATGTTAACCATCGTTGAAACCCGTCATGTCATTTCAAATTTGCACATTAAAGGGATTGTTCAGTGTTTTGGCAAATTGGCCCATTGCCATAATCCCTATAGTTTTAGGAGTAGATTTGTTACCTTTAATTGTCGGTGCAAGCTATTTTAGAACAGCAGAGCAGAGCCATGAGCTGCTCAGATACGCTACGGAGGCTCATGGGATTACTTGGTTTCCCTTATCAAACCCATGAAATACAAAATCCAACAACTCCAAAATGCTCTTGTGGACAAGTTGTGACCTCCACATTCACCACACTATGAGATAATAACGGAACGTTAGGAGGCACGTTCCCGTCAGGAGCAGTTTTTCGGCAAGAAGTCTCTGCATTTGCCTCGAAAACAACTCTGTCTCATAACATTCAGTGCCTAATCCGCATGCTTCTGATGATGTGGCGCTTGCAATGTAATGGTTCACACCCTGCCCTCCTACAAACCCTGTTCTTCCATTCTTCCTCATGAAAGTTACTTTCTAGAGAAGAAAAGGCCCTTTTAAACCGCTTCTAGGGTGGAGTCAAAAATCTAAGAGATATCTCAATACCTAGGCAACCTAACCACTACAACCTTTAGAAAATTGGGTGAATTGACCCTTTGAGTTTATTTTACTGCGAAAACCCAAATATCTTACAGTGATGTTAATGGCTCATGGTATATTAAAAGTTTTTTTGTCCCCCTGTTAAATGCAGGAAACATTTTATCAACAACGATCTAACAAAAATTAACATGTCCTGATTGAAATTAGCCCACTAAGTAAACACCAGACTGATGGAGTAGCCTAATCATCACATCTCGACAAGAGAATGTGGATGTGATAGCGATAAATATACTTCAAGGCTGTGTTCAGGAAGTAGGAAGTGAACACTTAGTACGGCTGCGAAAGGCAAATTGATTTTCTCCTCGGAACAAAAGCATAATCAGACTGTTTCCAGATTTAGTGCTCCAGCGTTTCCGTTAACAAAGAGCAGATTAAATGCTTACAACCGCACATATGCGCACTCACACGTGTGCGCATACGCGTTAACACACACACTGTGAGCTAATTGCATGCATGCCCTTGTGTGTGTTCACACTCACTCTCGTACACACACACACACACACTCTGCTGTTCTTTACCATCAGCTTGACTTGATTAGCTGTTGCGGTGTGTGCAACCGCTCTGCTGATGAAAGACAAGGAGCTGGATCTGTCACTGCCGCATGGGCATTAAAAGCACGACAGTTTACACAACAATGGAGCACTAAAGTTGGCCTTCATTAGAGGGATTAGAGGCCTAATCTAAAACACTGTTCAAGCCTCTCATCCCAAACCCTAAACAGCCTCTCTAGGGGGGCCCTTCCCTCCTACACCAACCATAACATCTCAGACTTCAAACACTCCATCTGTAACCCCAACCTCTGGGTGCTATTCCCTCTCTCATCGACCCCTATCTCAGAGCGAAGGGTTGCAGAGGGTGATGGACCCCATGTGATGGCGCAGCTGTGGAATGATTTATTGCTGGGTTAATTATTGGGTGAGAGGGAATTGTACCCACAGGTCGCGAGCTCCAGCCTGATTGCTGGTTCACCTGCTATCAGATTGTAGCGTACAGTTCATTAGCTTCTTAATGGGGCTCATGCCTTCTTCCCCCCCTCCCTCTCTCCTCACCTTCTCTCTGTACAACATAGGGCCATGGAAGAAAAAGGTCAGAGTTCAGGCAATAGAGGGCGTGTTGCTCTATTGCAGTAATTAAAGGTCATTTGTTCTGAGGACTTCCTGTGCTGACCAGCTGCACAGTGTCTGTCCACTATAAAGCTATATGGAGGGAAGCAGCGCTCTGATGACTGTGACCCTGAGTCATTTGTCACTACACAAATAAATGCTGGTGGCTGTTGAAGAAAAACAGTTGAAATTCTGAAACATTTGCAAAATTTCAAAACTTCAGGAGCTCATGAGTGGTTACTGTATGTGTGGCACTGATTTCTTTTCTCTTTTTTTTTTTTTCTTAAAAAGGGTTGTGGAGCAGGTTAAACCATCCATTAAAGGCTGCTTGCATCCAGGCAAGCAGAGCAATTGATTTATCTGAACTGTTTCATGATGTGTTTATTTTCTCACAGAATGTAGGCTATTTGTGTATATATTTGAGCTTATAGCTGTGTTTCTGTCTTGTGGAGTACTTCTGGTACTTTTGGGTTACTTGTGGGTTTTGGGTTGTGTCCCAAATTACTCACTTATTCATTATTCCAATTAATAAATGCCAGAGACTCATATTTTCTCCACACTCACTGTACTGGGAAAGGGCTATTTCACAAAGTTGTGGAATACAGGGACCATATGGCTTTTGAAATGAAATTTATGATAAATCAATTAATAAATGCTTTCAGAGAATACTCTGGATATTTTCTCCACACCAATTGTCAGAGCAATGTATAATGGTAAATCCTGTTGAATGTGATGTAGAAATCGCGAGGTAAACAGTGAGAAGCAAGTTTGTGACTTGTACATTGGGCCTATTTATTTTCATTTTGTTTCATGACTTTTATTTGAATTGCAATAGAAACAAAGCATTGTGAATGTTCATACTAATTACTGAGTCCAAATACTATAAGTCTCAAGTTTATACATGAAAGCAATCAAGTTGCTGGCACAAAAACAAGATTTAATGACAAAGTGGAACATTGAATGAAATGGAATGACAGAATGCTTTAAAGAGACAGCTACCAGCCTGCCATGGATTCACTAATGTAAAACAGGACACACTATCTTCTGAGACCATCTTGGGCCTGTATTGCTAGATATTTGTGAAAACTTTAATGTGTTCTGGACAGCTTGATCACCTTGGTTTGCTAGCTGTTTGTGAAAACTGTGTTCTGTTGAAGGAATGATACTGTTGGCTGGATTTTAAAACAACAAAATACCTCCTAACTCCATTGTATTGTTGTAGCCACAGAAACTTCAGGGACAAATATCTCAATATCTACGACCATAAAACCAAAACGATTAACGTGGTTTGTGATTTGAATAATTTATCCCTTTAACACAAAGGAATACAGTGTGAGGACAAAATACAGGAAGACAGCTGTGACAGGCTGAGAATCACACTGAGTGGTGCAGACACTGAGTTGGTATATTCAGTCCTGGGACACAAATTTGAATGAACGGCAATCTTCTGTCTCCTGATATTAACTATAATCAGCAATCAACCTACATTGCAATTCAGGACCTTATAAAAACACATCTCAGAATGGAATCTAATACTTTTTGATTTTTTTCTTTAGCCCATCTTGAAATGTAATTAAAGTAAACGGCTGGGTTTTAGGGTAGAGAAAAAAAACAAACAGATAAAGAATCTGCATTCCCTTCTGCTCATTAGTCTAAAAATGAGCCAAGGAAGAAATTAATGTCAACTTTAATTCCAGGTTTTTAACACATTAAAAATCTGGACCAGACTGTGGAACCTAAGAGCGGGAGGTGGAGATGGAGGTGACCATGCACATGATGGAAACTCAGCTGCCACATATTTAACTGTGTGATTGGATTGGGTTTGGCATACTTCTCATAACAACACCCTTGAATGTATACCTTTTTATTATTTCCCATAATGTGGGTGTTGGCGGAAGCACACAGAAAAAAAGGTATTCCTCTAAAACCGTGTGAGCTGTGAAGTAATCACCCAAATACGTCCTTGTTAGCCCTGAGTCCAGTTGACACTCACTGGGCTTTTACCCAAGCTAAAAATATGTCTCCTTTTCTTTCATCTCTCCTCCCTTTCATTCTGCATGTGAGAGCTTTACTGGGTGCTGCTGGTCCGTGGCCTAACTGAGGCCTAAAGCACCCCTCCTGTAAAGTGGTGGGATGCCAAACATCCTCTGATTTACAGCTTGGAGCACACGCTATTCCTTTGCTCCTATGGGCTATAAAAGGCAAATGAGAGCGAGATGTCCAGATCCCACTTGCTATATTAACCTACATTCTTTCCAATAGAGTAGAGCGGCTGCATGAACTGACTATAACCACATGCTGCAAAGAGCCAAACCTTCCAGGCCCCAACAGAGAGCTCACGTGAAGGGCAGATGGAGGGCTGGGATAGTGGTCAGATAAAATCAGCTGCTGACCTGCTCTTGCATACTGTATATAGACCAGTCAATAACATTCCTTCTCTTCTACACAACACTGGCTCCACAGCCTTGTCTGGCCCCAAATCATATTAAATATTTCCTCAGGTATCTAAGGTGGAACCACCTGGGGGACCTGAATGACAAGCATCTAAAGGAAGAATGTATTAAATATGAACATGACTGGACGTCTAATCTGTGAGGCTGTACAGCACAGTAGCGCTTTGAGGCAGCTCCTCCATTCACTCATGGATTCTTTTCTTGAGCCATTACAGTATGTTAAGCCAGGGAATATTTAGGATATAGGGTACTTCATTAAAGGTTGCTAAATGACAGAAATGATATAAAATGGGCAAAGGTCATAACAAAGGCATATTCTTGTGGTATCTGTTGCCGAATGGAGTTTCTCACTGGGAGCAGGTGGTGGCTGTTGCTGCCTGACAAAAACTCTGGTCATTGTTAAGTTAACAAGACAAGAGTTTGTAATACACCCACCTTCTGAGAAGAGGGTGTATTATTGTGAGTCACAGTGACAGGCCAGGGCTAGCTGCAAACTTTAAGATGTGGTAGAGACAAGATTGTAACTTTGCCATTGTTTTCCCATGCTGGACACTCTAGGTGAGTAAAGGTGTTCCTCTAAGTAAACAGTTTTTATTGTAATAGCACCTTTAAAATAGTTCAAATCAAACCTTATGTTTTCTCTTTCAGTTCAACTCTTTATTCAATAGCTGCTAAAGGTTTTACTCAAAACCAATCAATAAACCTACAGGTGGTTCTCAAGGAGGACCAAAGTCATCAGGACACATCATTTGGGAACCATGAGTGTGTTCAGAATTCAGACAACAGATGTTAAGATCATTCATAGGACTGAGGGAACAAGTCAAGGGATCACCAAAGTCAGTAGGCGTCATCGTCAGGGGGACATTTCAGTCTGGTCTGAGATGTTTCAGTTAGGTCCAGTGGTGGAATGACTGGCTGGTTGGCACTGATACTGTACCCATACAAAAATCTACCCGATTGGGGAAATAGAAAAGAGGATGTTTCTATCAGGTTCCTGTAATGCTTTGAAGTACTGTACAGCGATCGCTGTGAACAGGCCCCTGTTGAAGATGCTGCCAGGACCCTTGACTGCCTTCACCCCACCCTCTCAGGATTAGCTTTGCTATGATTTAGTGCTGTTTCTCACTGGCCTCTGGAATGCGACGGATGACGGATCTATTTTCCTACATTGTTTCACCTGCTCTAAATGGAACCACATGCTGCACAGGACCGCCTCTCCTTTGTCTGTAATTGGAAGCACATGCACAGTGAAGCCAAGACTAAAGCTGAGCCGCCACAACCAACAAGCCGAGCCCCCCCCCTCTACCCCGCTCCCCACCTCCCTTCGTTCTCCTGGGTCTGGGGTGCCACATTTTGGTTGGGGCCAAGTGGGAGGCCACAGTGTAGAGTCTGAGAGAATTTATTGAACCAAATGACCTGGCGATACATGTCAAATTCAGTTCAATGTGATGACTGTATCATGTGTCCTGCGAGTCTTTCAAGCCCTCGGACTGGAATTTGAGTGACAGTTGGGAGTCTGTGGAGGATGGTGGCCTTGACATTGAGTCTGACATGCTTTGAGAACTCAAGCAGCACTGTACTGTTCATTCGCCACGGTCTGTGATGTCTGGATGGGACAGGCCATGGACGCAGGGCAGAGAGCTCACCAAATCTTACATCACTGCTTTGTACCAGAGTAAGATTGCATAAGAGAAGGATGTTTGATATTTATTAACCTCATCAGTCACGTTCATTTAACACGTCTGTCAGTGATGTATGGGAAGAATCAGTTAGTGATATCCAGAGGGAAAGAACCGGAACTCTCTATCGTCGTCAACATAGTGCAAGGCATGCTGGTAGGCCCAAAGCCAGGTTTTTCTTTTCTTTTCTTTTCTTTTTTTTGGAAATATAGATTATAGGTCCAAGTTCTTCCTCTTCCAAAATGATATGTCCAGACACGAGATAAAGTCTCAACATTCCTGTAAGCTTTGGGATTTTTCTAATGTTATCAATTACATGAACTCCTCGATCATATTTTGAGTTTGATTTTCCAACATGTGGCTCTGAATGCTTACTGTACTTTTGTTGACCCCTGAAGTGTCACATTTAAAGACTTCCTCCACTCATGCTTTGCTTGTTGTTACTTTGCTTGGATGCTTAAGCTCAAGCTCGAATGTTGTGTTGTTTGACACTTAGAAGATTGTTTTCACATTCATCTGCTAAGGTAGGAAAGTTTCTCTTTGCTCACCTGAATATCTTGTGACTTGATTTCCAATTTGGAAACCAATCATGATCTTATATGTGTGATGCGAGGACTAAAAATACCAGACACAAAATTCTATTCCAAAGTGTTTTTACGAACCCTTTTTTTCATATGTCTATATCCATAAACTCCCCTGGGGTTACTAAAGCTCCCTAAATTCAAGTAATTCAAAAACAATCCATAGGACTTGACCTTGGTATAGCAGCAGGCCTGCATGTTGGATTGTCAACAAAACGGTGAAATTGATCATCAGTGAGTGGCTTCCAGGTCCTCCAGGCCAATTTGGAACATGAGATGAGAATGAGAGGCATGCACAATAGAAATACCGTTTAATGAAGTCAGTCAGGGGTAGGTATGTCTGTAAATATTTTTGTAAATTCACTTGGCAGATAAGCCCTTCTTTTCTCCCTTTTCTCAGTAGACGGCTAAAAGGCCAGATAAGTCATTACTGAAAATATTGGGCATGGAAAACACCCATTTTCAGGTTTCAGCCTCATTATTGTGAAAACCATAAAGCGGTATCCTTGATTGAGCCTGACACTGGCTGTAAACTCATCAGGGTGGGCGCACGGGGGCCTCTAAGTGCCCTGATTACCATGGAAAAGCTGGCAACTTTTTTTCCACCAAAACAGTGATTAGCACCCTGTTACAGTTATTGGGTTTGATTAGCATCTCTGGCGCCAAATATTAGTGCAACACTTTGGCTTCATGAGTGAACTGGAGATGACTGTGAGAGCTGTTGGCCGACTCTAACTATTTTATCACTATGTTGACCTTACAGCAGTTGCTGCGGCCTTGGGGGCAGAAGAAGGGCATGCTTCCCTTTGGTCATAGTGATGAGAGAGTTTGGATATCAACCAAACATGGTGTCCTGAAGCTACAAGCTTTGGCTGTACTACAGTGACATCTACTGGAAAGAAGTGGAACTACAGGTGCATCTTTTTTTTAAACGTTGGACACATTTGACATTGGACAGTCTATCAACCTGCAAGAGTAATCTAATTAATCTCAGTCTAATCTAATTTTTAAAAAGTCTGTTTTGTATTCTATGCTGCATTTTATTGGGTACCACACAATAAAATTGTTACTCCTAAAGCCTGGATGATGAAGGTTAATATTCTTTTATCAAGACAAACATTTAGATAAGCTTTTACTTTTCCCAGTTTTTTGGTGCATGTTTTTATTTGAAATTTTGTGCTCAAAATATGAAATTCTGTACATGTGAATATAATGTCTCCAATTAGGTCCAAAGGATGTCTTGTTGTGTCTACAGTGTGTAATCTCATGTGTGATATACATGCTATGACACCTGAGATAATGAGACATGAGATAAACCTAATTCACTACATGAAATTAAGTAAGTTCTTCTTTTTTTCCTGTCTTTCTGTAATCATACATTTGAATGAGTGAATGAGCTTTAAGGAGAAGTAACAACAGAGAGAGGTGCAGTTCGAACATCAGTTGACTAGATTTCAGCAGGAGAAAGAGCAGCTGTGGTGTCGTGTTGGGCCAGATGCTCAGATGATCTGATTAGGAGCATGTTCTCAATCACGTAGCTCTCACACATCACACACATACACACACAAAGAGAGAAAGCAAGATTTTTATCAGAGTCAAAGACCACCACTTGTGTTCACCTCACCATGGAGTAGTTTGGCGGATGTGATAGAAACTTTGTTTTTTTTTAAGGATCAATGCTAAGTCAGTGGCCTAGTTTGCATTTACTGAACATGCTGTTGAGTGGGATATCACAATCTGCAATACTTGATTACACAACATGTCATGTGACTCTACAATAATGTTAAAATGGGAATTTTTATAGCTCCAACATCTGCAGAGAAAAAGGAGAGAGACTATATGTCTCCATAAGAAATGCTTTACGGACAAATAAACTAATAGAATTTAAAGAGTGTAGTGGACACTATTATGGACATAATTCACCACACCATGTTCTCAATCAGCTTTGTGGGTATTTTGCTGTGATTAGTGTGTGTTCTGCACGTAAGGTTTAATGTGTTACCTGGCTTGAGTATTAGTGACGCGGCTCCTTTAATTACGCCGACTCGGCTAAGGAAGTGTACCGTCAGCGCCGTTGTTGTTGTGATAACTATTCTGAGCGATTGAATAAATGACACGCCGTTGCGTTGTCAAAGTGAGAAATTGATTCTTCCTTTCGGACATCACAATTTCCACACTGGTGACCCCGACGTTTGTCTGCTGGACGCATTCCAGAGACACACCGAACAACTATGGCGACGCATGCTGTGACTCTGAAGCTCCCGGAGTTCTGGGAATCGTCGGCTTCTGCTTGGTTCGCACAGACGGAGGCGCAGTTCGCACTGCGGGATATAACCGCGGACACCACCAAGTACTACTATGTAGTGTCGGCCCTCGGCAGCTCGACAGCGACGAGAGTGGTTAGTATCCTGAAAAACCCCCCTGCTGTGGATAAATACACTACGCTCAAGACTCACCTGTTGAAAACTTTTGAACTTTCTGATGCTGAGAGGGCTAGCCGGCTTTTTTCACTGCAAGGCTTGGGTGATAGCAAACCCTCAGAACTTATGGACAGAATGTTGGAGCTGCTCGGGGAGCACAGGCCTGGTTTTCTCTTCACCCAGCTTTTCTTGCGTCAACTCCCTCCTCAGGTGCGGGCTGCGTTAGCCAACACTACCATCACCGACTGCCGCGAACTGGCAGAGGAGGCTGACAAATTTTTTCTGGCCGTTCAACACCCTGGAATAACTGCTGCTGTGCTTAACCCTGCTTATGCTGTTATGACCGACCTGTCCCATGCCTGTCCTGCCGCCTCCTCTCTCCCAGCTGACTCAGCGCTCACAGCGGCGGCTACAGTTTCGCCCCGGCCACGTTCTGACTCCGGCCTATGCTTTTACCATGCGAAATTCGGCTCTAGGGCCAAGCAATGCCGACCACCTTGCGCTTTCAGGGGGGCGGGAAACGCCAAAGCCGGCGCTCAGTAGTGGCCTTGAGCGTCGGCTGCACTGGCAGGCTGCTGTTCATCCAGGACACCATCTCCGGACGCCGTTTCCTGTGTGACACGGGCGCGCAGAGGAGCATTCTGCCCGCATCGACACTTGACATCCTGGCCAATGGTTCGGGCCCCCCCCTGGAGGCGGCCAACGGCACCCCCATACGCACGTATGGCACGCGACACGTGGAGCTGTGTTTCGGTGGTCAGCGGTTCAACTGGGACTTTATCACGGCCAAGGTGGCGGTCCCCCTCCTGGGCGCGGATTTCTTGTGCGCTTACGGGCTGCTGGTGGATGTCAAAAACCGTCGCTTAATGGACGCCACCACATTTTCTTCATACAACTGCACTCTCAGCGATGTAGACTCCATCAGACTGTCTAGTGTGCTCTCACAGGCTGACGAGTTTCATCGCCTGCTGGCGGAGTTTCCAGCACTCACGCAGCCCACCTTTTCATCGTCTACGGTCAAGCACGGGGTGGAGCACCACATCGCCACCACTGGCCCGCCTGTCCACGCCCGGGCACGACGCCTAGACCCAGCTAAGCTAGCTATTGCCAGGGCTGAGTTCGACAGCATGGAGCGCCTTGGCATCATCCGCCGCTCCAACAGCCCGTGGGCTTCGCCCCTCCACATGGTTCCTAAGCCCGCCGGCGGGTGGCGCCCCTGTGGTGATTACCGCAGGCTCAACGACGCTACGACGCCAGATCGCTATCCGGTGCCTCACATCCAGGATTTTTCAACACACCTGGCGGGTAAGGTCATCTTTTCCAAGGTGGACCTCGTCCGGGGATACCACCAGGTTCCTGTGCATCCGCGTGATGTTCCCAAAACAGCGGTGATCACCCCTTTTGGACTGTTCGAGTTCCTGAGGACGCCTTTTGGCCTTAAAAATGCCGCCCAATCCTTCCAGCGCCTCATGGACTCTGTACTGCGTGATCTACCTTTCCTGTTCGTCTACCTGGATGACATCCTGTTGGCCAGCACTTCCAGAACCGAGCACCTGGCACACCTGCGCATCCTTTTTGAGCGTCTCAGCCAGCACGGTCTCATCATCAACCCAGCTAAGTGCCAGTTCGGATTGACCGCCATCGACTTCCTGGGACATCACATCACCAAGGATGGGGCCCGCCCACTCCCTTCTAAGGTTGATGCGATCTCAACCTTCCCACGGCCCGCCACGGTGCGTTCCCTGCAGGAGTTCCTGGGAATGGTGAATTTTTACCACCGCTTCATTCCCGGCGCTGCTGCAATCATGCGCCCCCTCCATGAGGCTTTAAAGGGGAAGGCACCTAAACATCCAGTGGATTGGTCCGCGGCGAGGGAGAAAGCATTCACAGACGTGAAGACTGCTTTGGCCAAAGCGACCATGCTGGCACACCCAGCGCCTGATGCACCCATTGCCATCACCACGGACGCTTCCGACTATGCGGTCGGTGGTGTGCATGAACAGTGGGTGGATGGTGCCTGGCAACCGCTCGCTTTCTTCAGCCGCCAGCTACGCCCGCCTGAACGGAAATACAGCACTTTTGATCGGGAACTGCTGGCGCTTCACCTGGCCGTCCGTCATTTCCGTTCGCTGCTGGAGGGCCGACAGTTTACAGCTTACGTCGACCACAAACCCCTGACTTTCGCCATGGCTAAGGTGTCCGAGCCGTGGTCTGCCCGCCAACAGCGACAACTCTCCTACATATCAGAGTTCACCACGGACATACAACACGTTGCAGGCAAAACCAACCTGGTGGCAGACTGCCTCTCCCGCGCTGTGGTGGGAGCCGTTCAGCTACACTCACATGGCGGCCGATCAGGCCGCTGACCCGGACGTGCAGGCACTCAGGACCGCTTCCACTGGGCTGCAGTTATCTGAGGTCGCTGTGGGCAATGGCGGCACCATGCTGCTGTGTGACGTCTCTACTGGACAGCCGCGACCCATCGTTCCCACAACATGGAGACGGCGTGTGTTTGAGGCTGTGCACAACCTTTCCCACCCGGGTAGGAAACCGTCTCAGAGGTTGGTGGCAGCTAAGTTTGTCTGGCATGGTCTGAAGAAGAATGTGAGGGACTGGGCAGACTCCTGTCTGGAGTGTCAACGCTCGAAGGTTCACCGCCACACCAAGGCTCCCCTGGCGCATTTCCCGGTGCCGGAGCGGAGATTCGACCATGTCAATGTTGATCTGGTGGGACCCCTTCCCTCCTCACTGGGGTTCACTTACCTCCTCACTATGGTCGATAGAACCACACGTTGGCCGGAGGCCGTCCCATTGACATCGGGGACTACTGCGGAGATGGCTCGGGCATTCATCGGGACCTGGGTCGCCCGGTTTGGCACCCCATCCGACCTGTCTTCGGACCGGGGCTCACAGTTTACCTCTGAGCTCTGGAACGCCATTGCGACCAGCCTGGGTGTGAAACTTCACCGGACCACCGCCTATCACCCCCAGGCGAACGGGCTCTGCGAACGTTTTCATCGGGCTATGAAGGCCTCTCTTCGCGCCAGCCTCAAGGATGGTGGCTGGGTCGACAGACTCCCGTGGGTCATGCTGGGCCTGAGGACGGCCCCGAAGGAGGACCTGCGGGCCTCATCAGCGGAGCTGGTGTATGGCCAGCCGTTGCGAGTTCCAGGGGATTTCATTCCAGACTCCACTACTCCTTGGTCCTTGGCCCAGCAGCGGACTGTGTTTCAGGATAAGGCGAGGCTTTTCGCGCCTGTACCGACTTCACGCCACAGTCTCCCACACTCCTACACTCCCCCGAGTCTACCATCAGCAGAATACGTCTTCATTCGTCATGACGCACACCGGGGGCCACTACAGCCTCCTTACGATGGACCATTCCACGTTCTGGAAACCGGAGAAAAGCACTTTGTGGTGGACATTGGCGGTAAGGCGGAACTCATTTCGGTGGACCGCCTTAAGCCAGCTCATCTGGATGTGGACAAACCGGTTGGGCTGGCTCAACCTCCAAGACGGGGACGTCCTCCGGCTCGGCCCCGGTCCCCAAGCGTGGCACGCCGCCATTGTTCCTCCCACCTTCCTGCCTCTGAGGCGCCACCCCACGCAGGTGGCTCAACCCGCGCTCCAGTGCGGCGGAGTCGCTGCGGCCGGGTTATTCGCCCACCTCCTCGCTGACTGTTCTTTTTCTGTGTTATGGTGAATTCTGGGGGGACGTATGTAGTGGACACTATTATGGACATAATTCACCACACCATGTTCTCAATCAGCTTTGTGGGTATCTTGCTGTGATTAGTGTGTGTTCTGCACGTAAGGTTTAATGTGTTACCTGGCTTGAGTATTAGTGACGCGGCTCCTTTAATTACGCCGACTCGGCTAAGGAAGTGTACCGTCAGCGCCGTTGTTGTTGTCATAACTATTCTGAGCGATTGAATAAATGACACGCCGTTGCGTTGTCAAAGTGAGAAATTGATTCTTCCTTTCGGACATCACAATTTCCACAAGAGCGATATTTTTTGTTCTGAGATTTTTCAGTTTTCTCCAGTTACAGTAAGTATCAGCTCCATAATGACATGAGTGAGGTTTATGTGCAAAGGTGGCGATATGTGATTATAAAGACAAATAACATGTCTCTCATCATACAACAGGTTTTTCCTGATAGTGTAAGAGCATATATAGGGTGGATATGGTACTGTAAGTCAAACCCATACAGTCCTCTGTCCCTTGGTGACTTGTTAGAGATTATGTTGCCCAGTACCACAGCCTACGGTATATTGTTCACTATTCTTAGTTACTGTACCTGCTGCATAATGTGATGTGGGATCAGTGGAGCAGCTCAAACGGCTGCTGTGGGATGGAGGAGGCGAGTTCGACCTGCTCCTCCCTCGCTCTCCTGCATGCACTCCCAGCGTAGTCAATTACTGAGATGGAGCTGCGTGATTGATCATGTTGCAAGAGGGCTGCACAAAGGCCCTCAGTTCAATAATGACAAATGTTCTCCCCGGCAATCCTCACTTGATTTTGTCAGGGAGTCTGTCTATAACACTCGCTAAGAACACATGTAATCCCTCAAGTTTCAGGCTCATCGATTACAGAGGGTAGATACATTTCAACAAAGACCACAATCAATAACCACAGCTGTGCGCAGACAATATAAAAGTCTTTAATCATAAATAATTGAATCAGAGGATCATGGATGAATTGCACAGAGGCAGTTTGCTTTCCCTCCTCATGTCAGCATCAGTGATAAATTAGGTGATTGAACAGTGTGTTAAGGAAGGAGTGTGTGGACATTTGTGATGGGCAGGAATGTGTAAGTGACAATTCAAGAGTCCACGTGGATGAGAAGACAGAACATGTGTTGGAAAAGACAGAAACTGTAAAATTGTGATTTTCAATGTGAAATATCACCGAACAACCCAAATCACCCCCGTCATTGCTTCTTTAATCACAACTTCACACACCAATCAGCAGAATAAAGAGCCACCGGCAGATTTTAATGACCGTTCCAGGGTCTTCCTGGATCATTAAAACCATGTGGATCTTTAAAACAATTCAGAGCTGCTTGTCCATGAGTAGTTTCGGAAAATTTTCAGCATGTGGCACAAAACCTGAAAGATCTCAAATTTCCAAACATCAAAGCAGTGAAGAGAAATAATGTTGATTTGAACATGAAGCACAGTAGTTAGTCAGCATAGCTTAGTGTAAAGACAGGAGGCAGGGAGAATTGCTGATCAGTCCAAACTGGTAAAAGATGTGCCTGCTCTAGAGAGCTCACTAATCAACAGGCTATCTGTTTTGTTTCACATACAAAAAAAAAGGAACTGTGTGAGGTGTTACCAGGCAACCAGAACATCGTATGATGAGTCCATTCGAGTTGCAGATCTTTTAACTTTGGACACAGGCGGGGTAGCTGTTTGCCTCTGACTTAGGTCCTAGGGCTATGCTAGCCTAACCAGATGCTAACTGAGGCCTCTTAATATACAAACATGAGAGTCATACATAGTCGACCTCTAATCACATTTAACCGAACTGTCAAAATACTGTATTCCTTAGCTTACGTCTTGATCACATCCTCATTCTTACTACATTCAAACACCCTGCTGTGCTGCAGCTTTAGCTCCTAATGCACCGCAGCAGCGTTTCAATGTAGAGAGGAGTTCACTTCAGACTGTATCCATCCACATTCTGCTCCCTTGTCCCTGTAAGACTAATTGAATAGGGCAAAGGCAGTGACATTCATTATATACAGCGGGACCGACCATAAAGGGCAGAAGAGGGGCTGATAAAAGAGGGAGAGACAGGTGGCACGACACGCTGTAAAAGCCAAAGGCCTCTGCTAGGAAGTGATGCAGGAAAAATGAAGCAGCAGCAGAGAGGAAATGCAGACATCAAGGAGAGAGGGGAGTGAAAGTATAATGTCTCAAGTGGGGTTCTGATCGGATTTGGTGCTATGGTGCTGTCGTGGCACACTGCGCACAAACTACACAGTACATAAAGCAGCTCTTTGTATCTGCAGTATATTCTAACTCTACCACAGGTGAACAGTGCAAACGCTGCAACGATGTGAGCTGACGAATGGCTTGCAATTAAAAGACACTACACGGAATGTGTGACCGATGGCCTGACTTTCAGCAGGGCTGATGACCCCCACCCACCCTCCAAGAAAACAGACATAAACAGTAAGCAGTGAGCTTGTATTCAGGCGTGGTGAAATACATCCCTTGTTTTATGCGACTGGTCAGCCGAGGGAATTGAGGCTACACACACACACACACACACAGATGTATAAAGCGCTTTGTGTGGTGCGGAAAGAGCATCTCTTGAATCTCAAGTGTTTAAAGTTGGCCTGTTTCCACCCTCCTCTAGGGTCCTGGTGAATGGAGGATGTTATACATTCATTAGAGGAGGGAACTGTCAAGAGCCTGGCTGACAAATGACCTTGGCCTCTAATGCCTGCCCAGCTGTAGTGTGTTTTTTGTTTTTTTTGTCTGGGGACACTGTACTGTTTGTGATTTTTCTTTTTAGTAACGATGCTGGTGATATCCTTTCTTCTTTATATTGCCATCAAACCCCATTAACTATCAAAAACCACCTCGTAAGCGGGCGTATTATTATGGCTTTGCTGCATGTCACAATGACGTTAATAAATTATAAAGCGATAAAAACACTTTACTAAGCCCCATTAGGGTGTCATGTTTCTCCTTTCTGATGAACCTGGGTGCTGTAGTTTATTATCAGTCCAACTCACACCGCCCTGCTGCTGTAAAATACTCAATAAAGCAGTGGTGGTAAATTGTAACTGGAGATTAGCGCCATACTGAAGCTTCATTTCTGACCTTGAAGATCAACTCCTTGAAAACATTCTCATGGGATTTGTTGACAATAAGACAAATATTGATTGAAACCAGCCTCATCATTTACAGATAACATACGGTAAAACAACATTCACAGTTAAGTTTGAGAGCTAGTTTACAAAGCAATGCAATAATCTGTAGGTGAGAGGGAAGGGAAAACTAAAATCACCATCTCTGCTTCTTTTCTTACCTCCTTTTTGCACTATTCTTTCGTCTTTCTCTTTTTTTGCAGCTGAGGATTATTGATATTCTAGACATTTTTTTTGCTGTTACACACAAGATCATATTTATGTTGCCACATATGAACAAAACTGTGTGAAAATTATGCCTCTGTTAAGATGCTCTTAAGATTATAAGAGCTGTGAATTACCCAGAAGCATTTGCAGCAGAGGTCCCCAGGGAAAAAGAAATAACATGCTGCAGAGAGAGCACGAAGGAGGCAGACGGAGAGAGAGAGAGAGATCATCTAAATATCATGAGTCATATGCCGACGTTACATAATCAGTCTGGGGCACAAGTTAAGTGACAACAACAGACAACAGGTACATGTACGACCTGGCTGATGCACCCGACACATTTAGGTTTAGAAGTGTCTATTTAAACATCATGAACTTTACAACCTGTTCTTAACAGCATTTAGATTTGTCATTTTTAGATTTTTCTGGTGCCCGATTGAAATCAAAGCTGCGTTCGACAACACTGAGATGTTCTATGATGCATTAACGGAGATGCGCTCGCTGCCACACCGATTTCTCCCTGTCTCTCCAACTGTCTGTCTCCACCACACAATGAATCATTGATGGCATTTTAGAGAAATAACTGAGCAGTGATTATTATTGCAGAGGGCCACTGGGAATGTGTGTGAGTCCCAGACAGTTAGTTAGTGAGTTAGTTGGCTGGGTTCCCTGTCTCCTCCTGAGAAAGAAAGAGAGCGTTCCAAGTGCCATGACCAAGAAGCCAAGATGGCTGTCACAATGCCCACTGCCGCCGCCGCCACTGCCACAGCCGCTGCCCACAGCTGCGAGTCCTAGGGTGGCTGCCTGTCTGCTCTGATGCCCGTCTTTTTTTTGCAAAGTGAAGGGTGATGATGATGGATGCCGTATGCAGACCTCCGCGGTGCATCCCTGCGTCACCGTGCCTCCCATGACTCCATGAGGCAGCGTCCTCAGATCCCCAGCAAGCTGTCCACATCCTGGCTCAGTAAGAGCGTTAAAGCCTGAGACTTTAGCCTGTGTGTGGTGAGCCAGAATCGGAGCAATTACATGCTCTCTGCTTATAATGTGAGTGTCTCTAGGTGAATGAATATGCAGGATCCTGTCAAGACAAAGAATAAGACACTTGCTTTCATAAGTGTCTTTGCAGCCACTTCTGTCCATTTAAAGACAAGGAATCCAGAGCAGGTGATGTTAAAAGCCAAGACAAGATGTGTGCGTGTGTTTTTCTTATATATACAGTACCTTTGTTGTGTTTTCTTCAGCAGCTGCTAGTCTGCAAGAGGAGGGAAAAACAGAATCAATGCCCGTATATCTACAGTACAGTATAAACTATTATTTGGCTCTACTACTTATATCTACAGTAGGTGTCTCCGTATGAACAACAGCCACACACTCTTCCAAGCACTGTGAACTGTGAGTCAATGCTTGTGTTAGAGGACACAGAAATAAAAATCAATTTATCATTATCTCACCTCATTGAAAGCAAGGGCACACATACAGTAACAAGAAAAAAACCTTTGTCTTCCTCACAAAGGGCACAATATGTGTATATTTGTTCCCTATTGACGTTTCTTTTTGAATGGAAGTTACATGAAATAATTCTGTACAGTTCTGTACTGAATATCAGTAGATAGTGAAGCACTTCATAATTCATAATAAATCAATAAAGCAAAGCACATTATGGAGTTAAACAAAGCATACAACAGTAAAATATAGCTTCTTTTGTTGTACTTTCACATCAGCAATGGAGCCATAAATCTTTACAAACCCAAGCACTCGAACGGTAACAGTAAATGCTTCTCATTAAGATTCAGTATAATGTAAAGGTCGCAGAAGAAGATGCTGCAGGCGACATGTGGTTTCATGGGGTGGTGCTTCGTCAACCAGGGATTATTTCTCTACCCTGAGCTGCTTCACCACAAGACGCTCATCAATGTCAGTGGTACCATCTTAATATAGCCTACAGCATACCACAGCAGCGGTGTCCTTGTTTTCATGCACAGCAATGCTTAATTGATAGAATATGGGATTTAGAGATGTGTCACCTTTACGTGTCGACTTGGATTGACTAGTAGCTACAGTGGTCAGGTCTGCTGGTAGACCTACGTATACACCACCATAGTTCCTGAGAGGAGAGGAGAGGAGAGGAGAGAGGGGGATACGGCAGAGGAGGGGATGAGAGCAGATGAGAACATTCATTACTACAGTGTATCAACCATGTTCACGCTGAACTTAAAGGGATAGTTCAACATTTTGGCAAATTGGCCCATTGCCATAATTGCTATAGTCATACTGTAGCAGTAGGTTCGTTACCTTTAATTGTCGATGCAAGCTATTTTTAGAACGGCGGAGCCGAGCAGCTGCTCAGAGCTACGCCACAGAGGCTAATGGGATTTCTTGGTTTCCCTCATCAAACTCATCAAACACAATCCAACAACTCTGGTGGTAAATTAATGCATAACAGCTGATGCGCGTTGTCTTCAGGGACAGTTTTTCAGCAAGCAGTCTCTGTATTTACCTCGAAAACAACTCTGTCTCATAATGTTCTGTTATTATCTCATAGTGTGTTGAATGTGCAGGTCACAACTTGTCCACAAGAGCCTTTTGGAGTTGTTGGATTGTGTATTTGATGAGTTTGATGAGGGAAACCAAGAAATTCCATGAACCTCCATAGTGTAGCTCTGAGCAGAGCAGCTCATGACTCTGCTCCGCCATTCTAAAAATAGCATGCACCGACAATTAAAGGTAACGAACCTACTGCTATGACTAGCGATTATGGCAATGGGCAAATCTGCCAAAGTGTTGAACTATCTCTTTAAACATGTCACATGGCGCATGAGGATCAAAAAAGCAATAATCTCCAAGATAAAAACAAGGATGTTAGCCATCTTCGTGAACCTTCACAACAGATAACGAGACTATATATCTTAAGATTCATAGATTAAAACAGACCACAGGCCTTTTCGGTGGCAGTATACGTACAGGTGTTGCTAAAAACATTAACAATGTCACAGTAAGTTAACAACCAATGGAATTCAGCAAAAATAGGTTTTACTATTTACACATGAGATTTTCCTATGTATACTGTAACATGTCATCATGGCTTTATAGAGAAAACACTCCATAGCCTGTGCACTAACAAGCGCAAATCCATAATTCAACAGAAACAGACAAGAGACAAGAATTTGATTTAATTGAAATAATATTATTCTCCATATAAAAATGTAATGGAAAAAATATTATCAAAATACCTTCTTTTCTCATCGTCTACCATAGGATCTTCTGTCCTGATTGAGAGAAGAAGCACAGGTCAGGTCAGGCTTTAGGAGCAAAAAAACTCAAGAAGCAGAGAAGTAACTCATGAGAAGCAGAAGTGCAGTCACATGGCCAGTTCGTCGTGTGGGGAATATCACCAACCAGCTTCTACAGAGCCTTGGCTTTTATCATGTTGTTGATGGGTTTTTCTTGCTGCAGCACCTAATCTACTGCTTGTTACATTTCCAGCAGTGTGTGTGTGTGTGTGTGTGTGTGTGTGTGTGTGTGTTTGTGTTTTGGTTGTGTTTGTGTGTGTGAGAGAGATATTTTCATATTTTGCTGTGTAGTACAGTCCAAGGAAGCTGTGATTAGTCTCAGTAAGTCAGTAGTGTACTGCCGTCAGCTCTCATGGGTCCTGTACCGGCTGCTCCTTCCTAAGCTTTGATAAAAGCTAAAGTACAATCTGTCCTCTGACTGATACTTCACAGAAAAATGTGAACGGTCACACACACACACACACACACAAATGTAATTACTTTCCCAATTAGATTTGTGTCGCAGGTCAGGAATAAAAGGCGCTGTAATTGAATATCACGTGAAGCAAAGCAAACCATATAAAGCAATGCTTTTGTGCACGTGCCCTGAGTTTTGTATTCAAAATGCAAAACTATTTACTGTTGTCACTGCTGAAATCACAAAATATTATACCTTTTATATATCAATTGTAAATGTCACAATAATTCAAGCTGCAAATCAAAATCAAATGGTAGAACATTCAACTATATTTCTCAGTCCGCACATGTTTGCAGAGGATCAGTATTTTACTGTTATTTAATGGTAAGGTCATTTTGCGTAATTTCAATATAAAAGAAAAAAGATGAGCAGGGGAAACAAAACAGAACAATTTGAGCATGAGCTTTATTTTTAATAAGAATTTGTCTTAATGATTGCTGTGATACTGCTGTGTTTTATTGCATCAACACTGACTTTTTAATATTTATTTTTATGGGCTCCACTTATGACTACAGGCAGCAGATATATAAATAAACACTTAACATCTGCTTACAACCACATGACTGACTTACGAACCTACTTACACACGGCTTGTAAATCTTAACAGAGTGGATGGGCAGGGTCCCAAATAAACACTAGAGAAACGAAATGTGTCTGTACATTTCATTAATTTCATCGGTTGTCTACAGTACCATATTTTCTCATGTGAATATGGAGCAAGGTTATTATGTAAGAGATTACTTACATAAAGCAATGGATTACAGGTGTTGGGGTTTTGAAAGTCAGGAATTTGATTCTGATTAACTTCACTTGATTTTCACAAAGTGACATATACATTATATGTATATACATACAAGTATATACAAATTGTACAAACATAAAAATCACCTCAGACATCATTAAATTTTATATCCTGTAATTTATCAGTGATGGAAATTGAAAAATTGAAAATGTCAGTAAAGTCTTTGCATCTTTGTTTGCATCTAATTCATACAAATAAGAAAATAGCAGTTGCATACTGCATAATAACTGATGTAAATAAAACTTGACATAACTTGTGGTTCCTGCATGCGTGAACATTTGATGTTGATTTTTTGTTTTAGTAACAGTTGGTTTCTTTGAAAAAAAAAAGTATTTAATCACACTTCTGTTTTTTTTACATGCTTCACTGTAAAAAAAAAACATTGAGATTTAAGAAGGTATAGGCTATTTACAGTGATATAACTAAAGTGCAATTGGACAAATATTGTTGTTACACAACAGACGTGTGTATTGGTAGGCTGTATAAAGCTCTTTTTTTTGGTGTGCTGTAATTGTTGTAAAGGCTGGAAGCCAAAGATGCTGAGATTCCTAAACACTTGAAATCATTAGAAAATGACTGATGTACTTACACATCTTTGGATGCTTCTGCTGGTCCTGAAAAAAAGAGAAAGATGAAAAGACATGATTTAATTCATCCTCCTGTGTGTTTCCATGTGTTGTTCCATGTGTTGTATGTTACCACACTAATAATTAATCCCTGTGCGTTTATTACAATTCATGACCCATGCAGCTGTTCATTTTCCAAGGCCATCATTTAGCAGCCATGGGATAAGACCTACAGAGACACAAATAAAGACCTACCAACTACTGTAATCACACTTCAGACACACATCTTACATAATAACTCTTCTAACTATCTAAATAAATTGAATAGCTCCTTTAATTTAACAGCTAACTCGAAGGGTGATGCCGGTAACACTCCTTTAATTAGTCAGAGCAACAAAAGTGAGGATGCGGCGCCTTCAGTTGGCTGGCAGTGATTTAGAGATGGTGTGGCAACACTGAGAGCACTCCGTGAGACTGCATGGGAGATTTTCAGGGACAACTGCTAATCAGGACATTTGGGGCAAGAATAGGCTATGTGAGGCAGTCACTATCAGTTCATGATTTGATTAACCAAATCAAAAATTACAAACCCTGAGTGGTTTATATAGTATTCTCTGAACTGCCATCCATCTTACAGTATATGGCAAATCAGTTCCTATTCAGGCTTAGCTATGAACAAACTGTAGCCTACAACCCTGTCTCTTAGAAAGATTTATATCATGACCACAGCAAATAGTCTACATATTGAGGGAAAAAAGTAAGTTACATTTTATAGCCTAAAAAACATATCTGTCCAAAAATGTTGATATTGAACCAACCTGTCAGATGTTACATGACAATGTATTCAATCTGTTTTGCCTACAATATCCACTCTTGCATCACTGATCTTCTCATCGTTATGTTTGGGCAACAACAGGACTAACCCTAACAACACATGTGAGGGAAAATCTATATTTTAAAAAGTGTTTTATAGTATATATATGTAGACATATGTACTTTAACAACTACACACACCACACACAATTTTGTATACCACCACATGTAATCCACACTGACCACTTCCCTACAGCTCCCTACAGTAACAGCAGCAGAACCTCCAGTAAAATAGGCTACTAAAGGCGCCAAACTGAACACAATACCAATAGAATAGACCCATTGTAGACCCCATAGTGACTTGGACATGAGTAATTTGCCTACTATAGGGGGTAAGATACAGCTGTTTTCAGAGTTAGATATGGAGATTAATATTAAGATCATGTCTGTCTGTTGAATATGAATCTCAAGCCAGGAGACGTTAGCTTAGCTTAGTCTGTATAAGCTAAAAATGCACAAGAAAACAACTTTATCCAAATGTAAATTAGGTCAATAATTACCATGTCCCATGTGGGCTACTTTGAGGTTTCAATCAGGAAGGTACTCTTGCTTTCTAGTTCTCCTTTTGAGTCTTTATGCTGACCAGCTGTTGCCTTGAAGGCCAACAATAGGCTACAGCAAATATATTTACTGAAGTAGTAAACTTTAAGACACTTGCACTTTTAGACTCTTTTTTTTTTTTTTTGCATATTTTTGACATGTTTTACTTTTCTTCCACTATGGATTGTGTACATTGTAAATATTTGTCACTTATCATGGAGATTAAGCTACAGTAACAATCAAGTTAAATAGAATGCATAGCTACAATTTAAGTCAGCCATCTGTCTGATACTGAAGATCAAGCCCAACAATGATGTCTTTTGTGAAAGATTTTCTCATTTTACCAGTGCAGGACCACTTGTGGTCCAAAGAAGTCACGTTCATACACCACAGTTTTAAAGAAGAATTGGGAAAGGGGAAGCAGTTTATAAATATTCATCTTTTGCGTGGATGAACACCATATTGCAAAGGTCATGCAGTTCTACAGAATAAACCTGATGGTACTTAGTTTGTTATGATGTAACTTGTTTTGTTGTAGTTTGTTTTAGTAGGCTTATACTGTACAGTATGTGGGTCTGGGTGTTTTTTTTCTTTACCTTCTCAATGTTTCATATTTGACTATAAAGCACTTTGTGCAGCATTCTTTTTCTGTATGTAGTTATTATTACATGTATTATTATATTGTCTTATCCTTAAAGGTAGAGGCATATAATGTAATTTATATTTTAAAAATACTATGACAGAGTATTAGGGCCACATTGAGAGAAAAAAAACAGAGGCTTCAAGAATAAAGTCATAAATTTAGGAGAATAAAGTCGTACATTTCCTACGAGAAAAAAGTAATAAGATTATGAGAATAAAGTCGTAAATTCATGAGAATACAGTTGTAAATTTACAAGAATAAAGTTGTACATTTCATACAAGAAAAAAGTGATAACATTATGAGAATAAAGTCGTAAATTTACAACTTGAAGTTTGTGATTTTTGTATTTGTGGCCCTAATACTCTGTCGTAACATACAACACAAAACACAAATAATTATATTCTAAAACTGACATTGAATGATTGATGATAGGATTTATACTTTATTGCAATAGTAGGCCTACCGGTATATATTTTTTATAAGTTGCAGTATATCCACTGAATAGTTTTCAGTATAAAGGCTATAGATTCTCTTGCTTCTACAGTGTGACCAAAGAACATGTTGTTGTTGAATTGAATTGAAATAAGATCACAGTAGAGTCAGCTATAAGGGAATATCTGACTTCCTTCTGTACTCAAATGTTCAGTATTGCATTGACATCGGTGGGCAAACAAAAGCCTCAATTCCGCACCATAATCGAAAAAAAGAAAATGTGAAAATCTACATCATACAGACATGTACAAATTTCATCCTTGCAAAAACAAGTGGAGGGCTTTTTCACAGTACATGTTTGAGTCTGCTGACATGACACAGGGGCCATTCAGTAGTCTGACAAAAGCTCATTCATATCCAAGGGTGCACATCTGGCTGCATAAGACTAGGGATGAGCAATGTGATATAGAGTGCACTGAGGCGGTCATTAGACTTTGGAAAGACCACAGCTTGAAACTGGAACATTCTTGTATCACTCGATTTGAAAGCTTCCTGGGTGATTTTGCTCCTGGTTAGAACTTAGACACTGCCTAAAAGCAGAAATCTGAAATAAATTGTTACACTTTCTGTTAACCATCCCAATTCGGGGTTTGAAAAATATTTACTAATAAATGGTATGTATTATGGTTTTTCAGTATTTGACCAAAAAATATGTTTTCCCTGTGAAGATATGTTTAATATTATAAACAGGAATTTTCAGTATCAATCTTGACTATGGGAGTATAATACACATTGTGTCACTCACTACAAATCAACAAGTGATGAATGACAATATAGAATAACAAAGTTGTAATAATATAAAATCTGTCTGCATTGGTGAAGCTATATTACTGAGAAACTCTGTAAAAATGTGCTTATATCCACAGACATCTATACTACAGAGCATCATAAATTATTAATTACATGTCCATACTGCTTTTAAATGTTATAAAAGGTGGTTAAGGCATACCATGTCTTTATACACTCACAGGAGGATAAGTAATTGGTAACTTTATACATCTATATACAGCTATACTGTTATGAACAGTAAATGTGTATTTACTGCTCATGAAGACTTTGCAGGCTCTGTGGGGGACTGGTGTAATTGTTAGGTAAGACATTCGTTTTTGCAAATTGAATTTTTAGTGTTAATTAGGGTACACAATTTGCCTGTAATTATAATTTATCTAATTAAGAAATTCTAATTTATAGCAACTGTGTTTTACACCAGCCTCCAGGAGTAGTCGAGGAAATTTAATAACCTCTCACCACATCCTTTAAGTGTGTTATAGAGCGTAAGTAAATGTGTTAAATGTTATAGAGGGCTTAAAGTTTATATTTGCATTTTGAAATAAAAATATACAGTGAGCTAATCATACAGTTCAGGTCAAAATGATGTAACTTTGAACTTCTATTGCCCCTATTTTCATTCTTCAGAAAATAATGGTGTGACAGACAATGTCCATTGACTGTGGCCTGGTGTCAGCTGGTATGGACAAATGAGAGCAGGCGTCACTAGTCCACATTTGTCAGAGTGACAGGATGTCACATGTCCTTGACATTGTGTACGATGTTGACCTCTAAGAAGGAGCAGGGGGGAAAAAATGTTAGAGGGCCGCGGCTCTGAAATGAACACACATGCTTGCTTTCATGGACAAACAATCCACAGTCACAACACACTCAGTCACCTACTGAGATGTTGTTTGCAGAGAGTGTAACCTCACAGTAGATCAAATTCAAAGCAAAAGGCCACACTGAGTCTTGTTTCCCAGTGGTTTCTCTGTGGCTCTGTTAACATGCCTGGTAAGCACTGATTAGGTACCTGCAACCACACACACATGCACACACATTTACACAAGCGCAAACGCACATCATACTGCTTTAATGGGCAGTGGTGGTGAGGTAATCCTGCAGATACTTCAATCTAATTATTACCTCAATTTGACTGTGCTGCTCAGAGGTTTCCTCAGTGTAATTTAAAACAGGTACTGTACCAGCCTAAATCAACTCAGCTGATTACTGAGTTATTCTAGTACGTGCCACAATTAAGCACCTTGAATATAACCATGAGAAGTGTTTTCTCCTCCAGGCTTTATGAATGAAACCTGCCCATTGATGGAGTATTTCAAAGCCTCAAAGCACAACCAACAACAGTGAAGGAAGGAGGGGGCAAAAATACAAGAGAATGTCTCTGAAACTGCTTCTCTTTCATCCTCAAGATCCATGGAAACCTGCGCAAACACACCGAGAGGCGCACAAGTGTAAAAAAAAAAAGAAGCCTTGCACGACCTACGGAGGAGTTGCTCTTGTATCAGCGGAGACATTAACATTGTAATTACAGCATCAGTGTCATTATTGTTATCAAAGCCACACATTCCTGAGAGAACTCTGGTGTCTTGTCCTAGAATATGGGAAGCCTTTCATGATCGACACACCATCCGTGGCTTAAGGAGACCACCACACGTATACACATGCACACACTTACACACACACATAGTGGCTGCCAATAGGCTGCCACATATTTTAGAAAAAAATTGTAACTTTAGACCCTTTTGAGACGTAAACATACATATTGATATGGTGCTGTCTAGTTATTTATGAATGAAATAAGGACGCTGTCATCACCTCCAAACACGCATACACACTCATACACATACACATACATACACACATAAACATGGACATACAGTACACTGAATGCAAGGGTAACCCTGACACACTTCATTTACATTCAAAACACCTTCTCCCCTTGGTGCAGATACAGTGACAACTCTCTCCCTCACACTCTGACCCATTATCATGTTCACGCACACACACACACACACCTATACACACACACACACACACATGTATATATGCATATAGACAGATGCCTGAAACACTCACCCCCTCCTGAGGTGCTGGTGGCTGAGGAATTGCCACAACCCATTTTGCATCGATGCAGCCACCGTCCAAGCAGAGCAGAGACGCTTATGAAGACGAAGAAGAAGAAGAAGAAGAAGAAGGAGAAGAAGAACGAGGAGGAGGAAAGGAGAGAGACCCAAAACACATTTGGAGAGGAGGAGGAGGAAATGAAGAACAGAGATGAAAGAAATAAAGAAAGAAAGAAGGAAGAGAGGGAAGGTCAAAGAAATGTCTCTCCTTTGGTCGTGTCCCCCTCCCCTCTCCTTCAGTCTTGCGTCTATCCTCTCTGCAAAGCAATGGAGAGCTGAGAGTGGAGTGAACGCGTGGAGAGAGAGGCTTTTATACACACACTCACACAAACACACACACTGAGAGAGAGAGAGAGAGAGATTGGGGAGAGCGGGGGGGAGAGAGATGCTATACCCTCACATGATTTGCTCTTTTCCTCCACCCTGACATGGTTGCCCGGGAAACCAAAGGAAAGGAGGAGGAGGGTGGTGTGAAATTTCAACCAATAGGGAGCCTACTTTTTATATAAATGTGGGAGAAAAAAAAAACATTAAATGTATTTGTGGGGCATTGATATATCAGCCTGTATGTGTGACATCCTGTGAAATCCCCAACTTGTCATTTTGTGCCATAACATAGAGGAGCTCTATTCATGCTTTATCTACGGGTGACACAGACACAGACAGCTGACTTGTTGAAGCTCTTGACAATCAATGAGAGTGAGAAGCTGGAAAAGCATTGAAGAGTCTTTTCATGAAACCACGAGGGTCACGCTTTTGCCAGTTTATGGCCCTCAGTAAATCTCAATACTTCTTGTTGTGCGCTTTGACAAGTCTAGTGCAGTCATATGAGCAGAGTTTAGATAGCAGGATGCATTGCATTAGCACACTCCACCAGTGAAACTAATTCTCACATTCAGTCAGTGGTGTTATCTCATGATGTTAGGACGTGTGGCAGAGAGTCAAGATTTTTAAAATTATAATGAGAACTTCTGTGAAATCTCCCTCCCTCAACACAGTAATTGTGGCTTCTACAGGTTCATACACAGGCTCTCATGAGTGCTGTTTGTTTTTTATATGTCGCCTCAATCAAAAGAAGAGGTCCAGGTTGAGTAAATGTGTACAGAAATGCATTTTCCGTAATTCTGTGTGTAATTTTCTATTCGCATTCCAGGTGAAAGCTGGCCGAGAAGTAATAAAAGAGGTAATACAATCTGCCTGTTAGCACTATCTGAATGGAAAGTGAAAATGACAATTTCCACTATATGAAGGTTTATGATGAAGTAGTTTCATGTTCTTGTGCTAAGCTAATTGGCAACTGTACATTTATATTTACTGTGCAAATATGCAAGTGGTATAAACTTTCTAATCTGACAATTCTCAGTAAATTTACTGAAAGTCTAATGCTTAAATGTGCTGCAGCAGTTTCTGACAATTTAGGGACAAATTTGTTTTGGGTGGGTAGTAATTGTGACTCTGTTAAATTGGTTTGTCTTATTATGTCCACAGCCTGAAGCACAAGCAAAAGAGGACAGCTGCACTGTATAGGAGGAATTGTCCTAAGTTGAGAAGAAAAGGAAACAACAGGCACCAACAGCCTGTTGATTGGTCAACTCTTGACACAGACTTTCATATCCAATGGATGAATTGGCACCAGGGGTGTTGCTAGGAATTCTGGGCCCTTGAAAGAATATAAAAAGTGGGCCCCCACCCCCTGACTCTCCAATTTATTTCTTAAACTATGTATGTATTATCATTTTTTATTTATCCTAATTTGTTTTGATGCTAATGCAGCATTACTATGAGTATTAGTCAGGGTCTATGCAGAATAAATCAGTCATACAAAGATTATACTACTGGGTTTTTTTGTGGGACCTACTGGGCGCTGGGACCCTAGAATTATCATCACCTTTACTCCATTTATTTAGGATAAATCCTACTGACTTGGGCAACAACTTTTCCTGTTGTACTGGTATGAGCAGAGTTATAAAAATGACAATCGCAGCAGTCAGTTTTTTCTCCAGGGCAAAAGGGAACCCAGTAGCGCAGGCACGTGTTCCAGTGAACTGAAGTGTTACAGGGATTACAGTACACAGGGCTTGTTTAACCAAAGTTGTCAAATACATTTAATGGAACAGAAAATACAATTTCCCTCTGTGAAGTGGAATGAAATGGAACTATGACTAGCATAAAATATCAAAGTTAAGTAAGTAGAAGTAACTACTAGTATGTAGTCAATTACTTTCTGCCACACACCCAGGAAAATAATTCCAAGTAGTTTATAAAGTAAATCACCACAGAAGACTGTCAAAATAAAATAAACTCTACTCTGGTGACAAAATCCTAATAGTCGTGAGAATGTGTGACATTTTATATTGGTATTAAAATTCCAAGTTGTATTATTAATAATCCTAATAATAATATTGTTGTTGTTGTTTGCTTTATAATACATCCATGGAGCGAGGCAAGCAGATCAGACCTTCAGCCAATATAAGCACAAACTAAGGGAATAATCCGAGTGTCACAAACAGTCTAACATGATCATGAGGTTCATATTTATGTTGTTTGTGAAATGTGTTGTGCAACTGATGACATTGCTATTATCATCAAACGGGATCATAAAATGCTGCACTAACTTAACCTTATAAGCATTAGCATGTAAGCATCATGGAACAAGTTATCATGTAACATCTTCATTGAGCTCCTGAAGCTGTCGTGCGACTGACTCGTGGACTTCGACTATAATTTGACACAATTTGTCAATAAAAACATTTAGGCCACCTGCAGTATTTCTCCTCTTTAAGTATAAATCTTATGCGAATAGTAATTGACTTGTCAGAAACAGTAATTTAATATACTGACCCAGTCACACGCAGTTGCTCTCCAGAAGTTACAGCTGTTCTCCTGAGAGCGTTTCCCTGGTCAGCTGAATCACTGCTTTGTCTCATCCAGGTTAGTTCCACTGACATTAAGCATCTCTTTTTATAGGCCAGACCTAGCCGAGCCAGCAAACACAATTAATTAACAGAGTCGGTAGACTGAAATGCCTTCTCTGATTTAGAGCCACAACTTAACCAATTAAAAAACACAAGTCCACTGGGGAGGAAAGAATGTGTTCCAGCTCAGTCTGATGAGGAAGCACTGCTTGTCATGACTTGCCTATTATCAAGACACTACACAACAAGACATGACCATCTGAACAAGTCAATTAGACTATTGAGACCTAAAATGTCTTGGCTCAAATTTAAAAAGAAAGAAGATTTTTCTTTACAGTTTGCATATCACCCACTTCCAATGATTTCCTTAAGTGATATCACTCTGTATCATTATAAAATTTGCTTGGCAACAACAAGATATAGTTACAGTTACATATTGCTTTATCCTTTTTTTTTTAAGTCACAAACCCTTGAAGGAAGAAAACACAAACATAAGATATAAACTTTACTTTTGAGATGATCAACCCAACAAATAACTAAAAAGAGCTGTAAGCACTAGGGAAATATATGTGGTGATATCAAAAACTCCAATACTGACCAAAGATACAAGTGAAGCAATAAACTAATGGTGTGTCATTGTATTTTAATTCCCAAGACAAAGAACATACTTTTTTTTAAATTAAGAAAGTAGTAATCTCATCAAATACTAATCTACTAATCTATTTTACCATTGTATTTACACTAAAAGTCACCAATCACAGAATGACCTTACTATTATACATACAGTAGGACAGTACATGATAAATTAGATCTGCTTAAGTAAAACACAGTTAAATTTGTATGTTCGAGATGGAGAGTACACACAAATCAAGATAAACTGCCAAATCATTGAGACACTTTAGGCAACTATTTTAATATGAAGAAGCAGTTGACTGTATGCATTCTTCACACCACACTGTAATTCAATGGTAACACATGAGGACAGGCTTTTTCATAGGCTACTCTGGAGCTACTGTAGGCAAGTAAATGTCTGTACTAGATATTTTGTTTTGTTTTATTGTGGTCTGTTTGTTGGATGTAACCATCTATAGAGTTTAGTGGTGGGTGTAAATTAGATCAGATTACATGGAAATAAAAGGGAAAACATGCCATTATAGAGTGCTGTTGTGACAGTATGTGACATTTGGAGAGCACAACAGCATGGTGACTATACTCACTTTATCATCCGCGCTGGGATCAATCAGAGGAAGGGATTTTTTATACAGTGGGCTATGTGTGCAGTATCTGTAAAAAGGGTGAAGTGGTTAGAACCAGTAGCTCCACTCAGAACATCTTGTTCTCTTTCAATAATTTTGCTATTTTAACTAAGAAACAAGTTGGGAGCTGGAACTAAATCCAGGAGTTATGAGGCAGATGTGATTGAAAACAGCCCCAGATCCAAATTTTTCTGCCAGAAAAACACAGTTGTAGGTAGGCCTACCTTTGGCAAAAATATTTTATATATTCCAATAGGAGAGAAATACCTTAAATCAAAATAGACACATGCTGAAACCATTCAGTGGATTAATGAATTGATGCTGCAAATTTGAAATTAATTGAATACTCAATTTATTGAGTGAAAATGCTTACAATTTACTGTTTGCATTTGACCATTTTGACCATAAGCCGAACAAGAAGTGTATTTGCCTGCAAAATTAATAGACACAAGTGAAAGACAAGAGTCTGGACAGGCTGCAAAATACAACGGCATGGTCATTATTGAGACTTTTGTTAAGAAAATGGTGTATTAGTCCTGGAAGTAGGAAGATGGCTTCAAACCTTCCTAGAGACAGTTTCTATGGAGGGAGCCATCTCAAATCAGGAAAGATCCTCAAGCCTCTTGGATTTGAGTTCAAACAGACGGTTCATGCCTGGTCCGTAATCGTTTACAAATTGCATCCTGCCTCCTTCTTCTTCTCTTTCTTCCCCACTAAATCCATTTGTTCAACATAAGCTCTTGTGTTTTGTATGCGTTTGTTTTATGTTGGGGGGGGTGTCTTTGTGTTTCTTTTGACTGTGTTTTGTGTGACTGTCGTTTGACTGTGTCTTACTGTATCATCATCTTTAATAAAAGTTTAAATGACAAAAAAAGGTGCAGCCTGAATTAATCACAATCTGTATGATCACCGATTACAGTCTCTGTACTGACTTGTGTTTTGTTAGACTGATAGTAATTACTTTAGGGGAGAAAAAGTCCTAAATTGATTAAAAGTCATCTTACTGTGGGTCCCAGCTCCATTTAGACCTATCCACTTTAAAGATATTTTGACTTTGCTTGAGGATAGCTATTCTTGTATGATGCTATTTTATATCCTACTTGTATAGTGTTTTAGGTGTAGGCTACACATTGTGCTTTCAATCCACTTCATTGTGTAAGATGCTCACTGCACTAACAGTATCTTTACATAATTAATCACCTCTGTGTACATAATTAATCACTTCTCTGTATATAATTGTCACCACTCATTACAGAGTACTTAAAAAAATATTTATTTATTTGTACAAACATTGCTTTTTTTTATTGCATAGGTCTATTTATTATTTGTGCTTTTTATTCCTTTCATTGATGCTGCAATACTAAAATGTCCCCGTCATGAGATCAGTACAAGAATATCTTATTTTAAAAATATGCAAGAGGAAGCAACTGAATGTGTCATGCAAGGAACTCATGTAAGATACTAAGTAGTGGAGTAAGTAAGAGAAGACATTTGACCAAATCATATTTCTGTTTTTAAAGTAAAACATTTGGATATGGAACTTTTACTTGCAAGACAGAAGCTTCACAGTGTGGTACTGACACTGTCTTCCTCTCCCTCTGTTGACAGAAAACCCTTCACCCTTCATATCAGTCAAACTCAGTGGATGTTAGTAGATTTTTTTTATTCTGACATTAAACTGTGTAATTCTTTCTATCACCACATGGCGTCACTGTTGACACTAAAATGGTACAACGTTAGACCATAGACTGTAAAAAAGCGTTAGACGCAGTCTAACTTTAAAATTGCCCATCAACCTGCTGAAATCAAACATCCAGAATTTAAATCAATAAAATACAATATCGTAAAAGAAATCTAGTTCAGAGTTAAGTCGTTGCTGTTTTTACCCCAACACAAGTTGCCCCATAACATTTCTCGATGAGGTCACACTGGGCCCGCCTCCAACTTCTACGTGTTCCTCTCTCCGGCGCGGGGATCCCTGGGAAACAGAGTCCACGCTCTTAATAATTCAAGCTCCCATTCCCTTCTCCTCCAACGCTAACAAGATGCCGGCCGTACATCACAAACTGCTCCTGGAGGACGCTTTGCAGGACAGTCCTCAGGTAGGCCTGAGACGGTTATATGACGTTTAAAGACCCTGGCTGCCACATTAAAGACGGCAACGAGGGCTGAAGTTAGCTTACTAACCCAGGCAGTATCCTGTTCCCGCTGTAGTCTGTTTCCACTGGTCGATGACAGCTCTCAATTGACACATTGTTGTGGGAATATAATCCTCTTTCAGGGGCGGCAGCGCTCCCCTGCTGTAAACACTGCTCTGGTTTGTACAGCATGTCATAATTATCGACGTGTATGTGTATGTGTGTTGTATTTACACAGCTACGGCTCGTCACTGAGCCGTCCTCTCTCTGTCACTGCTCATATGGTGCTATACATCCTAACTCACATCAGCATTGAGCCTGTCATGGCCGTACAGCTCAGTCAGGACACACCTGATACATTTTGACGTTTTCCAGGGTTATTTTCCACAATATGAGACCAGAGTCAAAACTGGGCCCGATTCACATGATGTGGGAGGGGTTTCCATTATCAGGCTCCCCTGGAATTAGTCAATAGTCTGCAACAGGGCAGTGGCAGCAGTCAGCAGAGAGGGCCATCTGCTGTGTGATGCTCACAGCCTTTCCTGTTTTGATATCTTAAATGAGATCCACGGGAACCTTTGGTATTATGCATATTATAATGTAGCTTGCGTTTTACTGTTGTCTGTTGCATCAGTCAGACATGGCTGACCTCCTCTGGCTCTGCTTGAGTTCAGCCCATGATGGAGACCTTTTTCTTGGCATGCCATCGGGTTCTGTGGATTTTTAATAATAGGCCCCATGTGGTGCTGCCCTGGTGTAAAGGAAGAAATATTTCTATGTGTTGTGTTGTGGATGATTTCCTGATATGATATGACTTGTCAGTCACTCTGTGGTGAAAGTCAACAGGAGTGAACTGTGGACAGACCTGTGGGTGTGTCTCTGTGTTTGGTTTGTTGTCTTGCTACACCTGTTTATTGAACAAGAATCCTGCTCCCAGACAGGATTTCCCCAGTTTGCATAGTTTGTCTTTAATAAAATCATTAGGACGTGCTAAATATAGCCTCCACCCTCATTAATGTCTCTGACTTAACACCCAGCCATGCTCTCATCTCATATTTCTCTTTCACCAGTTCCAGGTTACAGCCATTGGTTTTGTTTATTGGTAAATTAGCTTGCATGTGGGTGTGGTGTTTACTGTGCTGTACTCCGACAGATGAGTAATAGGAATGTTTACCACAACAACTCCACCTTAACAGCCATGGCATGTAACTTTAAACCATTTTCACTTTTCATTGGTCTGCAGATTATATTCCTGATTATTAGGTCAATGAATTGATCTTTGTTTCAGTTAAATGTCAGAAGACTGTAAAAGAATGTCTGATGTAATCTCCCACAGCCGAAGATTATGTTTTGGGATTGATTTCTTTGTCCAAACAACAGATCACAAAGATTTTCAGTTGGAAACAACCCAGCAAAATTTAGCCTAACATTTGAGAAACAGGAAGCGATGAGAATGTGTTTATTTATCGTTCCTGCCATATCACCTACCACATGTGAATTATCTTAATCTTATTCATCAAGTGTTTTGTTTTGTCTTACAGACTCGCTCCTTGCTCAGCGTGTTTGAGGAGGATTCTGGGATGCTCACAGACTACACCAACCAGCTCCTACAGTCCATGCAGCGGGTGTTTGGCGCTCAGGTACTAAACAAAAACACAAACATGCATTTTGTTCTCTCATTTCTGTTTGTCTTTGAACAGGAGCCATTTTATTTGCCTGACCGAGATTGATTTTAGGTCAAACATTTGCATGATTGAATTGTCCAGCTACAGTAAAGTATTGTTTTTATTTGTGCTCAAACTAAATTTGTGGTGCGGCCTCCAAGTTTAAACCTGGAAGAATGCCAAACTAGGTTGTTAAACACTGTCTTTGCAACCTCACATGCAAACTGTTGAATGAAAATGAATGTAGTGAGGGCTCTTGGAGAAACATCTGAAGAAACTTTGAACACAAAAGGTCACTTTTAATCTTTTTGGAAAGAGAGTGTATGTAACAACATAATCATAGATCAAAGGTCCAGCCAGTAAGATAAGAAATGCTTTTAACTGATGTTTTTCCACTTTTCTGTACAATGCCTTTAGTGAATGTGGTGTGCACATTTTTTACACACAATGTATCATTGAGCAACACACTCAAATATTGCTGTCATAATAAATGCTCTTTTCTCGGTGGAAACATGCACAATTTCATGTAACACAACTTACAGTAAGACCTTTTCTAAACGATAACAGTTCACTGATAGAGCTGGCATTTATACGACCCATCACCTAATGTTTTCCATTTGAACCCTGTTTCACCTGTCGTCCCTTCACTTCCTATTACTGCTTCATGATTTATAAGGTCTGAGAAGAGAATGACAAATGTAGAAGGAGGGGACGAATCCTCTATGATCCAGCCTGATGATTCTCCCTCATTTTCCTCTCAATCTGTTCCCCTACAGAGTGAGATGGGATTGGCCACAGAGCAGCTCTCACAGCAACTCCTGGAATATGAGAAGAAAGTGAGTATAGGTGCCATTGTGACCGAGGGCGTTGTTTCCAATCAAAATCCTTTTTTTTTTTTTTTTACTTCTCTCACAGTTTCATTTTAACTTTGCAGTCCAACTGAGCATGGATCTCCAAGCTGCCCAGCCCCCCTTGTTCAGATAAGGGAAGATAATAGTCGAAAACAATGAGCGATATACATATCAGATAAATTTGCATGAACCAATGAGTTTAAGTGGCAGCAACAAGTGGTGTTGCCCTCAGCTGGCCTCTCAGGCCTCATAATAGGCTACAATACTTAAGTGGTTAGGTTGTTGTCATGTCCAAACTGAATGAAACACCTGCAGACACCACTCTGGGAAGAAGAAGGCTTTTGACAATGTTGTATTCATGTGATAGTTTGCATTATTCACCTAAAATTCTCCAGCATTAACCACCAGTGAAGAACAAGAGTGCTTTACTTTGTTGTGCAAATGAAACCCTTCATACACAGAGCATTAGAGCGTCTCTGTTTCTTCCTATATAACTATAAATATGGAATCTTACGCATAATATGAATTCAAATTAAAATAAATTGCTGCTGAAACCACCATGAACTTAATATGTGCTGATAGTAGTCATTTGGTTGAAATAATTCAAGTGGGTCTGCTAATGTATAATTAATTACTTTTCCCCTCGTGTTGATGGTGCGTGTGCGCCACAACTCATCCCCGCATGTGTGACTTTGTGAAATTTCCGTGCGTGACAGGTTTCCTGACGTAGAGGTGCTTCTCTGTTGGTAATCCATCACGGGGCCTTGTGTTATGTAGCAAACAATAAATTAGAATAGAATAGTTGCTGAAGTCGACACAGCAGGGGTCTTAAATCATGCTGAAAAAATGAAACATATGTGGCTCAGGCGACTGCCGGAATGCATTCTGGGTGCTGGGCAGGAGGAGAAAAAAAATCTGCAATGACCTATAATGACTGCACTTTTTTTAAAAGTACTTTTTAAACAAAGCCTAAAACTCAGCATCTTAGCATGGGGTTTATTAGCATCTCTGGATTTGTTCCATGAAAGTGATGTGCCAAATGTCCTGGCAGAACAGGGTAATTCTTTAACTTCTCAGCCCCCACTACAGACCAGCTCAATGCCACATTATGCAGTTTTTATGCTTTTAAATTGTCTCCCCTCCTTTTTTTTTGTCTGTCCAGAATTTTGCCCTTGGAAAAGGCGATGAGGAGGTAATCACCACGCTGCAGAGCTTCGCCAAAACTGTTGGGGAGGTGAGACCTGTGTTTGCAGTTTTGTTGTTTTATGTGTGTATATTCCAATGTGTGTGCATGTGTGTGTGTGTGTGCACCCACAGCAGAGGACAGGGATGATAGACTACTGCACCAGTAGTAGCTGCTTCTAAATCATGTTAGAAATGATATTGCACCTGCACTGCTGTAGCGCGCTGGTGAGAACGACCTCAATGAAAAGACTTATCCTCCCTGTATGAGCAGAACCGATGGTATAGAGACACTGAGAGGTGGACATGATGCCTATCGTAACAGATAGATGAATGGAGGGAGGCGGTTGGAAATGGATGGATGGATGGGTAGATGAAGGAACGATGTGTAGGCTCAGGTAAATGGACGTAACAGATGGGCTTGTCACTTGCAGCCATGGGGGCTCCTCTAGTCTGCCCAGTCAGCATTCGACAAGATCCAGGACACACACACACATATGCTCAGAGGACACAGGTTGATTGTTTGTTTGACCTTTACCTTGTCATGTACAGAGGAGAACTCATTCTGTGGTGAGCATGTGGGCCCACCCCTGCACCTAATCCTGTGAACTTTAGCACTTGCGAAATAATTCAGATTAAAGTGGATGTCGGGAGTGGAGCTTGTTGATAAGCCAGAAGAATTACAGCAGGATTTGCTTCTGTGTGCAATGTGTTGCCCTGCTTCCAATGTCAGAATAAACAAGAGGTAATCATTATCCTTCTCTTTATGAAATGACCCGTTCCACAGTGTGTGGGGTTTTCATGATGGAGGGCGGACACCGTCTGCAGTTATGATCCCATTTCACTGAAAATGTTGCTTTCAATCTACCAGCAGGACGAACTGGCAGAAAATGTCACTGTACATATTAAAATACACAGTAATCCCTCAAGATGTTTGGCCGGGATGCATCGTCTTCTCTTTGTCTTTGTGCTGCAACTTGATATTTTTTTTTGTACAATCTGTTTTGTCTTGTCCAGCTGAACGCACTCCACTCTGATCTGGCCAACCAGATGGCTGACAGCATGGTCTTCCCCTTGATCCAGTTCCGAGAGAAGGACCTCACAGGTAGGACCACACGTGCACACACACATACACATCCACAAAACGATTATCATAATATGTTCCTATTATGTTATTAAATATTATATTTTATTACAACACTTAAAGGGATAGTTAAGCATTTTGGCAAATTGGCCCATTACCGTAATCCCTATAGTTTTAGCAGTAGGTTCGTTACCTTTATTTCTAAGTGCAAGCTATTTTTAGAACGGCGGAGCAGAGCCGCAAACTGCTCAGAGCTACACTACGGAGGCTCAAACTCTGTTTTGTAATGTTCCATTATTATCTTATAACATGGCGAATGTGCAGGTCACAACTTGTCCACCAGAGCGTTTTGGAGTTGTTGGATTGTGTATTTGAATAGTTTGATGAGGGAAACCCCAGAAATCCCATTAGCCTCCGTAGTGTAGCTCTGAGCAGCTCACGGCTCTGCTCCACTGTTATAAAAAAATAAGCTTGCATTGACAATTAAAGGTAACGAACCTACTTCTAAAACTATAGGGATTATGACAATGGGCCAGTTTGCCAAAATATTGAACTGTCCCTCTAATCTGCAAACTTGGTGCAAGAGTTAACATTTCAGAATAAAGCTGTATGTGTTTTGTACAACCAGACAACTTTAGAAAGCAATGGTACATTTCTGAGATGTGGATCTGGTGAAGATGATGTACTGTACAGTAATGACATTTGCTCAATTTTGCAGAGATAAGCACGCTGAAGGAAATATTTGGCATTGCCACTGATGGTGAGTACATACTGTATAGTGCTTTTTACCACTTTCAGAAAACAGTTAAAGCCTGTAGTGACTGTATCTGATCCTCATCTCCACTGTCTCCTCTCCTGCAGAGCACGAGGCAGCTATGGTCAAGTACAGCCGATTGCCCAAGAAGAAGGAGAATGAGAAGGTACAGTAGTGATGACAGGGAAGTGCTCTCTCAGCTTCACTAATGGAGCTTCTCTGGCATTGATCTAAGGCTGTTAAAGGCCCCACACTGCAGTAATGCTCTGGTAATGCAGTGGGAGTGTTTTATCAGCATGTGAAATACAAGTAGATGGAATTCAATATTGCCAGGCCTCGTCACTGTAGTGAGACTGTAGCAACATTATCCACTATAATGGCTGCAAAGATAAGATTTCTCTGCTACTTGGTGCTGTTGCTAAATGGGATTTTTTTCCCTTTTTTTTTTAAACGTACATGATAATGCAACTTTTGAGAGTTGGAAGCGTTTTTGCATATGGGCGAGTGTGTTTGTACAGGGCTGGAGAGCCAGTTTATGCTGGACACATGTATATATTTGCATGTTTTAACCCTCTCTTGTCTGGACAGGTGAAGGCAGACATGGTGAAGGAGGTGGCTTACACCAGGAGGAAGCAGCACCAGGCCTCACTGCAGTATTACTGCGCCCTCAACGCCCTGCAGTATCGCAAGAGAGTAGCCATGCTAGAGCCCATGTTGGGCTACACACAGGCACAGGTACTGAGCAGCTTTGCCCCGCTAACTCACACCACTAAAAGTTCAGTATCTAAGGAAGAGAAGTGTTTTCCTTAGTGGAACATGTATAGTTTACAAAGCAGCAGTGTGTTCATGAAACATAAACTGTTGGGGAAATAGAATATTCATTTTAGAATTGATCACAGTGAATATCTATTGATTACTGATAAATAGATTTGACTAATTCATTAGTTGACTGACAGGATATTAATCAGCATTTATTTCTGTTGAAGCTTTTAATGTTAGCTTCCCTAATTGTTACAACATTGGATGCTTTTCATATGCTGATACTGAGCTTAATATCATGGGTTTCTTTTCTGATTGTGGGCGAAACAAGTCATTTGAAAGTTGGGGTTTGAATTCTAAAGATATTTCTGATACTTTGCAGACAACAGAAATCTTTTTTTTTTTTTTTTTTTTACATCAAAGTTCAATAAAATGCAATAAAATATTAAATTAACTGTTGTCTCTAAACTCTTAGATCGGTTTCTTCAAGAAAGGCATTGAGCTGGTGTCAAAGAAGATGGACAACTTTCTTTCTTCTGTGTCCAACATGACACAAAGGTAAAAACCATAATTATCATGATTGATGATCCATGGCTTTGGTGTTTTATCTGTACTGTGGCATGCTGCGTATGATCCTAAACAAAAGTTCTTCTTCTGTGATGGCCTCTGAATGTTGAATGTGTCTACTTTCTGAAAGTCAGTTCAGAGCCTTTATTAAAACTTTCTTCCTGTTTAGTATCCAGGCCCAGCTGGATGCGGAGGCGGAGGCCATGCGTCTGTCTCAGAGGGAGCTGCTGTCTGTGGAGGACACTGTCTACATGCCAGATAAGGACACTGAGCCTGTCAATCGCACACTTATCCAGAAGGCTGGCTACCTCAACATTAGGAAGTAAGATTAATTACACTCATTACGGCCCTATCTAAAATCCAAGGACATTTCCTATTCATGTAGCTTTTGTAGCTCGTCACCATGTTAAGTGGTGTCTTCGCGGTAAAAAAAGACAAAAAAAACATTGAATCTGTCCACATTTCACATGTGACATTTCACGCTTTGTTAGGGAATTTCAGTGTCGTGCAGGAAGCGTCTCAAAATATGCATGCACACGGTAAACAATAAGTCTGTCACGTCAGACAAGGTGGGAAAGGTAACATGGCGACAGTGTGCGCTGTCAGCTTAATGCAGAGTGAATATATGAGGGGGGAAACTTCCTTAATGGCTGCAGGGGGTAGAACTGCAGCGTAGCCCGCAATGTGATTTAGTGAAATGTCAGAGCTGTCAAACTCTGTGTCTCCCTCATATACATCCAAAGTCTTTGACAAATGTCTGTGACACCAGAGAAAAGGTTTCCACAGAATGCCACTCTGTTTAATGACACACACTGCCAGCAGCCTCAAACGCTTGTCAGATGGAGCCGAGTCCAGAGAACATTTGCTATTTCCAATGGTTTCTCAATATTAAGTGTGTGAGTCACTCGTGGCAGCATGAGCCGTACCCTTCAGTAATCAAAAGGAAATTTATTTGGAAGTTTTTTTTTTGTTTTTTTTTGCTAGGCAGAATGTACGAAAAAGAGGCTCAGAGATGAGCCTCTTCGTATGAGTCATGCACAAGCATCTTTGTTTTGAAACGATGTGACTCAGTGTTAATTTGAATTGTAGTTTATTTTTGATTATTTATTTACATAAACCATGATAACCAAGACAAATTTAAGACCAAAACAAAACAGCTTTGCTGTTAAAAAGAGGATTGAAGACAATTCAAGCATCCAAAGGGAATCGTTGCTCATGCTCGTGGAAAAAATAAAACATTGGTGTGTATAATATGAGCTAACAGACACAGATGAACACAGCTGCATGAACAGAGGAAGGTATTTGTATCTTTTCCAAAAAGAAATAGCCTACAATAATGATTTGTATGATTAACTATAAAACGCTCTTAGATAGACATAAATTCACATTTGGGGTGACACCATGTAGATTTGCAGGATAACATGAGGAGAATTTTGTGTTTAACTGTATACAGATACAGTGATACAGAGACATGGTTACTATTATGTGTACTTGTCATTTTTCACAAGAGTCTGAAAACAGATACAGTATCTGAAAAGATAAATTGTTATTTCGACAAATTGTTGTTTCTCGGCGTCTAAACAGTTGCCATGACAAGGTAGGAGAGCCAGTGTTGCCAGGAAACGTCAACGTTCTGTGTGTGCAAAGCCAACTGGAACACATCATAATTGATTGTTGATGCAGGACGGCATCGTACATCATCTTCATTTATGGCCAACAGAGGAAAGAAATACAACACAGTTTTTCTATTTTTCCATCAAACTGTCAAACGTGAATTCCTCTTGACAAGTGAGCGCTACCACTGGTTTCCACTACTTAGAGTTCGCCTCTTTCATTCTTTCAACAGTTGGTGTTTATGTCCAACAACACACGACGCAACTTTAATTTTTCTTTCAATTTTGACCACATAAAAGCTCGGTCTCCCAAGTGTTTCACTCTGAGAGCTACTTTTGACAAAAATAAAGCTCCTCATGTCTAATATCAATAATTACATCTATTCCCATATCACATCAACACTCAAACTGGTCTCCAAAAGATAATTTAGCCATCCATTAAACAACAACATCCAAAAACATCTGAAACTCACATCGGCATCACAACATTCAGTCAAACCTGAACAGATGTGATAACACCACTGAGAATAAATGGGCTCATAGATCAGAGGGGAAGGATGCATTGCAGTGAATAATCTACTAATAGGTATGTGACAAACAGGGACTGAAAATAACTTATTCAGTGCCCTAAATTTTCCAAAATGTAAACAAATATGGACCAAAAAGCGAGACAGAGTTCAGTTAACATATTTCCTGTTTGTTGGACAAGTTTAGTTTATGTCTGTTCTTTTATCCAGAAGACTAAACAATGACTGCGTAAAGTTGTGTTGCTTAAAGTCTGTATTGTGCATCCATATTCTATTCTCCTGGACTCCTCCGAAACAGGGTCTGAGCTGCAGAGTTACCATTACATCCAGTCTTAAATCTTTAAACCATAAAGATTCCCATCATGCCAAAACGTGTCTAATCTTTATTGTTTTGTAAACTCATCCCCTGCTTTGCTGACTTTTACCCACCCTCCTCCTTCTCTCTGTGCTCCAGTAAAACAGGTCTGGTGACCACAGCCTGGGATCGACTGTACTTCTTCACCCAGGGAGGGAACCTCATGTGCCAGCCGCGCGGGGCGGTGGCAGGGGGCATGGTGCTGGACCTGGACAACAGCTCCGTCATGGCCGTGGAGTGCGAGGACAGGCGCTACTGTTTTCAGATAACCTCCCCGTCCGGCAAAACGTATGCGCTCCATCCAGCAGTGAGAGTAATGTTGGAATTCTCTGAGGTATTATTTAATTGTTATCTCTGTCTTCCTCGGCTCCAGATCAATGATTCTGCAAGCTGAGAGCAAAAAGGAGTACGAGGAGGTGAGTGTGAAAGAGGCCATTCAAACAGCTGTGTTTAATCTCTATTGTTTTACATCTTCATCTCAGAGATGTCTGCTGCCACAAGTGTCTTGTCACAGAACAATGGAGGAGCTGTCGAGACTCATTTGTGTGGTTTTCATGTCTGGTTTTGTGCTCGGACACATCTGACTGACCTGTCACAGCTGGTATCAGTCAAGTGATTTCAGGGGGGGTAGGGGGGGCTCCTGTCTGGGGTCCAAGGAGAGGCCTAACGTCAATCTTTTTGTTTCTTTATCAGTGGATTTGCACGGTGAACAACATCTCCAGACAGATCTACCTGACCGACAACCCAGAGGTGGGTGTTTGATTTTTTTTCAGCAGACGTCTTAAGAAACTTTTCACTGATCCTTTGTGAACCAATCAGACATCTGTTTGTTGTTGCTTTGCTTTAATTACCAGCACACAATGTTGGAAACTCATTCTTAAGAGGGACATAAAAGAGCGATGGCATTATTCCACTGCTGTCTCCCTCTGTGCTGCGTCTCACAGCTGCTGGTGCCTTCGTTGCCTTTCAGTCCCAGAGTTCAGCATGTTTGCAGGAGACTCGGCTCCCTGTGTCAGTTTGAAAATGTTTGTTCTGCCGATTCTGACGGATAAACAGACTGTAGCTGTGTCCAAATCTGCTCTCTGTCTCTCACACATATTTATTTTCCCTGTACGATTATCACTTAGTTTATCATATAGTAAGAGATTGTAGATAGATTTCTACACTAATCATCACTTATTAGCAATTTGTCTAACTGCTGACAGGTGTAGCGCCACGTAACTGCAAATTACACGTCCTCACATCTCAGCAATAAAGGTGCAGCATTGGCTCGTTCTGCAGTGTTGTCAACAGCTGTCGTTGGAAAACATTTCACATACACACATACACACACAGGCTGCACCAAGCAGCGAATGGGGAGTGTTGTAGTCTAGTTGCTGTATTTGTGAAACTTCGCCCTCACTCTCCCCGGGCGGCCATTTGTGTGAAACTGCAGGGGACTCCTGCTCATTTGTGTACGAACAAATGTTTGGTTGGTGATCTGTATTCTGCAGCCGCTCCTTTGTCTTGTTTCTCCTCCTCATGACCTGTGTTAATTGTTTAATTTGAATGAAATCGAACACTGGAGATGTTGTTTCTAGTAAATGGATAAAAACAACTCGGTGTAGAAGGCCAACCTTAATGAATGTTAACATCCATTTAAACAAAGGATTTGTTTCTAGTTCTATCTACAGCCTGGACTCCTTTAAGTTTTAAGATTACTTGCTGCAATCCATCTTAAATGATTGCTTCTTGGAACCACTTGGTCAGTTTTTTTTATTTTTTATTTTATAAATATAGGCTATAAATCAATGTAAAAAACATTTTGATAGCTTTTGCTCTCATAAAGAAAAGGGACTTTTCCTCCACCCAAATGATAGACATCTGGGCCTATAAATGGGAGGAAAGCCTCCTTTTCTTTACCTGAACAAAACCAGAAGAAGACATGCTGTTTTTGAGGGATTAATGCTGGTAAATAGACCGTGCCCGCGGTTCACGGACCAAAGCAAAGATGGTTCAGATCGTGTAGAGAGCCGGCTGGAGGTGAGGTGAAAACGTGTCACTCATGTGGTTTTAGAAATAACTATCCCGCTGATAACAGAGATGCTCCAATGCTCCTGTTTCTTGTTGTTAGGCTGTGGCCATTCGACTGAACCAAACCGCCATCCAGGCGGTCACCCCCATCACCAGCTTTGAGAAGAGACCAGAAGGCTCCCCCAACCCCGACAGGTCAGGCTTTAAATACTCTTTTCAATATTCACAACTGAATTTATGAAACTTTGTGTCTTGGACACAAGAAAAAAAATGCTGAAGAGTTTATGACAAATAAAGCACTCAAGCACAACTCAAATTTGCACATATTTGCACAGGCCGTATAAGGTGACCTGATGACATCATGTTAGTGTGCTCAAATGTCCACCTGCAATCGCCGAGGGTGATGATCATTTAAGTGAAAAGACAAAGTGAAAGTGGAGCTCTCAGATGTTTTAGGAGCCAATATCGAAGCAGTAAAACACTCACACCCCAGAAAGAAAGAGCTGAGGTCAACAAACTAGTGTAATGCTCATTGTTGATGTGTTTTTGATCTCAAGCAGCAGTGATGAAGCACACGTAGTAAATGACCAATGAATAGTGTCACGGCAGTGTGGGTGTGTGTGTGTGGTAGTGTTATGGGGTTTATTTGTGTGAAGCAAGTGTAAGCCAACATGTTAATCACTTTTATAGCACTTCAATCAGGAGAGGCTCATGAGTCAACAAATAAACTTTTACAGCCACGTGTGAGAAGAGAGGAGAAGTGAGAGCCTTGTGGTGATGATGATGATATCACAGATTTTAAAAAGTATGCACATAAAGTGTGAGAGAGGAAGAGAGCAAGCAATAATTGTGAATGAATGATTAAACTAATGCTTAACTTCTTCTCCTCTGTCTGGTCTCAACATCTAGTTATGAGCTCTTTGTGTGTATAACTCAGGTCTGTAGTATTTATGGTTGTCATTTCAGATCATCACATCCTAATGTATGTAATTAGGTATTGGAAGAGTTTAGATTGGGACCAGATGGTGCTGTATGTAATGGTGGGATTGGAGGGACACTTGTTTAAACATTTTAGCCTAGAAACATCAGATGAGCAGCAGTTTAATCTTTAAATGTCCCTATAAACATTCACCCGGCCTGTCTCCTGCCTGCAGAGCGAAGCCTGGAGGTGTGTATCCTGGCAGCAGCGGCTCCCAGACAGGAGCTGCTCCTGAGCCAGAGGACCTCATCGCCCCGGGGACGCCCATTCAGTTCGACATCATGCTGCCAGCGTCTGAGTTTCAGGACCAGAACAGAGCTGGAGGGAGGTGAGGAGGGGGGCAGGTGGAGCAGGAAGTTGATGCAGGTGCATGTTTGTGAGAGAAGGTAGTGATGGGTGGTGATGATGACGCAAATGTCCTGATAGTTGACCTCTTCGTAGTTGGTAAATTATTTCCAGGAAGCTGAATTGTTTGGCTCGGTGCTGGAGAGTAATTGTTTTTGTTTTCTCTTTTTTTGCCTGTGTGCGTGTCTGTGTGTGCTCACTTCCTGACAGACGCACTAATCCGTTTGGAGAAACAGATGATGACTGTTCAACGGAAAGTGACGGTAAACATTTTCCTTACTCAAGTGCAGCCTAATGGACCACTCTCTCTCTGCCTGTCTCCTGAGCATCTTTAGAGTTCAGCTCTTTAGTTCGGGTCTTTTTGTTTGTGTACCCTCGAGGTTACTCTCCTACATGACTGTTCCCATGCCGCTCTGTTTACTGTCCTCGCATGTTTACGATGCTGAGTGAGTTCTGAGTGGGGCCGATGTTTGGATGTCTCCGCAGACTCCCTTCTGCAGCAGGTGTTCGCCGTGCGCTTCCTGGGCTCCATGGCGGTGCGCTGCGGCGACAATCAGGAGGTGATCTATGAGGCCATGAGGCAGGTGCTCGCTGCCCGAGCCATCCACAACATCTTCAGGACCACGGAGTCCCACCTCATGGTCACAAGCAGTAGCCTCAGGTATTTCAGCACATATTCATGAGTTGTCAGATGAATTCCCTCCTCTGATCTCTGGTGAGGGAGCTGGTATTTTGAAGCTGCCTGTTTGTATTCTTCTACATTCTTTTAATCTGAACATCACTCAGTCATATTCACATTAATTAGAATTTAATATAACTTGTGTTAAAGGAGACATTTTATGCCCCTTTTCCACAAATTAAATATTTCCCAGGTGTCTTAAAGACACCAGGGAAATACTGTATCTGTGACATGCTTTGGTCAAAAAGGATCAAACATCACAGCTCTCTTCATACTCTCAAAACAGCCCTGTTCAGAGCCTGTCCCTTCAAATGCAAATCAGCCACAGCTTGTCCCACCCGAGCCCTTCTAGGTAGGGGTGGGGTTATGCAAATTTAAAACTAGTTACATTACTGGAAGACATCTGAGGGAGCTCATAAAACCACATGGATTTCAACCTAGGGAGCCTGAAAATTACAGATTGTTTTTGTCAATTCTCACATTTTGGGGGCCAGAAGGCAAGACAAACACCCAAATATATGTTAAAGAGCCTTCAAAAAGTGATATTTCCATAACATGTTCCCTTTAAAAGTGTTGTTACAAATAAGTTTGTCACATTGAAACTTTGTTATCGTCTAGTTTGGACCTTAAAACACCCTAAACAGTTAGACAGGAGTGAAATTCTGTAGTTCACCCATAGTGCAGTGCTACAGTACAAGGACACATCCCATTTCAACCATAAAAACGTGTTGTACTGTGCAGCTTAATGCTGTTATCCACAGTGCTGCATTTTTTGAAAATTCTTTTGCACAAGAGATGGTAATTTGAAAGCCTGACCTATAAAATCGAACATGTCTGTAAATGTCTCAAGGTGAGATCCCTCTTCACCAGCGACTGCTAAGAGCTGGCTGTAGATTACTTTGTGAAGACTGCAGACCTTGGAGCGAGAAGCCTCATCAAAGAACGAACATCAGCCACAAAGAAGTCTTTTGAACGCTTTTTCAAGATTTTCAAACACAACAAGCTGCACAGTCGAGCTGCACAACACATGACTGATTTCTCACATTCTTCTTTAAACAAGTTTGTCCTTGTGAGGGAAATATGCGGCGCTGAGAACAAGTCACATTATTTGAGTATGTGCCAGATAATTGTTCTGTTGTTGCTCGCAGCTGATTGATCAGAGAAACATGAACGAGTAAAGGCCTAAGCATCACAACAGTGTTTTTATGTTCCTGTTAAAGACTCAGCTTTTTCTGCACAACAGGTTGATTGACCCTCAAACTCAAGTCACGAGGACAAGTGTAAGTATAGCAAAGGATCAAATTATCTTTTACTGAAGAATCTTTTCTTTTTTCCATTAGGAGGTTAAAAGACTCAGTCATGTTCACTGTAACTCTTTATCTCAACGCTCTGCATTTGTCAGTTCCAGCTCGGGGAGGTGTGTCAGTTTGCAGCCCACCAAGAGAACAGCAGGCTGATGGGATTCGTGGTGGAGGGCAGAGACTGGAGCGACGGAGACGAGGAGGGAGAGCCGTCTTTCAGTGCCTTTGTCTTCGAGAGCAACACAGAGGGCGAGAAGGTCGTTGCACTGATGATTTGCTCTGGAGGGGAAAACATGTTCACTGACACACAACTGGATATTGAACCGGATCTTTTTCTCTTCATTCACAGATATGTTACACCATCAGCTTGGCGAAGGACATTACAGAGGCCAAGAAGGTAACGCCAACATATTGAATCACACTGACAGTTTTTTCCTCACACACAACTGCAGTATTATGTCACTTTTTTGGATGAAACCTTTACTGTTCTGTTATATTCTGCCAGACTCTGAATGTATTTAAGGTTTAATAGTTCAACATTTTGTAATCACAGCCATTTCAGTAGCTGAAAACAACTTGCTGATCTCTGTAGACTGGAGATATTAATGAACACGACCACCAGAGGGCATCGGCCAACTCTTTACAGTTTTTCTCAATCGCTTTGGTGCTATTCTCACCTCACTCTTAACATTTGCACAACAGTTAGTGCATTTCTCAAAACAATTGTTACAAACTGCAAAACCTAGTGGACAACCTGCAAAAGTGCGTCACTTGCTCAAAATGGATGGTCCATCCCTCAAAAGCAAGTACTTGTGTCAGTGAAACTGTCAGTGTCGTCAAAATGAGAAGTCTTGCCATCATCGTTTATGAGCATGATAGTCAAATGGCTTTGTCATGTTTTCATTATGACACTTTATTCTCTATGCGTTTTTCAATGCAAAAAGTAATGATACCTGAAAATGTTCAAGACGGCACTATACACTACAGCCACAGTAAAGTTACACATTAGCCTACTGTAGTGGAGTAACTGATACTGAATATGTATGTTTCAAATTTTTACTGCATATGCTCTTTGTAATTCTGATTTGTTCACAGCATCGTGCAATAGAAAAATACACTACAGTCATCTACAACAGACATAAGAAACAGCCTTTGAGTACAACTTTATGTAAATCTGGTCTCTAGTGAAGCCGAAAGTCTAAATGTACAGTACATGTAAATGTAAAAAAATGATTGTCCCACTGTAGTTTACAGTAAAACCTGACACAATGAGCAGTGCAGATTGTTTAGTGCTGAATTACTGTCCAATACTATACATACCTGTTCTCCCTGAAATGTTTGAATACAGTCTTTTCCCAACATTTACAATGAGTTTGACAGATTTTGAAAACTAGTTCAACAATTTTGTATGTGATGACTGAAGCAATGAAATGAGGACTATTAGTTTTTTAGGGAAAGACTATTCAGTGTTGAAAAGTACAGTTCATTTTGACTGACATGACATAAGCAAATGATAATGTTATAAAACAGCAGAGAATTGTATGAAAGCAACTGATACATGTCCAAAAGCATTTGCAACTTGTTCAGAGGAAGGAGAAACTGCTACGATGATGTGCACAAATGACTACATGTTGTGGAGGTTGAACTAATAGTTATGAGAACCTTCATTCTGATCTGAGAATAGCACCAAAGCGATTGAGAAAAACTGTAATAGCCCTCACAGAGTTAAGGTGGTGTAGGTGCATTCAGAGTGTGTTGGTTAGGAAATCTAAACACACTTACTCAGTTCAACTCGTTTTTTTGTGTGTTTGTTTGTTCTTGCAGGATCCCGAGGCTCTGGCCCAGCTGATGAAGAACATGCCACTTACCAACGATGGCAAGTTCCTGCTGCTGGAACCTGAGACAGGAGACATGACCAACGGAGCAGGACAAGAAGACCTGGAGGAGTCTGAGGCCTAGTATCAGTCAGGACCAAAAAGAAAAAGAAAATCCACCAAGAAAACAGTCCATCTTTTACCCAGGAGAGAATGCTTTCCCTGGACACCTTCATTGTGACCCCTCAAACCCTAACTCTGGTACTGTAACACCTTTATTATAGAGTAGTTCACGTCCAATCAGCCTGTAACTAGAGGTAAAAGAAGAAAGCATTAGCAGGGTGGGATTCTCCATTAGGTTGACTTTTCTGCGCTCAAGCTGTAGCATGGGTCTTTGGACTTGGAGTTTAGTCTTTGGTTTCACTCCACTGTGGGTGGTACTCACTTCAAAAGGGACTCTCTTCTAAAAGGTACTGACTGTGTTTCATTATCTTCTAATCCCTCCAGCCATCCAAACAGAAGGTGGTGAATCTTTTGCTTCCGTTTAGGTTTACATTCCTTTTTAGGTTTACATAGTTTGAAGTCTGGTTTGAAGAGTTTATGCCTATTCTTTGTTTCACTAGTTAATTCATACGTAAGACCCTCATGCAACTACTTTTTTATTAGTTATGTACAAAAAAAGTTATTGCACTTCCAATGTTTTTATCTGTTTAATAATGATACTTAATGGTTACAGAATGCACTAACTGAGAATTTTGAAGTCAGTGACAGTCTTAAGAAATAGGTTGTCGGTTCCTTTTTATCTGCGGAGCGGTGACTGTTGCGTTGCTATTATCGTTACTCTGTGTGAGTTTGTTTGTCTTAAAGCAGTGGAAATGAGTGAGTAGACCAAACGTCTTTGTTCTTTTTGCACGGTTCCGTCATGTTGGACAGAACCTCTCCACTACCTGTACAAATCAAGTCTTAAGACGATCTGTATGTCACATCGTCTACAAACAGTCCAAATATTCTTTTGTACAATTAAGAACTACTTTGAGCTCCATTTCTTGAAAGCCTGTGTAAATATGACCCATCCACCCGAGTGTCTATACGGTGTTTAATCAGAGTTGGCTGCATTAAAAGCTTTTCGAGTCAATATACAAGGCCTGATGCTCTGCATGATTAAATTATGGCTCTCCCCCTTCTTCTCCTGCAGAAGACTGAAACCTCTACACTGAGCACTGAGCTGTGATAGTAAAAAAAAAAAACAATCCAATGAAATGTAACAGTAACACATGCAGGGAGACCACAGTGGGTTATTACATACTCATTGCAAAGCAATTGGCTCCTGGCTTATACCTATGAATACTAATCAGAACAGAAAGCACATGGGGAAGCAGTTGATTTGAGATTCTTTCTTCCCTCTGGACCACAGCACTGGTTTCATCTCAGCGGACAGTGGAGGCCTGAGATGCTCTGGCTGTGTTGTTAATATGACTTTGTACTGTGGGATACAGACAAGGTCAAAGCCTCAGACTTGACGTTGATCGTGAAAGTTACGTTGTGCCGATCGGTGCGTTTGCTTTTCTGCATGTTTTTTTTTCACACAGGTAAAACTGGATAATTCATCATCAGTGATGATCTTGTTCTATTGCTCATGGTACTTAACGTTGTAATTGAAGGAATAGTTTGATGTTTAAGGGGATGTGCTCTTCATTGTCTTGTAGTGAGACAGATGAGAGACATGATAGATTTACTTACATACAGCCAGTTAATCTAAATGTGACATCACTAAACTGTTAAAAGGATGATTATGTGTCCCATTATTTCTCGACCGCATCACACAAAAGACTTCACAAAATATTTACACCAAGTAGCTACTAGATGGAACAGCTGTCTGACTGTTAACCACTGAAACAATTTGTCTGCTGTGACAATAAAAATGCTACTTGAGGCTTGGAGCAGCTGGACAAGCTAATAGAAAACTGGCAACTTATTCTCCATTAGAGGGTGATGTGTGTGACATGACAGGGTTCAGTTGACTTCAGGAACCATTAGAAAGAAAAATCTTGCCAGGAGTTACTTTCTGTTTTTTGTTGTTGAAGTGGCTGGATGTGGGGAGATGCACTGATGGCTGTTGAAAATCAAAGCTAACTGCAACATCATCCATATGTAATCAGAAAGGAATATCAGTAGTATTCTAGTTACTGTCCAACTTTGTGTGTTGTCAAGCTCTTCAGTTGTGTGATTAGATGTCCTTGTATCTGGGCCGACTGAAGATGGGAGACTCGGGGTTCCCTTTCAGAAAGTGGCTGATGATGACCTTGCACAAACACAGCTCAAGAACGTGTACGAGTACATGGCCTGAAATGTCAAACTTTTGCTATTTTTACGTCAGAACTGTTAACAGCTAATCTTTCTGTTGCCTGATGTAAATGCATATTGCCAGGGCTTTTGATGTTATAAAGAAAAACTTGTCAATCCAAAAGACTCTTACCCTCCTTCCTCGGCTGCTGGTTAAGACACTTCACTCACATTGAAAGCTACAGAACACGGTTCGAGCTTCCGCCTTCGAAAATGTCCTTTTCTCCGGTTTGTCGAACTTGCACAAGTTGGCACCTGTGTTGTTCCTCTGATTGATGTCTCTGCTGGTGAATAGATTTCTGCAACTAAACCACCAAGTCAAGAGACCAAATCCTCTTACAGTATGTGGCCTGCTGCAGCCCATTACACTTATTACAGCTGTGCTGAATAGTCTTGATATATTTTTGCTTTCTAAGTTTTGCACCGTCAGGAGGACTCATGGTGGAGAAAATGCATTTCCATAACATAGCAAGAAATGCATTTTTTCCTGTCTTTATGTAAATTGCAGCAGTTGACAGATTCCACTACCTATAAGGCTTTGCATTTAATTTGTCCTAGTTTTCTAAAAACCAATGTTAACATGCAATCTGTAATAAATATAAGTCTTTTTTTCTTACTCAAGTAAATGTTGTCTTTTTCTTTACACCATTAACAAACTTTAAGATCAATGCCAAAGAATAGAGAATTTATTAAACAAAACATTTTCCTTATGTATTTACACATCATTGGCATTTCGTTTATGTGCACTTAAATTCTACACAGCTATAGGCACTCCTGAGCATGGGAGACATCACAGTAGGCATTAGCATCATCTCAGTTACAACCTTTGGCAGCTTACAAACTTCAGAAGCGCTCTGCAAGCACACAAGCATATGGTTCAAATTCTATACACTGATGTGGATTTAATTTCCAAATCCATGCCCGAATACACAGTGCAGGTGGGTTTATTCACATTAAGTGAGACCAGACAAACTTAATATATTACATACATCTGATTATCTATATTTTGTTTTCTTAAATTCTTAAAATGCCAACACTGATGGTACACAGAGGTGCACATTTGACAAAGACTATGTCTTTAGTAAAAATTGTGACATTAAGCTTCTGTCCAAATTACTCACACAGCAGCACTCAGCTCAGGAGTCTTTGTAGTAGTTGTTGAAGTTAATGCGAAGGAGGAAATCCTCGAGATGAGGCTGGTAGCCACGGTTAACCAGCTTGGTCACCACTGAGGAAACAAAGACATCTTTTAATTCTGGGTTTGCTCTAGCAAATTAAAACGACATTGATTTATCCAACACTAATCTACTCATGTATGAATAACCACAACAAGCAGGAAGAAGAGCCTTACCACATCTAGACACATTTTTAAATTCAGTTTTAAATACCATAGCCTCACCTATAAATACACTTTATGTTTCTGCCATACGCGACGGATTTGCTACCTTAAGCTACAGTTTTCCTTAAAAATTCAACCTCTTTTCTATTGTTTGGTCTAAAGTAACTCAGTTTAATCCGAAAGCAGCTCACCTCAACCAAAAATTCCTGTCAGACTCAGACAGGAAGTTCATACTCACAATGTGTGAAGAGAAAATCGTGAGGATGTAGAAGACAGCCTAATTAATCTCCACCAATTAATATGTAAAAATAAATAATAAAACTCTCAAAATTATAGAATTTGGCACCCATAAAAGAAGTGTTACTGAAGTAATTACATTTACACCTTTACTTGGCATATGTACTGATAATAATATAATTGAATATTCCTGAATAGTTAAAATATCTATTATTGTTATTGTCTGAATGTGTCACCAAACTGCTAGATCAACATGTCTGAGGATGATCGCATCACAGTGGATTCAGAGCAGGTTCACAGCTTTAAATATGTGTGAATACATGAAAACGAAAATCACATTAATCAATGTCCTTACCTTTGAAAAGAAAGTGAGAATAATACTTGAAAGTGTTGTACGACTGCTGCATAGCAATGAAGCTGGGGTGCACTGCCTCCCCCTGCTGGCTGTCCCAGGGCTGTGCGATCAGCTGCGCCCGGAACTTGAGGATCAAGCTGAAGATGCTGTGGATGATGTTCATGACCGGAGCTGCTTTCTCCGTCAGCAAACCCCTGGAGAGAGAAAGGGGAGAGTGCAAAGTTTAGAAACATGACAAGGAACTTTGAAATGACTTTTGAGATGGCCTGAAATTACACAGAGAAAAGTGTGGTAGTGACAACCAACCCCTCCTAATGAGATTAAATCATTCATCGGGTTCAAGAGTTAGCCTAAGATCCAGCTGGAATTTAAATTAACTTGTTACGAAGAGGATGAATCAATTTTATATGAAATTATGGGTACAGAGTGCGCTGCTTCGGCTTGCTGTGCATGTCAGAGCCTGGAGAAATGATTTTTTCTCCTCTGCCCTTTTCTGCCGTTTGTGGTGCTACAGCCTAAAAATCCTGCTGCTTTCAATTTGAGTTTTACTGTCTATGTAAAAAGCTGACTGCACCCTGGAGAAAACCTTTGACAACAAATTGGTTTGAGTCCCTCTTTATGTGAAGGGCCCGAGGTCCCAAAAAGTTGCACCCAGGAAAGCTACATTTATTGATTACTATCCAGATTTATTGAATAGTCCAAAGCTGATGATTAAATGGCCAACATTTATTGTTCTAGATATTTCTCTGCATTTCCTTGATTTCCTTTAGGCCAAGCGATTGGACAAAATAATCTATTTTCATACCAACAGGATATTTCCTGACTTCTGAGTCCTGAACCAAAAGATAAATCAAGAACAGTAATGACAGATTTCAGACATGTTAATTGAATCAGATTACTCAATAATGACGATAATTGCACCAGACTGGTCTACAAAATATCAAATAATGAAAATTGTCCATGATTATTAACCAAACTGTCTTATCAATACTATTTTTTTCAACAATCGAATAGCAGATAATCAATATCTTATCATTTTATTTTTGCCGTTGAAATTATAAATTAGTTGCCTTATCATTTGCTGTTACATTATTATTTAATAAATCAAATTCTAAATTGTGTTCAACACAAATTTTGGAGCAAATGGACCTGAACCTGATTGAGTCCAAAGGAAACGTTAGAAAACAAGTCCTGAGTGTGACTGAAACTGCTTTCTAACTGAAGCAGAATGAACAGATGATGTCGTTCTGTGTATACAACATGTACTTGTAGTTTCTGTTGTTTATACACACAGACTGTGCTCTCACATATGGTGTGGACGCTAAATGCTGGTAACTCCAAATACATGGAGTTGTGTTCATTGAAAAAAGCTGAACAATTCAAAATGTATTGGATTCAGGGAGAGATTTGGTCTCGTTCCAAATCGTCTTCTCCCGGAATAAAATCAATCATCCATCAACTATTCTGTGCACAGAAGCAACAAACAAGCAAACGTAGACGTGCACAGTGCCGGCGCTCACCTGAAGATGGCTCTGTTGAGGTAGTCTGCGTGTGTGCGGTGGATGGCATCCAGGTCGCTGGCAGTGGCCAGCTTGGCAGTGAACTCGCTCCAGGACACTTGCAGGATCTGGTTTGCGATGTAGCCCTGAATCACCTTGACAAAGTGCTGCATCTCGTGTCTGTAGAGCTGCAGCTGGCGAAACTGCACCGAGCGACCTGCGCCTTTCACCAGCGCTGAGGGAAACAAAGATGGGATCATAATCACATTCTAGTTACTGACTCATAAATGTGGAGATTTACTGTTTTTTTTCTAAATCACATCATTGTGAGTACAACATATGTGGGCTTCTTTTTGTGCTCTGGAAACCTGACAGGCATTTTTTTTTCTTTTTTTTTTAAACTTTTAGTCTAAAATCAATATGCATGAATTAATAATGAAAGTAACTGCAGCTATGGTCAACATACAGACAGGCAGAGCTTTGTTAATTGTTTTCTAATGCAGTCTGGTTTTTGATTGTGGCCATTTTAACCATACTACAGTTGAAAAAAATCAATCCCAGTCAAATATTAACAGCCACATTTGCCTCACATGATCAGTAATCTTAATATTACAATCATTAAAGTTTACATCGCCCTAATAACTTCATACTTTGTTTTTCCCCATCAGGAAGTCCATTTACGTAGTCTCGGCTCAGGCTTTTGCTGATCAATAATATGTTACCCACTGAAGCTCATAGCTCTACAACACTCCCACTGGTGTAAGTTGTGCGTTGTATAAATAAAACATAAAGGAATTGCAACATTCCACCCTATGAATATTTCATAAACACAAAGCACGTGAGGAAGAATCTTAACTCTTCCTTCTAGGAGATGATGTGGAGTCCAGGCTGAGCCCGGATCAGCTGCTCTCATCTTCTCACCTGTTCTCTTGAGGTGGAACCAGACATCGCGGAGGCTCCACACCATGTGTTTGAGCTGGAGCAGGAAGGAGAACAGACGGTTGTACTTGTTCATGCAGCTGTCCGTGATGATGATGTTCAACGGCCAGTCCACCTGGGAGATGACACGGGGGAGGAGAGAGACGCCAAAGCAAGGGGAAAAAAAGAGAGAAAAAAAGTGTGTGAGGGTGTGAGTGCAATTGAGTGTGAAAGAAAGCACAGGAAAAGAGAAACCAGAGTTGGGAAGAACAGGTAAAGGGAGAGAGTGACAGATGAGGCGATGGGAGGTGTGAAGGCAGAGACGTTGATAAAGGAGGTGAGAGGATTGTGAGGGGAAGACAGTGGTGAGACGTGGGGGGAGAAGCGAGGAGGAATGTGGAAAAGATGTTTGGGAAGAGAGAGAGTGCGTGTAGCAAAATGAAGCAGAAGATAAAGGAAAAGAGGGAAGGATTTAAGAAAAGCAGAAGGTGGAGATTTAACAGGGGGAGACATGGGTCAAGGGAGAGATGACAAACACAGGTGTGAACCAGAGCAGAGGACAATATGTGCAACATTAGTCACCGTGTATGTCATTCAAAAAACCCAACTCCAATCAATCTGTGAGATTCAGACACTTAAGTGTGGAACATGCTAATTTCCACACCCAGAGCAGTTTGTCAAAACATGACAGGTTGTCACATTGGAGCTGCCACTCATGCTGAGACAAGCTTAACTGCTAAAGTGTACTCACACAAACACACACGCGGCCTCACCTTGTAGCGGAGCTCCAGGCAGTTGAGGGAGTCGGGGGCGTGGGGGTGGAAGGTCTCGGGGAGGTAGCGCAGGGCGAAGGTGAAGTTCCCGGCCAACGGGCTGTCCCCGTGTAAGCTGTACTGCAGGGCCTTACTGAGGATGGAGTTCAGGACCAGGGGTGTCAGCAGCTCGCCGGGAGTCTGCCCGCTGCCCATCTGGGTGGGGGCGGGGACGGGGGGGGAGAAAGACATCGGCCGGATGAATACTTCCGAAGGTCAAAACAAGTGTAACTATTCCTACCCTACACCTGTCTTTCGAATGTGCTGTCAGGGCACAGAACTTGGCAGCTTGTCATTCCAAACAAACACTACAGGTAGCTGATTGCGATGATTAGTTCCCCCCTTCCAGCTGACGAGTTGTGCTAATCAGTGAGATCAGCTGCTGTAGTCTTTGGCTGGAACAAAAACCTTCTGTTTCATGGGCCTCATGAGACAGATGTACACGGATGTTTCTGCACAACAGCACCAAGGTGGGAGCGAAAAGACGTGCTTGTTATTTCACACCGGGAAGCTCGGGCTTTGACATAAGTAGAAATCTGGCAGCGATTCATCTCTTGCTACACAAACAGGCACAGGGAGGAATCAGATATAGAATGCTAACAAGTTTAAGCATCAATAATGCTTCAACCTTCTGTACAGCAGCTTTTAATTATTCAAGGCAGCACAATAAGCTTTTAACATACGCAAGTAGTTGCTTATACACACATCTAGTAGATATGAAGCAACAATAACATTCATTTCAAAACATTTGCTTTCCTTTATGCTTTGTTTTGGTTTCCACCAGCGCTCAACTGCTGGGGTAAATATCCACTTTTTTTGTAGCTGCTAAACTCTCCACTGTGCTTCACCTGCTTGTTGCTAACTGTCAGTCTGTTGTCAGCATGTAGTGTACACCGGGTTTTTTTTTTTTTTTTTAGAGCTTTCTGTAAATAGCTGAAAACGGTGCTGACAAAAGCAGTGACAGAACCAGTACATAAAGTTGCAGGTGGCAAAATGAAACAAAGCAACAAAACACAAAGCATCATAAACGCCTGAGAGACTGAGAGGAGCTGCAGATGTCACATGGAGTGTAGAATTACATATTTCAGGTGTTTTTCCATAAGTGACTTCCCGTAGAGACGTACTGCTGTTATAGCACATACATGTGTAAATTATATGTACTCCATAGCTGGTGTTAAGGGGTTAACTGAGCCTATAGTCTGGCTAAAAGCAGGAGATAATAGTAAATACATGCAGTGCTGATCATTCAAAACACAGTTCAAGTTTAAACCATGTTGACAAGCCCATCTGACCTTGTTCCAACATGTCCTTTCTGTTCTTGCCTAGAACGCAATAAACTGGGGAAAAATACCAGATGTTACCCTATCCGATACATATCACTGACATCGGCATTTCTGAGAGAACGTCACCTTTTCAAAGATCAGATCGCTGAGGGACTGTGCAAACTCGCCGTCCTCCATCAGCAGGAAGTGGCGCAGCGCCTCAAAGTGTCTCTCCACTCCCAGCTCCACAAAGAAGTAATCCACCACTGCCTTGTTCACCAAAGATACACTGGGGATGGAAGGTGGAGGAGAGAATGACCAAGATAAGCAGAGAAACGTTTTGACACAAAAATCAGGAGTGAAAATGATGCTGACTTGCAAATTTGATATGGGTTGTAGGAATGATAGATATCAGCTCTGAAGAAAGCTCGGGGAATATAACAGTGTATGTGTGTTTTTTAAAACTTTTTGGAGGACTTCCTCCGTTCCATTACTTTGAATTATTCCTGAGTAATTTACATTTCTATAAAAGTGGGATTTAGGGAATGTTCCCTTTCACAGAAAAGTCAGCAGGGGGAGATAAAAATGGAGTTGAAAATCTCTGCACAAACTCCACTGTGTCGTCTAAGCATGGGATAAAAATGTGTTAATAAAAATTTAGAGTTATGAATACCAACGCTAAATATACTGCACCCTCTCCATGTGCAGAAAGGGATGAGAAAGCCATTTCTTTACCCACAAAGGCTAAACTGCACAGTGTGCAGAAACATTGTAGTTGAAGACTGACAAGCTTGTCTGGAGTTCTGATGGAATTTCAAACAGAAAAGGATCCTAGGCTGATGGAACGTAATAAGAATTTTAATTATTCCGGCATTGCAGAAATGCACTTAGCTACAGTTTAAGTGGCCTGAAGTAGCAGAGAAATAGCATGAGATCAGTGAAAAACCTCACACCTGCATTTCTGTTAAACACAGGATTTGGCTTAAAGGGTAAAACAAGCACATATCTTCCTCAGACACTTCAAACTCGTACGTGTAAACAAGAGCCCCATTTACTCAGCCAGCACATGGCAGGAATGCAGCTCTTTAATCAGCCTCTCCGTTCTGTATAGAAAGGTATGACGACGGGATCAGTGGGTGGTGGGGGGGGTAAATGTCGTTCTGCTGTCGAGCCAGCAGTGAAGGTAGTCGCAGAGCCAGATCGACATCTGCGTAAAAGGGAGAGTCGGCATAGAGGGACAGATGCCAGTGCTGCTGTGATACATGTCACGCCTCTGATTCTGGAACGAGGGCGAGCCATTGAAAAGAGGGAAAAAAAGATATCACACACTGGGGCAGCAATATGCCGGCTTTGTTTGGTTCAGTGTAGACACTAGGGCTGGGACGATATGCTTTTCTCCCGATTCGATTCTTCTACGATTTTTTGGATGGCGATTCGATTTAAATTGCGATTCTACGATATTGCCGATTCTCTCGATTTTTAATCTGTATTTTTAATATTTATCTGCACACAAATACTGTAGGAGCCTATAAATTAATATACTCCATTATAAAGTGAACTTAAACCCTTTTCAAAACCTGTACTCTCTGTATATAAAAAAAAAAGGCTGCACATTGCACAGTATTGATTTTTGAAAAAAAAAATCGATTTAAAAATCGTCAAAAAAGATATCGCGATATATATGTGAATCGATTTTTTCTCCCACCCCTAGTAGACACGCAGAACCGGCATAATGAGGGGTTTTGTCTAAACAGCGGTGAGATCTTTTTTATTTAAACGGGGCTAATAACCTACAAATAGCTTTCTTTGGGACACTCACTGTGTGATGAGCGGCGTAGTGACAGAGTGTTTTATCAAAACTGGCAGGGACACCATCTCGCTGAGTTGAACCGAGGTGGTGTCTGTGGCTCTGCGGAGTGTGGGGTCCATAGGAAGGCCCCAGGGGCCCCGAGTTACTTGCTTCAGCAGCTGACACTCCGGGGACGAAGCTGTGAGAGAGGGAGATGAGAGGTGTGCCGCTGAATAAATATTACCCTCAGACGTGCAGAAAACTGGGCTGTTTTACATCTTGGAAAGAAAAAGTAATAAGCACGGTGCAGTCACATGAAAAAGAAAATGTTTGAATGGATGATGCAAAATAAACATCTGACATATTTATTCAATAATTTAATAACACAGACCTGAAAGAATCAAACTGTAATTTTCTTGGTAAAATGCCAAAGAAAATGTTTTTCTTTTTTCTCAAATGCATTTGGTTTTCTTTGTCCGTAATTAAACTAAATACTCCATGTTTTTTTTACTCTTATGTGGGTCAGACTTTTTAAAAAAACATTTTCTACGGAAATAGATAAAGAAAATAATTATTTCATAATGAAAATAACTGCTGGTTGCAAACATATATCCAAGCCCTCCACATCTTCCTGACAACTAAAATACAACATAGAAGCTTCATAATGGATACTATTTACTGCAAACAGTTGTTTTGTCCAACATCCCTCTATATTTATAGTAACACTCCCTAAATAATCAGGGCTCTTGACTTTGATCAGTGGTGTGGAAGATGTATTCAACAGAGTAGATTCTGATTGATTTCATGGAGACCCTGGAAGCCGGCATGAATAATAGCAGCGTGACTGAACCACAAATGCAGAGTGAAAAAGACAGGATATTACTTCAACGAGCCATGATGCATCCCCGCCAAACATAAACCAGACTTAATACCTTTATGAAATATCACTGCTTTTTATGCAAGCCCCGTGTATGCTGATGGAGTAAATATTAAACAGCTTCAAGAAAATGCCTCACTCATGATCATGTTAAAATGCTCTTTTAAATTCATATAAAGCACACTCCACCACTGTCTCGTGTTTAATTTTCATTTCCCTGCAAAAATGACCTGATGTTTTTCCCTATTTCATAGAATGTCTGATACAGTTATTTCAGTCTGACAATATATGCTTTCATATTCTTGAACCCAGGTCAATTTTATTTTTCTACAAGACATAAGGTACAGTCCTTTTCACAGCCACACACATGGCTTCTGTGCTCCACATACTGCGTATAGTCTGTGTTATTTCTAAGCACAAGAAAAGGCTTGAACAAAACGACTATTTTTAATTTATCACTTTTGTAGTCTTTTGTTAAATAATGAAAAAAGGAGCAAATACACCAATAAGAGATAAGATTATTTCATTTTGTTCAGTCCACCAGTAAAATTGTTTTCTGATAAACTGAAATTAAGCTTTAAATCGAATTAAGCCTTCATTTGCAGAGATTACTTTAATGTGGGTAACCAGTGACCAATATCCTTAGCCGAATAACTCACAAAAGTCTGTTCTCTACTTGTGGACTGAATTCCTGTCCTAAGGTTTTCTGTTGTCCTACATAACTGCATTCGACTTGAGTTCAAGGTTCGGCATTGGATCCCCTTCAGTTGTATTTTACAGCTCTAAGCAGTTATTTGTACATACATGGTCTCTTTTGTGCAAAAGATAGTAAGTTCTAAAGTACTGTAGGCAACTGAACCATGTCCAGTTGCCTTGAAATCCAGCAGTTGACATGACTACCATGCTCTGGAGGACTAAAAACCTACCTAGATGGATTGTACAATGTACATGACAGTGCTTGTGGATGCCTGAGAAAGAATTATCTTTTTTCTCTGCTGAATAATGAGTCTGATATCCACCAACAAATGTGAACAAGGACAACTGGGACATTGTTTTAGTCTGTCAAATACATCAGGTACACGGGTCTCAGTTCTCTTTTCATCACATAACATCAAGTTTACAACTTAGAAAACAAGAATCTCATTTCTTATCCATTCCATAAAAGGTAGACACCACTGTTCCTAGAATCATACTGTATGTCTGTAATGTACAAGTTTCTTTCTTGAGTCTTCTGATTTAAACTCACCCATTAGGTTGTAGTAGTCTTCATAGTGTTCCACCTGGTACTGAGCAGACAGAGCCAAGAGATATTCCTGCTCAGACTTTTCTCCAGGGGACAAACCGAAGCTAGCTGCCCAGGACCCCATGCCCTCCACCAGCTGCTCACCAGGGCTCTCTGACTTGGAACCTAAAGAGACATGGGCAGCACAGTTTTCAGTGACAACTTTTTTTATTAGGAATTATTCTCAACCCAAAAAAGTTAGAGCAAAAAACTGACACATTTATATCTTCTCTGAAAAACATTGGCTTTTCAGACACTAATGCATCATCAATTGACACAAATCTGAATCTACACACCAATTAGGTGCAAACATCCAGAACTGAACTGGCTGAATAATCAGTTAAACCATGGACAGAAAATTGCCAACTCTTTTCTAAATTAATTTCTTTGCATCATTAAGACTTGAATATGAGATTATACCTGGAATTTTTGTTTATCATTTTACAAAACAATTAATCAAATAATCACTTAACATCATTAGAAAGTGAATATTTGTTAGATGCAACTCCACTGAATTATGTCTTTTTATTCATAAGTACCTTTGTTATCTTCATGGTCTTCTGTTTTCTCTTTGCTCTTCACCACACATCCAACGCCAAGTGAAGAATCTGAAGAGTGGCCATAAGCACTGCCTGGGAGCACAGAGAGCTGTGGCTCTGTCCCCAACACCACACAACCTACACCCAGAGTGGAATCAGAAGAGTGGCCGTAGGCGCTGCCCGGTAGTGGTGAGAGAAGTGGTCCAGTTTGGGTCACAACACATCCACCGCCTAGGTTTGAGTCTGACGAATGACCATAAGCGCTGCCAGGTAGAGGAGCATGTTTGGGTTCAGCTCCTGAAACTACACATCCAGTAGCTAACGCTGAGTCTGAGGAGTGACCATAAGTGCTGCCAGGTAGAGGAGCATGTTTGGGTTCAGCTCCTGAAACTACACATCCAGTAGCTAACGCTGAGTCTGAGGAGTGGCCATAAGAACTTCCCGGCAAAGGGGACAAGGCTGGTTCAGCTCCTGAAACCACGCAGCCTGTTTGAAGCATGCAGTCCGAAGCGTGCCCGTGCTTACTCCAACGAGGTTTTGCTTCAGATATATTGGACACGAACTCACCCACTTTTATATTCGCGTCAGAGGAGTGGCCGTGGATGCTTGGAGAAGGGAGTGGCGCGACAAATTCTGAAACATTTTCACCAACTTTGATATGAGCGTCCGAGCTGTGGCCGTGAACGTTAGGGGAAGGAAGGGGGGCAACTACATCTGGAACAAGCTCCCCGACTTTGATGTGGGCATCAGAGGCGTGACCGTGGATGCTCGGCGTTGGGAGAGGGGCGACGAATTCTGAAACGTTCTCCCCAACTTTAATGTGAGCGTCGGAGGAGTGACCGTGAACGCTGGGGGAAGGCAGAGGAGCGTCGACTTCAGAAACAAGTCCAATCTTGATGTGGGAATCAGAGGAGTGACCATGGATGCTGGGTGACGGCTGGGGGGCGGCAACATCTGAAACCATCTCTCCGAGCTTCAGGTGGTCACTGGAGACATGACCATGAATGTCTGGCAAAGAAATACCAGCTTTATCTTGAGCGTCTTGAGAGTTTGCCTCGAGCGATGTAACCCCTGAACCATCAGAAACACTTGTCTTAGCTTTGTGGTCACCATTATCAAAGCCTTGTCCTGGTTCAACAGTTTCAAGCTCATCTTCTTTTCCCTCTACTTTACTTTTCAAATCCCCCACTTCAGTCTTCTGTTCTGCGGTGGCTGCACCGACTTCCTGCTTGTTGTCTGCAGTTGAACTACTCTCATCTACTGGCTGCACTGAGGATTGAGAGGTATGTAGGTTAACACTGGCTTCAGATGTGTTTATGGGCTCCTCGGCGGTGTCCTTGCCAAAAGGAAAGCTGGATTTGGAGGCCTGACCAAAGGGGCTGGCTGTGGGGACATTTTCCTGGACTTGAGGCATATTCTCTCCTATCGACATTTGTGAGAGAGAAGCTTGGTTTTGAATCGAGTCGAGCTGGACTGCAGGTCCCCAACGAGGTCGGGGTGGAAGCGAGGCTTGGCCGGTGATACCTTCGAGCGGACTAAAGGGGGCACTGAAGTCATAGTCGACTAGTTTTGCCGTAGGGCACACCTCGGGTAGGTCCGACCCGATGTCCTGTAGAGCCAGATCCACTTGCTGACTGTCAGGATTCGGCAACTTGGGGAGAAAATCGTTGATATCTATGTCTTCAGAGATGAGGGCGGGTTCTACAGTGAGGGGGCTGAGGGTGGATGAAGTTGGGTCATGTGGCTGCGATGATGCAGCATCAGGTTCTTGGGTGTCAGCTGGCTGCTCCCCAGACAGCTCCTGGGTGGGAGATTCTTGTTAATATATGTGAAGATATTCATTTGCATTTTAAAAGAGGAAATTTGAGTTAAAGAACCCATGTGTTGTCATACCAGTGGTGGTTGCAGTGCAGTCTGTTGTGCTGTGGGAACAGATTGTAACACTTCCACGGGAGGTCTCACATGGCCTAAGGGATATTTCTCTAGCATTGACTGGAATAAAAAAAAAAAAGTCGGTTAACATTTCCTCCTCAGTCATATTAACCTCTTCCTCTGTGCATGTGGCTCCATGATAATTTATAACAAACCCGAATGTTCTCCCTGTCGTGGATGAAGAACTGAGCACGGGCATCGTCGAGTCTCATTCGCTGCACCCTCCACATGGCCCGTCTCTCTCTGCGGGCGGCATCCTCTGACAGACGGCTATACTGAGCAATCAGCTCCTTCCTGAGATTTGAGTGCATTAAGAAGTCGTAAGAGAAGCATGTAACAAGTAAATCATTTAGTGGAAGGTCTTATTCAGAGCAACTTGCAGCGAAAGCAAGGAAAGTCTTGGAAAGTGTCAGGCACAGTGAGCTGAGACATGACGGCTGCTGAGGATCAAATGTACAGCTTTTAATTCGTAGGATTGTCCATTCTCCCCACTTTACTGTTCAGCCATCATGTAGCTTAGCTGTTGTTTGCATCAAATCAGCACTTCGGTGAGATAAGAGCAGCAAAATATCATCATACATTCATCCTCCTAAAACAGCTTGGTATGATATTTTTCCAACAAGTCTGATATTCCACAGCAGCAGCATACTATAAATACTCTACTATTTGAATATTGAATAATTTACATTCACCGCTTTATATTTATATTTGAATCTGAGTGCAATTATATTTAAATCTGAGAGCAAATCATCCTTATGAAGGACTGTGATAAGCATACAGGCATGCTATGTGTCATTTCATGGTGTGTAATGGCTCTGAATTCAATCTGAGCAATTTCCTTAACCTCTTGTCAGCCACTTTAATGAGCTGTAATCGATTAATCAGCAAAGGTCTGTTAAAAAAATGAATAATAAAGGCATTATTACTCCACCTGATGTGAAATATTTTCCAAACACATTCTAAATGAAGTCAGCATTTCAATTTTGAATCTTTAATAGCACACAAGTGGAAAAGTAAGTGGCTGGATGAAAGGCTGCGGATGACAGGTGCTAACAACAGCTTTGGTAAACTCTGATCCTCAACACGCAGTCAACCTCAATGGCAGCTTTCAGCCATGGCCTGGAAAGCCACACGAGCCATGTTCGCATTACAGGCTCTGTTAACATTTGCTCATGCTGCTGCATAGCGGAAATCCGGCTCGAGTCCAGTCGGTGACAGATGCTGAAAATGTGGAGCTGATGTCCCATCACGTACGAGTTAATATATTCTGTATAAAATAAAACCTTAACATAGATTAATCAATCATCAATAAAAGATTAACACGTCTGGTAGGGGCTGTAAAAAGCAGTCAGACCTGGCTCTCTGCTCCAGCTGCTCCTCCAGGGCTTGTAGTCTTTTCTCTCTATCCCTCAGCTCCCTGGCAAAGCTGAAGTCATCCTCCTCCTGCCTTTTCTTGGCTGCACTTCGCCACTGGTACCAAACACAAACACAAAAACACACACACTCCATTGCTTTCAGCTTCTGAAATGAGGCCACAAATGCTGTAGCTGAAATGTTTATTTATCTAAATTTTTGTTCACATCTTTTTCTTATCCTCAGAATTCTTCGTCGGGCTTTTGACATGTAATTATTTCCTAAATATAGATGATGAGAGACTGCCTGGAGACCTTTTTCTTACTTTACAGAGTCACGCTCACCATCTTACGTTTTTCATGCGTATCTCTCATAAACACATGTACGCAGGAGAGCAGCTGTAGAACACACTTTCCTACCTCTTGCTCCTGCTCCAGGTGCTGTTTCAGCTCCTCAAACAGCTCCCTCTTTTTGGCCTCTTCAGCCAGACGCTGCGACACCTGGCGCCCTACAGGAGGCAAGGGAGATAACAGTGGGCTGCTTACCCTCCCACGTAGAAAAATACATAACATCTCGGTCTTTCCCCACCCCTCTCCCTCTCATGCACAGGCACACACACGGACACACACGGAACAACATCACCATCTGCCTCGCGCAAACACACAAATAAGCCAAGATGCAATCGGAGCATCAGGCCAGACATTTCCCCCAGAAAATTCCAAACCATCTTCCCTCCCAAACTTTGCCATGCATCTTTTGAAGTAATAAACGATGTGAGGAGTTTGTTAAACTGTGCAAAAAAATAATTAGATTCCTAGCCGTACTGGAAGTCGTTCAAAACATTCCTCGGTATGCGTCTCCGCTGCTCTCCGGAGAGGAACGAGCGGAGCTGAGGAAAGCTCTCATGGTCATAAGAGTCAATGAGCAAGTGTGGGATGCAGGTATAGAGGGTATTCTCAGCAGGGAGGTGGTGTGCATGTACGTAAAGCACCGTAAGAAATTATACTCCCACTGTGTGTGTGTGTGTGTGCGTTTGTGTGTAAATGTAACACTGACCGCGGATGCTCTCCAGGGTTTTGGCTGCTGACTCCCTGACCTGATTGATCAGCTCCTGGCGTGCCTGCTCTGTACGCAGGGCCTAACAATAGACAGACAAGAAATCATCATTAACAAAGATCTATCCACCTGCCCTGTAGCTCACCTCTCCTTCCCCGGCCTCTGCCAGTCAGCACAGCCGGCAGCACGCACTACAGAGGCCATACAAACCAGGGTGTTACACTAAATCACGCGGCGTACAAGCCCTAGACTTCAGATGTATCATTTTAATGACTTGCTGCTGAAATTCTCAGTACTTGAGGGGTAATGTCACAATCATGGATCATGTATAAAAAAAAAAGAGAGAAATGGAAAAAAAGAGAAACTCCTCTCTCTTTATCTTAAGGGACTATACCTGTGTAATGACTTGTCTTAGTGCATGTTTGTCTTCCCTCGCTGAAGTTCAGGCTCTCCTTGATTTTTTTTTTTCTTTAAATCCATTAAAGTCAGCTAGCTCAGACTTTATTAAGGTAATTTACCATGTTGACCAGAATGTCTGCTCACACCGGCTGCACATAAAACACATTCTTTTACCTTGCTGTAAATGATCAAAAATGTTGTCAAACGCAGCCAAGTGATATTAACAGGCTTCGGAAGAAGAAGATATGGAAGAAAAGTGTCAGACTGGATGGATATGCGCGCCTCTCAGTACCTGCTCCTCCCTGCTGATGGCGCTGTGCTTGGCAATCCGCTCCATTCGTCCACGATACACCGCACAGTCCCTCTCGATCTCCTCCACCTCCCGGAGGGAGAAGGTGACAGCTATGCGAGGCGCCGGCAGCTCCGACCAGCAGATGTAATGCTGTGGAGACAAAGGGAACAGAAAGTCAGCGCCACAAAATAGACTCACTGATTCACAGTGGCAAGAAAATCAACACGAACCCTATGGAATGACCAGATTTACTGTGCTAATTGGTTGTACAGTAAAATGTGACTAACCTTCATCTATATGACAAGTTAAGACAAAAATAATATGCTTAAGCCAATATTACCCTAACAAATGTATTCCTCTCTGTTTTCATTGAACAAACTCATTAAAGGGATAGTTCAACATTTTGGCGAATTTGCCTATTGCCATAATCCCTATAGTCACAGCAGTGGGTTCATTACCTTTAATTATCGGTACATGTCGTTTTGAGATCTGCGGGGCAGAGACGTGAGCTGCTCAGCGAACATAATGGAGGTGAACAATAGGTCCCTTGTCCCTCATGAAACTAATGAAATACACATTCCAACTACTCCAAAAGCTCTTGTGGACAAGTTGTGACCTGCATATTCACCACGCTATGAGATAATAATGTAACATTATGAGATGGAGTTTTTTTCTAGGAAAAATGTGTAACTGAAACTAAATTCCAGACACGGCTGCTGGGCAGAGTGATTTCAAAAGCAAGTTGCTCTGCGAATATGCTTTGTGTGTCGTAATGATACATAATTAGCCATGATTATTTCATACAGGTAGCGTGGCGAGTGTGCAGGTCACAACTCCTCCACAAGACTTTTTGGAGTTGTTGGACTGTGTATTTTATGAGTTTGATGAGGGACAGGAGACTACTGTATGTACCGTAACCTGAGCAGCTTGTGTCTCTGCCCAGCGGATCTTAAAACACCCTGCACTGACAATTAAAGGTAATAAACCAACTCCTACGACGATAGGGATTATGGAAATGGGCGAATTTGCCAAAAATCTATCCCTTCACAGTGTATTCACAGTGCCAGTGGAAAAAGTAAGTTACATCACACAAGAGCATGTGATGGCTTAAAGTCCAACATGCACAACAGGCTGAATTTTGAACCATTCTTCCAATAGAACTAGTTCATGTCAGCCATAACTCCACACGTCTCTATTGGATTAAGGTCTAGGCTCTGACTGGGCTGCTCCAAAAGGTGGGATTTCTTTGTCTGAAGTTATCTGTAGTAGATCTCCCTTTGATTTTCAGGGCTGTTATCCTGCTGTGATACCAAGCTTCTACAGGAGCTTCAGTAGCTGGACAACCCCCCCAGCATTGTCCTGTAAGAGCCTTTGATCATTTTCCACTTGATACAGTCAAACTGTCCAGGCCTGGAGGTGGCAAAAACCCAAATCATGATGCCTCCTTTGGGATGACATTTAATTAGAATGTAGAGCCCTTGTTCCAAAATACATTCTGTCGCATTATTCTTTCCAAACAATTCAACCTGTGTTGTCGGTCCAAACAATTTTGAGTATCAAGACTCAGCAGTGGCATCTCGGTGTCCTGCCATGGATACCTTTCTCTCTGTTGGACAGACTCATGGGAGGTGATGTTACCCAGAATCAGAAGTGTTTCTTTAGCTGTCACTCTGAGGCCCATTCATTGAGTATTCTGCATGTGTCTCTTGGAGTCATTTTAGCTGGGTGCCCTCTTCTAGAAAGAGTAGCCCCAGTTCTGCATCGTCTCCATTTATAGACAATTTATCAAACCGTGGACTGATGAATATCTTAACTCTTTGTAACCTTTTCCAGCTTTATGCAAATCTACAGTTGATTGCGAGAACAAAAAGACCCTTTTTTTTCACCCCACATGGCTCACTATGCTTCTTGTGAACAGCAATTGTTCCACGAATGAGCGTTTCTTTATCGCTTAGAGCAGCTCCTACCCACACCTCCAATCTTGTTTCATTGATTGGATTCGATTTCTGACTCCAGTTAACTGAGGGGCTCATGTTTAAGCGACGTTTTCAGTATGGACAAGGACAATACAATGATTTGTATGTAATTAGTTCACATAGATTAGAACTTGGTCTGGTCATGTTTTAAGATTAATCTATAAATGTGGGTAGTTTTATACTTGCCTTTTATACATGGCTGCTGCATTTGATGAATGTTTAATACGCCAACATCAAAGTTTGTGTTATAACAAAATATGCGCTGCCAACTGTCTGAAAGTGTAACACGTGTCTAGATATGCATCCAGGAACAAACTTACAGTAGGATGAGATGGCAGAGAGACTTGGGGATAAATATGAATGAGATGCTATGAGTGACCCATGCAGAGACAGGGTTGCATCTGCTTTGGAGTTGAGGTTTGGATTCACTCAGTAACTTCGCTCCATCAGTTTAACACCAAGATGGCACCAAGTTTGTTTCAAAATCTTTTTTTTTTTTTTTGGCAGAATCCAATTTGTAATATATCACAGTTGCACTGGATTAATATGCTGTTAATTATTGCCAAAAAATATTTGAGTCTGAAATGGAAATCTCCTGACTCTGGAGCTCACATTGCAGAAATGAATGATTACACACTACTTCAGGAAATTATGTACTGGCTTTACAAGAGAAAAACCTTTTACAATGTGCAGAAACCCTTTATTGATTATATGAGATGCATTTATCTTACCACACTCACTGTGTCTCTGCAAGTCTAATTTTGTCAGATAATTATGTTTTATCACAACATAAAAACATGTTATGATGTTACAATAAAAAAAACACATTATCTACTTGAATTAATTGTTGTTTTATTGTTATCAAAGCTATTTAAAAGGTTTATTTTAATCTTTCCTTTCTTTTGTTTTTTGTGACAAGATTTTTTGATTAGTTGCTCCGACTTTCTTTATAATGTTGTATATTTATGCGTAAAAGGTTTACATTTTGAAAAATCTTGATAAAATATCACTGTCACACATTTCACCATGTCCTCAAGCCACATTTTTCAACCCATAATTTCACATGTATTCATAACAGCCATCCTGCAGTTTCTCTGAGAACAGAACAGAATCCAGCAATGAAGTTAATTAGCATACAGAGAAACAGAGTGGTAGTTAAGAAAAAAAAACAATTAGTCAGAAGTAAGGGCCTTGTGGTTTACGTCAGCTTGGTCAAGTCATAAAAAATATTGTGTACCGGTGAACCAGCAGGTGAGTCTGAGTGAAGATAATTAAATACAATTAGATTACATTAAAAACTTAGATGCTTCATTGACGCTTTTCATTTGTCAAATTTACTGCCATCATGCCCAGCAGGGAGTCCATTCATATATAAGTATAACTCCTATGCTTACAGGTATGTATAGGTTGCAGGAGTCTGAAGGCAACTCAAGATGATACACTGACAATATTTTGTGCACTGTACCGATGACATCATCATAAAGGCAATCCTGATATAAACTACAGATTGACAGAATATCATTGAGATATGAAACAACTGGTCACAGATACTGTGTAAGTAGTAGTAAACTGATCGGGCAAAACAAAAAGTCATTCTGCAACTGGGACAGACATATTTCATTATTTTCTAATGTTTGATCAAATAATAATAATTTTAAAATAATTAAAATTAGAAACAAAAGGGAGTCTGGTTGAAGTTGCAGCACTGATATAATAACAATAATAATTTCGATTTATATAGCGCCTTTCAAGACACCCAAAGACGCTTAACAATAACAACAGTAGAAATTCAGAATTGAGAAGCAGCGACATATATGCCAGCGTCCTCTCAACCATAGACCTCCAACTATAATCATTGACTTATTTCATTACTCAGTCATTCATCTGAAAACTTCTTCTAAATATATCACATCTTATCTAAGTTGTCCATAAAACATGAGAAAACACAAAATGCTCATCATAGTTTTTTAAAAATCATTTCACAGTCCACAACCCAGTTCAGTTGTGGTTCACAGTCAGTTCATATGACGTAAAACTGTGAAAAGTAAGTAATCTTGTGGAACTACTGAATTAAATTTTCACATGACAAACTACTTAATCTATTCATTGATTATTAAAAAGAGATCAATTGAATGACTGATTAATTCCAGGATGCATCATGATCACAGGGCTGAAACTGTCTCATATGGCACTATTTATATTTCACACAGCAGAAGTCAAACTGGAAAAAAATCTGCATTGACACAAAGCGAAACAGTTCAGAGTTCAAACAGGTGCAATAAATGATGGAAGCGCCTCTGGTCCAATAACACAAGAGATTGTATCACAATACTGATGATAATATATTGATAATGTTGCAGAAGAGGCTGTCCACCTTTGTGGTAGTATTGATTATTTGTCCCACCCCTTGCAGGCATTATGGATTTCCAAATAGGTAAAATCGTTGTTGTGGCAGGTGGATAATTTGTGGCGTACGTGAGGTTTTTGTCAATATCAGAGCCAATCTGTGCATCTCTGAGCCGATACAGCATATTGAATGGTTCATTTTTAAAAAACAGAAGGAAATATGGATGTGTAATCTTATGGATAAACAACCAACAAATACATTAAATGCTTATTTTAAAAAAGCACATCAAAATTCAGCTTGCACTGACTAAATTAATGATGCACAACAAACCTGTGGGCAGCAGATTTTGAGGAGGTTGATGGTCTTTCCGCAGACGTACACATCATTGGCGATGTGTCTCAGGAAGATGGGAACACAATCCTCCACATCCTTTGAGATGAGAGTGTAGCCTTGAACCCAAAAGTGTTTGTCTGCAGAAATACAAGGATGCCTGTTACACACCGTTCTAAAAATAAGACCAAGTAGTTATACCTGCCCATTATTCCTCCGATAACAGAACAACACTCACACAATGGAGGTACAAAAAAAGTGGAGTATTACCCAACCTGTGCTGGGCCAAAAACTTTTCCTTATTAGTATGACTTACAGGGCATGGCAAAACTTGGGCTGCTTGAATTAACACTTGGAAATTGTTAGCGCTTAGCTCAGTGATCCTAAGCAAAAAGCATAAGAGAACATGAATGCACTGAGCTTCCAGAGCTCTTTACAGAAAGCCTGCGGCTTGCCAAGAAAGCTTAGCCGCTGATTGCCTCCCTGGCTGACGGACTTCAAAGAGAACAATGACATTTGTGTGTCCTCCAAAAAGCAGGCGCGAGAAGTGCAGAGGTTCACTGCAGGAGTTGATGAGGTGTAGCCGATGAGCAAATGAACCTCTTACCCAGACAAAGCCGAGGTGATGGTCTGACCTTGATGGTGGTGTTGCATGACATACAGTATTTGGACGGGCTGTGATGATTCATGCAAGACCATATTTATGGTGTAATGTCAGACTGAAGCAATTACAATGTTGACTTGTTTGGAAAACAGGATGTCAACAAGATGATCCTTTACTTCTAAAACAAACAAAAATCATTAATAATAGGCTACAGCTAAAAAAACATTTTCACTATCAATTAATCTGCCAATTACTTTTTGAGTTTACCATTTTGTCTGTAAAATTTAAAATATTACAAAATAATGAAAGATTTTGCCTGTGACCGAGATGATAAGTTGGTAGCATCTAATAGTGGGCCCTGCTAAACCATAACCATGGATATTATCTCCTAAACATGATTTGCCTTATTAGCAGGGGTGAGTGTTTATACTTTATACAGTTTATTAAAACAACAACAACAATAGTATTTCTGTTTGTTTGTGGGCTGATCTTTTTTTCTACCAAATAATGAATTTGTAAAAAAATTCAAAAATAATCTGCAGTTTAGCTAATTATTAAACTGTAAGCACTTTTACATCCAGGTTAAAAACATTCCTCATTCCTCAAAACATGTGCTTATAGTTGAGCTCTTTTTAAGAACTTTATCTATTTTCTTTTATTCTACTTATTTACTCTTATGTGCTCTTGCTTTTACTCTGTTTAATGTTTACAATTTTGTTCTTTTCAAATGTTTTGTTTTTATGTAAAGCACATTGAGTTGCCTTGGCATGAAATGCGCTACACAAATAAAGATGCTTTGCCATTAAAAAGAATATGCTTAGTTGCAGCTCTAACAGTACAACTGAGCTCCAACAAATGAATATCAAAATCTACAAAACTGTGCCATTACTGAATATTATTCTTGAAAATAAATAGCTCTTTTGGACATGAAATAGACCATGACATTGGAAAGCAGCATGACAATACAACGCATGACACACAGTCGGCCAGTTCCTGTAGAGTACAGATGGGTCTGTATTTATCTGCCCCGTTAGCCTGGTCTCCTCCTGCCTTACCTCCACTCCTCTGCTCTCCTTAAGGAATCAGTTAATTAATTAATTTATTAATTGGACTGAAAAAAAAAATCTAGGTTGAGATTTGTCAAGGACATTTACAAGAGACAAAGTGTAAGACAGAACAGTTTGTTTCAGAGGATGCTTTGCTTTGCCAGCGTGGCGTATCAACTGAGAGGAATAAAGGAGCAGCGTTTACTTGTGCGTCCCTGTTGCTTCCTGAGCAGAGATGGCTCTACAGCTACCACAGCTGTGGTAGCTGATTCTGTTTCCCACTGATTATCATCCAATAACTTCATGACATCCTTTATAGACACAAGGACAAATGCAACTAGGCAATAAAGGCTGTAATGAAATCTATTTTTTTCAGCGAGACAATCTGTCTGCCAGGCTTTTCATTTTCCGAGCCCGCTGACTGAAGCCAAAGTGTTTATGCGCTGGCACGGCTTGTTTGTGTGTTTATGTGTGTGTCGTCTCACCTCTGAAACCGAGGTACTCCTCATTGACCTGGATCATGAATTCTCCATAAACATCTCGAAACACGCCACTGTACACCCAGTCGGACACAAACCTATGCGACGCGCAGGCGAAAAAAACAAAGAGACAGACGAGACAGATCAATACAAGTTCCCCATATCTGAGACAGAGAGTCATGTCCTTGGTTTGTATCATTTCCTTCTCAGGACACACAGTGACTGACCGTGTATAAGGTTCGCAGCTGCTCTTCAGCAGCGACAGCAGGACCGGGTAGTTCTCGTTGCTGCAGTTATTCTGTGCTTCGTTGTACAGGTAGGACAGCAGTTTAACACCCTGAGGAGAGGCACATGGCACTGAGCTGACATCTCATCTGATAGGCTAAACACGGCCATGATGGATTACATATTGCAGTTTGCAGATAAAAGAGCACTCACCACAGGGAAGGTAGCCTGGCCCGCACCCAAAGGCCCATCTACACAGCACAGCTCTGACAGGTACCTTAGAGTAAAAGAAAACAGTTTTTTTGTTGTTGTTTTTTTAATTAATGATATTTGCATCAAGGTCCACCGTGTCAGACACGACTGCACCATTGACTGGGTGATGTTGAGCTTCAGATATATGAATGTACAAAACACAAACATCAGCGAAAAAAAAGAAAATGAAGATTTGACCCCACCTGAGTTGGCGGCCCACTTTGCGAAAGAGGAAGCCGATCATCAGCAGACTGAGGGTGGGTGGAGTGCTGAGAACACACGCTCTGTAGTAATGCAGATACTTCCTCAGACCACCTGTAAAAGCCTTGGAGAGAAGGAGAGAAACAATATCTTTCAAATGGAGTGATCTACGTGGGTGTAATACTAAATGCTCAGTTTACCTTGTGCACATCCTTCCTCACATATTCTGCATTTGCATTTCTTACTTAAATGCTGAGTTGTCCGTCTTAAAACGATAACTAGATTTCAAACATGAGGCCTGAAACTGTTCTTTTTTTCGTCTTCCTGTAAACATTCCCGCTGTTCATTATGTAATCCTCTAATACTGCATTTCAAATTGAAGTGATGGGGGTGGGCTAGTCCTCACTCCATCCAAAAATATATTTAGCCTGAGTTAGTCAGAGGAAGTGGAGATCTTCCAAAGTTTCGGCACTTTCCAGCCGAACTATGCCTCGTGTTCTGCTCAACAAGCAATGCAGCTGAGACAGACACATCAGGGAATTGTGCAGTTAATATGCTGACACTGGAAGATATCCACTTGATTAGTCTAACTCCAACTGCCGATGCCTCATATTCACCTCAGATACATTTTTGAAAACATTTGTCAACAGAATTAGCGTTGTGGATTTAGTCTCCAACCACACACCAAGAGCGGATCTCTCGGGGGGCCAGTGTAAACAAGAATGATTCCAGAAAGCAAAATATGTTTGTCTGTGCATATGGATACTTGACTAGTTTTAAAACACTGCTACAACGCTGAAAATGTATAGCTCAGTGTGTATTAGTGTTTTATATTGTGGACCATCACTCATGATCATTGACTTTCAGTATCATATAGGGCTGCCTGTCACAATCATGGAATTTTAGTTGTCATACAAATAATTGCAATTAACGATTAAATAGTCTTTTTCTGATTATTTTATGCCACTAAAACTATAAGCCTAAACATAATCTAATAATACATGTACACCTTATGAAGATGAGCCATTTATTGGCTTTAACCATCGGAACATATAAGTAAAAACTGCATTTCTGTTTGCCTTTAGGCTTTGCGACTAAATCCATGATGCTAATGTCAACAAATGCTCATTGAAATGGGGTTGTTGAATATTAAAAAATAAGCTCCTTGAGATAAACAGTTTGTGGCACTTCACTCACGTCATTAAACCATAGAAGAAGAAGGGGGCGCAATGTGACGTCATTAAAAGAGGATGAATGGAAACGATTTTAACAATTATGCAAAAATAATTACGATAAGCTCAAATAATTGCAATAAGACAAAGATGTGATAATTATGACAGGCCTTGTATCATGTATTCTAAATTGTTTATAGTGATGGGAATAGCTGTTTGATTTCAAGTGAAACTGAAGACCCCAACGGTTAAAAAAAAACTGTTCCATGCAGAATTTGTGAGGAGAATGGAGTTGTAAAATGTGCTGTGTCAGTGGCATAAATGATGATTACTGTATATAAACATACCTGGAAAACTAGGCCCTTCTTGTCAGCACTCTGCAGAGAGAAGCGACTAAGCCTCAAGTAGTAGGTGCCGTACTGGGCCAGCTCCCCCAGGAGACGAGACACGCTCTCTGGAGAGGCTCCTGACACGCACACACCAGGCCTGACGTCAAACTGAACGCTCTGGAGGTGGAGATTACATATTTACAGATGGTGAAGACAATACAATGAATAACTGTACAGTCTAATAACATCTAATAAAACAGCCCTGCAGTAAAGACTGTCTTAGTAAAGCTCGCATTATTGAATTTCTGTTGCGGCTGTCAGAGAGTCACCTCCATGGTGATTTCTGAGGGCATGGCTGGAGGTGTTATTATATCAGACTGTATTACATAATCAGGTGTCTGTTATTTTGCCCTTCCTGTGCTTCTTTTATTACAATTGGATACAGAATTCATAGACAAAACTCTTCTGGGAGGACAAACACAACATAGCGGTAGGCAATAATTTACACCAGCACAGCCTCAAAGATTACCCCTGAGTTTAATAAACATCTCTCTGGCCATCTGAACAAAGTTTTACCATAAAAGACATGAACCTCTATGCATGTGTATTGTAATGTATTACATCAAGTTCTAAAAGTATGCAAGACACATCCTGTTCCAGACTATATCTTAATGATAAAAGCCTGCCAGAAAAACAACTTAAAGAGCCCAGCGAGTAAACAAGAAAATTAGGATTTAATTTATATTGTAAAAACTAACTAGAATCTTCTGCGAATATAAAAACTTAATGGGAAACAATAAAGCAACAGAAGAGCTCCCTGATGGTTTTTCTTTTTTCTCTCTTGCATCCAGAGTATTTTCATTTATTTCTTCCTCGTTCAAGAGAATGGCTTAGGTGTATATTTGACACTGACACTGTTTTGTCAGATTTTCTTGTCATTGTTACAGTGTAATATGCTTTCATAAATCAAGTGGGTTTATTTTATCAGGCATGCACAAAGTGCCCATTGATTCTTTTTGTCTGATTCCCTTTTCTCTAGTATTTTTTGGTAATTGTGTGCTGTCACAATGCTTTTACTGCCTAATTCATTTTTATCCCTTCAGTCTGATAGAGCCCTAAAAAACAGATCAATTGCGTTTTATCGCATTTCAGAGACTGATAAATAATGATAATGAAATAGACCTGGTTAAGAGGAAAGGTCGTGGATGCCACTCCGATCAGGACGTTGAGGAGGTCAGATACCAGTTGTGTCTGAGAGTCCAGAGGCAGCGGCAAGACAGGAGAAGGGGTACTAGTGCTCACCACCCTCATCTCTCCCTCCCAGAGACGATAGAGCTGGTCGAAGGCCTCCCTGCCTCTCTCTGTCAGGTAGAGAGACTCCCTTTTCCCTGGTGGGCTAGTGGTAGAGACAGAGTGACATTTCCTGTTTTGTTCTACAGGGGAGGACTGAAACTGAAAACACAACAACAAGTGGAGCTCTCTACTACTGGATTTTCTTAAATGAGAATTCTGGTCATTTTCTGAGTAACGCTCTATAGCTCTAGGTCCCTGAGTGCGACCATAGGAAAAAATCAAAGAAAAATATTTGCAGCTCGGACCTAGCTCTCCTCCTGCTAGCTGCGCTACACTGCAGTTAAACAGTGAAGTAATGGGGGCAGTTCTTCTAGTGACTTTGGCCTCTATATAATGCTAAAAATATTACTACGCATGCTTTGCAACATCCACCAATTCCTTACCACACAACACTGAGAGTGCATAACTCTACTCTAGCTTCCTGGGTAAATCTTACTAGTTGAGTGTCGAGCTCGAGACTGTTTCCACATCAACAAAGACAAAAACGCAAGGAAAACACAGATTTAGGAGGCAAAAAATGATTTTGCTTGGGGAAAAAAAGCATCAATTATGAATGTAACATCCCATCCAAAATCTTTTTTTTCCTCTTAAATCCATGTTTTCCTTGCATTTTTGTCAAAAAATGACCGGAATTTACATGGATCTGCCTGTTATTTGTATAACTGCAACTTCAGCTTGACTTGGATTTGGACTTGTGTTGTGACGTAACATACTTACTCATCAAACAACTCTTTTTTTTCCCCAACTGTGACTCATTATCATTGCTTTAAAAAAAAATCAATTAATTAAACAATTATGACAGTATGCTTTCTCCAGTTATTAAACTATGAGGATTTGTTGCTGTGCTGTTTTGGACTGTTGATAATTCAGTTATTTTGCATACTGCAGAAATTTGACTTTATCGTGATAAAATGCTCTTAATTAATATGGTATTTACCAGCCAACAGACTCCCAGCAGCGGCGGCGTCCAGGTTCAAAACTGCGGGCAGCCTCCCACATGTCAACATCTGGAATGGAGCTGGGCTCTGACTGAGAGTCTGGGGTCAGGTTAGAGGATGACTGAAAGCCCTCATCCTCAGACTGGTCTAAACTGGGGGGAACCTGCGCAGATGTTCAATAAACAAGACTGGTGATAACAATGCATGGTTTAAACTTCAATCAAACAATGGCACACATTTGAACTCTAAGACTGACCTCGCAAAGTCGCCACATGAGAAACTAAACAATGTTTATATAATAGTAAGCCACAGTATCCTACCCTGATAGCCAGCCCAGTTACATCAATATTACTAGGAATAGGAGGCAGGTCCAGTCTTATGTCCATGTCTGAAGTGCGAGTGTGCTGCAGTGCACCAAACAGCGTCATCCTGGTCTCCTTCTCAAACCTTTCTTCTGCTTCAAATTTGGTCTTCAGAGCCAGCAGCCCTGTGCCAGGCAGGGCATCCATCAACCTCTGAGCTCCATACAAACTCTCCAATGTCCCCCATTCCTCCCCACACACTAGCCCCCATGCCCGGGCCTCCAATCTTTGCAGCTCCTCACTTTGGTAGCCCCAAGGTCTAGGCCTTCGCAGCACGGGTCGCTCTCTCCTCATGTAGTCCCTGCTGAAAGAGGTAGAAGGTGGAGGTGCCGAACCAGCCAGGTGCACGAGGAGCTCCAGGACCGCATCTACCTCCTTCAGACCAGAGGATGCTCCGTCCAGAAGCTTCTCCAGCTGCTCCTCCAACCTCTCCGCTTCCTCTCTGCACCCTGCCACTCGCAAGTCAAAACATATCATTAGTACTCTGTTTCTGGGCGGCGTGGTGGCTGAGGCGCTCGGTCCAGAGGCTGACCCCTTGGTGCCATCTTGAAACAGTTTGGACAGCAGGGCACTGTAGGCACGTTTCTTGAGGGCTCTGCGGAAACCTTCTCTTGAGACCCCTCCCAGGGCTCTGCGCTTCCATGACACACCTGACAGGCTGCAGTCACACAGGGCCCCCAGCAGCTCAGTGATGCTGCTGCTGCTGCTGCTGCTGCTGCTGACGGACGTCACGGGGTTACTGGGGCTGGAGTACATGATCCTGTTGCCTCAATCTATGAGAATGAAACAGAATCGTTTTGTTTTCAGTATAGTTGTCTATGTTTTATTGCAAAAACACGAGCTCAGGACTGGCAACACTGCCAGTACAACAGCACCATAAGCGTTCAGATAGACTTTGAGAGATGTCTGTTCTGGACAATAACAGAAAACAGACAAGTTCACAGTCCAATCAGAACCACTACGTCAGATTTCATACCACTAGTTTGGTAAACAAATTACATACACCAGAGTCAGCTAACTAGCTAAGCCAATATTTAGCCATGTTATCAACCGGTTGCGACGTTTACTGCACGTTTGACTAGCAAGCTCAATGCCGAACTAAAATAATGTGCCTTCGGATATATTTACCCTCTTGAGATGGTTTGTTATCAGTTGTTTCAGGTGACAGTTGCTGTGTTGCATCCACCCCAGGCGACTGCTTCCCATGCATGCTAACGGATGTTGTTAGCGAGCTGTCTCAGGTCCCGTTTGAGCTCATACCCAAAGCAACCAGAATCCAGTGAATGGAGTCTCTAAGCAGCTCCTACAGCGTCGTCATTATCGCATGGTTTCTTGTCTCATTACATTCGTGCCAGTTAGTATGCTGTAATGTTTCTATTGCTAACTAAATGCTAGCAAGTCGCCTCCTTCCATCTACCGCGGTGCTACAACAAAATTTAAGCATCTGCCCCCTTGTATGCGATTGGACAATTGAATACCCAGCGTGATGCGATTGGTTTAGGATGTTGTGACGGCCGCGCTGATTGGTCAATATTGTAAGTCAATCACAGGATGGTAAAACAGTCATTTGCCAGCGTGCACCGTTGCATTCAGGGTACAAGAGGGAAATTTGTAAATGAAATATTTGTTTGTTGTAGTATTTTTAATTGTAGCCAAGGCCGGATTAACCATATGGGCAATTGGGCAATTGCCCAGGGGCCCTCGACCTCGGGGGGCCCAGGGGCCCAGGGCGATGAGGACAGAAGCAAAAATATAATATATTTGGTTATGGTTATCTTGCTTGTAAGTTAAACTGCGCTGCACCGTCTGCACCGCGCAGACAACTCTGCACCTGTCTGTGTCTGTGACATGAGCCTGAGACCCTCTCCTCATTGGTCAGCCCGTGGTGGTCAAAGGTGACGCAAATCAACGTGCACTGAGCGGGGAGTGTGAAGGTACTGCAAGGATGCAAAGATGGATAAACTAGGCTAAGAAATTAAAAAAGGAGAAGGACATCAGAAAGTTTTGAGCCGAAAATAGGTCATTTCTTAACTTCAGTTAGGCTACCAACACTTCTGCTAAGGCAGCTTCTGTCAACGAGCCGGGCAGCTCAGCCAGGACGGCCTGTCCGACCGCCCGGTTACTGTTACCGCGGCTACCGCCACCGGTGAGACCTCTCTGTCTCCTCCGTTCACGTTCATCCGTGAGAACACCTGCCGAGGCGGTGCCGTCCACCGGACTGACCGGAGCTCAGACCGGAGCTCAGACCGACCGGTGACCGCGGTGCGCGCAGAGGAAATGTTGTTGACTGGGAGTGAATTACTCCGGCGGCCAGCCCAGTGTTGGTGAGTGACAGCTACTCATCATCATGCTGCTTTTATGGCGCTAGGCTGTGCATTCAACATGTTCATTTATTTTATTCAAATGGTAGGTTAAAATTTAAAGCAGCTGGATAATTCACGTTTGTAATTAGGCTACTTGAAATAGAAACCCGCCATTGTTGTGCGGGATCTGGTGAAGAGTGTCATAAGGTTGTTGTTGTCGTTGTTGGTCTTCAGTATTGACCTCTCTGCTCCTCCCTCCTTCTTCTCTCATTTGCTCCATGTTTGGTTTTGTTACCTTATGATGTGGAAACTTAGGTTATCTTATATTCTTTATTTCAATTTGTGTGATTGCTACAGTGCATTGATGAACACATCACTAACAATAGAAAACACATGGTTTTTATGCAGCTTTCTATGAAATGGTGGTGCCCCAACACTTTTTTACATGTAAAAACGCCACTGATTGCACTATAACTTGATAGTCCTGTTGAATTCTGAGGTGACAAGTTAATTTCTGTTTAAAATGAGCTCAGAACCAAAATGCTTGATTCTAGTAGATTATGGAGTGTCTTGTCTGTGGACTTCCTCTGTGATGGCTCTATCAATTCAATACAAAGTGGTTGCTTTTTTTGTGTGAAAATGGAGGACACGTCCCTCTCTTTCTAGTGGGTCAATTTTGCCAGATTATGATGCTGATGTGTTTTGTTTTCATGGCATCTATGAGTGGCTTTGACAAGAGGACATTGTGGTGTATGTGTACTTCTGAGCATTTGCACATCTGCACATCAGTATTAGATATTGAAGTATTGAGTATATTTACTGTATATTACTGGAAATCTGTATTTTGCCAGATTATAGTGATCCTCGGGTCGTGATGATGGGGCCCTTGAATATTGTTGCCCAGGGTACAGCGAAGTGTTAATCTGGCTCTGATTGTAGCTATGATATGTATGACACAGTCGATAGTATTACACCTAAAAACAAAAGAGGAAATGGCATCATATATAAACTTAATTATTAGTAGCCTACACAAACGGAACGATTTCTATATTTGATTATCTAAGTCTTAATATTCATACAGCAGTAGGCTGATCGCTACTTGTATGACTTGTACTGTAGGACATGTAGCTTATGTTTTCGCTTTGATTGAGAAAATCAGTAGAAATAAACATGATTTACAAAATCATCTGTTCAGCTACTTGCTCGTCAAAGTCGTTGTGTCGTCGCTCCCATGGGCAGTGAATGCAGCATCTTTTCATTGAGAAAGGCGGGATCTAAAACTTTTGGATACAATCAGAGCTGAAATGCGAGATTGTAGCTGGGTGTGGCAAGTAAGGGCCGCATCCCTCTGAGGCCCGATTTGTTTCGAGAGACTTTGATTCACATGGGACAACACCTGCAGCAGCATGTCGGGATGACAGCTCTCCACTCTGTATCCAGCGTAATTATTAGCTACAGGCCCATTAAGGAATTATAATACATCCCCCCAAGAAACTACTGTAAGTGACAGGGACAAAACCAGCAGTCTTTGTTTTGGAGGTGCATGTCACTGTCAGTGATGGGTTAAAGCCAATATGTGGCTTCAACAGGCACAGTCTGTCAAGTCAAGTGGGAATCTTCCCAATTTAAACTCATCTGAGTATGAAATTCTCTCTGTTTGTTTTCTCACCTGGGGACAATATAGAAAAGTGGATTTTGTCCCTCATCTCTCGTATTAGGAAAGGTATCTCTTCATGGCAAGTGTGGGCAGGGGGACTATAGACTGTAACTATTTCAGTGTATAAGGGTTGAGACACATTTGAATAAAGCCTGAACCTTTTCTCTTCTCTATTCATACAGCTTCGTCCCACAGCACTGGGAGCTCACAATACAGGTAGCCTGCAAAGCCTGCTGCTTTCACAGAGTGAAATCATTTGGAGTAGGCGTCATCCACAGGATGTGTCGGCTAAATCAAAAAGACGTGTTTAACTTTGCAAGTCATTAAACCTGTAAGTACACTACAGGATCTCTGTGGGGAGTAGGATCATAGTTGACACAGCTAAGGAACACCTTTCAAATTCTTTATTTCTTTTGAATATTTCAAAACAGGCTAAATCATCAATTATTTTGTGTGTATGTGGAGGCATAGCTTTGTGCATAAGATTGTTATGGTGCCTATTTATTCCTGTGCAATGTGTGCATTTAAATCATATTTCTTGTCAGATTAAACAAATGCAACTTATAACACAAAGACTGTGGAGAATGCCTAATGGCAGAGACAATGTTTGCCACTACAGGGGTCCAACTCATGGCTGTAGCCAGAGCACAAAGATATTGCTGAAAATAACTATGTACACATATTTATATGCAGACAAGGTTTTCAATCATTGGGTTTTAAATCAAATGTTTGCGGTTGTGTGTTTGTGGCTTGATACTCTGCATACACCACAGAGCAGTTTTTTTTTTGGACACGTCAGCCTTGGACTCACCTCTCAGCCCATTAAACTCACTCGTAAAGAGAGCAGATTTAACTGTCTGCCAATATATCCCCACTCGCTCCGATTTTAAAAGAGCTTCAATTCAAACTCTAAAATGATGCAGGTGTGTTAAAATGCAAACCAACCAAACTGGGTATTTTAATACTGTCTGATATGATCTTTAATGTCGGGGCCTCAGTTGTTGCTGGGGTTTTTACATTATTCATTGGAACAACTGTTTAAAATGACACCACACCATCATTGTTTTTATTTTCACCAAGTTCTCCTCCTCCTCTTCCCTTAAGGCAGAGGAAATCAAAGCCAAATCTCATTAGAAGGTTTGAAGCATGTGGAGGTGAAACACAACCTGCTGGTAAACACAACTATCTCCTTTTGAAGAAAGAGGCTGGCTGCTGTGTGTGAAACATCCCGGGCAGAAGAACAGAAGCCAGCAACATGCAGATTTTAACCCAATTTCTTGTGAGGAGCCCTGCAAAAAGGCTGGCTTCAAATAATTACTCTTAGTGTGCAGTATCATTGATTTCTAGACACTGAAGGGTACAGTTATTTAGAAATCTTATCACAAGTGCATTGCATGGCAAATAATGTTGACTCGCAAAATGATGTAAACTGCATATCTTAATAGGAATATAAAGTACAGTATTTTTCCTTTCATTTTCCACTAGTGATCAAGGATAATGTACAAGATGCAGAGCTTGCGATAATCAAGTGTAATCACTCTTGCTTTGGCAGCGGCCCCTTGAAGTTGCTCTATCTGTTGCTGCATCAATGATCTGCTCAGTTAGGAGGCGGCATGTGCAGGCCTCTGGTCTGTCTTTGATATCTCCACCCAGGCGTCGGGGTTAGTTAAGCAGTCAGATGAGGCAATTTTGCCTTTCATCTTTCTTTTTTCCAATTTCATTCTTAGCTGTCAGTACTTAATTAATGTTTTCGCAGCAATTTTTCAACCTTCACTGCCGGTGACAGAGATGCTGTGCGGCTATTTACATTATCAACTCATTTCATGAAGCCAGACCTTGGCTTCTCGTTGGTATTCTGAGCCTTGTGACAGGAACCTGATGTGGCATTTGGAAGGGGGAAAAAAGCATCAGCCATCATAGGCTGCCCTGCATAAGGAGACTGATGCTATCAAGAAAGTCGTTTGGGGTCATAATATGCAAGAATATCAGTGATAAGAAGAAAAAACTCTGAGGTTCAAGCACTTGGCCCTCTCTTTCATAAAGTGACTGTCTGGTTTGAATAGGAGATCATTTTCATAAATCCACATGTTACTCCTGTGTGTGTGTGTAGGCTCTTCAGTGAATCTGGGATTTTCCAATGAGCTGTATAAATACCAAAGTCTTACTGCAAATATTCAGTTCACCTCAACAAGAAATCGACTGCCTTTAGCAAGTGTTACTCTGTCACCCAAGGTGATTGTAACTCATGCAGTATGCATGGGAGGTGAGTGTTCAATTGAAGCAAATCAATATTCTAAAAGTGAAAGAAACACAGCAGATATGAAGGGCGTATATGTCTCTGAGTTTATTCACGGAGGAGTGTATGATGAAACCTGTGGGTAACCGCTCCGTCCAAATACAACCTTTGTATAATTAAGTTCATCCAGTACAACCAGATCAGGTGCAAGATCAAGGATCCTCTGAGCTGCCTTGGATGGGGAGGAAAAACATTGGCTTCCATTAATGGTCCTGTACTGAAAATGGAGTGTCCCAGTTTCTTTTATCATTACGGCACATTCACAAGTTTCAAAATGGAAAAAGTCTCGACAACTGCACGAACAGCGTTTTTTTTTTCTCTTTTGTTTTTTGTCCCAGGACTCAATGCATAGGATTATACAGTTAGAATACAGTATTTCAACATTGTTTACAAAGATTTATATGGTATAGGAAACAAGAAATAAAAATAATAACTGCACAGCAGTAAGAAAGGTCATTTGTCGAGTATAGATAGTCATTTTTCGTACACACTGTGGAATAGCTTAGAAACACAGGGCAAAAAAAAAAAAAAAAAAAATTAACACCAAAATTAACACAATTTTGCGCTATATTCAATCTACATAAGGATACCCCTTTGACTTGAGACTAATTTAGGAATGCCAGACATTTTTAAGGGAAACCCAAATCACATTGGCCACTGTTTAACATTTATTCATTTTGGCTTTTTGCCTTAGCCACCAAAGTCCTACTAAGCACACACCACAGACACCCAAAGGAAATGCACACATTGAAACTGCAACCATTAAAGAAATCGTACTGAAATGTCTTCAGCCTATTGGCACGCAAATGGCTGCAGTAGGGCATCTAGCATTTTAGACAGCACACATAATATCACGAATCCAAATACATTGCTGTGTCTATAGCACTATCGTCATCATAATCACCTAGGTTACCGTTAGAATAATTTAGAAACAATATATATATATATATGTATCATCCTATTCAATAAGGCACATTTTTGGTTAAAGAAAGGCTCTGAAAGAAGCGTCTTGCATCGACTCTGTCAGTGAGAGAGGAGTCAGCAGTAAACAACAGCGAAGACAAGAATGGAGTCTGCAGTCGGCATGCAATTAAGATCAAAAGCCTCCCCTGCTGATTCCATTATACAGAGTGCCACTCCGCACTGCACTGAGTGGGCAGTGCCAAGTGCTGTTGGTCGGGATGCCAGGGTGCCATGCTGAGATGGCAGGCAGGCAGGCAGGCTCGAGGTCTGTGCAAACCTCTCTCTAGCCAAGGCAGGAATCGTTAACATTCTGGGGTCTCTGGAGCTCGTTATGCTCTGTCAACTACACACATCCATGATCAGATACAGGGAGTACAATTAAATCATCTGTCAACAGCAGAACCTACAATTTAGGGATAAAATGTGGCGGAGTTTAATGGCCCAAGAAATATCAAACCCTCTTTCCTACCCTGTTGACACCTTGGCTCTGACACTGACATATCAATATTCCAATTACTATAACAATTATGTACATGATTGAACCTGACCTCCCCAACATCATACACAGACTAAAACCACTGTCATTTGTTCAGAACCCTCCATTTAAGTACCAACTACATCTCAGGCAGACCATTTACATCATATGCAATAGGCTGTTTCATAGCTTTAGAGGCAGAATGCTTGATGATTATTTGGAACATCATAAGGGTAATACTAAAAATAAATGGCACTAAAATCATGAACACTAACAATGCATGAAACAATTCGAAAAATCTCGAACATATTGCTGAATTGCTACTGTATGTGAATAATACATTGAGTAAGCTAATGCACTGATTGAATGTGGCTCATGGTATTCTGACATTATTGCAGGGCTAATATGAGTGACACGGCTCCATGGCAGAATAAAGTTGCTTCTTGCTGACACTTTAAAAAAAAGAAACATTTTATAGCAAATAAAACAGTCATTAAATGAAATGTGTTAAAAAAAAAGAAGTTCCCCTCTGTGCTTTAGTTGAAGTGGAATGTTTCATGGCACTGTACAATAAAGGGAGACAGAATGTGCTATTATTGATTTCATCAAGCACAAATGGCGATCTGAGCCAAAAGCAAAGAGTTCACCTCAAACATTTCTGAAACTAGAGGTGACTCGTCAGTCATATGAGCCTGTACATTGCTAGATTCACCGGCGTCCTTGTGGGGACCCTTTGGTCTCTGTCAAAAAGCTCCGTCAGAGCACAGGCTCCAGTGTGTCACTGGGTATAAGGGGTGGGGGTGGGGGGGTTGGGGGGGGATCAAAATGACAGAAAGCAGGCGTCCTTTCGCCCTCACGTCTGACAGTAGGCATCCTGTGTGTGCACACACATTCCCACACATTCACACACTTACAATCTGGGTGAACACACACTCAAGTTTAGCGACGTACGCTCTTGTTCACATGTTGGACTTCACACAGACATCTAACGCACACACAGGCTAATAAAAACACTATCCACACCACAAGGTGATCCATTTAAAAAGATAATTTTTTTCCTTATAAAGCTTTCCGCATAAAGACTGCACATTAAAAAAAATATATAATACAATTCTTAAAACCTCTTCTACACAGAAAGAAATTGAACATCTGATTATCTCCTGTGCCAGTGCTCCACAGAGGGGCTTATTTCTCAGAGAGAGAGAGAGAGAGGTTTGCCGCACTGCATTGTGGATGCAATAGTCAGTGAAGCATGAGTGAGAGCACAGACCTTTAAGGTTTGGCAAGGGAGCTTTAAGGCGTACCTATGACAGTGTAACCCATCATTTTCTTCCCCTATTCGCTCTCTATCTGCATTTCATTAGTCCCTGTTACTCCACAGTACAGAAAATTGTCCCAGGGCCAAGATGCACTATATAAACACTTAGAGGATTCCCTTCTCATCTTTCCGTATTTCCATGTCTTATTCTCTAAAAAGAAGAAATAAGCCCCTGTAGTCACTGGCAGTATCCTACTACTCCCCTCCATCCGCTCGGTGGGTTAGAGATCAGTCACTTTGTTTTCCAGGGCGGCTGCTATCTGCTGGAGTCGCAGGGTCAGCTGTTTACTCTGGGCAGCTGGGTCCTCATCCAGGGATGCGATGATCTGCAAGGAGGGGGGAGAGGGAGGTGAGGAGGACGGAAACGGAGGAGAGATGAGGCAGAGGTCGGAAACAATAAGCGGAGAGAATGACGGGGAAGATTTTGGCGGAGCAGGGCAAAGGAAGAATGTTGGAAGAGCGAAGAAGAGGAGAGGACGAGGGGGAGAGGTACGCAGGACAAAGGGGAAGAAATGGGGTGGAGAGCGGGAGGAGAGGATGTTATAATTTGACATCAACAGTCACGTCATATAAGCTGTTATTGTTTGCGAGCCCCACTTAGGGGAGACTGACAGCCCCATTTGTTTATCCAACTTGTTCATTAGGTTTTGTTTATCCCCTTTTCGTGACCTCAAGTGGCAATGCACAATGGACGCTTAAAAATCAATTCCCAGAGCAATTTTCCAATTCACATCCCACAGAAATGCTTTCAATTAAAATTTCATACAATCACTCTTCTGGCATATCAAGAGTGAAGAGAGAAAAAAGGAGAAGCAATAATATAGTGGGCAGTAGTGCATTCAGTGGAATAGCCTCCTTTGGGTGCGATAGGAAAGAGAAGGGCCTCTTACCCCGTCGTAGTATTTGCTGGCGTACTGGTAAAGCTGATGGAGAGCCACTTGTGTGTTCAGTTTGTCTGTATGAGACTGGAGAACATAAATGACAGTTTAAAGGTTAATTCAATTTGAGAGAGAAAAAAAAGCAAACCTTCACCGAGTTGAATGAGCATTTGTCCTCTTGGTTTCAGGTTTTAGAAATAAATCTGCAAACCTTTGTAAAGACGCTACGACTATTAACCTTCAGACATTAAAGTTATACTCCTTCAGATTTCACAAAAACAAATCCCGTTTATAATCAGCACTTGCCGATTTAAAGTTATAATCCCTCATGGGGGGCTCCAGCCTTGGTATTCCAGGTGTGTTTTGGTCTGCACTGGACCCCATGCTCACACAACCTTGACAAATGAAACGCCGGATGAAAGCTCTAAGTCTCCTGATTCTATCTGTGCAACACATTTTAGGATCCCCACATCGCTGCAACAGCTGTTGAGGCAGAACTGTTCAGACTTAGGCTCCGAAGTGTTGTCTCCACAGTATGTGCTACTACAGGTCTTTTATTCCCTTTTTTATTCCAGCTAAAATAGACGAGACAGATCTCTTCTGTGCCTGTGCCTCTGACTTTGGTTCAGTACCCATTCACACACTCGGATTTTTTGGTTGTGAAGTTTAAAGAGGTACCTTTCAAAGGAGACCAGGGCTGGAACTGTAATCAAAAGGAGCAGTAAGCTTTTTTTATTTTGTGTGTATTATTTTCAGTCTTGTGCACAAAACTGTGGGCGTTTGATAAAAGGTTAATGTGTTTAGACTCAGTTTATCACCTCTCTATATAATATTTTATTATGAGTGGTGGAGTTTTCTGCACGGAATTCAAATTACCTTGAATTCAAAGGAATGGCCTGTGGACATAATACTTCAAGGTGGGAGTTAACTACAACTCCCATGGTGCCCTTGGCCAAGAGAAATTGAGTCAACAAGCTCGACATGGGAGCAGCTGATTACGACGTCGGGAAAATGATTACACAATTTGCAGCTTAAAATTACAAGGTGAATGCAGTCCATTAAGCGGCGCTGGGTGTTGCCGCGGAAACCACTACTTTTCCCTAAATCAGGGGTGAAATCTAAAGGAGTGTAACGTTAATAGCAGGTTAAACTAAATGGCACAGAAAATGACAGCTGTGTGTCTCACCCGTGACACTTCCGCCAAATGAGTGTTCATGTCTTGGTCACTGACAGGTACCATCTGCCTGATGCCCTTGTAGTAACTACACACACAGACACACACAGGAAGCAAAGGTTATCGTTGACAAACCTTTTTACAATGAAGTACTTTGAAACAACATGAAAACAACAGCTTTTAAGGAACATGTGAGGTACTTACTCATCCACCATCTTCTTATAGGTGGAGATCTCCTTTGCATAGAGTAGTTTGTTACTTGGAGAGTCCTAGAGACAAGAAGTGGACAAACTGTGAAATCAATGGCACTTAAGACCGAAGTGACCTTTGCCCTTCCTCCTCTCACTCCATTTTACTTATCATGTAATCCAACATGTTCCCCTCATCCATCTTTTCCAACCCTCCCCCTCTTGCTCTTTCGCCTCATCCCTCCCCCTTTCCTCCTCATCCTCCCTTGCTTCCACTCACCCGGCTGAGTTTGTGTTCGCTCTTGGTGCAGGCATCCATGAAGGTCTGGGCGATGACGGAGAGCGAGGCGTCCACCACTTCAGACACGTGGACGTCGAAGGTGAAGTGGGGATTCTTGAGGATGTTCACCCAGAACCGCAGAGGAAGGCTGCCCGGCAACAAAAAAAGGCCAAGAAAAACCAGTCCATCAGTGGGGGTTGTTATCATCATTATTGCTTGGGAATGGAGGAAAATCTCATCAACCATATTATATCTATGAAACCATTTGAGTCGGGTAGGCATTTCGCGTGTGAGAGCACTTGCCTGAGGTGCAATTGAAGCAAGTACAAGATAATAACAGGGATAGAGAAACACCTTCCTTGTAGGTGCCAGTTTATTCTGAGCAATACCCTCGACTGTCAGTTTGCATTACCATTTTATGTGATACCGACCTCTGGGAGAATTATTGCCACGCATCGAAAACGAAAAACAAAAATTTAACCTGAGAACCTTCTTTAACAACAGAGATTTACGCGACTGAGCAACATTCAGTGCTGTTCTCCTATTTGCCTACAAGGGTTTTTGATTGGAAATAAAGACTAGAAAGTAGCAGACTAACTTTGTCCTTTTAAGTTGCCACGAAGCCTCGCAACCCAAAGCACTGAAGACATAATGTAATGCTAGAGTACTCCCCTAATTTCCCTTCTGAGGAGGGATGCACGAGCCCTGTGCGTGTCTTTCTAACCCCACGTCAGCTTGTGAATTCAAAAGAACGCCCAAAATACAGAGGTTCCAAAAAAACTCTACTCCCTGATCGGTGTGAATGCCCCACTGTCTGAGACATGAAACGCAAGCCGTGTAAAATTCATATTGGTTTGGTAATATCTCCCGGGAAGGACGCGGAGAGGATACAATGGAAGCATAAAAATAGCAATGTTGCTATAATCACAGAATTAAATTAGCCTGGGACATAATTACCATGTTTGTTTGTTGTTATGCCTCATACACACATTCATATTTAATACATGGCCCTCACTTGATTTGATAAACAGTACGGGTGGATGCAGAATGTTGTGTGGAATGTAGTAGGTAATTAAATCGCTCATCTCCTATCCTTGTGTGGGTGCTCTCTTGCTAGCCCTACGTCAATCACTGGCATCTACATGCAACACGTCGTCTTGTATTCTTGAGCCTTAGCCGACGTGACACTAATTTATGCACTTAAATGTCACATGGGAGCAAGGGGATTGCAAATGCAAACTAAGTGAGCTGGGATTGTGCATTTGTATTCAGCTCTTTCTTGGATAAGTAAGTTTTATTTCTTAGAGAGTTACTGTATCTCAGACAGTGAGATTTGTGTACTGGTCAGACTCGTACTTGTACTAGTATTTCCAAGTCAGACTACTTTATACTTCTAATCCACTGCTTTTGGCAACTATTTCAGTTAAGCGGTTAACATTATTAATTACATGAGATCATTGACTAAAAAGCTGTGACTATGAGTTAATGTGTCTGAGTTGACACCGGTTCCACCTCAGAAAGATGTCCCTGCTTTACAGCTCACATGCTTTCATTTTAATAAAAATAATTTGAGGCAAATATCAAATAGACAAAATTCAAAAAATGTGGCAAACCCTTTTTTTTCTCATTTTCTTCCTGCACCGTTTATCATCTTACAACCGCTCATATTCAATAGCCTAAACTCTTAGTTGAGAACCAAAGGACTGAATCAATGAGTATCAATAAAATATTAAAAAAGACTAATAGGTAATTCAAAGAGGGTACTTCTATTTACTCTTATTACTTAAAGCGCTTCTTGCTAATTATATTTTAGTTCTTACTTTATAAAGTCTTTGAACAGAGAGTTTTTTGCATTGTTGTATGGCCATCTTACACAAGTCCAGGATCAGAGGAGTAGTTCCCCCGCTGCCGTTTACAACACAAACAAATGGAACTTTGACAGTGACTCAGTAGACGCAGGCCTGCAGGACTTTTACCTATTAGTCTTCCAGATATGGATGGTCTCCTCATCCACATTGTTGTGTTTCAGCGCCTGTTCATCCAGGAAGTCAAAGAAATATTTGACAGCTGGTGGCACCACTGCCCCAGAGCACAGCACGCTGCGGAAGAAGTCATCCACAAACTGCTGCAGTGTTCCCTGAAAGGTGCCACAAATAATGTGAGACAGGGCACAGACGGAGAGCAGAGGCAGAAATATCAAAGTCCTGAGACATAGTTATCTGCACCCAGTGTGAGGGAAGATATTCGGGTTATTCTGAGAATATTTTAGCATTTTCTACACCTCTCAAGACCCAACCTTAACCTAACCTCCTGGAACAGACAAAAAAAAATGCTATTTGCCTGTAGCTACTTTCACAGATGTCTGGCTGAATAAATGATTCTGTCTTTGTACCTTGACAGAAAGGAGCCGTGTTAGATAGATCTCTGTAATGGCTTTGGTCATCGACTTGTCCTTTATGCTTCCTCGTTTAGATTTGATCTCATCCAGTTCGTCTGCCGGCCTCACCAAGTGAAACACCTTGTCGTCTTCCAGCAGAGCATTTCCTATGAGGGAGACATAACACTTTTTAAAGCCGACTTCTGACGATTCTGCTCCTTATTGATTCATGTACACCCCAGATGAATAAGAATGGGAGGGTGTTTGTCAACTCAATCTGAATGCAGAGAGAATATACAAGTAGAAATGCTTAACAATCAGCTATTCTGAAATGCACATAAAAAGACCCGAGATAAAAGTGTGTATTATTTCTGCATAATCTCAAAGAGGGCTATACATAAAACAACATGTATTAGCATGTTAAAAGAGAGTGGGGATGTCAACAAAAGCCTGAGGGAAAGGAAACAAAGACGAGCATTACATTATTCTCAGTACACAACTGATCTGTGCTACTTTGACTTCAACAAGTGTGTTTATGTGACACTCACGCTCTTCGTGGTTCTCCTGGTTCTGGTCGTAGTTCTGCTGAGTGTGGAACACTTTGGACAGGACTAATGTGGCGTTATCTCGCACCTGGAATGCACATACACAACAATGACTTCACACACCTTGAATTTAATGGGGACTGTGACTGAGGTCAGCAGTCTCTTTTAGCGCCCCAGGACTAATTCATAATCAATCCGATCGAATGGACCACAAGACTGGGTCTTTATTGGGGTATTTACAGGCCATTTTCTTTGGCGTCAACCCATTATTGACCCCACAAATACTGTGATTAGCACTACTCTGACACAGCCAGTGAATCTATTGCAGCTAGGCCGTCCTCGAAGAGCAACTGCAAGACATTGGCGGCTTGGATGAAAGAAAGAGTGCCACCTTTGATAGAGGGGGATTTAAGTGGCTGAAAAGCAGAACAAGTAGAGGATATTTGAGAGTGACCTTTATTTTCCAAGGATCAATATAGTTCCAAGAAGATTTAGTAGTTCTGTCGCCACTGAGATCTGACAAAAGCAGAACAGGAGCAGGCGCTTTTAGCCGCTTGGTGAGACATTCAAATGTTCAGCCTGTTGCTGAGCTGCTGGGAAAAGAGTGAAGAAAAATGGTTGTATATTTGATTTGGGGACACTAACAGGTTTAGCTTTCTATAAACATATTTTCTTTTTGCAAACACTCCGTCTTGTCCAAATTGCCAAGGAACTACAAGCGGCACCTCTAGCACAAAGCGATTAGCGTCTACAGAGTTTTGTAATCATTCAAACCAACAGCTTCAAAACAGAACACCTACCAGCCATTCCTGCCTCCAAGTCTTTATTTATAAAGCTGATAGACAAGCACATAAAAGGCTTTGAAGGACACTTGAACACCTTCCAATATTGTTCTCAACTACATGTGGTACATTGACAACCCTATGGACTGTAAAAACATTTATCACAAGCTTTTTGTGGCCAAACAGGATTTCAGCCATAGACTGAAAGGCAGTGATATTCATTCTCTTCGTTCTCACTGTGTAATAAACAATAAATGATCAGTTATTTGACATTCATATTTTTGTCTGTTTGCATTAACTCACATGTATAAGGCTGCACGCATGGTTGCATGGCTGAAATTATTGCATGTAGAAAATTCAACGTATTAGGGTGGAATTATAATAGTAGACCGAGGCATGCGTTTAATGAATTCTGTCATGTCATTACTATGCAAAACTGGCACAAATATGTTTTCAGCCCTTAGAGTGCACATGTCTGTACACACATTTAACTAGTGACAGTGTAAATAGTATAAATTAAACATTTAGATATATTGTGAAAATAAAATGGAACGATAAAATAGTAATTTGGTGCATACTGATTATAATTGAGTCTACAAATCTGCAGTAGACATACACACTAGTGTGACACAAGATGTACAGCTTAGCCTCTGATTGAAATGGCATGAAAATAGGCAACCCCATTCACATCCCCACGCCCACATAGTTATTTACTTCCCCCATGCCTCTTCAGATCCCTTGCTATTTTCAGTCTTTTTCCTTTATGTTAGTTTGTTGTTGCATCAAGGCATCTGGATTTCATCAGTACTCACATTATAGTGTGCCAGGGTGTTGATGCGTTTCCATCTGCCCTCTTTCTGGGACGTCAAATCCAGATCTGACAAAATCTGCCCCGTTGAGCCGGGACGCCACTCTGCGGTGAAGGCAGAAGGAGAAAGTCAATCTGTTGAAATTATCTCTGCCAGATGGAGGTGAACTGAGTTGTCTTTTTGTGTTTTTTCCAATACCGACTACATTTTATGTCATCAAGGGTCGCTGTTACCCTGCTCCCATTTTGTGAGAGTGTGCTCTTAAATAAATCCATCCTACTGTCTGCCTGGCTGGCTCTCACTCCCGGGGTTTGGTGACACACTTGAGCTGATTTTGGGTGAAGAACTGACACATCAGTATTTGAATAATTTAAATCTAATTCTAAACTGTGATTTGCACCCCAACATTTTCAATTTCGAAAAAAATCTGACACCACTGTAGACCTGAGCTCGACACCATCTGCGACATATGATTCATTTACGAGCACCACCAAATAAAGGGGTTATCTTTGTGATTCACCATGAAAGAAGACGGATCTCTGCTTATCTAAAATGTATAAAGGACTGAGATCTACAGCATGCGTGGGAATAAAAATTGCTTTGATGTTGGAAAATGTCTATAGAGCCTTAGCCTTTCAAGTCAGTCCCCAAGGTTTCTGACTACAGTAGTGAGCAAAACTTTGTTTTAGAATGAAGGCTTTCTTCATGCTGCTGACACTGAAAAAACTTCTCTGTCTCGATGAAGCATTTTTTTTTTATTCCAGAAACAGACTCAGAAAGAGAGGAATCATCAAAAATAATCTATTAAATGACGTTAAAATTAAATAAATAATCAATTATTTATTTACATAAATACGCTCTGATTTAATTATAAATGCATTTCAGTCAGGACTGAAATAGCTCCTCGTTTTGACATCTTCGCCACTGCCTGTAAGCCTTCCATTATTCATCATTATTAGATGTTTCATGCTTCGACTGCTCTTCTTAGGTGGCCCGTCATTTACTCACCTAGCGTGACGCTTTCGACCTTGGGCCTCTGGGAGTACGGCAGGTTCCTGTACACCTGCTCTATGATCTTCTCTTTCACCTGGGAGATCGTGTCACAGTTCAGCACCTTGACGGGCGTCACATCTGGGCCCTCGCCGTGCACCAGCACTTGCAAGGTCTGGGGGAAAACACAGACACACACACAGACACACAAATTAAGGCCACACGGTGATGAACATCAACGGCTGACGTGCACCTACACACAACAAAATGACAAATATGCAGAAATATTCAAACATGGCCAGAGCACCCAGCCGCCCACCCGCAAACACACACCCACATACACCACAAGCTCCATCAGGATGTCGTCACCATGGTAACCGGGTTTCTGTAAGCACACACAGACACACACACAGTGCGGTGACACCTGACAGGACTCCTGTCACCTTGGCCAGCTAATGACCAGGGCTCAGCAGGAGCAAAGTCTGACCCACCTCACGTCCCACACACACTGTCAGGAAATAACTAACTGACCACTCAACAGATTCAAACAGAGGCGCAGACAATCCAGCGGCCACGGTAACCCCCGTGTGCCCAGCCGGCCTTTGAAGTGAATGAGAAGAGCACACCGTGAATTAAAGCCGGTAGGAAACGCTGCCTCTGCCTGTGAAATGTAGCTCATCGTGTTTTTTCTCCCTCTATAATTCAATCACAGAAGGCGATCCATCACAACGGGAGACGTGTAATTCGGGCTAATTTGATAATTGTCCTCGACAACGCCATTACCCATGGGTCTTTTTATTTGTGCTGACTTTAACAGAAAACAGCTGTGTTCACATTAGCTTCCATTATTGAAACACGATACCAAAAGCGAGACACACAAGCTTTTTCCTGACTCCTGAAAGCTATCCCAAATGGATGTGGAGCTGGCGCAGGCTGCGGGGTTGAGGACGGGGTTGTGTAGGTGACTTGTGCTTCTTTACTTTGCGCTGACTTGTAGTGTTAGTTCTTCCACCTAAAGCCATGCGTTTCGCTGCTATATTGGAATGTGTTGCCTGTGTCGTTTCCAAGCTGAGAACATTGACACTGAAAATGGATGTCACACAAAAGCGGGCAGTCGCCTGGGGGGTTTTTGATGGTTACCATGGCAACTGCACTGTGTGTAAGTGTGTGTCTGTTGTGTGTGTGTGTTCACCAGGCACAAAACGACATCCAGTCTCAAAGCAGTGCGTGCAATTTTTCTGACTGTGGAGTTTTTTTTTTTAATGTGTGAGTATTTGTGTGTGAGACGGTTTTGTCTCGTCTGCGTGTCTGCGTCTGTCCTCCTCACCAGGACAGAGTACTCCACGTCGTCGCCCAGCAGCCCCGTGTCGTTGAGGGTGTACTTGGCTTTCTTCACTCTGGCGTCCACGGGCCCTTTCTCGATCTGGTGCTTGATGGCTCGGAACAGTTTGTACAACGGCTCGCCTGCAGAGTCCTGGTACACACATACACAAACACACAAAACACACATACACACACAAAGCCATTTAGAAGTTGCCACAGATGTTGTCAAGAAGCTAATTGTTGTGATTAGCAGTTTGGAAGACGGATAAATGCTGATTATCAATACCGAGCTCTAATAAAAGAAATGGAGAAATCCATAAACTAAGCCTGTGGTTTAAAGCTGCAGCATGTCATAAAGTCCATTCACAAATAAATTAAATTGACTATTTCGTAATTATGCATGCTCCAAGTGCCATCGACTAGATATGAAAAATATATAGTTATCATTCAGGCTGCAACAAACAATCCTCTTATTATCAGTCAATAGTTTAATCTATGAAGCACCAGATAAGACTTGTGTCTGTCACATTGTCTCAGAGCAGAGCCTAATATGCTGTCATCAAATGTCTCGTTTCTGACCGCCACAGCAAAACCCAAAGATATTCAATTTATCATAAGATAACGCCACAATTTGACAAGCTGGTGTCATCACATGCTTGGCATTTTCGTTTGGAATAGCAAGCCAATATGTAATCAATTTTCTTCTAATTATCAACTAAACTTTGAAGCTCATTTACCATCACCTCACATCACATTTCATACACAGTAAATGACCCCAAAAGCTCATGTTCACCTTCAAAAACTGGTAAAGGCAGATTGACATCCAGTTGCACAGCATCCTCTCCACCACCGTCTCTGACCTGGAAAACACATAATGAGCCGTTTTTAATGTCACTGTCAAAGCAAAAGTGAATATTTTGGGTGCGGTAATCCTGCATGTTAATGAGTTATGCACACAACATTTGATTAGAAAAGAAAAAACTGTGACTATTTAATTAGTGTTTTCATATTATGCCACTAAAATTACAACTCTTTCAGCCAAGAAAGTTGTAGAGCGTTTTCATTGCGTCCATTGAGACTGTACTTTCTTCCTGCAGCTCCTCTCCCACATATCAACCAGGGAGATTCCCGCACAGCTTGTCAGTGTCATGATATTTTAATTCAAAACTCCTGTCAGTGGTCACTTGACGGATCGGCCATCCTAATGACAGATATCCACTGGTGGCGCCTATTGTTAGCTGTTAGCATGCCTAATTAGATGTCTTGTATGTACGTGGGGCCTGTGTTGGCACAATGGCCTAATCAGCATAATGAGGCTCTCCATTGGGGGATAATTAAGATGTGTACTTGCATAAAAGCCAGTCACAGCGTGCCTCGGCACAACAGACAGTTCAGATCACATAACCCCCTCCCAGCAGCGATGAGCGACTGTACTGTCAGACATGCTGGCCCTGCCGAGGGAGGGGATGCAGCCGTCAGTGAATGATTTGACCTTGGCATGATCATTACAGCTCAGATAAGTGCACAGACCAAAAACTAGAGATTCTTTTCTTAAGGCTGTTTACTTGAATCAAATTAGTCAGATGAATGTTTACAGACTCTGATACAACAAAGAAATTATGAGTTATTGCCAAGGGAGAAAACACTGGGCAATTAGTATTTGTTAATATCAGAGGAAGGCATCCACAGTATTTGGCAAGTTGCTAGAAAATAACCACAATATTATTTTCAAAAAAAATTCTAAATGATGCATAATTTCTGCAACGTAATAAATGATGTCTCCTCTTGGTGAAGTAATAAGAATCAGTTCTGAGAGATGATAAATGGTAAGAGCCTGCAGCACTTGAGCCAATATAAATGGTTTTTGCTGTGGACATAAATGTTAGCTCGGGTGCTGCAGGTGATAGTTTAGTTGATGAAAGTTGTTCTGATTGAATCGTGATCATCTTGATGCAGGATGAAGCCATAAAGCAGCTCCCATGAAGCCAATATAATCTGACTTGTGTATTCAATCAAGAACATTATGGACCAAAAGTAATTTTTAGCCGATGTCCCGTTGGTTAGGAGTTATGAGATAAGATAACAGCGAGGATGATGAAGGGGAACAGCAAAAGAAAAATCATCCAGCACGTTGTGGTTGGACTCCAAGGAGGGAAAAAAAAAACAGAAGGAGAAACAGAAGGAGGAAGACTGGAATAGATCAAGCAGTCGTCTGGCTCTTGATAGTGAACCACAGTATTCAACATTCAAAATTCAACAGAAAACATGGCAACAGAATGAAACAGTCCACCACAGCTTGAACTGAATCCCAGTTCCCCTAAACTGGCTGATAATATCAGTGCCAGCGTTTAGACATGGGAAGATTCTGATTAGAGAGCGAGAAAATAAGGACATCTCTCAAATCTCTGGGCTGAAGTGGCTCAACAAGAGTGAGAATCTACGCCCACGTTAACATCCTTGTAAGGATGTTTGAAGGCAGCAGAGCTCTGAGCTAAATGTCAGTGTTATTATGCTAATGCACTCACAGTAGCAATGTTAACACAGTGAAGGGGTAATGGTCAATATCTTGGTTTAGCATGTTAGCATTCTGCTTATTATAGTAGCATTATGCTTATTAAACACAAAGTACAACTGATGCTGATGGGATGTCACTAGTTTGCTGGTATTTGACAGTAAATCCCTGCATTTCTTCCATATTATTATTATTCTATATTTCAATCTGACAGTAGCACCACAAAAAATATAGCTCACGGAAATTATCAAGAATTATTCACTTTTATCTATACATAATTATCCAATTGATATTTTACAGCATGTGTGCAAACAGACCAAATGGTAGCACTTAAAGGAATAGTTCACCAAAAAATGAAATTCAGTCATTAGTGACTCACCCTCATGCTGATGAATACTCCGGAGTAGTTTTTTATTCCTCAAAGTGCATCTGGAGACCTGGGAGGGGGGGGGTTGTAGACTAACGAAATCCTTATATGAGAGTCAATAACGCCCAACACAAAAGGTCCATAAACTACACAAAACCTTGTAATATTCCTTCTTACTGCTCGTCCGGTGCAATCCAAGTGTCCTGAAGGGATATAGTCCAGAGATTACTCGAAATTACCTCATTTAGGACATTTTTACAGCCTAGACAGTCCTTTATTGCACTCGGCAAATTCAATACAGGACTGTTTAAGCTGTAAGAATGTCCTAAATGATGTAGTTTCCAGTAAACTCTGGACTATATCCCTTCAGGACACAAGCAGTATGGAGGAATATTACATGGTTTTTGTGTACTTTTATGGACTTGTGTTGGGCACTATTGACTTTCATATAAAGATTTTGTTGACTACGAACCCCCCCTCCTGGGTCTCCAGATGCACTTTGAGAACTACATGTAACTACTCCGGAGTTTTCATCAGAATTTCATTATTTGGTGAACTATTCCCTTAATTAAAGGTCAGGGGGTCACCATCGTTGCTAAGATTCATCCCCCATGGAATTCAATTACCTGTACAAACATTTCATGGCCTGAGAGCCTATATCCCTCCAGCGTGGCTAACAAAGCATCCAAGTTAAGCAGCAGCTCTCATATCTTAGTTCGACCTTGGCGTTGATATTATTTATTGTGCCTGCACTAGTATCTCCTGAGCAGAGTTGGCGCTCACTCACCTGCGCAGCATGAGTTTGGGGTTCTTGCTGTGGACATATTCCTCCATCAGCTCCAGCAGCAGCGTCCTCATAATGTCAGTGTAGTATTCCAGTTTCCCATGCAGAGCCACCGTCAGCAAGGAGGCGAAGTATACCTTGGCCCTGGCGTTGAAGTCATTACTGCGCTCCAGAGTACGGATGAACTATAAACAAAACACAAAAGCAAAAGAAACAGGCAAATGACGAGCAGAATTAATTATCCCGATGAATCCGGCATACACTGAAGAAAATCCACCATGATATGCTTTTAAATAATCAACAGATTAATGCTAGTGGAAACAATAATTATCAAGGTAAATTTAGTTCTGCCCTGTAAGATATGGTAGCGTAGAAAAGATACCAATTAGTGGAAGAGGAATCACCCACACATATGCAGTTAACACCTCAGAGGCCATTTCTGTGCCAGCAATGTTGTATTATTAGGAGTCTTAACACGTCTCCCTCTGCTGTGTCTTCTGCTTTTCACTTCTATTACTGTTGCCTACTCTGTTAACTAAAACATTACAGAGTCCTTCAAGGGAGGACATGCTGAATTTAAATCAGACATAAAGGACCTTAAAGTATCATTGAGTGGGGTTATGGCAGATATTGAAAGCATGCAAGGATGTAGAGGAGTGTGCACTATCGATATAGTGGGAGGTAAATTCATACTTGTGGCTCTGTTAAACAAAGCTTTCCTACATAACCAAAGAACAAGGCAGACGTGGTTTCATCCTTTTTACTGCTACCTGAAAACTACCAGTGAATTTATCCCGCTGCATTTTAGGAGGATTGTCTGTTTGGATACAGCCTTACAGCTCCAGGCCAGACTGTTAAACTCCACTGATGTCCCAGTGCGTAAAAAAGTCACACTGATGAATTGGCATACTCCTTCATAACAATGGACAAGGTTATTGTGGTTTATTCAGAAACAACTCCACAAGTGCATTTTTGACTAGCTTTGAATCAGCAATGCATTACTATTCATGCTCAAGGACCACAGGGTTTTCTACTTGATAGTTTGGTGAGATGAGAAGGTTTTCTTAAAAGTACCTTTGCTATGTTGTCATCCATTATAGAGCATAAGAAATACATGTTCTTTTACGTCTAAATTCACACTGATTGATTTTTTATGTCAGTCCTCAGACACACATTAGTGTTTAGAGCTAGATGCTAATACCAGCATGCCAACAAGCTCTCAGTGCTACAATATCAACATGATGGTACTGTATGGTGTGTTTGCACAAAAACACAAAGCGGCTGAGGCTGATGGGGAGAGGATGTCAACAGTTTGACCTGTAATGGACATGGCACTAGACGGAAAATCATAGTAATAATTTGCATTGTGGAACAAGTTTTTAGATTAATAATGGGGCAATATAGGTTTAATAACAATATAACATTGAGGAATTGCTTATGTATTTACAGGTCTTTGCTCTAAGTTATAATCCTCAGTTTTTGTGACACAATTAAAATCTCACCCTCTTATTTACTGGCCCCAAACATAATATAGATTTTGGAATTATTTTTTTTATGTTTGCACCTAAATTAAATCACACTTTCAATGGGAGGTAAATGGAATGATTAAATAAGCTGCTTATGTCTTTAATAAATCAGGAGCACAGACGCACCCTAATAAACCCAGCCTACTATCAACCCTTTTGTTGTGCCAATCCATCCAATTGTCGATATTTCACTCAAGCACAAATGACAGCCTGCTGGTGGTCGCTGAGACATTTCAGTGCAGACAAAAGTAATGGGCTGGACGACACTGATGTTTCCTTGAGCCCTGCTGCTAATGGGGCTAAAAAGAAAATTAGGAAAATACTGCATCAGCCACTTTGTTAAGCCCTAATGCTTCAAACCTTTACAAGGCAGCGGCAACATGAGTGTGTGGACATTATCAGACCACAGATGACCATATAGTGATGCACTAGTGTATGACGTGAAGTGTAATTACGTTAATGAGGAAGGTCTTGGAGTTCAGGAGGTTGGAAAACTGGTTGAGTGCCTGGGTCACCGTGGCCCTTCGAGCCTCTGGGATGTCCAGCTTCCCTGTGATCATCACATCATTGGCACCGTCCTTAGAGGGCAAGAAGAAGACACGGTCTGTGTAGGTCTTGTAGTCCAGGAAGGGGATTCTTCCCTCGCTCAACTCGTTGGTGTGGTCCTCCATCTCAATCATCAAGTCTGCAAGACAGAAATATGTTATTTCCCGGCTCCTTCTTAATAAGCAGTCTCAATCACTGTGTCACAGAGTGGGGACGATCCACAGGAAAATCATTTCTAGTATGAAAGATTATTTTTTCAAGTATGCTACTGCAAAAACTTCCCCTTATAATGATAACATGATGTTAGGATCATTTATTTAATTCACTCTAGCACCATGCATCACAGAAATATTATCAGAGTTACGGAGGACTTCATTACTTTATAGCTTCTGAGAGACATGGATCCTTTGAGGGGCATTAGTAATGCTGCCAAGCTTTTCCACCGTTTCACCGTTCGTACCTGTGAATTCTTTCTTGCAGCGGTCTCGCACGCTCTCCTCCAGATTCTCGAGCTGGTGTTTCACCTTCTCATACTCCCTCTCTGCCTGTTGACTCTTTCTCCTGATGAGACCAGCACAACACAGATGCCAACATAAGTAGAAGTTTGTGAAAAGGGTTTTAACTAAAAGTTGAAAATTAAAAAAATAATAATAAAAAGTCAATTCAAATATCTAATTGTTCAAAATTACACCCTGTAATTAAGGGAAGGATAATTGGCACATTTGGTTGATAACTTAGTAACATAGAGTTTTCTGAGTTCAACAAAAATATCTGATTACTGGAGCAATTATTCTGCCACTGTGGGTGTGCTGTTCCTGGTGTAGGTGTTTTATGGATATTAAGCTGAAACGGTCCAAGTTTAACAAATTCATGATTTCATGTAACAGACCTATGTCAATTCACATAAAATGCCTTTTTTAGACATAACAGAGTGGCTACACTAAAAATACTTGAGACTGTTTCCCCCTGACACTAACACGCACACATAATATGTCACCACATTTGATGATACACAAGCTGTTATTACTAGCTTTTAATTATTATAATCATTGTTGTACATTAGCCATCTAGCAATTCAAATAAACAAGACTCCACTGAACTGAAGACTTCTGAAATAATATTACATAACAAAGGATCATCTGCAGGTCACATCTTATACTGTAGAATCTACAGTATAAGATGTGACCTGCAGATGATACGCAGAGATAAAACCACATCTCATGTTTCAGTTGGCTCGTACAAGCTGCTCTGATTCTGCTGCTGTGGATCAAAGTTGTAAAGCCATCTTTGAAATAGATGCCAGAGTCTAGATTCATGAATGTATAAAAAAAAGCAGTTAAAGAAACTAACCACAGTTATAGCTAAAAACTAAATGAGGTTTTTATTACTTTTCTGTTGGACTTCATTTTTACCCCTGTTTTCTATGAAGCAAACTGGATGTTGGACATCCCTTGACCTCACAAAAAACAAACTTGATGTTGTTGTATTCACAAGTTTGAAAGATTTGCTTGTAAACCTTTTTCAAACTGATGGCATGCTAAACGGCTCTAGCTGTAAAACAAGGGTAAATACAGTGGGTTTTGTTTCAGTGTTTGTAATTGGAACATTTTATGCAGCACTTCCCTTCTCAAATCCCTAAATGAGCCTATTTGAATTTCTGTTATTTGAGTTTCATAAAAGTTTGTTCATTAGAGCTCAAACAGGGGGTTTACCTCTCTGATGTCACTGATTGACCCCCCAAAAAAGAATGATTCTCTGCATCAAATGTGCAAGCCCAGTCTGTGGCTTACTATTTTGATATTTTTCTACATGTGAGGTTTAAATAAGTTCGAGGAGGAGGAAAAGAGACAAAAGAAATTTAAGCAAATAAAAAAAAGGGGTGGGAGGTAGCAATTATTTTGACACGCACAGGAGCTGAGTCCAGTGTAAAGTCTGTTTCTAATTGTAGACATTGTTTTTTGCTCTGTGAACATAAAAGTTATAAAATGATTATGTAGTAAAAACCATAACCCACATTTAACTTTCAACAAGTTGAGATGATACAGATTTCCATCAAATCGCTACTCTAAAAATACAATTTAAAAGGGATAATTCAACATTTTGGCAAACTGGCCCATTGTCATAATCCCTATAGCAGTAGGTTAATTAACTTTATTTGTCGGTGCAAGCTATTTTTAGAACGGTGGAGCAGAGTCACGAGCTGCTCAGAGCTACACTACGGAGGCTCATGGGATTTCTTGGTTTCCCTCATCAGACTCATCAAATACACAATCCAACAACTCCAAAAAGCTCTCGAGGACAAGTCGTGACGTGCACATTCACCACACTATGAGATAATAATGGAAAGTTATGAGACAGATCTGTTTTAGAGGTAAATTCATGCAAAACGGCTGATGCGCCTTCCTGTCGGGGCAGTTTTTTTTAGCAAGCAGTCTCTGCATTTGCCTCGAAAAGAACTCTGTCTCATATGTTCCATTATTATCTCATAACGTGGTGATTGTGCAGCTCACAACTTGTCCACCAGAGCGTTGAGGAGTTGTTGGATTGTGTATTTGATTGTGTATTTGATGAGCCTCCGTAGTGTAGCTCTGAGCAGCTCACGGCTCTGCCACGCCATTCTAAAAACATTTTACTGACAAAATAAAGGTTACAAACCTCCTAAAACTAAAGGGATTATGGCAATGGTCCAATTTGCCAAAATGTTGAACTATCCCTTTAAATACGTAAGCATCAGTGAAATCAACCGGACATTGTTGAACTTACCTGTAGCAGTAGACAGAGATGGCGATGATCAGCAGCATGGGCACAATGACAGCAGGAATGATGATGTAGAGAGACGCGTCGTTCCTATTCTCATATTTTACCAAACCGACCACCCACTCCCCCTTCCCAAACTTGATCTGTGGAGAAGCACGGAGAGGGAACCTTGTTATCTCCACAAGCTCTCAACATTTCAGCCAGAAGAGTTATTCAGGTGTGTGTTAGTGGTAAAGCTACGACAGTGTTGGAGAGGAAACGGGGGACTGGGGAGAATCTGCATAATTGCCTGCATCTCTGCTAAAACAGCTGTGGGACCTTTCAGTATTTTAAAGTGCTGGGTCTAGGTTCAAGTTGATGGGGCCCGCATTAACTGAACAAATGCATGAATACACTCAGTTTGCCCTTCATAATCAAGGTTTTTCTGTGTAGGTATAGGTTGCACAATTCAAAGTGCTGTGGTGTCGCTTCTTTATGCAGCACACAGCCACAGAAATGAAACAATAGTTCACTTAGAGGAATTATCCAGAGAAGAGGTTACAGTATTCATCACAATCATGGCTTGGATTTAATTAAATATAATCATAAGAGCCTGTAGCTACATGAAAATTGTTAAACCGGTGAAAAAAAGGAGGTCTCATAGTACAGAGGACACGCCTAGAGAAATACAATAAAGATTTATGAAGCATGCACATTCGCACATCTGCAAGTTTGTGCACGTGTCTCCAATGATGGAGAGTGACTCAAGTACAGATACTTCACTACATCACAAAGGGAAACATTATAGTTTCTACCGCACCACATTTATCTGACAGTTTTATTGAGTCGTTACTTTACAAATTAGGATTTAAAGGGCTTATAAAATATGATGCTTTAATATAGATTTAACTACCCACCAGAACTGCATATACAAGAGACAGATGAGTAATTGGCAACAACTCTGATAATCGTTTAAGTCAACATTTCACAGTCCCAGCCTCTCCTATGTGAGGATTTGCTGCTCTTTCTTCCTAAATAAAGGAGAAATGTTCATCACAATTACCCAGAGTAATTGTGATGAGCATTTCTCACTGTTTTCCTAATTTTCATAAACTAACCAATCAATGGAAAATTGGTTTCATCTCAGCCAGCGACAATACAGTACAACAGTTAAATGCTGCATTACAAATGAATGCTTATGTAACACTACACTGATGATATAATGCAGAATGACATAACTCTCACAGGTCATCACATTATGTGTACTTTTAATTTTTCCTGACTTATTTTTGTATTGTATTGTTGTTTTTATTTATTTTTAGAAAGATTTCCTGTGATCTGACCATTAGATCCAGCAGCTCAGGCCGGGTGTCTCGGCGCTGTCGTCTGGAGCGAGCACGGGGCGTGCTGGATGGCGGGTCCAGGAACAGCTTGTCGTCCTGAAGTGTGTTGACCAGACAGGAAACATCGCCCACAAATGCTTGAGCCTCTTTGGCCGTCATAGCTTTGGAGAATCCACGACCCTGCAGGGGGAGAGCAACCGTAATGCTCAAAGAGTCGAGACTGAACAACGCGGAGGCGGTGGGGATTAATTACTGCATTTATAAGCCATCAAGCATCATATGTTGAGTATTAAAAACATTATTGTAAGCATTTTCATTTGTACTGGGTGGAAAGTTTAGAACGGCCTTTCACTGTTCCACCATGAGTGCCAAAATTAATTAGAAAGATTAAGATTATAGTCGTTGTAAGCACATTTCTAAGTAGTTCCTTACATAAGACACTTTAGGCACAGCTCCAGTCAATCCCACAACCCTGGCAATGCTGCAGTACACACTTTGAGATTCCACAGCACACTCCTATATCTACAGACATCCTTTCAATTATTCTAATGCAGTCTGGGATATAGGAAAGGTGAAATTAGCTTAGAGTAAACCAGCAGCTGAGTAATTGAAAAGGCCTCAGACCCTTTCCTCTCCCAACTAATTTACCTAAAGTGTGTTTACCTAAAGAAACTTAAGGAGAGAGAACTGTGGAGCCCTGAAGCTGAAAATAAGTAACAGGCTATTGGAATCAATTAATTGGTTACGTCAAAGCAACAGCATCAAGGTAAAGGCCTCACATTCCCAAGTTTCAGCTTGTCACTTGATTTCCTGCTTTCTTTGCCTTATGTGACAATAAAGTGAATATGTATTGGATTTAAAGTGTCAGTCAGACAAACCAAGCTAAATAATATCACAAGTAAAGCATGACATACATTTGTCTCTAGTCTGTGAAAGCTACCTAGAATGAATGGATAATCAAATAACTATTGTAGTTGAGTCAAAATAAAAAAATACTATACAAAGGAGTGTGAAAAGGACTCAACTAATGCTCTCTCTTGTTTATTTTATTTCGACTAACTACTTTTGCTAAAGTAGGCTATAACATGTCAAGCCTCATTTCTGAACTTGCAAATAAGTATTTAATTCATAATGCACTGTTGTGTATTTCTTCTTTATAATCAATGTATACTGTAGAGCAGCTGCTTCCAACCATTTGGCTGTGTTTGCTTAATATGCCTCATTATCATGAATCAAAAAAGAGATTCTTCAGTATTGGATTGCTGTAGGTTTTGAGCCCTGAAGAAGTACAGCCTATTAAATAAATACAAATAAACAAAAAGTTTGAAACACAGAAATGTGTTTTGCTCTTCTATTAACCACCTCTTGCCCCCGACCCCGGGTTGAGAGAAAGGGAAATTTATATCAAGGGATTCATTTGTTATGATTCTAAGAATTAAAGCAAATAATGTTTACAAATTGCAACTTATAACATAGATTTGCCTTGGTTCATTTGACTTCAAAAGCTTGACTTCAGTAATTACATTCCTGAGCTAAAATAATAAATGCGCTGCCATTTGCATTTTTTTTTTCTACGCAGTAAAACTCGACCATTATATCAACAGCTAAGAAGTGAAAATGTGGCACAGCAGCTGCAGTTAAGAATGTTTTCCATTTTTATCCCTCAGTCACAAAATAACACCATTTGTCTTAATTCCTTCACACAAAGAAGGCCCACTTCCCAGAAACACAGTGCAGAAATAGCACGACTCCAGCGTTTGAGGAGCTGCGAGGTCTGCACTCACCGTGACGATGATGATGCTGGCCTCAGTGATGATGTTCTTGGTCAGTTGGTTGAAGAAGGGGTCGGGGTGGTAGTCGAAGGGCTTCAGCTCCTTCTCCCAGTTGTCCAGCCGTATGAACGTCCTGAAGTGCTGACCCAGGGAGCCGTTGACGGTTGGAGAATGAAACTGGATGACCGTGTCGTTCATCTCGCGGGCCGTCTGAGGGTGGGAGAGCAAGATGTCAGAATTTAACACAAACGACAAAAAGTATTTGAAACACAAAGGAAAGAACAAGACAAGAAGGAGAATATACAAATGTAGTTCACCGTAGAAAACATGGGTTAAAATTAGAAATATGAAAACCAAAAGGAAAACAGTGGGCGCTCAAGAGGCAGTGAATTTGTGGTTTTATTGTATGAAGGAAGCGTGTTTAGGGGGTGGGGTCGTGTGGGGAGAAAAAAAAAAGCCTGTTTTAGGACAATTGGGTAGGTGAAATGACGTGTCTCTTTACAGTCATTCTATTAAAATCCCAATGTGCCATCGTAGAACAGCAGCCACTGATGAATCACATGCCACGCTGAGTTATTCCTCCTCTGGCTTTGTGTATCTGTGTTTGATTAACTGGACTGGTGGTGATATTTCTGTCAGTCTCTGATTGTTTCCATACAAGGCTGACAATACTGCGTGTGACAGCAACACCCTTTAGTCCTACACACAGTCTATTCAGAAGGAAAAGGCAAAAGATGTAGGGTCGCTTGTGTAACGCTTTTGAAAAGTCAAGGAAAACCTACTACAATTTTTGAGGCTGGTTGGTGTGAGTCCAACGCCTTTTGTCATTAACTGTGAACAGAATTGGGTCACAAATCCATCACAGCGTTTGCTTGTGAAGTTGCTCTAGATTCAAAGTAGTTATTAACTAAGCCAGGTTGCACAGTTAAAGAAATCCCACACAGCTGTCACTGCTCAGGACCTGAGTGGGCTCGGGGCCTGAAACATCAACAGTTTGGTCACAATGTTTAAGATCTAATCTGGACCTGCATGACATCCTTCCTCTCTCTTTCCTGTCAGCAGTCTGCTATCTATCTCCAGTGCAATGATGATACAAACAAAACCAGTGTGGCCTGATGGTACCAGATGAAAATCAGTTACCACCAAATCAGTCTACAAAAACTTACAGTACAGTGATATAACTGCTCTAGGTATATAATTAAAATAACAGATAATACAGGTTGAATGCCAGCCCTTTTGTTCTTAGCATCTTGCGATGCTCTCAGACACATCAAACATCACTGACGATGTGTCTGAGAGCATCACAAGATGTATCAATAGAAGTATAGTTAAAACAATAGTTGTTTTGACAACACAGTTTGAATGCCAGCCCTACAGTGGCCACAGAGCCAGTAGAGGGGCTGAGGTTGATAACTGACGTCAATAAATTGAAGTAATGTTCAAATCTGTTGCAAACATCAAGCACCATCCAAGACTTGTGTAAACGGGAAGTTACTGCAGCATCACAAAGTGTAACATGTGCTATAACTCAGTGGTTTTCAAAGTGGGGGCCACCAGGTGGTCCTAGGGCAGTGGTTCCCCACCCTTTTAGGCTTGTGACCCCATTTTCACATCACAAATTTCTGGCGACCATGTGCGGGACTGCATGTGCAGAATTTCTGAGCTGATGCACCAGCTCAGAAATTTTTATATGCTGCATTTTATTTGAACTTGATATATATTCAAAAAAGTGAAAGTATAGAATACAGTTGTTTAATAAGAATAATAATTAATTAAAAACATATTTTTATCAGTAATTTCTTTTATAATTTACTAGACATTTCAAGTGACTCCATCAACACTTTTATGGACCAAGCATTACATTGCACTTGACAATCCTTTGTAAATGTAGACTTGGCTTTGTTTTATTTCTAAATATAAACACAGATGTCGTCACGAAAATGTCATTTAAAATCTTATCAGTTAGTCAAACAGCTTGATAAACTTGAAGGGCAGATACTGTACGTTGTCTATAATACCTCTCTAAACAAATACAATTTAGTTCCGTTATTTAGTTCACTGAAAAACACCTGGCATTCAGTGTGTGTGAAAATGATGTAACAACACTTCTCTATTCTCAAAAAACATTGCTGCTTTGAGCCACTAACCTGACCTACAATATCAACATGCTTCCACCACATGCCAGCAGCCATAATGACTCCAAATATTTGGGTCCAGTTCAGCGGATGGACTTAAATCAAGAGAAGCTTATGAAGTTGACCAGCCAAGGCCTTTGAGATAACACATTACATACGCTGGTAGTTTGTGGCAGCCAGAAGTCTTTTTCAAATCTCTCCTGTCCCTGGGTGGCACGGACCAGGGACTTGGCCAGGAGTGAAGTGGTGAAGAGCGACATAGTCACATAATCTTCTGCAACCTTAATGCCGGTATTAAATTTAGCCCTTTAAATGAAATGAAGAAAATTGCTGCTGCTTAACACCGGCCGGTACACTGGAGGGCGGACGCCAGCAAGCTCCTGGTTGTAACTCCTTCAAGTTTGCTGGCAGAGTCGGTCCTACTTGATTAAGCTGGACGAGGAACATAAGTTAGATTTTGAGGATGGGGGAGACGGGGGGGTGAAACAGTGGCGCTGCTATCTGCAATCCTACAGGTTTTAAGGATTTATGGTCTGAGAAGTGAAGTAAGGAAAGATGAAGTAAAACTGGCTCATGAAATCTCACTGATCAGTGGAAGCAGGGAAGTGGAAATGTGTGTGCGTGTGTGCATTTTTGTTAGCGTGTGTAGGCTCAAACAGTTGCAATGCTTCACAGAGTTTGAATGAATCACCACTAGTAGTCGTGGGCTCATGAGATGTGGGAATTGATGGACAGTGCTGAGCTGTGAGGGGAGGGGGGGTGCAAATGGAAAAGAAGAGAATTGTAGGAATAAAGTCAGTCAAGAGAAAGAGTGAAAAGCAGAGACATGGTTGGTCATTACTAGAGGTGGAGGAAGTTAAAGAGAGAAAGATGCTGGTAAATAAATGGGATCAGAAACCTCTTTAAATGTTGCGTTGTCTCCCTGGACCTTCATAACAGCAGTCTGGACCAGATCAAAGCCAGAGCCGGTCACCACGATGTTCCTACCTCCACTAAAACACACACACACACAGAAAAGTGCACATATGAGCATCGATGTGGAGCTTTATCAGAAGACAGGCATGGGTTCTTAAATTGCACCAGGGGTGATTTTTACCAGAGATGGAAACAAATTAGTTTAGCCTGCGAGTGCCCTGTGTGTTGCCTGCTGGTCCAGGCTGTGTGTCTGATCACATGTGCTGTAGAGCTTTCAGTAGTAGAAAAAAAGGTAGGTAACAGTCTAATGCATCCATTTTCTGGGACCATCAAGACGTTTGTTGCAACATCAAAAGGCCAGCTTCTGTATCGCCTTCAGCCAATCTGCACACACACTGACGCACTAACAGCCATACTTAGCAACTCCTGCAGGACAGATCACACTTTTAAAAAAACAAAATGTTCTTGGCGTTAATGACCTTTAACAAGGTTTCAGACAGACAGGTGTATGCAGTGCAAGAGAACAAGACAGGTGGCTTTCAAAGTGCTCAGTTTTCCCATGTACAGTACGCTTCCGTTCGACTTTGTCTTCAATGTCAACTGAGCAGCCTTTTCTTTGTCTTGCTTTGCTTCTCTACTCCAAAAACAAAAAGCTCAGCACAAGTCATTCAAGGAGACATTCTTTTATTTGTCAACCTTGGTGTTATTCTCCTATTTTTGTCCATTACGATGACTATCACTCATTCTCCTCATCGCCTCTGTTTTTACACATATGGGAACAACAAACTTCTACATGAAGGATGTAGATCAGTGCAAGGACACAAAGTTCACTACAGCTCCCAAAGCAAATGTTTTGTTAAAATAATGTAATGGTGTCATGTGGATATAAGTCTTACTGATATTTCAAGATAAATGGGTCTTTTAAAAAATGAATGAATAAAGCACAGCCTTGGGAGAATATACTTTTGCACAGCAACGCTTTCAGCTGAACACTTTCATTTTGGGAAGGCATCATGTTCACTGCTGTAATGTACACTGATGTTAAGCTGTGTTGTTAACACACAGCTCAGCTTACATCCCGTCCTGACATACAGCGATGTTGATAAGTTCATAAGTACACACTGCTTTCTGTTGACAAGCAAGGAGGAAAAACACTCAAAGATGTGAAAAACAGCAACCAGGAAATGCCAGGAATCTCAAAATAGCGCTGCAAGTTTGTGTACGTCCCTCGATAATTTGATTGGTTTGGATTCTAAACCAATAGAATACTCATGACAAAATAATCGCGCTGCATATCAGGACACCTTTGCGCGAGTTTTCGTTGCCGTTTTGCTTGCTCGCTGCATATCAGGATGCGGTGCAAGGTTGCTCAGTATTAAACAGTCTGCTGGGAATCCCAAATTGTTGCAGCAGACCGACCACAACTCTAGGCCAAATCCAGTCCAACATGCCTCCAGGTAAAATGAAAGTGCTGAAGCATCACAAACATTGTGATTAAAGGTAAAAGACATGCAAGCTGTGTAATTAAACTGACCAGACAAAGCTTCCTTTGGGGTGATGGTCCAGTATGGTGGGATTTTCGAAGAACTGGAAGGCACTTTGAATGGTTGCTGGGGTACTCTTTCCATACTTCACCGTGACAGGGAGGGGGTCGGAGGGCACCTTATCTGCTCGATATTCTCCTGTCCTGCAGGTGATCTCTGCTCCGAATTGCTCCCTGCCAAGACAAGGACATAACTTAGCGCTGGCTGGCTGGAGGAGTGGGGGTCGCACAAGGTCACCGTGCAGTGGAAGTCAACATGGCAGCAGCCTGACAGCTTGTTAAAACCCAGCTTTGCTGCTTTTCTAGCTTGTTATTTTTCCCTTACCTCTGCCTAAAATGTCACTGTGCACTGGTTTTGACAGAACACTTGTGGTCACAACAGTGAAAGCAAATGGTAAGGGAAAAAAAATCCTGCTTGTGACACCAAAGTTAAGGTCAATTCAATATTTGCTTCAAAAAAATCAATTTATGGGCTTCAAAGTGAGGCTACTATAGAATTTTCACAGAGTGCAATGTCTGAATAATAATTAGGACTTATCAACTGAAAAGACTCAACTGAAACAGAACTGGTCTTTGCCGTTTGTGACAATTACTGAGAAAAGAAACTCTTACACAGTGCATTCCACGCCTCCGATGGTAACCTGGACATCATCCTTACTGCCGGTCTCCAGGAATCGCCCAGAAATCGTAATGAGGGTGCCCCCGGCTTTAGGACCTCGAGCAGGTGTCACCGCCTCGGGGATCGGGTTCTGGTGAGGTGGGGGGGCAACAAGATACACACTGAATATATACACATCTTTCCTGTGTAAGGATTTACAAGCATACACTCTCTCATACAGATACAGTCATATAAACACACACTTCCTCTCACCCTCCTTGATCTCTTCCCCACTCTATCTGAAACACTCTCACATGCACGCACAGTCGCACACACACACCCAGGCACCACATCTGCCTCAATTTGCTGAGCAAACAGTTAGGCGGAGCACTCCCTTGTGGGGAAGCTTTAGTGCAGCCAGAGATATGAAAAGCCAGTTAAATAGCTACGCTGCAGCCTGTTAAAGTATTAGAGAGAAAAGGGGGAACTACTGCACAGCATCTGGTTAAAGGGGTATGCATATACATCCTGGCTTATCTCACAATGCATTACCATTGTAATATGACAGCATCTAAATGCGTAATTTGCCAATGCATTAGGATGTTGTTAAATGACATGCACTAGGTGTATTGTGATAAGGGGCTTTATGCAGTCGGAAGCACAAAAAAAACATAATAGAAGCCATAAAACAACGAAATCAGCTTTATTTTCTGGGTCAAAGTTGTAGACCTCCATTGTGGAAACGCAGTTGAGAGGAGTGATTGTGTGTGTGCTGTTGGAAAGAGAGAATATTTACCCTGTAGGTGAAGTATATGGAGGATGTTCCTCTCTTCCCCCCCTTCACCTCCACCTCCACTTGGCCCCAGTTTGAGCCGGTGCCAACAGGTCCAATCTCACACACCACACTGGACAGCACAACATGAAAGAAAAAGGATTGTTCGGGTTAAAGATGCAAATAATCATCAGTGTTGATTAATCAACTGAATATTTTCAAAATTGATTGTTAATCTAATCATCTAATCTATTGATATTTGGAAAAAGAAGTAGAGTAAATGCTCTCATTGGTGATCTGGATCAGGAGAATGTAGGACATGAGGAAAATGAAATGACAGAAATGCTAAACAGTTTAAGACGAGGTTTAATTAACGCTGTTGACTAAGTAGCTATGAATGTAGCAGTGTATGATTTCTAATGCCAGACTGACTGCCTGTGGAAGCTCAGAAATTGAACCCTCTGGGAGTTTTTCCCACATTGCAGTGTCTGTAGTTTACTGGAAACGGTGTGATAAACCAAACATGTCTAAGTCTGCTGCAGTCCTGAGGGGAAAATGTGCTGCTGATGAAAGAGGTCAGCATAAAATGGCAAGCCTCCTGCAGGCTAACAGGTTGGCCACGAGTAGACAATTCAAAATCCAAACTGTAATATGAAGGAATGCTATAATATTATGTACAAATGGAAAAAGTGTAAAAAAACTTAAAAGAAAGTAAGCATCAACAGGCAAAAGATCAGGCAGCAACAGTTGTCACATGAGCTCCAAAACTGGAAGATTTAAGGGTGAAAAACATTCCATCTGCTCTCATAAATCCTGGTTTATGCCTCATCATGCAGATGGCTGGACAAGAATTCGTCCAAAATGTGGATCGATTCCTGCCAGGTGTCAACAGTTCCCATTAGTGGGCGTGGGGAAACTATGGGGGTGTTGTCTTTTCTTTAGAACATTTGGATGAAATTAACACTTTTTAAACGCTGCTGTGGCTGTGGTGTATTAGCCAGACGTATACTTTTTTTGGCAAGGCTCGGCTCATTAAAACACCTTTAGAATGAGGTGGAACAGCGTGTCTGTAGCATGAATACGCCACTAAAGAAACCTGTGCTTCGATGAATACATATCATATCTCCAGTTATCTAGGTTGCTTGGGAGCTTCAAGGATGGTCCATTCTGTCATATATAGCAGAGTGATTGGACACAGACAGCATTTAAAGACCGACATTCAGCAGTGTTCCTCGTAGAAGCAATTCTTCACCACTACCATTCAAGAGGGAAATGTGTCACATTTTACCCCACTCTACATTTATCTAACAGCTTCAGTTAGATTTCAATTTTCAGACCAAGATTTTACATTAAAATGATTCATAATGTAGCATCGTTGAAGATTAAACCGATTGGTTACTGCGGAAACAAACAAACAGACAAAAAATAGTGGGTGTGCATTAAGATGTCTGGTTTTTGTTTACAGTTCCCCCATGTGAAGGATGTAATGGAGTGTGCATCCAGTGAGCCACCATAACACTGTGTTCTTCTGGGTCACAAGATGTATAGTCTCCCTTTGGTGAGGACATTGGTATTAAAAAAACACAACAACCTCCTGGCATATCTTTTTTCATGCTAATTTGTGCCATACAAAGCTCCAAGTGGGTGTCATATCAAAAATGATAAGTTTGATATATTAGGAGAAGATAAATTTGTATCGCTGAAGTCAGTGCTTGATCAGCAGATACGTGGTGTGAGTTTACATCTTCCTGGAGCAAGTTTGGGTTGAGTTTGACACAGATAAGACCCACGGTGAGGTTACGCCCACGTGTACAAGTTGTGAGTCTGCTGGAAAAATGCTCATTTTGGCATCATCAAGACCCATGGTGAGTCTGTGTCCATCAGGAAATGAGAGTAACTGTTGCTTATGGCTTCAGAGACCTTGGCACTGATGGCTAGAGTGTGAACACAAGGCAAGAATACTTTTTGCTGTCAAGTCTCAAATTGCCTCCACTGGTGTAGAAAAAGACAACATAGGAGAAAATGTGAACCTTTGATGCTGCTGTAATATTTATAGATGTGTTTGCCCGCCTGTTTAATGCTTTAATGTGAATTTGAATGTTGTGAATATGGATGATAATCAGTCCACGGAAGAGTTTAAAAAGTACATCTGCAAAAGATGCTGAAAGTAAAACTTTAAAGCGCCCGATTGTTAACAAGTCTCCCCTAGAATGGCCTGAAGGAGTGCTCAGTGGGCAGAGAATAAGATATCCTGTGTTGCCTTCCACAGCAGTCAAGTGTGAATGGATAAATGGTGGATGGCCATATGAGGGTTCCTTTGATGAGTGTAAGCTGCAGATGGCCGAAGTGATGACTGACCACAGTAAAGGAAATCTGGCCTGGGATTTCAGATACATGAGAGAGAGTGTGAGAGCTTGGAAGTAAAATTAAAGTCTGGCACAGAAAAGTGCTGTGATGCTGTGGTGTGTGAAGAGTTGAGAGACACTGCACAAAGATGTGATCTCTTTGTCTTTTCTGGAGCCCAAGTTGTGGCGACAAATTAAAGAATCCCACCTTAACGATACAGTGGCGAGTGCTACAGCAGAGATGTATGGGTGGGCAATATGCCAAGGCAAACTTACCCCTGAGAGCCCGCTAATAATATTATGCATTGTTAATCTGCCAGGCTCAGACAAGAGACAGACAGAAGAAGACTTCCTCTTTCTTGTTGCTGCCACTCTAGCAGAGACAGGATGGGGTAGGATAGCACTTCCCAACAGGACTTGATCTCCTGTTAGCATCCCAGGGGAGAACATACTTAATCTTTGCTGCGCCTACATGCATCAGCATGGGTTATACAGTAGATATAGATGAGTATGTGGTCCATGACACAGCATAATGCTGTTTAAGAGCTACATCTTAATTTTTCTTTGGGTGATCTCTCAGATTTGTTTGGGCTTTGTGGGCGGGGCTTAGATTAATTCCTGGTTACTCTTTTAGCATTGGCGCACCTCTCTTTCTCTTTCGTGTTCCTATTTGGTAACAACTGTTTTCTGGCCATTCAAAGAGTCAACACCACACTTAGCAAATGTACCATAGCAAATGATCAGTGATGTTATGGTAAGTCGAGGTATCATGACTTTGGGGATTTTTAAGGTAAACTTGGATGAAACATGTTTAAAATAAGTTTTAAAAAAAGAAAAGAAAAGAAAAAAGACATAATGCACCTGCATATGAAACTTTACTTCTTGAAAAGGCTTGGGTAATGAGACGAAGAGCGATATAGTTAAGTTTATGTCACACCTGTGTGGCAGGTAACACCAACAGGAAGGACTGTTTAGCCTTTCTTTTGTATTTGTCATTAAATGTGTCTTGTAATCTCATATGGGACGGGCCACAGTGGTGGCATGACACGAAAATAAAAAATTCATTCTTTCATTTATAGTTAGAACAGGAAAAGAAATGTATGTTATGTACATGCATGTGATGCAGATTAACATGATATATGGAGTTAAAATACAGCCAGCAGGGAAGTTGTCCTTCAGAACCGCGGTGACATCACACAGGGTTAACTTATATTGCTCATCCCTATTCTCCCCGACCGGGCTCCAATAAATGCCTCTGCTTATCTGGGTCTCCTGAAAATTCTTCCATCACAAGTTAACCACCTCGCCAGATTTCCATCACACACCAGGGAGACATTTCCCCTCTAAACTTCTCCGACGGTTATGTTTAAACAGTCTGAGTCCGGAAGAAGGAAAATTAGAGAAAAGTCTAAAATATGAATACAGGCTTGTGCTGCAGAGCTTTATGTTTAATCATTTCACTACCCCAAACTGTATGCAACATAGTTAAAACTAGTTCTCAATCTCAAACAGCTACAACTGTAAAATGCTGCTTACACATTATTACATCAGTGTTAAGACTCTGACTTAGTATATGTTGACGGTAATACCTCAGTTCTTAGGATTTTGAATTAAGGAGCTTTATAAGTATTTTTTTGTGTTGCACTATTGGTATGTTGTCAACTCAAAGAAACGACCTGAACACCTTCCCTCCACTGCTGTCCCCTTTTAAAAGAGTGATTCTGTTTCTGAATTAACCAGTGTCTGGAGACCTTCAGATCAATACGGTGATATAATGAGCTAATTAAAATATACACCCAGGATACCTCGAGGAAAGGCAAAGAACTCCTTGATTATGTATCCAAGACTTAACGGGATGAGGAGCTGGGATAAAACCAGTCCATACACAGTTTGGCCAGCAGAATCCAATAAATAGACAGTTGTGTGCACTGCTGTTCATACAATTGCATCAATACACCAAGGTGTGTGACTATTACCTCGTGGAGACAGAGTACTTCTCCTGCTGATGGATACACGGTTCTCCGGCTACCGTGATGCTTTTAATATCTTCCTTGTGGATGCCAAGGTTGGAACCGCGGATGGTGATGAAGATGCCTCCCAGCGTGGGTCCAAAACGGGGGATAATCTGAAAGGGAAGACAGAGTGTGTGGGAGTGGGGGTGGGTGTTTATAAGAAGAAAGGATTTGCTAATTTTACAGCAAGGGCTGATTTGCAAAGCAGATTTGGCTCCAAATGGGACTCCCCTGCTTTTAAAGAACCTTGATCTGGAGCTCTCTAAAATATATTAAAGTAATTACAGTTTTGTTGGTCTGTCCAACCCAATAGAAATAATAATAATGAGTGTCCTATTCCCTTTGTACTTGCTCTCAGTGAATGGAAGAGGATGATCTCAAAGCTTTACATGGAACAGAGAGATTACAAATGGAAAGTTACAGTCATCTAAAGATAATTGCAGACTCTGCTTAACAGTCACTGGTGACTATTAGTCAATAATGCTAGCCTGCTGATGTACCCGTCAGCCTGGTCATAACCTCCGTTGCATTGACATCAACACAATTACTGATGGATTTTTGTCAATGACAATGAGGCGCCGACAATTAAGCAAGCAAAAGCAAGAATTGATCCAATCTAATAGGCTGCAGACCAGCGCAACACGCCCTCAAGGAGAAACGGACTTTCAGCTGCTCTGTCAACAAAAAGGAGGAAAGAAATATCGCTAATGAAGTTCTCCAATCCAATCACCACGCTCGACGCCGTCTCCCTGCTAAATCACAGGCTTTTACAGCAGCTGCTGTTTCTGGATCCAGTGTCCACATACACACATGAATACTCACATCTGTGATCTGGGGGTCGGGGCACTCGATGCTGTTGGGATCCACGATGCCTTGTTGAGAACTGCACAGCTTCTCATACACACACGCCTTCTGCTTGGGGCACCACACACAGCTGTACTTCGGGTCTGCGTTCTTACAGAGACTGCAGTCCTCCCTCCCCATGGAGCAGTTGTACAGAGTGACTATGACCAAAAAAAAAACTCATCAGGTGTCCATCATGGATTCTACACATGATTGTAATTGGTGTTAATGCGTTAAAAACAGCTGTTTCCCAAAAGATGCCTCCGAAAACCAATCCTATGCCATTGTAACATTGTGAAATGTGTGTTAAATTACATGACCATGAGAATTAAATCTAAATGTGAAATAGTCATTATTAATCAATTTGCTGATTAATTCCAATCACTGATCAAAGATAGCTTCCTAAAGTCTAATGTAGGCCACACACACATCCTCAGTGTGCACACCAGGCATTGTAAATAAGGTCTCCACATTAAAATGTGCGAGCATACCATTCAGCGTGCTGTCCATCTTCTTGCCTGACTCCTTGTCCTTCACGTAGAAAAGAACATTGGTCTCCGGAGACTTATCGTAGGAAAACTAAGAAATTGGAAGAAAATGAATTATTAATACAGAATCAAGTGATTAATGGCACTTAAGCTCTTCTCGGCAAACAGTGTGGGCTGCTGCTCCCTCATGCCAAAGGGAAAAAAAGGGAAGAAAAAAAAAAATTATACCCAGTCTGGCAGATTTTCAGCTGAAGAAATCAATGTTGGAAAAGAACATAGCTGGGGGCTACGCACTGTTTGAGCTTCCCAATCACAGAATTCACAATGTGGAGATGGAGCTAAAATAACTCCAGTGAGGAGAGTCTGTCCATTAGAGGGAGCTATAGAATATCAAAGTGACTGTGAAAATCAGCTAAAGAGTGGTTTGATTTATAAGTCTGGAGCATAAAGTCGGCTCCACTTTGACAGAAAGCATACTATGGAATAAAAAAAACAGCATAAAATCAAGTAGTACTCTGGAGCATATCTCTGTTCTAAATTTCACTTCAATAATCAAGTCCACAAATCAGCCATAGTTCAAGGACCTGCGCTTAGTGGAGGGTAAATTGGCCTGAAACCACAACAAGCTCAGTAAAAGGAACAAAATCAGCAGTTCAGCGTAAAAGCAGACACACAATCAAGTGTCAAGTGCCGAGTCAAGCTGCTAGCGCGCCGCCATACTCACGCTGAAGCCACTGAAGGTATAGAAGGGCCCGTCCTCAAAATTGACCTCTTCCTCCACGTTTCTCATGAGCTCAGTGCCGATGGTGAAGCTATGGCCCTGGAGAGCCACACAAAGACACATGGTGTTTTCACTCATCTAGCTTTATAAAACAGGGTTATGGCCTTTTTTCTAACATTAAAGAGCAACGTAGAGAGAAAAATACTGGTTGTACTGATAAACCATGCAATACACCAGGACATATATTTTGAAACATGAAAGAGCCACAAAATAAAAGTAATAAAGTTCTCTTTCTAAATACATTTTAGAAACTGTCAACACTTTAATTGACTACAAAAGTATGATGAGGTGGTGTATTTAATCAAAATCTCAAAATGATTTTCTACATGACAACAATAGAGGAATCCAGAAAGGTGTTTGTCTGAAAGTCTCTTTAGTCTGTGTAAGGTGCACTGACAATGATTCTGAGACCAAAACACAGAACCTTTGTTCTGCAGTTTCTTGTCACATTATTTTCACATTCTGTCGGCTTTTCCACACGTACTGAACTGATTCTTTTTTGCATCTGTAGAGTCTCCTGTTGTCAGAGTGTTAGTAATTATTCTGTGAGACAGGAGAGTCTTTTTTTTTTCACACTGGTTATCCACCGACCAGTTCTCTGTGGTCCTGATACCAAACTTAAGGAGTGTTTCAAAGAGCTGAAAAGCTTTCCAGACATGCTTTAAATTCTGTGTCTGTGCCGCTTTACCTGGTAGAGATCCAAATTGATCCCCTCAAAGCTGATTCGAGTCTTGTAGCCCACGGGGATCAACACAGGATCTGGATTCTCAAACTGAGGACACTTGGCTCCCTGAGAAGGCAAAATCAAAACAAATCAGATCTTCCCACTTCTATTCATTTACGTTGTTTTAAATATGCCAACCACTTAACGGGCACCCTCATCTGCAGCGACAGATAAGTGTATCGCCGCAACATCTGCTGAGTTGTAAATTGATACCATCCACGCTACAACATTTGTCACGCAAGATGGTGGCAGCTGATACCAGGATTTGAGTGTTTTATTAATTTTCAGATGGGAGAATGTGGATCGCTCAGGAGACGCTTCACGTGTGGCTTTTTTTCAAACATCTATCTTACACATTCAGCACTACTGTCTGAGAGGAAAGAGTTAGTGACCTGTCAACCTGCTACTGATGTGTTTCCCCTCGAGGTGACTGACCTGACGGTGTTTGATGATGAACGGACTGTCCGCACTCTGGTCCATGTCGCTGCAGGTGTGGTCGACTGTGTTCCACTGACAGCCCCACTGACTGGCCACGCATGACATGCAGCTGAAAATACACAGATAAATAAATACAAACCACCAAAACTAGCTTATGCTTTGTTTCTCTCTCTCTCACACACAAAAAAACCTCGCACAAACGGATATTTAAAAACATGCAAACTCATCAAAGAGCGTCCGGCACAAAAATCCATGCTGCTGACAACGAAATGGATCTCTGCAACTTCACATAAGCAAAGCTCGTTCATCACACATTCCTCAGCATGAAAGAAATGAAGAAAAAGAAATAAGGAGGGAGAGGAAAAAATGGCGAGATCGACTTTCATTTTTTGATTAATGAAAAGGAAACTGAGGCAATTTCCTCACCATGGTAATAAAAGGAGGAGAGGAAAATGCAAGAGGTGCATTCAAAACCGCCATGCATCACAATTTACAAACAGAGCCTTGATCTCTCATCTGCTCATGCACGGTGATACATTTACATCAAGGTTGTCAGTTGATGCTGTGTTCAGTGTCACTGGGTATTTTCAGCAAGTGACAGAGCAGAACTGATAGATTAAGAGTCTGACTCACGGTGTGTTTTCGGATTTTCTCACTGTGGCGGCACAGTTGTAGAACTTGAACTCCCGCGTGGCCAGCTCCACCGTCTCGTTGACGAAAATCCTGATGGCTACGGCCACGAAGTCTGAGGACACAGCAGAAGGAGGCTTACATTAAAACGTGCTGCACTGGCAGGTGGCGGGGGAATACAGGTTTGTCACCTTTATGGGTGGGAGGTGATGTCTATGGGAAGGAGTCTATGACTTATATAGCTCATTATAATACATTATTTATGCATTTGAAGACTGACACATAAGACATGGTCTGTAAATAATTCAATATGACCTCAAATATCATTAGAATAATTTGTTTATACAATATTTACAATATAATCATCTATAAATTAGGTGTTAATGTAATTATTTTAAAAATCATTACTGAATGAACCTGTTAAGGAGTATTCTTCCAGCTTTAAGTCATTAAGTCCAGTACTCCCTAGAAATCATTTGGCCACTTTAATACCTGTACATCTTTTCTTGTGAATCAGTAAATACAGCATGTGTCGTTAGTTGTGAGGGAAAAGCTCCTTTGCTCTGTCTCCAAAAAGCTTCATGTTTTATTGTCAGGAATTCATGGTCTTTGCTGAATAGACAATGGATGAACAGACTGCTCTGTTGGAATAATATTCTAAATTCATAAGAAGAAGTATTGCAAACTAGATTTGGAGACAGGTACAGGTACCTGCGCCTGACACAGCCAATGAATTCTTTGTTGACATTGTAATTTTGTTGTGGAAATCTGTAATTACTCAAATGATTAAAAACCTAGGACTTTTGTGAGCCCCTCAGGGTCTGTAGCTCCAGGGCAGATATCTACTTTGTCTTGCTGGTGGTGCAGAATCAGTTGTAACAGACATTCGTCTTGAAAGATACTGTGTTAAAACAAGGCAGGTTTACTATAAAGGAAATACCTTTGTCCTCAGGTGTTTGTGGTATGAGTGAGGGTTGAGGCAGATCACAGGAGACCTGACTGGAGTCAGACATGGTGCCTTCACTCTGGAAAGACTCGATGGTGCAGTGTAGACGGTCAGAGGGGCCGATGGCCGGTAGGGAGGGGATGTTGATCTTCACCTGGACAGAGGAATAAAAACGCAGAAATGTGCAAACTGCTGGGAACAGGAAGTTTTTCTTTGCAAGCATTACAGGTTGTGAACAGTTTAGCTGAATGATGGTTGGATAACAGTTAAGTGAACTATTACTGTTTGGTGTATAATTCAGTGATAATTCATATAATTCAACTGAAGCTAATACAAAAGAACTGTTTCTTTTGCTGGAGAGCGACTGTGAATGAGGAAGGAGGAGAGGAGCTGTTGGATATACAGGAGTGAGTCAGAAAGGGAGGGACAGAGAGGTAGCCATGGAGCGCAGCAATGAAAAAAACAACATGAGAGAAAAAGTACATAAGAGAGGCTCTCCATCTTCAGGTTGTGCGCACAATCAACCAGGTCAGTTATAATAAGCCAGCTTGGAGTTTTTTGGATGGATCAATACGGAGTGGGAAGACCCAGCGCTGGGGCCTCTGATTCACAATGGAAACGGTTTATTACTCAGGCGGTGCATGTTTGTGTGGTGTGCATGTAAGTGGGGCTGTGTACTGTAGAGCGAGGGAGACAGACAAGAGGCGCGCAGAACAAAGGGAGAGAGTGAGCAAGAATGAGGGAGAAGAGAAGCAGCGCTGTACCTTCTGAGTCTTTTTGCAGGAAAGGTTGAGGGGATGGAAGGAGACGATCTTGACACACTGCTGCCTGGGGCTCCACAGCCAGCCATTCTTCTCCTCTGCCCGTCGGCACTCAGACCTCCTGGTACACCTTCAGACGAAAGGATGAACAACTCCCATCAGTTTCTGCACAACGTCCCCCCCACCACTTTTCACAAGGCCTCAAAAAACAGAGCCCATGGACGCCAACAGATTTCTAAATGTGCTGTTGTGCATAGTAACCTGGCGCCCAGGTGAGTTTAAGCAAGGCCTGTTAAAGTTTCAAAGTAAAGTTTTTTTTGTAGATATGCAAAATGTCAAACAGCCTCATGGGTTGTGCAGCTGGTTGTGCAGTAAAGTGTCAGTCACTCACAACTTTAAGTCATTACTATAGCCTTATCTATGCAAAGCCAATTAAAAGTCTTTTTAAGCAAAAAATGCTAAACGTTCCCTTGTTCCACCTTCTCAACTCTTAGGACTTATTTTGTTAAATGATAGGAAGTTGAGTTTTTTTGTTTTGCTTTTGGCTGATTGGTCGAGGAAAACCAGTAATGTGATCATGTTGTTATGGGGTGTTGTTAAATCATGAAAATAAGTGCCAGATTAATCAATTATGAAAACAGATTGATGACATATTGATGTGCAATCTAATTTGACACTGAGACACTTTCATAATTTAAACATATTGCTGTGAAAACATGGAAAATAAAACAGTTCATACTCCCAATACATAATCATTACCACAGCTTTAGATGTCATAGTTTTGTTGTCATCCATCTCTTTGGGGAAATGCAAATATGCCAGGGGAATAAAACATAATAACCCTTGTCCTGTCACATGTCTTCATACTGTGCAAACAAACAAATCAATTGAATGCAGAGGATTTTAGTGGGGAAAAATCTACATGTTTTCAAGAAGCGAGAATAAGGAGAGGAAGGCAAACAGAGTAAGTTCTGTACAGCCTCAACTAATGATTATTTTTAATGGCTCAGTCTGACAGTTTCTCTCGATTCGTGGATTATTCCTCTTATCTACCAAACAACAGAAAACAGGAAAAAAAGTGTTGTTTTATCTGACGAACAGGTACAAAACTAGACATATTCAGACAGAATATCAGAGAAACAGCTCAAATATCACATTTGAGAAGCTGCTACCATCAAATGTTTTGCTTGAAAGTTAAATTATCGTTGAAATGATTAATTTTCTGTCAGTTTACTAATCAAATGATCAAATAATTGCTAAAAAAGAAAAAAGAAAAACCTGATGCTAAGCAAAACATTGGAAATGAACATCCCCTGGGGTGATACAACTGTTCTGCTTTCTCTCTGTTCATGATCACATCTCAGTAAAGAACATGACACGTAACGCTCCCTCTCCCCTCCAGACCCTGATAAATATAGGCTGATGAGAGTAAATTGCACAGACTGCCTTCGCTGCATGAGGCTGACAAACAGCTTTAATTCCTTACGGCTGCACGGACAACAGGAGATGGAATATAAACACCAGGGGGTACTAAAAGTGTCTGCAATAAAACACTGAGCAAATACCCCACTGGGTTTTACAGACGGAACTGCAAGCGTGGGTGTTTGTGTTAGTTTGTCACTGTGTGCGTGCATTTGTGAGGTGTGCACACGTTGTAGCCCTCACCTGCCCTCCAGGACACACCAGCCACAGTACGGGTCCCTCAGTTCCACACAGGATTGGCAGTCTTTCATTTGGAGGCACGTCTGTACTGGCACCTTGGTAATCTGGAATATTACGACATGAAATATGATAAAACAGTGCAGTTTAGAGGAGACACAAAGCACAGAGTGAGGAGCTTTTTTTTAAATGGAAATGTTCTTTAGTTTGTTGCTGGTGTGCAGAATGAGAATAAAACAAGTTCTGTCACAGTGCACGATCCTTCGTGCCTGCTCCCCTGCTCCCTGTGTTTAATCACCATTCCCTCCATCTACATGCTAAATGTTGACTGTACCCATGGGTGCGAGGTAACTACGGAGCTGCCCCACGCTCACAGCTTTCTCCATGTCAGATTAGGGAGGGCTGCGTTGACCCTTCCTTTCTTTCTTTTCTTTGTTTCTTCCTTTCCCACACAAGCGATCAGACATCCACACCCACTTATATGATGAGGCTGATGATGATGATGATGATGAACTAGCCTTGTTCCAGGCCTCTGAATCACTGCTCACATCTGCCAGTTGTTCGGTGATTCAAATAGGCTGAATGAAGCGAAATGAAATGGCAATTCCCTATGATTACAAGGCTCCACGTGGAACCATCATCTTAAAATAGTTTGCTTATGTAACGTATTTAATGATGTAACATTCTGAAAGGGGCAGCTCTCCATTGTGAGGACTCTTACCTTTGACACCTAAGTACTTCACTGGTAATACTTTTTTTCTGCTGTATAATTTTGAATGTACAGTAGACATTTACCTGCCATGGAGTATTTATACATTTTATGGTATCTTCTTTGACTATACAAAATCATCTGAGTAGCTCTTCTTCCTCTGATTGTACCCTGTACAATGAATACTTTATTGACGGTGTGAAATACGTATGTATTTGTCATACTATGTGTGGCAAGGACATCTACAAAAATTTGAGTCATCAAGTTCAACTTCAAGACCGATGGAAGTGAATGTGATGAATACTCTTCTTCAGTGTCATTGCAATAACAGAGAGGAACTGATGAATAAACCTTGGTTTTGGTTAAGTTATCTATCTGAATAGATATCTGATGAAGAGATACTTCTCTTTTAACCAATACATTTGTCTACAAAGGCAGCATACTAGTCATCAGATACAACTCACACTTTTAGACTCTGAATCTTTTCCATGCAACAATAGAAATTGTACTTTTGGCTCATAGTCCTTCCAAAATGCTGGTGACCTGAACAGAGGGCTGTACCTGAGGGGGATGCATGTTATGTATGGTACGTGTTAGGAGAGGACCCAGGCATACACACCTTTTTCTCAGTGGTGATGTACAGGTTGCTGTTACCAAGGTCAAAGAAAATGTTCTTGTTGACCTTCTCTCCCATGGTATCACTAGGGGTCTGGCTGTACACGTAAGGGTCCGCAGTCAGATGCACCTGGACAGAAAACAAACAATAACACAGTAAGATATGAGGTTATTTCTCCAAACCTCCGCCTGTAAAGGGATAGTTCAAAATTTGGCAAATTAGCCTATTGCCATAATCCCTATAGTTTTAGTAGATTTGTTACATTTAAAGGTGTTCAGAAATGGCCGTTTGTCCTGTTCGTCGCGCTGAGTTTCCACGAGTTGGCGCACAAGTTTACCCGAGTAAGGAAAAAAACTATCACACTTTCATCCCGGATTTACTGGAAAATAGAATTTTGCACAAAGTTTGGGCTACATCGTCTGATAGATGAGTTGCTACACTAATGTTAAGACCCACAGTGGACTCAAATTCAGTTTTCTTTTCTGTACACCTTTAATTGTCGGCGTTGGGTCCAAGAAATCCAATTACCCTCCATAGCGTAGCTCTGAGCAGCTCGCGGCTCTGCTCTGCCGTTCTAAAAATAGCTTGCACCGACAATTAAAGGTAATGAATCTACCTAAAACTACAGGGATTATGGCAATGGGCCAATTTGCCAGAGGTCAGAGGCAAAACTCTACCTTGAAGACCTCTCCCTGGTTGTTCCCCAAGAAGGCGATGGTGTGATCGTTCTCCACAGCGACGGCCACAGAGGTCAGAAGGCTCTGCATGGTCAACACTGCGTGTCCCTTTAAGGCAAACTTGGGCTTGCTGGCCAGAGGGGAAGGCAGGAAGTCTGCACCACACTTGTAGCTTTCCAATGTATCCTTCTGCAAAGAGAAATTGGGAACAAAACTTTAATTGAATAAAACATTAATTGTGCATTGTGTGTCCTTTAATTCAGAGCAATATGAGGGAATACGTGAGAGTCAAACTCATTAGTAATGTTACAGGTGCTTTGCTAAATGAGCTGTATAAATAAAGCTTACTTAGCATATTGAAAATAAATGCTTTTTCACTTGGTCATTTCTTTTAATTGCTTTAAAAATAATTTATGAAGCAGTTTGGTTTTAGGATGGTTTTAAATGGACAAGGTGCATTAGAAAAGAATAACAGAACTTCATCAGCTTATAGTTTATATAGGACTTGTATTTGCACTGTTATCTATAGTAGATTTTTGAAAAATATATAAATATTTTGGCCTAAGCTTCCATCACAGGGATAAATACTTTTGCAACAGAGCCCGGTTTGGCCCATGAGCCTCTATTTTCCTACGACTACAATATAGTGTTGTACGGGATGAGTTGAGGGAATTGGGAAAAGAGATATGGACGGGGGGAAATGTGTGAGACAGACAGAGATTTAGACAAGACAATGCAAAGGATCTGCAGAGCAGAGTAAACACTGGCACATTTAAGTAAACAGTCACATCTGTGCATCCTAAAACACGCACCCATTTATTCAAACATGATTTGTTTCTACCTCAATCAGCCCAACACAAAAGAAGCACTCACTGCAATGCTCGACGTGCACTCAGATTTGGATGAGTAGGGGCTATCCACAGCGAGAGACGCAGAAATCTTCCCTGAATCGCTGTAGCAGGCGCTGATGATGTCCACCAGCCGCTCGTTGATGGAGTTGAGCGGGTACATGCAAAGGGCTGACTCGTTTTCGTCGTCATCTGGACTCGCCACCATGAACAGAACTTTGTTCCAGGAGGCGACGTTCCCATACATTGTACCTGATTCGGCCATGACCCGTGCCAGCTCTTTTCCTGGAGAGGCAACGTACGCAGCTTGGACTTTGTTGTATCGGTTGTTTGGCCCGCAGTCTAACTGCAGCTCTGTGTGGGAGTAGTAGTGATGGTCTTCCTCACAAAGCCGAGAGATAAAGGTAAAGTTTTTATTATCCGTACCGTCGAGTGTCCGCGAAAAGAGGAAATAAACAAACCCATCATCCTTGAAGGCGTGGCGGAAGTCGTGCAGGTATCTGGGAACAAAGGGCATCGTCTGTACTGTGGCCGACTCAATGATGCTCTCAAACACGACCCATTCCCGAAAGTCCTGCAGGATCCGCGTGCTGATGAGTTTTGTGCTGTCCAGGCTTCCGTAGCCCTTTCCAACAAGGAACACATTAAAGGTGTGTCCCTCTTTTTCGTAGGTGGACATGACGCCCACCACGTTGACGTTATCCTCTATGCTCGCCACGTAAGTCCTCTCCCCTTTACTGTCGCTGTAATACAGCTGCTGCTCCACATTGGTCAGGTTCAGGAGGGAGCAGATGCCTCGGTAGCGGCTGCCGCACACTATGAGCGACCCGTTGGACGGGTGCACCAGCAGGAGCTTGTTGAGGTTGGGCATGGGCTTAGTGTCCTGACAGGCCGAGGCGGGGGGCGTACAGGTCCGAGCGTCCTGTTTGGGGCCCGTCTCAGCGCGGGCTTCCAGGCGGAGCGACGGCCCCAGCTGGTAGATGGTGTTGACTGCTCCCAGGTAGATGCGACCCGTCTGGGGGTCCTGGACCACATTGTTGATGGGGGTCTCTGAGGTGAACTCCAGGATGGGGACGTTGCTGCTCTCCTTCTGGGCCCATGTGGTCGACTGACAGACGAGGACGAGGAGGAGGGAGACCCAGCTTGCCATCTCTGAGGAAAACAGAAAAAGGCGAGGTGTTAAATTATCAGTGAAGTTGAAGGCAAACTATCAGCAACACAAGACTTCAGTTGGAGGGTTGTACGATTAACAGGTGATCATTATTCATATAATCCTGATACAATCACAAGGTTTAAAGCAACACTTTGACATTTTGGGAAAAGGCATTTGTTGCTCTCTCGCTGAGAGTTCAATTATTAGATCAATACCATCATCACGTCTACGTGCTAAATATGAAGCCGGACTCAGGAGACGGATATCTCGGCTCAGCTCGGCCTAGTGCTTTTTCACTTTGATTTCTGTGCAGATTAAACAAAGATACAGAACGCATTAGCGCGCTTTAGGTGTTGGTGGTTGGATTTTATCCCTCATATATAACAGTACAGATGTGAGAGTGATATGGATCTGCTCTTCAAATTCTCATGTGAGAAAGTGAAAAAAACACATTTCCCAACTATTGCCTTCAAGGGGGCTGCTTCACTTGAATCTACACCTGAACAATTTTGATTTGATTTGGCAAGGTTATGAGAGATCCGTCTGAAATTTCTCCAGCTGCTTCGAGTCATTCAGAGGTGAACACAGTTTCAGAAGTTTTCTTTGTTCACGGCATCGCTCTGTAGATCCTGCAGAATACATGCTTTTTGTTGCATATCAATGCCAAATTCAAATGCAAATCCCATTTACTTGCATCACATGAAGGTGGGTGCAGGAAGCCCACTGACTTAACTGAATAAAATAAAAGATATCACCATGGTTACAATCAACAGGAGCAGATAAGGGGTCTTTTTGCTTTGTCATTTGGGTGAACCGACAAGAGTACTACTTGTGAAGCATGTCATGATGTAGATTTATTGTATTAGAATACAACTTTATTAAAACTAACTGCCTTGAGCTGTTTGTGTTGGACTCATCTCTCTGCTCCCGTTCCATAAAGGCTGTGTTGTTTGGGTCTTAATTGACTCAATATCAGAAATGATCGCTGGTGAAAAAATATAACTTCTCTGAGAAGGGGTAAAGAAAGATTAAGGCCAAGAGCTCGATCTCAAAGCATAACAGTAAAAGCCTATTTAAAAAAAAGCTTGGATTTGTTCCAACTTCATTTGCACTTTGCTTCAACAACACCTCCAAGCACAATGTGCTCAGGAAGCACACTGTTTTGTCTCGCAAAACACATGATCACACAATATCCCGGTAAAAAAAAAAAAAAAAATGCAGACAGCATCATGTCCTGGCCAACAGCAGGTGTCTATGGAGTCCTTGCTCACGGCTGTTTGCCCAGGCGGTGGTAAATATGGAACTGCAGGTGGTTTCGAAACAGCTATTGCCCACACAGCAAATGTGCGTCTACGTTTGCATGTGGTTTTGGAGCTTGCACGCTCTCAACAGCATCCTCTCTCTCTTGTCACCTTGTGAGTCATCTCCACAGGCACGTTTGTTAAATTGAAAACCCCTGATGAAACTGATGAGATGTCGTTTGCCAGAAGTATGTTTTATTATGTTAACCTGCCTTCCCTCACTGGACTAAGCGGGGGGACCACTGATTAGACATTTGCCCTGGGGGGACTGTGTTAATTTCTCTGTCAACCCCAAGTGCCCACTACTCAGTTTGATCATTTTATGGGTTTTTTTTTCTTTCCCCGGCTCCCCCATTTACTACCTCAGTCTCTCTCCCCCTTCTTACCCATTTCACTGAGTAAATGTATTGTGCCCTTTTCAATTCATAGCCTTAAATATTTCCATTAAAAATGAAATGGTGCAATAAAATCCCTGTCTGTGCTTACTCAGGACAGAAATGTGTGTGGTTGGTTTTTACAGCTTTAATTAAGATGGAGGGGCACTCAGCCTTTTGTCAGGATTTAACTAAGAGGAATAGTCTAAAAAAAAAAAAAAACAATTGAGTTTTCATGCACACTAAATGGATGGACAAAATAAAAGGCACATCATGTGAACAATAATTTCAGCTGTGAAGTAACAAAAACTTCAATTACAGGGACACTTCCACTGGCAAAGTTGAGTTGACAATTGCAAGCATGTGTCAGCTCGGAGAGGTGCCACAATAACTCACTTTTATGTTCGACTTTTCGAGGAAGCGTCACAAGAAACTGCACGAGCTGCAAAACGGCTTTCGCTGCTTCAAAATGTTGACAACATAAGCTAAACACAGTCAAGCTTGCACCGACACAGAGCGGTGGCAAATTGCAAAATGTTCACAGACAGACATTGTAAAAAAGAAAGAAAAAAAAAAGCGGCTTTAAAAAAATGATCACAGAAATAAATGAGTACGGTCTCAGTGTAATAAAGTTTTCTCTGTAAAAGTCAGCTTCACAAAGCCCTCGCTCTTCTCTGGCTTCTGGCAACAATTTGAAGGACATAAGAGCAGGGATACAGATGACTTTGTTCTGAATGACAAAATTCCAACCGCCCACCCAAAAGAAAATCAATTTAAGCCTCAATAAACTGATCGCATGAATGCACTGCTTGTGATAACAGGCACATGTCATTTTTGCGATCATTATCTGACATTTTCAGAGAGCGCTGTGGGTGTGAACTTTGTGGCGTCACTAGCACTGACCTGTGTCTATCCTCCCTCCACCTTCTGTAATTAAACCAGGTCTGCACATGTACATTTTCTACCTCACTCTTGTTTCCTCACTTTCATTTCGTGAAGTGCAATAATAAACTGCACAAAGTAATTGTAATAAAATCAGAATTTATCTACTGCAGCATTTTATAAAATCCTCACATGCCTTGATCCTTGTAAACTCCGACGGCTGGACTGCGTTCCTTCACCACGAGCTGCTTTGCGTCGCTCTGCTGAAGGTGGAACAGGTTCAGGGAGTCTGACATGACCTTTAATGCGCATTGTTTCTGTTTGTGGATACACCTGATGGGAACATCCAGTGTTTTGTAACGTCATCAGCGGCTCCTGTGCCATGTTAAACCTGGAGAAGGTCTGTGCATCTACAAAATGTTGGAAATCAAACAACGGCTGTTTGATTAATACTGCTGAGTTATTTTTCATGTTTTTATTTTGTACACAACAAGAAAGGCTGCGCTGTCTAAATATTGAGTGTGATTGTAAATATGGACAGTAATTGAAGCATGACCCCCCTCTGAATGTATTTCCATTGTGTGCCGTCCACTGAGCACTGTAATATCCACATTTCCATCAGTTCACTCTGCTGTGATACAGACCACACAGCGAGGCTTTTACAAAAGGTGGATTATGTCAATGGCATGTATGGCAGAAAAATCACTTGATTCCTTTGACTCCTAATCAAACGTGCTGTGACAAAGCAACTTTCTCAGACTGCAATTTACGATACAAGCACAAACTGTCTCGGGGCGCTCATTTAGGTCTCAGAAAACTCCAGTTCCACTTACATCCATGACTTCAAAGACTCCTTTTCCTATTCATGCAAATCCTATAGCAAGACCCTGCTCTAGAAAAAAAAAAAGGAAAAAAAAGTGTCACGTAAATTTCTCTCAGATGCTGCATTGTGGGTCAGTGCAAACTAAATTCTTAACATATTTCAAAGGAGCCCCCTTTTCTCCCAGGATGTCTCCTTCTGTCGCTCTATCACTTTTCATCCTTTTTTCATGGGTTTAATCCTGAACGCTGGAATTAAAGAAGCTTCAAAGAGCTTGAAGAGAGGTAGACGTCTGGCGGGGGTGACACAGGTGGAATGAGGCCCATTTCTGCCCAGACCGGCCCACCTCCCTCTTCTCAACATGCCTCTAAGCTGCTGTGAGAGAGAACACGGCAACTGGGCATACCATCCAGCACGTGGCTATTCTGAATAAATAAAAAGATGCTAAATTTAGAGGCTTGTGTGCTGCATCAGCTTGCAGCTAATGAAGCCTCCAATGGCCTGGGATAAATAATAATGAAACGCATCGTGTGCTAATGAAGCTGGCACGGTTGAAAAAATGTGAGGCACAATTGTTGCATTAAACAAAAAAAAAATTGCTCGACTGTCATTGTTGAATTGAATTACATTTCCCTACTAATTCCTCTTCTCGCATTTCACTTCATAGTTACAGTAAAAAGCAAATATTTAGTTGAACAACACATGTCTAAACTGAAGTGGCTAACCTGAATCCACACCGTCACTGAGTGAATCAGGAGCTTAGCAGCAGAGCTCTCCTCACAGAGGAACGGGAGCGTCATTGTTAGCTCAGCCGTGATGAACAATATGGTACTTCCTAGTGAAAAGCTTATTAAAAGACGGCCCAAAGCAACACAAAGGATAATGATCCAAGAACAATTTTTTGAAAACATAGTAGGCAGACTTGGACCTAGAATTATTTGTGAAGTCAAATCTCACAAATTATTTGTTCATTAGATGCAGCTTCCTCCTTCTTTGTTCTCTCATCTTTTTTTAACCTTAATCCTGATGCCACACACTGCGCCTCACAAAAAACCCCGCTCACACAAACGTGTTGTGAATGGTAGAGAGATGTCATGTACGGATCATTTACCTTTAAACGCAGCTCCTTGCAAACAGGGTTCAGAGGCTAAGACGAGCAAGTCACAACAAGTTAGCGCAGTCTGGGAGAAGTGACTTGGAACATGACAGAGCTGAAGACCAGGCCAAACACTGTGTATGGACCGATTATATACTGTATGGGCAAAATGTGAAACTGAGGAAGTAGTTGAATTCATCTGACTCATCGGTTTGTCATATTTGTATTTGACTGGATTCTTCTCTGCATCTGTTTGTTCTCACAAACAATCCCAACAAAGGCTTGTACAGAAATATCACAAAGAAAGTGTGCTATGAATTACTTGTAAAATGATCAATTAAAGAGAAAGACAGAAGTGACATGAGGTTTTGTTGTGTTTTAAATCTTAATCTGAAGACAAATGCGCCAAATTAGGTTCAGAAAGCTGATTTCTGTCTTCATAAAGATTGATGGCCTGTGTAAACACCCCGGACAGAGCTTGAAAATAAGACTAGACTAGAAGACTATATTGTTCTATGTTCAGTCATTGTTGCTCTATTCTCATTGTTCTGTTCTGACATGTATTTCCATACATAAATACTGAGCCTGTTCTTGTGCAGGTCTTGTTTCAGGATCTGCTGAACTGTGTGTAACGGCTGTAAGCTGCAACAGACTGCAACTACTGCTAAGAAGAGGTTGTCAGAATCTGAAAGAACATTGTGGAATTATTGACGATGAAGTGATCATTGAAGCTTTGAAGAAAAGCGAACAAACTGCATAGTCATGATTGGATTCGGTGAGTGGTAATTTCCACCTCTGGTTTCTTTGCTTGGAGGGAAAATAAACATCAAATGAAAAAAAAAAAAAAACTGTTGAGGTGCTACACGCACAGACTTGAAAGTAGCACACGGAGGTGGATCCCTTTGTTGGCTCACTACTCGTGACACACATGCACACACACTCCCTTTGTTGACAACTACAGCGCCAACTCTTCCACACTCCCTCCACAATTTAGGACATGTCTGGACAGGAAGAGCAGCTCTCAGCAGAGGAAAATGAAAGATAATTGAAAAATGGCAGGTGTGCACACAAACACACAGACACACACACATATTCATGGGCTTAGTGATACATTGTGCACACGCCGATACGTGCACCGGCGCAGTTTGAAGTGCTGACAAGGTAATCCCACTCCGGCCACACAGCCGCACTCTCCTCTCCGAACTGCCACGCTGTGTTTCTTTGACACAGGGCCGGTAAATCCCAGCGTGGCAGCCTCGGGACCAATCCTCTTGCCAAGCAACACCCCCCCACACACACACACACCCATTTCTAGGACGACACCGCCAGGGAGGCGGGAGATCGGCGTTGGGGAAATGATAGACGAGAGAAATGTGTGTCTAATGATTAGATCACACGCGCAAAAACACTTGCGCAACTGCTGACCTGGCAAGTTCTGAACCAGCGTGAGTGCTCCTCTCACTCATTAAAACAGATACCGAAAGGAAACTGAAATAATAAATAAAACAGAAACAGACGCCCAACCCCGAAAACATAATAGGATACCACCCCATACTGAGATCATTCATATTCAGCAACTTTCTTTATCGGAGAGCTGGCTTTGACAGATGCCAGGGTATGACACTGATGTGTGTGTGTGTGTGTGTGGAGGGGTGTCTTCACATTGAAGCTGCTTTCAGTGTTACATACTGATAAAAGTGAACTGCTATTAAAACCGCTAGCGTGTCCCCCAGAGGCCCCGGAGCTGGGCGGAGTGCAGGGAAGGAGAGGTGAGCGAGGGGTTAATGCTCTAAAGCAAATCTTCTCATGTCTCTGGCAGCGTGGATTGTGCTGAAAAGGCCCGATAAAGCTTATACAAGGAAACATGACAACACGGGTTGGGAGCCCGTACATGGAGCCGGAAATGGAGGGGTGGATCTCTGCGTTTTCATTTCTCCGCCGCCATTGAGGGGGGAAAAAAAAGGGGGATAGGCAGAACAAGCGGCATTGTTAGATGAAACATGAAGTGGGAGAGTGTGGAGAAGTCTTTCTTTCTCTGCATGTCTGCCATCTTTTTTTTTCTTTTTTTTTGACATGCAGGCGCTCTTATCCCATCCTTACAGTTAAATTGTTTCGTGAGTTGCAGTGGGGAGGCTGGTGTGACGACGGCAATCCAATTTCCATATGAACAATTACCCTGCCGTCAGGGTTGGCAGTTCATTTATTTCAATTTGACTGACTGGGAGAACCACGCTCACCAAAAGCAGCCAGCCAAGCCATTGTATTCAGGGCAACAGGCTTGGGGGGGGGGTTGATGGGCCTGGTCCATTTCACTGAGATCCAGCTGCTCTGGCCTAAATATGCTAACACCTTTAAAGTTGGCCCGTGACCCGAGGAGAGTGTGAACTTGGACTTTTCTGTATGTGTGTGTGTGTTCTTGTACTGACTAGGTTGCGAGGACCAGAAAGAGTTTTTAACCAACAGAGTGAGGACATTTTTGAGAAGTGAGGACATTTTTTTCATTATTATATTATATTAGGTTAAGAGTAATAGTTAAGGTTAGGCATTTGTTTTGGATGGTTGGGCAAGGGACTAGCTTGGGAATACATTATGTCAATGAGTGTCCTCACAAAGATAGCATTACAAGAATGTGTGTGTGTGTGTGTGTGTGTTCCGGTCCTCACATCTGTATGCTTGTGTTTCTCCTTCATGTCTACATACATCTGCCCTCTTTAGTATGTTTGTCTGCTGTGATGTATGACCACTAGTCAGGAGGTGTGTGTGCACGCGTGTGTACCCATCCCCTCCCGCCCACCCCCCAAACCACACACACACGCACACACTCCCCATCCTTTTAGGCACAGCACTTTTCCTCATTAGGAGTGATAGGCTGTTTGTGTGTCTGTTTACCGCTCCGTCACCATTTTCAAGGCTCCTGCTATCTCTCCTCTGCCAGCTGGACACTTGAGCAGAGCGAGCACAAAACCACAGGCACACACACACACACACATACATACGCACGCACACAAACTACTTGAGCAGAGCACACATTTATATTTTTTTGTGTGCAGAGAATACACACTCGAACACACTCGCTACTACACTTTCCTGCCTTATTCCTTTCACAGCGGCCGACCTCGCTGTCTCTTGTAATCTCTCAATCTCTGTTTGTCTCTCAAACAAACACACAAATGCAACCTCTCTCCCCCGTCTGGGCAGCAGCAGCTTGGGCTAATCTCCCAATGCTAACTGGCCTCCCCCAACCCCACCCCTCCCCACCCCCCAGCTGGATGTTGCAGCTCTCCAGCGGGACAGAGTGGTTGTTTGCTGTGTGGACACAGCTGGCGGATGTGGGGAACCTGATTAAACGGTCTGGCCTGGCGGAAAAGAGCTACTTTCAGGAGCCAATGGCTCTTCTGACATCGACGCCGCAGCCAGACGGTTGCTAATACACACAAACAGTTGCAGGGGCAGGCATGCATACACAAGCTCGCTCAACGACTCCTCTCGCAGATCTGAGTCTGAGATCCAACACTGTAACTGCATATGAAAAATGCTGCTCACACGCACAACTAGAGATGCAAATTTGTTTACCCTATAAAGCCCCAAAAAGAAAAAAAAAAGCCAATTTTCAGCATCCAAAGCCCAGAATGAGTTTTTTTGGAGCCAAAAAGCTGCAGTTACTCAATTTACTATGACACAATTTAACATTGAGGTGCTTGTCAAAGGAAAAATGGGATTTTTAGCTTGATGAATGGCTCACGATTGATTGATCAATTATCAAAAAATGGTGATAAATGTTTCCATACACCCACTAATCGATTAATTGATCTCATTTCATCACTATCTATAACTCACTGAACTGATGGCTCCCAGGATTTTCTGTCATTGTCACAGTTGGGGTTCTTCTTCCAGCTCAGGTAATGACTCAGTGTTTTTTGCTCAGAGGCACTTCAGTAGGTTGGATGCTTGCTCGCACGCATATACAGAGAATTAAGTTGCCACTTCCCCTGGTTGGAAGGCAGCTTCTCTAATCTATACACCACCCTGAAGCCATCCCCTGTTCCCCGTGCACACTCAGCCTCCACTTCCATACAGCACGCACTCACGTTCCAACACACATGCAACCACAATTAAGAAGTCAGGCAGTCAGACTGACTGCTGGGAAAGAATCCATTACACACCTTATTGGTTATAATGATTTCACTTCACCAGCATAAACGCCAATGAGCCATGAAGGTATCTTGTAATGTGGTTTAGTCTCACTGCCCAGCTTTCGTTTGGTTTCAAGGGGAATACTGATCTTATGGTGACTGATTACTCGCCTGCCCTCTTGCAGGAGTTTCACATGAACAGTGGACAAGGAGATGAAGCGTGGGTTTAAAGTAGCCTTGGCCTTGGAGGAGGGAGGTCATAGGTTTTTGGGGAAATATGTCTGTTTTTCTTTCCTCCCAAAGAGCAAAGAAGAGTGATACCGATCATAGTGTCTCACTGAGAACACAGAGCTGCAGTCGGGGCATGTTTAGCCTGTCCTAGCATGTAAACAGTGGCAGCAGGAAGTAACAACCAGCCTCTAGCTTCTGTCAGTGGGGAATAACAAATACATACAACCTCTTAACACCTCCAAAGCTTGGGAATTAACACATTGTATTCTACATAAACAATCTTTTGTCAATATGTTTCATACTTAAATACAACATCACTGGCTATCAATCAATCAATCAAGGTACTTTATTAATCCGTGAAACAGTAATTGACAAACACCAATTGAGATAAGAACAATGTATTGCACTATTGATCATTAAAAAGTCTTATGGCTGCAAGCAGAAAAGACTTTCTGTATCTATGACAGAGAACCTGATGGTAAAAAGAGCAACACTAAAATGTCAACCAAAGGTTAAAATATATATATCTAACCGGACAAAAATGCAACTGGGATAAAGTGTAAAAAAAAAAACATTTGAAAAAATAAAGTAACATCTGTATTTTAGAGTCAGTATGTAGGTGTTGAATAGCCTTGCACCCACAGTATATCCATGCCACCTCTCTTGTGAGTATCTCTCAGTTTGTTAATGTGCACTCCAGGAACCAGGTTACTGAGGGTAATCAGGTTACTCAGGTAATTGGAGAACACCTCTGAACCCGCTGTAGTAACCTTCTTGCTGTATATATGCAGCAGCTCAGTGATCAGATGTCTTTCCCAGAGCTTGTTTTGGAAGCGTGTAGTGACAGACGATGAAGCAGAAAGCCGACACGGTGAGAGGAAAAGACAGACGGAGCACAGCTTCTCCTCACAGCACAAATGTGTCTGAATTTAACAAAGACCCAAAGGGTCAGCAGTGGAAAGCAACTGATTTAAACTTGTAGAATACTTTGTGTTCCCTTAAGTTGTAGCTGCATATAATGATTCAGTATCACTTCCTGTAATTACCTTTATGCTCTTTCAGCCTCCCTGCTGTTACTTTCTGCAGTCTCTTGGTCTTGCACGTATGTGCTGGGAAAAAAAAGAGGATTCAAAACCTGGTGGTTACCAGTAGCAACATATTGCAAGGAGAGTGGCATTCTCAGTCTTACACTGAGAGGAAGGGACTGTATCACCCAAAAATGTGGAACTGTCCTTTTTAAAACACAGGTGGGATTGTGTATGTACTGAACACATGCTGTGAAAAATGACATCTCTCCGGTTCTGTCCAGACTTGTAAGAGCTGAACGAGCAAGACAAGTAGGAAGGAAGGTGCTGGTGCTGGTGCTGGGGGATAAGAAATGATGGAGAGACAGAGAGACAGAAACAGAAGGAGGGCAATCACACGCAAGTTACTGACTGAGTCTCAATAGTTCCTTTGTGCGAGCTGGCAGGTGCCTGTCACTTGTCAAGATGAGTCATAGTGCGGATGGTGACTGAGAGTTGCGATGGTGGGGGATACGAGCGCCAGGCTGAGGCCCAGAAATATTCCGGCTTTCCGTAATGACTAACAGCTCTCAGGTAATGGCCCAAAGATTAGCCAGCTCTCCTCAGCATATGGAGAAAAGGTCACGTTTGGAGCTTAAAAGGTAATGGCTAAATTAGCTGCAAAAAAATACCTCATAAAATTAAATAGCTTCCAGTGAGAATGTATACTTTCTGCTGGTCATGCAGAAGGAAATAGACTGGGCTACTTTTTAATTAGTCCGACGACGAGAACTAATCACAGGAAGGCTGGAGTGTGATAAAATGTGTTTATGCCTCCACACAGAGCTTCAGCTCATAACAGAGCAACTTCCAAGTTCCTCCTTCGATCACAAATATTAATGAAAAGCCATATTTACTCGGGCTACCTCCGCCACTTATCCTCAGTGTCACACACTTCCCACCAAATGTTCTTGATGCTATCGAAACCACTCCACAACACTCATCCCTCCATCCACCGACCCTTACAATCTTCATCCATCATCTATCAGTGCTGCTGCAGCCGGAGGGGCGAGAGAGCTGCTAAGCAGGGCCTGACTAATGGCTAAACAAACACCATTATCAGGCCTCGGTGGCCGAACGCTGCAGCTACAGGAGCCCCAGAGCAGCTGAGGCTCTTTAATACTTAATCCCCGCTGCCCCGCACTAAACTAAGCTAGGAATGGGCGGGCGCTGAAAGTTCACTAATGAGGGAATAAGCACAGAAACAAGAGCGAGGAGGTTTGAGGCAAAGAGGAACGTCACGCATACATGCACACACACGTGCACAATCACTTATCGCAAAAAAAAAACCTAAGCCGAGAATAGACTGCATTAAGAGGGGGTAGAGAGGAGTGTGGCCCACTCGTCTTGGCCAATTCCCTCTCTAAAAAAGGCTCAGGGAGAAGTTAATGAGCCTGTTACAGCCCCACAGTTCCCCTGACAAGGCCGCTGATTACACCACATGTTCGGGCAAGAGGATTGTGCGTGTGTGCGTTCCTATTGCACGTTTGTATGTGTGTGTCACCTGACCCAGAGCGGTCATCTGCTAATCGTACGTTCACAAGTCAGGAATGCATATTTTCTGATAAACACACTTTCACGCAGCCCAATCAGTGCTCTCCAGGCACAAGCGATACCCTCTCTCACACACACACACTCGCCTACATACACCCGTGATCACACACACACACACACAAAGAGACACATACATACATACGCACCCTCAATCAAGTGTGACTGAGTGAGCAAGCCACTCAATGAGAGTGGGTGATTAGACCCTGGGAGAGTATGCCTGACCTTTCCCTCCACATCAAGTCCTCCACGCGCATGTGTGTTTTTATGAGTCAGTGGCTGTAAGCTCTCAGGCCCGCACCACTTCACATCAAATGTCACTGACTTAAATGAGATGGCGAGACAGATGACGGAGGGAAGGAAAAGAGGGGAAGGACGGAGGATGAGAGAAAACATGAGAAAGAGATTCTTTTTCTTCCGGTAGGCCGAGAGAAAAGAGAGCGTTTAAAAAAACAAAACAGAATAAAGAATGACTGAAAAAGAGCGAGAGCGCTGTCACCGATCAATCTTCTGTCTTGGCTCTCTCCCTCTTTGCATGAGAAACAGCAAAGCCGGGGGTATTTTTAAATTCCTGGTTGGTTGTGGGAATTCGGGGCAGGCCCTTGTGGGTACACAAACCTCCCCCTCCAACTGTCGAGATGGTTGAGTCTGCACTTCCGTGTTCTCGGAGCTCAGACGGACAGAGGGGCAGACGGTCTGAGTCAGGGCTCCTGGGAGCAGGCAGGGGGGGCAAGTGAGGTTCTGCTCGTGGGTTTCTTGTGCTACTGAACTGCTGAAGGTAAAGTTAGTTAACAACAGGATTATATTTATGGACTCTGGTTCAATTACGCCTGAAGAGCTTAAAGAAGACGGAGACGGCGGAAAGATGCAAACAGACTGCTGGGATTCCAGTTTGAACTCTTAAAGGATAATTGCTGTTTATCATAACTTAGATTTTATTGCTATGCATGATGGCAAAATATTCTGCGTTTTAATTGTTACCTTGGGACGCGATAACGTTAACAAGGCTGGAAGGAGTGTTGATAAACAGAAAAATTTACTGGCAACTATTTTGGGAATCAATTAGTTATTTTACTTTTTTAAATCAAAATGCCAAAAAAAATAATTACTTCCAGTCTCTCCAATGTGAATGTTGGCTACTTTTCTTACCCCTGAATGATGAGATATCTTTGGATTGGAGTGTTGGTCAGACAAAAGCATGTTGGGCTCCAAGAAACCAAGGAAATAATTGGCAGATTAAGTAAAAAAAAAAAAAAAGGAAAAAGAAATAAAGGAAAATAAACATGAGTGAAAAGAAAATCAGTGAGGCAACAGGCTCACACAGACAACCAGACAGGTTGAAGACCAGATTAGTCAAACTTATTTCACAGAAAAGATGGAAAACAGTGAATTTATTTCCCTAAACTGTCGCCTGAAAACATCCATCACAGTTTAGACAGACTCACTTGTTCTACTTGAAATACTGAAGTTGTGCACAGAGCTTCACTGTGCATTGGTGAATTAAAACCATTAATATATGTCACACGTTACCCATGCTGGCCTGTTTACATCCTGTCATGCTGTAGAACCTGTTCCCATCTCCCCAGATCCCAGTGGTGAATTGAAGGAGCACGGCAGAGCCTAATAATGGCTATAAAACATATTAAAATTTAAAGTTGTGACAAAGAGAAATGATTGTTTTATAGCTGGTAAGTTCTGTGATTCTGGTGAGACGAGCTCCCATCTGCCTCGTCTCGCCCCTCTCCTCCTCGCCTTTCTCATCCTGTCATCGCCGAAGATCTCCTAGGTGATAGTGAACCGGCACTCACCGCTGACGGGCCGGAGGACGTGTGGCGCGACGCTCAGGTTAATTAAGTTTGAAATCGTGGAGATGATCAGTGGTGCTGCCACTCTCCCAGTCTGCCAGCACAGCCTCCCTCCACTCCCACCTCTCCTGTCTGCCCCTGCTACTACAAAGTCTTCAGTCTATCTAACAGGTAGAGGAGAGGTGTCTGTGTGTGCAAGTGCGAGAGGGAGAATTATTTTGCGTGTCACTCTGCGAGAGAACTGAGACGCGAGACAAGGAAAAAAAAAAGGACGTGAGTGAGTTAGTGCTCAGGTGATTAGGTAGTTGATCGATTCTTTCTGTTGAACTTTTTTCTGGAGGAATTGGAGGAGGAGGATGAGGAGGAGGAGGAGGGATAGTGAGGGAGGAGGGCATGGCCATAGCCAGCTATGGAGTCAATAAAATAAAATAAATTAACATTTGAGTGTGACAAATTTGCAAGAAAGTAAGGAATCCGGAGGGGGGCAAATACTTTTTCACTGCACTTTATTTAATGGAAAGGGAACAATACCTGATGTGCTCAGCTGTAAACAGTAGGCTAAATGTAGCCTAATCATAAAAGGCTGAAAACCACAGGACGTTTCTGTCCTGATAGTCAGCATGTGGTAGCCTTCTTTCATAAAATGTCTAAGTCTATTTGGGTCATTTTGATGTGATTATGTACAGCCTATAGCTACGAGATGGAGGGGTCCAGAGTGAGGCATAGCCTTTTGTAAATAATGTGAACATTTTCCACATGTTCACATACCCCCCCGTCCTCCCTCCGCCCTGACCTCACCAATTTCAAAACCCTGGCTACGGCCCTGCATGGAGGAGGGGTTGTGGTGTGTGTACTTCATCTGAAAAGTGGATCTAAGGATAGAGGGCGTCTGATGCCGGTCAGACTGTACAGCCCATCAGGCACATGTGTCATTTTGGGTTATGGAAACACATTTGACTTGACTAATAATTAACAGTGATAATCGATTAGTTGTTAGTCACTCAACATTTACTGGTTCCAGCTTCTCAAATGTGAGGATTTTCTCTCTGAGAATTTGAGTTTCATTCCAGGGAAAAGTGTGGTTTTGTGTGGTTGGTCCAACAAAACAACCACTTTTGCTGTATTCTGACATTTGGTAAAAGTAACCAATTAGTCCAACTGCACAGACAATCTACACATATACTGTTCTTAATATAAGCACACTCACACCACAGAAATGAAGAAAATCCTCCAGCTGCACAGAGAAGCACTGTTAGATTTGCTTAAAAAAATGAATAATAATGAAAATTAATCAATTATCATAATAGTTGGTGATTAGCTGACTTATTGTTTCAGCTCTACTAGATAAACATATTTATTCATACGCAGAACTTCATTCCCTCAATCTCACAAAACACACTTTCTTTCTCCCACATACACACACAAGGGCCAGAATTAACAGGGTTGGGGGGAGAAAAGAAAAGAAAAGAAAAAAAAACAGAGAGTCCCCAAATCCCGTCCAGACTATCCAGGCCGCAGCCTTTTCGTGGCCATGATTGCTCCGTTCCCCAGGAGGCTGCTGGGAGAAGCTGGACCTGCAGTGATTGTTGATGGATGCCTATTGGCATGACAGGCACGTAGAGAGAACCCCCTCCAGCTGCACCACCCCCACCTGTAATCCTGGAAAAATGGACTCTACGTATTAGTGAGACGCTTAAAAGGCAGGAGCCATTTCACACACACAGGCGCGTAAACACACACACACACACACACACACACACACACTAGCTACCTGCACTATGCTTTAGAGGCTAAGGGATATTATTCACCTGGCTCAGTATCAAAAACCTTTATGCTGAGAGGTTGTGTGTGAGGTACAGTGCTGGGATGTAACCAAGTATTTACTCAAGTACTTCACTTAATTACAGTTTTCAGGCACATGTGTATCCTGTACTACTAAAAGCTGTTATTTCACAAATTTAGATTTTATCAGACACAGCATCAACCTAATCTAACCAAGATCTTCATAACAAACTAATTTTCCTCAAAGCATGAAGTAATCTAGTGAGTTAAAAATATTCAAGGCTGTAAATTCTCTAATTATTCTCTAGTAATTCTCTAAATCAAGTTTCAAGTCTCATAACTATGCAGCAGTGATGCACCTTTCACTGTCTCACTGTTTTAAAGTCAGTTCAGGTTCACACAATAACAACAAATAAAGACATTTAGAATGCAATAACACTTAAATCCTTTATCAATTTTGCCCAAATGCTCCAATTGCAAACAAGACATTTGGTCCAGTGAAAATATTGATGATCAAATCATGACAAAAGTAACAATTTTGAGTCAAAACTACAACATAAAAGAAGATAAAAATCCTGAATCATTGGTACAAAGGCAAAACTGGCAGAGACTGATGACTGTAAAAGAGCTATTCCACTGTCATCAAGTCTGAAATGATGAGACGACTGTGGAGCAGAGCTGGGAAATACCTGGCGTCTGTTGGCAGGCTGATTTGGCAGTTCTGAGTTTCTCATTCTTCAAGAGGGATTCCCATCCCCTTTGAGTTAGAAACACTTTCTGCCCAAAATACACTGTGGTATGAGACACAAGTGGCTGGTACCAGTTTCCGCTATATCACAGCAATTTGCTGGAACAGCTTATTTTCATTGAATTTGCACTTCCCCATGATGTTGCTACCAGAAAGCACATCTGCTCCGACAATGCTGAGCACAAACAAAACATAACTGTTGATGGTTGTGCCATCCAACTCAGCGTGACATTAACACGAGAGGCATTTGGTCACTGATAGCACTTATCCTTTTAGGGGACACACAGGGCCGGAGCCAATCCCGGCCGACACGGGTGAGGGCGGTGTACACGCTGGACAGGTCGGCGGTCTATCACGGGGCCTGACATATAGAGACAAACAACCTTTCATGCTCACATTCACACCTACAGGCAATTTAGAGTCGCCATCCCATAAGTCACTGGACTGTGGGGGGAAGCCAGACAACCTGCAGGAAAATGTAAACTGGCCGACAGGTCTGAACCATGGGGCTTCTTGCTGGGACGTGACACTAACCCTTACAGCCATCAGTTGTGTGAAGATATACTATATGTTGGCAATTATTCAAAGATTTTAAACTGCAATGTCAAAAATCTACACGTCTTATCAATTGATTGAAATTAAGACTTTTATCAGTTATATATTATAAATACATAGCAGTCAACCAAACGCTTTGGCCAGTCATTTGTGCCGGTAGCCATCAGGTTCCACAAGACAGACTGGACATAATGGAGCTAAGAAGCCAACACTCCATACCTGCAGAGAACTGCACCTTTTGTACCTTTTTTAAAATCACAACACTGCACAATGGCTTGACACTTTGACCCACATGGCATTTTTTGTATGCATTTAGCTCTTTTTCACTTTTTTTTAACTGTTGCTGTTCCGGACACCAGTATCTCCTTGTGGAGATAAATAAAGGTTTCAATCAATCAAGTTGGAATTAGAATTAGATTCTATGTTTAATATATCACATTATCAAAGGGATACTTTTACAGTATCTCTGATAATTAAACTTTCTGCTACAGTATACTTGTGGTTAAAGCTCCATTTGGTAAGCTGAGGAAAGTGATAGCAAACTCTGCGATTTGGTCGTAAATTTCAAGACAATACTCCTTTATGAACCTCTGCCAAGCACAAGCACACACACACACAAAGTAGCCATAAACGCATCCACAGAAGACGGACCGTATCCATAGCAACCAGAGACTCCAAAACGATCTAACATCTCTCTTAGCTGAAGCTTTAAGCAGAACTTTACTTGTAAAGGATTTTCCATTATTATTGAATTACCAAGTAGATAATCTGAACATCTCCCCGGTGAGCTACAAGTATGATGTGATGCAGATCTACACGCACCTCTCATCTGATGAATGGCTATGATTAGGCCTACATTTTCTTTTTTTGATTCACTTTTTTTGATTAATTGCTCGGTCCTTGTGTGATCACCGTTTCTAATCAAATGCAGGCACACAAAGGTCAGAGGGAATTAGCCCCCCGCTGCCTAAAAATAAGCTGCTTTAATCAGGTTGCAGATGGCCTGATAAGCAGCAGGGTGGCATTATGGGCCGGTCGTGTGGCGTAGCTGAGGCGTGTCAGCGATAGCATCTGCACCGCGTCTCTAAAGGTGCCACGGTGTCTTTCATGTCAGGTGAGTGCGCTGACATTCTGTCGCATGCAGACTTCAGACGTGGTGGGGTGGAGGGGGCCGAACATCAAAGTCTGGGTTTATATTGGTGGTGGTGGTGGGGGGGGGGGTAACACAGGAGGCATACGACAAGTCCCTGTGAGAGAAACATGGGACACCCTTGCACACACACAAGCCGCCGGCCGGTGACAAGTGTGAAGTTTGAATGTGAGATAGTGCTGATGTCTGCCAGTGAAGCCTACATCCCGGCCTCTTTATCTCCTGAGCCCTCTGCTGATAATTACAGTCGTCCCCTTTCTCAGATTCGGTCACACCAAAGCTGCCGGCCCTGCGCGGCTCGAGCCAGAGGAGTTATCGGGGCCGGCCATCTCAAAAAAAACGGAGCACGCCAAGGTCAGGCCCTGTGTTCAATTTCACTTTTGATTCCAGTCCACCTTCCTTTCTCCTCTCCCACCTTATCCACTCCTCAACCCCCCCTTCCCCCTCCCCTCCCTCCCAGCCCACCCACGCTGTCACCGTTAAATTTCACTCCAGGGCTAACCTCTATTTCCAGGACAACCAAGCACCCTGACACTCATTCATTTCCAATCCTGCAGAGTGGCCGGCTGAATGGGAATTGCCGATTCAATTTTTGGAATGAAACTCAAGAGTCCTTTTGGAATTGACTCACCCCCTCTCCTCCTGCTGCTGCTTGGGTGCCCGTCCTGCCATCCCCTCTGCCCCCACCACCACCCTGCCAGTCACTATCTCCGTCCTGGTCTGCTGACTACAGCCAATTTCATTGCTTGTATGGAGACGTGGGCGAGATGGTTACCGCAGAGCCCAGAGCACCCTGCGGCTCCCGCCGACTTCTCCCAAACACCTCGCCACCCTCCCACCCCGTGCCTGCTCTCTCTCATCACTAAACTGCTGTCAAATAAGCAAAACACTTAAAACCAAAAGGGTTTATTCTCAGCATTGCTCCCCGCTGAATGTTGGGGGGCAATTTAAAAATGATTTATGCAAATGTAATTTCGCTGTGTGTCATCCAACACAGCCAATTAATGAGTGAGCTTCTCCAACCCAACTATAAATTAACAAGGCTAGATATAATAGCTAGATTAATGTGTTTTTCTGGCACTTGCCTAATTGCTAGAAGACTCCGGTGGGGCTGGTGTGAGCTGCCTCATTTCTACATGTGATAGAGTGACTTAAGACAGAGGGGTAAGCGCTTACATCAACTCTATTTATCATCTATACGAACTTTGTTGTCTCTCCTATCGGTTTAAGTGTGGGGAATGCGAGTGATTAGGAAAGATATGTTGTCCTCGGGGAACTTGTATTTGCTTCAGCAAGAAATTACCAGCATCAGTCGTTTGATTGAGTTGGGTCTGAAGGATGGCATTAGCTTCGGTCTGACTCCAGAATTTATTAATGGAAAACAAATCCATAAGTGGTCAGAGGGGCATATGTGCATGGATGGCCTATCAGGTAATGAGAGCTTCAGGCAGAGAGAGAAAACATGCAGGAGTGGAGAGGAGGGGATAGTGTAAGAGGTATGGGAGACTGAGAGGATGAGTAGCTGTCTGTATCAGCCAGAGGAGAGAAAAAAAAGAGAGTGTCTGTGTGAGAAAGACAGAAAACAAGCTCCAGGATCCAAAACAGTACATCACCAACAAGGAGGCCTTTTGTTTTGCCCCTCTCAACCGATTGTTCTCTTTGCCGAGGGTGAGAACGCTAATCCGCTGTGGAAAGGGGGAGTTGGGAGGATTTACTCTAAGTATCCTTATTAGTGGGAATTCACTGATATGGGGGTGAAGGGAAGGGGGGCTGGGTAACGGGTGAGGAGAGGAGGTAGAGGGCAGAATGAACGAGGAGGAAGAGGAGAGCAGCAGGAGGGGCGTAGTGTATTCTGAATACACTGTAGGTGCCATATGAATCTTTAATACGGGGCTAAATGATGAGGGAGTGAAGGAGGGAGGAGTGGAGAATATAAAGAGAGTGAGGGAGAGGAGAAAGGAATCTCTGAGGAGGTTACTGAGCCCCCCGTATCACAGCACTCCTGATAAGTGCCAGCCTCCCAGGATCAAACCTAATTCTCCACAGCTCCAGCGCCACCACAGCAGCAGCGTCCCCCCTTCAGAGGCAGGGGACGGTGGCAAAGGACACACTCGCCTTTGTCCTCCAAAAAACAAACAAAGACGGGCCTGATTTTTAAGATAAAAAACGGATAAAGGATCTTTTCAGGTGATAAATTTCTTAATTGCTTTTGTTAAACACATACCCTGCTGGAAGCTTGGCCATGGTACATCGTTTTAATTACACGCACAAGAGCCTAATTAGTTGTATCTGTTGTACCAGAGGCTAACGTGCACCCAATTAGACCCAAATCAAAAGGATGGTACAGTCAGACGGGGGTTCTTTGTTCTTGCACAGTATTCATCAAATAACAAGAGCAAAGTAAAGACGGCGCTTAACTTCCCAAGTTGCTGATGTTATGATCACCCCTGCTATCTTTAAGCTAATTAAATACATTTCCTCGTGTGAGCGCTCAAGCGGGTGGCTGCCTCACTTGTCAATGTCTCCATCTCTTTGTCTCGCTAATGATTATCACTAAAGTGAGAAAAATTATTTGTGCGAGGACAAAGGCTAAAACAATGCAGCCGAAGTGCTGTGGCACTCGTGCAACAGTTGGGTGGATGAACGGTGACACAGTGCAGAGTCGGATACACCGGCCTCGCGCCCACGATGAACAACAAACCAAGAGACAGAAGAGAAAGAATAGAATAAAAACTCCTTTTCCTCTTCAGAAGGGCTGATAATCGCTGATATTCTGATGGTGCGGTCTTGTGGGTGCTGCTGGTGCACTATGGTAACTAATTGTTAAACAGGCCCTCAGGGGAGATAAGCCATAGCCTAGCAAGAAACATCTGACGTGGGAGCTTAGAGCTAAAATTATTCAAGAACATCTACAAATGATTTCCCTAATGACATGACTAACAACACGGATAAAACAGAAACATCCGATTCTTCAACAGCAGATCCACCACTTTTGGAAACACAACCACATCAAAGCCGTCTCCTCATCCCCCAGAAGAGCCACTCCTTTTCGCTCCGCAGAGGGGCCAAACCGATATCGCTAACTTCCACATCTATCGCAGGTTCTCGCAAAACAACAACAACAAAAAAAGAAATCTTTAACATTCGGCACGGCAGGCTTTCCGCCCCCCCTCTCTCCTCTTCCCTTGTGCGAATTTACCGCATTTCAGAGAGCACATAATAGTCTCCTGGGGCAGTACTACAGCCGAGTCGGAGTGAGACAGCGTCTCAAAGCGTGTAGTGTTTTCATCTCTGCATGTTCCCCTGTTAGCTGTTAACAACTGTGAAGCACTACTGTACTGTACTCCACAAGCACTCACACCAGTGAATGGAAGGCGACTGGAGTGCATTGCCGAATTAGCTGTGGCGACTAAATGGAGAGCTGTTGTGTTAGTGTCCAGCCATGATTACAGCGTGAGAGGAGAGCATACCTCGCTGGCAAAGGTTTCCACATATATTCATCATACAGGGGGTGAGAGACAGAAAGGGAGGTGTCTGAATTCCCCTGTTCAAAGCAAAGTGAAGTGTGCACTCTTACCAAGAGGCACAAATACTTAAGGAGCTGCACAGGTGCGTATGCAGCCGTGCAGAGACGGCAGAGACTAATAATAAGTGGCGTATGATGGAGCTGCTCCATCCATTTCCTTGATTGGTTCTTCGCTGGCTCGGTGGGACACACGCTGGGCTTGTGACCTGGCAATCCACATCCTCGACAAGTCACATCTGAGCGCTGGAAGGAGGAGGAGGGAGGGATGAGGTGGTGGCGGCGGCGGTGAGGGGTGTATAACTACTGATTGTTACCATGGCAATGGGAGACCAAGGATCAGGAGGTTAGATCGCATGGCGTGCAGCTCTTGATAGCTGCGTGAGGCCACACGTGGGAGATATTCCCAAGGTTTATAATCACTGTCAGCACAGCAGCTCAAGTGGTGTCCGCACACACACGTATGTATTTATGTGCGAGCACTTGTGTGTGTGCGTGCGTGTGTGCAAGTGTGTTCCAATCTTCCTGTGAAACTCATCTGGCCTAAGCTTCCAACTGGCAGCGAAATCCTAAAATCCTACCTACCAGCTTTCTCATGAGTGACAATCTTCTCTCACCGGCCCCTTGTGGGTTCTTACTTTTAGATGAAAGAAAGAAAAAAAAAACATACACATTTAGAAAAAAGCAGGATGTGTGATTCTAACAAGAGATCATCCGTGTTGAGAACAAAAAAACAGAGGCTGCCTGTGCCTCTGAAAAATAACCCCACATCACCTGTGTTTTCCGTTTCCCGATCAATAACTAGTATGTACAGCAACAGCAGCTCTCGGTTATGCAACCGAGCATCCAGGATCAAATCAATGCCAGCCTGCTTTAAAAAACCTCATCATCATTTCGCTGTGGTGTGCCCATTGAGTCGCTCCACTCATCTACTAACACAGTGAATTTTCATTAGGAGGCACTTAATAGAGACAGGCACGTTTAGAGTTTCTCTATGGGTGGGTGGGTTGTGTCGATTAGGCCAAGTTAATCTCTCTCGTAATAAATAACATTGATTATAAATGCTGGATGCAAAGGAGGCGAGGGATGTTGAAATTAAAGTGCAAAAGAGGACGGGGTTGACATATGTCAAGAGCGGTGGAGATGGCTAGAGGGAGATTGGTAGACAGTTATATGCAAGTGTGAGAGATTGGGGGAATTCATATACATGTACGTGTGTGTGTGTGACAAAGTGTAACCACAGTCATTCCTTTAGCAGTATCACATTCTCAGTGAGTCAGAGTGTCAGACCACTAACAGACAGGCTGGGCTCTCTCACACAGCCAGAGACGCTGGCCGTGGCTCATGTTCCCCCGGACAGAGGTGAACATTAACCAGACAAATCAAAGCAAACCCATAATGACACCTCAGCCACCGAATATAATCTGCGCCCCACACTTTGGGTGAAGAAGCGTTTTCTCGGCAGTCACAGTTCACCTGCGGGTCACCGTGGCAGAGACGAATTGTTTTCAGCTAAATCCAATCCTGGGCTGCTACAATGACTTCTTGACAGCGGGGGAAAGTACCAGAATTATGCTCTCGCTCTGCACGAATGAGGCGTTCACTTACTTCTTTCTGTAAAAAGAGAGAAAAAAAATCATCTCTGTTGTAGCCTTCTAATTTTTCAATACGTGTATCCTTTTATACCAAATAGAAGTTCCTCCTCTATTTACATGGTTTGCTTTTAAATGGACAGTTGTTGTGTACAAGCGGGAGGAAAAACACACCATGTTTTCAAGTGCAATGACCTTGTACGGCTTAATAGATCTTCTCGATATTTGCTGCCTTGGTATGCTGTCTGGATTTGTTTACAATGCAGCATGCTCAACATCACAAATCAGGGATTGTGTGCCTGTTGTCAGGGATTACTGGTCTGGTCTTTTGAGTTTTTCATTAAAGTGCTGTATCGGGGGAAAAAAAAAAAAACTCCCCATCAGCCTCTTGGCAGAAGAGGAAGAAGACCATCTCACACATACATCGGCAAGACACACATTTCATTCGTATTAGTTTTTTTTCCTGTTCTATCTATAATTCTGCATTTCCTCATGAATAAATAAATGATCTGACAGACTCCATCGTGACAGAGACACATGAGCTTTTGTACTTCGTAAAGGAGAGTCACATTGACACTGAGGAGGGAAGCATAAATCAAGAAAAAGGCTTACAACCACATGGTGGACATCACATACAGTATTTTTTTTTTTTTGAAGCTGTAATATGTTTAATATCTAAGCTCTTTATCCTATATGGGGCTGCAGCGTGATTTTGTTTGACACCGCAGAGAGTGGAATCCTCTTACTTTCGTCTTTATGAGGTCAGCAGTGGAAATGGACAGAGTTCAGACAGATGGGGCCCGAGGGAATGAGGCAGGGAAGGAGATAAAAATGGGGTGGAGCACCGATGCAAACGGGGGATGAAGACAGGACAGGAATGGGTGGCGAGACGGAAATATGTAAAACTGAGGAAGGAAAGACGAGAGACAATTATAGAAAGCCAGGAATGGAGGCTAAGGCAGATTAAAGACGTCAGTTTTGCTTCAGCTTGTCGAATGGTTGCTGTGTCAAGAAGCCCCCTCCCCACCTTTATGACATCAACACTAGTGCAGGGCTGCGTCTGAATATTTCCAAAACTTTTTAAAAAACAAACGCTCATTTTTTTGGGGTGGGGGGGTAAAGGATGAATCAAAGGGACAACAAGGTGTTTTGGAAAGTGAGGTGTTTTCAAACTACATTTCCCATGAGTGAAATTCTTGGACCGGCACAAGACGGAAGAAACAAAAACATTTGCCAAGAATGTTTTCATTCATCAAGAATGAAAGTTGGAGGTTCAAAGACGATCAGATACCGTCGTAGTTCTGACCATAAATGGCGATTCGGCTACGTTATCCCTCACCCGCCAGGCATGAAACCAAAAGTAGGAAATGCTGGGCGAGCCGACCACTAATAATAACATCAAAATAACGATAAAGACAAAACGATATATTAATCAAAAATGGACCCATTAACAAGTGTGAGCAATGTAGAGACTTTTTTTATAACCAAATACAAACTCCTCGTTGTCCCTTTAAACACACACTTTTCCAACTAAGAATTTGAACATGAGCTTGGTGAATGCACCAGAAGGAAGTGGTAATGCTCCAAAAAAATAAAACAAACATCAGAAGCGCTGCGCTCTGTGTCGGACATCTTTCCAACGTCTAGTCCTGACAATACAAACACTGCAGAAGAAGAGAGCAGATTCCAAGGAGAAAAAATCTCACACTTTAATGTGAATTGTGCCTGAAAAACAAATCACGTCGTCAGCCTAACCTGCAATGAATCTGAAATGACACAGAGAGCTGAGGCATCTTTTATAAAATCTGCAAGTAAATTGATGATCAGGAGAAATAATTATGGAAGGTTAAAACCACGAGTCAAGAGTCACAAAGTTCCTGCACCTGTCAAACTTACAGCAACACACTGTTGTATGGTTTGTCTTGGTTCTCTAAGCAGTGAACTTGGTGAAGTGACAGTGACTGGTGGCTGGGTGTGGATGAGTAGGATGAAAAGAGGGAAAAAATAATGAAAAAAAGGGAAGAAAGAAGGTGATGAAGTTCATTTTTGGGGGGACTGTGAAGTTGTTCTTCATTCAAAATTATGAAGTATCAATGTGAACTAGCTAATTTCAATCTGTGTGAACTGAATTTTGGGATAGCTTCTAGTGAAGTGTGAACTTACACAACACAGTCACAGTCCTGAACCATGCGTGCAGTGAAGAAGAAGCAAGAGCTGCGTTTCTTCTTCTTGACAACTTTACCATCTATGGTCGTCTCTGTTCCACTGATCCACTTCAAAAATATATAAACGCATGAACATTTTCTGCACTTTAGCTCGTCAGGAGTCGGATTAATGTGTTCAGTTATTGTACTTTTCCATTCTGTTCACACGCAGCGTCTTGTGTACAGACGACGTGGAGCTGGGATTTATATCGCTTATGTGTGACCACTCACTGGTGAGACAGTCAGCCCCTGTGTGTTCACATGTACTGTTAATTATCCATTTTGCAAATAGCAAGTGACGTTTCCTCACAGGGTTGTTCACACTCCCACCTTTACCTGCAGAGGCTCATTAGTGGCTGTAACTTCGTCAAGTCTACGCAGAATGAATAACAAGTGTGGGAGATTACTGTTAGCTACTATGTGAAAAACAGTTAGGTTGCTTTACTAGGTTACGTCTCTGTGTAACCCAGCCTAACAGCTCCTGAAAGGTTTATTCTAAAAATGTTTCAACGGTCCGCACAGAACAAATTATTTTCTATGTGAGAACTTCAAACCATCATCACTGTGGGATGCCAGCTCTACTAGTAAGACACAGATTGAGCTAGCAGGTTTTCAAGGTCTTTAAAGAGCACTTACCACTTTATTTTGGCTTGAACAGCACCCCCCGCCCCCCAAACAAAACCCAGCCTGGGTGGCAAAGTAGGTGATATGAGTGAGTGGGAGGGAACGTGTAAATCCGTCTTCAACACCATGACACTAGCTTCTAGTTAGTACTAGTATTCTCAAATGCGCTGTCAATCTGTCACTGACTCTCATACTGATGCAGTTTTTGGAGGGTCTGGTGGACTGGACTGGAAGTACTGGCTTTTTCTGGAATGAACCAAATGGGATGAGGATCAGTGTAATAAAGGAAATGGACACATAATTTACCAATTCAAAAAGTTGAGTCCATGTATAATCTGGCTATAACAAGAGGAGTAGTTCTGGTCTTCAACGTCCTGATGTTGTTGATCTCCTATACTTGCATGGTGATTAAAGGAACAGTTCACCAAAAAATTTAATTGATTATTAATGACTCACCCTCATGCTGATGAATACTCCAGAGTAGTTTTTTATTCCTCAAAGTGCAGGAGACCCGGGAGGGGGTCCAAGGAAATCTTTATATGAGAGTCAATAGCGTGCATCTGAGACAAAAAGTCCAAAAAACTACACAAAAACCCTATTATATTTCTCCTTAGTGGTTGTCCACTGCAATCCAAGTGTGCTGTAGGGATATAGTGCAGAGTTTACTCAAAATTACGTCATTTATATCCTTTCAGGACACTTCGATTGCAGCGGACGAGCAGTAAGGAGGAATATTACAGGATTTTTGTGTAGTTTTATGAACTTGTGTCAGGTTCTCATATAAGGATTTCGTTGGACTACGAACCCCCCACCCAGGTCTCCAGATGCACTTTGAGGAATAAAAAACTACTCCGGAGTATTCATCAGCATGGGAGTGAGTGAGTGAAGTGAATTTCATTTTTTGGGTAACTATTCCTTTAAGGTGATTAAGGGACAGATATCCCATCAGTCACAGTGAAATGGGAGTCCCACTTAGCCGATAGTTGTACCTGCTAACCAAGCCATCTCCTCCTCAGGCCTTGATGGACCACTCCTTCCTCTCTTCCTGCCTGCCCTGTTAACTCTGCTGCCCCCTGAACATTGATGTGGCCACTCTGCCCTGCCCAGGCCACGGGGTCCTCTGTGAAAATGACCAGTCACCAAGTGCTGTCTGAAGTGAAGCTTTGATAAAGAGGGCCTTTTTTCCACTTCGCCGCTCAAGATCTGCAGGAACCAGTCTACTCCAGAAACTGCACCCCGCCCCAACCAACCCACCCACCCGCCACCGCCGCCTTCAACATCCACTCTCCCCTGCATCTTTTAGAAATGAAGCAAGCCGGCAGAAGGGCTCCTGCTAGTTTCCATCCTCGGGGCACGAACAGTGTCCTGACAACTATCTCCTCCCTGCGACAAGCAATCCCTCTCTGCAGGGCTGCCCAAAGAAAAGTGTTGATGCCAACAAAACGGATGACAGCCACTCACTTATGTTAACAGCCTGCACACACAGAAGAGCAGCATCCCTCTGTTTGAGTTTGGTTTTATTTTCAATCAACCCTTCTAACGTCTGAACTCTGCAGTCTCGCGGGGTGAAGGGGAGGAGGACGGTTGACAGTGAGCCAGACAGCTCCTCTCCACCAGGGGTTTGAACTCTTTGTCCTGTGGAGAGGGATGGGTGTGCAGGCTGGGACAGGGGGTAGAGGGGGTGCGGGAAGGATTGGGGAGGGGAAAGATGGCTTAGCAAAAAATGGGGGAAATGGAGGCGACTTAAGAGAGGAGGCCCATCAATATCCTGTCAGGGCTGTCTGGGAAAGGTCTAGCTATAGAAATGCTGAGATAACATAAGATGGACAAGTTTCCTTCCTTGATTTTAGACTTACATAAAACAACAAGTGTCAGTGAACCAGAATAATCAGAGACCTGGAGTGTTTACTGGATGTTGTTGTTTTCCCAGGGCCACACAGGGCTCAGCACACGGCCTCCTCATCTTATTCAAAGTCCAAAAGCAGGGACAGAAAATGGTCCTCAAAGGAGCAAAGACGTCAGAAACAAATTTGCGATAAGAAATTGGAAAGTTACGGGCAAGACCAAAATGGAATTAATTGCTTCCATTTTGGTAATCACAGCTCAAGGAGGAGTAAATTGTTCAAAATCTACAGATGAGCGGATACTCATCACTCCGATTTCTCTTTTCAAACTCATCACTGCAGACTATCCTCTAAAGAAGCCTCGTGTGTTTACCCTGCCATGGTTTGTGCCCCAGAGGTTTCATAGGGTGGAGTGACCTGCTGGTGCAGAGATAGCAAAGAAAAAACTCTCTTATTAAAAAAAAAAAAGCAAAATAAATTGTCCAGGAGACCTAAACACACTTTTATCGCTGTGAAAAGGGCAATGACAGTTTCCATAGACCATTCCACTTCAGCACTTTTAATGCATGTTAAGGAGTGGATAGGACTGGCAAATTAAAATCCATATCAATTACTTCTTGTCTCCTGTGACTCGTAAAAGAAGAGCAGTGTTTTAAGGTGAAATACCAGCCAGTAGGTCTGCATCATCAAAAATGCATTAAGAGTTGTTCTGGGGCAGCTAAAGACACTTTTGGTGGAAGAAAGATTTGTGCTCTCTAATTTTCAGAAATCAAAACACAGGAGGAAGAGCCAAGCTCTGACACAAATCCAGCCATGCCTTTGAAAAGAAACTCTTATTACCTTGCAGGTGTCAACACTGGATTCACCACATACACACATTCAAAATCCCCTCTGGCACCATTATTTAAAACAAGAACAATCACACATCTTCATTTCTCAGAGTCCCCCTCCCCCCCCCCCCTCCTTTTTTTTTCCTCTTTTCTTCTCATCCTTCAAATCCCTCCAACCAAATACCGCATTGACTCGTGCTCTCCTTTCTGGAGAGCTTCCACACAGACTCAATAAAGCCGTCTCTCATATCACATCTAAGATAGCATATCACAATGAGTGGGCTGCAGGGCCTCCCTCATCCACAACAGATACTACTGTTGTTGTTTTTCCCCGTCTCGCTGGCAGTGACAGAGTGGAGCATTCCAAGTTTTCATCAAGCAAGTCTGAGCTTTTTGAGAATGTTGATTGCCATGCAGTGCCTTCTGCTTACGCAATCCGCAGAGACCGGGGCCTCTAACTAAAACATCACAGTAAAGACGCACATGTCAATTGTTTTTTGATCAGCTCACACAGATGGTGGGCCAGCTCGCAACATATCACACTTCAAAAGGCTGCTTTTGCCTTATTTTTCTTGGACTCTGTTTACTGTTTGGCTTTGTTGGTGGTTTCAGAAAATTAAATCAAACATGGACCGTCTCATGTAGACTCCCTAATTAATCTTTGTCATCAGTGTTGAAATGGGTTCTCAGATCCTTTTATTTAAGCACAAACCATTTAAGATACGATTGAAACGACAAAAGAACAGACATATGACCAGGAGAACGTCCCACTGATGCATTCATTTGAAAGCAGCTGGAGCTATTGTACACTATAAGCCAAATCGTTCCCAGTGTGGATGGGTCGATCTACAGGGTCACAAGAGCAAATGGGTTCTATATTAATACCACAAGAGCATTAAAGCTCTCTGTCCACATAGAAATGTGCAGCTTGCATTCAGAACCCTTGCCTTGAAGAGGAACTATGTTTAGCTTATTTATGCTACATTTTTACCTTAATTGAACTGTTTGAGTAATTGTGATGGTTAAATAAATGACATGTGACTTGTTACAGGGGGAATGGAGGCTCTCTGCCTCCCACGTAGCGTCTCTTGGCCGAAAACCAACCTTGCAAGATCAGTGGCGCAGACCCAGTGTCCCAGCTCTCATTGGTGGCACCGCGACACAAATACACCCCGTAAACCCATAATCTCTTGTTTGTGACAGATAAAACTACACAAATACGTGTCGTAACATGTATATGACAAATAACATTATACACCACTCCATGGATTGCTTTTTCATTGGGTTCGTCATAAACAAATGCACACGCCAGGAGGAGGGTTAGCAAAACAGCGGAAAAGCGACCAGTTGCATAGTTCCCCTTAGAAATTAGTCATCAGGACTGCTGCAACTTTGTGATCTCACAACAAAGGCCAATCAGAAGCCTTTCTTTAAATTTTCCAGCTCCAGAGAGAAGCCTGAGAGCGCAATGTAAAACTACATCAAATGGTTTTTGATTCATAAAATCAAATCCGGTAGCTACAACTAGTGTAGGCTAATTTCTCTTTATGAAATGCAGTGTAGTAACGGTAGATCATCGCATTAAATGGATACATGTCAAACAAAGTTCACGTCAAATTTGTGCTAATGTATAATACCCGCATAAATGTACTTGAATTTCACCAAAGGTGTAGGTCTGTATGGCCTTTTGCCTAGAAGCCAAGCTTCTACAAAAAAAAAAAAACATGACCACCGAAGCAGGGCTGACTACCACAAATTAGCAGCGGCGAGAACACGATTAGCTAGAATAATAGGTAATTCTAGCAAATTAGAGCAAATTGGGTGTCTGTGCTTAATGAGAGGAGGAAAACAATAGTTCTGGGCAATTTAGGAGACATCATCGCAGTGAGAGAAGAGATATAAAAAGTCTTGAAGTCAATTGACCCTGCACATTTCTAAACCACACACATGACCGACCATGACTTCTTTCAATCCACCATTCCAGCCAATTACACTTGCAGGGAAAGGGCCCACCACACAAAGGATATTCCCAGTCCAATTTCTCTCACCCTATCTCACCCCCCACTCTCCCTGAACAATACATTGGAGCCATCGGACAAAGCCGGGGCAAAGTGCATGTAGAAAAGATTCTCTACAGTATGATGGAGGGGGAGAAAAAAAACAGTGGGGAGGAAAAGTAAGTTCAACTCAGTGCTATCTGGCTCCCTTTGATCATGAGGAACGGTGGATTAGAAAGGATTCTCCAGAAGTTTCCACCTAATCCGCATAACATTTTTTATAAGCCCACCAGTAAATGTTGAAGGAACCTCAAGCCTACTCCCAAGGTCAGATTAGACCACATGCTCCACACTGAGGTTCTCTCACTTTGGCAGACTGCATGGTTTTTTTTGTTGTTGTTTTTTGCCTTGGACTAAATTACTCAACAGTACGTCTACAATAATGGCAAGTATTGCTTTCACTTCACCAAAATAAAAAAAAAGAAAAGGAAGAAAATAGCAGCATTTATCTTTGGCTTTGGTCTCATTTCTTTTCCTGTGATGGATGCTGCTGCACTGAACCAAGCAGGTCAGCTTCTCCGCTGTGCGCTAGGTGAGGATTTTCTGAGAGAGAATCAGACAAAGAGTGACAAGAGAAACATTTCTCCGGGGGTGTTCACCATCGAGAGCTGTGATGTTTTCTGCCTACAACAACCCCCCAGCCTCTTTTGAACTTTAAGTGTCACATCTCTATAAACAATTGGAGATTGCGTTGGGAGTGTGTTTGTGTGCGAGTGTGCGTACGTTTGTCCTCTGAGGCAGGGCATTATGTCTGAAGGGGTGGACTGATGAGATGGCGGCCAACGCAGACTTGGTTTTTGTGTCGTCAATCATCTCCGCGTACAGTAAATGATTTTTCAACAAGCTCCGGGGTGATGGATAATCAGAAGGGAAGGGTGAGCCGAGTGCTCCTCTCCTAGTTTTTCAATGGACGGAGGGAAGAGAGGGCGCGTCTCCGTTGCCACCCGTTTGTTGTGCTGTGCACGTTTTTCCATTTGGGCGCTAAAGTTAAACATAGCGCCCTGGGCCAAAGTAATGATGGATTCTCACCCCTCCTGGCAGCTTCCCTTGTTTCAAAGGAGCACTCAGGATGAGAGAGGTGGTGGAGGGGGAGAGAGCAGACGTCTGGGGACAGACGCCCCATGTCGAATGAGAAGCTGCCAAATGGAGCCTCCGCTGCTCTTCATCAGGGCCGGTGGTCCTGGAGGGGTGGCTGGCTGCTCCAGGCAAATGCTAAAAACTGCAAGCCAGGCAACACATCTGTGCAGCTGGGGTCCCTCCATGGCATGGAGCACAGAAACCCTCCAGCAAATAGAAGCATGCGAGTCAGGGACAAAAGGGAGGAAACAGAGGGAGAGCAGTCAGGGGAGCTGGAGTCAGACAGACAGAAACAGAGCAAAGTGGGGGATGGATGCAGCCTGATTCCAGATACTGAAACCAAAAACAGAAACCGTCGCTCCCCTCTCTCATCGCTGACCAAGTTGAACCGAAACCAAAAGGCTGCCCTCCAATGGCCAAAGCACCAACGGAATGCAAAGAAAAATCTCCATGGTAATTCTCCAACTGCAATCACTCTTCTTGTCTCGCTGCAGCTGTATCGCTTGCACAGTTTGTCTCTATTTTCATTCAGGCATAATTAAGGCCCACTGCTTTATGTTGATCGTCAATTAAGATGATTCACCGTCTGGCGGGAAGACTTTTTTTTTCTTTCTTTATGTCATTGTCGCCGCTTCATCTCTCTTTCACCGTCGGTCCATCAGAAAAATTTATTCCAAGCTGATGCAGCATTTATTTTGCTTATGATGTTGTTTACCTCCACTCACCAGCCATGTTCATCTGCTCTTCGCAAGCGACACTTTCATTCTGTTGTCATCAAACCTCTTCAAAAATTTAGCACTGTGTCGCCGAGCTGCTCTCCCCAAACAATGCATTAAACATAAAAGCTAAATTGAAAGAAGGTTTCCCACACACGCTTTTGATGTCGACTGAATTTTTGTGTTGGTATTACCGGCACACAATGATTTTGGATGGAAAAAATATTTGCTTAATCTGTTTTATTTTTTTTTGTCTTTTTGTGGGAGCGGAAAATTTCACATGATGCCAAGCCAAGCAAAGGCCCAGGCCAAAAGTCCAGGATCCGTTTGAGGCTTAGTCATCTTCACGCTGCAGCCGCAAAACGCTGAAATCTGGCGAGAAACCCTCCGTAAGGTTGCTTCTGCACGTCTGTGTCGCACACCTTGTGAATACACAGCTTGCTTTTAGCGCCCGTGTGATGTCTGTATTACCTGACGCCCTTATTTCAAGCACGAACTCCCAGAAATTGTGCTGACCTCATTTATCGGACCAATTAAAGTCGCCTCACATTCCTGCAGCGGCCACGTGCACCACTTCCTGCATATTGCACTTGTTTGCACTGATCCCGCTCCTCTCCGTCCTCCACATATTCATAATGCACTGATTTCCTGGTAATTACTTAGTGACAGGGTTTTTGTCACTGCAGCTCGACTGTCAGCGGGACAATTTCAGCTTGTTTAATAAGCAAAGAAATAATACGATGCAACATATGATTACAGTGTGTTCTCCGCAGCAATAACGGCTTTGCTTATTACTCATGTATGCGATCCAGTCCTTGTATAATGTGAAGTGTGACCTTAAGTTTTATCATGGCAATCATGACCCTGTCCAGGATTTCCATTAAAGAATATCTGTCTCATTAGATTATGGAATGCAATCTGTGCAGGGTGAGATAAAGTGGTACAGGTCACACACTCAATATCTCATCATTATGTAACGGCCATCCCTCTCCATACACACCCGCTTGCACACGCACGCACGCGCGCGCACACAGCCTCTCCTCTTCAGATAACAGTCGAACTGGCAGCCTTCTCATCAACACAAATACACACACACACAAAAAAAACACAAACTGCAGCCACAGCAGATAGGAACTAGGATTTGCAGAGAGTTTCTGAAAATCAAAAGGTCCAAATTCGACGGAGACTTTTCTCGCTGCACCCCTACTTTCTCCCATCTCATTACTGTGCACTTTGAATACTAATGGACAGGGTCTGCACTGCCATGGATTTACAGCTATGCAAAGTAAATACACTAAGATACAAGCAGAGCAAACAGGCCTGGGAGGCATTACTCAGAAACGTTCCATGAACGCCGCAAACTGTGGTTTCATTTGAAAACATTATTTATGAGAACAATTTAACTGACAGTGTCTAGAGGAAAATGGTAACAGCACTTAACATCTCTCTCCATCTTGTGAAAGAAAATGCCATGCAAATGGATGAGTTCTCATGTGCTCCCCATGAAGAATCCTCCTCAAACGCTGGGCTGCAAATCACTTAATGCGGCGGGGAAATGGGCATCTTTGCCTCGTCTTACAGTGCCTCAGAGATGGAGAAGGAGATTGTCACTGTGTAATTCTACTTCTTGCTCTGTGCCAGCAAAACCCTCCCTCAAACATTCCAGCCATGATTTAGGGATGAAAAAAAAAGAAAAAGAAAAACAAGCCCCCTCCCTCTCAGCTTTTTTTCTTTATTTGTGGTGAAATTATTTTTAGCTTTAGAAATCCATGAGAATGAGAAACAGAAAGACAGCAAGAGGGAGGGAGAGGGAGATAGAGAGAGATGCTCCTTGCAATGCCAGTGGATTATTGGCAGCTTGCAAAATCCCATCAGAAAGGATGGGGCAGAAACAGATCACTCTGTGTTACATGGAAGAAAAGGATCTGCAGAGCAGAGCAGTGTATGGCTGTGGCCTCGCTGTATCGCCCTCCTCGCCACACTTCTTCTCATCTCCTCCCTCTGAGCATCAGGCCACTCCTGGGGAATTAACCCCACAGTCATTATGCTGGTGTGGGTCACTGGATCTGCGGCATGTGTGGAAACACCAGTAGTGCGCTGGCTTCAGTTCCGCGCCTCAGGCATCCTGCCTGGCTGCCTCCACACACACACACTGAGACACACATCCCAAACAGAACGGTGTCACATACAGTACATGGAGAATTCCCACACACCCAGGTTTGCTGCCCAGTCACCAGACAGCCTGCTTAATAAGGACGGTAAATAGTCTCTGCAGCACTGAAGGCACAATAACACAGGCCATGATGCTCTCTGTGTAGCTGGATCTGTACGGTTTAACGTCTCTGTGTCCAAGCTGAAGGGCTGCAGGTTCACAAGGCTAAACGCACACACTCCATTTAAATTAGAGCTGGATTCGCTGAGGTGACAGGGGCTTGTTTTCAGCCGCAGCCACCTGGGAGAAGCCAGCCGGGCTATCTCCTAAACCAGCACCACATTGACGTGCCACAGGTAAAAAACGCCGGCCCGAATAATGAGCGCGATGAGAGTAGGCAGGGCAAACAATGGCTGGAGGCAGCGGCTATAAACGCTGGCATCACTTTTTAATTGCCACTGTTCTCTGTTACGCTTGGTTGAAAGTGTGTGTGTGTGTTTGCGTGTGTGTGGTGGGGGAGGGTGTCTTCTCTGTCATGCTCAATCTGTGGTGTTCCATCCTTTACACACTAAGCAAGGCGAGACCTGCCCAACCTTTAACTTGAAAATCAAACAGATGGAAGAATACACCGTTTTAGCACCCACCATGAAATGCCTTTCAATACACCTACCCCCCGCCAGCGATTTCACCCTCCTCCTACGTTGACTACTGTAAGGTGGCAAAGATGAGCAAACACACATTTAGACGTACTCTCACCCCCCCCCCAGGGCATCATTATACCAGACAAGAGTTGGTGCCAAAAGTAATGACGCTCTGGGTCTACCTGGCTCACGGCAGCTCCTACTGGGGTTTTCTTTCCCTTTATATTGAAATGGAAGGAATGGGAAAGCCCTGAACAGTGTTTAGAAGAAATGCTGCCAGGGGCTCTGCTATGGGATTATGAGAATTGGCCAAGAGTAGGGAGGGGTGAAGGGGGGCAGTCCGGCTGTTGGTGTTTTTTCTTTTTTTTTTTCCATGTTGGCTGGCTCTGTACTGTACTGGGCTGGGTTATACTGGGTTGGGTCAAGCTTTTGCTGCCAGTTCCCAGAACACAAGGACCCTTTTTTCTCCTGCCAATCACAACCAGATGTGCCCAGGCTGGTTTTAAGAATTCTGATCCCTCACTCAGTCCTGCTTTCAGCCCTGAGCGAGTCATGCAAGTAACAAGCAGCACACACACAGCAAAACTTGGTGGAGCAGATATTCTCACACAGGCAGAAATACACACACACACACACACACACACACTGTGTGACAGGCATGCACACAAATACGGCCTGGCTGAGGCACTGTAATCACAGGGGCCCAAAAGGAATCCCAGAACAGGAATGGGCTCCAATAACAAGCTTTTCAACACCGGAGCGCTTGTCTCATTCGCCCCGTTCCCCCAGGACCTGTAGTTTGAGAAGATTCAACCTGACATGACTGAGAGATTTACGAGGTGTAGATAGAGGCCTATTTTCACATAGATACCCGGTTCTATCAATGCACCGGCAAGGCCTATCAATTATAGACTAGACAGGTTTCTGCACCCTGAAATTCTTCAACAGGTATCCTCTCAGCTCTAGAGAGCAGAACTACCATGTAACACACTGCTGCCGAGGCATTAGTCTGCCTGTGGGTGTATTTTAATATTTGAATGCCACTAGAATGTTTTTTCCTTCAAACACAGTGTGAACACAAATTTATGCCCTGCGGCTACATAACGCATTGATGTTGATGATAACAGCGCAAGAGTACAGATATCATTCTATGTGGCAACTGTGCTGCTGCTGCTGCTATTTGTGTGTAAATGAATCTGGAGCTCGGGAGGGGTCATGTGTTGTGTACAGTCGGAGCTGATGTGCAATTAACTATTCATTACATAAATCTGATTAGGGAATTATTCATCCATGCAGGTTGTGTGAATAAGTATTACACAAGCGCCTTAACCTCTTTTCTCCGTTCTCCAGTGCTCCAGAGGATCTGGTCTCCCCTCTGCATCTCCTCCGCCATGGATCCACCTCCAGAAACATTATCAGTGAGCACCATCTGTTCCCTGCAGCAAGTGTAAAATTGAGCTGCTTGAAAGTCGTCCGATATCGATCAAGCCACGTTAATTTCATAATGCCACGTATGGCGTGTCACCGTTCGCAATCACGACCCACATTTAGTCTGGCTGCATGTCAGGACATGATGCATGTACCTCTCATGTCAGGGCCGCATGACAAGTCATCTGTACAATATAATGTGGGGTATGTGGCCAATTTCTTTGGCAGGATATTGGCACATTTGTAATATTGCAAACATCTGTTTTACCAAATGACAGTGAAATGACCTACAGTTTAATTTCAGCCATCATTAAAAAGGTTGCATGCGAAATTGTAAATACCTTCATTTAACTGTTAATGGCTGTGATGAGCAACAGGTTTAGGTCAGATAAATAAAACATGAGGGGCTAATTTTTGATGAACCAGCCGTGCTACCGAACCAACGAGGCGATAATTACATGTCAAAAGAGAAAAGTAATAAACAAAACTGAGAAATCGTACAATTTCTTTGTTTATATGCATTCAAAATGATCATTTTTCACTAATTACCTTATTCATTAACACATGTGTCAGTTCACTAAATACTTTCCGCCTGAGAGAATAAACAACCCGACTTAAGCACCGTTGTTTTTGTGAGTGGCTTCGTCCTGAGAGAGCAGCCTCGGCCGTCTGAACGCAGGCAGGTAACAGGAGTCAAGAGTTTTGATTCATTTCTGCTCACAAATTAGTACAAAAATTAATTAATTGTGCATATCAATAATTCATGCACCCTGGCAGTCTATTTAGATTGCCCTTGACCGGACAACTTTCATTGTTAATTATGCACTACATCACATCACACAGCGTCATGTGTGCACCGCAAAAAACAAATCTGGCCAGCAAAGAGTGAACGGGAGGTAAATGTACAGAAGGATAAACGTAAATGTTTAACCTCACTAACCTTTCACCATCCGTCAATAAAAAGTCGACTAAAATATTTCCTAAAATGATGGTTGTGGGATTTCTTTTTTTTTTTTTTTTTACCAGATGGTGGCACAAGATGAGATGTTAACACAAATGATTATAAATGATTCTCTTGGGACCGTGACAATCCATACTAAATGTAATGGAGGTCTGGCCAGGGTCTGTAACAGGCAGGTGACCGACCAGCCATCTTTAAGCTGCGCTGCATGCATGACAAAAACAATCAGGAACCAGCAGGGGGGAGGAAAAAAAAGGAACAAAAACATTAAACACAGAGGAGTCATTTATTGGTGTCTCACAAATCCCTGAGGATCTCACCCACAGTCAGCTCAACGTGTCACAACAACTGCACTTGCACTTCAAGGTGCCATAGTGCAAACAAGCCACAGAACAAGATGCAATCAGATGTGTGGCGGTACTTAAGTGGCTTCTCCACATTTGTTAGATGATTGTGTACATCCTCATTTACAACAGGCTGACTATAAATAGGCTCCTCCTCAACCTGTCAGGAAGCGATCTCCATTCCCTTTAAGTTTACTGAAGCTAATGTCGCACGCATGTAAATGAAAGCTGGATAAAAGCGCGTACTGCACAGCTCCATTCAGCTCAATCTGAGCCCATCTCTTTGATCCAATCATGGAGTAAGGCAGCGGAGGGAGCAGAGAAGTCGCAGTTCAAATGAGGAAGTCTAGCTTCAAACAGACCAGACATGAGTAGCTAAACAAATTATTGTCAGCAACTCATACGCACGCAGACATGAAGTTAAATGAAAACATAGGGAGAGGATTTAGCTGAGCCATGTCATCAGCGGTCGACTTAGAAACAGCACTCTTAAATAGCAAAAATACACAGACAACTTTACAAGCCAGACGCTTAAAGCACATTAAGACCGAATCTCAGTGGGGGTTACACAGGGAAGCAGAGAGCGTGGAGACTGGAGGCAGAGGAGGGTGGGAGGGCACGAGATGAGTGGGAGTACACGAGGGAGGAGCGCGTGCCCTGCAGGCCCCTCTTTAGTAGATGGTCCATTGTGGTTGACTGTACAGGTCGATAAGTTGGGTCAATAGATCATTAAGCAATCCCTATGCTCCCGAAATAACACAGGGATCAGAGTGGAGATAAGAGCCTGGATCAATGGTGGACGGACGAGAGGATGGTGCAGCGGACGGAGGCTGGAACAGGGAGGAGGAGGGGAGGGTGTGGGCCCTGTCAGGGCAGGGCACTGAATGGGTGTGTCGTGGGTTTCAATGCAAAACTGTTGAACGGCTGGTTCACTCAAATTACAGTATAACGTAAATATAAATCCTCATTTAAATCCAGCTGCATCACATCATACAGCTGGATTTGTCTCCACTGGGGCTAGATGCTGGTGAATGGGAGATCACTGTCTTGATGTCCTTTTGTTGTCTAGATTATTATGTTGTCTACATTATTATGTGTACTGTCACTGTACTGTTTTTATGTTATGGGACTCCAGACAGAAATGATCATTGCTGCTATAATCCGGCACATTAACATGTTTTTATGTTAGTAATGTCAGTAATAAGCACTGTCCCATCCAAATATACAAATACATAAATAAAATTTGTGTAGATAAGATTTTTCATTTTGGACAGGATTAGCAATACATGTAGCTGGGAAATCACATGTTATTGTCCTCTCTTGTGATTAAAGTTGTCATTTCGTCCTCCAACAGGTTTTACACAAGCTGGTTCCATCAAAAAGAAAAGAATGACATGCTACGGACATCATATCCCTCAATAATGGTCTTTGTATCGTTTTCAAATGATACAAACAATAAAAATGATAACAAATGTGACAAAAAAACGTATTAATGAGTTGTTATTTAAGTATCAACATCAACAGAGACAGTTAGCGACACTTTAATGTCTCATGAGTGTAGATTAGACGGCATGTAGTTCACACATCCATCTCGACTATACAAAGGTAGAGAGCCTTTTAAATGTGTACACAGCCTTTGTCGCATAAGGTTTATCTTTAGTTTTTTTTCTTTATTGCATGAGTTGAGGGAACTCAAGAATTAACTGCTGCCAGCAAAACACAGATAAAACTCAAAGACAGTAAAAAACTTCAGACTTTGTACAAAAACTCCCGAATACATAGTGTTTTGTTAAACTGCACTTTAATTAAAGGGAGGACTAGTCGATAATTGGGAGTGTAATTATTAGCACGCTGGGGGCGACAGGTCACAGACATATCCTCTCCAGACAGGATTAGAATCACTAACCAGCACAGGTAATACAATCACTGCTCCTCCTATAGAGATATAAATGGCTACGGGAGCCTATGCCCTTTGCTGAAAGTGAAGAAAAAAGCTTACCAGATGGAGATATGAAAACTGACAATGATTGAAACAGCACTTCAAAACATCAGCTTGTGTGCAGCACAGGTGGGCAGGAGTAGGAGAGATTGTGCCAGGTACCGTGTCGATGTAGGTGGGGCACTTAGGAGAAGCACCTCTATGAAACTGAGCCGCCGGGAGGATTTGGCAGCATGGAATGAATGAGGTTTTGGCCCGGTAAATGGGAAAGCACAGCTGGATAGAAAACACATAATCCTTTTCTACTAAGGCTGGTGAAAGCCTTTATTGCCTTTTCTAAATGCACTAATACAGATCTTTCTGTCTGGTTAACTCATTAACACCAGTAGTTATCTGACGAACCACTTTAATGGCGTGCATTATTCCAGACGTGTCCGGGCTAAAGTACGGCTATGTGGCTCCCCGCTATATAAGATGCCTGCTATCAGATAAGGCTGTAATTATACAAAACACAACACTGCTGAGTAATGCCATCATAGAGCACTTAATCGTACGGAGGCATTAGTATGCCTGTACTGCTGCCGTTCTATATGGCAAATATCAGTGTAAGCCCATTCTTATGAGTGAGATCCATTCATAATCTGTGAGGTTTATTTTGAAAGGTCAACACCTGGTGTTTATCAAATTCTCTTATGAGCAGGGCGAAATATTGTTTTAGGGTCATCGCAGCTTCAAATCCCTGTGGAAATGATTTTGTATTTCATAATATCGACACGTCTGTTCTGTCCTGCTGGAAGGTAGAGAGGCTCTGTGTCTTTGATCACACTTTCTCATTATCATCTGGAGGCAGGAATATTAAAATAAACAGAGCAGGGGGTAAAGCCCAAGGGCCAGTGCTTCCTGCCCACCCCCCCCCTGCTCCTGCCTGAGGCTCTTCCTGTCTGGGTGTCGCTGGCCAGGTCTGCCTGCTGGGGACCTGACTAACTCAGTGCAAAGTAGGGGGAGGGAAGAAGAGGGGTGGCACGGAGCCATACACAGACTCTCCACCCTAAAGAGGAACAGCATGCCAGCCCCGGTGGACATCTGTTTTCACAGGTGTGCTCACCCAATGTGATTAAGATTGGCGCAGCATCCCCCCCTCCACCACCACCCCCACCCCTTCCCGCACTACCACCACCAAAGCAACGCTGCGCTGGTACGCCAACACTGTGGGTACCGGGGCATGGGTGTGAGACGCGACGAACAGTTGTGCCGTTCTGGGGGCAGATGGAGCCGGTGATGAGAGTCTGAGTGAAAGAGGAAAGAGCAAGTGGAGGAGAAAAAGGAATGAACGGACCAGAGGAGCTGTGTGAGAAAGTTCATACGGCTTATTCACTGCAAAACAACTGTTTAGAGAAACATGATTTTAAAAAGAGTGGGATTACCCTGAGCACATCCAGATTATCCTCCGCTGTTTGATTCTTAAAGTGAGAGGGAGCGATCACATGGAGGGATTGGAGTAAAACCACACACGGGAGCAGTGGTTTATAAATACCAGCGTGATTGGAAAATGGGCAAAATGTTCTCACAGAGAAGACTGGATAGGTCTGAAAGGGAAACCATTCACCCCCCTAAGAAAAGCCTACAGGATATAGGTGGGCTGTGGGTTTTTGGCAGAACCAGCTCGCCTGGTGCCCGATGCTACAACGTACCTGCTTCCATGGCAACCAGAAGAGGGATTGCTTTCCCTTACACCAGCAGGCCACTTCATGCTTTAATGTAAAGCGACAACTTGCCAGAATTAATTTGTGTGTTGTCAAAAAAAGTCCCCAAAACAGATTTAATTCAGAAAAAAACAATTTTTAAATAAAAAAAAATAAAAAAGAAGAAGCAATTTTCTTGATTTATGTTACCTCCCCGATGTGCCCCCACACCACTGCTGCCACGCCATAATTCTCCAGTGGTGTTTGAGAACTTTCAGCCATTTTCGAGTGATCTCACTCCTGGAGTAGTACGAGGCAGCGACAAGAAAATCTTTAACGAACGAGAAAGCAATTCCATTTCACAGCAGCGAGGAACCGAGGAGGAGGAGGGGCGGGAGAGTCAGTCACCAGCTTCTAAAGAGAAATGGAAGCCTTGGATAAAAGCTGCTCACCACAAGATATCTCCAAAAAAAAAAAAGAGAGAGAGAGAGAGAGGAGCAGAAAGACTTAACACCAAATCATCCTGCTGTACGACTCAGAAGCTTACCTAACACTGACAACTGTCAGGAAGAGTGCTACACTACATGTAGCTTATTAGCATTTGTGAATATCACTTTGCTTGTGCCCCTGAAACTTCTTAAGCGTCTATCTTTGACTAACAGAGCTGCAACCATCTTCCACAGCGGCACCAATGATCAGGCAGACACGGAATGAATAAAAACTCAAATGCGCACTTCTGCAGGTTCAATGTGGCCATCAAAGGCCGTGTTGTTGTCACACGCGTAAGTGATTTCACAATGCTGCTCTGTAAAAAACCTGTTGCCAACACATGCTTAAGGGAAATATAGGAATAAGAATGATAGATGTGCACATATACTAGGCAGTATTCAGAGTTAATGTTGCTTGCTGTGATATCAAGCTGCTGGAAGCAAACATATTCCATTAGCCACTGTGGGATATATTACAAACCCTGATCACACGGCCAATCCACAGCCCTGATTCCATTATCCATCCAATCGTGTGCTCTCCCCCTCCCTCTCCGCCTCCCTCCCTCCCATTCCTCCTCGCTTCCCCTCCTGTCAATGAAGTGATGGCAGGCATCGCTCCCGCAGCCCTGCCCGGCTCCAATCTGCTCTCGCTTCCCCATCTTCCCAGACGAGCATAACTCAGCGAGGGGTACGACTGCTCTGAAAAGCTAAGATGTGAGAAATGTATATATTTGTAAGTGCTAATACTAAGCAGCACAGAATGCTGGGCCAGCACCAGACAGATGGTTCTGAGAAGAGGCAGAAGATCAGAGAGCTGCTCCCTCCCTCCCTCCCACCCTCTCCGTCCGTCCCTGCTCCTCTATTTCTCAGAGAGAAGGCGCTATCACAGCTCTGCATGACACAGAGGATCCACGGCGCACAAAAGCGCCCTTAATTCCCCCGACGGTAGAAAATCAGCTCGCTCTAACAAGGGTATCAAAGTAGTTCATCAATGAGAGGATATTCGAAACTGCAACTCTCAAAAGCCGTCATCGCCACGGGTGCAATACAACTGGGAGGGTTTCTTGGTGTGTGGAAGGGCAAACAGAGGCACGGGACAGAAATGCAGGCCCGATAAACAACGAAAAACAACAAAGATCAATAGGGAGAGTTTTGGAGAAGGAGCAGGGAAGCCCTCGTCAGATTTGTAGAGCAGTTATTAGTGACAAGTCCTTCGATGTAACTGGTTTAAAGGCTCAATTAGCCTTGCCCTGTGTGTTCTTCATAAAGCACTGCCAGTTCAGATTAATTGATATAATTAAAGGCCAAGTGAACTTCATTTATAAAGCCACGGCTCTCTGGAGCAAAAGTTCTAAAGTGTGAACAAAAGAAATGACTAACTTGCACGCGCGCGTGTGTGTGTGTATGTGTGCATGCAAGAGAGATTGTTTCACTTTCACGACAGGAGGGATAGCATGTCTTTGGCACACATCTCTTTTACACTTGGCTCGCTATGACACCTCATAGGAGGTCGGGGTCAGAGAAAGTGCACAAGGGCTTAGCAGCAACTCGTGCACCGGGGGAGGCATGGCTACTGAGCAACTACAACACAGACAAGAGTAGATTCACTTTCACACACAGACAGACAGTCAAATACGTGTCTTTGGGCACAGAGAAACCCCCCCTTCCTCCCCCCTCCGTCCCTGCCGATGTCTGAACAGGACGCGTGGTATGTGTGGGCTCCGTAAGCCACGCTCTCAACTCTTTCCGTTACATGACTGTGCGTCTATGAGAAGCGGCTCTGCGTCTTTCAACATCTCCTTTTATCTAAAACTCACAAATGGAATGTGCTGCAATTCACCCACAGTGCAAAGAACTCAATCAGAGTTGGAGGCGGCCTGGCAGGACCGCTGCTTCCACGCAGAAAATATGCTGCTCGGCTCGGCTCGGTTGGAAAGAGAGGAAGGTCGAGCAGAAGCTGCCGATCGATTTTGATTCTCATTGTTCAGATGGGATATAAAGCTCTCTTTGTCTGCCTGTGCTCCTCTGACCTTTATCGGGCCACTGAAGAAGGCAAACGCCGGCAGGCCGAGTGGGAAATGGAGTGTCTGTTCTGCGCTTAACACACTGCTCACAGATTGCAGAGCTGGCATGGTGCGATGGACACAGACTGTCTGCCGACCTGAGCGCTCTCCGCCCTGCCCGACCTTGGTACCACTGCGCCAGTGTGCCAACGAAGGCTTCATAACACCCTGTCCTCGCCTAAAAAAAAAAACTCCACACCGAGACAAGGCTGGAAAACAGAAACGGGGCTCGAGACACAGAGTTCATTAACAGATAAACGGCGGGAGGTGGGAAAAAAAACTGCGAGATGGGAATAAATGAGGAAATGACAACGGACGGAAGATATGGGGAAAGGTTGGCAGCCGTCCATGAAAAAGACAGCTGGCAGCGACATCCTTCACAAACCTGGCGACGCAAGCGGTATGATGGAAGCAGCCTCCAGAGACATGGAGAGAGGAAGAGGGGAAGAAGAAGGAGAGAGATGAGAGTGGGGGGGGGCTGTGGCGGCAGATAACGTGGCTTTCGTCTCCAGACTCCCGTGCCAATTAACACGGTCCCACATATAAGGCCCCCTGCCTGCCTTGCAGCCTGGCCCCAGTCCTTAGTGGCGACACAGAGGGACAGAGCGCGAGGAGGAAAATGTGTATGTGTGAGGAGGAGGCGGAGGAGGAGAGAGGGTGAAGAATGAGGGATGAAAGGGGATGAAAAGGTGAGGCAAGGTCTGTTGGCCTTGTCTGAAGGTGAGTCGGCTCCCCCGCCAGTCGGCAGCCTGGAACCTCTAGCAGGGAAAAAAAGAGGAGGGAGCGCGTGCGTGCGTGCGTGTGTGGGGTGATGAAGACGAATGAGTCGGAGCACGGGGATGCTGATCAACAGCCGAGTTGCTCACCGGCCATCTCACTCTGTTGCTCACCTCATCCAGAGAGAGACAGACAGAGAGGGGAGTGAGGAGGCCAATGAGCCGGCACCGGTCCAGTCACAACACCACAGACACAAATCCTGGTTCTGTACCATTAGCTCCAGACTGTCATAAATCAGACAAAGCCAGCCGGCAGGATGGAGGGAGAAGGCCAAACAGAGAAGTCAAAAAGCCACAGCCACACAGCACTGATCAGAGAGGGAGGGTGGAGTGGGGGGGGTGAGGGGGGCAAACAGCAACCTCTTAACTGAGAAAAGCATTTCTAACGACATGAGACAGGCACCGCAACGTAAAATGGAAAAGCTGAACGCGGGAGCAGCGCTGGGTATCGAACCTTGATGCTTTTTGAGTTCCGACTAAAATGTGTCCATAACATTGATTAACCAGACTGTTGGGTAATGAAAGCTGGCACTGAGTGTCTGCTCATATTTTCGCTCTTGTTTATCCTATCAGGTATTCGCTCATCTCGATAAGATTCGTACTTATTGCGGTCACGAGGCTCTGCATTATTTTAATAGGCCTTCGTGACGTGATTGACAGCTGAGAGATGTCAAAGAATGAGGGCAGATGAGAGACGGTGGAAGAAAAAAAAAAAAAAAACGTGCTACATAAAATAGATCCCCCAGCTGGACCTGAACCGCGGATGATGCAGTTCATGGTCAGCGCTTTAAACCCCCCTTGGCCACCGGAGCGCCTGAAACTTTGCTATTTCCATTCTTGCGAGGCCGCTGGTGTTTATACAACAGAAAACGCTCATGCATTGAGAAGTTTGGAATAAATTTGCTAAATGAAAATGGGAGGTTTGTACAGCAGGTTTATATTCATTAAGCCGCGGTCGTGTATAAGCACGGGAACTGGCTTTCAACAAAACAGAACCACCTCCAGGAGAGAGTTAAACATGCTTTTCTTTTCGTTTTACAAGCGACTTCACACAAACAGCTTGTAGCCTTGAGTCTCCGCTTTTGTATCTCATAAAAGCCTGAATTAACATACACACGATCCAGATTGTCCTGGTGCTTGTAGACTAGATATTTAGTCATTAGGATTCTGTCGTTGTAAATTATAATGCTCGATTAGAACATGTGGGTTAGCGTTTCCATTTGGTAATGCCATTACTAGAGCAAAAGCTTCATTAGCATTACTGCATGTAATAACCCCGACAAGGGATTTCCTAACCCAGATTTCAACCACACCCAACCCAGGCTTGTTGTCTTGGCATGCGCCCTTACTGGCAGATAAACAGCACATCTGCCTGCCTGCTCTCAAAGTTGTACATATATATTGTATGAACCACTGGAGAGGAGACAGCTTTTGTTTGTGTGTGAGAGTATATATGTGTGCGCATGTGGGAGAGAAGTGTATAGTGTCTGTGAAAAGATTGGATTCCGTGTACGGCTGTGTGTAGGTAGCGGAGCTCCAGATTGGCACAGAACGGCAACGCAGCAACTCTTGGTCTTCCAGCAAGTTCTGGCAAGCGTGTGCCAATCTTACCTCACACAGCAGCACGCCACAGGGGGCTGAACACTTCTACCCTGCGATCCAATTAATTTCATCGCACGCCACACATTTCGACATGCTAGGAGCGAAAGAGAGAGGAGGCTTGAAGGGGGGTGGAGGTGAGCGGTGAGGCAAGTGGGAATAACTGAGAAAGAGGAAGTGGAGGGATGAGCCACGGGTTGGGGAATCTTAGAATTTCCCCGTGTCTTGCATTTGAGTTTCTGCACAGGGAGAAGAAAATGCAATTACACGTGCCCTCTCAGCCTTTTCAGGCAAGTGTTGCTGTGTGGATGTGGGGGGGTAGTGGTGGGGTGTGTGCCCTGTGGCGGCCAGCGCTCCCGTACTCTATGCTAATAGACCCTTGTTCTGCATTCTAACAGGCGTTTGGTGGCACAGCTCTGAGTGGGGAGCAGCGGAGGGTGAGCGCAGACCATCAGCAGTGTAAGAGGGGGGGCGGGTCTGTCGCCTTGTGTCTCCGGAGATAGTAGGAATAATGAAAAACTCTGCTGGGACTTCAAAGCAAACGGCTGGTCATTTCCTGTGGTGATGGCTGATACCGGCCCACATGCTCAGGCAACAAGCACGCACACACTTAGTCACACATTCCTGCCAGGAAAAGAGCCCCGGCCAATGAACACCACTTCCTTTGATGGTATAGCAAGAAGCCAAGAAGAGGGAGAAACAAGTCTGTGGACGTGGAATAGATTTGAAAAGCCTTTGTGCGGTTGGCGGAACCATCTAAGTGCTTTAGCCAGGGCCGCGGGGTCAACACTTACGCAATGTGGGTGTAATGCCAGAAACCAGATGGTGATGTTAACACTTTCATTTTTACGGAGTTTCAAATTTGTAACTGGCACCGGGCCACGAGAAGATCAAACACAATATCGCACAGAACAAATTGTCACAGGGTAGTCAGACATGTAAACCTTATTTTTCTAAGCAACAGCCTGATTATATTGGCACATTATTGTAGGAAGAGGACAGGTATGATTAATAGCATTACTGATGTCCACATTTATAGCTTTTTCCTGTTGTAACTAAGCGTCTATCATAAAAAAGGTCTATCAGGTCACTTATTTGACATCTCAATTCATAAATGCTCCACTTTACCGTTTTCTATGGCTTTTAAAATGTGGACCAATTTTTCCACTCAGTAGATTGAGGGGAGAAAGTAAGAGAAACAATTGTGCACCGACCTCTAATTATAGCTTTTTTCTCTGGCTATGAAAAATATTTTCGTCAGGTATCCGTTCCTTGCTTGTGTAATCTCTTCAGTGAATCATAATACACTGCAGAGCCACGTAGCCGGTACTTTTCCTCTATGCTAAAATATAAATAAATATAATATAAGCTTCCAACACAAGCAACCAAACTACTGTTTGGATGTTGTTATAGTACTTTGTGTTAGTCACATTTTGTACCCTTAAAGCAAATGAGAGAAAATGCACGAGTATGCAAGACAAGATCTGGAATACTGTCTCAAAAATGCTGAGGCTGTGTGCATGTTCACCATCTAAGGGTCATAACAACCTCATATGTGCAAGCAACACAATCCGACGGGTAATCTGTGAGGGGGAGGGGCCGAGGTCACTTGATATACAAACACAAACAAGTTTGCAGTGGCCATATCTGGCTGATCCTGTTTCTTATCATATCATGTTGTTGTTGTTATGAAAGCCAGTCTGTCCCTGCAGGCTTCTATATATATGTGAGTGTTCTCCAAGAGGCATGCTCATGTAAGTCTTTAACTCGCACATAAGACTCAAACTCACAGGGAGTGCGCGCCGTGAGACAGAGCGAACACGAAAACACACATCTGGTTCCATTCAGGATGCCTGGAATTCTTCGCCTGCTTGGTTCAGATTACTTCCCCGAGACCCCATGCTGGCTGCGCCGTACCGCAGATAAACTCCGCCGCTCAACACAATGCCCGACCTATTCAACACACAACTGGAAGGGTGTAGCTTTGGCGAGGGGAAAGGGGTGAAGCTGAGTTTACAGACGGGAGGTTTTTGCTCGCTGTAGACGATCCACAGACAGGAGACTCCTGAGAAACAGGGTATGCTATTTTACTTCTCTCTTGCAGACCTTTCCCTCTCCTTACAGTATGCCTAGCAGGAGTGGGTCCCTGAGGGAAGTAAGAGCACGGCAAAGGTTCTGCCAGAAGGAGCAGCACCTTAATGTGATCCTAACCCCTCCAACAGATATCCACTGGGGGAAAGCCCCGGCAGTGGAGGGGCCGGCTCTGCAGAGATCCAGAGCAGCGAGGCAGACAGATACAAGGTCGGGAGCTGAAGAACCTTGAGAGCGCTGGTTCAGGCTGGACTGCAGCATTAAAGCAGGGCCAGGAGAGGACGGCTGGAGAGCAGTCACATTTTCACATTTTCACATTTTCACATTTTCGTCTGCTCACAGTTAGCAATTCAACTCAAGTAAACCACAGTTTATTGTTGTTTTTGTTGTAAGAGCCCCCTATGTGCCGCAGCTATAAAATAACAACACGATTTCTATTTCAAAACAGAAATGCCTATGCGCCTTGGGATTTGTTTGTTCTGCACAGCAATCTAACTATAATTCCTGAACGTCACCTTTCCTTTACATTACAGAGCAACCCACCCCCCCCTTTCTTCTTCCAATCCCCCACCCCATTCTCTTATCTCCCAGGTTTGACAGAGTGATGTCTTCAGCCAAAATCACCTCGTCTCCTCCGGTTCCCCAGGAGATGGAGTGCCAGTGATGTAGACGATTCAATCAGTGAGAAGTGAAAGAGCAGATCACAGACAATACGCCGCGGCCCCATTACCCCCGGTCCTCGGTTACCGCTTGCGATGCTTAGCTCGGGCCCCCACCTAATGGGCCATAATATCATTTTACGCCATGTTCCAGCTCTTTATACTAGCTCTAAACATAACTCTGTCGCCAAGGCACAATAAAAACAGATATATTTCTTTATTACTCCTCACGAAGCATATCACCAGATCTGAGCACCCCTACAAAGGAAACTAATATCTACAGGAACCCGCTCTTTTCCTTGGCTCATTTAGAGCAGACGCGCAGTTGTTATTACATTGAGCTGCACTCTGTCGGCCTCACCTCCCCATGCCGTTCACTCAGAGTGTAATGGATGTTTTATTATAATCAAATGAATACAATATCTTCACCATAAATAGTCTACTTAAAAAGCCATTTTCTCTGCCTGGCAATATGTTTGAATGTCCATCACGCCTCAAGCAACAAGGTGCCACATGTTTAATTCAGAGACGATGCAATTTGCGTGTTGTGTGCTGCTGTATTGGTGAAAACAGCAACTTGTCTTCGCTTTGCTCAGCCTCACATCCCCCGAGCTGCCCCCTTTTCCACCCACCCAATAATCACACTCCACGCTATCTTGCATGAAGCCATGCGAGACACAGGGAGGTTCATTACTTTGCATGATAGCAGGAGGAGGAGATGTCACCTGGGTACTCTTTACTTTTGAGGCCTTTCGCTTTCTCCATCTCATGGGGCAAATGCTGTGCTTGTAAGTCTTGAGCCAGATGAACAGACTGCGAGGATAAGTTATTATCCGCAACTAGGAATCATCCCCTACACCGGCTATACGGCGCTATTGTCCGCCACCCTATATATCATCGGGCCTGACCAGCCCATTTACACTATGGGGATCTGACAAGAGATGAACGAACATTCGGGCATGAACATGTGTGCTGGCGTGTTGTATATGTGTGTCTGTGTGTGTGTGCGCGTGGTAAGACTGAGCAGAAGGGGAGTTGGGGAATCCAATCTCTCACACAGAGGAGCAGAGACAGGCGGGCAGATATGCTCCAGGCCCAGAATAACCCCGGCGGTATCCATGAATGAAATGACAGGATTACAGGGGTATTAGAAAACCTGCTGAGATGGTTGATAATGCTGTTTATGGCTGGGCGTCACACCGCCTGCAGGGAAAGAGTCAAACTGTTTTACTAATGAAAATATGGACGAGCTCTTCACACGAGCGCCGTGCAGGACGTTCAAGGCCATTACTGTAAAACGAGGTGGTCTCGCCCCTTTATTTACCTGATTTGGTTTTAGCTACTTGACTTGGACATGGACTTTAACGCAAATACTTCACGATTTTTTGTCTTTGGCATTAACTGTAGCTGAACCTCTTAAAAGTGGGCACAGTAAACATAAGCCCCACTATCCTGGTTGAGAATGGGATTATTGTTGTGTCAACAACCCCCATGGATAATAGTAATTACTGCCCTTGCAGCGGCGGCATCAGAGTGAGGCAACTTCCCTAGCTGACAGCTTGGTCCTAATTACCAAGAACCACCAATTACTGGCTCCATTTCATTATTTATATTGCTCAGCACACCCAAATAAAAGAGACTTCAGTGACTCTGAGCAGTCACATCTCTGGCAGCTGCAGAGAAGCATCCAGAGGACCTGCTGAATCATTCTCTCATGGTTCTCTTTCCTGACAACATACCAGTCAGCATCAGCGTGGGTTTCGTTTCAACTTTGGCAAGGATACATTAAAGAGGGGTGGGGGGTTGTGGGCATCCTCCCCCGGGAAATTTTGAGCATCAAACACTTCGTTTCCTGCATTGTTGCACCCTGAATTTGGGTGAAGGCAGCAAACTATGTCTTTACTGCATCAGTTTACGGCAAGAGCGTCTTTATTTATGTATAGAAAAACATGAAATTGACACATTTCAAATGGAATTTATATTGCAGTGAGGCTTGTGAATTCAAATGTCTTACAAATCACACGCCGCTCTTGTTTTGACAGTTTCCGGACACAGGCTTATCAGCTGCTATCTTGGCTGGAGAGCTTTAATAGGGAGGTTCAGCACGTAAGGTTCAAATTCAGAAGACTTGGTGATTGTATACTTCAGACATAAAAAATGTGCATAAGAAAAAAAGCCAGTGTTTTTATTCCATCTATGAATGCACACGTTCTAAATATTGAGGTGGAAGTATCCGCTGCGTGCCTCCGAAAATATGTGCCTGTGCTAGTCAGCAGGCAAACACAACGCTGCTGGGGCAACGAAAGTGGGTAAAAATATAAAATCATTCCAGTAGGGGACTGGCTCCACTTCCCTTTTGCACACACAGGAAGGAATTAAGCTTTGAAGGAAGTCCATTATCATCTTCTCTTTTCCCATTTGCTCCCGCGTGTTTATCTGCCAAGGAAACTGCAGAATCAGTTCTGAAACATCAGATCTGGAGCTTTTTAACTACTTCAACATTTTGCATCTTGCATCCACATTCATATTTCATTCAGTCCACTGTGAGCTCTGTATTAGTATAACAGACTTGTCTGCTGCTGCCGTGTAAAAGATGTCTGCATTTTTTTTAAACAAAGAGAGAGAGACAAAAAAACACCATAAAAACACAGTTCTTTATCTAGTGTGTGTATTCAACCATGCACACACACACACTGACTTTCGCAGCTGTTTGCCATCACCTTCTGCTGCCAAGCGCCGTCCAGCAATGGCGGAGGGGGGTTGGTGGGGGGGGAGCGGAGACTCGGGGCGGGGGCGTGAAATTCTGCTATTCCTGCTCCAGTGAATTCTGCAGAAACTTGGCAGATCATTGTGGAGATTTGTATGTCTGTGAATTTGACATGAAACTATTTGAGAGGCTCTTCTGGAATCTGTCTCTCAGTGCACCTCCCCTTACAGGGGGCCTGACTGTTTAGCTTACGTTCTCATAAAAGGCTGACGACCACATTTCTAAGTCATTGCGGGTGCAGATAGGCGATTAACTCACTCGACGGTTTTGTAAACCGTTACAAAACTTTGTTGCTTCAAAAAAAAAGTATGCCTTTGAGTACAGTAAAGCACATAATCCTCAAATAGTGGAACCAAACAAAAAGCATTTGCATCCTCTATACAGATTTCTGGAACTGTACACCTTGTGGATTAACAAAGACTCTTTCTCTAATGATGATTCAGTGCAAATTCAAACAGCAGCTCATCAAGCTCAGCATGTTGTAAACCATGTAAAGCTATTACGTTCCAATAGGACGGACAGTCTCAAAAACACGATTAAGTATGTACAAAAGGAATCTACAGTGGAGATCCAAAGCGCTTAGCATTTAGATGACAGTTGCGCGGGGCAGGCCTTGTTTGCAGGGGCTGGAGTGGAGCTGTATATGTGGCCCGGAGGCCGGATCTGTTCCAACTGTGCCCTGGCAAGGAAACGTTCAGCCCAGTCAGCCTCGACAGCTTGGATATTCGCAGGGGGCGATGGAAAAATGGAGGACTGCAGCACAGTGTTGGAGTTGGGGGAGCTCGGAGGAGGTGGGAAAGGGCTGATGAGTCAGGAACAAGGTGTTTTATATTATTTTGGTACCACAAGGACATGGCATTTGCAATGTTCGATGAGAGAACCGAACGTGGGCTACTGTTGAGGGGATCATGTCTGTGTTGCCTGCGGTGATAGTTTATCATCTGGCAGGTATGTCTGGAGGGGGTTCGCAGCATTCTTAACCACTTTTACACATTCTGAAGGTGTTAGGATTATGGCGGCACCGCAATACTTTGCTTTGGTTATGATGCATTTTTAAAGCCTGGAATTGAATTATACATTTATCACTGCAGAGAAAACTGGCAAAATGTCTCTGTGGTCCAGGAGAAAACAAATAAACACAGCAGGATTGAGCAGTTTTTTTAAAGTGCATTTTTTCCACTGTGACCTGAAGACAGCAGAACTTCTGGCCTACATGACATTGTCATTTGACAAAGCATTGTGACAATTTCAGAGTTTCCATAGATCCCAGGCATTAAAGTTAGGACGATCACTTTGATTTAGTGTGACAAATGAATTATTCACTCTCATCTCTGGGGATGCATAGTTAAATTCGGAGTCATTCTGAATATCGTGGAAAGGACTTTTGATGTCGGACAGCTTTCTCCTCACTTGATTAACCTGAACCAACTTCAAAAGTGCCAGTTAGGGTATCGCCATCAGCAATGCTCTAAACAAACGTGGAGCCTTTTTTAAAAACAATATTTTCGGTGAGCCTCCTCTTTGAAATAATATGTGCCAAACTTATACTATCCATTAAAACGGCCCTGTTTACCTGTAACTGCTATATCCTTCAAAAGGAATACTTCTAAAGAGGCGCATCTCGGTATAACAATAATACTATATAGGTGACTGCATTGATTAACTTTCAAACCTATCTTAAATTAATGCAGAAGATAAAAAGGTCAGTGCCGCACAAGGGAGAAGAAAAATATAGGCCCTATCTTCCCATTATGAAAAAGGAAGACGGAAAACAAGAAAACAAGTTTGCTCATGTGCATCATAATTCATTCATCCCAAAGTACCTCTTTGCTCCTGGGTTGTGCCAAGGCAAAGGCTCATGGGAGAAATGATTGGCACCTCCTAATCCACATGGATACCAAAAAGCATGTCATTACCATGACATTTACACCAGCTTGTGGGATGGGAAACGAAGCGTGGGAACAACAAAAGGGATAAAAACACTGAACAAAACTCCAAAAGTGTTGAATGAATTTAATTTTTAATGTGCCATGTTTTTTGGGTCACAAGTGTGGCTTAAGTACTCTGGGCAATGGCATCTCTCTGCCCATGTGCTATTAATTCAGCACAAGCAGAACAACCACCTGGGGTAGCCTACATTTCAAATGAGCCATATTTTGTTTATCTTTAACACCAGCGGGCAGGCTGGCAGGCATGCAGGCCTGGAGGAAATGCGATGGAAAGTGGAGCACGAGAGTTATGACCTAAGCAAACAGCTGATTATGGAGAAGATGAGTGAGAAAAGGAGTTGTCTGTCAAGCTAAGCCCTGCACAGATGGACGAGTGTAGCACACTAAGAAACCAGCAAGTCCTGAGGCTTTGTGGCAGCTTTGGGTTTTAAAGTACACAGCTGAAACAGTTAGGGAGGAAGCGGTGAACGGTGGCTGATCTCACATACGGCACATTTATGTGCGACTGCATGTCGATGTTCCTCACCTTTTCTTTCATCACATCAGCTCAGTGAGTCATGGTGACTCAAGTTTCCCACTCCTCGGTGAAGTATGAACAGAGGAGGGGTTTTACAGCTGTCTATATAAAACTATGATAGGAGCGTTTAATTGCTGGGGATCTTCGTTTAATGAGCATCAGAGCAAATTTAATGACTTGCAGGCCTTAATAAACAAGCACAGAAACTTACTGGTGTGCAAATAAAGTTCTGACAGAATATAACTTATCCCAGTTTGTAGGCTAAGTCTTGACTTATAATTGGACCATTGTTTCCTGACACACGAATACACTGTGTTGACCATTTACTAGCCAGAAATGTTCCACTTCTATGAGCACAATAACAAAAAGTGTCTCTGTTGGTGTACTATGGCACTTGGAGGCTGAACCTTGCCAGAGCATCTCCCAGGTGAGGCAGTCAACTATCTGCTGGGTAGCACGGTCGCTCCCTCACTCCCCTCTCTCTGAGTGCTCAGCCCTTTCCCTAGAGCTCACTATCACCACACTACCTCCACTCTTGTACTGACAGCCAAACAATGGGAGCCAGCACTGCCTTAACGAGTAGGAGCTGGAGGCTCGACTAATTAGAGAAACCCCCAATACCCTCTGCCATTGCCTCCAACCCCTCCTGTTAAGTCAAAACAGTGCCTTACAACTTGGCCAGGGATGGGACTGCTGGACCCATCGTCAGAGAAATAGGCTGGAAGTTGTGTGTTTTTTTTCTGGCCTCTGGCCAATGGGGGACTGTGGTAATTGCTCGAATCCCACTGTGGCATGTGAAAGAGTGAGGGTGGCACAAGCCAAGGAAAGCAAGAAAATGCTAGGGCTGAGTGTGGGAATGAAGGTCTAGCAATAATAATAAAAAAAAGAAAACAAAGAAGAAGCACATAGGAGATTAGAAAAATGAGGCAGAAAAGATAAAATGTTTATAGGGAGAAAAAACAGTGCGACATGCAGGACAGGTGATTCAGATAAAAGTCTGAGCCTGCAGACTCTTTGTTGCGTGAAAATAATACAAGAAGAGAGAAAACTGGACAAAGTATTGGGAGTGTAAGTGAAAATAGAATGACCTCGGGTGCTACTCACTAGGGGCAGGCAGACAAGGGAGCAGCGAGCGTCTTGGCTGTTGGAGTGGAACAGAGCAGGGTGCAGCGGCGGCTGCACAGTGGGTCCTCACTGGACACTTCAATCACAGGCAGCCAGAGCCCCGGGCAAACTTGGCCAATTAGCCGCACACTGCCGCTGACCCCCAGCTTCATTAAGGGCCCAGGCTCTGGATAAGGGGAGAAAGGAGAGGAGAGGATTAGTGGGGGAGAGAGTAAACCATCAACATCAGCCAGGTTTGAGACACACATACGCATTTGCACGGACACACATGCTAGAGGTGACGCTGAAGGTTACAGATAAACACAATCAACTGTGAGAGCGCAGCGCACCAGACGTACGCACGCACCACACGTACACACTCGGCGGATCGCACTCCCACCTCCCCCTTGTGGGCTCAAACCCACAGCAAAAGGTTGTGGTGCAGAGGTTAGAGCTGTAGAGGCCAGAGGGCACAGCTCCTTCCTCTCTCCCACGCCGCCGCACTGACAGCAACAGGTGTGGTGGCCAGCAGACATGCAATTACTAGGCTGAGAATCTGCTCTTTGTGACAGAGACAACGGCAGATCAGAGGGAAGATCAGAGCAAGAGGTAGCGGAGGAGGAGAGGAGCGGAGGGGAAGAGAGAAGAGAGGAGAGGAGAGGAGAGGAGAGGAGAGGAGAGGAGAGGAGAGGAGAAGAGAAGAGAAGAGAAGAGAAGAGAAGAGAAGAGAAGAGAAGAGAAGAGAAGAGAAGAGAAGAGAAGAGAAGAGAAGAGAAGAGAAGAGGATACAGACTACTGAAAGTCCCTGGGGGAGAAAGAAAGAGAGGGAGAGAGATTTCCAGTCGGCTCTTTTCATCACAAATCCCTTGCGGACGAAGTGCAAGTGTGCAAAGCGAAAAAGAAAAAAAAGGAAGGGAAAAAAAAAACATCAAAAACCAACACATACGCTAGCTATGACACACCTGTTGTTCTGAGAGGAAATACACATTTACATGCTTTGGTGGTCTGGAGAGATCTCACATACAAGTGTGCACAACAGTGAGACAAAGATGAGGGTAAACTGACAAGATGTAATTTCCTCTCAGATTGGGTGGGGCCGCTTGAGGTGCTCTGGGACAAGTTGCGCTCAGTGAGCCCTGACAGCAGGAGTGTTTGCTCTATGCATGTGTGTTTGTCTGCATTACAAGTGTGTATTATCCACACGGGACCTCGGCTTGCATCAGCCTTTGCGATGGAAACCGCCGCCGCGCTCCCGGGTTGGTGCAGCAGCTTCATACGGCGCTTTTTCCCCCTCTCCGATTACGGACCTTCGATCACGGGGGGGCCTTCGATCAGGCTAAAGTAATGTTTGTGCTCTTTGCCGCCAGTGTAGCAATAACTGCTGTCAGAGACCGTGCATGCTTGGGTGAAGAGGAGATACTGGCCCTTTATTTAAAACAAGCCAAGGATAAAAGATCAATGGTGCAATTCGGAGCCATGAATTGGAGGGAGAAGTTCACAAACATACTGAGGAGATTATGAGAGGGAGATATATGTGTGGGGAAGGGGGAGAGGAGAGCGAGGGGGCATCTAGCTCATCTGGGTGCTAGTGGCTTATTGATCGGTGAAGACACACAGCTCCCAGCCATTCATCACAGGCCACTCAGGGCCTTAGATAACTCCTATGATAGTGCCCTGCTGCCGCTGAGCATCTGCAACTGGCCACATCCATTAGCCTTCAAAGTAAGCCCCCTAGCCTGGGTACGGGCGTGGAAAGGGGGCTGCTGGGTGACAGACTGGAGGGAGGTCTGGAATGAAAGAGGGGGAAGCTCAGATGAGTAGTGTACACAATGGCAGAAGCTGGGGTTGAAGAGCTGGGGCTTTATGAAAAATGGTGCTCTGACAGCCAGAACAGAGATGAGAAACTGTCTGTTTGCACCAGTCAGAAGGAAGAAAAAAAAAATGTCACGGCACTATTGTTTCCATTTCCTGGCCAAGCCGTATTAGCAAAGCTGTTTTATAGCCTATAGCACACACGGAGCTGGAGCGACAGGCAGCTCTGAAAACTGCTGAGTGGCTCCGTACATGTGTGTGTGTGTAGAGAGAATTCCCAGATTGAGCAGGTGGGGCTCAGCCATAATGAGGCATGCAGGGAGAGAGGAGAGGGAGAAAGGGGGGAGATCGGAGCGAGGGCGGAAAAAAAAAATAAGGGAGGAGGCCAAAGATCGAGAGAGAAAGACAGAGTGAGAGTGATGGAGACGGGCTCGGAGCCAGAGGCATGGCCCCAAAAGAGCAATTACAGGAGCTCCAGAGAAGGTGTGGGCCCAGCCCCCCAGGCATAGTTTCAAACAGCACGCCAGCTCTGCCAGACATATACTCTCTCTTCTCACACACACACAGAAGGTACACTCAATCTAATGCACATATCTGACAAACAAAAGATGGAAAGGGACAAAATAAGGAGAGGATGATGAGCGCGAGTCAAGGAGGGAAGGACACGACCATGAGAGAGCGGGGGTTGGGTTGTGGTGGGGGGGGTCATCGCCGTGACATACTCCCCCACACTGTTTCACTGCAACACTCTGCTCTGGTCCAAACCTGTTCCCTCAACAGCTCGGCCCTGAAACAAAGGCTAAAAACTCCAGGGCTCAGGTCAGCGTGCACAAAACTTTCAAGTCGACTGTGCTCTGTGTGGTGAGATCCAAACAACGCTGAGAAGTCTGGACAGCCACACTCCATGGTGCCCGTCACATATACAAGTTCAAAATGGTTTCTGAAGGCGACCGTTTCTGCCCCCCTCCGCCCCCTCCGACATACCACCTCACCACCACCACCACTTAAAGGAGAACGGCATGCTGGAAAGAACATGTGAGAATGATAGGAGGAGAAGAAAGAGAAAGATGTGCAAACAGATAAGGGGGAGGGGAAATTAAATTAAGAGAAAAGTTCTTGCGCACCGGTATGCACCATTGATTTCCTATTCTCTTGGAAACATTTAATGAGCTTAAATAGGAGCCTCGTTTGACACTGCCACAGTGACTCGGAGGGGCCTCCCAGTGAGAGGAAATCGTTCAGCGGCTGTGACGGCTACCGGAGAGGAGGAGGAGGAGGAGGAAGGGGGAGGTGGAGGCGGGTATGGAAGATGGAGAGGAGATAGAGGAGGAGGAAGAGGAGGAGGAGGAAGAGGGATGAGGGAAAGTGATGGGTTTAATGCCAAAGCAGGAGACGTGTGTAAGACAGACGTTGGTTTATGCTCGGGAAATGGTCCATGGGTAGTAAAACTTGCCTAGTCTTCAGTGAGAAAGAAAAAAGAGTGAGGGATGAAGGAGCTTACTGGGAAAGAGGCAGATGGAGGAGGAGGAGGAGGAAGAGGAGAGGGGGGGATACAGGTGGTGTACGTTTAGCCAAGCTGCCTCGTTATGTGGGTGCTTACCACTCAGGCACTCATTATAACCCAACAATGTCCAAACTGATTGACAGCTACTGCTCTACTGCGGCGTTTCACCTCATTACTTCCTGGATGACCTCCCTATGAGGCATTCAAAAGATGCCTATTGCTCGGCGGCCATCTTGTTTTTTCTTTTCCGCCGCTGCTCCCTTTTTCTCCCTCTGTCGGCGGGAGAACTATTGTCACTTCAGAGAGCAGAGTCCAGAGGCGCTTCACCGCTCTCCGCCGCTGATGAGGGCCCCACTGGGAACCATCGCGCTGGCTTTATGAAGCTGTCTGGCGGAGTGAATGGACTCAGCGTCCCGCCACCTTTCGCAGGCAATCATGATAAGAAGAGTGTGGAGTCAGGCATGGCTGTACACTCGCACCATGGGGGGGGGGGGTCCCTTCACTTACTGTTGTGGTGGTTGTGGTGTTGTGTGTGTGAGAGAGAGGGGTATATGGGGCTGTGTTCTGGGCTGGAAAATAAACTCATTTCACTGACTTGACTCAAATCGCTAATTTTTTTTTTCAGTGGCATCCAAACTAATTAAACTGAGAATAGCTACAGCTAATGACAACAAAATTGCACTTTAAGGAGTCATTTGTACGTTTTTTCTCCGCCGCCAAAAATGGTTTCTGGCCAGGAATGGGTGGAGGCAATCCTCATTCTCATTTAACGAAACTTTGGTCATTGTTGTGTAATACGTCCTCCGTGCAGCCACGTTACGTCTTTGGGTCAGATTAGAGGCTACAGTGACTCACTATTGGAAAATGACACATTAACCTGAGGTTAGCTGGTTAGCACGCTAACTCCAGGAGAAGAAAAGGCGTGATGGTTACAACAGTCAATTTCCACTTCAGAGCTCAGACTCTGACTGTAGGTTGTGCAAGTCGTAGCATGAAATAGTTCCTTTAACCTCAGCCGTCTCCAGAAAGCTGAGAGTCGACAGTAAATAATTATTTCAAATACATCAGAGAACAATCCATATGTTTTTAATATTAATTTCAGTGTTCTTATAGAATAATTCTTCTTGTTGTTATTGAGTTGTAAGCAGCTGTTTTTGTCATGTCTAAATCATGTGAATGTCATAAAAGAAGCCTTTTCAGGGTGTGGGGAATCGGTTAAATCAGAGCTTTTCCCTCAGCAATGGACACACATTATTACCACAACTGTGGAGATTTTGTTGCTGACTTACAAACCCCTCTCTCTGTACAAAGGCAATGTCAGAGCAAACTGTGTTGCTACGCCCTGTAATGCATTATTAGGGCAATATACCGTGCAGCAGGAAGTTACAAAGGAGCAAGATAATGACCCCAGACATTCCAAGACAAGTAGAACAACACGAGCAGCAAGTGTCCAAACCTAAACCTGCACCGGAGAGAAGGTGGAAGCAAAGTAAACTCTTCGTGCAACACATTTGTGGGAACTCTTGCAACGATTTTGCATTTTTCAAAGTAGAAATAATGCCACAAGTGTGTTCAGCTGTTGGTTGAGTCAAAAATTTAATTTAGTCTAACAAGATGATTTCATAATTCTGTATTATTTCAATCTTCCACTGTTTCTTTTTCAATTAAGTTTCAGAAAAACTGAGACATTCAAATTACAGTTTGAAAAATTGAAGTGTGGTAAAATGTTTGACCAGTTGTTTCAAGCACTGAAACAATAACGTCTATTCCTGATTTACAATTTCTTCAAATTTTCTTTGTTGTTGAGGTTAGGGTAAAAAAAAAATATATATATATATCAATTTTAAAAATGAAGAGGTAATTAACATATTAAGTAAGGATTTTGAAAGATATTCCAGTGCTACATTTTGTGTAGATGCAAAAGAGATTTGCAGTCCTCCTGTAGGCCTATGTATGATTTACATAGATACAGGAGGACTGTATATGACTGCTGGACACAAAACCAACATGAAGACCAGCCGGTAATTGCTGAGTGAAAACATATGTTTCTGTATGTAAACATGCTAATACATATGTGCATGTGTAATTGCTACTGCTAGGGATCATCATAAATATTTTACGCCCCTGTGTGTGTGCTTTGAATGTAGCCAAACATGTTAACATGGCAGAGTTTCTTACATCAGCCGGTCAGAGGGAGTTTTTCAGTTCCTGACCCCATTTTATCCCCCCCGACACACACACACACACACACACACACACACACACACACCGGCTCAGCTTCTGGAAGAGCGACTGGCTTGTGCCACCTCTGAGTATCTACCCAGACAGATGCATAGTAAGCAGCGCTGCAGCCAGTGTGGGTGTTTGGCACAACTGGCAGCAGTGCTGAGGCCATGTTTCGCTGGGCTTTCATGTGTGACTTGCAGCAATAGTTGTGCTGAAAAAGATTTTTCTATGAAAATGATGGATCTTGGTTTGGGAAAAGAAAAAAAAAACACAATCACGTGACCCACTGGTGATTAATTACAGTCAAAGATAAAACAGCCCACATGAGTGTGACCTCCTATTCCTCTGTAGAATCCAGGCAGATACTCATGGGCGCAGACTCCCACACGTACGCAACCAGCATAGGTTGGAAGCAGCATAGGACGTGGAAGTGACTAACAGTAGCATAAGGACAACAACTTGAGTGTTGAAGTGTTGTGTACTGCTTTCTACAGTGTCCCAGCTGTCATTACCACCATTATTGCTCAGCACAGTGCCCCAGCTTGAAACTATTTTTCACTGGAAACAGTCTTTACTCTCCATAAGAATCCATAGGCCATCATCTATATGACACTCTGGACCATTCTCTAAATCATTCACACTGGCCTATATATAGCCAGTGGAGAAAAGGTCATTATTGAAACAGAAAGCTATATTTCATAATTGCACCACCATGCTTCCATCCCCTCAGTGAAATTGGCTCTCCAGAACATATTCTCTCTCACTCTTTTCCATCTCTCTTTATCTCCCTCTCTTGTCGGTTGGAGAGGGCGATTTTGACAGGCTGACTGTCTCTCCTGATGCAATAACCACCCTCCATTTGTATCTGAGGAGGGTGCATTAACTAGACAGCGTAATCAGCCCGCATAGGAAAGGCAGCAAGCCTCACCAACCGACTGCTTTTTACCACTCTAACCCATAACAGCTCGTCATTAGGCCACAATTAGTACAGCTCACTCTGGGGAAAAAAATAACCCCTCAAAGACCTTTAGCCAGCTGAGTGGATGCGAGAAACATGAATACTTTTCGCCTGAGTCCATTGTTGCACTACACACTCCAGTGAAGTAGTCTTATTTAATCACACTCGATACAGAACGCAATGGGACTGAAAAGCAGAAGATTAAAAAAAAAAGAACCTTATAGTGACCTGGGACGAAGCCAGAAGCTAACCTGATACTGCTGACATGTCACTGTAGAAGGTTTCGCAGTGAAGACTCTGATGAAAAAAGAGCTTATCGCCAGACACTTCAGACAGTGCATAATTCATCTCAAAAGGCAGCAGGCAAAAAGATGGAGAAAAAACATCCAAAAGCACTGCTTTATCATAAAGTGTGTGCACTTTCCAAAACCAGGAGGTGGGTTTTGTTGAAGCACTCCTGCGGTGAAGGTGGCACTTCAGGTGAATTGTGTTCATCTAGCGGAGGATGCAGTCGCACAAGTCTGCAAAAGCAAAGTTCAGTATGTATAAACACACTCCCTCCCTCTGGGTCTTTGGAACAATAAAGGGAAAACGCGTGTCTCTGTGTCATTTGTGGCATGCTGGCTGTGGGCAGACACAGATAAGAGTTTGGATCGGAGGAGGCTGACATGCTGTGATTATCTCCCGCTCCTGGAATTGACCGTCCATCAATCCAGACGGCCAAGAGGACCGAGGCCTGGGCCTACTCAATTGTTGCCCGAGACAAGATTTTCTTTTCTTTTTTTCTTTTTTTTGATTCAATGACCTCGGGAAAAAAAAACGAGAAAATGTGTCAAGTATTTCAAATGTGTTGTTGTGCTGGCGCACTCATGCCTTACCATTCATATTCACAAACACTTGTGGTGAGACAGGGAAAGTGCTGCAGTCTCAGAGATATGATAACTAGCTCGTATGCTCTTGCACTAAGTCCTAGCACACACACACACGCACAGCAGCGCTCAGAGACGACCACCTGACTTTCCAGGACTCCCTCTCAAGTCCCAGTCTGCCTTCCTGGCTCTCTCGCAACCTTCCCGCTCACCTCACGCTGCGTGTTCTGGACCTGAATCCATGTCCATGTGCCGGCCTGAGCCACGGGAGAGGTGGAGGAAGGGAGGGAGTGAGGAAAAGGGAGGAGGTAGAGAGAAGAGAGAGAGTGTGTGTGTGTGTGTCAAGAAGCACATTCTTTCTGCTGAGCGCCATCTGGAAGTGGAAAAGGTAGATAAACAATGACGTGAGTTGCATCCCATCCCATCTCCTTCCCAAAGCCGGAGCAGCAGACACGCGCTCACCACAATGCATGAGCGCCATCGCCACCGATCCTGCGCGGCGTGCCAAGCATTGTCAGGGATTGGGTCTTATCAATCGTTGGCCAGATACTGAGCAGAAGCATGAGGCAAACAAAGGGAAGGGGAGAGAACAAAAATAGAGGGGAGCCGTGAGCGACAATGAGAAACACAAATGAGATGATGGCTGGGAGCCACCCGTCCGCGCGGCCCAGACCTACTCTATTTAATCTGGTCAAGTCTGTCCCTAAAAAATCAAAGCAATCTTCTCCAGTGAGCTGACAGAGGAGGGAATCAGACAGCCAATCCCACCCAAAAAGGAAGTTGCTGTGGTATTGAATGAGGGGATATGGGGCTCTGCAGCATTGTGCAAGGCATGCAGACTATTACGGCTGGGGAACTCTGCTTTATTTAAAAAAAAGTCCATTTGCATTCACTCAGCTTGCAAGTGGAGCTTGGGGGCAACGTTAGCTGCTGCTCCTGCTGCTTTTGAATTCCTCACCATATTTTTTAGGCCCTTCTGGCATGCAATATATTACTGTAGTAGTAGAAATCTTTATTATCCCTTATGGGGAGAATGCCCTTGTAGTAAGTCAGAGATAATAACAAAAACAATATCCGTACAATAGAAAAGCACAGAAGCTGAAGACTGATGAAGAGCAACAGCTGGAGCAACAGCTGGGGGGGGGTGATGCTCCCTGTGGGTGCTAGAGCTCTTGGGGCCACCCTGTCCTATAGGGGAGAGCTTAGATAGACCTGAGTAGGACTAGAGTGAGGCATACAAAGGCCACTGAGGGGACGGCATGAAGAAACGGGGCCAAAATGAAGAGACTTTGACAGCTATCCCTCAGGCAGCCAGAGGAGCTGCACCTGTGTGCACCTCCACTCTGCTCAGTTTAGTTTCCGTCTCCTCTGACTCCCCCCGCCCACTCAAACACACACACACACACGGCAGACTCTTCAGCTCTGTTGGCACTGGCGGAACAACAGGAGGGAGGGATCAGGTGGCTGGGGCAAGCAGACGGAAAGAGAAGGACTGGTGAGGGGGCTGACAAATGAGTCTCGTCAGGTAACATTCGCAGATGTGAAGGGATGGAGGGGAAGAGGAGGCAGAAGATAGGTTAAGGGAGGGGAGGGTGTCTGTCAGCTCATATTGGCCCATCAGCGAAAATCTCCTGCCCTGATTAGAATCCACTGCAGTCAGGAGAGAGGAGGGGAAAGGCACAGACACTTTGAAGGAGGAGGCATTTAGAGCGGGGGTCTGTTTGCTCCCGCGGACCGCTTACTGATTCTGATTGAGGAGACAACGAAACGTAGCCTCCGTCTCTCTGCCTGGGACACTTCTCACTGCGATGCCTCTGATCAAGAAGAGCAGAGGGGGGGGGCAAGGCGGAGGAAGAGCCCTGGAAGGGGCCCTGGGAAATTTGGGTCAGATGCACGACATATTACTACAATGACTGACGAAAAAAGAAAGTGAGAAGAGAGGAGGAGAGGAGAGGGAGTGCGAGCGAAAAAGGAGAGCACTGACAGGGAGCCAAAATATTCACAGCATAGAGGATTTGTGTTTCAACATGCCCCAGTGTGCAGGGAAAACAGGAAATTCTTCACAAGCGGCCTCAGAAAATAAAAAGAGCATAATCACGTTAAAGTGATTTTGGCCAAATGAATGCACAATCCTTTAGCTGTATTCAGACCTTGATAAATGCCCACTGTCTCGGCTGTTATTAAACACCAGAGAGACTGCTTGGTCCCTGTGCCAGGCAAAACTAATTAAAGCCAGGCAGATGTGTCTGGACAGCGCCGTACCACACACACACACACACGATGTTACACACTTGCATGCGTCCTTAGCACTCATGTGCAGACACACGCACAACCTCTAAATGGGCTGTTAACCATGTCCACGGTGCAATCAGTGCCAGCTGATGAGCCGTCACCATGCTAACTAGACCAGGTGAACACGAAACAACAGCATCTCAGATTCAATTTCTAACTCTGGCGTGTTTGACTCGGGAAACTTTTTGTGAGAGAGGTGTGTGTGTGTGTGTTGGGGGGGGGGGTTGCGTTTCCCCCCGGTGCCTTATTATCCTTGCCGACACCAGGCAACACGTTTCTTTTCTGTATTCCCCACCTTGGCTGCTGCAGGTGATGATGAGAGTTAGGCTAACAGCAACCAATTAATCTTTCATGGTGCACGTGTTCTTGCTTTTGTAAGGGCTGCTCCATGAAATTGTATGAGACTGCTGCTATACAATGGAGGGCTGGTGATGCTTTCATTCTCTTTTCCTTCCTCCTCCTCTTCTTCCTTTCCACTTTTCATTCTCATATTTTGTGAACAAACAGCTGGGCCTTTTTTTGTGCAAGAGCTATCATTACAGCAGCCTACAGGCATGAGAGCTGCACTCCAAATCACTGATGGAAGCCCCTGCAAGCCGAGTCAGAGCTATAGATGAGATAGAATTGGGGATGTGAGTGCCAGGGAGGAGGGTGTGAGTGTGGAGGGGAGGGGAGGGGGCTGGCTATAAGATAATAAACACACAGAAAATCCATGCTCACATGCACGTACAGCGGCGCATGACATGAAGCAATACAAGCGCCCCGTGTTTTATCTTCATTTAGGCTGTCGGGCTCATCCCCCTGTAATCACAGCGATCTTAGGTCACACACACCAGCAGCTCTCTCGCAGTCTCTAAAAAGACACATACACACAGCGGTGACTAATCACCCATCTGGAGCAGCCATTCCCAGGTCTGGATGACAAAGCGCCCATGCCCACAAATATAGGCTAATGCCCTTCTCAACAAAAGGCTTAGGCTGCATTACAGCCAAGCAGACAGGTCTAGAGAGGAGGAGGGAGGAGGGCAGGGGGGGTGTTGTATGACCTGGCTCAGACAAGCATGGACAAGGGAGGAAGCAAGTGACATCACAGATAAGGGTGATGTACTTAGGCTAGCTGCTAGCGGCTACGTGGCGCTGACAGGTCGGTACGTGCAGTTGATTTCAATAACAGCTCCCTGAGTCAAGGGCACAGAGAGGGCAGAGCCAAAATAGTAGGAAAAGCCATTTCAGTGTGACTAGGCTAGTTTGTGAAGTGAAAAATCCTGTGTGGCGTATCCCAGAGGGCTTCGCTGAAACCCTCTCGTCGCTAAATATTAGCGCGTTAGCAGTGGCAGGTGCTAGCTAACCCTCCCTGGAGCGGTCCACGGGGTAGAGGCTTATCCTCCACATGCCCCAGCTACTGTGGAAAAGTGTTTCTCGAGCAAAAGCCGGCTGCTGGCTGGCTGGCATGATCCAGGTAAGTCTCCTAGTGGTGATGGAGGGTAGAGAGGGGGGGGGGCTGATGCAACCAAAGCCAGGTTCAGAATGTGGGACGTGGTTGGATCAGAGCCAGGAGCCATTAGCGGAAAAAAGTGTGTCTGACACAATGGGCAGAACACGACATTTTCAAAAGAGGCGTAGAAGGACTCGAACAGAGCTGTGGTGAAGAGTGCTAGGCAGCTGTTTCATTCAGGCCCTCTGATAACAACCCCCCTGTTCAGGCCGGCTACTGCAAACAGGGCAGGGGGACCTAAAAGCTGCACAAATACAAATCACTTCTTCGATAGGCTACACTGAGCTAAGCAAAAAAGTAGTTCAATGGCATATTCTCTCATTCATTTCTTAGCTGATCAAGCCTCTTGTGGTTCAATGTGCGCAGCTCTAAAGAATTTTAATGTGCCGGCGTGCAGTTAGATTAATGTGCGTCCTTTCAAAAGAGCATATGACAGTATGGTTAATAAGCAGAAAACACTCCAGCTATCAGGAAGAGGCAGCAGTATGAACAGACAAAGATCTAGCTAATGGCCCCAGCCATATCATTTACCGTACAGCCCCTAGCCAGACGCAGGATCACACGCCGGCTTCGCAGACAGGGAAGAAGGGACACTTTCATTACTTAAGAGATAACATCCTAAGAATACTTTCTAAGGGATGAGACTTTGCTTTCAACGCTCACCATGAATCAGCAAACAACTAGCACATCAATTATGAGTGCAGGAAATAAAAACTCTTGGTTATTTAATTCTCTTTTTCCACTTAGTGCTGGATATAACTATGAGCAATGTGATGGTAGCTCAGGCACTTAACCCCATCAGTGTGAGGGTTTTATTTTTGTTTCATGTTCAGGTATTTTTTTGTTATTTTTTTTCCCGAACAAAAAAAAAAACTTAATGTGCCTCACATTTCAATTATAGATCTGTGGAACAAAAAAGCAATTTGAAATATGGGTGGGGAAATCATGTGGCTGAGAGTGGCGCTTGATATTTACAATCAGTCACAGATTCAAGTGGCCTGTGCTCGGATGGCCCACCTATCACACGCTGACCACTTCAATCGCCAAAAACAACAAGGCTTTACATCTGTGGCTGCGGCTCGGTCCCATTAAAAACCCATCACACCGACTACCGCCATGCTACGCTTACTGCGCACAAAAACCCATTGCTATAATTGGTTCCACTGCACCCTTCATGCGTTCTGGACGGGGCCGACCGGCAAATGCAAACAACTCTGCAGAAACTGGAAGGGAACCAAAGTCTAGTCATGTATCAGTCACAATCAAGCATGACAAATTAGTTTCAAACAATGGAGGAGAAGTTAAAAAAAAAGGAAAAGAAAAAGAAAGGAGGGCTGTTTTAATAAAGCGAGGAGAAAAAAGTAAGGGGTGACATGTGGAGGAGAAAAAGGTGACACCAAACATCGTTCAGTGAGTGCTGCAGGAGGTCCAGAGGGTGATGACAGTTTGACTCTGGGCTGGTGGCACACCTCCAGACGACACACACTCTACACAAACAGACAGAAAGGTGTGGTTTGCGAAGCAGGGACTGTTGTTTCACGGTGACCACAGTGCAGGCCACAACCGTGTCATTACCCCCAGCCAGCGAAGAAAAAGATGAACCCCAGAGCCTGGAGACTCACAGGAGACCTGACAGTGTTTGCGTGAGGGTGTTTGACAATGAAACTAAGATAAACAGAAAGCTGAGGGGGGGAAAAAAGAGTTAGAAGAGTTGCGAATGTGTATGAAAGTGTGACTGAATGAAGTATGAGTGCGCAGAGGTGGCTGTGTGCCATCGAGGCTTAACTCCAGTTAGAGCGAGCGCTGTGGAGATGTTTGTCATACCAGAGTGAAGAGCGTGTCTGGACTGGGATGAGACTGAAACAAAATGTTAGCGGGGCCCCTAAGGCTCCGACTGAAAACACACTGCCCTCCTCTCTTCAACACAACACACTCAAAGACTCGCCAGCAAACTCATGATTTAAAAGAAGGGGAAGCTTAAGGGGACTCATTAGTATAAAAAAAAGGGAAATAACAAATGAGAGCAGAGGGCAGGAGGAGAAGTTTTTTAACGGAAAAAAGTGATTTATAAGCACAAAAAAAAACCATTGGTAATTATCAGCAGCCAGAGACAATGGAAACTCACCATCACTCATAATTGTTTCTCGGTGTGACATGACTGCAGATAAAGGAAAACTATAATTGATATTCTGAACTGACTTTTGTTAATTAAAGCGCTGATTATTCTGCTAAACAGACTTCGACAACCAGAGGCGCCGCACTGCCCTTTAGAAAAGACACTTGCGCAGCGTTAAACTGAATTTTGGCAGCGTGCTGCTGTCCAGGGATCAGGACATCCAATGATATGTAAACAAACGCAAAAAAAAAAAGGGAGAGTGGTTTGCATACAGGCAATCCTCAGACCGAGCACTTTTATTTGTTTTCTCCAATAAATGTCAAGCTTTATTAATTGACTGGGCCTGAGAGGGACAGGGAGTGGAGGGGGTGAGAGGCAGGGGAAGCTATAGAGCAGTGCATGTGGACTAATGTGATTTCATCCTTCTCTGCACTTGAGGCATATTGATGCCAAAACCATGTACATAACTATATATAATAAGGGTCGAGAGTGTCCTTAATCCTCCTGTAGGAAAAGTTTACAGGAAAAAAAAACTGCCCTGTAATTACTACAACATATCTGTGGACTGAGGGGTTTGTGGATTAAAGAGGTTGGACACTGTCCATAAGGGGGACCCTGCCTTACTAAGAGCCAGGTCTGGGCACAAAGGGGGAGGTGTTTGAGGACACTGCACTTAATGGAAGTGACAGTTAGCACATTCGCACCCATCCTCTCTGACTACAACCACTCTGATAGGCCCAGAAAAAAGGAAGAAAAAGAAAGGGAAAAAAAGCTAAAAATAAATAAATAAATCAAATGAATTAAAAACACACACACACACACACACTTCCCCCCTCATCAACTGATTACACTCAATACACTCACAGCATACCAGGAGAAAGGAAGGGGAAGTGATGGGTTGGAGGGGGGAGAGCAGGGTGAATAGACGAGGAGTGCTGCCAAGGCCTACTTTTAGATACCGTGGTTATCAGCAAGAAAAGCAGAGAGAGAAACAAAGAGGAAGTTTACTGGCGTTGTTTTATCTGGAGGGACATTAAACCAGAGGCACACAGGGGACGAGACGAGGCGGCGAGAGCGAAGAAAAAGACCATTCAGAAGAAGAAAAAAAAAGGAGAAACTGTCCAAAGTCAGGCAACCTTCAGAAGTGTCCTGTCTTTCTAACTCATGGTCACACACACGCACACACACATTGCCCTTGGCTGAAAGTCATCCCTGGTTCATGGTCGCTGGCTTTGATAGGAGTCCAGGCCGTGGAACGAGTTCCTAACGACCCAGAAAGCTGCTCGTCGGGCTAGTGGTGCAGCTTGATATGCAGTGAGAGAATCTGTCGCTGGGATGGAAACTGAATGTGGCCTTTGATAAAACACTCAAAGGGGGATAAAAACAGAACTGGAAGTAGGCAGCCCATTAGGGGGGGAGATAGAAAGTCGGGTAGATAGCGTGGGCGACGACGACAACGACGACAACGACTCGGGGTAAATCCTCGCCTTCTCCCCGCGCCGTCCTTGACCCTATCGGATTGGGCCGAGGCTCGCGGTGAGAAAGACTGTTGGGCGCATCGCCCTGCAGGTGTGGGCTGGAGAGGGATGAGAGGCATGTTGATGAGGGGTCCCCCCCCCCACCCACCCACCCGCCTGCCCTCCCGCCGCCGCTGCCAAACACAGCACCCAGGCAGCCCACCGGAGCCCACTAATCAGAGAACTTAGCCACTGACCTCTCCACAGGCTCTATACCTTTTAATGAGATCCATGCCTTTGATTCGTCTAGCTGCCTGGAGGGAGAGACAGATCATGCATAAGCTCTCCTTCACTCACACACACACACCACACGCGCGCGCGCACGTCAACTTTGCCAACTATAGATGGACACATTCGCTGCTGTGGACACAAAGACACGAGAGATGTACACAGCTGAAATAATGAACACTCTGTAATCCACAACAGCCAAGGGCTCTCATGCGTGTACACACATGCACAGGGGAAGTGGATACACAACCATGGGCCAGAACAAGCACTGCCTGAGAACTAACTAAAGCCAACTAATCAGCACACACGACAACACACAGAACCGTGCAGACATAAGCCCAGCCCGGGCTCAAGGACGCAACACCCACCCTGTTAAGCGAAGGCCAAGGGAGGTGCAGGTGAGATTGGATCCAGACATGCTCGCTCACAGATAGGATTGAATTATTGATCAGCCAACAGATTGTGTTATGAGGAATTCATGGATCCATGCCTGGGCTGTCCAGCACCCTTAGGGGTGGAACGGGAGACAGACTGCGCATGGAAGGATTCACTGTACATGTATGCATTTTGTGTACGATGTGTGCTAAGGGGAAGCCTGGGGGAGGCAGCCTGCCCTGGTCAAAGTCCGAATTATTTTCCGTGGGCAAAGTGGGCAGTGAGCTCGCACTCAGACAAGACAGAGCAAACAGCGAATCGATCAAGCCGGCTGGGGTGATGCATACAGAAGGAAGGCCTCGCCCTCGCTGCGCTGAGAGGGCTTTAACTGCTCACACACTGAGTGGCTTTTTCATTGGCACTCAGGCAACAGCACAATCCTCAGCTCTTAATACCAGCAATGGAAAGGGAGGAAATGGGATTTTTATTTGTCTGAGCTCCACGGGTGGTCTCTGCAGCTGCTAATAATGCACTGGAATACTGGGGCCGCGCTTAGCTTGGGGTCTCAGGCTAACATCAACACCAGCCAACATGAGCTGCACGCCGTTAGACAAAGGTATGACTGTATTCTATCATGAGGCCGCGCAACCTATCGGCCAACTCTGACCCAGAAACATGGCAGAAGTTCCTTAGAATAAAAAGCAGAACAGAAATTCATTTTTGCACCGTATTCATCATAAAAAAAGTCAGTCTGTTGCCAGGTCAAGCTGCTGAACAGTAAAATAAAAACAATAGAGGGCTGTCAACATGAAGTATTGTTATTTCATGGACACACAGGCCAAGATTTGAGGCCCGATTCAGATCCTGAGGCTCAGAATTCTGTCTATGTAGAAGAAACACCAAATCACTTTAATCCAGTCTGATCAATTTACCCTCAAACTGAAAAAACAGACACTTTATCACTTGGAATTACAGACTTTTTTTAATAATCTCGATGCTCTTTTGTGATTAGGAGTTGTTTTGTTTGTGTGTAGGACAGATGTGTGGTTTAAGCAGGCCGCTCGAGGGGGATAATGTTTTATTTTCAAGTTGGAAGGTGTAGACACACAACAACCCAGTGGGACCGGGATGTGAGTTTGTTTTTTCCATTACCCAAAGAGGAGACCAGCTCCATATGACTAATTAAACGACAGACACAGAGGAATGCATGATGACAGCCCGACGGCAGACAGGGACTGCAAGTGAAACAGAACAGAACCTGGTTAAAAATAAAAACTATGGCTAAGGGAGGAGGAGGAGGAGGAGGAGGAGGAGAGACATGTCAGTGGAAGTGTACTGTTGATCTCAACAGGGAGGGCTACAGAGAGATCTTAATGGAGGTCTGGAGTGGTGGATAAATGGCTACTCCGGCCTGGTCATGCAGCCAGTCGGCATCTGTCCACCAGTAAACAAGCGACGCCACACTGACATGGCCTCTTACACCCCACTTTGCTTCAATCTGTTATTGGAATGCTGCACACTTCTCCTCCATGTCCAATTGAAATCGGATGAGAGTAGAAAGGGAGGAGAATGTCTCCTGGTGAGACTTGTGTGATTTGGGGATCCAATTTGGCAGCGTGTTTTCTGTAAGCATTGGAACTGCAGCGTGTTACTTGTCACAAGACGCACTAGCGGAGCAGCATTAGCTCGTTTTGCTGTGTGGAGAAGAAAGAGAGACAAGGTCTTGGTAATAAGGTCCTCTAACCCCAGCAGCAGATCTACTCCCCCCTAATGACTGTAATTAAAGAGCCCGGCTCCACGGAGGGATCAATGGCGTGGGATCGGCTCAGACGTAGAGCAGACGTAGCTGCAGCCGAGGGAGGCGACCACAGGGCCGGGTTTAAAAACTTACGGCCTGAACAAATGGTAGGCTAGCGTGTGTTATGAGGGCTTGTAAATATTTAGGCATTCTTACAGGGGCATGTGGCTGTGACTCTGATGTCATTTCTCCACATATCATTCGTCTTGGTTAGAGGATGAAAAACCCAGCGCAGAGTCGGCTGTAAACACAGATCTGTGAAAAAGGGGGGAAATACTGAGAAACAGTGTCACAGGGACGAAAATAAACTGTGCAAGAAGCGCAAGTTATCTGCATGACCATCACATGGCTGAACAGCTGTATTCAGATTAGAGGAAGAGAAGTGATGGTGTGGAAAAATGCAGATGCCACGTCTACGTGATTTGCAGACACCAGCACAAAATATCTAACAACATCCTTTTTCATGGAAAAGAAAAAAAAAGTTGAGAGGAATAACTACAACTGGGCAGCTTTGAGGCTGCCCAGATGAGTCAGTGAGGAATAATGCATGTCATCACGGCAGCGTGAATAGGAGAGTGAGGCTGGGGGGCAAGCGCAGGCACCCAAGACATAGAGCTATGATGACACCTCCACAGATCTGCATTTCAGAAGACAGCTCTGAGCCCCAGGCAGGTTTGAAGCACCAGGATTAATATCCACGTAGACTATAGACACACTGAGTAAGAACAGACAAAGAAGAGACTTGGGCGAAAAAAAAAGATTCATCAGAAAAAAAAAAAGAAAAAGGAAAAGTTCTCCAGCACAAGCGCGAGGATAAAAAGAGACTGTTCTGCTGATACAGGAAACTAAAAAGTATGTTCATAGAAGTTAACATAAACAGGAAGTTATAAACACAAGGGCAGCTTGTACTTCCATGCTGCCCCCGTACTGAGGTCATGATTGCCTAGCTGGGTATACTTAATGTTCCTGTTTGTGTGTGAACTTCTACAGGTCTGCTTCCAGCCCGCCATAATGCCCCGACTCTGCAAGGTCAGTGCAAAGGTAAAAGGCCTGAGTCATACTAACACCCTCCATGAGCCTGCTTCCCCCCCAAAAAAACAAAATGTGACGCACCTCCAGTCTAGTCTATGTCACTTTCCCTCTTTTATTACATATTTGCCATTATTCCTTTCCCTCCACCGACTCTTTCTGCCGCTGCACCAGACGGCTCGTTTTCCCATGGCGATCAATAAAAAAACAAAACTTTAACTTGTCTTCGCAAACATTACTGTTTCCTTAGAAAAGCCACCCTCAGACATTAGCAGCATTAAATCTTAGAGAGCGGTGGTCACCTCAAAATGTCTCTCTCTGAGGTTAAAGCCGTATCTCTGACAGCATTATTGCTGCTGCTGAGGCTGAGAGAGCTACCGCAGTTAAACGGTCAGTCGGTGTACAGATGAGAGGCAACAGAGCCACTGGCATTTAACTAGATTCTCGGTAACTTTAACAACTGCTGTATGAACAGATTTTAATAGGTCCCTCTTGGATCATAGGCTACGGAAAGGCCACGATACCCACCTCATTTAACAGAGACAAGGACACAACGAAAAAAAAGATTGCATTTTCACAATATCGTCGCATTGTGAGCTGTAATAAAGGCAGACAGCGTCGCCTTCATACTGTATCATCACAGCCGAAGCTGGCCTCTGTGGAAAAATACACAACGTGATATATAAACCACCCATGTTTGTGTAATGTGCTCCTGAATGTCAGCTGTATGTGGGCTCTGCTTCACAATTTCATCCATTCAACGTTTGGAATTCATTCAGACATAATGTCCAGCGGCCTTTAAAATAAAGAAGACACAGACAAGGACAGGAACGCATGATGAAGAACATCTCATCCTTCTTCCCTGAGAACTTTCCTAACTTTGAATTTTGATTGAAACAGACAACCAAGAGACAGACACCCAACCTCCAGCGGCGCCGCCACCCCCATGTCCACTCCCAGCTGGCAGCGGACTTCGGCAGATGCCGGTGATAATAAGGACAGCATATGTTTCCTCAAAATGTAAATTGTTAGTGCCATTTTAAACCACAGTCTGCCTATAGATTTTATTCATGGTATTAAAATGTAATTCTGAGGTTGTCTAAATACTAAGTAGAAATGATCTAAACAAACATTTTAACTGTGAGATTTTATACCAGTTATAGTGATGAATCTGGGGCTTATTAACATACCTGGCAGCCCATCTAAAAATATTTCCTTCTATGTATGAATACATAAATAAATAGCTGTCTCTTGTGAAAGTGAAAATTAGAGCAATAAACACAGCAGGTCTCCTTTTTTCCAGTCTTTTTCTTTTTTTCATGCCAACAAATGCGGCAAATGTATTGGAAACAAAATGAGGTATTTTTCAAAGCACCATTCATTTATATTAAGGTTGTTCACCGTTGCACTCTGCAAGTGAGTTACTTCCTAGTTCCACAAGGATCATTCATCTCCCCTCTATAGAGTTACACTTGCAACACACCATCCATCTATGTCTTCCTTGGTTTGCCACATTATCTTCTCCCTTAGCTCTATCAGGTTGGTGTGACCTTCATCTCCAGCTGCTGCCAGTGCACTGACCCTTCATGCATCTGTCACCCAGCAGTCCTGGCTGGGGCTCAGTAATTTGTAATCAACCGCCTAGTGTCGCACAAAATAAATAAAATAAAATAAAATGAAATGAACAGAGGTCCAGTACTGGATGACATCGACAAAATGAACATAAACCAGCTGGATGTCATATTTAACTGTAAAGCGGAGGTGATAATTAAAAACGATCTTGGCAAGAGTAAATTGGTCAGTTTGAGGATTAACTACGAAATGACTCACACAGATAAAAATGAATTGCACCCTCTGGTTCCCTAGCTCGGATTAAATGGCACTCAACATAGAGCAACTCTGAGTCAAGAACAAAAAGTGCAGTGAAAATACATTACAGGTGGAATAAGTGGCTCTACACACAATTTCCATTATTCCTCTGCGACTGTAAGCCTAAGTCCATTTCAAACCCAAATCTCTGAGAAAGATATATCAGCAAGCCGCCAAATCCTGCACAGGCACCCTCAATTTGCACAGAAATGAAGCGGCGACTCATCTTCGATATGTTAAAGTCTGAGAGATCAGAGAGTCGTCTTTTCATCATAAAGCAAAGGAGCTGGACTAAACATCGCCCGTCACATTACGCTGATTGAAGCAGGCACGACCAACTTCCCTCTCAAGTGTTTAAATGGACGGCGTTTTGATAGCAATGCGTGCCAGACTCAATTACCAAAGCGAAAAATAAATTAGCTTCCTGCTCTCTCTTCTCCTGCCAATACAAGCCTCGAAGAGAAAGCATCTGACTATGATTTCCCTGGGTGGGAATCAAGGTGACCCCCCCCTCCCTCCCTCGCTCTCATCGTTGCTGATAAGTTTTCAGATACCTGCTTCTTTGGAGCTGGGCTGTAATGCCTTGCTAGGTGTGAACTTTTGCCAGTGGCCTGAGTAGGTGGGCTGGTTGACATGCCTCCAGTGAGCAGGTATAGCATCAAAAGCCTCTGTGATACCGTGTCTCTGTCAGCCTGTCAGTTCAGCTGCCATGGAAAAGCGGGTGAAGGGAATGGGGGGGTGGAGGGGGGGTAGGCTGAGGCAGATGTCTGTATTGTGTATCCATCACTTGCGTTCAATCCTCAGCGATGCAACCCAATGGCTGCTGACAGCCAACACCACTGTTGTTCTCAAAATGCCTTTCGAGCAGGAGTGGAGATCATGTTTTCCTCTGGGTTCACTTTTATTTTCAAACAGCTGCATATATCACATCAACTTTTTTTTTTCTCCCTTTAAATATCGAGATGTCTCAGTTCTGTGCTGAACACTCTGCCCACAACCTCTCAACCAAACAATTAAGACGGTTCCCTTCCCTCCCTATACCTGAACCATTCATCTCTTTCAGGAGAGCGAGCATGTTTACAATATTCATCATGTTCCTCTCACTAATTCTCCGAGTGCCGCGAGCGTGGGTAAGAGTCACAATGGTTAAAAAGGTGAGAGCTTCAGAAAAGCAGTGAGGATAACAGCAGCAGCAGCAACAGCAGCATGGAGAAGAAAGTGAGCCACGGTCGGGGTTAAGCGCATGGTGCGGCGGTCGTATGGACTTGGCATGAAAGGCAGCATGGGTCAAAAAAAAAAAGAGTCAAGGTTGTTTTGGAGGTAAAGGTGTGCCCTGCTGAGCAGAGCTTGACTGTGATATCTGAGGCTGAAGTGCCTGGCATGGAAGCCTGTGGAGTAAGTTAAAGGGATAGTTCAACATTTTGGCAAATAATCCCTATAGTCATAGTAGTAGGTTTGTTACCTTTAATTGTCGGTGCAAGCTGTTTTTAGAACGGTGGGTAGAGCTACGCTACGCTAATGGAATTTAGCCTCCGTTTCCTTCATCAATATTGTTATTGATTCAGTTATTATCAATATGAGATAATAACAGTATGTTACAAGACGGAGTTGTTTTCAAGGTAAATTCATGCAAAACAGCTGATGTATGTTTCCGTTGTTGGCAGTTTTTCGGCAAGCAGTCTCTGCATTTGCCTTGAAAACAACTCTGTCTTGTAAGTTTCTGTTATTATCTCATAGCGTGGTGAATGTGCAGGTCACAACTTGTCCACAAGAGCGTTTTGGAGTTGCTGGATTGTGTGTTTGATGAGGAAAACCAAGAAATCCCATGAGCCTCCATAGCGTAGCTCTGAGCAGCTCACGGCTCTGCTCTGCTGTTCTAAAAATAGCTTGCACTCACAAATAAAGGTAACAAACCTAATACTATGACTGTAGGAATTATGGCAATGGGCCACTTTGCCAAAATTCCTTTAAAGCCTGCATTTCAGTGAACTGAGATCTAAATGAGGTGGTGGGTTGGTGCCAAGCTGCTATCTTCTGCCACAGAGCCCCCATCTCATACCCTGCTGCTGGGGGAGTTAGTATGAGAATTAGCATGATCACACCCTGTAGGTCTGTCATACATCAGCCTAGTTATTATCTCCGATCGCGAAAAAGAAACAAGGGGAATGAAGTGTTGACTGGCACGAGCGGTGAGGGCTCGGAGTGCGAAACACAAACAACACACCGCACTGGAGCAAGAGGGGCGGAGTAAAGAAAGGAAAGCTGTTGAGGTGATAGTTTAGGACAAGGCCATGAAGTCCAAGGGCATGGGTGGCAGCTGTAAAAACCCAGTGGAGATAAGATCAGAAATCCACCTCAGCATGACTTCCCTTCATCGTAGGATAATCCTCAGACATGAAAAGACGAGCCTATCTCCAATCTGAAGGAAATCTCTATTCCCCAGGTTCTTCAGCTGTCTAATGCCGAGCTGACACGCCCTTCACGCGTCTGCCCACATTTTCGCGGAAGCGCGTGTGTACCTTAGATAAGCAAGGGGAACAAGGTAATGCATATGGGTTTTTCTCATGAGCGCCACACCTGTTTTATGACCTGCAAGTTTACAAAGTCCACTCTGAACGGCATGAATGGTGGCCACAGAGATTGTGAAAGTTACCTACTTTTTTTTTTTTATTAAAGTAACAGACAGCAATGCAATACTAGTTTACATTATATCCTGCTTTCAGTGGGGACAGAGGGGGAAAAAAAAGTTGTCATTTGAAATGAACCACTTGCAATGAGCCACTGGCACAGACACAATTCATGTATCAGTTAGCTCAGTGCTGTTTTTCTGTTTGCAGGCTGCAGACAGGAGGCATGGGATTGCTTGTTGCTTACAAGGATTATGGTTTTATTTTCAAAATGAAAATGACAGAAGTCAGTAATCCAATGCAAAGGAAACAAAAGAGACTAGGGATGAGTTCAAATTCATTTGACCTCGAAAATACAGCAACACTCTCTGAAATGCGGTGCATGCTTCCAGGAGATGGCATGGTTTTAAACTATCTGAGAAAAGTGTGTAACACTGAAAAGGACAGGATGAACTCTGGCTTACCCAAAACATGCAGGAGCTTAACAGCTGAGTGCTCTCTGGCCAGCAATTCACTACCTCCGTTCTCAGTTGGTCAGAGGCTATTTTACTGGATCCAAAAATACTTAGAGTGGATCTCACCACAAAGTTTCATTTCCAGAGCCAGCAGCCTATTACAAAAAAAAGACAAAAAAGGGGGGGACTTGTGGAAATGCCTGCTTTGTTTGTTATTTCCTCGGCTCCCTTGTATTACAGGGTATCAGCCTGCGTTCAGCTTTTCGGGATTGTTTTTGCTGAATTTTCAAATGCTGCCATGACCTGAATGAGAAATGTCTCCTATACGCCTGCCCTGAAAAGAGCATCTATGATGAGGAAGTGTGGTACGTTTGTCTTTTTCACCCTTGCGGGGGAACAGGAGAAAACATTTATCACCACTCTCCTGCGTGCAGATAAGGTGTCTCTATTTATTCAGAGTGGAAGAGATAAACCCTGAATGAAGCATTGTGGGGCAAAGGGAGAGAGGGAAAGAGAAAGAGAGAGAGAGATGGTTGAAAGAGCGAAAGGACAAGGAAGCAGCTTGGTTTTCAATTGCCTGTGTGTCCATGTGAGCAGATGGCATCTATTGGAAAACCATCCCTGCTCAGTCAGGAGACTGGAGGCTGACCCCATGCTCTAACCCCCTTCTAGCCACCACTGCTCCCACACAGCAGTCGCCTTTCCTGCCACCACATGCCCCCCTGCCCGCACTAATCCATTCCCACTATGACTCTGTTTGTATAATGTTATTTAATGGGAATAATCCCCAGGAGATGGAGCAATCCTAGAGTACAGTAGGTCTTGCGCTCAAGGGAGGCGGAAGATGCCAGGGGCTGCAAATAAAAGGACGATTTAGAGACACAACAAGGCAATACAGTGGTCTGTTGAGGGCCGCGCCAGGGACTGAGAGATACAGAACTGCACAGGAGATTCAACAGGGACATGAATAGTGCTTCTGTCTCCTTGTCCTCCACAAGAGAGACAAGACAGAAAGGAGGGGGGGTGGGCGAGAGGGGAGGAAACAAACAGAAGGCAATGCTCAGTAGCCTACTATTTGTGTCCTCTCAGATGTTGATGTACAGGCTACTGTCCAGAGGTGAGGAACAGAACTCACGTGCTCATCCCTCACTGAAATTGCCAGTGTATGGGGAGGGGGGGGACAGACGGCTCCTTGTGAGGTGACCGGGCAGATGCTGTGGCAGCAATGCTCCTGAGATGAAATGCATGGTTTAGAGAAAAGCACGTCTACAGGGGCTTTTATCCACAGACACACACACACAGCTGTTGAGTTTAACAGTAGAGCAAGTTTTCAGCCTCGCCAGGCGTGACTACAACTACCGAGAGTCTCAACGGCATGTTCATCAGTTCAGTACAGTAACACAGCTGTGCAGACTTTCAGTTTCAGAAAACTACAGTTTTTTGTCTGAAAAGATAAAGAAAGCTACAGTCGTTCTCAGTTATCACGCCGTGATTGTTATGATGCTCCGGGGCGGCTTTGTTTGCAGCGTATTTCCGGGGCATGTAGGTAAGAACTACACTCCAGAGCAGCAGAGTAAAAAGCGCTTAATAAAACAATACAGCGGCGTTCCTGGCCACGGTTTCCGCTTCCATGCCCTATCGATGAGGCGCATGATAGCCTATCAAAACTTTACTGCTCATATTCACAGCAGAATTGGAAGTAGTGCTATTACACGCCGGAGTAAATAGTCCCAATCCCACTTTGGACGGGATGCACCGCAGCTTCCCCACGAAACTCACCTTGGAGGAGAAGGAGCGAAGAGAGTAGAGTTGCACACAGCGAACAGCCCAGACACTGAAGAACAGTCCGTGATGAAATTATTAAAACAAAAAAAAACAAATAAGTCCGAAAGCAAGTTCACATGTTAACTCTGCCCACTCGTCCTGTGAGGGCTTTCAGAAAGGCACTATACTCCGGAGAAAGACAAAAAAAAACACCAGCTACACTTGGTTTGACCGAATTGTCAATTCCTGTTGAAAGCAGGCACAGGCACAAGTCCTTCACAAAAGAGTCTCCGCTCAGGATATCTGGGACTTTCTCCACGCCCAGGTGCCGAGTCACATGGTAATTTCCAGGTGTGTGTGTGTGCGCGCGCGCGTGCGTGTGCGCGAGTGCGTCTCCAGGAGCCACGGCTCAGTTTGTTTTTTTGCAGGGACACACCTGTGGGATCCGTTCACGCGTCCGCCGCCTTGACTGTCATCGCGTTTGGAGATCGGGAGGTTGTACAGAGGGAGGAGAGAAACGAGAGAGAGAGAGAGGCAGGGAGGGGAGGGAGGGAGGAGGAAGAGAGAGAGCGCGCGCTGAAGGAGAACCGACGCGGCCGGGCACGGAGAGGAATTATTCCCCTCCCACTCCGCTCTCACCGCCGGCAAAGCCACAGTGTAGTGTGTGTATGTATAGACAACAAGCTGCAAGTAGTAGCTGTGGGGTTGGGGGACGGGGGGAGGGCTGAAGTTGCTGTCGTCTGTTCGCCAACGCACCGAAATATTTGGGCGGTGGGAACGGTGAGGCTGCAGCCCCGCGCTGTGGTTTCTCTGTGGTCCGGGATCCAACAACGGGAGAGTCGAATGGGAGCGGGCGGTTCCGGGTCATTCCGGGCAGGACAATGAATATTTATAGTGGTTTTGGTTTTCATGAACGCTCCCGGCCCAGCAACCACCGTAGTACAATATAGCCTCCACGGTTACATAATTCTGTCAGGACCCACCACCACCACCACCACAACAACAACAAAGAGAAACTGATGTTTTCCCTACGAAGCACGAGGAGACAGCCCCATGAAATAACACGTCAGTTAACTTGTTGATCCATGACAAGTTTACGTGGCCTTGGGAGAAGCTTAAAAGGTCAGTTCACCCAGATCACAAAACTGAAAACATTTTCCATCTCATCCCGTGGGGGCTAGGATACAGATAGTTTTGCAGTTTTTTTTTCCCCAGACAATTTAAAAACATGGTGTGGGCAAGGCTGTGCTGCTGAGTCGAGACATTTGCCACCAAAATAACCCTTTTCCCACCATACTTGTCATTGTATAAAAGAAAAGCATAGGTGTTAGTAATGACTGTTCCCTCAAAACAATGTGGCCCACATCCATTATGCATGGACCATGAAACCGAAGGAACTAAATGGAAGAAAGTCATTATAACTTATTCTTTACTTTGTCAGATCAAAAATGTTTAACAAAAGGTGGCAAATGCCCATGAAGGCACAGGGCTGTGTTTTCTGTTTGTTTGTTTGTTTTGCATATTTTACTATTTTATACACTAGTTTGCCCACACACACTGAGGTTTATTCATGTCTGGCTTGTGTGTAATTATAGGATGCAAATTCCTCCTCAGGTCTGCAGCCCCACCCCCTCATGAACAATACAGAGGACATGACCTCACTGACCAAGCAGCTACAGCCATTTCGTCGGAGGTGTTCAAAACAATTAGAAACATGGCATTTGAAAACAGCTCAGAGCACATGTCTATCCAGACACCATGTCACATTTACTCTGGATGATCTACAGCCATCACTGTGGAAAGCTTTTATGTTGTCTTTGAAAGGATAAACGGTATTCCCAGAGGAAACCGTGTGTCAGTTATCCTGACAAAGACACACTGCTGCTGAGTTGTTGTTTTTTTTAAATGTCATATCTTGATCCTTTGAGCATCAGCAATAAGTCTCCATTCACTTCCACTGTATTGGACAGGCAGCAGGAGTTTTAACAGCATTATCCTCAAACAAATAAAATCAACATCTTAGACCTGTATCAGAAACTTCCTCTGCCTTGCTTGACTCTTAATTATGGTATAAACTAAACGTATCACTTGGGCCTTGTCTCTTTGTTGCACTATGCAATTATGATGATTCACAGTGCAGAGTAAAGTGTGTTGCATTAGTCTTTTCCTGCGTCTTTAACATTCAGGTTTCGTTTTAAGTTATGTGATCTTAAAGCCTACCAGTAACTGTAAATGAGCTGTCGCTATAAGCTCTACGTGTAAAATATTAGCTGTATTTTAAGTGACTGAATGTAATTGCGTTTTCCCAGTCAATTAAACAACAAAATAAAACATAAATAAACCATCAGTATTTCATGGAAATGAACACAGATTAGTGTGAAAAGGGAATTCGAGGATATTGATTGGTTTAAAAATATTTTCAAACGCAACCACCCCTCAGTTATTTATATTTCACTGAGCCCCATTTGACTATGTCCTTACAAAAACTATATTAGTTGTCATTGTAACACAAATTATTGGTGCACGCGCTGTACCTTGGCTTCTGAATCGTTAATCACAAGATGTATAATTTTGCAGCTCTTACATCTAGAAAAGTTTAATCATCTTTCACTGTCATGTGAATATGAAACAACCTTTGAATCAAACCATATGTTTTAGGTTTTTGTGCGGTAGGAAATTTGCAGTTTCCTGACGCAGAAGGACGCTAAAAGTTTCTTTGATTTCAGATATGGGCCGTGTATGTGCTACTCAAGTTTGTTTCTCTCTATCCCCATCCAAGAGGTTATATGAATAGCTTATTTTTTTGCCTTTAAGCCTAATATCAGATAATGCTACGATTTGGCAGACTGAGTTTTGTGACTCCAAGTCATGCCTTCTTGTGTGGCTCTGCGTCAGTTTTGTTAGTGATTTATGGGTATGCAAATGAAGCTGTCTGTTTGGGGAGATGTGCTGCCTTTGCCCAGTGGGCCCTGGAGCGGAGACTGGAGACTGAGTGGGTGTGAGTCAGTCCCTAACTGCTGACACAGGCACGGCGTTGGCAGAGATTCACAGAGCAAGATGGGGAGATGGCCTTCACAGGTCCTCACATTGACTGATGAGATCAAGGAGAAAGTAGGCCAAGCCAAACAAGTGTCAGGCAAACAGACACCCAGAGATAGAGTGAGAGAGACAAACACTCCCCAATCACAAATGGAGTTGGGGGAGTGGAAAGTGGCGGCATAGAGCCAGGTTGTTTCGGGTCTGAGTTCAATATGTCCAAACCTGTTTGTCTAAAGAGTAATGAGGCTGCTGAGTCTTGGAACATGCTAGCCCAGGGGATGTCAGTAGCCAGGAAAGGCCAAGTCAAGCTCTCTAAATTCACTAAAGTGGAATAGAAGTTCACTTTGTCCTATTAGATAGCCTGAGTGTGATGACATTTTGATCAATGCTCTTATACCTTCGCTCAGCTCGCCTTTATGTTGCTTGAATAGTGATGATCTGTTATCATGCTGGTGTCAAACAGTGCCATTTGTCATATAGTGTCCCTCAGCTGATCCAGGCTGTAAAATGTTTGACTATCACCATATTATACAACCTTATTTATGATACAGCATTTCAGTTGTCCATAATGATATAGTGGCCATATCAGATTCAAGGTTCAGAGTTCAGTCCATTTGCCATGTGGTTAGACTGCCCTCTATAGGTGGCAGCTTGTATAGTTTATAGCGCATCAACCTCATTAACAAAGAGGAACTATGTAACAGTGTAGGACATTTAATCAATTGTTCATAATACACTGTAATATGGCTGTATACAACAATAAGGACATTTTTATGAATTCTGTGTTGTAAAGAATTAAAGTGTCTTCTATTTTAACGGCTTGTATATCTTCTATGCACATAACACGTTGGCATTTTACATTCATTATCTGTTTAGTGTCTCCAGGGGGAGTTGTTAGCTGTTGCAAACACTTCCTTCTGCTTACAGTCACAATATAGTGTTACTCAATATGTGTAGGCTGCTTACAGATGGTAAACAGGGATGCTTAATGTAAAATTTGTTTTACTGTATGTTATGCATCTACTTTGAGTAATACGCCTGCAATCCAAGACAACAGTACAGTTAACACATGGGTAAATAAACAGCAAACAGTTACATATATCAGCAAAATGTGTCATACTGTATGTCTTGTACATGAGGCATTGAGCTATGACTTGTTTCAGAATTGTTTCCTGTGGTTAAGTAAATAGTTTGCATTTTCATAGGTGTTGTTTTTGAATTAATTATGATCATATAATCTCATATAATATGGGATTATAAGATAAGTAGATGGTTATCACAGGCAGACAACATCAGCAATTTAATTAGACTGAGGCATATCTGAGCACCATCAGTAAGTCATCACCAATTCTATTACCGCAAAAGATGACTTAAGTAGATTTTGCACATTAGAAGTGTAGTAGGATTAAAGTTGAGGAGGTATTTTGGAAATATTTCCACATCTGATTTATGTAATCTTGATGCATTCATTTCTCACTAAGAAATACAGGACCAGAGATGTATGCTATAAATACCATACACCAGTTGGTTGTAGCTTTCATGAAAAGACATTATAGCATCAACACTGCATGCATTTTACAGATATCAACACCGGGGATGAATATGCCATGTGAGTCTCCTGCTAGGTGCAGCAAAGGCAGATGTTAATGTTATATTATTATTCTAAACATTTTCACAGTCAAGGCTTTTTGCTCTTGCATTGTCTTCCCTTTATCAGTAGTTGGACAACGCCAGATGCAAAGATTCAGCGACATTATACAGGAAACTGTTGTGGGTGTGAATGTGAAGGTGTGAAGGAAAACTCAACGGGGAGGTCATGTAAAACGCAAGCGTATGGAACACTTTGATTTGAATGGCTTCCTGACCTAGCCAAGTGTGCCTCCAGCTGTCAATATGACTTACACATAATTACAGAGGAAGGGAGGGATGTGTGAACAACTGAGCTATGGCTACTGTATCCAGAGCACAGATCCTCCACAAAGGCATGTGCGACAAGGCGACATCAGGTTTGGCATAAAACGGACAGACAGGCTTATGGTGCCATTCTGACTCAGTCTGGGAATAACCGCAAGCTGGGAATAGCAGGGTGGCAGCAGTGTGTGGGTTGGTGTGAACAGTCTGCAAGCATGTGTGTATGTGTGTCTGCATGTGTGTTGGAGAAAGGGAGAGAATATTTGAATTTGAAGATTGACATCTAAAGATGCAAATTGGGAATGAGAATTATGGAGTCATGTAAATATAGACCTATGTATGTTTATACATACAGTATACAGTATATATTCACATACTTGTGTGGCATTACAGAGTGAAACTAAGAACACTTTGTCTTTGACCTTGAAGTTTGGGGAGGAAACTAAAAGGCACCATCCATGAGCGACATTTGTCTTCTTTTATCAGATGTCCCCTTGCGGTGGCTGAGCTGTCACTTTACCCAAGAAAAATGTCATTGTTTCCCCCTCTCTGTTCATAACACAATCTAATCACAGTTTACCCAGCTCATCCTGTATTGTCCAGGTGGCCCCACTCTGAGAGGGAACAGAGGGACTCTCAGCATCTATAAATGTCCTTAACCAGGCTGATGTGATGTTGCCCAGATTACACAAGGGTCTGTGTATGTGTACACACACACACACACACACACAGACACACTGGCTTGTACACATGTTTACACAGTGCGTAACATATCCTTTCCCTATTGAGTCACTGATCAGTAACTCAAAGAGGTTGTGTGTCCTTCACAAGGTCTGTAAAAGTCTGATTATAGGGAGAAAGCTGAACTGTGTGGTCTAAGCTGGATCAGCCTTGTTGGCACACACACAGTCCACCGACTTAGCTGACAAGCTTACATTTCCCTAACCCAAAACAGTCTTACTTAACCCACTATGAGCTGCTCTACATCGAGTACATTGGGTTAGATCATGACCTGAGTATGACAGTGTTTTTGTGTCGTTTTTTTGAGCCTTGTGATTGATAGTTCAGGGGGAAAATATCTCTCAGCCTGCTTGAGGACTATAGGCTGCCCACTGAGCCCCTTTTGGTTGGCATGGCGTAATGTGGGCTGCCCAGCAGCCTGCGCTGAATGGCAGAAACAGCTAAGCCATCTGTTACACTCTATTTTCATCTCTCTGCCTACCAGCAGGGAGAGCCACAGCCCGAAGGGATTGCAACTACTCTCACAGACTCTTTTTGTTCAACAGGTCAAGTCTAAGCCCTGCAGTCAGGGACCACCAAACCAGACCTCAGTTTTGGCCCAGGTGATTACAAAACCCCACACCTCGCTTGACTGGGCAGAGCTGCTGATAAACGGGAAAATACTAATACAAAAAAGTAATCAGGTGCCTTGGAGAATTAGAAGAGCTTATTACTGTCACCGTTGTTAAATGACCATAGCCCAATGTGTCCTCAAAGGCTTTTTAAGCCAGGTTAAATGGATCATCTTGTGAATTGAACTCTGTCCATGTAATGTGTTTCTTGGGTTGAGAAAAGAGAAATTTGGGCTTTCCAGGTGAGGATGAAACAGAGGCTGGCAGGATTCATTTGAGATTACTTGGCGCAAACATGGTGTAATCCCCTTATCTGCGTACTTACCTGTCCCTGACAGTGATCCAAGCCTACCTCTACGAGCCTCATTGGCCTGACATTCTGGCAGCAGCAAATCCCTGTCTAATGTGTCAGCCCAGGCAGCTTTAACACCTGGCACGCCAATGCTTATCTGCTGAGCACCCAAAAGCACCTGCATTATCCCACTGAAGCTTCACAACAAGTGAAAGGGTTTCTAATATCCACACAGTGAAATTACAGTCTGTGTCATACCACAAACACACAGTGTGCAAAGTGTATACCATTAGTAGGGGCTTATGACCAAATAAAAATACACACGCGGAATCAGGCAGTCCTCGTTTCGCCCCTCCCTGTCCTGGCAGCTGTCTCCTAGAGGATATTACTTCTGATAAATCTGTCTCATTATTTTAAATGAACGCATGGTCTAGCCCCTGCTACTATAATGGGGTTACATTCCTCTTCCACCCATCATCTTAGGACCTTCACTAAAACTTTACAGTTGACCCTTGGAGCCAAACCAATGATCAAAAATGATCAATAATTTCCTGCTGTGGTCCCCAGACCTATGATTCTTAAATAGAAAGTTCTGCATTAGCTGTGTGCACTATTAACATTGTTCAGAAACTGTAATTGTTAACCTTGGCAGCCTTTTAGGCGTTCATTTTGTCTTTTTTTTAGTGCATCCCTGAACACATACGGATCTTTAGAAGGGTGTGATAATAGTGAAATGAGAGGAACCACTAGTCATCACTGCTGACAACAGTACATCTCATGCTTCTTTCTAAGGGATATTAAATATTCAAAGTCATATGCTTTCATTGCTGATCTCTGGCACAGTGCCTAAAATTAAATGGTTTTTGCAAACAGGCAATATGTTTAAAGGAATATGAAAGGAGTTTAAAAAAGGTTCCCACACTGTTCACTATACAGTTGCTTCTACCACACATAATAACCTAACCAAAGACCCTACCCAGTTAACCTTCTATTGAGCCCTAGGGTCAAATTTTGTTGACTCCGACTCTTGTGCAATTACAGGCACACAGAAGCTAACTACAGCTTTTGTATTGTATAGAAGTCAACATTAAAATACGTCGTCAGATGTAACACAATAACAGTAATAATAATAATAATAATAATAATAATAATAATAATAATAATAATAATAATAATAATAATAATAATAATAATTGTATGAAAAAGTAACAGTAGACAATGTTGTTGGTACTTGTGTGACACCTCATAATAAACAACCACAAAAATAAAAATTTACATTGTTAATTAGGCTACATCAATTCACTTTAATTACCTCGGCGGCTTCAGTTATAATCATTGTAGCTACTACTGAGTACATTCTAATGACAAAGAGATACTGATTCTCATTTCATAAGAACATTTTATGAGGAGTGTATCAGGTATCACATGGTGGGGCCATAGAAATGGTTAGTCCTTGACTACAGTGACATCTGGTGGTGGTTCACTAGCATAGCATCGTCAACGGAGCCATCATGAGCAGCAGCTTTTCCACATCCTGTTGAAATGAATTACGAGCTCGTTCGGTACTTCGTGCTCATTGTATGTATATATTGGGCGCGAGCAGGTGGAACACTGAATGATTGCGTTTTATCCATAGGGTTTTATCCAGAGGTTACGAAGTTACCCCCTCCCCGAAGCAGGGATTTGCGATTTGAAATTCGGTCACGTGGGCCGCCGTAGACTGTAGCTTGGCAGTACTCAATATCATTACGTCCTCAAAACAAAAAACATCATGTTTTGGGGCTGTTTACATTTCACAGTAGGCTATACATTTGTAACAATGTACAAGTCCAAGTAAACGTGAACAAACTATACGTTCGGGTACGTATGACAACGAATGAATGAAACATTTGATCCCATGATGCATTGCGACATGGTTGGAAATTCATTAAAAACTTAAAACAGGCAAAGCCGGCTACCAAACGCTACCGGGCGCAGGAGACATATAGGGGTTTACGCAATAGATAGTGCTCAGCAAACGTTTTGGTCGTTTGAAACTTATGATGCGGCACCACAACTAAACATTCTCTGTAGCAGAATCAGATCCTGTACTATATACTAAAAAGTCAGCTTTGCGCAGTGGCAGTATCGTAGCCTATGAGGTTTATCCGAGGCGCGATTATTGCTAGTTGAAAACTTTACCCAATACCCCGCCTAGACGACTTGAAATATAGTCGGCGACGGCAATTTTTGACGGTCTCTAAGGAGACTGATTTTACTGTCACAGAAACTCTTCCATGCTGGGAAAGCAAGCGAGCACGAGTAGGCGGTGACCATCCTACGGCATTACGTATGATGGCGATGTCGCTACGTTAAAGAAAAAAAAAAAAAAACTACAGAGGGGCGTGTACTTGTGAATTCAAATTAAGTCGATTGTATGCTTATCAATAGGGGGTTAAATGTATGACGATGAGCATAATATTATACCATTGTGATAATTCCCTATATATTTTGTATTATTCATCTCAATTTTCGAAGTAACTAGTTCAATTTAGTCATGGCGAGATGAAGCTTCATGAAGCATTGAATTTTCATCAAATTGGTTCACTCAAGGGAAAAGCTTCTTGGGGCTTCAGTCGCTCTACTAGGCCATCTTCTGGTCAAAAAGAATTCAACAGGAAAAAGATATTACATTGATATTAGTGGTCTATATGTATCTTGAACTTTTTACTGGTTTAAATAGGCGATTTGTGTTCATTAAGAGTCATAAGGGAAACTGGGAATGGAATAATATTTGTGTTAACTTGGGTTGTGGGGCAATTAATGTGCTTGTTGAACTTTGAACTGAACTTTTATTCGGAGTAGAGATAAAACTATTGAAACACAAACCACTGTTGCAGTTGATGCAGAAATACCACAAGATGCAGGGGAACCTCCATTGCATTTCACTGTCCCTTCTATTTCGAATAGCACACTAAATCACAATCACTTCCTGAACCAGGAGGCGGAGCAACGGGTCAGCGAGACTTCGGACGTCATCGATACACGCTTCGCAAAATACTTCCTAGATTACTTGATATGCACTTTGAAGCCTCTGCACGGCATCACTTCTTTAATAATGCATTTGAGTCTCCAACAGAATTCTTTCTAGAACAGAGCTGTGCAGATGTTTAAGACCCTCCTCCTGCAATGTCACTATACATTATCTTTTCCCTCCTTGAAATATAGTCGGCAACGGCAATTTTTGACAGTCTCTAAGAAGACTGATACTTCTGTTAAAGTCAAAAACTAAACCATGGAAAAGAACATGAAAGTCTTCGGTCATTACATAATGGTGTTGTTACTGCATTCAAAAAAACAGTGTCAGAGGGGCATGTAGCCCACTTGGGAATTCAAATGAAGTCGATTGTATGCAGCAATATCAATAGTTAGTAAAATATACGTATGATGATCAGAATAATATTATAACTTTGTGATAATAAATGCCCTTTATATTTTGCATTATTCATCTAAATTTGAAGAATTACATCTACACTTTGATTTACCTTAATTTCCCAAACATTGAGCACAATCTCAGCCTGGTTTTTTTAGGGTGTGTCCTTGTATGCACTGTAAAACCCTAACACAGGGCTGTGCAGATGTTTGAGTCCCTCCCCCTACAATATAGCTTCATTATCTTTGCGCAGTGGCAGTATCGTAGCCTATGAGGTTTATCCGAGGCGCGATTATTGCTAGTTGAAAACTTTACCCAATACCCCGCCTAGACGACTTGAAATATAGTCGGCGACGGCAATTTTTGACAGTCTCTAAGGAGACTGATACTTCTGTTAAAGTCAAGAATAAGAAAATGAAGAAAGTCTCAGGTCATCACGTACGGTGACAATGTCACTCCATTGAAAAAAACAGAGTCAGAGGGGTGTGTAGCCTACTTGTGAATTCATCTGAAGTCAATTGTATTCAGTAGTATCAATATAGTATCAATGGTGGGTAAAATGTATGATGATGAGAATAATATAACTCTGTGATAATAAATGCTCTTTTGTATTATTCATCTAAATTTGAAGAATTACATCTACACATCGACTGACCTTAATTTCCCAAACATTGAGCACAATCTCAGCCTGTTTTTTTTTGGGTGTGTCCTTGTATGCACTGTAAAACCCTAACACGGGGCTGTGCAGATGTTTGAGTCCCTCCCCCTACAATGAAGCTTCATTATCTTTGCGCAGTGGCAGTATCGTAACCTATGAGGTTTATCCGAGGCGCGATTATTGCTAGTTGAAAACTTTACCCAATACCCCGCCTAGACGACTTGAAATATAGTCGGCGACGGCAATTTTTGACAGTCTCTAAGGAGACTGATACTTCTGTTAAAGTCAAGAACTAAACCATGGACAAGAACATGAAAGTCTTCGGTCATTACATATGGTGCTGTTACTGCATTCAAAAAAACAGTGTCAGAGGGGCATGTAGCCCACTTGTGAATTCAAATGAAGTTGATTGTATGCAGCAATATCAATAGTGGGTAAAATATACGTATGATGATGAGAATAATGATATAATTTTGTGATAATAAATGCCCTTTATATTTTGTATTATTCATCTAAATTTGAAGAATTACATCTACACTTTGACCTTAATTTCCTAAACATTGAGCACAATCTCAGCCTGTTTTTTTAGGGTGTGTCCCTGTATGCACTGTAAAACCCTAACACAGGGCTGTGCAGATGTTTGAGTCCCTCCCCCTGCAATGTAGCTTCATTATCTTTGCGCAGTGGCAGTATCGTAGCCTATGAGGTTTATCCGAGGCGCGATTATTGCTAGTTGAAAACTTTACCCAATACCCCGCCTAGACGACTTGAAATATAGTCGGCGACGGCAATTTTTGACAGTCTCTAAGGAGACTGATACTTCTGTTAAAGTCAAGAACTAAACCATGGACAAGAAGATGAAAGTCTTCGGTCATTACATATGGTGCTGTTACTGCATTCAAAAAAACAGTGCCAGAGGGGCATGTAGCCCACTTGTGAATTCAAATGAAGTTGATTGTATGCAGCAATATCAATAGTGGGTAAAATATACGTATGATGATGAGAATAATGATATAATTTTGTGATAATAAATGCCCTTTATATTTTGTATTATTCATCTAAATTAGAAGAATTACATCTACACTTTGATTGACCTTAATTTCCTAAACATTGAGCACAATCTCAGCCTGTTTTTTTTAGGGTGTGTCCTTGTATGCACTGTAAAACCCTAACACAGGGCTGTGCAGATGTTTGAGTCCCTCCCCCTGCAATGTAGCTTCAGTATCTTTGCGCAGTGGCAGTATCGTAGCCTATGAGGTTTATCCGAGGCGCGATTATTGCTAGTTGAAAACTTTACCCAATACCCCGCCTAGACGACTTGAAATATAGTCGGCGACGGCAATTTTTGACAGTCTCTAAGGAGACTGATACTTCTGTGAAAGTCAAGAACTAAACCATGGACAAGAACATGAAAGTCTTCGGTCATTACATATGGTGCTGATACTGCATTCAAAAAAACAGTGTCAGAGGGGCATGTAGCCCACTTGTGAATTCAAATGAAGTTGATTGTATGCAGCAATATAAATAGTGGGTAAAATATACGTATGATGATGAGAATAATGATATAATTTTGTGATAATAAATGCCCTTTATATTTTGTATTATTCATCTAAATTAGAAGAATTACATCTACACTTTGATTGACCTTAATTTCCTAAACATTGAGCACAATCTCAGCCTGTTTTTTTAGGGTGTGTCCTTGTATGCACTGTAAAACCCTAACACAGGGCTGTGCAGATGTTTGAGTCCCTCCCCCTGCAATGTAGCTTCAGTATCTTTGCGCAGTGGCAGTATCGTAGCCTATGAGGTTTATCCGAGGCGCGATTATTGCTAGTTGAAAACTTTACCCAATACCCCGCCTAGACGACTTGAAATATAGTCGGCGACGGCAATTTTTGACAGTCTCTAAGGAGACTGATACTTATGTTAAAGTCAAGAACTAAACCATGGACAAGAACATGAAAGTCTTCGGTCATTACATATGGTGCTGTTACTGCATTCAAAAAAACAGTGTCAGAGGGGCATGTAGCCCACTTGTGAATTCAAATGAAGTTGATTGTATGCAGCAATATCAATAGTGGGTAAAATATACGTATGATGATGAGAATAATGATATAATTTTGTGATAATAAATGCCCTTTATATTTTGTATTATTCATCTAAATTTGAAGAATTACATCTACACTTTGACCTTAATTTCCTAAACATTGAGCACAATCTCAGCCTGTTTTTTTAGGGTGTGTCCCTGTATGCACTGTAAAACCCTAACACAGGGCTGTGCAGATGTTTGAGTCCCTCCCCCTGCAATGTAGCTTCATTATCTTTGCGCAGTGGCAGTATCGTAGCCTATGAGGTTTATCCGAGGCGCGATTATTGCTAGTTGAAAACTTTACCCAATACCCCGCCTAGACGACTTGAAATATAGTCGGCGACGGCAATTTTTGACAGTCTCTAAGGAGACTGATACTTCTGTTAAAGTCAAGAACTAAACCATGGACAAGAAGATGAAAGTCTTCGGTCATTACATATGGTGCTGTTACTGCATTCAAAAAAACAGTGCCAGAGGGGCATGTAGCCCACTTGTGAATTCAAATGAAGTTGATTGTATGCAGCAATATCAATAGTGGGTAAAATATACGTATGATGATGAGAATAATGATATAATTTTGTGATAATAAATGCCCTTTATATTTTGTATTATTCATCTAAATTAGAAGAATTACATCTACACTTTGATTGACCTTAATTTCCTAAACATTGAGCACAATCTCAGCCTGTTTTTTTAGGGTGTGTCCTTGTATGCACTGTAAAACCCTAACACAGGGCTGTGCAGATGTTTGAGTCCCTCCCCCTGCAATGTAGCTTCAGTATCTTTGCGCAGTGGCAGTATCGTAGCCTATGAGGTTTATCCGAGGCGCGATTATTGCTAGTTGAAAACTTTACCCAATACCCCGCCTAGACGACTTGAAATATAGTCGGCGACGGCAATTTTTGACAGTCTCTAAGGAGACTGATACTTCTGTGAAAGTCAAGAACTAAACCATGGACAAGAACATGAAAGTCTTCAGTCATTATGGTGCTGATACTGCATTCAAAAAAACAGTGTCAGAGGGGCATGTAGCCCACTTGTGAATTCAAATGAAGTTGATTGTATGCAGCAATATCAATAGTGGGTAAAATATACGTATGATGATGAGAATAATGATATAATTTTGTGATAATAAATGCCCTTTATATTTTGTATTATTCATCTAAATTAGAAGAATTACATCTACACTTTGATTGACCTTAATTTCCTAAACATTGAGCACAATCTCAGCCTGTTTTTTTAGGGTGTGTCCTTGTATGCACTGTAAAACCCTAACACAGGGCTGTGCAGATGTTTGAGTCCCTCCCCCTGCAATGTAGCTTCAGTATCTTTGCGCAGTGGCAGTATCGTAGCCTATGAGGTTTATCCGAGGCGCGATTATTGCTAGTTGAAAACTTTACCCAATACCCCGCCTAGACGACTTGAAATATAGTCGGCGACGGTACTTTTTGACAGTCTCTAAGGAGACTGATACTTCTGTTAAAGTCAAGAACTAAACCATGGACAAGAACATGAAAGTCTTCGGTCATTACATATGGTGCTGTTACTGCATTCAAAAAAACAGTGCCAGAGGGGCATGTAGCCCACTTGTGAATTCAAATGAAGTTGATTGTATGCAGCAATATAAATAGTGGGTAAAATATACGTATGATGATGAGAATAATGATATAATTTTGTGATAATAAATGCCCTTTATATTTTGTATTATTCATCTAAATTAGAAGAATTACATCTACACATCGACTGACCTTAATTTCCCAAACATTGAGCACAATCTCAGCCTGTTTTTTTTTGGGTGTGTCCTTGTATGCACTGTAAAACCCTAACACAGGGCTGTGCAGATGTTTGAGTCCCTCCCCCTACAATGAAGCTTCATTATCTTTGCGCAGTGGCAGTATCGTAGCCTATGAGGTTTATCCGAGGCGCGATTATTGCTAGTTGAAAACTTTACCCAATACCCCGCCTAGACGACTTGAAATATAGTCGGCGTCGGTGCTTTTTCCAGTCTCTAAGGAGACTGATACTTCTGTTAAAGTCAAGAACTAAACCATGGACAAGAACATGAAAGTCTTCGGTCATTACATATGGTGCTGTTACTGCATTCAAAAAAACAGTGCCAGAGGGGCATGTAGCCCACTTGTGAATTCAAATGAAGTCGATTGTATGCAGCAATATCAATAGTGGGTAAAATATACGTATGATGATGAAAATAATGTTATAATTTTGTGATAATAAATGCCCTTTATATTTTGTATTATTCATCTAAATTTGAAGAATTACATCTACACTTTGACCTTAATTTCCTAAACATTGAGCACAATCTCAGCCTGTTTTTTTAGGGTGTGTCCTTGTATGCACTGTAAAACCCTAACACAGGGCTGTGCAGATGTTTGAGTCCCTCCCCCTGCAATGTAGCTTCATTATCTTTGCGCAGTGGCAGTATCGTAGCCTATGAGGTTTATCCGAGGCGCGATTATTGCTAGTTGAAAACTTTACCCAATACCCCGCCTAGACGACTTGAAATATAGTCGGCGACGGCAATTTTTGACAGTCTCTAAGGAGACTGATACTTCTGTTAAAGTCAAGAACTAAACCATGGACAAGAACATGAAAGTCTTCAGTCATTACATATGGTGCTGTTACTGCATTCAAAAAAACAGTGCCAGAGGGGCATGTAGCCCACTTGTGAATTCAAATGAAGTTGATTGTATGCAGCAATATCAATAGTGGGTAAAATATACGTATGATGATGAGAATAATGATATAATTTTGTGATAATAAATGCCCTTTATATTTTGTATTATTCATCTAAATTAGAAGAATTACATCTACACTTTGATTGACCTTAATTTCCTAAACATTGAGCACAATCTCAGCCTGTTTTTTTTAGGGTGTGTCCTTGTATGCACTGTAAAACCCTAACACAGGGCTGTGCAGATGTTTGAGTCCCTCCCCCTGCAATGTAGCTTCAGTATCTTTGCGCAGTGGCAGTATCGTAACCTATGAGGTTTATCCGAGGCGCGATTATTGCTAGTTGAAAACTTTACCCAATACCCCGCCTAGACGACTTGAAATATAGTCGGCGACGGCAATTTTTGACAGTCTCTAAGGAGACTGATACTTCTGTTAAAGTCAAGAACTAAACCATGGACAAGAACATGAAAGTCTTCGGTCATTACATATGGTGATGTTACTGCATTCAAAAAAACAGTGCCAGAGGGGCATGTAGCCCACTTGTGAATTCAAATGAAGTCGATTGTATGCAGCAATATCAATAGTGGGTAAAATATACGTATGATGATGAAAATAATGTTATAATTTTGTGATAATAAATGCCCTTTATATTTTGTATTATTCATCTAAATTTGAAGAATGATATCTACACTTTGACTGACCTTAATTTCCCAAACATTGAGCACAATCTCAGCCTGTTTTTTTTAGGGTGTGTCCTTGTATGCACTGTAAAACCCTAACACAGGGCTGTGCAGATGTTTGAGTCCCTCCCCCCGCAACGTAGCTTCATTATCTTTGCGCAGTGGCAGTATCGTAGCCTATGAGGTTTATCCGAGGCGCGATTATTGCTAGTTGAAAACTTTACCCAATACCCCGCCTAGACGACTTGAAATATATTCAATTCAATTCAATTCAATTTTATTTATAAAGCGCATTTCATGCACAGGGCAAACTCAATGCGCCTTACAATAATCAAACAATTATAATACAATGCAATATAGTGCAAACAATTTAGAGAAGTGCAAATTTACGTAAAAGACAAAAAACAAAGCAAAGCAACATCAAAGCAATATCACATACACGTCTACATACACGTACACGTACACCTCATATAGTCGGCGACGGCAATTTTTGACAGTCTCTAAGGAGACTGATACTTCTGTTAAAGTCAAGAACTAAACCATGGACAAGAACATGAAAGTCTTCGGTCATTACATATGGTGCTGTTACTGCATTCAAAAAAACAGTGTCAGAGGGGCATGTAGCCCACTTGTGAATTCAAATGAAGTCGATTGTATGCAGCAATATCAATAGTGGGTAAAATATACGTATGATGATGAAAATAATGTTATAATTTTGTGATAATAAATGCCCTTTATATTTTGTATTATTCATCTAAATTTGAAGAATGATATCTACACTTTGACTGACCTTAATTTCCCAAACATTGAGCACAATCTCAGCCTGTTTTTTTTAGGGTGTGTCCTTGTATGCACTGTAAAACCCTAACACAGGGCTGTGCAGATGTTTGAGTCCCTCCCCCCGCAACGTAGCTTCATTATCTTTGCGCAGTGGCAGTATCGTAGCCTATGAGGTTTATCCGAGGCGCGATTATTGCTAGTTGAAAACTTTACCCAATACCCCGCCTAGACGACTTGAAATATAGTCGGCGACGGCAATTTTTGACAGTCTCTAAGGAGACTGATACTTCTGTTAAAGTCAAGAACTAATCCTTAGATAAGAAAATGAAGAAAGTTTCAGGTCATCACGTACGGTGACAATGTCACTCCATTAAAAAAAACAGAGTCAGAGGGGAGGTGTAGCCTACTTGTGGATTCATCTGAAGTCAATTGTATGCAGTAGTATCAATATAGTATCAAGAGTGGGTAAAATGTATGATGATGAGAATAATATTATAACTTTGTGATAATGAATGACCTTTATATTTTGCATTATTCATCTAAATTTGAAGAATTACATCTACACATTGACTGACCTTAATTTCCCAAACATTGAGCACAATCTCAGCCTGTTTTTTTTTGGGTGTGTCCTTGTATGCACTGTAAAACCCTAACACAGGGCTGTGCAGATGTTTGAGTCCCTCCCCCTACAATGAAGCTTCATTATCTTTGCGCAGTGGCAGTATCGTAGCCTATGAGGTTTATCCGAGGCGCGATTATTGCTAGTTGAAAACTTTACCCAATACCCCGCCTAGACGACTTGAAATATAGTCGGCGACGGCAATTTTTGACAGTCTCTAAGGAGACTGATACATCTGTGAAAGTCAAGAACTAAACCATGGACAACAACATGAAAGTCTTAAGTCATTACATATGGTGCTGTTACTGCATTCAAAAAAACAGTGTCAGAGGGGCATGTAGCCCACTTGTGAATTCAAATGAAGTTGATTGTATGCAGAAATATCAATAGTGGGTAAAATATACGTATGATGATGAGAATAATGATATAATTTTGTGATAATAAATGCCCTTTATATTTTGTATTATTCATCTAAATTTGAAGAATTACATCTACACTTTGACCTTAATTTCCTAAACATTGAGCACAATCTCAGCCTGTTTTTTTAGGGTGTGTCCTTGTATGCACTGTAAAACCCTAACACAGGGCTGTGCAGATGTTTGAGTCCCTCCCTCTGCAATGTAGCTTAATTATCTTTGCGCAGTGGCAGTATCGTAGCCTATGAGGTTTATCCGAGGCGCGATTATTGCTAGTTGAAAACTTTACCCAATACCCCGCCTAAACGACTTGAAATATAGTCGGCGACGGCAATTTTTGACAGTCTCTAAGGAGACTGATACTTCTGTTAAAGTCAAGAACTAAACCATGGACAAGAACATGAAAGTCTTCAGTCATTACATATGGTGCTGTTACTGCATTCAAAAAAACAGTGCCAGAGGGGCATGTAGCCCACTTGTGAATTCAAATGAAGTTGATTGTATGCAGCAATATCAATAGTGGGTAAAATATACGTATGATGATGAGAATAATGATATAATTTTGTGATAATAAATGCCCTTTATATTTTGTATTATTCATCTAAATTAGAAGAATTACATCTACACTTTGATTGACCTTAATTTCCTAAACATTGAGCACAATCTCAGCCTGTTTTTTTTAGGGTGTGTCCTTGTATGCACTGTAAAACCCTAACACAGGGCTGTGCAGATGTTTGAGTCCCTCCCCCTGCAATGTAGCTTCAGTATCTTTGCGCAGTGGCAGTATCGTAACCTATGAGGTTTATCCGAGGCGCGATTATTGCTAGTTGAAAACTTTACCCAATACCCCGCCTAGACGACTTGAAATATAGTCGGCGACGGCAATTTTTGACAGTCTCTAAGGAGACTGATACTTCTGTTAAAGTCAAAAACTAAACCATGGACAAGAACATGAAAGTCTTCGGTCATTACATATGGTGATGTTACTGCATTCAAAAAAACAGTGCCAGAGGGGCATGTAGCCCACTTGTGAATTCAAATGAAGTCGATTGTATGCAGCAATATCAATAGTGGGTAAAATATACGTATGATGATGAAAATAATGTTATAATTTTGTGATAATAAATGCCCTTTATATTTTGTATTATTCATCTAAATTTGATGAATTACATCTACACTTTGACCTTAATTTCCTAAACATTGAGCACAATCTCAGCCTGTTTTTTTTAGGGTGTGTCCTTGTATGCACTGTAAAACCCTAACACAGGGCTGTGCAGATGTTTGAGTCCCTCCCCCTGCAATGTAGCTTCATTATCTTTGCGCAGTGGCAGTATCGTAGCCTATGAGGTTTATCCGAGGCGCGATTATTGCTAGTTGAAAACTTTACCCAATACCCCGCCTAGACGACTTGAAATATAGTCGGCGACGGCAATTTTTGACAGTCTCTAAGGAGACTGATACTTCTGTTAAAGTCAAGAACTAAACCATGGACAAGAACGTGAAAGTCTTCATCATTACATATGGTGCTGTTACTGCATTCAAAAAAACAGTGCCAGAGGGGCATGTAGCCCACTTGTGAATTCAAATGAAGTCGATTGTATGCAGCAATATCAATAGTGGGTAAAATATACGTATGATGATGAGAATAATGATATAATTTTGTGATAATAAATGCCCTTTATATTTTGTATTATTCATCTAAATTTGAAGAATTACATCTACACTTTGATTGACCTTAATTTCCTAAACATTGAGCACAATGTCAGCCTGTTTTTTTTAGGGTGTGTCCTTGTATGCACTGTAAAACCCTAACACAGGGCTGTGCAGATGTTTGAGTCCCTCCCCCTGCAATGTAGCTTCAGTATCTTTGCGCAGTGGCAGTATCGTAGCCTATGAGGTTTATCCGAGGCGCGATTATTGCTAGTTGAAAACTTTACCCAATACCCCGCCTAGACGACTTGAAATATAGTCGGCGACGGCAATTTTTGACAGTCTCTAAGGAGACTGATACTTCTGTTAAAGTCAAGAACTAAACCATGGACAAGAACATGAAAGTCTTCGGTCATTACATATGGTGCTGTTATTGCATTCAAAAAAACAGTGCCAGAGGGGCATGTAGCCCACTTGTGAATTCAAATGAAGTTGATTGTATGCAGCAATATCAATAGTGGGTAAAATATACGTATGATGATGAGAATAATGATATAATTTTGTGATAATAAATGCCCTTTATATTTTGTATTATTCATCTAAATTTGAAGAATTACATCTACACTTTGACCTTAATTTCCCAAACACTGAGCACAATCTCAGCCTGTTTTTTTTAGGGTGTGTCCTTGTATGCACTGTAAAACCCTAACACAGGGCTGTGCAGATGTTTGAGTCCCTCCCCCTACAATGTAGCTTCATTATCTTTGCGCAGTGGCAGTATCGTAGCCTATGAGGTTTATCCGAGGCGCGATTATTGCTAGTTGAAAACTTTACCCAATACCCCGCCTAGACGACTTGAAATATAGTCGGCGACGGCAATTTTTGACAGTCTCTAAGGAGACTGATACTTCTGTTAAAGTCAAGAACTAAACCATGGACAAGAACATGAAAGTCTTCCGTCATTACATATGGTGCTGTTACTGTATTCAAAAAAACAGTGTCAGAGGGGCATGTAGCCCACTTGTGTATTCAAATGAAGTCGATTGTATGCAGCAGTATCAATAGTGGGTAAAATATACGTATGATGATGAGAATAATTATATAATTTTGTGATAATAAATGCTCTTTATATTTTGTATTATTCATCTAAATTTGAAGAATTACATCTACACATTGACTGACCTAAATTTCCCAAACATTGAGCACAATGTCAGCCTGTTTTTTTTAGGGTGTGTCCTTGTATGCACTGTAAAACCCTAACACAGGGCTGTGCAGATGTTTGAGTCCCTCCCCCTGCAATGTAGCTTCAGTATCTTTGCGCAGTGGCAGTATCGTAGCCTATGAGGTTTATCCGAGGCGCGATTATTGCTAGTTGAAAACTTTACCCAATACCCCGCCTAGACGACTTGAAATATAGTCGGCGACGGCAATTTTTGACAGTCTCTAAGGAGACTGATACTTCTGTTAAAGTCAAGAACTAAACCATGGACAAGAACGTGAAAGTCTTCGGTCATTACATATGGTGCTGTTATTGCATTCAAAAAAACAGTGTCAGAGGGGCATGTAGCCCACTTGTGAATTCAAATTAAGTTGATTGTATGCAGCAATATCAATAGTGAGTAAAATATACGTATGATGATGAGAATAATTATATAATTTTGTGATAATAAATGCCCTTTATATTTTGTATTATTCATCTAAATTTGATGAATTACATCTACACTTTGACCTTAATTTCCTAAACATTGAGCACAATCTCAGCCTGTTTTTTTTAGGGTGTGTCCTTGTATGCACTGTAAAACCCTAACACAGGGCTGTGCAGATGTTTGAGTCCCTCCCCCTGCAATGTAGCTTCATTATCTTTGCGCAGTGGCAGTATCGTAGCCTATGAGGTTTATCCGAGGCGCGATTATTGCTAGTTGAAAACTTTACCCAATACCCCGCCTAGACGACTTGAAATATAGTCGGCGACGGCAATTTTTGACAGTCTCTAAGGAGACTGATACTTCTGTTAAAGTCAAGAACTAAACCATGGACAAGAACGTGAAAGTCTTCATCATTACATATGGTGCTGTTACTGCATTCAAAAAAACAGTGCCAGAGGGGCATGTAGCCCACTTGTGAATTCAAATGAAGTCGATTGTATGCAGCAATATCAATAGTGGGTAAAATATACGTATGATGATGAGAATAATGATATAATTTTGTGATAATAAATGCCCTTTATATTTTGTATTATTCATCTAAATTTGAAGAATTACATCTACACTTTGATTGACCTTAATTTCCTAAACATTGAGCACAATGTCAGCCTGTTTTTTTTAGGGTGTGTCCTTGTATGCACTGTAAAACCCTAACACAGGGCTGTGCAGATGTTTGAGTCCCTCCCCCTGCAATGTAGCTTCAGTATCTTTGCGCAGTGGCAGTATCGTAGCCTATGAGGTTTATCCGAGGCGCGATTATTGCTAGTTGAAAACTTTACCCAATACCCCGCCTAGACGACTTGAAATATAGTCGGCGACGGCAATTTTTGACAGTCTCTAAGGAGACTGATACTTCTGTTAAAGTCAAGAACTAAACCATGGACAAGAACGTGAAAGTCTTCGGTCATTACATATGGTGCTGTTATTGCATTCAAAAAAACAGTGCCAGAGGGGCATGTAGCCCACTTGTGAATTCAAATGAAGTTGATTGTATGCAGCAATATCAATAGTGGGTAAAATATACGTATGATGATGAGAATAATTATATAATTTTGTGATAATAAATGCCCTTTATATTTTGTATTATTCATCTAAATTTGAAGAATTACATCTACACTTTGACCTTAATTTCCTAAACATTGAGCACAATCTCAGCCTGTTTTTTTTAGGGTGTGTCCTTGTATGCACTGTAAAACCCTAACACAGGGCTGTGCAGATGTTTGAGTCCCTCCCTCTGCAATGTAGCTTCATTATCTTTGCGCAGTGGCAGTATCGTAGCCTATGAGGTTTATCCGAGGCGCGATTATTGCTAGTTGAAAACTTTACCCAATACCCCGCCTAGACGACTTGAAATATAGTCGGCGACGGCAATTTTTGACAGTCTCTAAGGAGACTGATACTTCTGTTAAAGTCAAGAACTAAACCATGGACAAGAACGTGAAAGTCTTCAGTCATTACATATGGTGCTGTTATTGCATTCAAAAAAACAGTGTCAGAGGGGCATGTAGCCCACTTGTGAATTCAAATGAAGTCGATTGTATGCAGCAATATCAATAGTGGGTAAAATATACGTATGATGATGAGAATAATGATATAATTTTGTGAAAATAAATGCCCTTTATATTTTGTATTATTCATCTAAATTTGAAGAATTACATCTACACTTTGATTGACCTTAATTTCCTAAACATTGAGCACAATGTCAGCCTGTTTTTTTTAGGGTGTGTCCTTGTATGCACTGTAAAACCCTAACACAGGGCTGTGCAGATGTTTGAGTCCCTCCCCCTGCAATGTAGCTTCAGTATCTTTGCGCAGTGGCAGTATCGTAGCCTATGAGGTTTATCCGAGGCGCGATTATTGCTAGTTGAAAACTTTACCCAATACCCCGCCTAGACGACTTGAAATATAGTCGGCGACGGCAATTTTTGACAGTCTCTAAGGAGACTGATACTTCTGTTAAAGTCAAGAACTAAACCATGGACAAGAACGTGAAAGTCTTCGGTCATTACATATGGTGCTGTTATTGCATTCAAAAAAACAGTGTCAGAGGGGCATGTAGCCCACTTGTGAATTCAAATTAAGTTGATTGTATGCAGCAATATCAATAGTGAGTAAAATATACGTATGATGATGAGAATAATTATATAATTTTGTGATAATAAATGCCCTTTATATTTTGTATTATTCATCTAAATTTGATGAATTACATCTACACTTTGACCTTAATTTCCTAAACATTGAGCACAATCTCAGCCTGTTTTTTTTAGGGTGTGTCCTTGTATGCACTGTAAAACCCTAACACAGGGCTGTGCAGATGTTTGAGTCCCTCCCCTGCAATGTAGCTTCATTATCTTTGCGCAGTGGCAGTATCGTAGCCTATGAGGTTTATCCGAGGCGCGATTATTGCTAGTTGAAAACTTTACCCAATACCCCGCCTAGACGACTTGAAATATAGTCGGCGACGGCAATTTTTGACAGTCTCTAAGGAGACTGATACTTCTGTTAAAGTCAAGAACTAAACCATGGACAAGAACGTGAAAGTCTTCATCATTACATATGGTGCTGTTACTGCATTCAAAAAAACAGTGCCAGAGGGGCATGTAGCTCACTTGTGAATTCAAATGAAGTCGATTGTATGCAGCAATATCAATAGTGGGTAAAATATACGTATGATGATGAGAATAATGATATAATTTTGTGATAATAAATGCCCTTTATATTTTGTATTATTCATCTAAATTTGAAGAATTACATCTACACTTTGATTGACCTTAATTTCCTAAACATTGAGCACAATCTCAGCCTGTTTTTTTAGGGTGTGTCCTTGTATGCACTGTAAAACCCTAACACAGGGCTGTGCAGATGTTTGAGTCCCTCCCCCTGCAATGTAGCTTCAGTATCTTTGCGCAGTGGCAGTATCGTAGCCTATGAGGTTTATCCGAGGCGCGATTATTGCTAGTTGAAAACTTTACCCAATACCCCGCCTAGACGACTTGAAATATAGTCGGCGACGGCAATTTTTGACAGTCTCTAAGGAGACTGATACTTCTGTTAAAGTCAAGAACTAAACCATGGACAAGAACGTGAAAGTCTTCGGTCATTACATATGGTGCTGTTATTGCATTCAAAAAAACAGTGCCAGAGGGGCATGTAGCCCACTTGTGAATTCAAATGAAGTTGATTGTATGCAGCAATATCAATAGTGGGTAAAATATACGTATGATGATGAGAATAATTATATAATTTTGTGATAATAAATGCCCTTTATATTTTGTATTATTCATCTAAATTTGAAGAATTACATCTACACTTTGACCTTAATTTCCTAAACATTGAGCACAATCTCAGCCTGTTTTTTTTAGGGTGTGTCCTTGTATGCACTGTAAAACCCTAACACAGGGCTGTGCAGATGTTTGAGTCCCTTCCCCTGCAATGTAGCTTCATTATCTTTGCGCAGTGGCAGTATCGTAGCCTATGAGGTTTATCTGAGGCGCGATTATTGCTAGTTGAAAACTTTACCCAATACCCCGCCTAGACGACTTGAAATATAGTCGGCGACGGCAATTTTTGACAGTCTCTAAGGAGACTGATACTTCTGTTAAAGTCAAGAACTAAACCATGGACAAGAACATGAAAGTCTTCGTCATTACATATGGTGCTGTTACTGCATTCAAAAAAACAGCGCCAGAGGGGCATGTAGCCCACTTGTGAATTCAAATGAAGTTGATTGTATGCAGCAATATCAATAGTGGGTAAAATATACGTATGATGATGAAAATTATGTTATAATTTTGTGATAATAAATGCCCTTTATATTTTGTATTATTCATCTAAATTTGAAGAATGATATCTACACTTTGACTGACCTTAATTTCCCAAACATTGAGCACAATCTCAGCCTGTTTTTTTAGGGTGTGTCCTTGTATGCACTGTAAAACCCTAACACAGGGCTGTGCAGATGTTTGAGTCCCTCCCCCTACAATGAAGCTTCATTATCTTTGCGCAGTGGCAGTATCGTAGCCTATGAGGTTTATCCGAGGCGCGATTATTGCTAGTTGAAAACTTTACCCAATACCCCACCTAGACGACTTGAAATATAGTCGGTGACGGCAATTTTTGACAGTCTCTAAGGAGACTGATACTTCTGTTAAAGTCAAGAACTAAACCATGGACAAGAACGTGAAAGTCTTCGGTCATTACATATGGTGCTGTTACTGCATTCAAAAAAACAGTGTCAGAGGGGCATGTAGCCCACTTGTGAATTCAAATGAAGTTGATTGTATGCAGCAATATCAATAGTGGGTAAAATATACGTATGATGATGAGAATAATGATATAAGTTTGTGATAATAAATGCCCTTTATATTTTGTATTATTCATCTAAATTTGAAGAATTACATCTACACTTTGATTGACCTTAATTTCCTAAACATTGAGCACAATCTCAGCCTGTTTTTTTAGGGTGTGTCCTTGTATGCACTGTAAAACCCTAACACAGGGCTGTGCAGATGTTTGAGTCCCTCCCCCTGCAACGTAGCTTCATTATCTTTGCGCAGTGGCAGTATCGTAGCCTATGAGGTTTATCCGAGGCGCGATTATTGCTAGTTGAAAACTTTACCCAATACCCCGCCTAGACGACTTGAAATATAGTCGGCGACGGCAATTTTTGACAGTCTCTAGGGAGACTGATACTTCTGTTAAAATTAAGAACTAATCCTTGAATAAGAAACGGAGGTCTTAGGAGAGTATGGTGATGTCACTGCATTCAAACAACCAGAGTCAGAGGGGCATATACTTGTGAACTCAAATGGAGTCAATTGTATGCAGTAGTATCAATAGTGGGCATGATGATGAGAATAATAACTTTGTGATAATAAATGCCCTTTATATTTTGGATTATTCATCTATATCTAGAAAGTAATTTCAAAGAACAACTGTTCACAAATGTCTTCCAACGACTGTCGTTATAACACAGTAGGGCACTAACAAAGTCGAAACCAACTTTCCCACCAACGACTGTCGTTGGTACAGTGACATAATCGACCCTGTGAACACCCTCACAAAAGGTTAAATACCTGGATCTCTACACCCCAGCCTGGTCAGATGTGTACATGAACTGATGAAGGCTCTTGATGATAGGTGAAACGTCTTCCAGGACAAATAACGAAGTCCAGTTGCTTTTGATTTAAATTTCTTTGGAGATAACGATGACCTGGAAAAATGAGAATATTCAAAGTAACTACTTCAATTATCACTTCATGCATTTGAGTCAAAGATAGTCTCCAATATTTCTCTCCAAGCTGTGGTCAGTTCACATTAGTGAGAAACGTAAAAGCAAGTTAAATTCATGACATTGTGATACTCATTGTGTTAAGGTCAGTGATTGCAGTGCTTCCCACACTTTCATTTATTCGTGGTGGCCTGCCACAAATAAATTACGTCCGCCACAAACAGATTTTTCTGCTTTTTATTTGGCTAGGCAATATTGTTCTTTTCATTAATCTAACCTTAACCCCTATAGTGTTTGGCATTTACACAAACAGAGAAGCATGCATGGATGACAGCAGTGCGCGGTAAAAGCTAAACTTAACTTTAACCTATAATTCTTTCACCTTCAACTCGTGTTAAGGATATTGGTTAAGCTGTTTCCTGACTTCAACTCAAGATATAGGGTTTTTCTCTGCAGGATGGCAAACAGCTGTGTCTTTTCATTCGTGGAATGGACAAATAAATCTATCAATCAGTTTTCAAGACATTCTATGTCTAACGTGAAACTGCATTGTTGCTGAAAGTAAAATGTCAAACTCAAGCTGGAAAATTAACCGCATTTCAGATCATCTCTCTGAATGGGTTCAGAAATAAATGAAAGACCCAGTGGTGCTCTGAGCTCCTTGACGAAGGTCTGTGATTTTAAATTGTTTATGCGATCACTTGGCTTTGTCTTTAAGCCGTTACCTCCGCGTGGTGACAGTCACAGTGCTTAATTTGTGCCGGATCCTGCTTGAATACAGTACCTCGCCGGCACCTCACCGACTGAACCCCGGACCTCCTCTGTCAATCAAATGTAGCCTAACTATTGATGGCTTCTGAATCTTTAACTGAAACACATGATCTCTGATCATTTATTTATCGGACCGCTGTTCACAGGAGTTATTACAATGTTTCCATATTGTGACTTCTACCGCCGCGCTTGTATTTTTTTTTCTTCTCACAAATGCACATCGGGGCAAACGCGTGCTATGAGGACACAAGCGCGCACCATATTTCACACACACAGAGACCAGCCTATGACGGTGGTCCATTCACGGTGGTGGACTGCTGTGACAAGGCTGTAAGGCGTCGCCACGAGTTTTGGCCGGAGTGGCGAGCGAGTCACTGTAGCAAAATAAGAAGTTAATAATTGTAGGCTATTTAACAACAATTCACACGGCGATTTAGAGAAAAGAGCATAGGAATAGAGAAGAGCAGCGTAGGCTATAGCTGATCTGTGCGTGTGTGTGTGTATTCAGCTCTCTCGCGCTCTGTTTAAATTAAATAAACACAAATAGGTTACAAACGCACACACACTGGCCTCTCGTATTTGTCAATCGCGGTGTTTTATTTTGAAAATTATTATTTGTTAGTTGAAAATTCACCGGATTCTCTCGTGTTTCTTCTTTGACTTCCTCTCCGACTTGACGGGCTCGCTCGCGTACATAATACACCAGACACCGATACACAGACAAATTATGCACTGGGCCTGTGTGTTTTATTCTTGATCATAACCATGGTCACGACATGCTCTACTGTCTCAGTGAAAACAAAGACGGTTTATACATTTATTCAATATCTTTGGTGAAAAGCGGCAGAAATGGTTTCAGCTGGAGCAATGAGACGGCCCGAAACTACCGTGTCTTTAGTTTCACACGGACCTTTACACAAAGGCGTACACGATATTACGTCACATCCGGCTTCAGTTTATTTTACTTAATTTATCGACTTATTTAACGAAAACGTTAGGTTTTAATGTTTAATTATTTGATTATTATCAAGACCTTTACGCATCAATCTCACGGTAACTCCCGAACAGTTATATCACATTGTGTATATCACGAATGTATTGTTACAGTTTTAGATTTCATTTACACTTTTGTTCTGTTTATATTGCTCTCATTTGTGGATACATTAGTCCCCGTTGCTTCTGAAGCGTTGTTGCTTGGTTCATATGGACCGACATGATGAGATATCAGGACGTCAGAAATATAAAACCTCGTCCATGGTTGAAACCATGACAGAGAGATGTGCCGGCTGGATTCACTACCCCCTCTCCGCCACACTGACGTCAGCTTTGCGCAGTGGCAGTATCGTAGCCTATGAGGTTTATCCGAGGCGCGATTATTGCTAGTTGAAAACTTTACCCAATACCCCGCCTAGACGACTTGAAATATAGTCGGCGACGGCAATTTTTGACGGTCTCTAAGGAGACTGATAATGTGTAAAAGGGAAACAATAGTATATAACGATTCACTTGAATATAAAATGTAGAACGTATTCGAAGATACAGGTGATTATTTGCGATCGCACTCGTATGAGAATATTGTTATGACTTTGTCGTAATAAATGGCCTTTATATCTTTTGTTAATGATCTAAATTTACAAAGTAACTAGTTCAATTCTCTAAATGCATTTGAGTCAAAAAAATAGTCTCCAACGTTCAGCCTGTTTTTTTGTATGTGCCTCGTTTTTTTAGGGCGTGTCCTTAAGACACTGTGAAACCCTAACACAGGGCCGTGCCGATGTTAGTCACCCTCCCGCTACAATATATCTACTTTATCTTTGCGCAGTGGCAGTATCGTAGCCTATGAGGTTTATCCGAGGCGCGATTATTGCTAATTGAAAACTTTACCCAATACCCCGCCTAGACGACTTGAAATATAGTCGGCGACGGCAATTTTTGACAGTCTCTAAGGAGACTGATACTCGTGTATAAAAATAAATTCAAAAACCTCATTCATATGGATGCGAGCTGAGAATGTTGGATTAATGTTACTGTTTCATATTAGTTCTTTACAGATAAACAGTAGCAAACATCAGATTTTTCTATAGGTTATAAATTAAATATAAATAATCTTGAAGTCAGTACTGATTTGATCATGAAATTCAGTTTACACTCAGATCACGAGTTTTATTCAAGGGGCAGTTGTTTTTCTTGGAATACAGAGAACAACTTTATATTTTTAGAGGTACATACATTGTAGTAATAATAGTGACCCATAATATATTCTTACTCACTTCCACGCACAAGACCTTAAGAAGATTGTCATCCACTGTAACCCAGTCCGGGTGTAATGGCCTTATTAGGACTTTAGAGGGCACTCTGAAATAGACAATAGGGATAGTGAATGTAAGGAGGAAATACATGCGAAGCAACGAACCATAAGGTTGTTTCTGATCCATGTGTCCTGTAGCCAAGTGCCAATTTTAGTTATAGTTGAAAGATATCAAAACAATCTGGTGTTGGACTTCCTTTTTTTGGAATATGATGGTTTCTGAATTATGAAAGAATTTGTGAACAGTCTCCTGCTGTGACTGAGCTTTTCTGTCTAAACTGAAAGTAACTTTTGCACAGTCATGTCTCCCCTCCCCGTTAAGAACCATGATTGCAGCGATCTCTGATAAGAGGAAAGGTGGGCTGGGGTGGAGGCTTTAATCAAGTCAGATTTCTCATTAGGAAAATGAGTTTATAGCCTCTCACTGCACCACATGCCCTGTGAACACTCTCATACACCTCTACTGCCATGTAAACACAACATTTTCTCCTGTCCTCATGCTGTCTCATGACAGACATTTGGTTGACATTTTATTTACTTGAATCCTGTGAATCGCCTTCACAAATGAGTAGATATTTACCTCTAGAAAACTCTAGTGAAGGTCAGGGTTAATCACCAGGCCTGAGGGAATAGTTTGTGGAACAAATTTAATGGATTGCTTTCTAAAATTGCATCACAATACAAGCCACTAAATTATTCCACATCAATAATGCAGTTTGATCACAGTTGTATGGAGCTACTGCGTTCATTACTGGTCTTTATACTTCTGAGACACTGTACTGTCCTAACCAGTGTCAGTAGTCTTCATGTAAAACTTGTTTTACGGTGTATGTTTTTATTTAAAACCCCACAGTCACATCTTTTGTTGTTGAGATACGTTACTGAGCAACCATGCCAAAAATAAAAAATAATATGAAAGGTAGCTATTATTAATCAGAGGTTAAGATATTTAATAATTGGGTTATTATTATTCTGCTGCTTGTTAAATATCACTCTCTGACTCTGGTAATCAGTAAAAAATAACTGAATAGAAATTCATTCATTAACTAATAAAATGAATCATGTTGGATCTATGGTAGTCTAAACTGGATGTAAACCTAAAGCTTGATTCATATTCACAAAAATAACTCAAGACAGCTTTTGTGGTTCATCTACATGACCCACAATGCACCTGCTTTTACTGTCTGTTGTCAGGTAGTCTGTTGAGCATTTATCAGGGTTGATGGTGTCCGCCTGTGTGGTCCTCCTGACCTGCATATGACCCAGTGTTTTCTATATACAAGCCTGTAAACATTGGCACTCAGACAAATTGAGTGAGATAAGCAGGAGCTCTTTTTGTTTTGTCCTTAGTAACATACTTCATGACTCTCCAACTCTCACTTTTCAAATTTCACTGACACTTCTGTGTCTGTCAGAAATGAGATGGCAAGATACAGCTTTGTTCCATGTAAGCGACGACTGCAGACCTGCCAAACATAAACAAATAAATTGCACAGCATCACAATTACTAGTTCCTAGGTAACCATGTGACAGCGCTGACAATTGCTATGGAAACCGGCACATCCCCTCTCTCTCCCCCTCTCTCTCTTTCTCTCTCTGTGTTGTCTGTAGAAACGTGTGAGAATATTCCCTTTCCTGTGAATTGGTTTTACTTTCCAGGTCTGACAGCTGTGGAGGAAGACACCGTCACGTCATACAAAGTATTCCCCCCTTATATCCTGGACAAGATATAGAATGAATTCAGAGAGGTCTTTATAGCAAATCTTATATATGGTCACTGGTAGGGCTGACAACACTCTGAGACATTATCATTAACCTACTTTTGGATGTTCCCATACAATTATCTGTTCTGCTTTCCTGTGATCAAAGTATCAACAGATTTTACAAAGACCTGACAGATTTCCATTTTCTAACTTTAAAAGGCTTCAGAAGGAATTGAATGTACAATTTTTCAAATGCCTTATTTTTTTAAGCCTGCCACTGACAGTGGCGTTGTTTTTTGTACTGCTGGTGAAAGTGGCTGTAAAATCTTCGCGATTATCGTTACATCCCTCTGTCATGTAAAATTCATGTGTGGGCCTATGTTCTCACTCTCTCTTTCTCCCCCCCATGCATTTATATCAGATTGCATGTCATTAACTTTGTTTTCTCTCTGCTGTACTCAGAGCTTTTCCTCTCTCTCTGTTCTCACTCTGCAGGTATCTCTTGTTATGGAGCTGCAGGATCTGGATCCGTCTCTCCTACTCAGCACTCATTATCATCATCATTATTATCATTAAGTGGCACTGCTATCATTGTAGCTGTTATTATTAATACCACACCAACCTGAACCACTGCTGTTGTTATCATTATAACAATAAGATTGACAGTGTTGCTATTACTGCCCTCTCTTCCCTCTCCCAGTCTTCCCCAACTGCTTGAGTCTTGCCACCAAATGACTGTTTATCTCTACACTAATACTTTAAATCCTGACTATATTGTATGAAGTACCTTGAGATAAGTGTATGTTGTGATTTGGTGCTATGTAAAAATTGAATTCAATAAATCACTTATTTTAAAATGGATTAATCTATACATCCATTAATTTCTTTTGGCTTATAGGTCATGTTTAAATTATAATGTAATTACTTAATATAATGTAAAAGAAATATAATAAATATCAAAAGATGAATGCACCTATGTGTAGTTATTTACAGTCAGATATTCTTTGTACTTCTTACACAGCATGGCTACAAAACAGGTAGCAAACTGCACTAAATTGAATTTAGTGAATCTTGTAGAAAGACAGGTAATATAAACGCTGTAGTAGGCATGAACTACATTACAAATTAAGATGTTTTTTCAACAGCAAACAAAAACTAGTTTTCATCATTTTCTTTAGATCTTTTGTTCAACAAGCTAATTTGCAATCTGCTTTGCAGCAGGTCTTTTGTTTTGGTCCTATTTGTCACAAATCCAGTTCCAGCTCCATGTTCCAAATGGAAAACCATGCAGGCTTCTCTTCAAAGAGTGAGACATCACAGCCTATTCTATTAAAGCAGGTGCAAATTTAAAAGAGATGCTTTGATTTGTGGCCAATTATGGACATCCTTGTTGCATCACCTTTATGTGAGCACTCTTGCTCATTTCTCGGAGCTGATCAGAAGAATTAGCCCATTATTCCTGGTGGATAAGCAGAAATGTAGAGATCACACAAATGAACAGAAACCTCAGAAGTTTTTCAACATACTCAATTAAACTTGTTCCAATCCTCTAATGCCATCTCCTGCTTAATCACTGCGTGCTGTAGAAGGGGTTGCCCCCAATTAGCTGCCTCCTGTGACACCCTGACACCAAGCTGCATCGGGATTGTATTTCAGCTTCAATTACTTTGAAAAACCCTTCAGGCAGGGGTGATTGGTCCTCTCCATTTATTCATCTGTCTTTGCCCAGTTTTCTCTTCTTTAGATTGGAAGGGTTAGGGAGTGTCTGCCATGTTTAGGGATAAAAGAGTCACCATAGTCCATAGTCACTATAAAAGAGCCGCCATAACTTGAATAATATTTGATTGATTGACTGACTCATCAAAAAGTGTGATCAAATGTGCTCTGAGGTACAATTTTGTGCTGATACAAAAATAAAGAATTCTATTACAGTAATTGCAGTTACAGTACCAGCAAGTCCTTTTCCTTTTGCCATGATAAGAGGTAGAAATGTTTTGGTCATTGTTTTATCTGGTTAACCAAAATTTAACAGGGATTTTTCCGGGTCATTTTTTTTCCTCACACAGTTTTATGGTAAACTGAACATCATTGGTTTTGGATGAACAAAACAAGGAGTCTGAGTGAGGTCCATTGGCTTTCCACTGTCATTATTGTCACATGTTATTTTTTGTTGCAACAGTTCAATATCTGTTACATTTGTCACTGAGGAGAGCTGTGTGTATAGCACTGCCAGCAGCATCACAGTAATGTCATGATGTTCTGCTTGTCTCTGCTTGTCCTGATCAATTGCGCTGAGTGACATTAGTCTTTTGCTTACAGCCCTCACAGATAGTGTGCAACACTAAGCTGTCTTACTTTGCTCCAAAATGTGCAACATTTATCTACATGATGGCACTGGCACACAAACTGACAGCTGTACACAACCAGAACAAAAGCATGATCAGATCAGCAATCACCCTATTCTGAGAAGCGACAATAGCCATCCAGGCAGATTTCAGGCTGCTGCAGCCAGGTACACAAACTACACTCTGCAAATTCCTCTTTTTTCTCTGGGTAAGTCTGATTTTTCCCTCGGTAGAGCAAATTAAGACTATAACAAGCTTGAATACATTTTATGTTGTTACATTATGGACTATTATAAAGCACTTTAGTGTTGAACCACTCTTCGTGGCTCAATCCCCAGATGCCAAAATTTTCAGTTTTTATTCTTTTAAACTGGGCTAATCCGTCTAATTAGTTCTGCAGGCTGACAATGGATATTCATACAGAATAATAGTGATGTAATGGGAATGTCCATAACAAAACTGTTCTGTCTTACGTTGTTACAAGGCCTCTACTGCGCAGTAAAGCTTGTTTGAAAGTTGTACAATAATGGAGAGGTTGATAGTTTTATCTGCTGTCAGTGTGTCTGTGTGTGTGCGTGTAATGTCTGAATACATGGTAGTGTATTGGCTGTCAGAAAAGGAAACCCCAGTTCCTTCAGACTATTAGGGGCAGAACCTCGGTAGCCCCCAGTAGCCCGCGGCTCTCTGAAATAGCTTTTTAAAAGGTAGCAGTCTCCCCTGTTTCCTCAGGATCCAGGTGCTTTTAATTGGATTTCTTTGACAAGATTATTGCTTGCTCCCAGGCCAAACTTGGCTGGAGTGTGCTTTTAACACATGTTCCTATATAGCCGCTTTAATCATGAGTAAACTAACTTCTAAACAAAGAGCCCCCTTCCCCCTTCATGTCATACCACAGCTTTGGAGAAATGAAAGACCTACTGTAGCACCTCTGAATATTTCCAGAGCCACTTTGCACGGCCACCTTCATCAGGATGTGAATGAAAATCCCCAACAGACAGTGTAAAAGCATTAATTCCAGGGACCCAGCCCCTCCACGTTACGCTGACCTTCTTAAATGAAACTGACTTTAGGAAGAGCTGAAGGCAGTGAGTTATATCAACCAGCCCTGTAATCCCTTTGAAAAAGTCTTTTAAAATCCCATTATAACAGCACAGCAGGTCTAAGCTTGGTCAAAGCAATTAGTTAGAGGAAATGGTTTTTTTGTCTAATGGGCACATGGATTGATAAAGACAAAGAATAAGATGCTATCGTCCCAATTTGAATCTTTTATTGTTCAGTATAATTTGAATTAATTATGCTAGGCTACACTTAAAGAGAAGAAGCTCCCACAGGGAAAACTGATATGTAGGTTATTGTCCACATTTGCAAGACAGCTAATGGCCCAATTTAAAAAAAAATCAGTGTCTATAGTTCAAAGGAAATGGTGGTATAAAATGAATATAGCACAGTTTAAAAATGGTTTACTCATTTGATTTGAACTGTCAGATGAGCAATAGTGGCATTCCTCTTTAAATGCTCTAGAAAAAGCTGTTTGCCATTTGTTGCAGTGGAATTAAAGTCAGTTGTAAAGATCTGACTTGAGCTCGTCTGACACAACCAGTTATGTAAAGGTGGGTAAATTTGAATTCTTGTAAAAGGCCTGTTAAAGTAACGACACTACAAACGGTCACAGCGAGAGATGAGAGCCTATTGTAAAAGCTCGGTCCTTATGGTGTTCTGTCTGAGAAGCTCTGTAATAAGCGAGTGATAGCAGAGTGTGAAGAGATGGACAACTTTTCTTTGGGGCTCAGCCGGGAAATTTTAACAAGGTACAGGATTGTGAGGTTGGGACATCAGGTGGGAGTTTATTAAGGCACTACCTCTGACTCCGCTGTGTCATGCCCCTCATGCTCTGTCTCATCTGTTCTCGTCCTGCCTCTCGTTATAGCCAGCTAAAAATGGATTCTGGTGTGTCTTGCACTAATCTAACACCATATGTTTATATGAGCAATTGGGGTGTTGGAACAAACTGCTGTGTAAGGTCCTCACCCTGCTGAACTTCAAAAAGGTGAAAAAGTTGTGAATGAAGAGAAATTTGTTCTCAAGTCAAAGGATGAATAATCATCAGTATGGTTTATCAATCAATAGGTAAGAAGAAGTTCTTTATCAAGGAAGTTCTCGGGCTCTTACGGACTGGCATGAATGCAGGTGATCTCTGTCAATGATTCAGTTCTGATTCAATTCAATTGTACCAATTCAGTTCAAGATATTACAATACCAACTTTGCATGGAAGGCACAGTAAGTGAGGTTATGGGTTCTTCCTCTGAGGGCTTATCCCAGCACATCTTGCAAATGGATTTGCTTTTGTTGCTGCTCTGACAGGTTTCAAATCTCAAAGGAAACTACGCCTTTAGAACCGTGTCTTCAGAGGAGTCGCCTCTCCCAATCTAATTGTGCAAGAAGTGTGGTCATGTGAGATGATGGGGTCACAGATTCACTCATGCACAGGAGACTGTAAAAGTCAATGTGGATGGTACACATTTCTGATTTACTCTAACTCTGTATCTAATGTCATCATTGGGTGACAGTTTCTGGTTAGCCAAGTGTTTTGGTTATTGGCCAAATCCATGCAAAACTAAGGGCACTTATCAGTCCGAGGTTGAGCTGTGTGTTTGCTGCTAATTGGCAAAAGTTAACATGGTGACATGCTAAACGAAGGAGGTGAACCTGGTACCTGCTAAACAAAAGCATGTTTGTGTTGTCACATTTAACACATTAGTGTTTAGATCTGAAAGTCGAGCCTCACAGAGCTGTTTGATTTGACTTTTTCCAAATGAACACAAAGCTCTTACTTGAGGATATACATCTCAATATAGTCTGCTTTAAATTGGTTTGGTAGTGTTAATGATGCAGCTGATGAGAAAGCCTCTAAAAATAACAGGGATGCTCGAGAACCACAGTTACAAAGCACTGCTGTGATTTATCAGCACTCCCTTTGTGAAAGGCCACTGAGCTGCTAAATATTACAGAACATTTACTTAATAAGCCATCGTTCCTAACCAAAATTAACTTCATCTGTGGCAAAGGAGGGAGAGCTGAGGCTCGGCGTCCTTGCCAAACAGTATGTTGCTATTCCTGCCACCACTGTGCCCGCAGAGAGAGTTTTACACTGCAGGGTGTATGGCTAACAGACTGATGCCTTGGTCAAGGATGTGCTTGTTTTCTTTCACCAGCTCAAGAATAGCCAATAATGACAAGTACATGTTCTTATTCAGTGATTTTATATTTTGACCCCTAAAATATCTGTTTTTCTGTTTTTGTCAGTTGACCTTTAACAAACATAGCAATTTTGTAATGACTGTATGAACTTGCCCTATCAGTAATTACATACATACCGGTAGTCATACTTGTTTATTGTATGTCCCCATGTTAATGTCATTGAATAAATCCAAAGCAACCTATACCAATATACCTTTGTAAATTGCTGGAAACTGTTTGGAAAAAAAAAATCAATCCTTTTTGGACATTTAATGTGGAAAATTTACACGACAGTTACAACTTACACAAAAGTAAAATAAGTCACTCAGTAAAATAGGTTTGTTGCAAGTGAGTTTAAATTTAACAAATCTTAGAACAGTGAGGTGGTATAAACCTTGCAGTTTCAGCCGAAGAAGAATATTCTGCAGGAGGCTCAATCAGCAGGATCAAATATTTCATACTGACACAGGCACAATTTGGTTGTCTGGTTGAAAGTCAGAGATTAGCATGGCAACACAGGATTTTCTTTCCTGCTTAGTTCAATTTGTGTTAATCTTGGCACTTAATCCACTTTAACATTTATATGGAATGCATAATTCACATTGAGGCAGAATGTTTTATACAGCAAGACAAGTAAACTCCCACTGATGCTGTGCCGGATGCCCCCATGAAACATAATTAGAGCCATCAGAAGTGCAATTCATCTCTTCCTCTGTGCAAATCAAATTTGGAGGACATAATCATATATACTCCTTTATTGGCAGCTAAATGGGTTTCCTCAGAGTCCAGCAGCTCTTGAGGCTGCCATGTTTATTCTGAGATCACATGATCACACGAGCCACAGACATATAAAGGAAAAAGGTCTTTCACTGAGGCTATACTGTAGATGTGTCCTTGTGCATTTGAAACCGTTACAAAATGTGATGTTTTTTCCCTCTTGATGACACATTTAAAGAAAATGAAATCTCTCTTAAAATACTTTTTTTTTTTGACACAATGATTGCTGCCACTCTGCTGCAAGCTGGATTTATACAGCAGAGGTTAACAGCTGTGACCTGAGTTACATTATTTACACCTTGATTCCTACTTGCTGGAAGATGACACGCAGGGTTGCACATTAAAGGATGCTGTTTGTGGATATGTTTTGCTTTTTCAGGCGTGACATCTCTGAGAGAGATAGAGAGGGAAAAAGAGAAAAAAGACTGAAAAGAAACAGAGCCTTAAATATATTTGATCCTCCTCTCATTGCAGATACTAAATTAGAAATAGCAGCAGCCACACTCAGGTAATGATCATGATCAAACTGCACATAGCCTACTGGTGTCACACAATCACCTAATAGACGCATTGTGTAACACATCTTGCCACAGATATCAAGTTCTAGTAGTGAATTCATAGATCAGTTAGTGGACAGAGAAATAGTAATCTATTAATAATATATTATTTTTCATTCAAAAATGCCTAAAATGGTTCCACTTACTCTTTTGTGAGGGGCTACTTCTTTGCATTGCTTTTATGTGATAATAAATTCAATATTTAGTTGAACAAAACAAGACATTTGATGACTACACATTGGTCATTATCAATGCTAATTGCCATTTTGAATTATTTTCTGCTATTTTCATGATGTTTTACAGACCAAGATAATCATCTGCACATTAAATTGATAATGGAATTCGTTGTTGGTGGCAGCTCTCATATTCAACCTGCTTCAGTTTGAGCTGAAATCATTTTGAACATGTCAGGAAGCAGCTCTGTCTGTAAATCGGAGCTCAGTACGACTTGCATAAAATTAGTTGAAAATAGCTCCCCATAGAAAATTGAAAGTCTCCAGCAGGTTTGCCATTTAAGTGTGCCGACCGACGCAGCATGTCATGATCTTTTTTGTAAAGAAAGAATCATTGTTGTCGGCGTCAGCTTGAACCGTGGGGGCCGCGCACCAGTCAATGAAAGCAGCCACTTTGACATTTGCTGTACAAAGTTCCTGAGTGTCAACGCCACTAAGTCGGCTCTATCAGAAAGTAGATCCACTGACATTTGAGGAATGTCAGTGCAGGAAACAGCATCCAGGAACAAGGACTTATAGGCAGGTTTATTACTGGATTTCTGTCCTAACCTTCAACCTCTACCTGAATGAGTGGCTAATGCTTCCCAGAGAGCAGGATCATCTGTCTCTGCGTCCAGGTCTGGTAGGTCGCAAACACCCACACACGGACCTGGGAGTGATGAAGCGTCAGTACATGGTCAACATCCATGACAAATCTCCTGTCAGACAGGTTCTCATTCCACCTGCTAAACACAGAAACCTCCACCATTTAAGACTCAAACATCTGTACAGGAGCCAAAACCAGAAGAAGCAGAGCACTGGACCAGTTTTCTTGACGAATAACACCAGGAAGTGAAATCTGACATTAGCAGATATGTTTACAATTGTTATTATCTCATCAAACATAAAGCCTAACTTATCTTAGTGCACATTGTTTATGAACAGTTCCACCAGAGTCGACCAAACCACCTCAACACTTCTGTAACAAATGCTAGTGCTGACAGGAAGGCCAATTTGAACAGTAAGAGATGAGAACTGAAGCAACAACACCATCTGGCCAGCGGCCACACTTGTGTCTGTACTGTACAGTATATTACTGATGATGTAATTGGTGAAAATCTTTTGTAGAAGCTCTTCTCCTTGATGGATGAGTTTGCTCCATCAGCTTATTCCTGTTATGAAGTTTGAAAAGTAATTACACATTAATTGCTCAGCTTTCAATTAAACAGTGAAGAAGCTTCGCAGGAGGATCCCATTTCCTGAGAGTGACAGATCCAGTTGAGCTAAATCATCCAGATCAATGATGGATGAGCATCCTAAACTTTTCAAGTCACCGCATTAAACAGACAGAAGAAAGTGCTGGAGATAAAGCCTGATTCACATTCTCTAATTGAACATCTTGTTCTCTGCTTATACACTGAGCAGATTAGTATTCTGGCTCATTTATAGTCTCTTTTAACACACAAGTGTGTCATTGAATTCGGGTGACAAAGCTGACTAAGGTGCATACTAAACAACTGTGTCCTTGGTTTTGATCTGGCCCGAGGCTTTTGTCATCTGTCACTTTCCCCTCCCATTTGCTGTTGAAGGACTGAATTAAAAAGCAAGAATTTAGAGAACCAGCAGAGACTGCCTGGATGTCAGAGAGGAGGGGGTGTCATCAAGTTCCCATCCTTTCATCCAGATTTGCTGAAAGTGGTGAGTAATATGCTTCCTCAGCTACTGCTTGTGTGCCCTTTAGCAATGCTTCTTTTAGTTCCATCTTTCACTTTCATAAAATGTGGGTTAAATAGGAAATGTAGAAACACAGCAAAGAAATACTGGATAAGAGTCAGTCAGTGAAAGTCCACAAGTATCTAAGTAGTGATTTTGAGGAATTGTCCAGAACCCAGGACATTGTTAGATTAATGTGCCCATTACTTTCCAGTTGCTGCTAATTGTAATTACTTTATACACTATTGGCAGGGAAGACTCTCAGTTTATCCTATAATACAATCTTAACTACTAAGAAAAAATGTATTATTTATCTGAACTTACATCCATCCTTTGGGTTATTAGATGCAGTGGAGTAAAAAATGTAATATTTGCCTCTGAATGATTAGAATTTTAAAGTGGCAGACGATGACTGCTCAGTGGCCAACAATGAAGTAGTGTGTTTGTGTAAATGTGTGTTTGAGCAGTTGTGAAGCAACACAGTGATTAAAATGGAATTCATGCTCACCACACACTCCTCAAATACACAGTAATAATCTGAGGTCATTCTGCCGTTTCAGCTAGTTACATGTTGTGAACACATGCTGCACAGATACTGAAATAATAAGAGTCTAAATCTGATGTCCAGTATTGCAAAGCATCGTGGTCCTGTGGTGGAATCTATGATGTTTTACTTCTTTAACAACAGCAAATTCAAAATCAGACACACAGTTGAAACGTCTACGTCATTCCAGCTCGAGGAGCATTTGCAGCTGCCGGCTACACTGCTGCACCCATTCTGTTGTTTTACTGTATAAATAAGACTGGCGGCGGAGAAGCTTAACAGAAAATCAGTCAACATCCCAAACAGCTTTGAGCTGTGGAAGAGCAATTTAACCAGAAGGAAATGAATTGTTTGCTATCACACTAATGTGTATCTTCATTGAGGGAGCGTTTTAAATGTCAGCGTGAGCACAAGCACAGAAGAAACGAACACACTGATAAGAGAACAGAGCTGAGCAGACTGTTCGGCCTCGGCTCTAATATCCGATGTGGAGGAGAAGCAGAAACAGGAGGACTGGCTGTTGTGTTGATTGAGTCGTCGGCTCCTGAACGCCTCCTCTAAATAGCAACCAGACACCTGATTATAGAAAAACTCTGAAGAAGTGAAGAAAGTTGCTTCCGCACAATCTGGATTCCAGTCAAACACAGATCCGTGCTGCGACAGCCGCGTTGGAGTCAGTGGGTGCGATAAATGGCCTCCTACAGAGACAGATTGCTAACTGTTAAATTTAGAGCACATCACCACCTCCCTGTCGGACGTCTGAAAGGATCACCCAAGTATGGTGTAATGTGTGATCACCTATACTGTCCGACACCCGCAGAAGCAATTTCCACCTCTGACTGCAGGAACTTGTACAGGAAATGTTATCAGACTGCTCTCAGGACTCAGGCAGGGCTGCTGCTTAGACCATGCTACGACGACTTATATATTGTACAACACTGACTAATATCTGTTCTAATTGATGGTAAACTGAATATCTTTGTTGGACATCTGCAGCTGTCACATTAACCCCCAAGAACCTGGAACAAACAATTTCCACCAAGATGTCATTGACTAAACAATAATCAGTGATTAGAATAGTCCTTAAAGGAATAGTTCAACATTTTGGCAAATTGGCCCATTGCCATAATCGCTATAGTCATAGCAGTAGGTTCATTAGGTCGGTAGGTTTCCCTCATCAAACTCATCAAATACACAATCCAACAACTCCAAAACACTGTTGTGGAGAAGTTGTGACCTGCACATTCACCACGCTGTGAGATAATAACAGAACGTTATGAGACAGAGCTGTTTTGGGGGTAAATTAATGCAAAACCGCTGATGCGCGTTGCGTTCAGGGACAATTTTTCAGCAAGCAGACTCTGTATTTACCTTGAAAACGGCTCTGTTTCGTAACGTTCCATTATTATCTCATAGCGTGGTGAATGTGCAGGTCACAACTTGTCCACGAAAGCCTTTTGGAGTTTTTCTATTTTGTATGAGTTTGATGAGGGAAACCAAGAAATTGCTTTAGCCTCCATAGCGTAGCTCTGAGCAGCTCACGGCTCTGCTCCGCCGTTCTAAAAATAGCTTACACCAACAATTTAAAGTAACGAATCTACTGCTATGACAATAGCGATTATGGCAATAGGCCAATCTGCCAAAATGTTGAACTATCTCTTTAAAACACAATAGAAACCAAAGGTTATTTACTGGTCCTGACTCTTACTGGATGATTTTGGAGACTGATACAGACAATATTTGAGACATGGACATGGACAAGAAAATCAGATAACTGGAATACCAGTGATTTTCTTTCTTGATCAGCCTTGTTAAAAACTTGATATTTTCAGCTCGCTTAATCAATTGACTAATCACAGCAACTTGTTACACCTGAAAAGTGGGGTAATATTTTGGTCCAGCTTTGAACGCGTCTTCATGGTGTCTACATGACATTATAACCAAAAAATAAACACAGAGCAGATCAGTGTTTCTTTGAAGATGAAGGTCTTGCCTTTCTGATACATCTATAAAACTGAATCAGCGTCACAGGCGCAGAACGGTTTGTTGTCTCACTCTGAGCAAAGATTGCCTCAGTTCTTGTTTTGGGTGCTGAGTTTACCTCCGGGACGAAGCGTTGAAAAGGCCCACATGTAGGATTCTTCAAGTGGCAAATGACTGATCTGAAACCGTCCCAAACAAAACCTCAACAATTTCCCCAGCTCTGTTCTCTGTAGCTCCCTCCTGTTTGTTTTGGCTGCCATCCACACAACCATCTGAGCCACCAGCTCCCTGACTAAGACCGAGTCTGACTCCCTCAGCCTGTTGCCTGGGGTGGTTCGTCTGCCATCCATGCTGACATGCACAGCCCAGGCCAGCTCTGAAGGGTGGATGAATAATGGACAAACGCAGTCCAGAGGTTTTTCTCCTCCCCAGCCGGCGTGCACGGTGCTGTGTCTCTCACATCAAGAGCCAAAGCTTCCAAGGATGAGTTCAGTCCATCTCAGCACACAGAGACAGAGAGGGAGAGGGAGAGAGCGCACTTATGTTTGTTATGACATTAGAAGATGATCGATAAAACTGCAAAATAGCTTTGATTACAAGGTACAGCGTGTGCATTTGTATTTGGGACAATCAGTGTGGTGTTATTTTCGCAAAATTTCAAAAGCGACGAATGCGGCTTCGTTGGGGAAGGAACATGCTGCTGTGGTGGGAGCAAGAGAATGTGCGGATAGCAGTTGCTAAGAAACTGCTGAGGTGTTGGGTTTCGGACAGCAATAATTATACAACTGGAATGTGATCACTTGTGAATAATTTATCCAGCATGTGATGGAGAGACAAGAGCACAGGGAATGCTGCATCCCCCATATGTGTCACCAGCAAAGTAAACACAGTGATGAGAAGTCTGCTAATGGAGCCACTTGGAAGACCTCCGGCATAGCTAAATGAAAGAGAGCCGTGCCAGCGAGTGTGAAATAAATAAGTGTTATAATGATACTGGCTGGACCAATCCTCACATGGAGAAAATGAGTCTACATCAGGATTCAGCGAGAAATGCAGCCGGCATCGTAACAGCTTTGTGCCACAATGAATATAACAGCTGTCACTACTTGCCAAGTGAGAAATGAATGACATTTCCATTTTGCGAAGCACTATTTGAAATGCCTGTCTCCTTTCATAGGCACACTCTTCTATTCACTTCCATTCGTTTGGCTTTTCCAACACATTTACATCTCTCAGGTGCTGGCTAATATACATATAGAAAAAAAAGCACAGGTTGACCAAAGCCTGTCCCAGCGCTTTATCTGCACTATATTCACATTAAAAAGCTGTTAAAGGCAAAGTGAAATGTCGCAACAGATTCATCTCTCCGCACAGAAACTTGTCAGCAACTCAGTCAAGACTGGATTACCAACCAGGCAGCGTGCCAAGCCAAGACACCAGGGGCAATGAGAGCCCCAGGTTCACTGTGGGATAATTACTTTGTGATAATTTGACTGTCATTTTGTTTGCGAACGTTCTCCACAAAAGCACAATATCAACTTAGGAAATAAGGGCCCTGACCTCAGCCGTCAGCACACTCAGCTCAGAAGTGCTTCAGACGTGCGTGACGCGGTGGGCGGTGGCTCACAGTCTGTGGAACTTTCTGAAACCGACAAGCTGACGTCCACACCCACTCCAACTCCCCCTAGTGAGTGGTCAGTTGAGTGCAACACAATGTAGGAGAGACTGTCTGAAAAGGCCCAACATGTCCAACTCCAGATTTAAATGATATCCTGTCTGCCCTCTCAACATGATGGATGACTTTTGACTCCACGTCTGACTGGCGGCGACAGCTGTAAACAAATGCATCACAAACAAGTTCTTTTCAAGCGTAAAACAGTGCTTAGGAACTCTCCCAAACACATCTGAAGACATAAAAACACTGTGCTTTGAATAACAATTTGTGCCTGATTCCACCACATAGAATCTGATTGTGAGATATTTTTAAAATCACATCTATGTTTTTGAAAAATTCACAAGTATTTATTCTGTGCCTATATGGAGTTTCCACATCATACTTATAGAAATTTCATACTGTGCCACATCTGGGTCTGAACTAGGCTAGTGATCTCACAAATCGTGCTCACAGATTCACACGTTAATCTCACACACTGCACATCAATGTATAAAGAGCTGACAAGTGTCAAACTGCACATGGATCATTATGCACAGTGAAACACAAAACATCCCTGTGAGGTTACATTGAGCAACTTTGGATGAAATCAAGATAAAAAAAAATATCTCTAATATCTGTAATAATCTTGATCATTACATTCATTGGAGAAAGTTATATAGAAAGTATATCCTGAGTATCACCTGGAAAATTTTAGACTGCTTTGGGCCCTGTGATTGACCATATCGATGGCCGAAATGCAAAACCTCCTATCTGCAAAAATTACTTTTTTGAGAAAACAAAAAAAACTTCTCATTTTCTTGCAGAATGCTATTAATCAATGGTTTCAATGCATGATACACTGTTTTTGGACTATATTACTATTAGTACATGTTAACAATACCGACCAGTATTGGTGCCTCACAAAGTGCAGATAGGAGGTTTTTCCCCACTTTTCCTGGATTATTTTGTAGATAGGAGCTTTTGCAGGTTGGAAGAGGTTCTACAAAACAGTGCTCTAAATTTGGTTAATTATGAAAAGTTACTTAAGAAATGTAACTAAGTTTGTGTTCGGGTAAAAAGGTGGGCCAGTTTAAGTAATGTAATAGTTATTACATTGTAGTATACTAGCGTCAGAATTCTTTAAAGGGATAGTTCAAGTATTTATCAATACAGGACCAATTATTAATCCTTCAGGGGAAATGTTGAAAATATTCAACTCTTTAACTGTTATCAAATGTTTAAGTTGACTTATTTAAGTCCTTACAAATGACATGCTTAGATTTAAAGGCATAGTTCACCATTTTGGCAAATTTGCCTATTGCCATAATCCCTATTGTAGGTTCATGTTATTTTTTTGAGATTCATGGGGTAGAGACACAAGGTGCTAAGGGAACACAATGGAGGTGAACAGTAGTTGTCTTCTGTCCCTCAAAACTCATCAAATACACAATCCAAGCATCTTTGTCCACCTCTCATGGACATGTTGTGATCTGCACATTCACCACGCTATGAAATAATCATGTAACATTACATGATGGAGTTGTTTTTGAGACCAATGCATAGCCAGATCTTCAGACACGGCTGCTGGTTAGAGTGATTTCAAAAATGTAGTTCCAATGTGTTCACTGAGCAGTTCACATCTTTGCCCCACAGATCTCAAAACAACATACGCCGATAATTAAAGGTGATGAACCTACTGCTACAACTATAGGGATTATGGTAATAGGAGAATTTGCCAAAAAAGTTTGAACTATCTCCTTAAATAGGAAATTCCTGAAATTCATTGTCTTTGCTTTCTTATGCACTGAAAAGGAACATGGTCAAGTTTTCTATAATGGTTAGTGATTGCATTACTAAATAGTAAGAGTACTGGATGTAAATAAACTCTGTAGAAGTAATAATGGGAGTTTTTCCTCAGTTGATGTTTCGAGTTTCTTTGTAAGCAGAGTCTTACTAATACATTTGTATTATGTAGAAATATTAAACACTGAACTGTCTGCCATGGTGTTGCAATGTTGATCAACAATTAATAATGGATCATGCTGATGACGTTCACATCAAAGCAGCATGACAACCTTAAACCTTAAAAGTTTAAAATGTTCAACGCCAAAACCTCCTATCTACATACTAGATGCAGATAGGTTTTTACCTAGCAATAGGCTAACAAACAGGATATTTACAAAATAATGCTTATTTAGTATGCTCAATTATGCAAATTATGCAATTATGCCATTCTACAGTGCTGTTTCAAGCATTATTTCCTCAGGTTTTCGATAAACTCACCCTTTTGATGAGCTAAAAGCTTCACCACTGGGTGCTATGCTATCCTGCACGATTCAGACTATTATCACTTATCATTAACTTGACAGAGATACTATCAAATACTTCACTAGTACATTTGGAAGACACTTGTTATTTAGAAAACAATGGATTATTAAAATCTGTCAGAAATTTAGACAGGTCTAGACAACACAGACATACCAAATTCTGCTGCTGTGCAGATAGGAGGTTTTGCGCTTCAAAATTTTCTCAGCAAACCTGATAGGAGGTTTTTGTTAGGTGACTTTTCTGTCACAATTAAGGGCAGAGTTATCTTGCAAACAGACTAAATAGGAGGATCCTTTCCTGTTCTCATCATTTCAAGTGAAAAGTGAAATTCGAAAATTTTGCAGATAGGAGGTTTTGCATTTCGGCCATCGATATAGTAAAACTGAAGACATTACAAGATAAATGAAATACTCATCAACGATGCACATTCTTTCAATACATGTCAACACATTCTTTCAACGAGAGGTTGTATTGCATTGCTGTCAGTCTACACGTTTTAAATGTTAGTGTTTACTATATTTCACCTGTAAGATAAAGCAAATAAAAACAAAAAGATTATTATATTTCTAAGATGTTAGACTTGATTTTATCGACCAAACATCCCCAACAACTGGCATCATATTTTGACTGATATGTTGCTGATTGGTTAAAGACCACATCATCATCTTTCTAACGAAGCCTGAAAGCTCAAGTGCGACCACACAGAGAAACTAAACATTTACAATATGAAATAACCAAAATAGCTGAAAAAAGCAAAATTGCTTTCAGTGTCATTATTCAGTTGACAATGCACTTCAGTGTGTTTAACTGAATTAGTTCGAATGACATAAACCTGGGGTGAGTCCCAGAGTACAGAACATGCATGCAGAGGGTGAGAGGAACAGAGTCCTGAAGCAGATGAATCCGGCCGTGCAGCAACTCTCTACTTTTGCAGGTTATTAATGCAACATCACTGGCAGCTGAGCTGAAGGCTATTAAAAAGTTGCAAATTGCTGTTTCTGGCATGTGTAAAAGTGGTTATGGCTGCATATATTATCTCCTAACTACCATGCTGGGTTGGCAAGCCGGTATATTTGTGTCTCTAGGGGGCGCTTACGAGGGGGACATGATGATGCGTTGGGGAACCTATCCATTCAGACAGATGTATATACAGACTGCCTAGGACAGGGTCTCAAATGTCAGGGTCAGAACTTTATCAATTATTAATCTCTGTTCATGTGAGCAGCATTTTATTGTCTCGGTTTCGTGCGCTCAGCCTCGGCTTGGCGCCATGTTTCCAGCTAACTGGAAGTCTTACAGTTTATGAAACCTCAGTACAAATGACTGCATGTGCTGCCATTCACCTTTTAAACAATAAAGTATTGCTTTATTTTTCTTCTCTAATTTCCAGTAAACTTTCCTCAGCTTTTCCTGAACATGAGCTGGTTTTTAGCTGTTCATTAACAGGATATTAGGACCACACAGTTGGTACTAATTTTAATGGAAATGGAGAAAGTGAGAGGTCAATGTACCTCTGTGGTCTATAAAAGAAAGGACATTTTACTATAAATGGGAGGTTTGTGTGAAAATTCTACCATACATCTTAGATCCATTTGATCAATGATAAAAGTTCATATAATTGATATCATGATTTATTGTATTCAGTCCACAAGTTGCGACCTGCACATTCACCACGCTATGAGATAATAACAAAACATTTTGAGACAGAGTTGTTTTCGAGACAAATGCAGAGACTGCTTGCCGAAAAGAACGCACATCAGTGGTTTTGCATGAATTTACCTCAAAAACAACTCTGTCTCTTAATGTTCCGTTATTATCTCATAGTGTTGGTTTTGCTGGATTGTGTATTTGATGAGTTTAATGAGCGAAACCAAGAAATCCCATTAGCCTCCATAGCGTAGCTCTGAGCAGCTCACGGCTCTGCTCCGCCAATCTAAAAATAGCTTGCACTGACAATTAAAGATAACTAACCTACTCCTAAGACTATAGGGATTATAGCAGTTTGCCAAAATGTTGAACTATCCCTTTAAATTCAAATAAGTGTCAAGAGAGCAGCAGGTACATGCAAGTCAAGTTACAAGAATTTGTAATGATCAAACTCAGTTTTCAATAAGGTCTCAAGTCCTAACATTTAGTCATGTGACTGAAGTCCTCACTCCTGCTACATAATGTCTGTAGACTGAACCCAGTAAATGTTGATGTGTGTTTGTGAATGTTGATGTGTGTTTCTACACTTATCTCCATTAGGAAATGTCTGTGCTGTACCTGTTTGAACTTGTGCCTAAATACAGCCAATGGCAGAGCTCCTGAGCAAAGCCAAAGGACTGCAGGCATCCCTGTGGCGTGCCAGCTGTGAATACACTCCACTCAGTCAGAGGAGACAGGCCTCACAGGCTCCAGCTAGTTCACTGATGTGACACATGCACTTGCCCACTGGCCTCTCTCCTCTACTGTCAATCATTATATTTTTACTCATCATCTCCTCCTAAATCTGTCAAGGACCTGGAGCCAATCAAAGCAAGGGAAATGGGCTTTACTTGCAAAGAGATTACTTCAAAGGACAGTCCTTTCAGAGATGCATGAAAAGCAAACCAATGATCTTCCACAATCAAACAGTTTTTCCACATCAATTTCTCCTCCGTCCCCCATTTTCCCTGCGTGGTATTGATTTTAAAATGAGAACACCTGTGGCTGCCTCTTTATTTTTGTTGGCCCACAGAAATCTGTTTTCCATTGTGTTTCATTGTTCGCTCTTGTGATTTGACTGAGATGCTTGGCGACTATGCTGATTTCATTTCCAGGAAGATGGTGAAATAAAAGCGGCTGACATTTTGCTGTATATATTCATGACGCAAACCTTTCACTGTTTGCAAATGTCACAGCTAACAGATGGGGAAGATTTATGTGAAGTGTGCTGCGAGAAAACTGGGCGTTAGAAATAAGAATTTGGTTATTCCATGGATTGATAGATTTGATATCATATTAACATTGTGACCACTGACAGGGGAAGTGAGTAACATTGATTATCTTGGCACAGTGGCACCTCTCAGTTTGGTGGGATTATGTACAGGGAGCAAGTGAAAGTTACCCCTCAAAGGCAATGTGTTGGAAGCAGGAAAAAGAGTAAGAATCTGAATGACAATGGCCACATCGTGATATGTGGACGACTTGGTCAGCACATCTCCAAGAGGCAATTCTTGTTAGGTGTTCCTGGTCTTCAGTACTAATTAAAAGTGGTCTAAGGAGTGACAAACACTGAACAGCAACAGGGTTCCAGACCTCATTGATGTGCATGGACTGCAAAGGATAGCCCATGTTGTCCGATCGCACAAAAAAGCTATAAGCACAAATGGTTGAAAAAGTAGTAATATTTGGCAGGGGGTCATAATGTAATAGCTGATTGATGTAGGCTGTATGTGATTTCTGATCTTAGTGGTGAATTGTTTGTTCTTTCTTTCACACAATCAACAGAATTGTCTCTTTCTTTTGTGGGGTAAGTGGTTGCATGGTAACACAAACTAACAGCGTGAACACAGTATCAACACTGTATCTGGTAAGTATCAGTATGTCGTCATTGTCGTCATGTCAACATGCTGACATTAGTATGAGTGTGCAAATGTCTAGCCCCACAGAGCTACTATGGATTCATGCTTTGGAGCATCATTTTTCTAAATGTGTCTGATGAAAAGTACAAAAAAAATGTTTTAGTTTATCTGATGTTTTCTGGGCATAACTTTAGCTGTGTTTGGTCGCAGCCAAAACAAGAAAGAGGTTGTTATTTCAGAGACATTTACTCCATTGTTTTCTCTGAGAGTGAAGCTTCTGTCTGTGACAGATAATGATGCAACAAATGTGACCCCTCTTGGAGATGGAGGGTTTTTTTCTCCCTACAAATGCACAGAAGCATGTTCACGTCCACAGCTGTGCCTGTGGGCAGGACTCTTCTATGGGTGGTGATGATGCTGCATATGCAGAGGCTAAAGGTCAGCCTGTACTCTAGCTGTGGGAGCTGGAGGGTACGTCCATGTACCGCTGCACATTAGGCAGACATTAGGTTTAATCTTACTTTTATCTACACCCAGAATTGTGAGCAAAACAAAATACATGTCTCTGTTCAATCTGTTTTGCTGTAATGAACTATATTTGCTCTGTTCTGCCTTCACTCTAGGAAAATAACATAAATGTATGCGGACATTCCCGAGATAAAAGCTCCAACTAGATCAGTGAGAGTCATATTCTCATGGGCCTGTAAATTTCCCCTCTGGTCATTTCCTCCAGGGACAAAATCAGAAGAACTTTCTTAAACCTGTCTGCCATACTCTGAGTTTATAGAAACGTCTATTTTTATTTTCTAAAAACTCCCAAAGCAGCTTAATAGGAACGGTCTCCTGGTGTCCTGTGGTAATGGATGTTCTTTCAAATGCTCTTGGGATTTCACGGCCCTATACTGCTCACATCTAAGAACTTTTAGCAGGTGTTACTGCGCCAGGATTATTGCATTGTAGTGAGGACCAAGACAGATATTTGTCAAATTGGAATCTTATCTGATACATTCTGTAAGTATTACAATTGAACAGAATTTTAGATTTATAGTGTGGTCATATATTGCACAACAAGGCATCCATTACAGCAAAACAGAGTTTTATCCTCTGTTGTGCTGGATGAAAAACTGTTAGTGGTTCTGTTTTGTCCTGATATTATAAAAAAAAAAGGTCTTATTTTAGACTAAAATGTCAGCTAGCACCTTCTAATACAAAGGTCAGTATCTACAACCAAGCACAATGATGACTCAGTGCTATGACCTTAAGTGAGTGTTATCTTTGACAGCAAATGATAGGTGTGTGGTAGAGAGCCGGCTGCTTTGGCACCGTCTTTGTCATTGTCCCTGTAGCTCACATAAGATAATTAGCTGAGTGAAAGTGGAGTGTCTTGTCCTTTCAAGCCTGTTTGTTGATCAAAGGCTTTTGACGGGCTCACTAATCCCTTTTGACTGGCTAAAAGGAACAGTGGCATCAAAGTGTGGAGTGGCAGCTGACAAACACAAGACATTAAAAAAAAACACTGCTGGGCATCACTTGAGCTGTTATCTGAGATTTCTCTTGGTAAACCACTGAATGTATTAAGATAAGGGTGGCGTAATCTCAAATTGTTTTCTACCAAGAAACCTTGGGGAATTACCAAAACCAACATTGTTTGGCTTGAATGCTTTGGTAAATATTTTCAAAGCTTATGACCTTCTGTCACAAATACAGTTTTACTTTAAAAAAAAACAACACAAAAAGTATGTCCTCAAACTGCTGGGTCCTGTAATTTATGGTTGGAACACCCGGTTAATGTGCTAATGTTCCGAGCTGACAAACAAGGTAACGTCAGCTGAGTTACATTTTCACAACATGCTAATACAAAGTTAACAACTGATCCATCTTTGTGCGGCTTAGATAGCCTACTTTTGGTTGTCTATAACTTGTCCGTGATAATGAGAATTTAATATCAAATATCTCCATACACCTTACTCTGTTCTACCACACTTTCAAGTGTTGTTGTTATTGTTTAATGGTCAGTATACTAAGATGCTTGTTGGATTATTATTGGGCGATCAATGCTAGAGCTCCAGTAGCAACATAATAGTAAAAATACTAAACTTTTGGTTTTGCATTAGCTGATAGGGATCCTAATAAAATCATAAAGAGTTCTAGATTTTCAATCACATTTGAGGACTTGGAACCATCAGATTTTAGTATTTCGTCTTTTATTGCTTTATAATTTAAATAAATAGTAACTTACTTTCATGGGATTTTTTGGACAATGAGAAAAACCGGAGAGAAAGCAGCCTCATCTTTTTAACATTTTCAGTTGGTATTTTTAGCTTTTCAGGGAAGAACAACAAGCTACTAACACAACACTGACATATTATCACCTTGTAAAATTTATATGGCCACTGTGTTAGCAAACAGTGTCCAACAAATGTTTGGCTTTTTGGGGAAGAACAAGTTACAAATACATCATTGACATATTATCACCTTATAAAGTTTATGGCCGCTGCGTTTAGGCAAAAGCCAATGCAATGCATGTAAATATCGTGCAGGACTAATATTAGTAGTTATTTATCAGTCTGGCTTCATGTTTCTGGCCATGTAGCTGACTATACGGACAAGCAGGGCGACGGTGACAGAGCCGACTGTTTGGCGAGGTCTTGATTTCAGGATGAGCTGCAGCTGCTGGAGCTCAGCTCTACACCCAGCACACCTGATTCCACTCAGACAATCAGACGCACAGTGGGAAGGGGAGAGGCAACGGGGAGGCAGAGGGTGCAGGGTGTGACAATATGACCGGTGTTCCTAAACTCTCACAGATAATTACCCACAAGCGGTAGACACTGCACATTCAGTCCTCAAAAATATAAAACACACAAAACACTTTAATTAACTCTGACAATAGTGATGTGTCTTGCTCAGTGTTTTATCAGGCTCATGAGAATATTCAATTCCAAAGGTTTTACTTTTGAAAAATTAGACGATCAATATAGGAAGACCTACTGCTAAAATACCATTGATAACACCCATGACAGTAAAGAAATGTGGCAATAAATAACAATCAAACATATGATTTTGATCTTGCATCTCTATCTTTGTAGTATGTCCAGAGTGCAGAGCTTTTGGCTGTGACTCTCTTCTGGCTCTGTAGCAACTAATCAACCCACTAGGTCTCTATTCATCAGCTAGTTGCTAACTTTGCCAGCCTGCTGTTGGTGCAGGGCAGGTAGTGAACACTAGGTTTATTAGATTTTCTTTTTCTTTTGCTGAAACAGCAACTCAAGATGGAACTGGATGTGAACCAAATCAGTAAAAATCAAAACAATGTGCTAAAAGATGCTAAAATGCACTGCGAAGAGTCAGGTGGTGACAGTTCACTGCAGGTTTGCCACATCAGCAACTCCCGCACCATGTATTCTTCATAAAAAACAAATGGTAGTAAAAATAAAAATAAAAAAACAAAATAATTGCTTCAAGTGAATTATTCTATCTCAGTTTCCCCAAAAAGGCTTTAAAATATGTTCAATATTTTTCTTCCTGATGCAGACATTATTTATATATTTTTTTCTGAATGTGGCTCTGGGCTGTTGGGTGATGGTATACATTTAATAACTAAAGTTAGACTGGGAAGTGAGTGGGTTTACTGCATGAAGCTGTTAAATGCTCCATGGAGTTTCAGTGTTTGCAAAGACCAATTGCAAAGACTTAAGCTTCCCCTAGCTAGGAAGACCAGTGATCTATAATTGGCAAGTGTCGATTTTGGCAGTTGTAAATCTTTTTTAGTACCCTAAGTAACCTAAATTAGCTCCTAACTGGAGACTACATCAGTTTCAGCCAAGTATCTGGTCATTGAAACACAAAGTATTACAATGATCTTGGTGAAGGAGAAATTAACAAGCAGCATTGACAGAATGTATTTTCTAACAACTACTTATGTTTAAAAATGACCTGTCAACGAAACAGAAACAGTGGCAGCCCCTGTTCCAACTTTTCTTCTTTTCTGAAATACTAACTTAACTTCTAAGGGCATACAGTACAACAGCCAGTGTCTATTTTTTGAAGCTTTTTGTACTATACTTCAGTCTCTGTCTCTCCTCATCACCTTCCTCCTTTGTGATTTCAACAGAGGCTCTTGAGCTGACAACTTAAATAGGTCTTGAGGAGGACAACAAATACCATTTAAAATGGCAGCCTCTGTCATGAGGGAGTTTCGCTTCATGTCTGCTGTTCAAGCCATTTGGGAAATTAACCCACCAGCTAGAGTTTTCTACCAACATCCTGTGGACAACACCATTACCGCTCAGAGAGAGGGTTAACAGCTCGTGTGTTTTCAAGCGCATCAATCTCTGACAAACCTGCATTAAATGTCTTGGGTCAGCTTTGATGGCTTTAATCACTGCGCTTTGACATTCATTAGTTCGCTGATCAGTGTTTATTTTCTTGCCTCATTCTCAGGATTTGTGTGTGAAAGTGGTCGGATCCTTCCATTAATTCATCTGTTTGTGTTAATATATCCATTAGGAATGTTTTCAGTGTGCTGTTCAGTGTGAGGACAAGCTAATGAGGCTTTGAATGATAGAGAGTATCTATCTGTGCATCCAGTGTGATGTCAGGGCGAGCAGAAACGCTGCACATCTCTGTGGCACAGCTGCACTAATTGTTCTGTCAGCAAAGCAAACTGAAAGTGTGGGTCAGTAATGTTCTTGTTGGACTTCCAGCAAGGTAAACATGAACATGCTTGACTTTAAGATAAACTGTGCTGATTTTATTAAAGGTCAAAATGATCCAAACTGAACTGGGGCTGAACAATTTATCACCTATATATTGAAATTACTAAAAAGATTGTGATTTTCAAATCCTAAGAGTGTCCAGAAAGAGTAGTTACTGCCATAACTGGAAAATTATGTAGCCATGTAGTTATTTCATTGTGAAATACTTAGTGATTACAGTATATTTAAATAAGTTCGTCAAACAACAACACAAGACATTTCAGCCTGAAACTTTAAATTACTCCTTTTCACTATCAGATAATATTTCACTGCATGGCTTATAAGTTAAGTGATACATGACATATGCAGAAATTAAAAGTAACTCATGGACAATAACATTGCCAGATGCTAAAACAATGTTCTATCTCTTAAACACATTTTACACACACTCCTTTTTTATGCGTACACATTTCAGCTCTGAGGGCTATGATGCCTTACTCCCACAGCAACAGAAAAAAACAAAACAAAACAAGGAAATGTGGTTCTTGTGGGATGATCAGTCAGATCTAAATGCTTCTGTAGAGTGCTTTACTCGTCTCTTGTATGAAAATCTAACTTATTTATGTTAATTATAGGTACTTTCCCCGAGATGGGAGGACGGCTCAGCTGGAGACTTGTGTGGGTGGAAACAAGTTCTGATGATGTTGATGCAGGTCCCATTAGCTCCTGATAGAAGTCAATGAAGGTCATACATTACATAATGCTCCTCCTCAAAGTATATTAAATTAAAAAGGCTGTTCTGCCCCAGGGTGTGTTTGGTATAAACGCCAGTGTGCACATTAAACCGGGTGGTTTAATGAAATTGCCTCAGTCTTTGGAACAATGTCCAAACTTCAATATCTGCCAAAGCACACAAGCGAAATCATTAAAAGTGAGAGGAGCTGGAGTCCTATTTGCCAGCCACCTTACCAAACTCTGAGACCATCTATTAGTTTGGCACAGCAGTCTTATCTCTGTTTATAGCTCAATTTAAACACAAATGTCAGTAACTATGTGCTTTGACACAAACAGAGAACTCTTAGTGGCTTGAACTTCAATTCTTTTCACGCCACGGCTGGTGTGAAAGGCGCCTCAGTCCAATGTTATGCAGACACTCTAATTAACTTGCTTACAAATTCACTATTTCACTAATATTTTTCTTCCCAGGAATTAACATCTGCTGCTTTATAGCAGGTTCACTGAGAAGTGTTCAAAAGACAAAGAGTTTTTAAAAAATGCCATGCTTCTCAACACAAGGCATTGAAAAGGGGGGCTCTGCAGCCACACTGTCATCAGTTTTAATTAGACTTACTCTTAAGGATTCTTAATATGGCAAGATTTATCGTCTATCTTGCCATATTCTGGCAGATACCAAGATTTTGTACAAGCTCCCTGCAAATAGGCTGGGGAAGGTAATTACCTAGCTGATACATGAAGATCAAGTAGATTTCATTTACAAGCGTATCAGCAGATAACACTGGAGGCTTTATGTGGGCAGTCTCCCAGTTCACTTATCACTGCTGTGTATCTGAATGCTGGACCAAAAAAGTGTTTGATAAGATCAAATGGGGGACATCTGTTGAGGATCCAGAGTCTTTTGGACTTTATTAAGTGGGTACAGATGTTACTGGTTCAAAATTGCGGGGTTTGTCTCGCACTGCAGGATCTCGCGAACGCGAGAATTTTCACCACCACTGCTTTCCTCTAGGTGGCAGCACCGTACTAAATACTGCTCAGACGTTTTGGACAATGCTGACATGTCACATGTAGCCGCGATGAGGAGTGGCGCGTTCATGATACAGGTAGAATACAGTAGGATGAAAGGAGAACGAGCTGCAGCCAGTAAATAATACAGTAGCCTATAGGTTTTCAATGACAAAATGTAACAACGGCAGCTACAGTAGGCTACTATACGTCTCGTGTGATAATGAGACCGGTGACACCGTCAACCAGCCGGCCTGGACTGGAAGGAGTCCGGGTCAAAACCTCAAGCCCCGGTGTTCGGCAGCCTGCCTCTCGTGTGGATAATCAGCGCGATTAATCCAACGGATTTGATATGGAAAACAGTGTGCGAAATACCCATCAATAATAATATTTCCAATTGTTTGTCATGTTTAAATTACGTGCTGCTCACGTTTCATGAATGAGACCCCATGTGTTTCTGGTGTGGAGCAGTGCGTCTCTGAACGCTGCAGAGAAGCTCTGTGACACTGTGTAGGCTGACAACCAGTGAGTGCTCGCGGCAGCGCCGCTGCTCGTTGGAAACAGCTGTAATAATACTTTCGGGTCCTGAAACGTTTGTAATTTCTCTGGAAAAGGTCGCTAGATTTATCGCTGCTCGCTTTTTACAAACAAAGTCGCCAAGACTGTTTGGAAAGTCACTACGTTGGCAACACTGCGCTCTGCTTCTCTCTCTCCTCACGCTCTGCGCCGGTGGGTTCGTTTACATTCAGCACCAGGTTTGACCGGAGCGGAGCTTCCAATGAGCCCCGCCCCCGCGGGCACACAAACAACATGGGACACGCCGCGCATCAACGTCATCTTGCGGTCTGGCCCAGAGTAGAAATCAAATGCACTCCTCCTGCTGCGGTCGAGTTGAAAACAGTGACACTGAGCTTCCAAACCATACGTTGAGTTTCAACCAAGATTCCAGCGCATGCAGCGGCAGACAATTTCAGCGGCGGCCGCCTCTAAATTTATGCAGAATAAAACCTGTTTTTAGACAAGATTGAGACCCCCCTCTGCAATCTCATTGTTTCAAAGAAAATGGATTGCTTGATTTTTTTACGCATGGCTCTGTGCGTCTGGCACGTGTGTCTTGGAGTTTTAAAAAGAGGCTTTGTTCAGCTCCCCTTAGCCTACATGGGAAATTTATTACATGAAACACAACAAAATTTCTTCACTTAGCCCACGAACTGAAGTGAGCTACTGTTAAGAACCGCTTTTTCTGTTCAAAGCAAACAGCTGTGAAGTAGGGGGGAGGGGGGCAGGACTTTTGTCTGACGGAGTGAAGTATCCACACCCAGTGGTCACGATAATGGCAGTCTGCTGGTGAGAAGTTTTTCTGAGCATTAGGTTACTGTAATGTTCATAGTAATTGATTTATTAGGTATGGTTTGCTCAGCTTTCACCCACTCAACAATGTTTGTGTGCTGGTGCTGTAATGTAAAGCTGCTGAATATTTTAAATAAAGCTACAGAAAATCAGTTCTGGCATGAGTCAATTATTTGGTCTAAAGACTCATTTTGTAGTGGGAAATATTAATTTACTGTAAACCCAACCTTTTGCCTTTTTATTAACATACTGTAGCCTACAGCAACATTCTTCCAGCTGGCTGTTTTTCTACCAGTTACAGACAGTAGCCTAGATGCAAAGTATCGATGAGCTGAGACATTAACACCTCTATTCATCTCCGCGCTCCATCGCAACATCTGATTTACATGTCGACTGTTCACACATGGCGATTGGCCATTCACGCGGCTTTGTTCTTGGTTTCGGCCAATCAGCTTGTAAGCACGTGGCTAATTATCAGCTTTCAACCAATATTGTGAGTGTGTGAATAGAGAATAAATAAATTGAGAATAAAAAACATCTATGCAGTCAAACAACAAAATGAGCAGTCTGTGACAGATTATTTTGTTTTTTAATCAAACACGAAATATGAAAAACATGTCTGGTTTTTCATATTTATATAACATAACTATTCAGATCCCAATTGGCGGTTATTTTATCCAAACGACGGCTGTTTAGAAGTTAACCTCGAAGCGAAGCTCTAGGTCCGAGCAGTGACTGCGGCATCACAGAGGCAGCAGCCCGGCTCCTGACGTGCTTCGCCGGCCAGCCTGCAATCGTCACCCCGGGGAGGAAACGACTGCTAATTAACTTACCCGATGGCTTTTAGAGGTTTACCACCGGCTGGTTAAACTGCTTTTAGGGAATAAATGTTGGTATCTTTGATGAAATCTAATTGTGGCAGTAGCAGAAGTTTGTTTGAATAAAAAAACATGGTTGGACAGTAGCAGTGCTGCCTTGGGTTCAGTCTACGCACAGAAAACACCACATTTACACCAATAAATCAATACTTTAAAATGAGCCGGGCCTATGTCAGAGCTGGCAAGACTCCGGTGAGGCATATTGAACGATTAAATGCCGTTAACGGGACGAGAGAGCAGTCTAAACGGCAGTTCCAAGCTAGCTACAGCGAGGGTAGGTTCACTTCCTGTTTACAAAGTAAAAGCACCCTTATGATAAAAGGCAACGGGTATTTTATTTTGTAATACTAACCGGAAGTGCGTTGCTCACTACGGCTAGTTTTACTAGCGCCAGAGAACGCCGACTTCGTCGGAACAAATTTGTAAACAGCGGGTATTTTGTCAGATTTTCAACACGGTGTGGATCTAAACGGCCACTTTCTCGCCTGAAAATGTTTCAAATCTTGCTAAAGTTATACATTTACAGAGTTTAGAGCTTTAATGAAATCAGCTTCAGGGCGGCTGATTTCGGCTCAGGCAGGAGTGAAATGCATTGTGGGTTATCATAGTACGCGGCAGTGTGTGTAACAATAGGATTGTTGTTGTTGTTATAAGTAGCGCCTTCCCAAGCAACATTGTAAATGGAACACTATGGTTGCCAGGTTACAGTATCACCGGTAACAGCTGATCTGTGAACATTCTATCTGTCAGTTATGATCGTCAGTTGATAATAAAACAAGTAAGCAAGTTTATGCTTTAACCGTACATCCTGTAGTTGATTATTGAAGACAAACTGGACAGGATGAAACATGGTGGCAGCGTGTGAGTAAACACCGACGTCTACAGTTATCGACGCGAAGAGAAAGTTTAAAGAGTTTAAAGTGCCGCCAGCTCGCAGCGCACCGAGAGACGACGGACGTTGTGATGGAGGGGTTGAGACCGCCGCAGATTCTTGCTTTGGACTCGAGCAATCTGGCAAAGACGTGGAAGTCTTGGAAAGAAGAGTTCACATTGTACACAGAGCTTACAATGCCAGATGCTGAGGAAACCACCAAGATCAAGCTGTTTCACTACCTCATCGGACAGAGCGGCAGGGAACTGTTGAACACCTTGTCAGCTGACGACGCGACGGCAAGAGTTACAGTGAGCGCTTTGATGAAACTGTTTGATGACCACTGTAACCCGAAATTGAATGAGACTGTGGAGAGATACAGATTCTTCATGAGGGATCAAGGAATTGATGAAACTGTTGATAAATATGTGACGGACTTGAGAGTGCTGGCCAGCAGCTGTAATTTTGGTCAGCTCAAAGACTCGCTGATAAAAGACCGGATCGTGTGTGGCACAAACAACTCTGCGCTGAGGGAGAGACTGCTCAGGGAGGAGAACCTGACGTTGGACAAATGCCTGAAAGTATGTAGAGCTGCGGAGCTGTCAAAAGAGAACTGCAAAACACTACAAGGACAGATGGTGGAAGAGGTCCATGCACTGAAGCACACCACCAGGAAAACCCGGGATGACGAGGTTTGCTGTAAGTTTTGTGGCAAGACGCATGAGAGAAACAAAAGTAAATGCCCAGCTTTTGGAAAAAAGTGTTCAAAGTGTGGGAAAGAAAATCATTTTGCTTCTAAATGCAAGACAAAAACTGAAAATGTCAAGAAATATAAGTCAGTGCATGCTGTTGCAGAGCAAGACTGTGATGAATTTGAGGACATTATGACCATAACAGTGGCAAATGAGAAAAAAGAAACAGTGAACCAAATGGGAGACAGCCGTAGACAAGAGAAACAGCTCTTTGCAGGAATGCTCATTGACAAAACACTAGTCAAGTTTCAGATAGACTGTGGAGCAAGCTGCAATGTCATTCCTGTACATCTCCTAAACCCAGACACAAAGCTGGAACACTCAGACAAAGTGCTTATAATGTATAATAAGACAAAGCTGAGTCCACTTGGCTCATGTAGAGTCAAGATCAGGAACCCCAGAAACAATAAATTGTACAGAGTGTTGTTTCAAGTTGTGGACCTGGTCAGTGGAATTCCAATCCTGGGCAGAAAGGCCAGCGAGGACATGAAGCTGATAAAGATACAGTATGAAAACATCATGGCTGTGGACAGCATCGTGACAAGAGAGCTGGGGCCTGTAATAAAAAAGGACAGTGCTACATGCATGACAATGGAGACAATTGAAACAGAGTACATGGATGTTTTCACTGGTGATGGCTGCATGGAGGGAGAATACAAAATTGAAATAGACAACAACGTACCACCAGTGAAACTACCAAAACGCAGAGTGCCAGTGGCTATGATGGAACCACTTAAAGAGGAACTCAAAGATATGGAGAAAAGAGAGATCATCGCACCAGTGGAGCAAAGCACGGACTGGATAAGCAGCATGGTCTCAGTGAGTAAACCAAATGGGAAGCTGAGGATCTGTATAGATCCTAAACCACTGAATCGGGCACTGAAAAGGAGCCATTTCCCTCTCCCTACCATTGATGACGTCCTGCCAGAACTCGCAAATGCAAAAGTATTCACAGTCTGTGATGTGAAGCACGGTTTTTGGCACATCAAACTGGAAGAGGAGTCAAGCTACCTGACCACATTCTCCACCCCATTTGGCCGTTTCCGTTGGCTCAGAATGCCAATGGGAATAAGCCCAGCACCAGAAGTCTTTCAAAGGAAGCTGACACATGCATTGGAGGGCTTATCTGGAGTTTACATCATCGCTGATGATGTGCTGATCACAGGAGAAGGGAGGACACAGGAGGAAGCCAACAAAGATCACGACCAGAAACTCCGACACTTCCTGGTCAGATGCAGAGAGAAAAACATCAAGCTTAATAAAGAGAAATTCAAGCTGCGACGGCCAGAGGTATCATACATTGGACACCTGCTGACTGCTGAGGGACTGAGAGTCGACCCAGAGAAAGTGAGAGCAGTCAAGGAAATGCCGAGGCCAACAGATGTGAAAGGGGTACAGAGACTGATGGGTATGGTCAATTACCTGTCTAAATTTTATGAGCACCTGTCAGATGACTGTGAAGTTTTGAGACAACTCACACACAAAGAGAACATGTGGGAATGGACTGATGTACAAGAAGAAGCATTTCAGAGGTTGAAGGACAAAATAGCCAACACACCAGTCCTGAAATACTACAACCAGCAAGAGGAGTTGACGCTGCAGTGTGATGCATCAGAAACTGGTCTAGGAGCTGCCCTTACACAGAGAGGGAAACCAGTAGCATTCGGGAGCAGAGCCCTTACACCCACCGAGAGGGGCTACGCCCAAATAGAGAAAGAATGCCTGGCAATTGTGTTTGGGATGGAGAAATTTCACCAGTATACATATGGCAGACAGGTGACTGTACAGAGTGACCACAAACCTTTAGAGAGCATTCACAGAAAACCCCTGCTTAGTGCACCAAAGAGACTGCAGAGAATGTTACTCAGGTTACAGAAGTATGACATCTGTGTAACTTACGTACCAGGCAGAGATATGTTGTTAGCAGATACACTGAGCAGAGCATACTTACCAGAGAGTAATAAAGAGGACATTGAGACAGAGGTGGAAACTGTAAACATGATCAACCACCTGCCCATCTCTGCTGAGAGACTGAATGCAATAAGACTGGCTACAAAAGAGGACACAAAACTACAAAAACTGATCAATGTGATCCTGACAGGGTGGCCAAAGAACAAAAAAGATATCCCAGCAGACATTCACCACTACTACTCATTCCAGGAGGAATTGAGTTACCAGGATGGCATAGTCTTCAGAGGAGAGAGAGCAGTGATTCCTGATGTGCTCAGAGCAGATATCACCAGCCGTATCCACTCTTCTCATCTCGGAGTAGAAGGATGTCTCAGACGAGCAAGGGACTGTGTCTACTGGCAAGGGATGAATGAACAAGTCAAGACTTTTATTATGAAATGTGATGTATGCAGGTCAGTAGACCCCAGGCAACAAAAAGAGACACTGCACCCTCATGACATAACCTTGAGGCCCTGGGCAAAAGTTGGGACTGATCTGTTTTCATTTCATGAAAAAAACTACTTGATTACTGTGGACTACTACTCAAACTTTTGGGAGATAGATTATCTACCAGACACCAAGAGCAACACAGTTATCAGAAAACTCAAAGCCCACTTTGCACGACAAGGGATACCAGATGTGGTAATTTCTGATAATGGCCCACAGTATACCTCACAAGAATTTCAATGCTTCAGTCAAGCATGGGAATTCAAACACAGTACATCCTCACCTGGATATGCACAAAGTAATGGGAAAGCTGAATCTGCAGTGAAAACAGCAAAACGTCTCATGCAAAAAGCTGCAGCTGCTGGACGGGATCCATATCTAGCCATACTGGATCATCGCAACACACCAAGCCAAGGTCTTAACACCAGCCCAGCACAAAGACTTCTAAACAGGAGGACAAGGACCCTTCTTCCCATTAAGGACACTTTGTTGGAGCCAGAGATTACAAGTAACATACAAGGACTGATGCACAACAGACAACGACAGGAAAAATACTACAACCGCACAGCCAAGAACTTGGACACTCTGAAAACAGGTGACAGGGTGAGAGTACAACCTTTTCAGCCTCATAAGGTATGGAAAACAGCACAGGTGTTGAGACCTGTAGGACACAGATCTTATGAGGTGAAGATGGAGTCGGGAGGTGTTTTGAGGAGGAATCGACGCCACCTCAGACACGACCATTGCACTTCTTCTACACACACACAAACAGGGACTGAGATAATCACACAAAGAACTGACACAGTCAACCAGAGTCAAACAGGAGACCGACCCACAACCACTACCAGGTCAGGCCGTCAGGTGGTCAGACCACATTATCTGAAAGACTATACACAGTGATGACATTAAAGGGGACTCTTGTAAAGACTCTTTGAAAAAAAAAAAAAGAAAAAAAAAAAAAGAGAAGTGTGTATAAGTATATTTTGAGTTGAATGTAATCTTTGATACACATGATAATATTTGTTATCTTTAATTTTATTAGAAAGAGTATTTGTACTTTGGTACTGATAATTGCTACAGCTATTTTAAAGATTAATTTGTTTATGAGTGACATAGATATCCTTATTGATGCTAATCAATATGTCATTTGTATAAGGTTAATGTTCATTAATTTATTTATTTTTGGACAAAGGAAGTTACTTCAAAGAAAAAAAGAAAAGATGTAACAATAGGATTGTTGTTGTTGTTATAAGTAGCGCCTTCCCAGGCAACATTGTAAATGGAACACTATGGTTGCCAGGTTACAGTATCACCGGTAACAGCTGATCTGTGAACATTCTATCTGTCAGTTATGATCGTCAGTTGATAATAAAACAAGTAAGCAAGTTTATGCTTTAACCGTACATCCTGTAGTTGATTATTGAAGACAAACAGGACAGGATGAAACAGTGTGAACGCTCTGCATACTGTCAGAGCCGGTCTACGACAATATTAGAATTTCTCTGATACTGTATGGTCGATTAGTATGTAGTATGGAGTATGGAAGTATGTAGTATGTAGTATGTGGTTTCGAACACAGCCTTAGTTCCAGTTAAATAGCCTAGAGTTTAAGCAGTGGATTACTGCACAGATCTTCATCCGCCTGTCGTCCTCCGCTCTCACAGATGCCACCTGGTGGTTGTTTTGGCACCATGCGGCTTTTCATTAAAACCTCCTTGTCTCGCCAAAGAAAAAAATGCCTGACGCTTGTGCCGTCTCGCGTGAATCACGCGAGAAGTCCGCAATTTTGAACCAGTAACATCTGTAGGTCTACTATATAATAATCAGCCTGTGGTAGCAGTGTATCTACACATTTGAAATGGGAAGGGGCATACCTCAGGGATCACCACTTAGCCCTCCATTGTTCTGCCTGGAAATGGAACCTATCGCTAACTTTGATGGGGTGGCATTTAATAGCTCTGTGTCTATAAACTGATGTTATGGGAATGATATTCTTTTGTTTGTCTCAGGCTCTCTGATAACGTCACTTCAAAACACATGTTGCCAATGTGATCAAATGAACTGTGTTTGAAAGATTAGAGACCCCTTCCAATTACTTTTAAAGATAGGTAGTACTGTGTGATCCCTAAAACTTTAGCCTGAAGTTGAACCATCTGTCACAATGGGCATTGCCCTCCGAGAGACCTCTCCCATATAGAACAGCCTGCATCTGCTCCTCTCCCTCTGTTACACTGCTTACCCACTAAACCATCTAAACATTATGAGGGCCTGTCCAATTATATTTCACCTTCAGAGCACATGGAGGAAATTGCAGTGCTGATGAGCTTTGGCTCTTACTTACATAAAGCCTTAAATATATATAAAAACATGGACAAACAATCATTTATTTGGAAAAACCTATGGAGATTTGTGTAGCACCATTACCCAGAACAACTATGATCTATGTTCTCAGTTCTGGAAAGATCTTAAACCTAAGGACTTGGACTAGTGTGCAAATACTGTTATTGGAATATGGAGGGAATACAGTGGTTGCAGCTCTTAAATATGTCAGGGTAAACAGACTTATGTGTCATTTGATGAAGATGAGTGACAATGTCAGTGTTGATAGCTTTAGGGTGACAGTGATTCAAATAAAAATTTCCCATCTGTTCAATTTAACCCCAAATAGGTTATATATTTATATTTATCTAAATGTATACATATTTTATATTCTGTAAAGTGGTGTTGAGGACACACTGGCACACGTGCTATGAATATGGTTTAAAATTCATCAGTTCTGGATGAAGATTTATTGTTACTTTGCTAATGGCATACAGTAGCAAGGCAGTCTGTATTCAGAGTTTATAGACTGTAAGGTGTTATGTCATTGTCCTTAATTACTGAGGTATTGCACCCAGAGTGCTATTGTGATTGGACGGCAAATCATTGCCAGGAACTGGAAGACCCAGAGAGAGCCTCCTTTTCAAGTCTGGATTAGGAAAAGTAGCTACACATGAAAGGAAGTCATATAAGCCACAGAAAAGACAGATAAATATATATCTCCTCAAGTGGGGCATGTTCTATAAAAGTGAAGAGGAGTTGGAAGCACACTGTTTTTGATTACTATCTGTCACTTAATTTTATTTTCACTGCAATTGACTTGATTCATTATCGTTACTTTGTAGTCAAGTTATTTAACTTTTTATTTTTCAGACTTGCATTGTTTTCTTGGCAATAGTTAGTGGGAGTGAATAGGGAGTATTAAGTCATATAAGTCATTTGTTATAAAACTCATGTTTACCTCATAAAATAAAAATTACAAGTGATCAAAAAACAGACTGGGCATGTGGACATGGGATCATTAAAAGTTTCTGCTTCACACACTGTTAAGCCCATTTCATGTGATGGTGACATTCAATGAAATTTTCTCCACTCCTCATTACTATAGCCACCTGAATTTGGTCAACTGAACTGAACTTGCTGAGCATGAGTCACCGCTCGTCTCCTGGAATGAATGTACTCAGAATGTGGAAGTTGACCTTTGAGTCATTCAAATCATTTACAGACACTGACTCCTTTCAGGGGGATGGGCCCACTGTGCTGCTAATGTCTAAATCACAAAGCCTGGACTGGAGTTCCAGGCTCCATTATTTCACCGGGTGATGATGACCTGAGCAGCATCGTGCAGAAAGGAAAGGAGTCATGCTGTTGCTATGCAGGGTTGTAGTTAACTTTTAATACTGCAGTGAATTTATGTGCATAGAAGGTCATTTGACCCCGAATGTAGCTGTAAAATTAATCTCCCACCATCAGGGTAGTGTAGTGTGGCTGTTGATTCTTGTGTTTTTCACAGATCAGATAATCATGGAATATACTTGATTATAGAGTAATTGAGAAATTTATCATATTGGCCAATATGAGACAAGCTTGGTAAGGACGGGAAGGTAAAAACAAACAAAAAAAACTTTGTATAGCACCATTTGTGCAGTTGGACTAGCACACCGTTTTGAGCTCCTCATCATCTGTGAGCGTAGGACTTTGTATCTGACAGTTTCTTCACTCCCAGTTTGTTGCTGCAGTAAAGACCACGGGGGACGCTTTGGACTAGCTCTCACTCAATATGAATTTGCTTTCTCTGTGGCAACCAGAATACAGCTGATATTCTTTGTCTGTCACTGGAATTCTTTCAAGCATGAATTTGCCTACAGTTTAATATTCAGCCTTAAGATCCAATCTAACACGATTGCACATTTCTGTCTGGAACACTGTAAAATAACTTATCACATCTCAGATTTGTTCAGCATTTGATAAAGGTGGTGAGCTCTTTGACGCGTGGCTGCCTGCTTCGCAAGTAAGGACAGAAGAATGCAGCCAGCATGGATGACATTGATGTTGTCAACTCGCAAAAATGACTCAGCAGTGGACAATTTTTGACCATGTGAAATACATTATGTGTTTGGAGACGTAGACTAAATGCTGTTGTTATGGCCTTGGACTGTTGATTGACAAAGTTAGCCTGATACGTCTACACCTGAGAATCCTGGTGAATAACCACTCATTCAGCCATAACTGTACGGCAAACCAAATTCATTCAATATTTCAATTTAGTCTGATCATCATTCCTGCAATCCAGCATTATTTTTTATATATATACTATATACTGTATTTCTTCGTCCTCTACAGTATGAAACATATTTCTTGATAGCTGTATAGTGCTCAGCCATGTAACATCCCTTTGCACATAGAAGGGTCAGGTGGGGATTAATAATGGTATTCTTATAGTATCAATCTATCCCGGTGCATGTGCTGCTGTGTTATGCTGGGCAGCTGTGTGCCTACCTCTGAAGTCCCAGTGCATGTAGGAAGGACATAAATCACCATGGTCAAACGGTCACTGCTGCTGTATCTTTACATGCATGTGGTCTCAGTGGAGATAAGTGATGGACATCATGAATCAGGAGTGACTGAAGGAAAGTGTAAATATAAAAGTTCTAGCTGTGGATGAGTGAAGTCTATCTGGCGCCCTGGGAACTATGATTACTCACCCCATTGTGTTTTCTACATCTACGGTGTTAACATGGTAATGGTTCTGGCAATGATAATGACAATCTGAGCTGATCTACAGCTGTGTGATTATTCTGCTCTACTGTTCACATCATATTGATCTGCCTGATTTTTGTTTAGCTCTTGGTTTATACGCTGCCATCATGTAAGATGATACAGTAGTAGTCTATAATGGCTTACAACATATCAGGGTCCACAGAATACATAAAGATAGATATGACATAGGCTATATCAAAGACAAACCATGTACATTATATGGGCTTTGAAGTGCTGAAGAATAAAGTAAGGGTTGAATAAGAATTGTCCACTGTTACAGTACCCCACCATCCTCAGCTATCACCATTTCTTACGGCACATTTCTACAAATGATCCTATGTCAAATATATTCTCAATGAATTATTTGGTAAAAAATAATTGTGAAAAAATGCCTATTATAATTCTGTAGAGCTCAGGGGTGACAGTTTTGAATTCCAGTTTACAATAAGAAAAAAAAAAAGAGGCAAATCCTCACATTTATGAAGCTGGATATAGATTTTTTTTTGTACTCGAGAAATAACTGAAATTGTACATTGATGAATAAAATAGTTGCTGATTGAGTTGCTATAATTTGATATGATTAGATTAATGGAATGATTGTTTCAGACCTACTATTTTTGCAGTTGATGTACTGACTACACCTTTTCAAATGGGTATGTTGTAACATGGCAACAGGTTAAGAGTTTGTGTTTTGCAACATGAATCAAATTTTTTTTGAAGACATTGCTTCCATTCATCCATTGTCTATAATACTTATCTGTACAGGGTAATGTGGGGGGGGGGCTGGAGCCAATCCCTGACATACTATGTACACACATTCACACATGTGCAATTTAGAGTCACCAAGCAACCAGATGTGCACGTTTTTGGACTGTGGGAAGAAGCTGGAGAATCAACATGAACCAACATGCAAACTCCATCCATAATGCCAAGAAATGTAATAATGTTTTGTTTAAAAAACTCAATTACAGTGTTGTGTTTTAAGCAAAATAAAAAAGTGACTCTGGATATTACTTTGCATATGCACACGGGTGTATTATCCCTTAATACCCCATGCTTTTGGTGCTCTCCAGGGCAAAGGCCAATCGACGTTAAACCACTCTCTTAAATTAGGCCGGCTTGACTCTGTTGGCAGGTTGCCACCAAAGGTCACGCTATTCCTTCCTTAAATGTGAAGCAGGGAAGCATTGGCAGGTATTAACATATTAATAATGTGCTGTTCTCCATATAAATAGGCCTGGTGGATAACTTAATTCTCTCACCAGTTAAAGGTCAGTCACAGAGGAACTTGTGTGGGTAACATGGAACAGTAAGAATACCAAACAGGCTGAAGGAATGCACTGCTTTGACATGTGATATATTCTTTTTTACTGTGGTATTTATTGTAGGGCATCAAGAGTACGTTGTGGAATAGCATGAAATGCTATAAAATTCCTTAATAGTTATTCAATATTCTCGGTTATATTCCCTCATACCATTTGAACTATCCCAAGTGGCATTTATTTACATGCTTGTGGCAAAGTCACTGGTCTGAGTGGTTTTTCATGCCCTGCTTACATGGAAGCTGAAGCATGAAATAAATTTTACAGGAGCTGAAGCAAATCCACAGCAGGCTGATTAGGTGCTAAAAAGGGAGTAATTCAGCACATAATGAATACAGCTCGATAAAAATGTTCTGCAAATGTCAATGATGACGCATAATCCCTCAATAACTGTCACACTATTTCTTCTCATTTTCCCCCATGGTTTTCAAAGTCATCTCCCTGTAATTCAGAAAAAATAGGTGGTGAATGATTCCAGTTGTATAGAAACAAATATGTACGAAAAAAAAACAAACATTCATCGCGCAACAAACACTATTTAGACATCCACGGCAATCTCCCACCAATTTGCCACTGATTAAGTAGAATGACGTTACAGTCTGTACGGCTGTGTAAGCTGCAAGTTTCAGTTCCCAAAAAAGCTTAGAGCGACGTATCTGTTTGAACGTCTCTCGGCCTATCAAGTCGGTTCATAATGGAGCTTCCTCTCGTCTAAGATATACCACAGTGAAAGAGTCCACGTGCATGACTCTTTAAACAAAAGATGGATTTCTAGCACTGGACAGAGAAAAGCACAGTGAAGAGTGAGGTATGAAGGAGACTCGGGGTTTGCAGAGGAAAGGTCTGGGTTGCACTGTTATCTTTCCAAAAACACTAGGACACACACTCCCCCCTCCTCCCAAGCAACTGTTCTGTGCCCATTGTCTGCTGGAGGCGAGGAGCTCAGGTGACAGTCTGACAGTAGCTATTGTGTGCCAGCCCTGAGATGGATACTTTATAATAGACTGGCGAAGCAGTGGCAGCCCGTGGCACGGCGGGGCTGTCAGTGCGCTCCGTCGGCATGCATTGGCAGGGCAGATGTGACATTTAGCTGCCCGTCGCCCTGCTGGTCCCTCCTTTGAGCTGGCACAGGAGATAATGACATGGCTCACTCTCCTAGATGGAGAGGTGCACACTGTGTGTGCCTACACATGACCTTTAACATTTATGTCATAATATTTGTCTCTCTCATTTATCACAGGCTTTCCTTGATGAATATTCCCAGCTCTCCCAGCGGCCACAATCCTTCATCTCCTTGCTTGAGGTGGGAATCAATATTGAAATGTCATCTTCTGCATTCTTGTCTGTGCGTGTGTGTGTTTCTGTGTTGTTGCGTTGCAGGCTACACAAGATGGGTAGAATTTTAATCAGCGATTCATAATTAAACAAAAACTACCATAACAAAGGCAGATAAGGTGGTCCTGGGGATTCTCTGAGAATGAGAGAGAAAATGAAAACATCTCTCTGCCTACTCAGCTATCCCTGAATGTGGTAGGATCAACTCTGAACCCTGATGTGGGGACGGGGGGGAAAAGAGTGAGTGGTGCTTAATGTAATACCGGCTTGTCGTTCTGGTTGTTATTCCAGTTAATTGCCAGGGGTATGATGAAGCGAGATGGTTGGTTAAACTGACATCAGGGCAGGGATTCATGTTCTTCTGCTGTTGTAGAGCCAGTGACATTTACGGCTTTAACACTACGTAGATTTTCTTGTATTGTTCAGGGCAGGATTTATATTTTGGCATGTAGCTTTTTTCCTTTCTATACACCCTATGATCTATATAATTACTGTTGAATCAGGTTTAAACAGTGTAATTATGAGCTACGTGAATTTGAAAGTGTAATAGTTTCGCCTGGACAGCTCTCACAGTGGACTGTCATTGTAAAAAATGCTAAGAAGATTAACTCCTGAATGCTTTTCTTTGTGAATGTGAAAGAGAAACCAGAGCTCAGAGACCCACCAGTGTCATTAAATCTGTTGTCGGGAACTGGGAATCCACATGAAGAGTGAGACCGAGCAAAAGCACCACTGAAATGTTGGGAGCGCTCACTCCACGGCAACTCCAGCCTCCGTTCACTGTCATCAGAACCATCTGTCTGTCAGCAGCAGAGAGGATAGCGGCTGGCCGACCGTCTGTGCCAGGCGGACTGCAATCAGAAATTTACTGGATAAAAATAGTTTTCTCGTAGGCTGCATGAGGAATACACAGGAAGAAAACAGCATTGTTTTTATTTATTGAGTCACTGATTTCCCCCTCCTGCCCCTCCAGAGTGGGTGGAGGGAATCTGCTTACTGTGAAACCCAGAAAGTTGATAGTGACACTGAGCACTGGGAGTCTTCATCAATCATTAACGATGCCATCACACAGCAAGTTCACAACACACACACAGCAGTGGATATGTGCGATTAAAACACAGATTGTCTTACATTACATAATACAATATAATATAATATCATTTAAATATGAAGGTTAAGAATTTTGATTGCTCTGTCAGAGAAAGCCTGAAGCAAGTTGGTTGTGGTGAATCATAAAGACTGCATCCTGAGTTTGAATAAATGTTGAAAACCCTGAATGAAATGATTCAGGCATATGTGCAATAATCATGTCGAGCAGAAATTTCCAAAAGTATAAAATATAAATCTTTTAAAAGGTGAACACAAAAATAATATATCAAACGTGTATGATGCGTTGAAGTAGAGTTGGACACGTCTGTGGAAACACAAACTCTCACTTGAATGCTTTATGACAGGACTAGAGTCCTACCACAGTTTAATGTTCCTCTGTGTTTGCAGTCAGTTCATGTTGCACAGAGCACGACCGTCCCAGACGTTAACTATCAGCTTCACTAAAACTTCTGAAAGAAAGAAGAAATTCTGCCTTTAGCAAAGACCGATTGTAAAATCTGGTGGTTCTGAGAATTAATTTAGATTGATGCCAAAAATTATGAACTTGTTTGATATATTTCTTTTCCATGTCTTTTCGATTTGAAAGTAGAAAGCTGGAGAATACATTGGAAATACTGATCATGGCAACTATCTAATGTTCTATGCTTTCTTTTTCTTCCCTTACAGAAAACATAGTGAATGTGGGTGGATTTTGTGTGCTCTTACACTTACGTAAATCTAACACCTAATGTCCAAATTAAACATTATATAAACACCACATCCTCTTAAAAGTTCCTGCAATTTGTAACCAAAGAGGAGGATTGATTTGTCTTCTGCTGTAGAACATGTGTGCAGTATATGATGCCCTGTGCCCCCTCAGTTGTTAGCCGGAGCCTACTCAGATCAGAGCAGCAGAGGATGAGGAGATGATTTTCTGCATAAGATGTGTGGAGGAGGGGTGGTGGTGGTGGTGGTGGTGGGGTTACAGTGTATACAAAAAGGCAGAACAAAGTTTAGTTGCTGAGGCAGAGAAGTAGCTGTATGAGCCACGGGGTGGCTTTGAATCAGATTCAAGTCGTGCTATCAGAGAAGTCAAGCAGCTCATTATTACATGAAGTGCATATTAAAGGGGGATTATAGACGTGAAAGTGGGCTCAAATGCTAATCCTTTTCAACAGGTGCTGGAGTGTTGATTACGGGAACGCTGTGAGTGGTTCAATGAGTGTTTCCACACTGCTGCTGCAGATAGTAATGAAAATCTGGATGCTCTTTTTATTTAGATATTCACTTGTTGTGTTTTCACCTTAGATTGCCTCCAAGAAAAGCAATAACACGTCAAAACCACGGTCCCTAAAAACAGTGGTTGAAAATGGAAAATGTATTTACACAGAGTAGAACTAGGACATGTTCACATTTATTGTAATTTTCAAAATCCACTGGAAAGAGCAATTCCATCAAAGAACCATTTTGCTTTTCTGATGGTGCGGCTACTTTTCAAATGCACAAACGAGTGCTGAGTCAGAGTGGATGACTTCTAAATGAATTTTGACTGCCTGGCTTTCCGTACACCCCCATGGGGAATATTTCATTTCCATAAACATTATGTCTTGTTATCCTGCAGTGATTATGGCAGGCCACAGGAGGAACAGGGAAACCTTTCCAACAAAAGGAAGCACAAGCTCAACAAGGGCAATCTTCTTCACTCTCCCGTTGTCATGGTAACTTATTAGACACTGCGAGGTTTAGAGTGGAGGGATGCACATTTTTCAGTCTTATTGCCCTTTTTGCACGATTATATGGCGTTCTTCACATTTGTAACAGTGTGTTTATGTCTCTGTGCATGTGGCACACTCACACATCACCAGTGATCAGCGCTGAGACATGATGTGTATAGATGTACAGTATGTGTGCTTCTGTCATTCTTTCATGCAAAATTATAGATTTCAACACAGCCAGCCGCCTTTTGCCTTTTGGGACGGGCATGTAAATAAGGCTTGTATGTCCCAGACAAGCTGTTTCTGCATTACCAATGCTGCCATTTCAATGGGAGCACTCACAGAGCACAGCAGGACCAATACTGCACAAACTGCCAGATGGTGGCCTATAAGTGATGCATTCATGCCATAGGGCATGCACTGGCACAATGCAGTCCTGCTGCAACTGTCAGAGAGGGCATTAAATACATGGCAACTCATGGGAACAATTATACTAAGGAGTGCTAATGAATTCTAAGTGTTGTAATGCATCAAGCTTTAAATGTACTGTGCACATGCATTAATAAAGAAAAGTATATCACAGTAAGTAAGTGGAGCAACATGGTAGTTGCCTCTCAGCAACAACAACAAGGTTCCCTTTTGAGGTAGAGATGCAAATTCTCTCTGTGTCAGTGTGGGTTCTCTCCAGGTTCTCCAGCTTCCTTCCAGAATAAGACATACAATAGGCTGACTGGTGACTAAATTGCCCAGTATGGGAGTGTCCTGTGATAGAGTGGCCACCTGTGCAGGGTGTACTCTGCCCTCACCCAATATCAGCTGAGATTGGCTTAAGCTCCCCAAAGACTGGATAAACAGTACAGACAGTGAATGGAGAGAAGTGAACATTACAGGCTTCCTTCAGTCATCCTTACATTTAACATTGTTTTTTGAGACACCTGTTTAAGACCATGCTTATAAAGTTCCCGACTGAGACAATTAAAATCACACCACATTTCCTGCGCCTCCCAGCAGTATTAAACATTAACAATAATAATAATGAGGAATTAATGTGACCAAGACCTACTGGAGAAAATTGACTTAATAACTGACAATTGGAAATAATTCATTCTGAATTCACTGTGGGGGGTTAAATTAAATTAAATTATAAAACTACTTTGCAACTAGCCCTAATCAATTAATCATTTCAGTGATGTTTGGGTTGAAAGTGTAAGAGTGTGCCACTTTTGTCATGAGTTTTCTGAGTGATATAAATAGCACAGGACAGGAAATGTATTAATTTATTATTCCCTCTGTAAATAAACACCTTTTTCTTTAATTCCTTCTAGGGTTTTTCATTTTTGTGTTTTAAAAGGTACATGAATTCAGATCTTCTGAGGCTTTTCATAACCGGTAGACAGCCTGTTAAAAGTATGTCCTGGCTGTACAATACACCAGACTCTTTCCTTGCAAATCAGATAAAATCAGCAAACATAAAGGATTAGCTGGTTGTGTTGACACAGTTCGGGTGTGTGACGTGTGTGTTTACCTGGCTCACGCATCACCTGGGCCTGACACGGCAGCCGTCTATGGGATCACAATGGGAATTTATGGAAGTCCCTCCCAACTCTGCCTGCTACGTTATCTCACTTTGGACAGCTGGCTAGCACGGAGTTACCATGGCAACGTGCTCAATTTCTGCCAGAGAGAAAGAAGACACAGAGCTTTTTTTTTTTATCATAAGAAGTCTCAGAGATGAGTGGGAAACAATGGAAATAATCTCTACTACTTGTGTGAAGGGCAGTTGTCTTACTACAAAAGTAACAACTGCCACTTGTCTTTAAGGATGCAGAACTGCGGGCAGATTTTATTTTCTTTTACTGCCAGGAATGTCTAGCAACTGTAAACCATGTGTGACCCTGGTAAAACATATGAAGTTCAGAGCTGTATGACTGTTCTACATTGTATGTTTTACCATCGACTAATTGCTTCACTGTTTGTTTGCCAGTGGACTCTGAAGTCTGCGTCTGAAAACAGCCACGAGGCACGCTGCCCGGTTATTAGAAATAAAAATATACAAAAATCTTTTTTAACAACTGAGAAATAAGGGCTCACACACATGGTTCATATTTCCTGTTGCCTTTGAACTCCAACTAAATCTTTCCTCCTTTTTCTCTCCTTCCCATTCCTTCTCTTCCCTACGGTAATGGCAGCAGCCATTTGCAAACTGATAATTTTCAGTTTGATCCATTCACTAGCTAAAAATGGCTTTGCTGAAAAAGCCTTCTTACCCCATACAGTGTTGGGATGAATATCTGCATGTTATCATAGCATTCATGCAGTAGTGACCTGCCCCCTCCATTTGTTCCATTTCCATTTTTGTCTCCCAGCATCCTGTTGCTATTGCTGGCTGCAGTAACTACAAGTAAAATGTCACAGTCTGATCAGTGCACACAGCCTATGGTACATTTGTCAAAACTGAGAACACACATGCACATTTCTGAGGAGATCATGTGACATGACAACATCACATGCACCTCATCAGGTTAGAACAGTGCAAGTGATGCCACTGGTTCATTTTTGTAAACCAGTTGCTCTTCAGACCACTAGATAGCAGACATGGCAGCCGTCTTCTCTTATGTTGCTCTTTGAAAATCACAAATGCAGCCATGAAAAAAAAAAAAAAACTTGATAAAGATGGAGTGGGTGTGGGAGCAGTGGGATCATGGTGATGGATGGAAGTAGTAGCACCAAGACAAGCAGCGTGTCCACCACACCAACTATGAATGCCATTCCTACTGACTGAAAACCCAGCCAGGCTGTCTGCTGTAAGATGTTGATTAGCTGCTAATGTCTTCTGGAGCAGAGCCATTAGTGATTAAAAAACATGGCAGGAAGAGTTTTCAACCGTTACTGAATCTAAGGCCCAATTCCGATTCTATTTTTCATCCCTACCCCTAGCCCTAGCCCTACCCCTAGCCCTTAACCCTTGCCCTTGAAACGGAGCTACAAGGGGTAGGGGTAGAAAGTCAACCCATACGAATTGGGACACCCCTTCAGCGGCCATACGTCATCAGTAGTCTCTGCTGGCGAGCAGACATGACAAGCTTTCGACACAAATCCTATATTCAAAACCACGCTAACTTAATAAAATAAAATAACATTTAATCAAGACTGACCGGTTCATGGTAAAACATTTATTTATTGATGTAAATGTGGTGATTTCTGTACATACAGTAGGCTCTAGAGCCGCAGGCAGCGCTGCTCCTGCATCCAAAACACACATAATTTAATTCAAACAAACTAATGCGACTGCCACAATTGTTACATTTCATCAATGAGACCAGCATTTATCTCTTAAAAAGAATGTAACTACCCGGCGGAAAACCGTTAAAAACCTGCGAGTAAATTAATTAGCGATAGTTTTCTACCGGTGTTACGTCGGGAGGGTGGCCGGCTGACAAGCCCTCCGGACGGGGTGGTGTCTCCGTGACGAGCCGCTGATCTGCTCCACAGGTGGAGGCTCCACGGCGGAGCTTCACTTCTCCGAAAAAACGTCTTAACAGCCGTTATTTGAATAAACCGACCGCACATTAGGGATCTAAATCGCTACTTTCTCGCATGAAAAGATATTAAAACTTAACAAAATGACGTTATAACAGCGCTACGGTGATAAATAAAACAGCTGCTGGTTGCCGCAAGATGCATTCTGGGAAACTTCACAGCCCTCGGTCATAGCCCTCGGTTTGTAGTGTGCCCCTGAAAAATCTCCGTTTCGAGGGCCAGATAGCCCTACCACTTCCCCCTAACCCTCGGCAGAATGAGCATTGGGACAGCACTACCTCTTCACGTGAACGCGCAAAACGAAGGGTTAGGGCCAAGGGCGAGGGCTAAGGGGAGAATCGGAATTGGGCCTAATACTGTGAAGTCCTGGAGAACATGTATGATTTATCCTCAAAGACTCAGAGCACATTTCATTTACTTAAGTACACTGTATTTATCTGTCATGAAAAATCTTTTATATGTATTGGAGAAAAAAAGATATGAAACCTTGAAACCTAAGAAAAACTTAACTTCACTATTCTCTTACCACTTGTCTCTTAATTATCTCATTTTTGTGCTTGAAAACTACCTTTTCCCCAATAAATCTATTGATTTGAACATTTTTTTATGCAAGTGAGGAGTCAGGTCATGGATGAAGATGGACATTCAGAGATGTACACTTCATAGCAAGACTGGTTGAAATGGTTTGATGATATTTGGGATGCTGTTAAAGATCTCCTCACAGTTCTGCACATCCAGTGTCCCCACATTACAGCTGTCTCACTGCTCACATTGCCTCACACTCGGTTTATCACAACCAGAGGAGAGAAGGAGAATTCTGACAAGGTCCATATAAAATGCCCGAGAGCTGATACCAATAACACTGTGTGGCGTGCTAAAAATATTTAAACACATCAAATGATAGGTCCAATGGGAAATACTAATGATTAGCTCTGATGCAGCAAACTTGGATAATCATAGGCTGTATAGCAATTAGAGTTGAGGTCACTTCAGTTGTTGTCGTGCTAAACTTCCTCCTGATTACACTGCATGTCATTAACGCCATTATAACCCACTCCTCCGAGTCTAGAAAAAGAGACAGTGAACTTATTAATACTCCGTAGAAAAAGAAACAGTTAATTGGTATGTAAACAATCAGTTTAGGTGACACATCGTCAGTTCCGCATCCCATGGCGTCCTCTGTACAACTCAGGAAATGAGCAGCTGATGATTTTTGAAGTAACAGTCTCCAACAGCAACAATTAGTCAATTATTTGGCATTTATTTTCATAATCAATGAAGTCATTTCCGACTTAAGATCTACATGTGATTATTTCCAGCTTCATGGCTCTGATCAGTCCTGAGCTGCACAGTGTTGCTGTGGTTGGCGCTGTCACAGCTAGAAGGTTCTGGGTTCATTTTCCTGGGCCTGGGGCCTTCCTGTGTGGAGTTCACATTTCTCTCTGTGTCTGGTGGCATCTCTCTGGGTTTTCTGACTTCTTCCCACAACCCAAACACATGATGCACACTAGGCTGACTGGTGACTCTACATTGCCTGTGAATGCCAGTGTGTGAGCATTGTTTGTATATGACCAAATGAAATAAAACTATTTATTTAAATATTGTGCTCTTGATAGACAGATAGACTTTATTGTTGTCATTGTGCAAGCACAACGAAACTGGTCGCAATCCCAGGTGCAAAAGAATAAATATAGCAGCAATACACATAAATTAATTAAAAACGCTAAAAATTAAAATTATCACACACATACACACACCGTACATATTGCACATTAGGCATTTAGGGCAGTGATGGCTTTTGGGTAAAAATTGTTCCTTAATCTATTTGTTTTTGTATTAAGAGCCATGCATCTTCTGCCTGATGGCAGCAGCTCAAACAAAGGGTGACCTGGATGTGATGAGTCCCCTCTGAGTTGCATCACTTCCAGTATTTGTGGCACTTACAGCCACTTGTTAATTTTGCAGATTAAGATTGTATAAATTCTCTGTGAATTATTTCTTCAATCTCTCTGGTTGGTGGCATTTCTCTTTGAAAAGTTGGCTGATTCAGTTCAACTGGGTCATGTCCTCTCACTCTCTCTCCCTTCCACCTGCTGATGTCTTGTTCCATGGTCAGTAACTTGGAGGAGTCACACAAAGTTTTGTTGGTTCTATTGTTTCGATATGTTTCTCTGTTTTGTGATGTTCATTTGGTTGGATGTTGGAAGGGAGCAGCAGTCATTAGTTAGTTTGGCTTGCAAACCCATTTTTGACTCCCTGACCATGGCTACATTTGACTTTGTAAAAGCCAAGTTTCCCCTCTGTAGATTGAAGTGGTTGATCTCAACTGGTGACCAGTTATTTTGTTTTTTCACTTTAGTGTGGTGGAGAACGTGGGAGAAGACATTTCCCCAGTTTCGAGAGGGTCATAGCGCTGGGGGGGAACTTGGACATTACTGTGGCTATGGTTCTACTGGTTTTTGCTCTTAAATGAATGGTGTTTTGATCTCATGGGTTTGTAATATTGAACAGTCTGTGGTTGGGATGTGGTGAGATCTGTACCACTGACTACATGTATTTGTTTTGTAATTGTTAGCCTATACCTCAGGCTGTTCAGACCTACTGGTAAGTTTGCATCAGGAATACTTGCAGTGAGGAAATGGTTTAGCTGTATGTCTGTCATTTGGTAGTTTGGCCTGGTAGCTTTGTAAACATAAGCACTACAGCTTGTGCTTGGTTTGAGCTTTGTTGTAGCTTGGTTCCTACTTTGTGCTTTCTGCCTTAGGGCCTTTTGGTTGGCTTGTAAGCCTTTGGTCTTGGAGGAACCTCTGGGTATGCTTCTTTGGGGTAATGCTATGTTAAATTCCAGTTTTGTGTGTGTTTGGTAGCTGGGATTTTGTGAAGGCAGGACTACAAGTAGCTTTGTCCTTCCTCAGGCCATGGTTTGGACATTTGAGCCAATTTGATTGATAGCCTGTCCAACCTGCTCCTCGCTTTCCTTTGTTCCTGAGAAAGTAAATCATCATCCTGAGATGTCAAGGTGGAACCTTGATTTTAAGAGGTGGGGGGCCCTTCACACTATAAGAGCAAACCTCGGAGATATTCAGATAGATTCAGCTTTTATTCATATGGGATGAAGAAAGGCATCACAATCATTACATCCCAAGACCTTGTCATTGTCTGTCACTTGAATGAATACATTTAACTATTGTGTTGACTCAATGTATCACAAATTACAACACAAAACAGCTACTTTGACTTTGATGCACTGGCATTTACATTCTATTAATGCAATGAAAACCAAATGCTTGCAAAGACGTGAGTTTTGACCTTGGTATTAAGTCTTTCATGTGCGGTTGAGTATTTTTTTTATTTGAGTAAAGGATCCAAATACTATAAAAAGTACTTGAATACGTTGATTTACTGGCTTGACTCTTGTTTTGATCTTAGGTTTTTCTACTCCATAGTGATAGTAAAGACAACAAATGTAGTAGCTATAGATGGCATACAGTAATAAGAACAGAACAAATCACATGGTGTCCACTGGCTGACACAGGCTTTCAGTTCAGGTCACGTCTAAGCCTCTGTGACTTTGCCCAGATGTGCATGACAGCTGCCTGAGATGTTCTTTCATAAACAGTGCGGCGCAGGTGTCTGCCTCCTCTGATTCATCCTGGTAATAATCTCTCTGACTTGCTGCTATTTCCAGACTAATTGATGTCTGAAAAGCAAACCCATCCATGTCCTAGAATAGATCTGACTCCCACCCACTCACCTCACAAGGAATCCAAAGTGGCATTTGTCCAGCACCGCAACTATCTCTATCAGTACGGGCACGAGTCGACGTACGACTACAATATGTAGTACACAACACGTGGATGAGTCTTTCAAGCCTATGTGTATTCCTGTCACACACAGACACAAGGTTCCCCAGGGAGTTCAGCGACATCAAAAAAACAACAGTTGTGAACAATTTTGTGCAATTGTTGAGAATCTGCCACTGTATTAGGAGCATAACAATTTAAGTTCTTTCCTTTAGAAACAAGTCGGAGACAAAACTTTGCCTCGTACTGTGAAAATGCCTCTGAGATTACAGTGCTGCTCCAGAGGCAATTCAAGTTGATGTCTGTCTACATGAGAGCCTCCTCTGTGAAAACACATGAAAGAGTGTTGGAGGGGCAAAGGTGAGCTGGATAACAAGTGGCTTCTCTAACCCTGCCTGTTGGCACTTTGGGATGTGTTCCCTCTCTCACCCCATCCCTAAACTTCCACCAACCTCTTGCCCCCACCCCACATCTACACTCGGAGATACAATGGTCAAAAACAAAGAACTCGAATTGGTCTTGTAGAGCTTAAAATAGCCAACAACTGTGTGTGTGTGTGGAGAGAGTGTAGATGGTCCTGCGTTTGCGTCAGCCCTGCCATGGCAACCGGGTTTTGCTGGTGAGCGTCTCGCCTTCGTCTTCAAACGCTTCTTTTCATTAACATCAAAGAAATACCGTCCACACCACTACTGCTAATTGAATTCTGTTTGCAGTGTGTTACGTAATAATCAAGCAGCCCAACATGCAGATTTTAGAAGTAAACATGCAAACACAAGGGACGGCGGAGACTGATACAAGTAATACACACAGGCTTCATTTGTTCCTCCCTTCCTGTTTCTCTTTGTGTGCGTGGAGGATCTCACTGTGTCACTTATTACAGATGAGGGCTAATTGAGGTTGTGTGAAATTGAAATTCAGTATTAGGGCCGACTGTTGCGGCGACAAAGCAGAGAGAGATAAACACGGTGCTTTTAATTATGACAAAATTATGAGAAGCATTACTTTAAAAAGGTAGCACACAGAGAGAGCGCAACTCGAGTGTTGCAAATCAATTTTCTCTCTAGTGTTGAACGCTTACCGATGCATTTCTGCTTCATCAGTCTGGAGAGACAATCTCTGCAACAGGAAGCAAATATTACAGTGTGTTGTAACTGATGGATGTTCTAGCCATCAGGGCGTTCTTTGAGTTGATATTATAAGCGCTGAATCCCAATTGCCATTTCTGTTTATTAAAACTGCAATAACTGATTTTTGCGGCCACTTGAGATCAGCGAACACAAGCTGTCACCACAACACTGTCATATTGTCCCCCTTCATCCATTTAGAATAGACTGTCCCACCTGTCAGACACTTTGTATCACTGCTTCAGGTGTATTTTGGTCTGTGATGGACTCAGTATTCACACAACCATGGCAAATTATATATTGCTTGGAAGCTCATTGTCCTGATTCTGTCTGATTCACACATCAATGCACCAGCTGTTGTCACAGAACTGGTTTAAAGTTGCATATGGCAATCCATCCATCCATCCATCCATCCAATGTCAAATCTGTCCAATATATTTTTTCCATCTCAAAAAGTGTCACCCACAGGCTTGTATTCACTTTAAAACAGAAATAGCAGTGGCAAGACTTTAGTTATCTTTCAGGTATAACCGTATTTTAAGGGGAACTACAGTATGTAAGTCCGGTCGCTTTTTGTTTTCAGTAAAGCCAGCGAGAAAGCAATCCATGAAGCAGTGGATAACATATATATTGCGATTTCATAAACAAGAGATAATGGGTTACAGGGCGCGTTTGTGTCACAGTGCTGCCGTGATGAGAGCTGAGTGGACAACGGGTCAGAGGCTCTGATCTTGCAAGGTTGGTTTTCAGCTAAGAGATGCTATGGGAAGGCAGAGAGCCTGAAACAAGTTACAACCATCACAATACTCTGTGCTGTTTAATTAAGGTTCATATCTTAGTTCCTCTTGCACTGAATGCACTGAAGATGTAGCTTTTTGTTTTGGGTTGATTACTTTCAAGCTTGTTCACAAAAACAGGGATGCCAGTAAACAAGTTACGATGACACATTGGAAAGCACTACACCAGCCTGTTTTCATATCCAACACGTTCGGGGGAACATTAGCATTCATTGTGCTTTGTAGTTGCAGATGATGAAAGATGGACTCAGTGAGATTTAAAAAGGGATTCAACAGGATTCAGATGTGACATAAGGATTTGATACAAGCTCCAGATTTGATCAAATTCTATCAAAAACAAACCCCAGTGATCATTCTGTATGGATTTATCACAATGTTCAATTTTCCACGGAGCAATGGGAATATGGATTATTGGTGTGATAAAGTAACATGCTTTTGTGATTGTCTTTATGGGATGGGGCTCACAGTCAGCTACTCTGGAGGATCCCCAGCTGACCTTTTCACCATGGACAGAGAGTCCAGCCCCAGCTGTGGAGTTTTGATGCAGAGCCAGATCTGTGCACAATGAGCTCAAGACTCCACATAGATTCTGCAGATTCTGGTCAACCTCCCACACAAGCTCTGGCCCCTTGATATTTCTCTCTTTTGTGAGTGAAAAGGCCTCAACAAAGCTGATCTATGTCGGTCAGCCAAGCAGCGTTAGTACGAGCCAGGCCACATCCCTGAGGCCTGGCTTCTTTTGGCCACTTCATTAGAGACTTTTAATCACTTTCCCTCTGGCCTCTTGCCTGTCTGCTTTGACATGGGTGACAGTAGTAGCTACTGACCCCATTAACAAACCCTCCAAGGTCATGGAGCCATGAGGACCCCTCTGTTATCATAAAGCTCCTGATTCCCAAAGTAGTATTGCCTTTTTATTAGCCTAGAGCTCCTAAAAATAATTGGAAAAACTGAGTAGAAAACACACTCCACTGATTTAGTAACATACTCTAAATTCTTTTAAAAGCTTAGGCACAAAGTTTAATCAAAACAAAATAAAGGCCTAACAGAATGTAATTCCTCTCATACTTTTAAGTCTTGTAGAGTAAGTGGCTTAACTAGTGCTGCCACGGTAGATTATGGATAAAGTTGTGCTATTTTGAATCACATGTCTGAATCCATGCACCAGCAAGTGTTGGTGTAATTTATCCTCTTTGCCTTCATCACTCTCAACTGAATTTATTCAAAATGGTGCAGAATATTTAATGTGGTTCATTGATGGTTGTGTTATGGTTTCACTGTTACACCATTTGCCTTTTTACCTCTTTCTCCAATAGGACTGAAGCACCTGCTGACAATTAGAATAAAGGAAGGACCTGAGGAGTGGAGAGAGTTTCTGTCACATGGTCCACATGTCTGCCAAGTGCTCAGGAGTGGACTCTCCTCCCAGTGTGACTCCTCATTCCCCAGCATGATCCAAGGGGCTTATGGAGTTGGCAATCACTGGTAATTCAGTTATTTGTTTTTATTTTTTATTTAGTTTAATGTTCTTTTGTTCTTTTTGGCCAGGACCTCCACCTCTTTTTTGCTTTCTTTGGTATTGTAACATTCAATTTTGCTATATTTCAAAAATAAATCCCCACTATATTTCAAAAATAAATCCCTACTATCTGCCTGTTATCTTTTTATGTTCCCTCTTGCTCTCTTACAAAGCCCTAACAACCACATTGGATTGCTCAAAATGATAAAATGATGATGGCGACAAAGTAGAGAAAATTACATAGATGTTGTGTACCATATGGCAGCAGCGTTAACAAGCCTGATGGACAGTAAGCCAGATTGAACGAGCACAACAAAAGACGAGTGTTTTATTCTGTAAGTAAATGCTTCTTTTTTTTAAAATTAACCCAAATCTCTTAAATCCACCGTCTGTTTCTATGAATCTGTGAGCAGCCGTCTGTCCTCACCTGCCTGTCAACACTCGGCTGCCATCGACTCCTCGGTGACGAATCAAACTGCACTTTGTCTCTCTTCTTCCACCATTCAGGTGCATCTGTGTATTCATGTGTAGGTGTGTGTTTACCTACCAATACATTAGAGAATTGGGGCTTCTGCCAAATCCTCCTACAGTTTACTGATCAGTGTATGTTGTGATTGTACTCCAAGGTTTGGTGAGCATAAAAATAAAATCTAAATGTGTTGTGGTTTGACATGATTTACAAATACTCTGGAGGAAGATAACATTTAAATTACACATAAGTCAGTAGAATTTAGCACTGAGCAAGCGTTAAATCTACTTAATAGCATAACTATGACTGCCGATAGAGATTATTTTAATCATTTACTAATCTGCCAATTACTTTCTCAATTACTGTTTCATCTATGAAGTGTCACACAATATTCAGATTGCATATCTCTAACAGTCCAAAACACAATAATATTTAGTTTATTATCCTTGTATACTTCCAAATGTTCATTATGTGGAGCTGGAATTAATAATTTTACTTCAAAAATGACTTGAATGCATAATTAATTTTTAATAATAATTACTAATTGTTCAAGATGTATACTGTCACTATCAATTAATTGTTTCACCTCTAGAGATGTCGGGGTTTTTGGATCATGATTCTAGTCCCTCAATATTTGGCAAAACCAAGTCTGATCTGATCGATGCTGATCTGATTAGTGCTGATTAAGTATGTAAAATGGAATGCAATTAATGAATTGAAATGACAGCTGTCACAACTTTTCCAAATAGTGAGTGTCCTAATATAGGCTACTAATAATATTAAAAGCGTCAGACAGTAAATGTGATGTAATGAGGTAAGTGACTTCATGTAACTCCTGAAATTGACATGAAATATCACACCTCCAACACCATCTGAGAGTCATACGGCAACTGGACAAACAAGACAAGAGCCATTAAATGATGAGTGGCCACCAAAGACAAATTTACACAGGAACCCTCTTTCATTAACCACGTATGGGACTCATCTCAGAGTTGATGGCTGAAGAAACAGCAGCAGCACCAACACCTAAATCTGGCTGCTAAACCCCACTCCATTACAGCATGGAAGTCTGTGTGGGGTCACACTCCTGGTGGAGGCTCTCTTAATTAAGGCTCAGGGAATAAAGAGAACACATTTCAGAGAGGATATAGCAATTAAATAAATGTTTATCTAGAAGATGTAGGTGTGTGGGTAATAGCATGGTACTCATGGCATTGTGAGTTTGTGAATTATTAATTGAATGAATAAAAACTCACTCCCATGCCTCTCAGGCTGCCTTGGTTTGTTTGTTGAACATTTTTTCATTTATGTTAATCTGAATAGAAGCTTGCTTTTTATGGATCCTGAATTTGTATAACAAATGTACATTGTTTTCAGGCAAACAACACGTTTGTTCCCCAGCACAATGTTTCCTCGAATTTCGTCATGTTTCAAACAAAAATAGGCAAATGAGCAAATGTCAATTTAAGTTGAGGGAAAGGTTGAGGTTGAAAGAACTTCATTGGACTATTGTGGCATCCCAGACTGCATCTGTCCTGTATTGTTGAGACTTTATAATCCATTCACACTCAAGGGTAATTGGTTTGGACCAATATTTAATGAGGAAAACACACAAAAGCATGCAGAGTTGGGGCTGGATTGGAAATGGGCCAGTGTGTGCCTAAAGGTCAGTGCAAAAATACCTCATGTTAAGCCAGAGATACATGTTAGAAGTGCATCCTATAGCCTACTATACAGCCATTAGTATACAGTAGAGCATACATGTTTCTGTTAGAAGTGCATCCTATAGTATACAGCCATTAGTATACAGTAGAGCATGTGTGTGTGTGTGTGTGTGTACTGTATTTGGAGATAATGCATGTTAACTTTACTTTGATACAGGTGTCACAGTTCAGTTCTTTTTTTCTGTGAGTCACCCGTTAGGATAGGTGTAATTGGTGTTTGACAAAGCATTTATAGGATTCTTTCTTTTTCACTTTTTTTTGTGTTTAGACATTTTGTAATCACTGTTAATGCTTAATAATCACATTTACTCATTGATAACAAAAAAAATAAATTGTAGCCTACTATCTATAATTGAAAATTTGAATAGCTAATCTGGGCCTCCTCTCTGAACATCACCTGCCACGGCTCCACTGAAAGGATAAAAGGCCCATTGAGGATAGACTGACATTTTGTAATATTATTTGGCTCACAATTTGGTAAAATCATGTTTTGTTCTGCTAAGGATATGAACGAATATTTCACAGTTTTGTTATGTCACATAGCTGTATCCTTTAATACTTGACTGTGGCTTTTTATTACACTGAATCCATGCTAATAATTGGCAGGTCACGATTTGTAATTTGTTCTTTGAGCTTTGCTGATGTGTGAATCATTTATTAATTAACTCTTCTCTTAACATTTAACCAGCTGTTGGGAATAGTTTGACCTGGGTTTTTTAAAGAGAGTCTTGAACTGATGTTTAGGGTTAGTTGATGCTTGACACTGCCTCATTAAACCAAATTTTTTCATGCACACTCAAGCGTCTCTCAGATTTTCTGAGGAACAGTACTTCCTCCCTAAAGTCAACACATATCAAAGGTTCCTCTGGTCACTCTCTTAACATTTACAAATAAAAGACCCAACCAGGTCATAGGGAATCATATAACCATCACCAGACAGTGGCTTGTGTGGCAGAGTGGGTATCAGTTGGGAACCACTTCAGTGCAATTAGCTAGAGAGAAGATGTATCACTCTGCTGGAGTTGTTAGAAACTAAAAACACTCAGTTCAGTTGTAACTGCACAGTGGCATTACGGAGAGGATGTTCTCCCCTCACAGCAAGAAACATGTCAGCTGTTCCACCTCTCTGTTTCCCCTGTTGCCATGAAACTCAACACTTACCCAGAACTTTTTACATTAAACGTCTTGCAGCTTTCCAATTATTTTCCAAGCACTCATTAATGTGAAGAAACTTCAAGAAATGTTGACTTTTGAATAAATAAATAAATATCTTGAATAAATTAGTATGAAAGCAGAAAAAAATGAGAGAAGAGTGGTGGGTCTTACATAAATATTATATGCATTATATTTACATTGTCACATTCACACTTTCACACACGCATTGACACAGCTCTATACACAGACAGGCTTGGAGGACACATTCATACATCTGATGCCAGATCGGAGGGCAAGTGTGGGTTGTGTCTTGGACACTTCAACATGCGGACTGGGGGATGCGGGAATTGAACCTCTGACCTTCCGCTTGGTGGAGGACCCGCTCTACCTCCTGAGCTGCCCGGCGGCGATGGCACCAGTACCAGTAGTAGACGGTAGAGACAGCAATGGTGCCGGTACCGGCAACGGCGGTGGCGCCACTGCGCCAGCAACAAATCCACATAGGCTACTGTGCTTCTCTGGGAAAGACACAGTAGCAGACAGTTGCCCCTGTCAACCACAGCAGTAGCTACCGCAAATCCTTCAGTCCATATGGTTGCTTTAACCTACCCTAACTTAATCTCTTGTCTTGATAAGGAAGACGATTCCTTATAATGTGGCTGTGTTGATTTACGTCCCCACAATATGAGTGAACCTTCCATTTTCTCTCTCTCTCACATACACATACAGTGCGGTGCATTAAGTCTGAAGAATTGACAGATGGAATCAAACAGTGAGAACAGATGAAAGACAAGCACAATATGTCTACATGTGTGTGTATGTGTTTGTGTACCGTACATACGATCAAAGCTAATACCAAAAAACAGTGTCACTGTTCACTCAACAGAGGTTTGAGGTTTAAGAATACATCACCATGGTTGAACTGCACTATTCTTCAGATGCCAGAGAAACTACAACACAATATACAGCACTTTCAATCTAAAATGACATAAGAAAATATCTCAAGCAAATCTCATTTGGCTCCTTTGAGAAATTGATAATCAATATTGAGTTTGAGGAAGCTAAACAGAACATTTCTCATGCTGTGTGTACAGTATATACATACACATAGAGAGAGAGCAGACATAAATCATCATTTTTGTCTCATTTGAGGACCCACTGAAATTCCTTCATTTCAACGCATCATTTCCCAGCGTTCATTTGTTGCATACATAATGAACGATAATATATTTGCAAATCAGATCGTCATTTATCTCCCGCTCAAATCGGAGTAACCTCAGGATGGCCTGCAGGTGTTTGAGCACTGAAGCTGAGGACCCACGAGCTCTGCAGTGTTCACAGAAATGTTGATAATTCAAATATTATCACAGCACAAGAGGGAGGAAAGAGACTGATATTTGCAAAGACTTTACACAGGGCTTATATCATGTCTCCACTCACTCAGTAAATGACGTGCTGCAGGTCCTCGGGGAGTTCAGAGATCTATACCACTAATAAATCTCCTGCCCATCTGTCTTCCTCCTTCAGGGTCTTGAAGACACTCTTGGCCTAAATTTAGGGTGATTCCCTTAAAAGTAATAGCAGGGAGGACTTCCACCAGCAGTAGCATTGTACCAGCAGAACTGACCATGCAATGCAGCGCCTGTTAATACACTGTGAGCTTTAAATACATTTTTCCAAATAAGACCAGCTCCAAGTACAAAGTATTTATTTATTGCACACGTTGCTTGTGCAGTAACTCTTTTTTTTTGAAGTGCAGAATTATAATCACGCTATTTTAACATAGTTTAATTGCATTATTCTGTACTCTGTGTTCCCTGTTCTTTCCTTTGAGCTATTAAAATTATACTGTTGTTTTCGCAAATGATCTCAAACTGATGAATCATTCTTGGATGATTTGACAGTTTTGTCTTGTGAAGCCAAACCCGAGCACAGGATGGAATAACAAAGGTTTATGTGTGAGAGGAGCCTGCTTCTTTTTACTGCATGGTTTTAGGCCGATGACCAAGGACACCATTTTAAAATAGTCCAGGAATGAGCTGGCAGGACTAATGTGGCGTGTTGGTGCAGGACACCGCTCCCAACGGTAGTTAATGCTTCTGTGATAGCATATTGATCAACTGAAAATGCTTGTTTGTTTTTTTTTGTTCCTCTCGTGGGAGTTAAAAACACTTCATGGCATGGGTTTAGTGTTCTTTTCACAGACCCCTCACAGAGGTTACTCTAACACTCCTAATTTAGTATCACGATAATAGAGACCAAAGTCATCACAGTTATTGTACTGCAAGTTCATAAAGTAAGAAAACACGACCTGAAATCATTTCACCAACTGGAGGTCTGCATTAAAATATTTAAATAATAGCAAATCTAACACATAGATATCATAAAGTAAACTCTGTAAACAAGGGAATATCCAATCCCAGCTGACATAGAGTGCGGTAGGCTGGACATCCTGGACAGATTTACCATCTATCACAGAGCCACATATGGAGACAAACAACACGCACACACTCACATTCACGCACTATGACTAATTTAGAGTTAGGAGAACATGCAAATAGAGCGTAGCTTGCATGTTGCATGGGCATAATCAATTATTGCTAACACCATGTCACCCTCAAAATAATCAACAGATAAATGATAATGTAATGTATATGAAAATGAATGATTTTAGTGAGCAAGGAGAGAAATTCATAATCTTACCTGGAGTATTATGGTATTAGTACCACCTTACCATCAACAACATTAAGGATTGACATCCTGACAATCCAATGCATTACTCTTATGCATGAGTGTTTAAAGGTGTACAGAAATGGCTGTTTGTCCCGTTTGTAAGCACCAAGTTGTCACGAGCTGCAACACAAGTTTACCTGAGTAAGGAAAATGGATTTTATTGGTTGTCATCGAGCGGGCGGGATATTCAAAGCTTGGAGCTCCGTGTGTGTGTGTGCGTGTTACAGATGTTTGAATGACGGATGACGGATCCAATATCAGTGGCTTTTGAATCGTGTACAGGCTGATGTATAATCCGTGCGCCTGCATTGTCCACTGCGAAAAAATACCACACTTTGATCCCGGATTTACTCAAAAATAGAATTTTGCACAAAGTTTGGCCTACATTGTCTGATAGATGAGTTATTACACTAATTTTATGACCCAGAGTGGGCTCGAATTCAATGTTCTTTTCTGTACACCTTTAACTGTGGCTGTGTAGCTTTTATTATAAACTACAGGGTGACACAGGAAAGAAGAATATAACATGTAATGACTACACTTTACTGAAGATTCTTGTGTATTTTTATTTCAGTAAATTTTTGGATGTAGATCATTTACTTACAACAGAGCATTTTATATTGTGTTATATCAGTATTTCTTCAACAACTCTGACCAATGGCCAATTACCACAGGCAGAAAAGAAGCTCTGTTACAACTGACATCAGTTTTTATACTTGTTTGTTCTTCTGCAGACAGTTAAACCCATAGTTATTGTTCCAGTTTCACCAGTGAGAATTAACTGGTAATGTAGTATGAAGTACAAGTACTGTTGCTATGGTAACCTGCGGTTTAATATACACTCACTGAGTAGTATTAGGAACACCATATTAATACTGGGCAAGGCCTGCTTTTGCTCTAAAAACAGTCTCGGTTTTTTCGTGGCATGAATTCAACAAGACGTAGGAAACATCCCAGTGAGACTCTGCTGACATGATTGCATCACCTATTTTCTGCTGATTTGTCAGCTGCACATTCACACTGCTGAGCTCCTATTCAATCATATCCCACAGATGTGGCGAGTGATTTCATAGTATTTCAGTGGCCTCCCCAGTGTCATGTTTATGAAACCAGTTTGAGACGACTTTTTGTAACATGGTGCACTATGCTGGAAGTAGCCATTAGAAGACTGTAGCTATGGCTGTAGAAGGGTAAACATCGGCAACAATATTAAAGGAGACATATTATGCCCCTTTTCCACAAATTAAAATAGTTCCCAGGTGTCTAAAGACATGTTTGATCCTTGACCAAAGCATCACAGCTCTCTTCATCCACTCAAAACAGCTCTGTTCAGAAAGGCTGGTTTCAGTGCCTGTCCCTTTACATGCAAATGAGCCACTGCTCACCCAGCCCCACCCCGCCCTGCCCCATCTGCCAGTACCAGTACTCACAGGTAGGGGTGGTATGATGCAAATTCAAAAACTAATGACACCATTGTTTGGCAACTGAGGGAACAGCTCGTAAACCACATAGATTTCAATCTCAGGAGCCTACAAACGACAGATTGTTTTTGTCACTTCTCATATTTTGGGGGCTGGAAGGCAAGCAAATACCCAAGTGAGCCATCAAAAAGTTATATTTCCAGGGCGTCGCGTGGCATAGTGGTTAGAACGGGCGCCCCGTGTATAGAGGCACAGTCCTTGCTGCTGTCGGCCCTGGTTCAAGTTCCGCATTGGGCGCCATTTACTGCGTGTCATTCCCCCTCTCTCTGCCTCCCCGTTTCCTGTCTGTCTCAATTATCCATAAAGGCATGAATGCCCCAAAAAATATACTTTAAAAAAAGAAAAGTTATATTTCCATAATGTGCACCCTTTAAGATTGTTGTGGTATTGAAATGATGATTTATTCATATTCCGGGGTCAGAGTATGCCTAAAACATCCCCCATACCGTTACACCAACAACAACAATCCAGATTGGGTTGGATTCCAGCAGTTGATGCCATATTCTGACCCTATCATCGGCTTCCTCAGCAGAAATCCACATCCAACAGACAAGGCTACAGGTTTCCAGTCTTCAGCTGGTCAGCTCTAGTGAGTCTGTGCCCACTGCAGTACTCATCATGTACTTCTGTTCTTGGCTGACAGCAGGGAAACCCAACATGGTCTGAGCCTCTCTGTCAGTTCCAACCAGCCTGACCGTCCTCCTCTGACCTCTCACATCAACACGGCATTTCCATCCCCAGATCTGCTGCTCACTGGATGTTTTTTTTTTGTTTTTACACTACTCTGAGTGAACTGTAGACTGTTGCATGAAAATCCCAGGAGATCAGTTTCAGAGACACTCAAACCCGCCAGTTCTGTGTGATTTTTAAGCTTCCTTGCCTCTGTGGCCAGCCATGGAAACAGTGTTTGCTAAACATGTGATGCCACTGACTGAAACTCCACAAAAAGTGCTGCACATCCTGCACACAAAGTATACTGATGCATCAGTCCTCCTCATGGTTTATAGATGAATATCTCAATCTCAAAACAGCCTGCAATTGTGTACAAAAAAATCTTTATAAAAAACCAAAAAAAAAACAACCTAATACTACCAGACAAGAAAAAACATCCAGCATGTTTCTAAATGACAGAACTTTTAATACCTATTTGTTTTCCCTTTTTTTTTTCACACAATACGTGATTGGGCTTTTTTTTTTTTATATACATGAACTAGGTGTATTTCATTTAACCAAGGTCGTGTCAGCAGAACCCTTACAGAAACATCATGAGTCACTGAGCTTATGGCGTGTAACTCTAATCAGTCTGGTTATGATTGACAGTCGGGCTGAAGCACACACTACAGTAGGTAATAACTCATCTGTTCACAGCAGACATTAGAGGTACATACATTGCGCTCTGATAACATAATACAGTTGTATAGCATGCATGCTTTAAACTTGCCCTAACACCACCTTGAAACATATCAATAGGGCACAACAAGGTCCCATGAATCAATAGTTATGAATTATTCTGGTGATCTATGCAGTTTGCTGTTTTACCACATGTGCTTCAGGCTACAGAGATGCATTTGCCTTCAGATTCTACAGATCAATGTACTTCCCTAATACATAAAACATCACTGTAGCAGCTTGTCCAATTTGGGAGGTGGGGTATAACATTTTTCTGAAAAAACAACCTGGCATATTCAGTGATCTTAGTCCTGTAGCATTTTATCAGCTGTTATCAAGGCTGATTTTAGATTTCTTAATTGAGCTGCATATGACTTTTCTCTGATCACTGATTAAGGTAGCACAAGCAGCATCTGTAAAATTGACCGCAGCAGTCCAAACAACGTGCAAATGTAATTCTTATCCATAGCGCTTTGTTAAAATAGGTATGCTATGGGTGCTGTGAGCGTTCAAAATGGATCTCCTCTGGCTGGAGCCTGGGAATAGAATGTAGGGTTCATATTAAAGGCAGGAGGATCTTGCAATGCCGTCACACACACTGAGGTCAGAGGTCGGCTCATCAGTCATGAGAAGCGTGCCGGAGAGAGCTCCACACACATCCTCAGGTCACCTGATTTATGCAGCAAAGCAAGACAGACACACACACACACACACACACAAGTCGTTAATGACCTTGTGTGATCGTGACATCTCTTCTACTGATTAACAATTAAAGTGCTGATCATTATTCCTTGTCTAATCAACAACCTTTTCTAAAAACAGAACTTTGCCACAAGGGGTTAATCTGTTTTCACACTTTTTGGTTCATTTTAGTAAGTTTGCCAAGTAATTTTAATATTTTCTGTAGATTTATCACTCAAAATTAAGTCATTTAACCTTTAAAAAAATAAATAAATGGGTTTATTAATTCACACACTGAGCTCTCATTTTTAGTCTCTTGTCATCTGAGATCACAACTGATTCTAATCAGCTGTATTTTATAAATTGATACTTATGCTAAGAAAATGAAATTTGTGCAGATTTAAAATAAATGTCACTTCAAATCATAATCTAATTAGCTGAGCCTGTGCTTTTTTTCCTCGGTTTTAGCCACCTGTTCACAGGTTCACCTACAGGAAGTTTTCCGAAGCTTGACTTATTTTACTAAACTTAAAAATAGTTTATTATTATACTAACAGTTCCTGGTTCAAATCAGAGTTATTCACCTACAGGAAGGTACGCTATTTTCTCTTAAAATGTTCCTGGTTCACAGAGTTATGAGGTGGTTGACATGTTGTGTTAGACAAGTTACTGTGTCCGTAAGTCAGTCCAGGAACAGGGCTGTGGCAGTGTTGTAGTTACAGAGGAAGTTTGAGAGATTCAGTCCCCCCAGCAACTGAACATCACATGTCTGTGTCCCTGAGCTGTTACATACCGGCTCATTTTAAGTTCCTCTGGATAAGTATGTCTCTAAAAGCCCCAAATGTAAACATAATATAAATAGTCCTGTGCTGCGCTGTCAGACGTGTCCTTGTTGTAGGACTTCCTTTAAAGTCTCAATGGACGTTAATGTTCGTGACAGAGAACTGACTACAACCTTAACATCTCCGCTGCACCTCTCTGGTCCAGGCACGCATGGCTGTTACATTTATGGAAAAATCAAAGAAGTCAAGATACGGCTCTGAGAATACAAGGTCCTCGCTGCTCTCTTTAAAAGGAGTGCAAAGGATGGTGTATAATTCAGCAGTCTATCTAGACGGTATTTTATGCACTTAAATTAGTTTCTATGCCTCTTCAAAAAAGTCACAGCTCTAAAAGTCTAAGCATTTCATGGCAGTTTAGCCATGTGGGCAAAATGGCACCGTAAAGAGCAATGTTGGTCTGTCAGTGACTTTGATCCAGACTGTATGACTTCGTTATGAACAGTCATTATCCCAAGACAATCAAAGAGGTCATTTATACCACCCATAGCACCATACCAAACATTTGCATTGAGAGAATGTTACAGTAGCATAAGGGAATACAAGGTATTTCGGAAAGCGGAAGTGTTTTCACATTACATTTCCCATGAGCCTCCGCACTCACGGTGAAATTCTTGGACCGGCGCAAGACAGACAAAAGCGAAAGCATTTGCCAAGAATGTTTTCATTAATCAAGGATGAAAGTCAGAGGTTCGAAGACGATCAGATACCGCCGTAGTTTCGATCATAAACGATGCCAACTAGCGATCCGGCGTTATTATTCCCATTACTCACTGCAGCGTCCGGAAACTAGGAAATGGCTTCTAAAAGGAGCGTTCAGTAAGTAATTGAATTACTTTTGTGAGTAATTTGCCCAACACTGGGCACCACTGTACCAAAGTGCAGGCTCACAGCACCACTACCATGACTGTAGACCTTCGAACTGGCCATACCAGAGTGGTGCTGTATTCTTCAGGGGGCTCAATTTGTTGCGCCATAAGAAATTATTAACTGAGATATATGGCATCCAGTCACCTAGTAACGCACTCTGGGCCTCAACATGACACTAGACAGCAATAATGAAAGACTGAACTTTGTTCAGAAAGGAAAGAGGAAGTACGGAGATCAAACAAAGCCAAGAACATTCATTTTTTAAGTATTTAGTGAGCAGAAATGTAGGGAAATGAAATAACTATTAAATCATAATATTGATTTTCTTTCCATCCACATTTTCTATCCTGAAAAGTTGAGAAGCATGAGCAGTGGATTTGAGAAGACAAACAGAAACTGGAGATGAGATTTTAAAAGGTTGGAAAAGCCAAATTGGATTTGTTGGAAGTGGAAAAGAATGTTCAGGTCAGGAGGTCAGTTTGTTCTTTGAGCTCCACATGACTACAGTAAGCTTTCTCTCATCAGAGGAGGCAGAAACTGTTTTCATCACTCTAAATGATAATTTAACGTGAAATATTACTGTGAACTATATAGTAAGATTGTCATTACCGCCACTGTTGAATTTGGCAGTACGCTGTTTGTGTCTGGCCCAGAATGCTACTCTCTGCTCACAACCTCATAAAAGAGTTCATGTCATCAAACCTTTAGATCTATCTTTCCTCTCAGAGAGCAGCTGGGTCAACAAGTCAGAGAGCTGCAAATCACCATGTGAGATACGAGGAGCCAGACTTGCAGGTGTGTTGGATTTGACTCGGGCAGACACAACAAAAGCCTTTTGCAACAAAGATTTGCAGCTCAATGTTGCTATTAAACAGTTTTCTGTGGCAATGACGGACCAAGTTGTATTTCAACTCATCATCTTGGATGGTTTCCTCAGCGTTTCACTCTCTGGTTTTCATTTGTGGCATCACAATGCTGAAGCTATCACCCTTAAACCATAAGCTATCAGGTCAGCATTATGCAGACGCCTGAGCTATAAAAGACTTATTAGAGGTGAAGTGGAAAGTTCTTGATGTACTGCTCTGTGTAAAACCACAGCACCTGAATGAACTTATTTCCTGTATTTTCTTTCTTCAACTACTATGGGTTTTACAAAATCTTTAAAAATAAATAAATAACAAAAACAGGATTAAATACATCCTATCCCACTGCTTTGAAGGCAGCACATTGCTTTCGTGAGTGATTTTTCTTGCTCATTCTGAGCATCTTTCTTTCTCCAACTCTACTGGTGGCTGAAAGTTGAGGTGAGGTTAGCAGTGATACCATCAGCTAATAATACTTAAATTCTTTCCATTTATCTCTCGTTGTCGGATTTCTGACTCCTGCAAGAGTTTGTCATTCACCAAGTTATAATCCTTGAAAGCTCCTTAATTTACATCCTGGCTGCTCCTGAGTCAGTCTAGAGTCACTGGCATCTTCTGAAGTGCTACTATTATAATCAATGCTGAAAAGAAAGAAAAGAAGAAAATCTTTTTCAGCCCGTGGGTCTGGCAGAGAGCGCAATTGATCTAAGTGCTGAAAATCTCTGCATTGTTTTCTCACCAATTATCCTGGACCAAATCAACAGTGAAAGCATCAATCACTGCGAAAGATGCAGCTGCTCTTGAGGTGAAAAGCTATTAAACTTTGCACAAAAAAGCCAACTTCATCTCCAGGATGGATTGTTGTAATAATGCATCATCTTTATTCACAAACACAAAAGTAATTCCAGCGCTTTATGACAGCGATGACAACGTCTCAGGCCGTGACGGTGACCGTGTCCATGGCAATGATGAGAGAAGCTTTTGTTTTAGCCTACAGTTGGGTTTTATGCGAGTATTACAGATACTCACATAAATTCATTTTGAAAGCTTTCCCCCAAAAATCACATACAAAATTTACATAGACCTCCACTTTCATCAGTCTCTATCACTTTGACTGACGGTCTCTGTCCCCACTGAGGCTTCAGAGTGAACTATCAGGATAAGTGACAGTGCTCTGAGCCTTTGTTGTTTACACACACAGGCAGGGATGAAAAGAGCAGATACTATTGACAGCTGGTAAATATTTTATGGAGCCGTCCTGTGTCTTCTGACATTTCTCTTAGCCTCTTCATCTTTTGAATATGTTGTATAAAACTTATTTAAAGAGCAGATGATCTATCTACTGTTAAAACATGGCCCCAGGGATCATCTCAAAACAGGAGCAGAGGGAAAACTTAGGAGTCTTGTCTGTAAACATGGTCTCTGTTTGGATTGATTAAGTCTGCTTGATGAGTTTTGGGTTGGATTTTTTTTTCCTGTGTGGAAATGTGGAAGTAATACCTCTTTAGATTAAATCCCCTCATTTAACTTTTAGCCAATAGGGCTGAAACAATCAATTAACTGCTGATTATTTTGCTGATTAAATGTTTAGTCTCTCAAAAAATCTATATTTTCTGTTTAATGTCACATTTTTTCAGATATAATAGTGCAACTAATTAAAGTGGGTACAACCCAGGACTACACAGAAAACTGCATCACCTCTATAACCTTGGTTTTTATTTCATGAAGTAAATACTAGATCTGTGACGACTGGATGATTAATGGATACATCGCAGTGGATCTCCTGCGCTCTTTGTAAAATCAAATGTGACAGTAAATTTAAAGTCTTTCACTTTTGGAACATCAACATTGGTAAATTGATTGATTGTACATGACATAATTTGTGGTCAATAATGAAAATAATACGTGAAGCTCTATTGGACATCTATAAAGAGAAAATAATCTACTGTAAAGTATCCATTCTGTTCAAACTGGTGTAGAAGGAGGCTCAGTAATCTGATATGTACTGTATTTCTGTCCCAAAAAGTATCCCGTCTATGGAGCTCAGATGGAAGAGGAGCCACAGTATGTTGTGTTGTTCTGTGTTTTGACAGCACAAATGTTAGTAATTTTAGAGTAGCAGTACCAGCATAGCTGACCTGGCAACATGATGACAGCTGCAAAGGTTCAACATTTGGACAGAGTGACTCGGAGAGGGCAAAGCTATTTCAGTGTGATGCCAAGACCGATTTGTCACTTCTTATGTGGCAGGAGATGACATTGATTAGACATACGACTGCTTCAGAGACAGAATCTACAGTGGAGGTATGACTTTCCATCCACTTTTGCAGCGTTGGGTCAAAAAACTCAGGTATAGGAAAAATTGACAGAGGGTTTTTTGTCTCGACTCCAACAGAATCTCATAAAATCTATCCACCAAACAATAATTTGATCTAAAAATGCTGTTTAAATTTGTATTCTGCAGCAATGAAACCGAGTTTCTCTGTGTGTAAATATGCATATAATCTCACTTTGTAATTCTCTCCAGACGCTGGTTCGGCTGCTCGGCTCAGAACAACAAGAATTCAGAGAGGGCCATAAAAACTATCGCCTGTTCAGCAGCACATTAGTGTGCTCACCGGCTTTGTTTGTTTTTGAAGGAGGGGGGGTCATCCTAATATTTTTCAGATGGCTGAGCAGTTTATGATTGAATCTTGTAATTGCTGATGTTAAGTGACACCCCATTGCTTTCAAGATGGGGTTTACAGCGTTGCAACCAGCACTGCTACCTTCAAAGCAATTAGGAGGACACATTTCCCTGAAGGAGCGTGAGCACACGGACAATCAGCTGTCAGGAGAGCTGATGGTGAGTCTAATATGTTATGTTAAGACCTTTTCAGCAGTAGCTTGAGATGATCAAAAGGAGGGGTGGAGGTGTGTCCTTAGTAGAGGCTGTGTTTTTCAAGTTTACACTTGAAGAACAAAAAATTGTAACAAGTAAGATTTAAGAAATTCACTGTCCATATTTACTTCACCTCCCATATTCACCCCTTTCAAATCAACAAAAACAAACCTGCACCTACATGTCCAAAAGTGGTGTTTAATGAAGAGCAGAGTCATTAGTAAGCAGCGGGATGTACGTTTCTATTAGCAACATCCACTTAAAGACTGGAGGACATGCAATAACTTGCAGGGATTTGCACACTTCCCCATGCCTCCTCTGACCTCTATGTAGTGCGCTTAAGCAGGGCCCCTGAGAAAAGCTTGACAACAACATTCACTCACTTTAGCGCTGTGGGACTACACAGCATCAGCTGCAGGGCACTAATTCATGGCTGGGCTACATTTAGCATTAATTCATTTCAAAACCACCACTACAAATTCTCTACAATAGAAAATATCCCAACTCCAGCAGCTGGCAGAGGTTGCAGAGGGAAAAAAAAAAAAAAAAGATCCCACGGAGGAAAAAAGAAAAGAATATACAGCCAAGCCTTCTCAAAAAGTCATTTCCTTGCACTTGGACCATATAATACAAAGCTAAGCCGAAATCTCTCTCTCTCTTTTTTTTTTTTGAAGATTGAAAGTCACATCTGTATCAAATACCCTGCAGGTTTAATGGTGGACCGTGTAAGCTGATCCTCTACATTTATGGAGCCTCCTAAAAAGATTCAAAGAAATCTCCCAGAGCTTGGCTAAAAGGAGGAACTAGACACAATAACTGCTATCATCTGTATCTCCCACAGGAGGGAGGAACAGTTAGTGGGAGCAGAGCTGGGAACTGGAGTAGATAATTTTAATTCCATCTGTAAGCGGGAACAGGTATGATAGAGGTGATGAACGCCTCCATGTTCACAGCCATTTGTATTATTAATAAGGCCAGCTGCATGCAAGACACTTCAAGCTTGTCGTGAATGCAGTCCTGCACATCAGCATGGTCACTGATAAACTGTGCACTCTCTGGTCCATGGAGACGTCTCACACCTGGAAGAGACAGTCCAGGAAAGACAAAAAAAGAGCACAAGACTGATGCACTTCGAATGAAGACAACAGTGTACCTGATACACAGTCATCAGAGGCATTATCCTGTGACTAAGTGCCACCAGAGAACAATCCACACAGCGTCCCAGCTTTGCATTCATTTCTCATGACCTCATTTCCCGAGTACATTTCAAGCCACTCAATATTTCATAAGAGTTGTAAGGAAAATGTGTAGTATTTACTTTCTGGCACAGTGGGGGAGCGTTCCATATAAAAACAGAAATCCCAGCACAAATTTCATCACAGCTCTTTCCTGTGACAAATAAAATTATCTTTTGTGGATTTTTGATGGTTTTCATGTTTATTTTTATGCTTACGGTTGTTAGTTCTCGTGCAGTGCAAATGCAAGATTATTTAAAGGAGACATTATGCCACCTTTCACAAATTAAAATAGTCCCCAGGTGTCTTAAAGACATGTCTGTGAGATGTTTTGGTCAAAATACCCCAAGGATCAAACATCACAGCTCTTTTCAGTCCTGTCCAGAACAGCTGGTTTCAGTACCTGTCCCCTTAAATGCAAATGAATCACTGCTTGCCCCGCCTGACCCCTTCTAAGGGTACCAGGTGAGTGGTATTATGCAAATTAGAATCCTAGTTACATCACTGAAGACAACTGAGGGAACAGCTCATAAAACCACGTGGATTTCAACCTAGGGAGCCTGCACATCACAGATTTTTTTTTGTCAATTCTCACATTTTGAGGACTGAAAGGTAAGACAAACACCCAAATATATGTTAAAGAGCCTTCAGAAAGTTTTCCATAATATGTCCCCTTTAAAAAAAATATTTTCAAATGTTTGAATTTGCACTGAATGGTGGTCACTGAGACACACGCGAGAGAATGTGCCGTATTGTCAATGAGCGACTATGAGCAGAACTATTTCCTCCAAACACTCACATGCAGAAACTCAAATACACTCAGGATGCATAATATCGCTCCTCTGCATTCTTCCTCCTGGCTGAACATCACACAGCCCAATCCCCACTCAACCTGCCCGAGGCCTCCCTGTCAGCCCACCTTCTCCAGAGAGAGAATGGCCGTCATCACAGCTCACTCACTCCTGCTGCATGTGCTGAAGCATCACCCGCCAACCAAGACAACACGGAACCCACAGTGCTCCACGGGCACACCTCTTGCAGCGGGCGAACGTGCAGCGTCAAGATGACATGGCCATATGTTCAGATCCTTCATTTCCCCACTCCAGAGAGATTCTCTGTCACTTCATCTGTGACTGAGGCTTTCTGTCACTGAGCCTGTGGCGTGCATGTCTGCCAGTGTGATGCATGACATAATGACACTTTATCAACATAATTGAGGAAGCTGTCAGGTTGGCCCCTGAATCACCTTTCGCTGATATGTGTGACCTGATGGATCCATCACTTCATGTGCATATTGACCCAACTATGCACTGTACTCAAGGGAGACACTTAGGCTTTCTGGCTGCCATGTCACATCGGGATTCAGCTGAGCAGAGAAGAAAGGTTTTGGCATGTTCCGTACACGCAGGCACACATGCCAAACAAAGTCACCGCTGACAATAGTGGTTCATTGTAAGACTATTTTAACTACATAAATTTATTGTTTAATGATGTAAAGCCTGGCTTTGAAACATTTCACACCAGTTTTAAGAGCAGTGTAGACTGTTTCAATCTGATTTAGATCCCACGAGCAGCAGTGAAAGTGTCAGTGAACACAGCGGGGAGACAGCCATCAAGTGTCACTGTTCCCAAAGTGTCCTGAAGCAAACCAATCTGCACTAAACCTGTCCTGTCCAAGTGTTTATGGGCAAAGGCAAAAGACCAGCACAGATAATCTATGTTTTCAATTAATCTAATAACTGTTTAGTCTAAACTGTCAGCAAATGATATAAATAGTCATAAGTCTCAAATATATTGAATCTCTAACTAGAGAAATAGACTGGCAGATTATTTAAGGTGGTGGAACGTGCAAATATTTCACACTTTAATTACTTAAAACAGTCTAAAATTAAACGATTTCAGCATAAATTGCAGCAGCTGCAATTCATTTTATATTTGTTGGCTTTAACCCAAATAGTCACATGGTTGAAAAATATACACTAGGTGACGTGAAGACGCTTTATCTGACACAAACCTATGTTTATCCACAAACATGGAGCCTCAGTCATTCATGGCAAAGGAATTGTGGCCACAGAGAGGTGCACATGTTCAGCAACAATCCTGAGACTGGCAGCCTCAGATTCCTCCTGCTGACTGATGGTCTGAGTTACTGTCGCCGGCCTCTGTCAGCTCCAACCAGTCTGGCCATCCTCCTCTGACCTCTTTTCATAAACAAAGCATATCCGCCCACAGAACTGCTGCTTACTGAATTTGGTTTTTTTTTCTTTTTCTTGCACCACTCTGAGTAAACTGAAGAGACTGTTCATCAAAATCCAGAGGGATCAGCAGTTTCAGAAATCCCCAGATGAGCCCGTCTGAAACCAACATCCATGGTCGGTCGCGGTCACTGAGATCACATTATCTGCCCCATTCAACATCAACTGAAGCTCCTGACCTGTATCTACATGATTTACTGCCACACGATTGGCTGATTAGATAACTGCACGAAGACACAGGTGTACAGGTAAACAAATACGATAAAGACAAACATTTAATCAAATTTGTGTGTCAGCAGATCGATTAAAGACTGACCATAGAGTCCAACATGTTGCATGCACTTGTCCTCCTTCACCATATGCGTCCCTCCTGTGCATCAGTTCAATTTGCATGTGCATTCTTTATACATGCAAATTGAATCTGCATCCGCTCGATATGCAGTGATGACCGCTGGTGTTTGTTTGTGAATTTGTACAGCGGGTATCTGAAATTAAACTTTGTCAGTGGAGTAACCTCTGGACAAGCCGTGTTAGGAGGAGATTAGATCAACATTCAGTGGGATGCTAATAAATTTAGAGACGGGAATCGAGAGCGTGGTGAGCGAGAAAGTGTGTGTGCAACAGAGAGAGAGAGAGAGAGAGAGCATGGAGAGGGAATTAAAGCAGACAAAGCAGGGTGATTTCACTCATGAGGGAAGTTAAGCGGAGAACTAACAGGAAGTCTTCTCCCTTAAGAGGAAACCAAGTGTAGTTACTGTAAAAGCGGCCGACCTCGTGACTTGTGTCAGGAAGGAATGCATGCAGGAGACAGACAGGGAGATAAACAGGAGCTCATACAGTATAGAGGAGGATCACCCTCCAGTGCACACACGCAAGCTCCCTCTCCCTCCCTCTCTCACTTTCTCTCTCACTCGCCCACTTAGTATCGTTTCATCTCTCTCTCTCTCTCTCTGGCGCTCTCAGTTGCTGTGCTCTGACGGATGGGGAAACACTGCCAAGAAGGACTTAGGGGCGAGAAGAGTGTGTTTCTTTTCTTCTCTGTGTGTTTTCTTTCTCTTCCGCCTGGCTTCCCTCATGAGCTGTTAATTCCAGCCCCGGTCCCGAGGATGAGGAGGATCTATCTGTGAGGAAGACGCAGCGGAGGAAAAGACTGAACAAGGAGCAACAGGGTGGCAGATTCCACGAGCGGGAGTGAACAAGAAGAGCTTTTCTTTTCCTCCAGGCTCAAGCAAGGTTAGTGTGGAGAGCTGGCTGCTTATCTCTAAAACAAACACTGTCTCTTGTTATTGTCTCCGCCTCTGTTCTTTACTTTGTTATCGCCGACAAAACATCTCCATCCGAGGCATGTCTTATTCAGGAGCTCTCTATCCCATAGTGTCTATTAAGGCTTCAATTAAATGTCCTCACAGAGCAGTTTTCTTGAATTGAGAGCCGTTTCCTCTCCAAATTTAAACTCCCTTAGTTACATTTACGAGATAATTCCTTTTCACACAGTGAGTCTCCTGGCTGGTTAGTGAAGTTTCACTCTCGGTCAACACTGCCGTGTGATTTCCCAAAGGTTTACTGCTCTCAGGTGGAGTCTCTCCTTTGGCAAGGGAGCAGAGAGTGAGCTGCAGGAAGAGGCGAGGACAGCTCACTCTCATCGCCGTTCATCAGCCGTCACTTTACACAGGAGGCAATTAAGCGGGATTGGCAGCAGAGGCTGCCGGTAACTTGGAAACAGGCGTGTGGGAGACGCATGGTGGCACATGATAGGATTTAGGGGGAGAGAGGAGCAGAGGAGGAAGGAGATTCCCTTTGTTCATTCACACAAACGCCCGCTACCTCTGTGGAAAATCAAGCTCTCGCCTCCTCTGTCTGGGAGGAAGCTGGCCTAGGGGCAGCAATTGTGAGCTTTTTATGATTTTGTATGACAGTGAACATTATTTGAAGGTGTCTGCTGCGAGTGTGTAAGCACAGAAAGTATGTATTCATGTGTGCACATTGAAGGTACAGAGTCTCTGGTGTGTGTTGGGGGTTGTGAGTCTCTGAGGTGAGACCTCACTGTTAATTAATGCAAGTAGAAGAAATTATTCACACAGAAATCTGGCCAGACAAGAGGAGAACAGGACACATTAATAAAAATATCATGCCCCCCGTCCTTTGAAATATGATTCCTGGATGAGCTGGGAACGAGCAGTTGTGTCATTTATGTGATAAACGAGGTCTCCAAGGACTCTGCCTTTGTTCAGGCTTTAGTTATTTACAGATTATGACTGAAAAAAATTCTCCTTGAAACCAATCCAGAGCTGTTCTGTTCTTTACTCATCACAAAGGCTCCTCACTCTTCAGCGTGAATACAATAAGTGCCTACAGACACTGGGTTTGGCCTTTGGCTGCTGGCAACAAAGGCTTCTGATGTCAACTTAAGAAAACTGGTGAATAGTGAAGTTTTTTTTTTTAAAGATACAGTGGGTGAATTACAGAGAAGGGCAGAGGACACAGAGTGTGGAGCTGAGAGTGTAAACACCGGTGGAGATATAGAGGCTATTATTTTAGACTGTGTGTGTGTTTTGACACAAAAGGAGAGACGTTTCATGAGCCCGAGCCTCGGTGTCCATTCATTTCACTGACAGTAAAGTGCTGGTCTCCATTCAGCCAGATGTGTTTATATAGAAAATGAAGAATATGCTTTAAAACAGAATCATTCAGCAGCAGAGGAGTGAAGTGACCATCCTCACGTTGTGTTTAGTCTGGACTTTGTCACATAAACACTATCACCTCCATCGGAGTGACCAAACACAAAGTGAGATCATGGATAGTTGGTTGTTGTCATCAGTCACCAGGAGAGGACTGTTTCCTGTGTCACCTTGTCTCAGGCATACACGCACACACGCACACACTGAGCAGTGCCTCACAGGGACAGTCCATCAGTGGCTCACTGACTAGGAGGAGTCATTGTCATTGAGCGGATGTTAACGTCTGCTTGATGCACACATTAACTCACACGTACAGTATACACACTCGTATTCCTCCCAGGCAGATGCACACATGCAACCACAGAAGCAGAATAACACATCCAGAAAGCCTGCTACACACACACACACGAGGGGGAGGCGGAGCAGGGAGAGGCGTCGTGACCGGTGGCTTGGCAGAAACCCTCAAGGTGAAAATTTTGAGTGAGGAGCATTTCAAATTCAGAACAGATGATCAAACTGGTGGTGAAGCTGCAGAGTAGCTGGCGGCACCAGATGCAGACAATCTTTTGGCAGAGGAAGAGTTTTTGGTGCCTGAATCTCAAACATAAAAGTCAAAGGCGCAGAGCTGAAATTAATACAACTGTGGTTATCATCATGTCACGCATGGTGGTTCTTATCACAGTCCAGATGAGGCGAGAGGGAAAAAAAAAAGAACTCCCAGTTATACCGAGAAGCATTTTCTGTTCAACTATTATCACAGCCTGCCTAATCCGGCCATATATCTAGATGTACCAGAGAGGAGAAAGAGGAGGATATTTAGGAGTGAGCACAAACTCTAACAGTGTTTTCAGAGTCTATCTTTGGTCATGGTGAGAATGAAGTGTGCTCCCAGTTACCACACATACACTTTAAATTTAGCATTTTGTCAGCTACATGACTATATATTCCCAAATCTATTCTATGTAAAGCCGCACTAGGATCACATGTAGTTGAGTGTATGAGCCCCTAGGAAAACTGCCATTAGCACATATAAACAGCTGCATAATAGTTTCACAAATATTTCATAAGCTATGAAACGCAGCAATATATAAACATTTCCAATTGCCTCCAAACAACTGAAATCCACAACACATGCATTGTGAATTTTCATAAAGGGAATAAATACAGACACCCAGAGTGAATGACCCAGGTTTAGTGCATCCCCTCTGTTATACTGCTGACTCACCACAAGGGGCAGACAAGTTGAGATAAATGAAGTGACAAGTGAACAAGTCAGACCCAAGGGGGCAGTTGTCGGTCTGAGAAGTGAAGCTCACTTCCGCATTCAAAAAACTGCAATCCCCGCCGATTCCTGTGGGGGCTGGTACCGGAAGTGAGCAACTCCCCATAGACCCCCATGTTAAAATCGCCGACTTTACGGCTTTCAAAAACATATTTACAGCCTGGTACCAAAACGTTTTTTGGTCTCAATCGATAGTGTCTACCCCCGTACACACTCTGAGGGGGGTGAATTTTTTTTTAACGCTACCGTTTTGCTGTTATTCGGATAAGATTCTGGCCAATCAGGGTGCGGAAACGTTCAGCTACAGGTCCGTAGCAGCACAGAGACAGGCTGCTTCGAGGCCAGTGGGCGGGTTCTCGGCCGGCCAATCCAACATGGCGCCGTTCAAACCGCCATATTTGAGGCACAAAAACGACTGCACAAAACGAATGGGTGACGTCACGGATGCTACGTCCATTCTTTTTACAGTCTATGGTCAGACCCCATTGATATGATCATCACACCATATGCATATTTGCTTGGCTATTTTAACTGCTGCACACGTTTTGTTTATGTAAAGCTTCTGTAATGGAAATGCAGCACACTAGAACCTATTTCACCCTTATAACTTAAACTGAGAACATCATATGCAGTGCAGGTGGATGGGCTGCAATTAGTGATCCTTTTCAGTATTGATTCGCCCACATACATCATAATTTGTAATACAGTAATTGCAAAGATCGTCTGTTGTGCATGCAATTAAACCACAATGTGAACATAGTGAGACACTGGAAATAGTGTTGCTCTCTCTGTGTGATAGAGGGTTAGCTCCCAAATCTGCAGCTTCCCTCTGCTTTATAGTGTGGTGGAGCATTTAGCAACTGAAGAACCAGATGCTGCTCTAGACTTGGTAGAGATGATGAGAAAAAACAAAACAAAAGGAGAGTGAATATCAGGCCTAGACTTATCAGGTGGCCACAAACACGACTCCGGCAGTTTGCTATAAAGTTTATCTTGATTATTCTCTGCTCACATAAATATTAAAATATCATTTTACTAATTTACTCTTCTCTCACCAACAGTAAGTTTGCCACTGATTGTGTCGATCAACACAGCTGGGAGACGGCCATCAAGTGCCACGGTTCCCATCTCTAAACGTGTCCTGTCAACAAAATGTTGATGGATGAATAAGGGATAACACTTCAGAGAGTCTGACCTGCATGTGCTGCAGGACAATCACACCACAGCACCTCAAATGCAGCTCAGACCAACTGAACTATTTGGGCTTGAGTTGGGAAAAAAGCGCTGGTCCAACAGCTTCACGGTGCAGAATAAAGTGAAAGAGGAACAGAGAGCCCCTGGCTGTAGGACTGCATGCCCTTGAGATTATTATTCTAAACAAAAATCCATTGCAATGCAAAACCGCACAAACAAGCCAGAAGTGCAGCACAGAGATATTTCTGTTTGCACATCTTATCTGACCTTCTGAATGCACTGGATACCCTCGTCTGCATCCCCCTCCCCTGAAACATCATCCTGAACGCTCTCTGACTGAGAGTGTAACTGATTAATAACACCAACAGCAGCCGCCGCAGCCAAATAATTACATTCCCCGACCCAAAATAAACAGCAGCATGTAGTCACTCAGCGTGCATAGAAGTGTCTTGTTTTCTGATCTGTGGTGCAGAAAACTCAAATTCATTTGGTTTATCTGCTCTGTCATTGTGACATCTCTCTCTGCGGGGTTCACACTGAGTTTCCCTGCCCTGGGCTTGGCTCTGTGTGTGTGTGTGTGGATGTGTGGGTGTGTGAGTGTCTTACTGTATATGTGTGTGCTTTCAATTTGCATTGATCTCCACATGATGTGTGTGTCTTTGCTTGTTAGAAAGAGTTTGACTGAGAGCAGGGTGAAAACATAAGTTGTGTGCATGTGTGTGTGTGTGTGTGTGTCCATGAGTATGTGTTTGACTGAATGGGAGAGAGAGAGAGAGAGAGAGATAGAGAGAAACAGGCTCCTTGAAGATACATCACCATCGCTTTTGAAGCCCCCCCTCAACCCCTACCCCCACCTTATCAGACTCCACTGAACAGATGACAATGTAGCAGAGGCCTGTAGAACGAATCACACTCCCACACACTCGCACACACACACACACACACACCATTTCTACTCATCAGCTGTAACCACTACTCTCCCTCCACGCGGCCCCTGTTGTATTTCAGTGCTGTAACCATTAGATGCTGAAGGCAGAAGCTAGCACTTTGTCCCATTATACTGTCAATGCTAATATCTGTAGCCCACTCCTTGTGGTAACTCGATGCATCCTGACCTCTTTGGGCCGAACACTTTTGCTTTCAACAGCCACACAAACACGGCTGCATTTTTTAAAAACTCTCTGCTCATCTTGAAGCTGATAACAGCCCATTAAATGTTTTCATTACATCTAAATGTCAGTATGTCGAGGTGCTTTATTTTCACATTAGTCCTCAACGTTTACATGGTTTTGAGTTTAGCCGAGTGGTGGTGAGGGGGGGGGTTTCAATTGGGCTGGGAAGGAATTTCCTCCTTTTCTGTGTAGCTACTGAACTGCGAGGCTGAGAGAATAATGAAATAACAAGCAAGCTGTCTATTCAGACACAGGTTCATCCACTGACTGTCTTGAATATTAATGCATTGTTTGCTCTGCATGTGTGGATCTCTGGTCCACAAGAAAAGGGAAGAAAAATGACATTGATTCAGACTCCTTTGAGGCTTTTGTAGTATTGACCCAACTGAAACAGTTAAATCACGCATGAACGATGGTTCACGGAGGGAAAAATAAACACGTGGAAATCAAAAGATTGGGCAAATATTTACTGGAGTGGACCTATTACTGTATGCAAATGACTGTTCATTATTCTCATGCACAAGTCCCATCTCTCTATTGTGCCGTTATCAATGTGTTCATTAGTTCTTTTAAATCTTAATTGAGGAAGAGAGGTCAGGGTCTTTTAAAGGAGGTGGATGGGGTTAAGAAGACTAAACATTCAGGGAATACCCATAATATTGACAGACTGACACTCGCATCCATATGCATGACCCCGCTCTTTGTCAATTCTCATTAGTTGGTGTGCCAGTGTCTGACCTGTAAACAGAGCAACTCAGTCATCTGGCCTCTATGCCCTGTGTTTAACCTCCAGTGTGCTTGTCCTATTAGATCACTGTACAAATACAAACTCTTTATGTACTCACAGAAAAGTGAGACTATTTTCTTATATGATGTCTATACAAAAGCTGCGCTGTTAAAACACCTCACAAGTAGCCTTATGGAAACAAATCTGTTCAAATTAAAGCAAGAGTTCTTTGAAAGACGCAAGCAGTGCTATATGAGACATTTACACCCAACACTCCATGTTTTACAGCTGCACCATTTATTTTAATGGAAATATCCTAGAGGTCATTTTAGACCTATATCCCCAAATTTAGGAAAAATGCATTAACAGCCGGCATGGTAGGACAGGCCGCTATAGTGGTAGACATTTATGTCACTGATTTTGGAAATGAAGCATGTTAAAAACCTCTACTGAGCTAAATTATACAGGCCAATGAGGCATTGGCAGTGGATGAGGCGTCTTTTTCACGGTAATATAGCAGGATCTTGGTGTGAAAGGGGCTTAAGAGATAAGACAGGGTCTTTTATATGACAGTCTGTGCTGTCATATAAAAGCCCATTTCTCTCACTTAAAATCTGATTCGTCTACATGAGCAGCAGACAGAGGGGTAACATGGTTGTTTTTTGTCACAAATTAGCCACTTTGCCTTCGCCGACACACAGCGTTTGATTTCATCTGCGACATAAATCTACCTCACTGAGGGTATCAGCTTTCATTCCTGGTGCTTCAGTGTAGTCAGTCTCTGCACACACCCAATCGCATGCAGATTAAAAATAAAGGTGCATGACGTGACTTTATTAATCTGAAATCCCAATTCTTCAGGGTAAAACCAAACAGCTCATGAAAAATAAAAGGCAGTGAAACAAAACAAATTCTATAAACCAGCTATACACCTACAAATCCAGTGCAGACTTAACTGAAAATTTCTGCTCTGAAAAAAAAAAGGCCTGCGTTTGACCGACCGACCTCCCTTACTGAGGCGTTGTAAGGAGAGCACAGATGTGAGTGACAGCTGAGATGCGAGGGGAGTGGATAAAGGGTTAAACGTCGATGTCAGACACTGACTGTTGATTAGAGAGCCCAAGGTGCAGCCGATCCTCTGTCACTATGGCACAGCCTTGCAATGCAGAGAAAGGGCTTTTATCAGCAGATAAAAGGAACATGTCGAGGTAACAGCTTAAATTCATCTATGGCGTCAATAAGAAGTGGTGTGTGAGAAAGGACTGAAGGAACAGCCGTCTACACAATCTCTGGATGAGCATTCAAGACACTCATTTAACTCTTATAATTAGTTTTTAGGAAGATAAAGAATATCTATTTGGTCTCAAAATCTGAGATTGTGTAAGTAAGAGCTGTGTGTTCGGCTGTTTTTACTCCTGGACAGAGCATCACTGAAAAAGCTCAGTACAGACACAAAGGTTTTCTCACAAGCTTTCAGAGTTCTTACCTGTACCTGTATCTCAGTGGTCAAATACAGTAATGATTACAAAATGTTTCGAGGGAAAATATGAGTGTCATTCTCAAGTCAGCTGTATACAGATAAAATATTTTTTTAATTATTAACTGGAGCTTGAGGAGAAGAGTTGAATTATTTTGCCTCATTGATCTTGGTCATTTTGGACATTAAACGCATTAATAACTGATCAGTTGATTGACAGAAGGAATAATTGGCAGAGTTCTTAGTATATGTGAATATTTTCTGGATATCTCCTGAGAGTAAACTGAAGTTTCTTATGTCAAACTCAAAGTGTGGGTCAGCTCAAACAAAACATCTTCTGAGAGGGTCTTGCAGACTACTACATAATAATATAGGTCCAGATGGGATGGTAAACCAGTATAGTAGCCAAGGATGAATTTCTGATGGTTGTTGTCCTCATTCAAAACAATACATTCCTTCAGTTTTCCCTTTGCACCGGTTGGGGACTTGGCCGTTAAAACACAGTACACAGCTGCTGGTATGAGGCAGGAGAAACATGAATATAGATGAAAGCTGCATGTGTCAATGGGAGACTGGACTTTAGTCTCTTAAGTCAGCTACCACTGAGCCAGCTGCTTCACACTGTCAAAGGCACAAATTCGAAAAAAAAAAAAAAATCCACATCACAGGGAGTGTGAACCCAGCTGCTACGTAGGTGTGTGCCAGCGTTTGTCTGGGCTGCAGCAACATGTATGTGCTCACTATAACACACATGATGTGGTTTATAAAAGGCTCATTAGAACCTATGAGTCATTATGGGCTCAAATGACTATAATTTTTCATTTGCCATGTAAGGTAATGGCTCAGTATAATTCCTCTCTTCAATAATGACTAATAATTTAAACAGACATGATAACCACGTCCACACATTATCAGTGAATAACAGCAGGTAACTCTGCTATTGTTCGGTTTGATAATAAAAAAAATTCATTCCACAGTCATAGAAATCAGCTCAATAAAACCTTTTAAGTGGAGACTTCAGAGCATTTAGCTCAAAGTTATAATATCAGAGCTTAGAGCTGAACTCACTGGCATTCAGGGAGCATTTCAGGACATAATAGGAAGTTATTATTCACAGAAGATCTGCCAAACTTATTCAAACTGAGGTGAGTTCTCTCTCCATGGGTCAAAACCAGGACAGCCTCATTAATGAGGTGAAATCCCACCACAATGGACAGCCAACCAACACTTCCAGTAATGATAGCTGGAACAGCCCACAAACGTTTCCTCACATTTTAAGGTTTTCTCTAACAGGCCATATAAACCCACTGCCAAAACACCATTAGCTTTTGGATGGGGAACAGTGTGGAGAATTAGCCGTCCTCATCTGAGGTATGCTTGGCAGTACAGTGTGAGGTTGTATGTGGCCACTACCCTCAGTGACCCCTGAGACCTTAAGGTGTGTGAGAGCTCTCTGCATCTCCTAAGTGTATCTGTCCTGGCTATTTCAGTTGCAAAGGGTTTCGCCTGGAGTGTTAAACCTCTCAAGACATAATTGTTCAGCGAGGTTATCTGAGGGTAAACTCACATACCTCTCTATTTTCATTGTGCTACTTTTGGATCAAATACACTTGTAAAAGTCACTGTGGATTAGACGCTCATATTGATATTTTCAGGCCCTGCAGGCTGACATGGGTAACCTTATACATCAGGATGAGGGATCCTCAGTGACATGCAATAGGCTACATTATATTGACTAAATTTGACTGTGTATTGATTATTGTACCTTTTCAGTACAGGTTAATTTCTCTTCATTTATTTCATTGCATTTTTCAGGCCAGTCAACCTTTACTGAGAGCTTTTCCTTTGGTTCATTTCCATATGATGACTTCCTTATTATCAGCCAAATTCATCCTGTGCCTTCATCTGAGATTTCCCCCAATGACTTAACAGAAGAGCAATCAACCTCCAAAAACTTATCACATTTCCATAGCGATATCTTGCCAATATGTAAAAGTTAAGCATGAGATCACACTAGATTAATATGGTCTACTTTTTTTTTTAACCACACTGCCTCCAGCATTAATTTCATCCTGTCACACTGCAGTATGTAAGGCAATGCGTGTACACCAAACCTTCATATTTATCATATTGGTCGATTTACTAGTCATCTCTGTAGATAACACTATCTTTTTTTTACACATCTGGTGCAGCAGTGCCCTGTTATCATGTTGGTCTGTGTAATCTCAGACTACTAATGGAGGCCGTGGGAGAAACAACAAAGATTGTCAAACTGCTGTGAGACTGTGTTATGTCATGCATCACTAACCCGTGTCATGACTTTCCCTTTCTTTATTTGTGAAATTCCTACCAGACTATTTGCCTGTGTAAAGAAGCTACTTTGGACCCAGGGTCAGGCAGACGGTGGCAGGGAACATTTCCATGAGAAACCAACCGAGCCCAGAATGAGGTGTTAAAGCAAATTCAAACAAACACTGCTGGCTTGTGACTGGGAGACACCGCTGTGTCTGTCTGCATTATAGACACCAAATAGTCCACCGGAGATGCCTCCCGACCCCCTGAGCCAAAACAAGTCCAGTTATTCTGCACGACTCACAATGCCACTACCAAAGAAAACTGAATTTGAGTGCCAGTGTGCTGATGTGTTGACAGATGAGGCCTCCGTGTAGCCTGCAGGCAGCTCAAGCCTCAGATGTGTTGGGAGCTGCTGTAGAACAGTTCCTGGAAGGCTTTCTGTGGGCTTGAAAGTGACTTAACTGCGACAGCTACTGTATCCCTGTGACATTTAGCAGTCAATCTCAACGACTTGCAATCCTTTGAGTCGCTTGATCAAAGGCTGATAGATAGAGCGGATAGAGAGAGATGCTGCTCAGGGACAGCAAGCTCATATCAAGTAGAGATACAACTAATTCTTACTTGATTTATATCACTAATTAGTTTGTCAACTATGTTTTTGATTTATCAATTCATTATTTCATCCAAAAATGTCTTAAATTAATCAAACACCAACATCCACAAATTGCTTGTTTTGTCTGGCCAGAAAGAATTATTTCATTCTTCATCATGAAACAAAACCACGCTCAGTTCCTTATGGCTCCTTGTGGTTTCCAGCAGCAGAGACACAGCATTGTTTTGCTCTGTACAACAGACAGAAAAACATGCCAGTATTGGAGAGAGGAATCAAACTCGGAGATATGAGATTCCAATATTTTGGACAATATGGAATTGGTTCTCGGTCTTACTGCATCACATGGAATTTTTTTTTGTAGATCTGCATTATGTTTGATGGAGCTCCAAGAATTCTCATCCCCAGCTGACTTTGGGACCTTGATTGTATAATGAATTCAACTTATTAGACTCTGGTAGCTGTCTCATTAGGCGTCTCTCCCTCGCTGCATGCATATATTTATTCACAACCACCAAAAATCACTGATAAAGGAATTGGCCTGTTAAACTCTCATTTGGTTAAGAGTGGACTCTCTGTCATCAGCTAGGGATAAGAGAGCGCTACAAATGTGTGTGAAACCTCCAATCTGTTATAGTGTGTTATTTACATTTTTCTTTATAGCTCAAGGAAATTTAGCAGATTTCTTTTCACATTTCTGTCTGGTTTCCATTGGAGCTGCTTATTCATCTAGAAATGGGGCTGGAGCAGTGTAGCGAGGTGAGATGAGCTCAGATCTGCTGGAGACCACTGCTGGTGGAGATTTATTTCTAGATGGATGCTGATATTGGCTCCTGGAGAAAAATCAGCTAAAAGACTTCCTACTGTCCTCATTTTTGTGATCAGGATTCTGACGGGTTGTGAAAGGGTCTTTAAATGAATTTTAGCTTCACTAGAGAATTCAGAAAATTGTCTTCTGTTCAGTCATCTCTTGATGCTTTCTTTTGACTTTATTTTATATTTCTGCCACTCTTGATCTCAACATGTTTCATCAATCAATTATTCTTCTCATTGTCGTAATACATTTATTAGTTTTATTTTGTGTGCTGTTTTCATTCGCTCGTTTTTGTTTGTGTAGCATTTTGTAATGTTTTAGTGCTATATCAAAAATTAGTAAATGCATTTGTTGTTTAATACATCACTATAATTCATTGAAATATTAAATTACTGACAAAACAAACTCATGCACTTGTACTGTAGGTTTTGACTTACATCTTTCTGTATGACCATGAAACAAGTATTACGCTGAATTCTGTCCGTCACTGACAATGTGGTGAAAAGTGCTAAATTTTACTTAATGAGGCCTTCGGAAAGCCTGATGAGGCTGTGTTGGCATTTCTTCTGACGTTATACGAGTTCTGAAAGAAATGGATCAGAGTTATTATTCTGGTTAGATAAAAGGGAGGAGAGACGGTTCAGACATGCAGTACCTATTTTACTTTCCAATCTGCCTTTGTGATCCAAATCGGTGATAAATGAACAGAGTGAGACAAAGTGAAGGAGGAGGCAGAATGGTTTCCATCAACATGACAGCTCTCAGCAGGTACGGTAGAAGCACAGCGAGCCGGCAGCAGCTCAAAGTTTGATTACACCTCTTCTCTCATCCTCGGCTTGTGTTAAACTAACAGACCACTACCTAGTCAAAAACAGAAACAGACCACCCATGCAGCAGCTAGGTGGCTGCACTGCACAATAGCTGAGCCCATTATGCTGCTATATTGGACAAACTCTCCACAACAAGCTCTATGGCAACCCTGCTGTGTTATTCTGCCTGGGTTTTTTTTAGACCAACTGTATTCATTTCATGCACACCACATTGTGCATTCAAATTACTAGATGTTGTATTATCCTCCATATCTTGCGTGACGTAAACGTCTCCCGGGCGATATCAAGCCACTAGACCAAAACACATTGCTGCTGCTGCCTCTGGGCTTTATTTAGAATATTTGATCTGGAAAATGTATTCAGGTGACTGATCATATAAACTGAAGAATCTCTGTTCATCAGTCAAATTTATGTGGAGTTCTGCAGTTCTGAGCCCCCTCTGATACAGCATAAATGAATAAGCACTTATTATAATATCAGTTTGTAGGAAAGGTGTCTGCACTATGGTGGTTAATAACAGAACCAAAACACTGGAGGGACATTCAGTAATGACTCTGAATGAGTAGTTGTGTAACACAGTGACTGAATGATCACTTGAAATCTGAAATAATATTTCTGAAATATTCTAATTCACTTATTAATAAATAATTAAACATAAAATAATTTAACTTCAATTAATTGGTGTTTAATTAATTAGTTAATTCACTATATAAAAAAAATACAAGAAGGACCTGCACTATATGAGGCAACTTGTACTTTAGTCTCTAAAGGAACCGGTTCTTTTACAAGGCCACTGTGCCACTGTGAAAAAAACATTTTTTAAAAATGCTTTCAGGGCAATAAAACTGCATGTAATGATAATTACATTTCCTTCTTACAGCTTGTCGGTATTAAATACAACTAATCACATTTGAATCAGCATCATGGCTTTAGAGAGAGAGCCTGGGGCTAAAGCTGGCACTTAAAGCCCGTGATAGCACAGAATAAATGCTCTTTAAAAGAATTGCATGAAACCAAAAGAATCAGTTGCAAAATCTGGTGGCAAACAGAGAAAACATTGACAATGTCATGTAACATTACTGTCACTTGACAGTAACCTTTAGGTTCAAAAGTTTCTGAGTCTGACCTATCGTAAAACTTCTCTGGCTAATTCTTACCATCCTCAGGTCTAATAAAAGACGATCTACCCTCACATACTCGCTGGAAGGGTCGGGAAAAACCTAAGCAACATACAGTATATCAATACAGTTTGCAGAATCAATTGCCAGCCTCTTTTTTCTGTAACTAAAAGTAAACCTGAAGACAAAATGATCCTCTTGTTTGTCAGTGTGGATTTCTATGTGTCTGCACATGTAGGTGTTGGGGTAGACTGGTGACCAGCACTTCAGCACTTCAAATCTGGTGATTTAGCTACAAGTCACAGGCTGTGTAGAAATGATCGCAAAAGGTTCCACACAGATTTTAAAGTAGTTTCTGTTGTGGTATGACATTAGTCCTCAGACACACTGAGCTTTAGGTACATTGATACAGTGATGACAGTTTAAGTGGATGATTGTTACCTGAAGGAGATTAGGATCTATTTGACAATTGTATTTTATTACATAAGTATAAAGTAATGAAATGGACAACTTCACTATAACTGATTAAGGTTGAAAAAAAAATCTAAATTGCACCATGGCCCTCTCCAGCTCCAAGCCTACAATGAGAGGTCATGAAAGTGAAAACATTACACTCCACTCACATCACACACCTGCTGCTGTGAGAGAACAGGCCGATAATCACACACTGTAAAAGAGCTGGATGGGGAAAGCAGAATAACTGCTGAGCTACAGCTGTGAGGATGGAGTGCATGTGACTTACTGTATGGTGGGAAATCAGGTAGGGATGATTGTTACACACTGTAGTAGCTCAATAACACTGAACCTGGAACAACACTGGAAACTTACTACTACTGTGAATTATTTAAACAGTATTTGTTCAAAGCCCCAGTATATTAGCAAAAATCAAATATTGCTTTCATAAATACGTATTTCACTGAAGTTGAATCACACCTGCATACAAATGAAAGCTTTCTCGTACCTTAGAATGAGTTCTTACAAGTCATTACAAATATACAAGGGGGAGGCGCACCGAACCTTGGCTGCCATGTTGCATCTCCATTTTTTACATTCATTGGCAGCGTGACCGTAGGTGTTGCATTCAGGTGCAGTCAGGCACCAGAAGCCGTTTTACTCGACGAGAGAAAGACGGTAAAACGTGGGTCAGGTAAACAATACGTTATCACCATGTCACGCCTGTATTGTTTTGCCTCATGCTGGTGGACCACTTGACCACTTACATAGACGCTTGTTTATCCTGTTACATGCAGCGTCTGTTGTCTGTCTGACATCTGCCCGATTTCTCGTGAATGCAACATCAAGAATAAGTTCCGATATGCAACCGCACCGCTAGATGGGGGGAATTCCTACACATTATACCTTTAAGAAAAATTCTGTCCAAATCTTTTTGTTCCACACAAACAGTTGACCACTGTCACACTGGAAAATATTGGAGAATAATTTTTGCTTCAGCGTTGCGTGAACGAATTATGCCGCTGGACAAGATGTATGTGTCCAACCATCAGCCATCTCTCAGTGCCTCAGACTGTCACTCTGAGCTCATTGACAATTTAAACCATTCATTCCTCTGTGCCAGTGATGATCATTATATCCTGCATCACAGCTCTAAACCTCCCAACACGGGGCTCGTATCCTAATGGAGCACTGTGGGGCTTCTGACTGAAACCCTAATGTCATCAAAAGTGAATGAAACCCAATTTATTATGATGACATTCAAAGGGAGCATCAATTAAGCACGGCGCTTGTTGCGGCAGAAATACTGATCAGTATTTTGGATGCAATCCCCATCAGCAGATCCAAATATGATGTGCAGTCACTTAGCTGGCGTGCGCTCTTCCCTCGTGTGAAGTGGGCGTCTCATCTCTGAACCGCACTTGACTCGTGCATGCTCACCGGCTCGTGTGTTCTGGAGTGATTGATAATGCACATTAACATGGATTAGGGGCGACCGTAGCAACAAGGAGTGTATTTGTGTGCTCTGTGGAAAACACAAACCCAATAACGAGACACAGAGGGTGCATAAATATCCGACTAGTATCAACCATAGGAGAAATCAAAGGTTATGGGAATACTCAAAATGACAGCGCTAAATGTTTCTTCTAAAAATAAAGTTAAGCTGCACGAGAGTCGGAGAGAGAGAGAGAGAATTGTAATGTAGTGATCGTGCCTTTACAAACCCGAAAGCTTCTCAGAGAAAAAGATATATCAGGCCAAAATAAATAAATAATGATCTTTAGAAAGCACAATAGCATGTCACAGACTTTGAAGCTAACGTCTGAAACCAAAATAAGGCTTGGACAAGAATGTTCATGAGCTGCTCCCAGCATATCACTGTGTATTATCTCCAAACAGCCCAAACTCTTCCGCTGCACTTTGCTTCATCAAACCTCTGACAGATTGGGGTCTCCTGCTGTGTTGTGATGAAATGTGTGCTGTTAGATTCACAGTGGTTGCAGCGGTAATTGGTCACTTAATATTTCTTTCTTCTCTTGGGCAACGGCAGTGACTTATATGTAGACAAAACCAACAAGCTCTTTGTGCTTTTGGTTATCTCGGGAGTGTGTTAATTTTTTAGATATTTTCTCTCATGACAGCGTTTACTCTGAGAGCGGGTTGTCATGGTCTTTATGTATATTTTAGTTTGATCTCAGACATAAACAGCAAGTAACTAGACCCTCTCTCTGTGTGTTGCAGGCCTGTTCATCTGGGCAGTATGTTCTATTTTCAGTCTCAGGGAGCTATGCAGTGTGTACTATGCTGTGTGTGTGCACGTCTACTGTATGTATTTACAGTGCATGTTCTGCTTCACTACCATCAGGATCATTATGTAAACACTTCAATTCACATATTCTTTGCAAACAAGCCCAACGCTGTGATGAAGTGAACCTTGCCCCCTTTGCAGCTTGTACAGAAGTGACAATGATGTGACTGCAGCCCTGGGAGATGAAGACATAATGTATATAAAATCCTTGTGCAACAACACAGCTGGAGAAAGGAAGAGCAGTCGGCTCGTAGGGAGATTTGAAAAGGATGGGAATCCCTCGTCGTGCCGCACATGTTGTCATCCGACAGTACGCCGAAGCTCTCACCAGAAGTAAAAAGACTGGAAAAAATATATAAAATGCCACTCTAACAAGTCTCCTGGGACCCCCGCTGCCTGGCTTTCTAAAGAGAGAACAGCTTGTCTGATCTAAAATGCTTTAAAAGACTCGAACAGAAGCAGCCTGCTGCGCTCCACGTACACATTCTGTCCATACGGCCCATCGTAAAGTCTCTGTGAATAGGTTTTGGCCGTGTGAGCCCATTAGCTCATGTTGTTTAGATTATGTAAGAAACATCACAAGTATGAGCTGCAACCGCTAACACAGTATCTGAGTGACAATGGGATTCTCCCCAAACATGTTCTGGTAATGCTCTATAACCTACAGTACATTACATAACATAATAACATCTTTGTTAGCAAGTGGCCTTTTGTTGACAGTACAGTCAGTCACTGGTCAGATAGTAGTCCTGTGTAGCAGTCGCATGACAACACCATGAACGTGCCAATTTTCAGTCCTGTTCCATGTTGAGGTGTCTTTGAGATCACACTATAAACAGGCCTGTCACCTGCCTAGCACGGAGCTGTTACACCAGGAACATCATGCCTACACCCTCCGTGTGCTGCACTCAGAGCTGTGCTCAAGAAGTTTTTAAGACACACAATCACTCAGTGAAGCGTCTCACATGGAGACTCCAGCACTTAGAGCAGATGAAAACACACGATAGGTCAATTTTATCACTCTGCAAAGCAGCTAAAGGCCCGTTGTTTGAATCTTGCATCTGTGTCTTTTCAGCTCAGACAGAAATGCAAACTCATCTGGCAGTGTGAGAGGAGTCAACAGCCTTTAAAAAAGCATCCTAGTTTTGGTGTTGAGGCAGTCTGAAAAGTCAAGAGATCTCTAGGAACAGGTTTGAAATAAGGCTCAAGTAGAGTCAGGTACAACCTCATTGTGCTCAGTCTGAAGTATTTGTGTGAAGTAAATCCCAAAACGTGTAACACTCAGTTCTGATCACATAATGCATTTTAAGGTGAGACACTACACTGATCAATTGAGCTTTTGTCTTCTTTCAGAAGTTGAAAGAAATAGTGGAAAATCCACATTAATGTGTTTTTTTTTTTTACTTCATTTTGTCTCTTTCATTAGTAAATTTCCTCTTAAATTCACCAAGGTTAGCAACTACTGTAACAAGTCTTTTAAAGGCTGTTTTCTCAAAATGAGTCTTTCCTCAGATTTTAAACCTGAAATCTCCACTTCAGCAGCACTTACAGACCTTCCAGTTTGATCCCTTTCTGAAGGTTTTTACAGAGGGGATTGTTGATACTGTAGCCTATATCATTCGATGCCTGATTTATACATAATTTTATTCCTAAAAACATGGCAAAATTTGATTTTCTTTTAGGTCTGGTGGCAGTATTTCCTCATTTACAGAGTGATAAAAAGAGACATCCAAAACCCCCTCAGTAAAAACGTCTGACTCTAAAACAAGAATTTTAAAAAGTGGCTTTATCCATTGTTCAGATTTCTGTTCAGGAAATGCTAATTAGCGCATATTTCATTAGATTTTGCCTCATTTACATATTTAAAGATAACATTTGACAAAACTTGTAATATTGTAATATCTGTCAGTTAAAATGTTTACTCTACATTGGACGATTGGTACAAGGAGGTAATGAGTATAATCCCTTTGGAAAAATGGACTTATAGCCTTCATGATAACTTGGAGGGTTTTACAAGGGTAGTTTTTGATGTGGTGTATTTATGTGTTTATGTGTGTATGTTTGTAAGCTGTTACTTGCTTTGTTATGTTTATTCATAACTGTTGAGTAGCTTATGCTACAGAAAAATGCATGGTTCTGTGGAAACCATATGTAAAGGACAATTGGTGGCCTGATTGAACCTTAATAAAAAGAAATTAAAACTCTATTCACCTGTAGTATCCCCCCTTAATTATCACAAAACTGAAACTATTTTCCCCTCTGCTTGGATTGATCGGGCTGTCCTTGAGACAGACCTTCAGACCAAGTCTAAGTAAAATGTAATTTGCACTCATGCTAATAAAAGGTGCCATGCCCTCTGAACATGCACACACGTGCACACATACACACAACGTCGCTGTCTGCAATCGTATGACGCGGACAAGTTCTCCTTGCTCTACCTCTCTGCTACCTGTTCATTTGTGTGCTTTACACAACTCATAATGACATAAGGAGATCACTGAAGCAGTGTTCTGCACCATTGCTTCAGTGTAGAGACACAAGCAGCTCCAGCTCAACTCGGCCCCTACCTCACTATGCTCTCTCTCACTCTCTCTCTCAAACCTGTCTGTCAGGACCTAACTGGCCATTGGAAGAAATCCCGCCAACAGATAAAAAGCCATTAAGTTTTTACTGGCTGTCTCTGTCACCTTACCGGTCCTCCCTGCAGACCTGAGGACACTGAGTACATGTCATTTGTGCTGGGACACGACAGTAGGTTACATCAACCTTCACCACCCCCCCCTCCACCTCACCACCACAGTAAGAATCGAGCTGCCATCTGTATCTTCTTATCAGCCTGATATCTGATAACGAAGATACGTCTTTACAATACATATCACACTGCATGCCCACTTCATGTCCACAAATCTTTGGTCAAGGTGATAATATGACGATAATAGTTAGACAAATAGACCCTAAAACAACAGGCAAGTGGCCTCTGGCTGTCACTACAGTAGCACAGTTGCACAAACACACACACCTTGCCATAGCTAGAGTTTTAAGAAGTAGCTGAAACTTGGCGACTGATCAATAATTATTATTTATAAATCACATACCGGTACATTATTGATATATTTGCCTTTGAGAACATTGTGTAGCGTTGCTATCAGAACTTCTCACCGTCTCACTTTGCAAACAACGATCGTAACATTTTGTGATACAGTATGGACATCTTGAAGACGTGTGGACGTGGAGGCCTGTCTTTGAGGTGTTCGATAAGTCTGAGGCTTTTTATTTATGATGCTCTGTGGTGCTGTGTGCGTACTGTCGGGTGCAACTCGTCCCTGATGACCCTTGCAAATCTAAGAAAAAAGACAAAACATCAGAGGGTGGTCATGCAACATTAAAGTGGATGTTATCCACCATTCTTTCTCATCCAAAGACAAAGAAGAACAGTGATAGCCTTTTACACTCTTGATGTTGCTTTTTATATGTGGTTTCTATTGTGTTGTCAGTTGCTGTCAGCTCTTTAATAATTCAGACTTGAGTTTTGTGATGCTCTCCATGCTGCCTCTGCACAGACGATGTTTAAGATTCTTTGCATATAAATGCAGCTGAAGCCCACAGTGTCCTTGAGGTCAGTTTCAAAGGCACATCCTGGTACAGCAGTTGAAAATGATCCAAGTCTTAAATATGGCAAGGGCAGGTCGTTTGGTTTTGGGGAGTGAAAATATTATTGGAATCTATGTATTGTAGCTCGGAATCTTTCATTTCAACCATGTTTGACCCACCCTCCATCATTAGACATGTTTTCAGCTCGTCCTCTCTCCCTCTGTAAGAGCTTCTAATACAATGCAGAGGCTATGTTTCAGTTAAGCAGTCTGTAATAAATTACCATAAACATCCCCTTTAACTAATGCAAGGACAGGGACCATTTATGTATAATCTCCTCTGGTGCTATTGAAAGAATAAATCTGCCAAACAGAAACAAGCATGGCTAAGCAAAATGTGCCACCACCCCATTAATCTCACTTAGCATCAGAGGACAGGTGGCTATGACGGAGCTTCAAACAGTGCCCACAGAGTGTAGTAGAAGAAGAGGAAGAACTCATGAAATCCCATGAAGCTTTTTTTTTTAGAAGCAAAGTGCTCCTCAGCAGTTCTATCTATCTACTGTATCTCTGCACTGTGCTGAAGGAGCAACTTATGTGTGATTCATTAAAGGCTGGGTATAAACAATATACTTTATCTACAGGAACACTGTATTTTTAGTGCATTTGTAATTTTCTTCACTTAACATTTACTGGCTATTTGGCATTGTTTTAATCTCAGTTCTCAAGAGGATAAAATGATAAATTAGAAAGTTTTTAGTTGAAAACTTTCTTGAAGACACTCTTCATCTATTATTGGTTCAGTCTTCTTTGGTGTGCTGATATCAGTGACCATTCATGTGTTCTTTAGGTGTAGTAAGAACAACTAACCATGACACTTGCATCAGTAATTTTGTCATCAAATGTAGAACATTTTCTGATATAACAATACAAATCTGAACTAAACAGCTTAAAGCAAGGATTAGCCTATCATTTATCTATTTATTGTTGGAAACTTAATTAGACACTGATTATGTAAATCCAGTTGACCTGTTGACGATTATCAGTTCTCTCTTTTTCACTATAATGAGTGCCAACTATATTCTTTCCAGGAACTGAAGAACTGAATTATTTATAAATGATAGACCCATAAAATCACGCCCTACCCAACCAACTATTATTTTATTGTCAACTTGCTGATTATTTGCTTGATTAATAATTAATAGTTTGGTCTTTAAAATGTTGGGGGGAAAATCAGCAAAAGCAGAAGACAAAGAGAAGTAACATTTTGTAATATTTGATCTGGGACCAGATCATTTCTGTTTTTTGTTGTTATTTTTTTAACATGAGTTAATTATATTTTTTTTCAAACAGTTGCACTTTTCTTTAAGTCGACTCGACTGAGTGATCAATCAAATAAATGTTTCATATTATGCTTATCAACATTTACTAATACATAAATGTCTACTAATCTATATTATCTCTAGATAGATCAAATTGATAATTTCCCCATTTCCCCAGTTAATTGATGCCAAATTGATTTGTACATGAAAAATAGTTGTTGGGTTTTTTTGCTGAATAATAAAATAAAATGATCACTATCAAAATAGTCAATCAGTGACTGATCAATCAACTAATCGTTTCTAACCTGTGTTACAAACAATCATAGTATTGGGGGCGAAGGTTTTACATCAGCTGCACAGAAACTGTATCCACTGTAGGAATTTCTAGTACGGACCAGCTCTTAGCCTCAGTGTTGCCACACTGCCAGTTTCAATTAAAATTCATGTCCAAGTCATCCTATTATGTAAACCAAAGGACAGATTTCGGGAGGCATCATGGGGCTCACTGCCAGACAAGCTGTCCACACAGTCGGGTGGGACTTCCAGAAATCCAAATCAAACAACTTAATCTTCCCTCTCCTTGGTTGTCTTGTTCCCATCAGGAGCCGTGACTCCCAGCAGCAGCAGCCATGTGAGAGAAGCCGTCAGCAAGCAGAGGATGCCCACCTCCAGCTAAAGCCGAGAAGCTCCCTCCCCCGCCTTTCCTTCCCTCCTTTCTTCCCTTCCTCCCTCCCACCTGTGCCCTTCCTTCTTCCCACATGAGGACGAGAAGATGACTATCACCAACCGGCAGTCCTTCAATGTCCTGACGGTCATTTTCCTCCTGCTGTCCACCGCAGGTCTGTAAAGTTTCTTATCAGTCTGAATCTGTCTGTCTGGTCTTAGAAACTATTACTTTTGCCACTCATACAGTATGATGCAAGGTGTGTTATATATTATATTATATTTGGCATTCTATAGGAGAAACTCAGTGATCTAATGAACTAAATACAGGAAACAACCCCAAAGAGATTTACGGACACGGGGAGATAGATGGTGACATCTGATGGCCAGACGTTAAGTCAGAGACGTTTACCATCAAGTGACTTGGAGGAATTTATTGCCAAAGAACAAAAGTGTACTTGGCAGGAAATTGCATGAACCTGAGGGGATTCTCAAAATGTGGCCTTCAAGTGTAAAACTGTGAAGAGAGCAAATTATAACCTTTTAGCTACACAGAACAACGCAGCCAACAGATACAGTATCTCTGAGATAGGGAGCATACACATTATCCACAGGGGAAAAGATGGTAAGTCAAGTTGGAAAATTACGACTCAGGGCTTGAGGAAAACAGGGAGTTAGTGGGAGAAAACAGCTACTGGTAGTATGTAGCACACTGAACAGTAAACCCATAACAACCAGAAAATTGAGTGTGAATAATGTTAATGACCACCTCATTAAAGAGCAGCTCTTGCCCAATCGTAGTCTGAAACATCCTCCTTCACATACACAGAAATATGCATGTAAACCCAGAGGACCTCGATTTCATCTCACATAACTCCAAACCACTCTTATGTAACTATAAGTCTGTGAGATCTGGGTGACAGCCAGAGATGGGATGTAATACCTGGATTTCTACCATCTTTTGTGGCCAGGAACAATGAAATATAACTCTCCAAAATGCACAGAGTAGATTTCTGACTTGAAGGCATCGAGTGCAAGGCTGCATTACCGATTATTCACAGACAAGCTTTGGTCCAGAGGACAGAGTTACTGTCTGGAAAATGATAAAAAGCTGCTGTTGCAACAAACACTACACCAAAATAAGTTGAAAGTGTAACAGTGACTATGACTCTCTATAATATTATATTATTCACACTTATATGGAAAAGATATAACCATTATTAAGTGTTAAAATATTCAAAATAGTGAATTTGTTGTTGTATTCATCAGGTGTCATTGATACATTTGCTACTTAATATCAATCTTAATTTAATTTTATAACAACATTTTGGAATAATGGAATTTAGTCTGAATTGATGCAAAAATTCAAGAAATATTCATGAACTGTCAAGCAGCAAAAAGGTAAAGAAAGGTCCAGTAGACTTGGCTGAAGAAAAATGATTTCTAAATTGATTCTACATCTTAACAAAAATCCCAACTGACTGAGTTCCTCCTGAGTCAGCATCACTTTTATCATCTTTTAACTGAACACTGAATGAAACACAGATAAAGAGCCGTCTTCCCTCCATGTTTCCGTATTGTCAACAAACTGGAGGTGTGATGAAGCTATAAATAAATAAACATGAAGTGTGAGCGCTGACTGATGTTCAGATGTTGCCTGTCGCCGGCTGCAGCGAGAGAGAGCCCTAGCTGTTCTCAGACCGCGGGTTGTAAACAAACTGTAATGCACGAGCCAAGCTGTTAACTGTATCCTAAATTTCAAGGGGTGTTAATGAAATTAAGCAGGTGGGTGTGTTTACAGCTGTCTCGTTGCCAGAGCCAGATGTTGTTCATTTGAGAAGCCGCAGACTTTCCCCCCAACACGCGTCTTTCAAACCCTTTAAATCGTGCATCGTTAGAGGACTTTATGGTCCACTTCCAGCGAGGAGGCCCGCTGCTTCCTAACTGCCAGTTCACTTACGTCAAACTGCTGACACGTCCTTTAGGTACGAGGCTTTGTATCGCCAATGCAAAGGTCAAATGAAGACTTTTCTCTCACTATAAGCCCTTCTTGACTTCTAATCCGACCGTGTCCTTCAGTGTCGCTTCTTTTACCTACTGACTAAAACTGTGAGCACGGAGAGGACAATAGCCAGGCCACACCAAGCTCATTATAACCTGAAAGAGCGTGCGCCTTTCAAATGCTGATTTGTCCCTGTCTGAGATTTCTGAAAAGCTTCTATCACCTTCTATCATGAGTGGACCTTGAAATAAATCACAGTGGTGACACAGCCAAATTTTTAGGCTTCTCTGATGAAAGGAAATGCATAAGACGAGGACAAATCAGTTACAGTATTACAAATATGAGTGTACTTCACATGAAGTGGCATAATTTAACTTAAGCTTTGGCTGAGAATGATCAAACAAAAATATATCAAAGGAGGTTCATTTAATACAGATTAAGAGAATGACACTCGTAAATACAGCCACACTGATACATCAGCATGTCTAATATTATCTGCCGATTTTAGTTAAGCCCCAAAATGTTGTAATTCTGTATGTCAGCCAACGGGTTGCATTACAAGTGAAAATCTAGTTTCAATTGACATGGGATGACTAAACTTTGGCTATGTTTTATTGATTTGCTTGAAAAGGAAAGTATTCAGTTTTTCATTTGCAGTCTGATTTGTGGCTACATTTTGTGTGGTCTCTCATGTTGTTTCTCATGTAATTCTCAGTTTCTGCTGTTTTCTAAGTAACGCTCTACAGCTCTACTGTAGGTCCCTGAGTGCGACCACAGGAAAAAATCCTATGGTGTAGTGTTGTGTGGTAAGAAACCGGTGGATGTTGCAAAGCATTTAGTGATATTTTGAGCATTAGAGGCCAAAGTCGTGGTTAAGAACTGCCCCCATTGCTTCGCTGTTTAACTGCAGCTAGCTAGATTTTTTCCTATGGTCACACTCAGGGACCTGGAGCTGTAGAGCATTACTAAGAAAATGACCGGAATTCACCTTTAATCTTACCCAAAACACACGTACAACAGATTAGAGAGCAACAGTGGTGTAGAGTTTACATGTGTTTCTTTTTCTCCTTTTTTTTTTGTATGACCACCTGGCTGATGAGCCAGTATGCATACATATTTTGGGCATATTTTACTGAGTTTCTTCTTTAATGAATATGCAACACTGCAACCGTCACACTCTTAGAAAGAAAAAGACGACGGTGATTAAATATAAAGATGCTGAACAAGCAGGTGCATCCTGGTCTCAGCCCTGTAAGGTGACAGTCATTAGGTATGGTTCATTTCTCTGACAGATCAGTAATTTATCTTTATCAGATGGAGTCTTGGCTGCTGCTGTGACTTCATTCTCAAGCAACCTTGTTGGCTGTTAGATGCCATAACAGAAGCAAAACAGTTTGACCCTTTTGTTACAGCAGTGATGTACAGATTGATATTCTCCTGGATGTGCAGTGACTTTGTCAGCACAACTGCAGATTAATTCAAATGCACCACAGTATTTGTACTATATGTGACTTTGCATTGCTAAATGAATGAATTGGGACAATGCAATACAGCACATCCAAGTAGGATCATTTCTTGGGCTGATTAATCCTTTCCTCTCATTGCAATGTACTTTGAAGGGAGCAAATTCTGTATCCAGGAAAAAACTAATACCTGAGCATATTTTGCGTTTCCATTTTGAGGCCCTGTCTTAATTTTGCATAATTACCACAACAAACGAAATGTACTTATGTATTTTGGGTTGTTGTGTTCCTTCTAGCATAACAGGTGACAGAGCTTTTGCTGTGAGAGCATGTAACATGATGTCTCCTTACTGATTATGTTTTCTTGGTACATTGTGATTGGTTTCCGTGCCTTGTCCTACAGTGTTTTTATTACTCAGACTCTCACCAGTCAACTATTGGGAAAACAAAAAAAGCTTTAAGCAACTTGTTTTTTGTGGGTCTCCATCTGTAGGCTGAAGGGTGTTTCCTTGCGAGCTGCTTTCCATCAATATGTCTAATAAAGGAGTTGGGAAACAAACAAAGCTTGCCTCAAAAGGCCATGAGTCACATGAGTCTTTATCTCCTGCGGTATCAACATTCATCCCTCCTGACAACTTGTGAATGCATTTTACATTATTCTTTGTCTGCGTCTATTCTACAGCCCTCTCAGCTCATTACCGGGTGTGTGAACCCTACTCCGACCACAAGGGGCGTTACCACTTTGGCTTCCACTGCCCACGCCTCTCAGACAACAAGACCTACATGTTCTGCTGCCACCACAACAACACTGCTTTCAAGTACTGCTGCAACGAGACTGAGTTCCAGATGGTCATGCAGATCAACCTCACCACCACCTCAGACGGATATGCACACAAGTGAGTCACAATATACTGTCATTTAACACATTTAACCCCTTTAGACTCAGGTGTCACTTTGGTCGTATTAGTCTCATTGACGTTTACGTTCATTGGTTTAGTTTGATTTCAATTTAGTTTTGGAAATTGATTGAAATCTCAGAATTACAAAAATATTTTTTCCAGCAACATGTAGGGTAGAGTCCCTAGTCAACAGGGATGGTAGCCATACTGTTATGACTTCATTAGTGAGGATAAAAATAAGTCACGCTCAGGGTGGGCTGTCTTCACAAGAAATCCTTCACACAAAATTTACTGGATATTCTTGACTATACCATTCGAAAGAGGAAGAAAAAATGCCAGACTCAATCCCAGCATTGGACTTTTCTAAATTTACATTTGAAGCACAATATTGCATTAAGTGGTCTGTTGCATAGTGTCTTCAAGTGATATTTCGGGTTATTTGGTTGTCTTAGATATTCCTCCATAATCAGTGTATTACCTGCAGTAGATTTGACTCAGAGCAATGTCAGCTTGGAGAAGCAGTCAGGAGCACTGGCGCAGAAACAGAATATGTGCAGCTGTGGAGGGGGACGGAGGGAAAATGTATATTACCAAGCTGAAAACATGACCACTTGAAAAAAAAAAAGAATTATTTATTGTGATAATATGTTCTGAGGTTCTGAAGTTTGTCAGTTTTACTTAAAACAGCAAGATATTTCATTTCCAGATACTTTGATAATTGAAATGATGTCAGTCGGAACCCAAAATCAATTCATGTTTTTTGGGGGGCCATCTTGTACCAAGTTTGGTTGCGATAGCATAAAAATGCATAAGATGGAAAAAACTACAAAAAGGTGTCCTCATTATAAACCCTGAGACAACAAGTACAGGAATAAGACTTCAACACCAAAAGCTAATCATTTCTTCTTAGGGCAACAATGGAACTTTCCACCAAATTACACTGAAATCTGTCGTGTAGTTTCTGAGTTAACCTGCTACAAACAAAACAGCACCAAAACATCCTTGGGGAATGTAATTAGGGGAAAATACAGGTTGTGTTGAATCTTGAGAAGAGCTTTTTGCAGGCAGCTGTGGTGGTACAGAGAAGTGACATTTCCTCAGATCAGATGAAAAATGCTAGGTATATTCAGCTGACTCACAAACAGTTCACTCCCTCGACAGCACCGTACCTATTGACACCACTTGCCTCTTGCTCAGAGGCTACATTGACATTGATCTACACCTACAAAACCCTTGCAGAGAGAAGTAGATGCTGAGAGTGTTTGTTGTGTGTTGTGAGTGAGACGCCTCCACACGATAGCTCACTGAGGCAGGTGTTAAGTGTTGGCTACTGCATTTCATCATGTGCTACCACCGTATCACAGAAATTCATATAGTAAATTATAGTGCAGTTGTCCAGTGTTATTAATAGTAAACTTTATCACGCATGGCATGGAATGAGAACACATTGTCACACAGGACACAGTATAAGCAGGTTTAAGCTGAGTGAAGGACAGAGAAATGAGCCTCTTGTTCAGTGGGAGCTCTCAGTGGGAGGTCTGGGTGACAAAACCACAGCTCTTTCTGCTAATGCCCTCCCAGCACGCCTCTGTCTGGGATGGCTCACACTGCCCTGCAGCAGGTCATGATATTTCATTTTAGTGTCAGATGGACTGTTGGGCCAGTCTTTCATCCAGGCTCAGTGGAAGACAGGACTGTGGGTTTGGTCTTTACCACTGGCCAAAGGAGTTAAATGGGCTATTACTCTATGATCTCTACTCACAGCATGCTGAGGATGCCATTATGGTCTGAGACCCAGTGTAGTAGTTTTAACTTAACTAGCGGCAGCTGGCCTTTGTGGGTTTCCCAGGTGAATGATGTGGCTTGTAGCGCTTTATACAGTTGAAACAGATAAACAGTGGAAGACTTAGCTGAGATTGAAATATGAATTCATAATCATAAAATTATGAATGAAGTTTGTTTAAGTTGTTTTCATGATCTGTCCCTCTGAGGACTACACACACGTTGCTTGCTATACTCTCTGACTGACCCAGTCCATTACCCCCTCAAGTTAACTGACTTGGCTGATATGGCAGGTGACCAACTCACACGTTACCCAGTAATTACATTTTACAGATGTCCCCCTAAAACTTCACATGCTTTGGAAGTTGCTAGTGAGGTGTCTGTGCAGAGCAGCCTTACTGAGACCAAAAATGTGTGAGTTTAAAATGAGTGAAATAGGGTGTTCTAATGTAAGATTTAGCTTGAGATTTTATCTATATGTGGGGGCCTCATCAAGTCAAGTATAGGAAAGGCTGGAGTACTCATTCAAGCAGTTCAGATGTTCATTCTAAGGGCATTTATTCAGATAAATATTCCCACGACCACATCGTTTTCAGACAGAAATGGATTCACCTGATTCACAGAAGCAGAAGAATTTTGACATTTTTGAAATGTATATCAACCAATGCAGTCCGATTGCAAAATGTGACGGAATGATGTAAAACATTGGTTTCCCTGCAGATGAACCGACTCTGAAGTGATATTCTGTGTCATCTCTGTCTCTTGAGTCAAAATAATATTTTTTTCATTCTGAATAGCATCCAGATCAAACTGAGTCACTTCCAGATTCTTTGATGTTCCCCAACTAAATGTCCTCAGCACCATATAAACAAAAACATCACACCCAGAAACATTTAGTAGCCCCATTTTGGCAAATGTTGTTTCTAAATCTTCTCAGCCATTTTCTGATGCAATGTCTGCTTATTTACCTTGTTGTATTTTATAAATGTGGGCAGACTAAAAGTAAGCACAAATGTGCCCTACAGTACATAAATCCAACTGGATCTTGTTATTCAAGGAGAAAATGAGTGAAAGATGAAAACAAGTAACACAGATTTTCAGGGGCACAATGGACAAGTTAGAGTGAGATGGATGGAAAAAAAAATGTGTTGATGAAATTCTTTGTCCAAGAGGAAAGTGTTTAAAAGCAGCTAATGGAACAGATGGAGGTTTGTTAAATATATTTATGGTTTTTATCAAGGGAGGATTTGATGAATGTCTTGGTCAGGCCACATGAAGGGAAAACACTCACACCTGGCAGCTGCACTAGCTGCTGGGGTTTCAAGACCCAGCTTTAGGCTATCTGGATGGCAGCTCAAAGACTGTGAGGAGTGTTTGCCGGTGTCTTTCCCTCTGGGCTAATGCTCTCCGTCTGTCTCCTGCTGCAGTAATTATACGGCCCTGGTTGGCGTGTGGATCTACGGCTTCTTTGTCATGGTGTTGCTGGCGCTGGACTTTCTCTACTACTCGGCCATAAACTATGAGCTGTGCCGGGTGTACCTGGAGAAGTGGGGTCTGGGAGGACGCTGGCTGAAGAAGGCGCGGAGTCAGTGGCACAGGTCCATGCCGGAGGAGAGTGAAGCCCAAGCTCAAGCCCAGCCCATGGTGCCCGGCCACTACCAGCCCCGACACAGCCTCCGGGGAGAGAGCCACAGCCCTACGCTCCTGCCCTACAACACATCCACTGCATGGTGAGTCACAGTCCATCACATAATGACCATATCAAACAAATAGGAGGATACTAAACCAGAATACTGTATCTGTTGTTACTTGTGTTACAAATTAGTAACAGTCAGAGATGCAGTACATACAGTAGCTCTTTTGAAAGAAGTTTAATCATAATCATAAAGGAGATGAACAAGGACCAATGGTTGTCATTTTGTTAAGTTTAGTTCTTTTCATCAAATTAAATATGCCACATCTGTCAGAAATAAGCTTTATATTCTAGACAGACCTAGCTGGTGACATCACCAATAGGTTTCTGAAGAGAACACAGATCCACAGTGTGCTGCTCCTCCATCATCATCATGGCCAGGCTTGACTACACTCAACTTTCAGCTAATCCAAAAACGGCTAAAGAGGTGGGTAGGTGTGGAGCCGAGCCTTTAGTGCGGATCATTTACTAACATAATTTACTAGTCGACTGGTTTGCCCACTGTAATGCCACCAAAGTTGAGGATTTTAACATAAGAGTCTGTGGGGATTGACTCAGATTTGGGGCCTTTATGAGTGCCCATTACAGGAACTGCATCTCCTTGTTGGCTTCATCTTTCAGCCCCGGGAGCTTTCATTTTTCCACCACTGAGACTCTTATATTTATGGTGTCTGCAAAATGGGAGTGAGTGATTTAGCAGTGCAGCCAATGAGAACCACATGTTAATGTCCACGAGGTGTTTGTGTATTGAAAATCGGCTCACAATGAGACAGTGATTGAGAGGCTGAACAAATACTGTATGCAAGATAAATCTGAATCAAAACCAGCGGTGGGAGAAATACTAACATACTGTATTTCAATTAAATAAAACACCACAGAGAAATACTCAAATACAAATGTTAAACTACAAAGCTATGAGTGCCAAAATATAATTCAAGTTAAACAAAAGTTTCAGTTCAAAATTTGGACATTTTATATCTTATCCATTCATGTCTGTTTTATATATCAATCTAAAGTAGCCTAACTAAAATAATCAAGGAAATGTAGTGACGTTAAAAGTACAATATTTGGCTCTGAGATGTAACAGGGCAGTAGAAGTTAGAAGCAGGTAAAAAAGAAAAAAAGAAAAAAAGGAAAACCAAAACTGTACTTATACCAAGAGACTTTCCATCACCAAAAACCTCCATCACCAAAAACCTCATCAAGTGATGATTGCTTCTTCAATTCTTTTAGAGCTCAAACCCTGTTTAGAAAATCCATAGACCTCTAAAACGATATTACATCACGTCCATAACAAAATATGGCGAGCACAGACATTACCCTGCAGAGACTCTAACTGTTGTTTGGAAAAGCCATGAATGGAAAAGTTGCTTAGAAACCAATTCAATGGTCCCTTTCAGATTTGTTCTTCATTTCTTTTTAACATCATTTCTCTTTGAGTCTCATTTTGCTGTCTGCCTGTTTCTCTTTGTACTCTGTGTTTTGTTACAGAGTGCTACACGGAAAGGAAACAAATTAGAGCATTTCTAGCATGCTTTTCCCAAGCCAACAGGGAGGAGACTAAAACATCAGGCTCCCTGTGTACTCGAGTTCCTCATTAAGAGTGTAGTGTGCACAACGTGCACTTTGTTACAGCCAAACAATTATATTGATAACTCTGTTACTTTTAAAATCACAGTAACTCATTGGTAATATTAATTCAATTTAATATGGACTCCCTCTGACCAATAAGGAAAACTGGCATAATCATCATAAGAGTCCTTCCGTCCACTAATGGATAACATTCTGCAAAGTATCTGATCTGTGTCTTTCATCTCACAATAGCAGTGCACTGTCTAAACATAAACCTCTTTTTTTTAAAGGAACTGAGAGAGATTTTCTTGGTTTTGGCTCATTAGAGAGCTGCCATTATTAATGAGATGAAGAGAACAGATTCATATGAACGCTTCATTGTCCACCAGGAGCCCTTCACTCATATTTAACCTGAATCAGAGTCACATAGGAAACCTTTTATGGAGTTTTTTGTGGCAAAACACCATCTGCTGTCCTTTTAGTTTATCTTTTTATTACCCTTGAGAGCAGTCACAGGAGTCTCAGGATGTGTTAGGCTGCGTATGACTGTTGTTAAAAACACACAATATGATTTACAATGCCAGGAGTGAACGATAACACGCAGCAGCCATGGGGAACCTTTCCTCTTTCCACAGACATTGTTCAGACTGTGCTCTGTGATTGTGTAGCTGAGCAAACGTACATCTTTCCGCAGTCAATTTTTCATTCAGTTCTCCGTCTCAGACACTGTTCACCCCATCTGTCTGACTGAGGTTCCAAGTCTCTTCCTAGAGGTAGATATCTCTCTTGGGTCATGATAATTTAATGTGGACAGAGGTTTGACAAATGGCTTTGAGAAGCAGTGTGGACAGTGGGAGCTACAGATAGAGGAGCTTGGGTGCTATGAAGGGATCCTGGGGCAGCTCTTCTGGTGGAAACGTAGTTAACTAAGACTGGACATATCCATGGAGCCTCCTCATTAGACATGAAGTCAGTTCAGTATGAAAGGACTCATCAATCCTTAACTGGTGAGGTTGACCTGTACTGGCACTTATCCAGCCTTGTACTAGACGATGTCTATAAAAAAAAAAAAAGGTGTGTGCAGCAAAATGCACATCGATAAAGTGGGCCTGGAAAAAGAGAGCATGCTAAATCTGTGGTAATGCATGCTGATAACAAAAGACAGAAACAGCTCCAGGATGGATGGCGGTTTGGAATAATCATGTGCAACATTTGCTATAAAAAGTAACCTTTTGATAAACAGGGCATCATTTACAAGTAACTAAAAATAGTCTTAGTTAATCATTCACGTCGAGCAAGAAAAAAAAAGTGACATTTGCTGGGAGCTAAATTCAGCCACAAGCAGTTTCTGGGGCAGGATCAGAATAGTCTGTTCGCCATTTCACACAGTGAAGAACCTCTCACAATCCAGATAATGCTTGCACTTTTTCTTAAATGTGTGAAGTAACCATGTTAGGTGATACTGTATGTACACCACAGATGATGTTGCCCACACAGTGCGTCATCAGATGGCCCAAGGTTTATTTGTGGGGATACAGATCTTTATCCCCAGAGAGGATGCAGGGCAATGGCTCAGAAAACTGGGTCCACTAAGTTGAACATCTGCTGGCCAAATGTAAACAAACAGAGATGGGGTCAAGTCCCATAACTGGCGCAGCAGCGTCTAAAAACAACCCAGTCGCACAGCAACTCAGGAATCCAGTATAAACTGTTACCAGTGCAGCAGAGCAATCCTGACGGGCAAGTAGCAAGTATCGTTTCTCCGCATGCACAGATCTACTGTATCTCTTCAAAGAAAGTGCAGCTTGGCGTTGAGTGTGTGGGAAACTGTTTACCATATTTGTGAGCAGGCTGGTATGTACAGTACTGCTGCAGATCTGCTGGGGGTTCAGAGTGGGTGGCCTGGGAAACTGTTATTACTTTATCTCCGTGGAGACCCTTTATTAAAATCTCTTATTCATGTATTTACTTCAGTTGGGACAAGTAAAAGAAAATCAACTGGTGTCATTTCTACAAAATGATGTGTGAAAGGGTCTGCTGAGCCAGATATCATAGTTTATCTCTACTCTATTTGTATTGTTTATGCTTTTTATGAGCAGAGAAATGTCAGTAAATGGGAACTTACTGTTGCATTCAATGGCAACAAGATCCCAGTCGATTATTTAAAAAGGAAAAAGAAAAACGTTGAGAGAAGAAAAGCTTTCAAAGCAGACATGCTATTTCTAAGGTCAGATTTTTCATGGGCCAGCATGGGCAAAGGTCTGGGTATGTCTAATCCCTGCAGTCGGCACTACACAGGACTGAAACAGAATTGACTCGAAGCCAGAGATTCCCAATCAGAGGTATTTGTACCCAGGGGGTATTTCCGCTCAGTGATGCTCAGCTGATTGGAAAAAAAAAAAGAAAAGATGTAACCACTTGGCAGAAATCAATACATTTGTGTTGAGGAGGAAAAAAACATGTAAGAGTGGAATTATAAAGTGGTATGAGCCTCATCTTTAGTATATTTATTTGTCATAATTTCCAATTCACTGCAGAAGTCAGCGCTAACAATAGTTTGCAAGTGAGCAGATCAGATGAAACACAGACTGGTCTAGATATTTCTGCCTGCTTTCAGTCTCACATGACTGAACCAGCTCGTGGCTCCAGTTACATTTACCTTGCAGTCATGAGTGGTATTGATATTTTTCATCCAATTCTCTGCATGAATAAGCTCTGTATGACTATTCCTGTAAACATCCACTTTAAAATCCATTTAAATTAACACGTTTGGAACATGATGGGATGTGTTAATGAAAGGGTAGTGGAGTTGCCCTCACAGGGCTGTGGTGGTGCAAATTCTACTGGGAACCACTACATTAAGCTTATCTCATTTCCTCAGAAAGAAAGAAAAAAAACATTTTGGCATCACAAATCTTAACAGGACTTTTATATGACCCTTAAATGGCAACAAAACTCGGCTGTTCCTGGAAGCTCCTGCTCTAATGCCATAAAGCTCTCGGCGGCATTACAGCCATGATTGGTTGTCGACTCATGGCTATTAGGACATTCAAAGTTTGGCCAGGATCCCAGTTTGTGCCAGTCCAGCCCTCTTTGCCCACCGCTTCACCCTTTGCAATTAGTAGCACTTTGGGAAGAGCATCTTGTGAATATCTTGAAACCACAGGGAAACTTCAGAAAGAAGCTGGAAATGAGAATCTCCTACAGTACATTATCACTTATTCTACAATTCCTTGTGTAGTGTGCCGACTGACACTCCTCCAACTCAGAGTTGCAAGAAATATTTGATCTGATCTCCTGCTGTGTGTCTGCAGTCTAGCTTTAATGCACATTGTGAATGAATTGAGTTTGGCTTTATTCAGTGCTGATAAAGACTTACTGAGGAAAAAAAATCACTGCAATCAAGACAAAAATTACCTGCGCATCCACTCGCATGTCTGGTAGAAGAATTAGAAATACATGACTGTTTGTTTAGCCTATGTGTGCTGAGCTTAAGCCAGAGGTGACATAGATAAAAGTGGCAGAAATGAGATGTTGGGCAACATCAAATGACACCACTGCACATCAGCCAGAACACGTCAAAAAGTCTCTTGGCGTTTCATGAATCACTTGGCACCGTGTTGCAGCAGCACATCATGCCAGTATCAACCCACTCACTCAAGGCTGGTCGTTTACTGGGCCAGCTGCGCTTAGCCACAAGATAGAGCGGTTCACGTCCGCGGTCACTATCACCACAACCACATTCAGCACAGACTTGACTTCCCCAGCAACCCTAACGGTGCCTCTTACAGTCAGGCCTCAGCGATTCAGCGTTATCACCCGGCCTAATAAATGTAGTCTCCATCACTCACTCACTCTCTCAGTCCGTCTGTTCCATCGCTTTGGTCCTAGGTAGCCATGCCTAATATCAACACTTAAAAACCTGCCAATCTGGCTGCGGAGGAAATGACAAGCAGTCACACTTTGCTAAACCTAGGGAGCAGAAACAGCATTTCACATCTTTCTTTCACCTGTTTTTTTTTCTGCCACAGTGATCAAAGCCTAGCTCTGCCTCCTGCATATTTACGTCCATCTTGGAGCTCGCTGGATGGATTTCGGCGGTAATAATAGAATTGTACATTATTAAATTATTCCTGGCCTGTCTGTCCACTGAGCGGCATGCCAAGACCTTGTGCAATTAAAGCAACGCTCTCCATGTGGTGTGAGTTAATTAACATCATAGATGCTACAAAGGCAATGAGGCACAGAGTTTGTGCTGCAGGCTAGAGAGGGAAGAGCAGGGGAATAGGTTCAGTTCCCAGCAAGTTGCTGAATGCCTTTTGGTATTGCCATGAGCAAAAGGGGTTGCTGCAGTTTTTCTATGTTTATTTTTGGGCAAGTGTTTGTGATCTTTTATTACATTGGTTGTCACACTTGCACTTCAGTCATTTTCTCTGGAGTGCAATGAGAACTTCAACTCCTAAAAGCACAATAAGCAGAAGCATTAGTGTCCCATCAACCTGCTGATTGCAAATATTTCAGTGTCCATACTAAAATGCAAGAAAAATAAAGATGATGAGGAGGTAGAAACATTTTTTCCCTATTAACAATGTGGTTATATTAGTTTGGGCAGCAGAAATACATGCTGTGGATGTGATTCATAGATGTGGGGTGGTCTAAAAGTCCATACAAGATTACAGGCTTGTAAAATATTCCTGTAAATCACAAAAGCAAAGCTGCTCCATTTCAAGAGTCTTTGTGTTTTCAGGCCTGATTTCAAGCTGATTTGAAAAGCGTTACAGTATGTTGTCATAAAAAGATTGATGTGGGCCACGAAGCGCAAAGCACCACGTGATCAGAGACAGTTTCTGCCATGTACCTAAAAGCTAAGTCTGCGTGGTTCTATAGGATCCTGCAGACAGACAACTCCTGTGCCAACTGTGGTGGAATTTGATGACGCAGACATGTTCACGCTTCAAAATAGCTGGACAGGATATAGAAATGATACAACCACAATGCAAATCAATTGTTTGATTTTCTTTAATTCTGTGTGATCCCACTCTATAGATCATATTAGTCTTAAATATCCATGCCTGGATGTGATATTAAGTGTTTCATCTTCACTTGCTCAGTTGTCCAACATTTCAGTCATATTGTTTGCTTGGCCTCCATCAGTGGATAAACTAGTGAAAAACATTATGATTCCTCAGAGCCAAAAGTGATGTCTTCCAATATTTATTTTTGTAAAACCAACAGTAAAAAAAAAAATTTGGTCTACCATAAAAACTCTCCTTTCCAATCGATACTGGCATCTGTTTGTGTCTGGTGTTCACAGACAGCTGAGAAAGTATCCATACAAATTCTTTTTGTCTGAAATCTAAAACTGATCACACAAACGTTTCTGTCTGATGGATCTCAAGCCTCATTTCACTAGTGAATGTAAACAGATTTCGCTGCTCACCTTATTTTTTTTAATCTCTACCTTGCCCAAAAGAAAAATGTGTTGTGGGCTGAAGTCTGCACATGCTCTTCAATAAACACTAGTTTTGTGTTGCTAGATTTGCGCGAACCGCGAAGTTGTACATTTCTGGTATTATTATTCGTTTTACATCTCTCAGTCCTGGATCCTCACTGCGTCACCAATGTTACAAGAAAAAAAAAAACTGAACCAGACCAAAACTGGTTACAGCATCTGAAGCGAAGGAGACCACCCGAGAACAGAGAAAGATTTATAATCTCCACCCCCTCATAGACCAGGTCACGTCCCTGACTTGTCCCCAGTATGAATCACTTGTTACATACTGTATCTCTCTCTTCTGTTTCCTGCCATCTCTCCACTAATGCTTTGAAATAAAGATGAAGATAAAAGCTTCTGAAAAGGAAAGTTCGTCATAAAAACATTTTTGTTGAACTCGTACTTCTCTGAATCCTAATGTGTTTTTTTGGTTTGTTTTTTTCTCTGGGCAGAATGATGCAGCGGGCGGACAAACAGAAGAGTAGCAACACCTTGCTTTCTTACAATATGCGGAGGAGAAGCCCCACAGACGCCCCTCTCTGGACCACAGATTCAAAGACTACTAGTGGGCTAGCCATACTGTAGTAGTTAGAAGTGACTACTGCCCCTTTCTAATGAGCACAAAATCCCCGTGGGCTGACAGAAGCAAGATGACATGGCATTTAGGAACCCAGCTGAACAGTGTTTGCAAGACACACAGGACAGTGCTCCTGCTGCCACAGCCAACGAGTGACAAACACATTCAGCTGCTCAAAGGTGTTCAGTGATCCCCTGAAACGGCTGCCAAGGCCTGGAGTATCCCAAACAAATCTGAGCTGAACTGGATAAACTGTACTGCAAGTGAGAAGGCTTGCCTGTTTTGGAAAAAAAATGAAGAAAAAAAAAGAAAATCTTTCTAGATATAAAATGTTACACCGCTGTGTCAGTTTGTGTTCAGTAGCAGTTAGACACAGTTGTGGGTTATCTATTTGGTGATTTATTTATGTGAAGTAGTCAGAGAAATAGATGAGTGGTTAACATTCGGAACATGTTACAGCTTAGGTTGATGCTGCGCATCTCACTTAGAGTAGAATGATTGTTACTTAATGAAACCAGACACGAAATGTCTCTGCAGCCATGTTGAAAGACGGTATCTTATATGAAATGTTTTAGGTTTCCTTTCTGCAAAACAATGTCTCTATATTGTAACGTGTCTGGGAAGGACATAACGCCATACAGTTTAACTGCTGTAGATCTAAAGGTTTTACATTAGGTCGTCAAGATATTTCTTTGGTTTACCGATGGTCAGGAAAGAGATCTTGAGTCTGAATAATTTCACCCAAAACATTGAAAGGGGGCCTATTATGCTACACTACAATGTCAGATGTTCCTTTTTAGCCAAGTTTCAAATGATGAGGTGAACGTATGACATCAGTCTGTTCTAAACACAGTGTCTTCTACCTCTGTGATAAGCTGGTGTCAGATTTGTTTGTTTGTCATCGACTCCACTCTATAATATCACATTCTATGAACTGCAAAATACAAATTACCAACGGTGCAGATTTACTACACACTTATTCACAGTTTACAAGAAAAGTTAGCTTTTGTATTTCTGGACAGCAGACAGCATTAGTAGTGCATTTCCCACATGTCCAACTAACAGGTGCATAGAAAAAAATAAAAATATTATAGGAATTGAGAGTGAAGAATAAAATGCATAGTTATGTCACAGAGGCAGATAATGAGTTGGATTTACCGTGGGATGTATTTGAGAAGTTGCCAATTCCAATCAATCATGTTACTTTAGTTAATGGTTATATTGTTTGCTTTGAGAAGCTCTAAGCCCACAAGAGGATGAGGTGGTGGTTGTGTTGCGCCTTGGCAGGATTCCTGATGTTCATCCAGGTTTTTAAGGAGGCCTCTTAAGGAAGCCGGATTGTAATATTGCCTGTCTGTGTCTCAGTCAGAAGTTCAACTGAGGGGCTACATACAGTACAGTAACAGACAGTTGAGATCAGTAAGGACTTTTTTTGAACTATGACTCAAATGTCCAAAAAAAAAGAGCTGCAAATGAGCAAAATAGGTCTCCTTTAATAAGAGTCAGGTATGTCTTTAGAACAGAATCGCTTTCTTCTACGGTAAACATAAACTAAACTCTTTGCCTACAACCCCATTTGCGACCACATAAAACCAGTATGTGACAGCTGCCTCGGTAACCTCATCCAATGACTTCAATCCCTTCCTCATGACCGGAGCTGCCTGAAAAGACAGGTCCATTAGCAATATGATGCAAATGAATATCCATGTGGCTCCTTTATAAGGAGCACTCTATACCGTACACTGCTAATAGACAATTGTAAGCGATTAGCCATAACAGAAAATGTAAAGAAATTCATCAACATCCCCTTCACTGTCAGCAATAATGTACAGTAGCTTCATAAAAGGAATGGCATGGTTTGTGGAAGTCAGACAGCCGGCCAAATGAGCACTGGGTTATCTCTGAGCTGTATAGAAAAGAGTTCGGCTTGGTTTACATTTGAAACAAAGATGAAGTCAAAGAAATACACAGTATTTCTGGCTGAAGAATTTGTATTTAAAAAAAGGTATCCAAACATCTCTGTGTCAGGTTGTCAGGAGAAAAGTGACAAAAATAATGAAAGGAAAGCGTGGGCTGCAGGACTTACTATAGATGAAATAGTTAATTATTGTCTCACTTAATCAGTCAATTTATAAAATGACCTAAACTGGTGGAAACTGCTCATTATGATCCAGCAGCCCAACTATTCAGCTGTCAGTCAAACTATTCAGCCGTCAGTTCACTATCGTATGACAAAGAATAATCCTCACATATGGAACTAGAAAATGAAAGATTATTAAAATAATTAATCAATTATCAAAATAAAATCCACTAGGGCTGCAACTAAAGATTAATTTAATTACTTTAATTACTTAATCTGGCAATTATTTTCTAAAATTGGTCTCTGAAGTCTCAGAAAATCCCTGTAACAATCTGATGGCTTCAGATTATTCTCATTATCCTTTATTCAATTTACTATGACCATAGACAAAGAAAAGCAGCATTTCAGGCAGGAAGCAGAGGACAAGACGGATGTGCATCTCCATCTTGCATTTGTAACTGGTAATCTGACAACTGCAGAGCCTGAACACACGCAGGAACTCTGCTCCATAAACACATTACAACGTCCTCGTCAAACGCCAACAGGAAAAAGCATTAATAACAGGACTGCTGAGGGGGCTCTAAGCCGCCGCACCGGGTCTTGCCATTGTATTTATCCTCTCTGTTCCATGAAGTTTAAGTGGACCCTAACAGAACTCAAGTTAAGTGCTGTGAGCAGGACCTGCTGGGCATCATCCTCGGTTATCAGCAATATTATTCACATTTGCTGAGTTGTTAGAGCAAGTTAATTCCCATTTCCATGGCTAAAGTTTAATTGCATGTGTGTCCCAGCAGGCTCATGCCATCACTTTCAGGGGCAGAGAAACAGGGTGCGTCCAAGTGAAATAATTGGCCCAGAGATCAGCAGTACTTCTAAATTACACTCTTCTGCTCCCTCTCTCTCTGTCTCTCTATTCCCAGAGTGTGAACAGCAGCAGCAGCAAACAGAGAAGACAAGTTTTTAACATGTGCAGAAGCACAAAAGGGATTTAATTAGTCTTTGATGTTGGATAAGTGGGAAAAATCTGATATGTCGGAGAACGTGTCTCTTTTCAGGGCTCTGCTGTGCGTTCTGAGCATAATAAGGAAGGGGAGGTCTGCTCTTATCATCAATAAAGTAACAATCACACCCAGGGAAAAAGCAGTAGCAGGGTCAAATATGATTTCCTTAAGAGACACATGAGGAATCTTTCCCCCGTTTCTTAAAATGTTACAACTTGGTTTTGTGATGTTTTCTGTTTTGTTGAAAACAGTCTTAACTCTGGCCTGATGTGATGTGGTACTGTAAATCGTATCGGCTCTACCCTCTTTCCGAAAAAAGGTTTAAAAAAAAAAAAGGGAAGAGGGGAGGCACACATCTGTTTCAGTCTCTCCAGGTCGTCATGGTAACAGTTGCCTTACAGTTGAATACCCACCTGTACACAGAAGCTTTGTAGTGGTTGATACCTCACTTTTTTGGGTGTGGTGGTGGTGATGATAATGTGCACCACGTTCTGTCTATGTATTTACTACTATAGATAGAATGTTCAGTAACGTTTTCAGTTGGATTGTTATTGCACTTGTTGACTTTGTATTGTCACGACAGGGAAAAAATAAAGTTTTATCTTTTCCAGTGTGTTTAAATCCCTCTGTGTCAAGTACTCTTTGGAAAAAAAATAAACACCATGACTTCCTACAAACATGGGTGTTATTAAAAAGTTAGAGAAGTCTAAATATGATATGATACTGTATGTGTCAGTGAATAATGTTTATTTTAGCTCCAGTGAGCTGAGTTTTCCTATTTTCAAGGCACTGACTCATATACGCATTTTTCGCTTTCCTATTTTCTTCACCACATTTCTAGTTCTAATGCTTCTATGAGATACCTGAACGACAAACTAAAACACCATCCATGCATTTAGCCAGCCAACGCCGCAACATTAACATACTGTACTGGCTCATCATCATCAATCATAAATCATAAATAAAATCATAAAGCTGCATGTCGGTTGCTTGTAAAAGGATCTAAATATGTGTACTGACAACGTACATGATATTTTGCTTCAACTGCACATCTCAGAATAAAGAGGCAGCATCCTCACTATCCATAGAAGTCATGGAAACAGACAAACTAGCTTTTTGGCATGATAAGAAGAAATGTATAAATAATAACCTATTATTAACAGGCTACAACCATGCACAGTACCATGTTCAAGAGAGAAGTTATAATGCTGTTTTGTTAATTTTCCCAAAAAGAACATCTCTGGTAAAACTTCACCAGTGAAAAGGTTGTATTTTCCAAATTCAAAATAGAGAAAAGGCCTTGAGTATGAAGCAGATATTTAACACTGGTTTTACAACAACGGCTCACTTCTCTCCTGGTGTAATTCACTCTTATCCTGCCTGAGAGCAATTAGGCCTTTAGTCTAACAAACAAGTTTATCGCTGTCATCACTACTTGTATTTCAATTTAATGGAGATTCTTTGAGCCAGCAGCAGCATCAGAGTCTGACATTAAATCAGACAAGGAATAAAAATGATCAGTAAGAAACGTAATACGATACCTGTGGTTATTTACTGTAGCCTCAGTTAAAAATATTTCTACCGTTTCTTTTCGATTCTTGTAATGTGTACGTACACTTCATTGTGTTGAATATCACTTTTTGATGTTATAACTGCATTTACCTGCATAGAAGTTTCTCATGTCATATTAAACTGTGGTTTAGTGGTTAGCACAGTTACCTCTCAGCAAGATGTTTCTGGGTTCAATTCCCTGGGGTCTATCCTGCATGGGTCCTGTCTTGTCTGGGTCTCCATCCTCCTGCCACAGTCCAGAGTCCAATGGTGGCTTTGCCTGTAGGTAAGAATGAGTGTGTGAGCGTTGTTCATGACTGTCTGCTCTCACCCTGCGTCAGCTGTTAGGCTCCAGCCCCATTTCATCTGTGCATTACAAATTTTCACTCATATTTTTGGTTATATATACTATTATATAAATAAAAAACACTGCAAACAGAGTAGCTAGTGCTCTCACTATAGACCCAAACACACCACCTCTATCAACAGAAATTCACACTTAAGTAGGTCTACCATGTTGCAGAACAATTTGACAAATGGTCAAAGGAGATGTAGGCTAAAATAAATTAAGTTTGGGTATAATTTATCAACTAAAAATGGATTGTAAAAGAAAACACAATAAAATATAAATCTCTTTACTAACTGATAGAGGTTACAGAACAAACCTGCATGTTTTTGATCTACTCTGACGTGACTCAACTGATAACCTTTTGTCAGTGCGGGGGCTCCAAAAGCCTCTGAATTAGCTGTGTTTGCCTGTTCTGTGGTCAATCAACACATCATGAGCTGATTCATCCAGCCTCAAAGCAGTGACCTTATGAACTGACAGGGCCACGTCCAAAGCCGACCAACAGGGAAAGATCATTAGAGCAAGGAAGTGATGGAAAGAAACCAAGTCAAAAGACAGGCGACGATAGGACATGTCAGACCTCAACACCTTGCTTCAAATCGGAGACCTGCTGCTGCCCGCCAGCATAAATGTCCCCCAGAAACCGACAAGTTTGTTACCATGTTGTCAAGGTCCCTTTGAGCTTCACTAATGAGCTCTGACTTCTACTCTTGGCCAGCCATCATCCAGCTCTGTCAATCATCCTGTCCAGGTTCAGCTCATCAAACTGCTTTTTCATCCAGCCATCTTTTCTCCATTCACTCCATCTGTGTCCTCCTCCTCCTTCCTGTATGCCAGTAGCCAACACTCTTTCTCTCTGTACGTATGAAACCAATTGCTTCCATCCATCACCATTTAAAAACCTTTGTCTGGGTTTCCACATCCTGCTGTTATTGAGGAGCCTGAGATACATCCTGCCAACATTTATCTATTAAAACTCCATTAGGTTTCATCTCTGCGAATCCCTTGCTGCTCAGGCCGGATCTTCTGTGGCACTGACACTGCATTAAGATCCATCTCAAGTGGATATTAATGTCCACATTAGAGCGTCCATTTAAATTAGCCACTGTGATTGTTTGAGAAGCACTGCTGTGGTTGACTACACTCAGCAAAGAAACAGATATTCAAGTGATGTTTTTGTTTAACTTAAATTTAGTTTAAAGGCATAGTTCAACATTTTGGCAAATTGGCCCATTGCCATAATCCCTATAGTCATAACAGTAGGTTTGTTACCTTTACTTAGTTTTAGAACGGTGGAGCCTAGCCGTGAGCTGCTCGGAGCTACACTAGTACGGAGGCTCATGGAATTTCTTGGTTTCCCTCATCAAACTCATCAACTCCAAAACGCTCTTGTGAACAAGTTGCACATTCACCACACTATGAGATAATAATGGAACGTTACGAGACAGAGTTGTTTTTGAGGTAAATTTGTGCGAAACCTCTGATGCACGTACAGTGATACTGTACAGACTTGTTTTCACCTAGCTCCACCTGTAGTCCCACTAGGAACAAATGACAGTTCATGTTGGCACTGTAGGCACCACCCAGAGGCATACACCAAGTTCAAGGAGTGACAATAATAGATTCATTTCCCCCAAACCTGAATGAAACATACCTTTAGGTAAACTAAGATGAAACAACACAATCCACAGGATTTGCAGCAGCAGGCTGGATCAAGTCAACCATACAGCAGATCAGTGGGACAGGAGCTCAGCAGGTACGATGGCAGAGCAAGTCGTCACAAAACCCCATTGTTTTGACTTGACATAAAGCTCGCCTGAATCTGTGTGTAGAAAATGAACACACAAAACACACAAGATTTCACATCCCAATGTAAGGTCAAAAATCAACAAGAAAGACAAATTAGGTCACCAGCTGCCACCTGTGCTAACACTGCACTGATGAATTCTACTAAAATAAGAAGCCGGAAGAAGCCGAAAAGTTATCAAACACATAGGAAAACACAACAACCAACCTCATAGTTTATCATCACCGCAACATTAGCCTATTAAATCCATCCACAGATAGATCCATGGATCTAGAACCAAGATTCTATGTAACTTTTAAACTAATTTTATAATACAGTAAATGACAGATACAAAAATCACAGTTGAAAATCAATTGTTTGTTTGTTTTTCCAATTTTGGCCAAAAAAACAACAAAATCAACGCAATTTGTTGTTTGTTTGTTTTTTGTTTGTTTTTATTGCCTCAGTTGCCACATCAGCCCTTCGATCTGTTTCTATTAGGCCTACATACTGTTTTTGTTTCTCAAGCTCGGCAGTGAGCTGGCAGTTCTCCCTTTTCAATTTATAGTTGTTTGTCTTCTCAATATCAAGCTAATTTGATCTCTCAGCTGATGGGCTGTTTTGTCTACATCCTCAAGTGTATCGGTTGTTTCGTGAAAGTGTTCACGTTCACTTCTAAACTCATGTTTTGTTTTGTCATGTTCAGTGTTTCACTTCTTGTACTGACTACTGTGTAGAGTAAATATGAGACCTCTTCAACCTGTCTTGGTGGTTTTCCCCCTAATCAGTCAGATGTCCCTTTAAGTTTTCATTTTTTGTTTTGTTTTAGGTTTTTTTGTTACATCTGAGACAACTAAACTGTAAAATACAAAATACAGATTTGTATTTGACATACCAGGCATCCCAGGGATCCAATAAAGCGAAATTGAAGGTGGGGAATAAAGCTGGGATGTGCTGAGTGATACCTGGGCAACTGACAAAACTTACTGTAGCCTAAACAGACACGATGCTTTATGATGTATCAGATGCATAACAAGCAGTAGCTACTGTAGCCTACACAACGATAATTTTAAAAAAGAAAGAAAAGAAAAACCGACCTGTTTCTGCTTTTTGGACGTGTCAATTAGCCGACAAAAAAACTAACGGTTAGGCTAAAAGTTACCTTGGCCTCCATGGCAGTTAAGCACTAATGAAAACATACCTCTCAATTGGAAGAGCGAGTCCTTACGTCAGAGCCAAAACACGCGATTTTATAATCCAATATAATACATCCATGAATCCACAGCAGCACGTATCCGTCCACAAATGTTATGACACTACATTAGGCTACTGTATATCTCGTCACGTATTTGCAGTAACCTACATTTGAAAGTTAGCTAACTGAGCAAAAACTGCGCAGGTGCTGATAATTGAAAAGACACGTCGCGGAAGTTTGGTATGGTGGCCCGTAAAGGTCAGACATCATAAATTTGATTGATTTATGATCGCAGATTCGCAGGTTGTTTCATTCTGGAAGTTGCACCTCCACAAGTTCGACTTTCATTACGATTTTTACTATTCTCTTTTGTAATTTAATCACAATTCAACAGTGTTTTATGCTTTGCTTTGCTTTGCTTTGCTTTGCTTTGCTTTGCTTTGCTTTGTTCGTTTCGTTCTTGTTTTTTTAGGTTTGTTGTTGATTGGGATGAAACATTTCGTAATAACTTACTTCGTTTTAAAACTAGGCTTTATCCAATATAGTCAATTAGCCTAGTTTATGGCCATTCCTATGCAATAATTCATCATTCAATATTCTACTGCCATCTAGCCTATTTTGCAATAATATCAAAAATCAGATAGCTATCCTATTTGAATTTTTGAAGCAGCAGAGTGGGATGATGTGTTTTAAGTTTGGCTCTCCACAGTTTACAGTTGAAAAAGTTCAATATACTGCACCTTCTGTGACTGAGCTTAATCTCTAGGACTTCTACCACCACCATAGACTCCAGCAGAGCATCTGACTGGAGTTAGTGTTTAAATTAATCTAGAGCTTTTAACTTCATTGTCAACGTCTCTCTGTAATGTTTTCTGTGACATTAAAACACCAATAACTTAATAGTAGGCAGTTATTCAGCAACATGACAACTTCTGTTTGAATGAGCTAAATGACATGAAGTTTAATGGGTTTCTGATATCAGCTAGGGACCACCTCTTGTTTGGTATCAGCTAGGCTGGGGCTCAATACATACACTGAAGATAGGTCAAAGTCAGAGGACAATTTCCCCCAGTATAAAAAACAAGGGTAAACAGAACTTATTTTAAATCACTGTTCATTATATCCTACGAGGTCACACCAACGAAGAGGGACTATGGATATTCAGCATAATTTATTTTCAGCAGAAATAACAAGCTCACTCTCAGAGGAAAATAATGGGCTGTTTTTTGTTTTTTGGGGGGGGCAGAATTCAAATGATACCAGTTTTCTTTTCTTTTTTTAATGGTAGAAACTGGTGATATTTCTTTCTTCTTCTTTTTTTCTTGGATCATATAAAATACCATAAATTATAGGACTTAGGAATTATAGGTATTTTAAGATAATACATTCTCCATCAAGGAATAATTAAATGAATAAACATTAAATTTGAAACAATTAGCTTTTCTTCAATGCAAATGAGTTTAAGCTGTAAAAAGAATGGAAAATTACATTCCAGGCTGGAAATTTCTAATTTCTGCAGGAAGTTCTGGTAAATACCCACCACCCACCCACCCCGCCTCCAATTTCATAATAAATGCATTTCAAACATAATCACAAGCTCCACTCTTGAGTGCGCACTCTTCGAACACTTTATTTTTTATTAGTGATGCAAGACACATTATCAACAGAGTAACGTTGAAATAGTTTGACATGCCTGATGCCTGATGTTGTAGAGTAGACCAACGTCCATTAGAGTCAATGAAAACCCCTCAGTGGTCCATCCAATGTAGCAAAGGAGGTGGACTTTGGACCTCCTTCCAGTCTTTGAACCTAGATTGAAAACTCCTGCAGTTTTTCCTCGTCATTACTCTGGAAGCTAAACCCGCATTTAAAAAACCAGCGTTGACCCGCTAAGTTTAGTGGGAAAGCGGCTTAAGACTGACTGAGTCTTTCTCCTCCTCTCAACTCTCACTGGCTCTCAGAGTGGATCAAATGGACAGTTTTGGTCACTCGGGTTGAGCTATCTGATGCGAATGATGTTTCACGGCTTGGACTTTGAAACCCAGCCTTCTGTTCAACTTTTGAATGGTGCCTGAACTGTTGTTATTTTCAAATCTAAATGAATATCCTCCTTCTTTTTTTAAAAGTATTTATTAAAATAATTTTTCTCTTCCTCACAGTAGATTACATTCTTAGGAAAGGGTTACATGCCAAAAAGGTTGGGAACCACTGTTGATTTAAGTGATTCAATCTGCAACAATCGATTGTGTTTCGTGAGCTTTTAATATGAGATTTTAAATGCAAATTCTTGATGTGAAAATTAGTTAGCAATTTTACCACAGGTTAACAATGTTAAAATATAAAATAAAATAAAATAAAAACGATTCCCTCCCCCATTGTGAAGTAAAAGTCTAATGGCTAATCAGAAAAGCAATAATACACTATAAAGCATAATGCATTATCGAGATAGGTGTCAAATAAAATGTTACCATGTTTCTATTCTGTTTTCTATTGTCTTCATCTTTCCTTTCTCTAATAATTTATCTTCTCTCCCTCATCGTTTTTATTTTACATAACCTGTAGTGTACAAAATAAATATGAAATTGGCTTAATTACAATGGGTCTCTTGATACAAACACCCCCTGTGCTACTGCAACCCACTTATCTAACATAAACATACAGTATGCATACATAAAACAGTAACAGTAACCACCAGCTCCACTTATCTATTCTGCTGCTGCTCTGCTCCACTTTTCATGTGCAGAGATGCATCTATTCAGTGTGACAAGAGGGGCAGAGATTACTCATGTTTCCTGTCAACATTTTGGACGGATTCTGACAACTATTTGTCCACTGGGCCTCTACGCACAGAGACAGTATTTGTTTTCCCTGAAACAGTTTATGAGAAATCCTCTGGTGAGGTCACCCCCAGGTGCCACAACACCATCATTGTCAAATACGCTTTAAAATTATTTCTGGAATATCCTCAGCCGTTGCCTAATTGTTCAGAGTTGTTTATTCATAGGCTATACAGTAACTGTTACAGTGGTGAGGAGTCAGTGCATGCGTTGTCCTAATGGGTGTTGTCATTGGAGCAGAACAGTTTTAATCCCTGCCATGTTGATCCTGAAATTTATCCTTGTTTGTGTCTGAAGGATTAGAAACTGCTCACAGACTAAGCTATGACCTTTTTGCTGATATGCAGATAACGGTGAGAAGACATTAATCTTTTTTGACTTATTCCTCACTTTCAAAAACATCAGCGGACACGGAAGTCAAAGACACGCTAGTGTTTACATGTAAGCCACATACTGTAGTCTTGTGATTTCCCCAGCCTGTTTCTTTAGATTTTTTACATCATTATGTCCACCATTATGAATCAGGGCCACAAGCTCAAAAACCGATTAACCTTTTCTTTGATCTGCTCGTTTAGGTCAATCGCCCTGAAAATCAGTAACCAGGTCTGGAGAAAATTGTAGGGACAATCCTTAATGACCTCTCCCTAGTGTTCGGAGTCAGAGCCCCAAGGATGGCTCAGTCAGGCCTCGCTGACCCCAGTTGACCTTTCTTCAGTGAGTTCAGGTTGCTCTCATCTGGTCACAGACATTTTCTGTCAAGATGCAGGATCGAAAAAACAATTAGTCTCTTCTGCTACTAGTCATACCCAATCCATGTCAGACTATTATTGACTCTGTGTAGAACATGTGTACGTATGATTGAGGCTCTATGATGTTGTGTTGAAGTGCTTTGTGATTAAGCTGCAAAACAGTTTCCCCACAGGAACAAATAAAACATCACATTTTCTTTGTAATAGTACTTCTGTGTAAATTAGATTTGTCTGGATCGTTGTGTGCTGACTCCTTTTGATGATAGTATTTACCGCTGTCTGTGCAACAAATTACCCCTCAGGGATAATAAATATTACCTACCTCACTAGATAAATTGCCATTTACAGTATCCAAGGCATTTATCATATCCACAGATAAAAGATGATGCTTTCAATTATCTTTGAAACAAGATGGTTACCTCGCTGCCTAGAAACTGCAGATAAACAGATAAAGAAAAGGCAGGATGTTTGCATGTTTTCAATCCATGTCCTTTACTGATTCTGTTTGAAGGCTGAGTTGAGCCAGTGCAAACCTTTCACTCAGGACACTTGCATCAAGGTTTAAAACCACCAGCGGCTTGTGCAGCTCTACTCATAGGATGTTCGGAAAAGTACAGAGGCAAGATGAGTTGAAAAACCTTCCTGACCCTGAAATATAACATTTGATGAATATGAACACATAATGACATAGAGAAGGAGGCAGGAGAGGTGGAGGGACTTACTGTTGAAAGTAGGTGTGAAGGTGGTCAAACCCAGCATGTAGAGAATGAGTGACATGTTTGTATGGACCACCTAATATCAGAGACGGGAAGCAAACATGTGCGTAGTGCCATTATGTTATACTGTGAAAATACAGTTCACTAAAACCTACATTCAGAAGCTTTAAATGCAAAGACCACATTATTGCAACTGTGTTATTTCAATGTTTAACTGTGCAACTGTGATTTTACCTCATACACCAACTGTCAGCAAGAACATGTGGTTATTCAAGATGAAGAGTTCAAGGGCTGTGTATTGGAACCAAGGAGGGAAGTCATTTGGTTTTCATAATAGTTGAACCATTCACTGACATGGACAGTTACAAAACAAATAGGTCTATATGGTCAATTAAATGTGTAATAACCAATATCAGTCTTTTTGGACACTTGGCAGCAGTGAAAACAAGCTGTAAACACAACATTAGCGTTACATCACCATTTAAAGCTGCTATAGGATGCATGGATTCAGCAGTTTCTTATTTGCACATCCAGCAGTTACTGAGCAACACAAGCATTCAGTCATGGAGTTCAGTGCCCACTGTTTTTTTAACTCAGTTTTTTTGGTCTCTACCAGTTCCTGAGAGAAATATTTGGCTATTTAGTTGTTATTTGTAGCCCTACATTCACCAGCTAGTCTTGATTTTTTTTTAAATGTTTTTTTTCCTTCTGCTTTTGGGAACCTAATAGCTATTCCCCAGCAAATATCCGCCTCTGCTGTGGCTAAAAACAATACTGTGAGAGTGGTGAACCAAAACAGTACATCTGCAGCCAGACAGCTAAAACAATGAGCTGAAGCCAGAGAGGAGCTGCAGATTAGTGTGACAATTTGTGAAATTCTGTTTAGGTTCCACGCTGTCAAATCTGTATTGATTAGAACGATTTCAACAGTGTGACTTTGCCATTATGTACAATGGATGTCTCCATCTGGCTGCAAATCTTATGGGGGAAATAAAGGCGGAAACAGAAATGTCTTCAGGAATGTCAACAAACATTTGCAGGCAAACTGGAGGGAATAACAACTGTTAAAGTGGTTGTTGCTACTGTTTAGTATTGCCCAAATTCCTTGAGAAAAAGGTAAACACATCCACAAGATTAAAACCAGAGAGGCTGCGGTAGATAGATATTATTATTATTCAACACCAAGGAAGTTGCCTAGATGCTAAATATAACGCATTTCCACTAACAAATCACTAATGGCTTCCATGAATTTCTTTTAAATTACACTTCCTTGCAACACAGAAGATAATCAAGTGGATTTTTCCAGTTTGACTCAACTTTTCAAATTCAACACACAATTTGCAAAAATATGCTTTGATGGAACCACAGCTATTGTCTATTCTGTCACTCAGTGCTTCCCTCCATCGCTGCCTGCTGCACTCTACATTTGTAACAACAGCGAGTTCTGAACAATTTGATGGAAAAACAACTTTTTTTCCCCCCTTTCTGTCGGGGAAATTGACAACTGCATTCACTGACTAGAAACGGAGGAGGTCACAGACTGTCAGCGGGGACACATGGAAGAAGCAGACAAAGAAATTCATATTGTTTATTGAGAAGTGGCAGTGAAGGACACGGGAGTTTTTACAGGAAGAATGAAAGGTGCCATGTTGTAGCGGTGTCAGGCTGAGAAGGAAATATAGTGAGTGGAACAAAGCCTGCCAACATATCACCAAGAAATAACACTATATCAGGACTAAATATACCAAGGGTTGACTAAATGTGAATGTAGGAAAACAGTGGGATATATAGTTTGCTTGACACATTGTTGTCTGAACGCTTTTAACAAGAAATAAACAAAAATCCATGAAAGCAATGCACGTACTGTATGTAAAAGACACAGATTTGTCTACAAATGTACCATAAACGGTCATGTGAACAAGAAGTGAGAGTGAGAATTATACAAAGCTCATAAACTGATTTAGCACCAGTTTTTTTGTTGTTGTTTACTTTAAAATAGTCATTTTAGTGGTAGAAAAACATTCAATAGGATTAATGGTGCCACTATGCTTGACACCATATTCACTGGGCTACAGTGCTTCTCCAGGGTGCTCAAACAGCATACAGTATTGCCCTGGAAGAGTACTAAATCTTACATTGTGTTGCTTTGAATCATAAAAACTCTATTGACACAAAATAAACCAGAGTTTTATTTTTTTGGATGCCTACTTTCCTCTTTTTTCTCCCATATGCTCTGGTCAGTGGCCAAGGCTTGGATCCAACTTTCTTTTAAAAATAGGTTGCACTGCAGGTTTAGTGACATTGTAACTAGTTGCAGTGTTAGCTGGTGAGCTACTCAATAACATGCTTGCCACATAGTAACATGCCACAACATTTATTCACTATACAAAAAGTCATTATAGTGTTAGAGTTAACATTTGTTGTTGCTTTCTACCACTGGAGACATTTCTTGTTGTTCCAGACTGGGAAGTAAACAGCTGTTAATGCAAATGCTGGTTATGTAGCAATAGCAAAACTTACACGTAGACTCCTTCAAAGCCACTTATGCATTTGGCATTGGTTTCAAATTATCTTGAGAGCATCAACAACATATCACTCCAACCTTTTCATATAAGGTTTACAGAATACGCAGTTATATAGAGACAAAAGAAGCCACAAACTGGCGAGAGTCCACCTGTCTTCGGCTTTGTTTTGTATGCCCCAGTTGTTGAACTTCTCTTCAGCTGCCCACTCTCATTTCCCTTTATGCCTCTTGAAAAGGGCGTACAGGACCTTCAAGGTGGCAGTGACATCCTGAGAGACGATATCTGTCACATAATCCACAAAGGACACATTTTAGTGCATATTCACAACACACCTTCAGCGTCCACTAAGCCGCTGAGGCAGTGAGAACAAGTGGATGCTTTTACCACCATTAGCTAATAACTGTTCTCACAAATCCATCCTTACAGGTCATAGATCAGGAGGGCTAAAAAAAACAACATGAGATGGAAATTTAATCAATATGTTCTTGGTGATATGAGATCCTAACAAAATTGCTCTGAGTTGTGAGATGCACTAACTGAATGAATGTGACATAAAGATCAACTCCACTACTAGCTAACCTAATTAATGCATGCAGTGCGCTCCCGTTTTAGACCTTGAGTGCTGGGATTCCTCATTCCATCACAGCAATTATGCCTGTAATTAAAAAGATACTAAAAAGGAATTGAATTAGCCACTTGCTCCTGGCTTAGATTAATCGTGCTGGTCCTTACATTAACAGTTATCGTGTTGAAGACTTATTTTACAATTACAGGCTACAGTAGATGAATGGCAGGCAGCATTGTGGGGAGTTAGTGAGTTAGTGATTGTGAAAGGGAGATTGAAGCTGAGGGAGGATACTGAGCGTCTTGTCAATAATGTATCTGCAGGGAAGTGAAGTAGGTCCATTTGCCATTGATTGACTCTCACACTAAGACAAGAGGGGAAGTCACTGAGATAGTCACTCTGTTTCACTCTTCTCCTCTTGGAGTGATTTTATCTACATGACTAAAAGTTAACACCCAAAACAAAACACCCATATGTGACTATTATAAAAAGTCTAACTCCATGGGCAGTCATACAGCAGCCTCCAACAACATTTGCCATTTAAGATCCTTTACCGTGCAAGATATAACCCCATTCAGCCACAGGAGCATTAGTGATGCTGGGCGATAAGGTCTAGCTTTTCCAATTCATCCTATAGGTGTCGGAGGGAGCTCAGATCTCTGATCTCTTCGGTCCCACTGCAGCATCCAGGCTTCTCAGATGTGCTGATGTTTACTCCTCACTGTTTCCAGTCAAATGATGGCGATAAAGGCCTTTTCAGTTAATGTTCTGACTGTAACAGTTTGCTAGTGAGTTTTTTCTATTTATAAATCCAGACTAATAAGCCTCTGAATACAAACTCCTGCTACTGATGCTACTGGTACTGATTTTGGATGTCTGAGTTTGTCAGGCAGGTTGTTCAGGTTGTTTAAAAGCAAGAAATGTTCACTCTTGAATGTGAAAACTCGCCTGCTTTTCCTCATCTTACATCATGGTAAATTGAATATCTTTGAGCTTGTGGCTGTCTTTGATCGCATCGCACAGGCCTCAGAGAAAGTGTAATTCTGTATTTTTTCTGGGGCTTTGTAGACAAAACCAATAATTATTTACTTACGTTGTTGGAAAAAATAGTAGATTAATTGATAATACTAACAGGAATTTATCAGGTGAGTCTACTGACTTCCGACCTACGTTCCTTTGTTATAGTCACTGTCTTTTACCCACTTTTTTAATTAGTTCTTTGTGGGAAACACTTGCTTAATTATAATAAAACACTACAATGTTGTGAGTCAAAAACTGAACATTATTAAGATTTTAAAAACATCTTTTTCATCTTTTGATTCACTTAATGTGTGAACAGTGTGGGACTGTACAGATAATCTTAACTTGCCTCATTAAAAAGGAGACTCGGTTAAGAAAAAATTGGTTAATAAAGCAATGCTCCTCCTGCTATGATATTTTTTAAAGCGTGATCACAGTGTGAAATCTGATAGCTAATAGTTGCAGGCTGTAACTGACAAACACTACATTTTAGTGTAGAGATACCACCAGAATATTTTCTGGGATCTGCTCTTATACAGTAGCAGTGCTCATGAATACAGATAAGATATCTTCCTGCAGACACACACACACTAAGCAGATATAGCCATAATGGTGAGGTTAAATCCCTGTGTCTATCGCGGGCACCACAGTGACATCGTCCCCTTGAGACTGTCTCCCTCACTGCTCCTCTCTAAATGAATGATGATGACTCTGGGCCGAGCCAATCATCCGCAGTGATACTTATCGGGACACGAGTCGCACTCATTCATATTCTGCAAGCAATTTCATCTTTCCCTCCAAAACACTGTCAGACCCACACTCCACCGAGCAGTTGAGATTAACTCAGACTACCGGAGACCCCTCCCTCCCCCGACTGACAGATGAACAGATTCTGGCATTTTCCTGTCACTCTGATGAATGCTCTTGATGGAGAATTTCATCTGAATTAGTCTGATGCTGTCGTCTCGAAGCTCCACTCTTCTCCGTTCCAATCATTTAACTCTCAGACCTTCTGTTTGTGTTGTTTTCATACTCTGTGCTTGACATTTTAATTTGAGTAAAATCTACTGTCAGCGAAGGAGGCAGAGCGTGTGTTGTGTCTGCAGTGATTTTTCTCACCTTGTGGGTTAACAGCAGGCATTTGCAGGCCCGTATCATTCAGGAGGTCTAAGGCCAAAGTCACATTGTGAAGCTGGGGGTCAGACACAAAAACACAATTAATTATGCATCACTCATGTGAGTCATTGTATGTGTTATAAAATGACTTAATTACACAAACTATTTATATGCAGTATATTTCCAATTAGATTTTTCGTCATATCTCAATATCATGATGTACTGTATTGTGGCTGCTATTGCTAAAAATATATTTGTATGGACTTCTGCATAGAAAATAACTATTTGTTGTGTTTCCCTAAAGAAACCTTCACACCAATGCAAAATGTTGGTGGAGTGACAAAAGTCTTTTTATCAGTCAAGTTTCAACTGCTTCAGGAAAAGTGTTACAAGCTAAAATTAAGGAGGAAGTAGAAATGATTAAAGATGCAAGCAGTGATAAACGGGCCCCTATGCTCCTGGGCCCTGCAGGGAGGGGGGCTCACAGCACGCCACTCAAAGCAAATGCACACCGTAGCAACCACCAGACTCTATAAACGTGGAGCATTGATCACATCACTCCAGAAAAGATTTACTTTGCATTTTCATATGCACACATTAGGCATGTATGTATCAGACCAGAAAAAGACAAAGTCACCTACAATCAATTAATAACATTAATATAACATTGTCACTGCTCATGATCATTACACTCTCCAGACTGCTGAGCTGGTCCACCAAACAGGATGGAGACAGTTCCCCTGGCTCTCAGCTCAGTGTTCATGCACAACCAACATACTGGCATGACCTGGAACAGTACAAACTCCTCTCCTGGCTCAGTGTCGACCAAACTTGTGCTGACTGTGTAACACCAACACCAGCAACTGATTCAATCTACGGGTCAGGCCAAAGGCCAATGTGACAGAACATGTGTTAATTGCTTGTCAAAAAAAATAAAAATTAAAAATGGTGGTGTTAAAAGGAATTTGCATAAATGGATTATTATCACATTAACATCGACATCCCTAAAATAAATTTATTTGAGAATAAATTAATGACTTTATAAATTATTCATCCATCCACTAGTTATACCTTAATGTGCATGGGAGCTGGGGAACCTGGGAGAACCCACACAGCCACAGTGATGCAACAGTGCTAACCACTTTACCACTGTGCCACCTGTAAATAAATACATTTGAACTGATGGCTGAGCTGGACCCTATAGCTCCATATTTTCCCGGATTAACCTGGACTCAGACGCCATGACCTCTTTCCTCTTTGCTGTCCTCTCCAACCTCTTTCACTCTAATCCAATCACCCTCCAACAAACAACCCCCCACCCCCACCCCTTCCCTCCAATGATCTTTTCCTCTCTTCTTAAATTCCATTACTTTCACTCACTGCAGCTACAGTAGGAGGTGTTGCTTTCCACTAGGAAGAAGAGGAAATGATGCAACAGTTAAGTTTTGTCTCCAATTAATGTCAGTTTATCATGGATGTAGTTAAGAGATGTTATCTACGAATTCTACATTTATCTCTACACTGTATGTAAAGTAAAAATTTACAAGTATACTGAAATGTGTGAATCAGGCTGAAATAATATTTATCACACACATACATAGCCTACATATGAAGTTGAGCATCCACTGTAATGTATTTTAGATCAGGCTGAAGTATAATGTTTATCACCAGAGGCTTTTGAGTTTTCATGATATCCAAAAATCAAGCGCTACAGCGTCTTTATACAATAAGTAAGTCATGAGCTCATCATATCTGGGATAAAAGAGTCATAACTTTTTCATGGACTCATCCTATTGCTTCAAGTAAAGTGAGATAAAAGATATCATTTAAGTGAGCCATGACACAGTAGTAATTATGCATCTACTTTTATTATGGGAATTGTAAAATATTAATTTTATCATACCATGCATTGTAATAGGCATAATAGGCATGATTTTGGATCAGGTTTCCGTACTGCAGCTCATTACCCACAGTGCTCTTGTGGGAAATTAGATTAGCTGAAATTAGAAATGAAAAAAGTGTTTTATGATCTTTCTACTTTTCACTTAGATTAATGGGGGGCAGCGTATGTCTTCTTTCACAAAACCGCACTCACCAAATTATAGGAATTCTGACTGAAATTGGTCATTTTTCTTTTAAGAGATCCATTTTTGATAGATGAATACATTGGAAGAGAAACTCATGATGATGATGATGAAATACACTCGTGAATCAGTGTGTCGTGCATGTGTGCGTGCCTTGTGTTGTGTTGTGTGCCTCTGTTCAGCATAAATGCACACCTCTCTGGGGAAGCACTTTCCTCACTAATGTGATGTGAATCTGTAGCGAATCCATACCATCTCAGAGTGATTGACAGGGGTCAGGCTGAAGTCACAGAGTGGGACGAAGAAGCCTTCCAACTGTCCAATCAGCAGCAGCAGAATCACACCATCAGCAAACTAAACAGAGGACACAGGACAGGAGCTGATGTAATCTGAGAGGGAGCGATCACCAACTCCCAGGGTGCTTTTGTTTTTCTTTTACCTGTTTGTCCATATCAGCCACTTGCAGACCCATGGTTGACATATTCTGGTTGACAAAATGTAAAATTGCCTGAAAATTAAAAATATTTGGAGGTTAGACAGCTTGTAAAATCTGACATTACTTAGCTAAAGTATTAAACACGTTCCAATATTCATCAAAACCTAACAAACTTTTTCATTTGTTATGGTCAACAGGATGAAGGATGATAACATCACACCATAATGGAACAGAAGCTTTTTGACTCTGCACTCCACATGACTGCCCTGAAATTAGTGCTGAAGCAATTCAATTAACAGATTAGTCAAACAACTGAAAATGAACTGACAACTGTTTTAATTACAGTTTGAGTCAACAAGAGTCTAAACCGACTGATATTAAATCCCAGAGGCGCTCTGGTGACTAATGTGAATAAAACTAAATGAAGAAACATTCTATGATTTGTTTTTCTATCATTGCTTAGAATAAAGACCATGACCATAAAATACAAGCTCACTTGCTTTTGAGGTTCTGGTCAAACAAAGAGGAAATTTGAAGATGTTATTCTATAACTATACCTATACCCTAAAGCAGGGTTCCCCAATTCCGGTCCTCGAGTCTTGCATGTTTTAGAAGTTTCCTGCTACAACACACCTGATTCAAATGATCAGCTTTTCAAACTTGAAGTGACCTGATAATCCACTAATTTGAATCATTGTTGTAGCTATAACTTCATTTGAGTTGTCAGGACTGGATTGGGGAACAATGACCATTTGTTTCAATAAAATGATCTTTTCTTGAAGAGCACAGGTCCTAATGATACATTGCTATACTTCATTTGAGTTGTCAGGCATACAATGCTTTTTTAAATCCCTGCCTCCATGACATCATCCACAGGTTTCATAAAGAGCAGAGTGGGCTGCTTCACAGTCGCCATCTTGGCAGTGCCGGATTCTCCACGACTCCCATTTAATCCAAAAAATGGTCACAGAAGTGTCAAGTATACTCACCACCACCTGTACAGTATATACTGTAACTAAGACTTGATTCAAATTATAGTGGGTAAAAATTCACCAGCAGGTCGTAGACATGTTTATTTGGGCATTTTAACATTGGAGTCTATGATGGAATCATCTCCCTTCTGCAAGTGGCCATTCAGGAAACTGCAGACCTTATTTATTTATGTTTCAGCCCTGCGTGTTGCCACTTGGTACAACATTTGCTGTCTCACTGGCAAAGGAGACGAGAGAGTTAACAACCTCAAACCACCGCGTCACTCTCCCTCCTCTCCTTGTCATACCTTCTTCACCGTGTTGACCTTGTGAGCCTCAAGTTTCAGCAGTTGCTCAATGGGGTCTTCCCCTGGGTGATCAGACAGTCAGAAAGGTATGTTTAGTCATCGTAGGCTGTATTGGATGACTTTCAAGATATCACATTGGCTCAACCTCAGAGCGCTCTTACTCACTTTCAGTGTTGCCGAGGGAGTCTGAGCCTGTGTTGCTGTTGGAGGCCAAAAAAATCACATGAGGTGAACTCCGCATATCCACAGAACCACACATGGCAACAATTTACTCACCTATCCTGTGTTAGAGCCTCTGTCTGTACATCTGATTTAATTCCGCTGCTGCTGACCTGGATGTAAATTGATGTCAACAAAAACAAAATTGAGCAGCAATTCCAGGAGATGTGTTGGAGAGAGATTTGGAGCAGGGAAAAGGTGCTAAAGCTGGAACTGAAACTCACTTCCACTTCCACAACTTCGACCTTCACATTCGGCGGCAACTCCAGTTCAGGCTGGAAACACTTCACCATGGCAACCAGCAGATGAATAGTGGCTAGGAGGTCTTTGCTGTGGATGACTGACAGACAAAGGGCAAGAGAGCAAAAAGCTAAAAAATCAACTTGCATCGATTTGTCAGAACTCAGCACCATCACCCAGTAAAACTGTATTGACCTAATTCTTCCAAAACAATGAGCACCTGACAGTGTAATTCATAATCCTTAGAGTTATAAATGATAAAGCTTTAGATTTTTAGGAAATCAAATCTTGTTTTCTGACATATTAATGGCTGGCATTTTTATTTGTCATTTGCATCTCTGCGGTAGGTCTCATTATTAGTGACACAGTCTGAGGAGTTCAGAACTCCAGCTATACTTAAATTTTTTGAACGGCTTCATTTGTGAAATCAAAGCCTTTCACTTGGTCTAGCAGTAAAGCTGTCTGTCAGATTACAAGTGTTAGTTTTGATCTGTTCAGACATTTTTCCTCCTCAGTGCACCTTGAGAGCTGTCTTCACACAGTCTTGGCTGAATGGAAAAAAAAGACTTCATTTTTTTTAAAACTTGAAATGATGACATATATGAACTGCTGAGTGTTCAGTCGACCATCACATGATGTTTAAAATAAATAGCACATAAACATAACTTTGCTTGAGAGTCAAACCTCTCAAGAGCCTCTCTTTTTTGTTGTTTGAAGAAAACGAACTAAACTTGTAGTCTTTAAAACAACTAAATTTCTTTGTTTAATAATGAAAGCACTGATAGAGATACGTTTTTCTTGGGAAAGGAGAACTGATTCTTGTGAGTAAGACACCTGACATCCAGCTCATGTCTCCAAGTTGAATGAATTTAGAAAGATTTGCGGTGTCACCAGATTAATGTGTTGACATTTAAATCCACTTAATTTGAAGAAGTAAATAACTATCTGAAAGGTTGCAGACTGAATTCCCCTGTTTTCCATTTCAGGTAGTGCATTTTTTTTCTTTTTAAAGCCAATACCCAGACTGGTCAGATGCAGCAAAATCCAAGATAAGCACTTTTAACTTGAAAATCCAGTTTCCCAAGAATGATCAACTAATCAGCCTAACCCTTTCATCCACATGCTCTATAAGAGAAATATTCAGATGACTCTTGAATTTGATTTCACAATTGAATGTTCAGTTTCTCATATACCAACTCTGATCATTGCAGCCCTCCTTTGCTTCCATAACTGAGCTGGAGTAAATAACCCAGCGAGGTATTTAAAACAGAACTCCATAATGTCAGCAAATTTTATCTCCTCCAAAATCCCTCACAGTTGGTATAAGCTAACATGGCACCCTTGAGCTAGCACCAAATCCCGCTGTAACGTGAAGTGGCTGCCAGGAACAGAACATTTGTCCACTTGTTGTTGTGTTGGTGAAGGCCGGTCGGCTTCATGACTCACGTTTGATGTTCCATTTGATCTGGCTGCTGTCCTGCAGCCCCAGTCTCTTGTCCAACTCCTTCAAAATCACTTCCAGTTTGCGGATCTGTGCGGTGCTAGTCACTGATATCTCCTCCACAGGCAAGTGCACGCCGGCCAAACTGGCTGGAGTGATCGAGAAATGATTATGTGTGAGGTTACAGTTGTACTGACAGGAGCTGAGTCCCTGAGACCCCAGCTGACAGCTCTCAGGTGAACTTAGAAGGGAACCATTTGTTACTTTTCATCTTCTAATTCAAATCATGATGAAGTAGAAGTATGTTAACGTTAAATGAAACTTAAATAGGCCAACAGTTCATTCATACAGATGTGTATCAACTCACACAGCAGATGATGAAGCACCAGTCCATCAAACAGATCCTCCTCCAGACTCTGAACCACTATGTGCTCCGCTTTCAAAGTCCTATTGATCCAATCAATCAATACCTAACAAGACACAATTCATCTCACAGTGAGATGCATCAAACACTTTCATCTCCCTTTATAGGCTACAATTTTTTTTCTGTTCCCCAATGTAGCAGATAAAGAACAGCATGAAACCTCATTTTTTAAATTCTCTTAATCAATTTCCAGAGATAATGTGCCCTTGAACTAAATGGAGAATGATGACAAACACACTGTGCTCTCCAAAAATAAAGATGATATTCCATCTCTTTTGCTTTGCTCCCCTCTAAAGTCTACAGTACATACAAACTATGCCAGGTTTATGTATTCATCCATTGCCAGTTGCATAAAGCACTTGAGCTTCTATCTTTTCCAATCAAAATGTGTCTGATCCAGAAGACTCTGCTGGGTCCTCTCTCCTCTCTAATCTGTCTCCCATCACCTCTGATAATTATGTTCATTAAAGTTTCATTGATCCTTCCACCTCTCTCCCTGAATCAGATATTATTCATGATCTTCACTGCTCACATACGTATGGGCTCTGTAATGTAATTCCTGTGTAGCATTTATCTCCAGCCCCGTGAAGACATCCAGGGATTCTGTGTGGTTGTCTAGGATGGGCTTTGATGTTACAGTAAATGTTGAGTGGAAGACAGAGGTTCAAACCAAAGCTCTTTATGCAGAGAACAGGAGTTCATCTCTCACCTCCTTTAGCTGTTCAAGTTTGGGGTCTTTTAAAGACGATGGCTGAATGAGCTTCCTCTTCTCTCCTGTGCAAACACACATGACCTGCATTGGTCAGTTAGTTGTCTTCTATTCATTCATTTTACAAAGCCATTTGGTGACACTTTAGAATAAGTAGCCTACACACAATTAAGCACACACAGTTAAGCATTAGTAAATACTGAATTCTTAATTTATAGGGTTTTATAGGGCATAAAAAATCATTAGTATGTAGTTTATTAATACAGTTAGTGCTTATCAATGATATTTAAAACATTTTTAACTGTTTATGAACTATATACTAATGAGTATTCATGTGTTATACGTGATAAATTTGGTGTTTAATGTTTAACTAATGCTTAGTGTGTACTTATTATAAAGTTTTACCAACCATTTATACCTTATTAGTTTTGTGAATGCCAGAATGCTCCATAATTACTATACAGGCAACTTTGTCTATGTTTGAATGTATGCCCTACATGCATTTTGAATGTATTTTTCCATTTATGCCATTGTTTACTTTCCTTTATACTATATGAAATCATATAGCTGAGCTCTGAATCCTGTGAGATTTGCCTGATCCATTACTCTGACTCTCAAATCTTCCATATGTTTTGGTCACTTTCACATTATTGTTGTATGATAAACAAGCTTTACCACTGTTCTCACCAACATCTTTATACTTTATTATTATAATGTTTAATAAAATACCTAGTATTCATTTTGGTGGCTGCAGTTTTCAGTACTGAAATGTATTGCATTATACTGAAAGGTGTTTCTGGTGTTTAGTCTATCCCACTTTAAACAGATGCAGTATATTTAGTGCAGACTAAATATTTAAAATACCCATTAGCTTTAGTTTAAAAATTGCAATTTCTTGAACACAACAGTGTGATTGATTGGTTTAATAGTTGAACAAGATAGAGATCAGCACACTGTGCATACTGTACATACCCTTGAAAGACTCAATGCTCTCAGTCTCCTCCTCTTTGTGATACTCAAAGATATCAGCCTCCATCGCTCCTGCTCCAGATGAGATGTTCACTGCACGTCAACAAAACCTGCAGGAGAGTGATCTGTGCTTTAACACACCGAGGGGAAGTGCTTAAATATAAACCACAGCTGAAATAAGGAAGACTTTTTTTTTCCATCAGCATGTTTGGCAGAAGGTTTCAGTCTCAACAGGGGCTCAGCTAGAGAGCAAGAGTCCTTGAATAGCTGCTCAACTTTGGACAAGTTACAGTTACTGACCAACAACAAAAGCACTGATTGCACTGACAGAAAATCTTGTACCTCCGAATTTCTGCTTCTCATTGAGGTTTAATTTCGATTGATGGTGTTAGACGTTTGTAAAAACACAGTGCAACTGAAATGGTGAAAAGGTTGTGGTGGTGAAAAAGGAAGATGTTTAGTGTCTTCACTTCCTTTTCTCTCTTTTTTTTTCAATGGTTCAGTCAGTGGCACGCTGAACAGATCAGGCTTTCGTGCTGTAGTTCCCCACACAGTTTCAGGGCTGCACCCCCTCCCTCTGAATCATCTGAAACATTTTCACTCATGATCTTAGACAAAGTACAGCAAACACATAAAATAGCACATTCTGACAAAGCAGACGTGACCTGGAGCTTGTCAAGCTGTTGTTTCCTGGATCTGGAGAGGAGAGGGGCCTCGGTGAGCAACTTGTCGTTCCCCCCAGTGTGTTTTATGTGTGTGTGGCTTCCTCTTCCTGAGGTTGACAGTAACTTTCAAACAAGGTCATAAACAAAAAAGTTGTTTTTGAATAAGCTCACCTTCAGCGCTCTGAGAGCGGCTCGACGGGACCGGTGACTTCAGCTGCTGCTCAGTTCCTCCCCAGATGTGTGTACAGTACGCCACAAACTGTCAGAACGGTGATATCAGAAGTGGAGGGCAGCGCTCAATCTGAATGAAAGCTCTTGTGAATTCTTTTAGCACTAAAGGTCTGACTGCGCTCAATTTCAAACAATTGCTCTAAAAGAAAATAACATGTCACCGGGTCGACAGGGAAGACAAGCAGAGATAACAAATAGGAGGATGTGACAAAGAAGAAGGCTTCACTTCCTCCTTTTGATACCGGCTTTGCAGCAGAGCCTTTTACTGATGAGGGCGTTTATGCCTCGTGTCACGCATTGCATTTGAGATCTTAATAATAAGTACGTGTCGAGGGGCAAGAGAACGAGGAGGACTCTTGGTTGCAAATGTATTGTTTGGGAAAACCACACTTTAGGAGGGCCGAGAGAAGCGTGACACTCCGAGGTCTGGACCACTCAGGCTTGACTCACGCACCTCCATCTGTGGCCGGCCCGATCAATTTGCTGTCATCTGGTCTCCAGCCCTCTCCATTCTCCAACACCGACAACAAAAGGCAGGAAGAGAGAAGGAGATCGACACAACAACACAACAGGCTCTGTGTGTGCGCTGGCCTTGTTGAAGAAAAGAAAAAGGACCACCCATCTGCCATATAAAGGGGAAATTTGGGGGATGAGGAGGGTTACCATAGCAACAAAGGAATGAGACAAGAAAATAAAGGCCTAAAATAAACCCCGTAATTCCTTTAGCTAAACCCAAATTGCAGGAATTGCCTGTTCCAAAGCCAATCTCACTCAAAAGCCCAAGCAAATCTAACCCATCAGACAAGTCAGAGATAAAATGAAATCTCTTTCCATTTGATTCCAGGCATTTATTTCTTGATAGGCAAGATAAAAAATAAAAAATAAAAAAAAACGCACAGAGGTGAGCCAGCCACTGCGAGCACAGTCTAGATTGACTCATCCACTCTCTCAATAATTCAGCCCGGCTTTCAAATGCATGCACTGTACATCTCAGCGGGTCTCCAGGTGGTTCTGTGGGTCCAGGCCCCCCTCGGGGGACTCGTCTGAAAGGCCAGTCAATATGAGGATACTCTGACTGTTGCTTTCCTGGGATGGCAAGAGCACACTGCACTTAAGGCAGAAGGCAACAGCATCGGCTTTTAAATATGGCTTGAAATATGGTGTGCACCGTTGAGAGTAAACAAGAGTCTATCGCAGCTCCTTCAGCTGTTCAGAAAAGTGATTATAGCATATAAAGCTAGAGTATGAAAAGCCAAAGCATTTTCAGGCACTACTTTGACATAATCACATACATAAGTTGTAGACACATTATCTTTTTAAAGGAATAGTTAGACATTTTGAGCAATACAATTCCCATGAATACACCAATGTAATACTGCATTTGCAAAGTTTAAATAACAAGATATACTGTAGTTCTTGCTAACATGATAACGGCTGGGACTTCTCATTTAACTCTATGTCCTGCATGGATAAATTAAATCAAGCAGCAGTTTAAGCTGTTAACTCCTGCTAATGCTAATTAGCTTTACTTAATCTAGTTAAATTAATTAAAATCGTGCTATATGGCTTTTTTCCCTTTAATTAATTAAAAACATTTATTTATTAATTTGGTAAAATACTCAGTCAGCTGTTAAGTTACGTGTAGGCTGAGGTTAATCGACTGTTGGCTTTATCAGTTAAACGCCTGACAGGAAAGGGAATAAACATACTCTCCAAGACGTATAACTATTCTTTTCAGATATAAAGCATTTTAAATATTACCGTATAAAGTATGTAACAGCATTTTCAACTTTCTTCACTAATGTGGAGGAGTAAAAGCAACTGAGTTTGAATGCTTTGCGGCATTACCATTCAACACGTTCTTCCTGTGTATTCAAATGCAGGAATAAAGGCTGAGGGGTTTCCTGGGTTGCAACATTCAAGGAAGGAATAAATAAATACTGACATTTGGGGAAAATTAAACACTAACATTCAGAGCCTTTTTCGGGCTACCCCCCTCCTCCCTCGGGTCTTTTTAAGTCCCACGTAATGACTTTCAGTCCCAGTTGGGCTCCTCCAATGTCCAGAGTGAAATGCATATCAGCAGAGGCACAGGACAGAATTCAGAGCAGTTTCAGCAGATAAACTGGAAAAGTTCACTCAGTGTTTTTGTAGTTGGTGAACAGGTTGTAGAGAACTCGGAGGGTGGACTTGAGGTTCAGGTTGACGACATCTGTGAAACAGAAGTGAGACAAAGCAGAAGTCATTAGTTTGGCAAACGTGAACGTCCGTCGGAAAGAAATGCCTTGGATCCTTGGAAGGCACAAAGTAAATGGTGTGCACTCCCACATCGTGTTTTCAACGCAAAAGAGTCTCTTCTGTGATTACTGTTGGACTTCTTTCCATCAAAATATTATTTGTAATTTCAAGTGAAATGGAGCTCAAAATAGCTCCCAAGAATTTGTTAATGATTATCATATGATGTGCTACTTCTTACCATGAGAGATTCAAAGGTCTAAAAACAAAAAAAAACACGTTCTGTGTTTCTCTTAGTGCCATGGTGTTCTTCAGAAATGCTTATTTGCTTACTGTAATTTCTCATCACATCTTGGTCTATTTTAAGTGATTCCAGCCAGACACCATTTGTTACAGCAGTGCCACTACATGCCATAAGCTCCTTATCGTCTACATTTCCCTGTTAGCTGGGATGACAGTGTTGATATCATTAACTCCAAGATCTCTGCTTGCATCTATAATGAACTTGCACAGACCTTATGCTAATCACAACGTATGCGCTGTAGCATAAGTACAGCTATGCAGCCATGAAGATAATAGCTTGATTTCAGTTACTGCAAAAATTGCAGGCGGTAATGGTGAGTAGTGATTGCGTGTAGTATGGCAGCGCGGTTTCCATTTTAGGCTTAGTCAGAAGTTTTCAGTGGACGGAAGAAGCACTGGCATCAATATAGCATGGAGTGAGACAGTATTTACACATTCTGAGATCTACTGCAGCTTATGTTAGCTCAAGATTTAAAGACGTATTCAACAATGCTCTGTGAACTGCTTGGTCCTCATCTCAATAGACTACATATAGTGTTTGTATATAATGACAGGCATGCAACATGCAATATTAAAAATTGAGCAATATGTTGAAAGAAAATGAATTCATTGTGGTCATTTTATATATCATATATAATGTGATGTAGCTCTGATTATTGAATAATAGTGTATACATAATAATACAGAAAAGTTCAATAGAAATGCTTCAGTCAGGTGTCTTGAGCGTGACTCTAAACTCAGGTGTGCTGTGATTATTCACAATCACAACATTGCTGTTTAAATCACACAACATTAATTATACATCTGAAATGTCACTGCATTATTGTGTGGATTTTAAGCAAGCAAATTAATTATGAGCTCTTCAGTGAAGTGCAGCGTTGATTATCATCATACGTCTATTAGATCTCACTCTGAGAGCTATTTCTATAACACACTTGTTATTCTACGAGGCCTGTGCAGAGCACAAGGGGGGTTTGGCTGTGAAGGTTTAAATCTCTGTGAAAGACAATGATGTGATATATCTAGTTACAGCCTCTAAGTCACATTGTGATTCTTTGGTTGTTCTCAACAAAGCCGATAATACAGCGGCGCCGAAGACTGAATGACCTCAGCACCATCCACCCTGCGTTAGAGTTTAAAGGTGAATCAAGGTTTCCACCTACTGGACAACCTTTAACATGACTGCTACTGTAGCACATCAACCAGCCAATGCCTTTTTTACAACACCTTGTCAGCATGAGAGACTCATAATCTCAGTCACCCTCCATAAAATCCCCTAACATTTTACGTCTTTTATCCGTCCTTGTAATAATATAATATATCTCTGTCTATAAAATACCTTCTGGTCTGGCCTTAGGTTTCTTCAGGCCTCCGTCCTGCATCAATTCAAAGGCAAACGCCACATTGTGCACCTGAGGGGAAACGGAGGAAATACTTCATATAAATATAAACCACCAAACTGGCAACAATCCTCCAATTGGTTTCACTGTGGGAGGGTGAAATCACCTTCTGTTCAAAGCTCTCAGGGGTGAGGAAGAAGTTGTACAAAGGGACAAAGTAGTCCTCCAGCAACCCCATCAGTAAAATCAGGTACACGCCATCAGCAAACTGGACACAAACACATAAAAAGCAGATAAACAGAAGTGCATTTGATGAAGAATCTGAATCTGAGATCATTTTATGTCGATACAAGTTACATCAACTCATCAATTAAATCTTGTACCTGAGATTCCAGCTCAGTAACTTCCAGATTCAGCTTGTTCAGGTGTTTGTTCACAAATGTGATGAGCGACTGGCAACAAGACAAATAGAATATCATTAAAGTTCAAGAATAGTTAAAAAACACTCATTTCAAGTGATTACATCATCAGTCCAACAAAGATAAGGGTTTTCTTTTTACCGTTTTTACCACATTGAGCTTGTCGGGCGCGTGATCCATCAAAGTGTCAAATGCGTCCCGCTCTGTTGTGAGGAAACAAGCAGTCAAAGGTTATCCATATTTAGTGGAACAGTTTGACATTTTTTCGAGATGCCAAAAGTGTCAACAAAATAAAAGGAGATCGATACCACTCTCATATCTGTCCTGCAAATACAAGTCTAGCACACAAAAAAACACACTTACAGCTCAATATGTTATGACATTTTAGTTTCATTCATAAAACTAGTAGTTTAAATGACTGGTTTCAGTCTGTATTGAATTTGTATAATAAAAAAAAGGAGCAGTATCAATTTAACTCTCAAAGAGAATACAAATAAGATATTTTCCAAAATGCTGGGTTATTCCTTTACTGTAAGCAGATGGACAAAGAAACAATGAAACTAACAGGACATTGCCATGAGACTGTAACATAAAACAGATTGTGTGTGTGTGCGTGTGAGTGTGTGTGTGTGTGTGTCTGTGTGTGTGGCTCAGACTCACCAAATCTTCCCATCATCATTCTGGAAAAGAGAAACATTAGAGAATATTAAAATAAAAATAAAAGTAGCTTCCCAGTCAGCGTGCAGTATTCTCCAGCCTCCTGACACTTCATACTGCAGTTACTATTATTGATACTTTACATATTGGATCGCACACAATGAAAAGTGTTGTGAGCTCTTACTCTGTGGTGCTGGTCAGCTCTTTGGTGACCAGAGCAGTCTGCAGGATGCCCTCCCGTTTCTGCCAAAATAAAGCCCAGAGTCAGTGATGTGTGACATGACAGAATAACTACAGGAAGCACACAAGACATTATAATGTAGATAGGTTTTGTATCTCTAGACAATAGACAATAGTATCTATTACTATGATAGTAAGTTATCATTTGTTTTCTAGGTTTAAGAGATGTTTTAAAGGGATAGTTCAACATTTTTGGCAAATTGATCCATTGTCATAATCCCTATAGTTTTAGGAGTTGGTTCGTAACCTTTATTTGTCGGTGCAAGGTGTTTTTAGAATGGCGGATCAGAGCCGTGAGCTGCTCAGAGCTACGCTACGGAGGCTAATGGGATTTCTTGGTTTCCCTCATCAAACTCATCAAATACACAATCCAACAACTCCAAAATGCTCTTGTGGACAAGTTGTGACCTGCACAATCACCACGCTATGAGATAATAACTTAACGTTATGAGAGAGAGTTTGCAGTTTTACGGCAAGCAGTCTCTGCATTTCCCTCAAAAACGTTCCTTGAATTCTGTTTAGTTCTGCCCATCATTTTATGTTTTACGTCTTAAGTTGTTTGTCTGTAAGAAATCCTTCAGGCTGCCAATCTTGCCTGCAAATGACCAGGAGGACCATCTTCAAAGGGGAAACTTTCAATCTTAATGAGGCCTTCCCTGGTTAAATGAAGGTTAAATTCAATTGGATTAAATTAATGAAAACATCCCTGTGTCCTACAACGCTGCACATAACGATGATGGACACCACCCCTGGTTGAGCTTGATGGGACACTTTACCTTGACCACCACCACCTGTACGGACACGTGCTCGGGCAGTCTGATGGGAGCCTGGAAGTGCATCGCCAGGGCAACCAGCAGATAGACGATAGCCACCAGGTTCTTTGAATGGATCGCTGAAACACCAATCACAAGAGTCGACCGTCACTCCCTCCACACAGCAAGCTGAGCTACTACAGAGCTGTGAGCTACTGATGCATTAAGATGGCTTTAAGACAAAAAAATGAATGAAAATGTTGCAAATGAGAAATTAACAAAGCATGAATCAACATAACTCTGGTTTTAATGTAACTCCTGAGGGGGTTCTTCATGTTTGTAGTTCTGCTGAGGATTAAAGAATCGCCAATTTGGAAAGTAAATTAAGAGATTCTATGGTGTGTTAAAGGGTCATTCCACCAATTTTACTCATGAAGCTCAGTGCACTCGTTCTGAAGAGCACTGTGGGACAATGTAGAAAAACCACTGGGCTGTATAGAGCAAATCAAAAGAGCTGTGAAAAAGGGAAAAGTAGAATCTAACATTTGAAGTAAAAGTCAAGATAAGTCAATCTCTGTTATTTCACTTCTTCAGCTTGTCTCCTGTCATTTCTCCAATGAGATGTTGTGGACCTGCCACATTAAATCAGTACAGAACACCTTCAAGCTGTAAATCACTATGAATGTAAAACTCACAGTCCACGCTCCACTCGATGGTCCAGCCATGAGGCCTGAGCGTTTCATTCACAGCCTCCAACACCGTCTGCAGTTTCTGCTTCTGGCCGATCTCAGACTGGGTCACCTCGGCTACGTTCAGCTTCCTGCCCGACAACTTCTCTGTCAACAACAGGAGAGACAACAATGACTATACGTTTACATGGACAGCAGTAATCTGACTATTAACCTTATTCCGAATAAGATCATATTCTGATTAAGGTGTTTACATGAGTTGCTTTGAAAACATTCCTTTCATGTTCCCCGTTTTAAATGTTATATAGAGCAAAGATGGATTAACGACACAGCTGTGGGCTTATGTCATGCCGTCTGGCTTTCCCTCCAGAACATTCCACCCTCAACATACAGTGTGTTTCATTTTTACTGTGACCAAGGCTTCAGCTGCAGTTAGGACCACTTCTTAGTCATGCAATACATGTCATGCATACAAAAATGATAGTTTTTATGTTATTTTCCAAGCAACATGACCATATACCCACTAACTCTAATGTGTTTTTGGATGGTGAAGAGCTGAGTGTGGTGAAAGAGTTGAAGGGGTTATCCTCTCACCTATCATCACTGCAATGTCCTAGCCAAACACAACATGTTTAGTTTTGAAATTTTTATAAAGTTAACCTTAGCCAGTCTGATCTATAAGGTATAAAGTGGCCCCTCCCCCTCTTAATGATTTCAGATCAAGCTCTAACCAGACTGCATAGTTCCTTCCAGGAAAACCTCTTTTAGTCAAAATGTTTTATCATTCAAGGGAAGCACGATATGGAACAGCTTCCTGAGATTTTGTAATGTGCGTTGTGTTTGACATCAGCCTGCCTTGGGACTACCGACGGAAAATAGCCTATGGCTAGAATCTGGCATGTTTACATGTAAATGTCCATTCATGTGCACTGTCCCTATTTTAAAGAAACTAAATACATAAATGAATAAATAACATAGAACTCGAAGGTAATGGATGAAAGTATGAAGTAAGGAGTGGTGGGAGAGAGTCAATTTAATGTAATGTGCTATCTCTTTGACATCTCTTGTCTGGCGTAAAAACGTAGTGAAACTTCCACAGAACATTGATATTGAGATGAAGGTGTGTACATGTGTTTGATAATGCGACTAAAACAGGAATAGTCCACATGTCTTAATGTGATTAGCATTAAATTTGACTATGACCTTCACTGGATACTCATTGTCAAACACACCATCAGGAATAATACCCTGCAGCAGTTCTTTGTCCTATTCTTATATACAAGTCAGCCGTGCCTGTTCTTTGAAGAGATCTCAAAACAAGAAAAAAACCACTTCATTTCTATAAAAGACCAAAGTTCTAAAAGTACTTCAAAGCAAAAGTGCAAAACAGAAATGTTTCCTTTCCTGTCTGCATCACTGTGGGTTGTGTTCTTTGAAAAACAAGGACGTGATTATCTCCAAAATGTCCAAATGTTCTGGCTGCAGACAAGAAAGATGACTTGTATAAGGAGACTTCTCTGCTCTGAGGAGAGGTAAGGAAAATGATTTAGGAGGCTTATCTCAAGTGCGTGGGTTCAGATATTATTTTTTCTTTAAAAAAAAAGGAACCAGCAGCACAGATAAAAAAAGAAACACAGAACAGGCACTGATGCAATAAAAGGAGATTACATAAGGTGCAAAAGTGATAAGTGTGAAAACTAAAAAGGGGTTTGAACACAAAGCAAGAAATCACACGTCCCTGTATAAAACACTTCCTGCTGTGGCTTTTAATTGTTGTTTTTGACACTTCTGAAAAGCATGAAAAGTCGGCCCTGTTTCGTGTCAGCTGCCTCTTGTAAAATTAGTGTGCGAGTACGCTTAACGGAAGATGCGACTTTTTCTATCGGGCTGGAAAAATTAGCTGGTGTTCACACTGGGGAAATATGTGGGAGCACAGAAGAAGGAACCAGCTGGAGTGTGGAGATAAAAAAAACAAAACAGAGAGAGGAGCTGGAGAGTTAGAGTTAGAGCACAAGAAATGCTTCCCTTTGATTGTGCAACAAAGACGAAAATCAGTCATAATGGAGGATGAAGAGAAGAAACAATTGAAGAAATGAAATATGGTATCGACACAGTAAAGTTCTACAGATGCATGTGTGGCACTTGACCATAAAAATAAAAATCTAATCAATAACTGCAATTGTTTTAATATTTTTATTAGCTTTTTGTCAGAAGTTGTACTGTAGATGCTTTTATCTCATTTATGCAACATGGCGGGGCGTTAAAGCAAAGTCTTTCTCTTGGTCGCTAACACGTGGCGTTAAGGTGACGTTTCCTGGCTGCTGTGGCAAAAAACAGACACAAGAGGGAAGTCCCTAACAACCCAGAGACAATGAAGCTTCACCAGACACTGCAGCTAATCCACATTTATCACAGTGGACACTAGAGTGGAAGAATGCTGCTGCTAATGACAACATCTTCACATGTTAGTCACATTTATGGACCTGCAGGTTTATAGTGTTGCAGTTTTCCATTACAGTGTGTCTTAGAATAAAAGGAAAGTTTGGATTTACTTGTGTTTGCCAGGAGGAAGGAGTGAAGAATGATTTGGAGAGACAGCCCGACCGGTTAAATATGTGGTTAGATGTTTTAGTGACTTGGGGTGTAACTGTCTCAGATGTTCTCACATACGGGCCATGTCAAACTGATGGAAGACTTGAATTATAGATCAAGATTTCAAAGAAGGAGAGAAAAGATACATGAAATAGAATCAAAGTTCATCCTCAACCTCATGACACACACTAACATACACTGAATGGACAGACACTGAATCTCATGAGCACAGACAGAACAGACAGAGACCCGTGAGCCGGTCAGGCTGCAGCTGATGCTCCTCCTCCAGTTGTTCAGGAAGGGAAGTACGATGAATAATACAATAAGTTCCTGATTTTGGTTTTCCTTAGTATGTCTTCAGACCACTATCAAAGTATGTTTTCATTCTGATTGAAGACAATTCTGCACACTGAGGTAAATTTTAACAAGAAACTACTGTACAACTAATACACCACATGAGGTCGTGTCTAAAGCGCAGCTGGAAAACATCAGTAACATTTTCCAGAGAAAGTAATGACTCAGCAGTTTATTGAAAATGCTAAATTCCTGCCATGGACCTTTGTCATCCACCAGATTCACAGGATGAAACAAGAACGTCTTTGTACTCAAATCCCAGGCTGCGATCGACTGATGGATCGATCATGAATGATTGATGGGTCTCATCAATAATCTGATGTGTTTGATGCCGAACCGAGCGTTTGCGTTCCCAGCTTGGTCACTTGGCGGCTGGCCGACACAAAGACTGTGTGAGAGCTGAGGCAGCAAGAGGAAAACGCTTTCTCACCGAACAACTTCTGGAGAACTTGTCCGTCGTAGCAGTCCTCCTCCAGGTCTTTGACGATGATCCTCTCCTCCTCCAACTCACTGTTGATCCAGTCGATCAGGACCTGCACACACATGAGAACACGGTGAAGCCTGGCTCACCTTACTTCTTGTTTCCTGTGCACAGAAACATAAACCATCTCTACCTTCAGCAGATCTTTAAATTTCAGATTTTCCCGTGACGTCGGGTCCAACATGATCCTCTCGGCATTTTCCTCTGATGAAGACAAGGTGAGAGAAAATGTAAACAGTGAGTGGATGTTTGAGTGGAGGTTGACAGTGATTTCCTACACATTTATCCCAATATCTGGATTCAGATATTTTATTTCCGTCTCTAATAAATACAATAAATACAAATCTGCTGTCACATAAACAAACACACAGTCTTGTCTTCCCATCAGCAGCACATCAACAGTGATTCATGTGGTGGCTGAGGACACTGAGGACCCCACCCACTTTCATTTCCTGCTCCTCTACTGTCACCGTCTCCATTAGTCAACACGTGTTACAGTGTATTCACACGGGCCTTTGATGACCTTCAGTAACCTCTGAGAGTCAGCTGTCAAAAGAAGCTGAAAATATAGGAAAGTGCCTCATCAATAATACTGTGATCGTCCTATCAGAGATGTGTTACAGCTTCCAATAAAGTGTCCTTCACATGTGCAGGTGTGTATTTCATGTGTGTATATACCCAGCAGTGTGTCCTCTGGATGGATGTCTGTCCCGGTGGGCAGCATGGGAGCATTGATGGCCTTCTTTCCCTCCTCATGGAGATCGCTCACTACACAAACAAGGACAAAACACAAAAAGCATCAGTTTTAATGTACAACAGCAACAGGCCCAATAAAAACATAGAAACAACACATCCTGTTCACGAAAGGGAGAATATGAAATAATGAGTTTTATCTGAACTCAGAGGCAGTGGAAGGACTGTGGACAGACAGAAAACATCAGTGTGTTAGTGCTCAATCTGAAACAAACAACCCAGTGGGGAAAGTGTTGTGGTTTTACACAGTTATTCACACCTCACTTTGTAAGTGTCAGATCACAGCAAAGAAAACTCATCTCATGACTTTCTTCTCAAGCCTATTTTTTTCTTCCTCTGACCATCAGTGCAGGTAAACTACCGGTAAGTGAATTTTCTCAAATACTGCACTTCCAACCCTGGGGTACAGTATGTCAGAGGGAAATACTGTAGGTATAGCTACAGTTACAAGCTGTCATGTCAAAATTAAGATTTTTAAAACAATAAATAATATACACTGCCCATCCCCCCAAAAAAGTCACCACTTAATAGGTAAGAGCCTCCCATTGGATAATTACTGCATGTTTCAGCTGTAAACAACTGTCAGAGGGGTCAAATTATCGGTATGCATCAAGCAAATAAAACATCTAAAGAGATTGTTGAGACAACTAAAACTGAGTGAAGAACTGTCCAACGCATTATTAAGAACTGGAAGGACTGTAGAGAACCATCATCTTCAATGAATTCAAATGAATGCAACTCTGGACGGAAATAAATGTTGTGACATTGCAGAATTATTGAGACGCCACAGCAAATGCATGCCGTAATCAAAGCTGAAAAGGCAGCCCCAAGAATCACCAAACTTTATAAATAGCTCAAACTAACCCTATCGCCACCTTCTCCTACCAAAACCTTGTATTCAAAAGACAATATTGTTTGTTTCAACAACTTCAATTAAAATAAACTTGTTTAAACTTCCTTATCTCATGAATTGACCCGGGTCAGATCATTTAAATCCACATCAGAGTTGACTTAATCTTCTTGTTCCTCACCGTTTCCAGCTAATAGGAAACTCTGTGCTCTGGTGGACCAGCTTATCAGACTGTTGACTCTGAGCCCTCGTGTCTGTCACTTCCTCTCTTCCCTTCCCAGTACAGACTGCATCATGGGAACAGCCGTCTCCATACATATTTTATATAATCAAGTCATTGAAGCACTTCCCTTGGCACCAGCAGAGTAAATATTTGCCTTTTTCTTTTCAGTGCATCGATTTAATATACTCCTGAGAAATGGTAAAGATGCAGAATGAGTAACAAACGCACACTTTGTGAAGCTTTCTCCTCTGATCCTCCAGGGACTTGAGGCCTTTCTTCCTCTAATGGACAAACTCCTTTTATCATCCTCTGCTTCAATTTATTAGAGCCGCAACAGGCTGGACCACAATCTGTTATTTCATTGACCCTGTTATTTATAAAGCCTGTGAGGGAAAACCAAGGTGAGAGTGTAGGGGGGGGTTGCAGTGGAGCTTCTGTTTTCAAATGAAAAGCTTAAGTAAATTCATTTTTCACATAGAATATAATGAGCGGGAGTCTAGACTAGTGTGTTTATGGTACAATCAGTTCAGAATGGCTACATCAAAGCATTTACTCAGAGGAGGAGGACGAGGAGGAGGAGGAGGGGTCCCCACAGATTTACTATCTGATCCAGGCGTCTCATAAGAGCTGAGAGCTGGAGTCCTGGATCTGACAACAGATCAGCAGTTTGCTTTGTAATTACAATTCTGCATTTCATCATAATTGCTCTGCTTCCTCCCTCCGTGTCCATCACACTGCTTTCCTGCTGCTGTAGCTGACGCCGGGCTGGACACATGCAGCTTTGGCTTGAGTAAAATCTGTGTTCAAATGTATACAATAATATTTCATTTAGCACAGAATAAAATGCAGAATGATATAAAATAATAATAAAATACTTGAGAAATGTACCAGCAGTCAAAACCTATAAACTTCACACTTCCATCTCGTTGACTTCCCACAGCGGGCGACACAGTTTCTCCCACAGTTCACTAAGGTAACTACCAGGTCCTGCTTCCTCATTTCTACGTCCAACTTCCTCTAATCCAAATGTTAAAACACAAAAAATTACCTTGTTTCTTTCTCTTGGTCCCACACAGCAGCCCCGCCATGTCTGTGATATAAACCTCCGGATTCACCCCCCCACCAGCGAGTCAAGGTAGAAAATGAGGTGCACGTATATACTGTACGTACGCTCGGTGTGCGTTTATGTGTATGTGTGAATGGCAGTCGGTGGGACTAGAAAAAAGTGGCAGGGGCGTCATCACGTGTTTATTTCTGTCCCAACCCTCCACCCCACCTTCTGCGGTCCAGTTACCGGAGACGCCGAGAGGTTGGAGTTGTACATGTGTGTGTGTGTGTGTGTGTGACAGGAAGAAGATACAGTATCACACTGACTGGACATAAGGCACCAAAGCAACCTCACTGTGACACACCAGCAGCCTCTGTGGACACAGGACAGACTTCACTGACCTGTGACAGGTACAGAATTAACTATACATATCCACTAATGTACCGTATAGTGTGTGTTATGAGCGCAGCATGTTGTTAGGGAGCATTTTCTCACACAAACAATGTCCTGTTGTGTGATTGTTGTCTTAACAATCAGAGCTGACTCCTCAGATTAGCAACAATCCAGTCATTTCCCAGCGATATGAGAGAATCAACTTGTTTCAGTGAGTAACTCTCTCAATGGGCATGTGAATGGAGCCTTTAATATGTTTTGCTGCAGCAGATAATCAATCATCCAGTGACTGTTAGTCCTCTTAACTGAATTACTCTAATTCAATACAAAACCAAAGCCTGCAGTCAAGATCATTTATCTTCGGTGCACAACTTCATGCAAAAAAAAAAAAAAGCATGACTGCATTGTGTGACACAGTGATGAGCTGACACATGTAACAACATATTGGACCATTTCTTCTGCTTCAGAGGGAAAAATGTCCAGCGTCATAAACAGCAGCGTGCAGCGGGATGAAATCGACCCCAGGCTCGTTTGGTTCCAGCGCTGCAGAGCGGGAGGGGGAGGCGGTTTACTGTGGCACCAGGGGGTGGGGGGGTCGGAGGGGGGATATAAATAATGCGGCAGTATGGAGAAGACAGACTGGACCTTAAATAGAGCTCAGGTTATTTACACCAACACAGGCTCCAGTGAGACTGTTCCACAGGAAGCCTTCAGCTGAAATGCTCCAAACTGTTTACAACTAATATGTATCTATTATTCCGTTTACTCCACGTTGTGATCCCATCACAGTGTTGTTGAGCCGGTCAATCCAGAGCAGCTCTCCGTTTGAGAAGCATGTTCTGAAAAGATTAGACTGTGGTGAGATGTGAGCCAGCCATGTGTGTGTGTGTTTGTGTAAAGCCGTGGCCAAGTCATTGGGTGGTTTCACTGATCCAAGGATAGAGAAGGTCAGATGTTGTTCAGACTGAGACTAAGTCAATACTAATTCTGATGTTGGAGACTTTAGAAAAATGGCAATAATAGTTTTGTACATAAGCAACCTACAGTAATCAATGTCTGTTTTAAAATTGAGGAACTGTGACTGGGACATTAGTACAATTCATTCAGAAGAAACTGACTAGGGCTGTCATGATCATGAAATTTTATGGATAATTGTCTTTTTCTGATCATTTTATGCCACAATTATAGTATGAGCCAAAACATAGTTTAAAGGGATAGTTCAACATTTTGGAAAATTTGCCTATTATTACTATAGTTTTAGGAGTACTGTAGTTTCATTACCTTTAATTGTCGTTGCAAGCTATTTTTGGATTGGCGGGACAGAGACCCGAACTGCACAGTATTTCACTCATCAAACTAAAGTACAAGATCCAACAACTCCAGAACACTCTTGTGAACAAGTTGTACTTGTACAACTTTTTTTTTTTTTTTTCACAGCCCTCTCCCCCTCTCCCCTCAAGAAGCTTGTGCTTTTTGTCAGGCCATCATTGCAAATAAGAACCTGTTCTTAATGATTTTTCGCCTGGTTAAATAAAGGTTAAATAAAAAAAATAAAAAAAAAAAATAAATTGTAACCTGCACATTCACCAGGCTATGAGATAATAACGCATAATTACATAACATTACGACACATGAAGCAAATATTCGGAACTACTTGCGTTTTTGAAGTCACTCTGCCAAACAGCCGTGTCTGGAATGGAGTTCCGGTTACGCAATTGCCTCGAAAACAACTCATCCCATAACCTACTCCTAAAACTATAGGGATTACGGCAATGGGCGAATTTGCCAAAATGTTGAACTATAATAATGCACATACAGCTAATAAAGACGAACAAAAGCCATATCGGCTTTTCAACTAAATCCATGATGCTAATGTCAATAGATGCTCACCGAAATGCGGTCGTCGAATATTAGAAATTAAGCTCCTCCAGATAAACAGTTTGTGGAATCTGCAATTAAACCATATATAAGTAATAGAAGCACGTGATGGTGTCATTAAAAGAGCACCAATGGTGAAAAACGGCATCCAGCTGTTTTTAGATGAGATAATGAAAAATTATGAAAACAATTGCGGTGAGGCAAGTGACAGGTTTATCTGTGACTGTTCCAAGCCTTAGAGGACAAACATATCTATGTGTATGATCCCTGTGCTGCAAATTCTTATCACATTATTACTAAAAATATTGCCAATACTCATTGTAGTATCTCGCCTGTGTATTGTAAGGATACACAGTCACTAAGGTGTGATCTTTATTTATGTTAATTGTAAGATTTTAGCACTACAGTATTTTTTTATGAGCTTTGGTCACTGTGTCTGCTTAACAGTCCCATTCGGAAAAATAAAAATGATTTAAGTGAGATCATGAAACTTCACCCAAGTAGATAAAACAGATGTTGACAAAAGGTAATAAATACCAATATATCACAATATTTTACAACGTTTTACTGTAACACTCAGGTTATCGCTGAATGTTAAGTTTAGTGTGATAATATTGTGTCGTCTGGTGACCTCCGCCTTTATCACTGTACCAGCTGGGTCAGTTTATTGGCAAGGCTCTAAGAAAAGCAAAACTGACATTATGTAATTAGTGAACAACTGCCATAACAGTCAAATTCTTATCACTCACATTGTTACTATAATGGTTCTTAAAACACCCAGACTGAAATAGAAGAAGTAGAAGTAGAAGAAGTAAAGAGCAAAGGCAGCAAAGCAACTGAATAACACTAATAAACTATGTATTGTACCTTCCCATTATTGCTCTAACTCGTACTTCCATGTGTGCACGATACAGCCAACAATGCATAACATCCCCACTTCAACTTCCATACTTTTTGACAAGGTAGAAGTAGCAACAACAAAAAGAGTGAGTAACAACTACAACAGAATAACAGATGACTTACTATCATCAGCATCCATCCTAGACCCTGTGCTTTAGTTATATTTTGTATATGAGAGCAGAGATACTCTTCTCACTGAGGCGATATGGCAAGGATGTGCCTAACTCTTAAAAAGCATTCACTTGTTTTCTTGTCTTTGCTAAACTGTTATTATTAGTTCACTGCCTGTTGCTGACAATGGGACTTGTGCCTTGTCAGAGAAATGCACACTTCCTTTCACTTTATCAGGATATACACAGAGGCAGGCACATACAGTAACAGGACTAGGCCTGCAACTACAGGAATCTGTTTTTATCTCCTGCTGAATATGCTGATGCTCCAGGAGGAAGAAGAAGAGGAGGAGGAGGAGGAGGAGGAGGAGGAGGAGGAGGAGGAGGGTTGAAGTGTTTAACACAGTAGTTAAATGTGCACGTGTGGTTGCTAAGGAGTGTCCAGACGACTTAGAAAACCATAAGTCCCTTTCTGTTAATGATTATTCAGCAAAAGTGAAGCAAGTTTTCCAGTGGCAACTCGTCTCTGCAGGGTGTTTCCTTAAAGAATAGAAAGCACCACACCCAAAAGTAACAGAAACCACAGCAGCAGCAGTGTGTGAGACCACAAGTGTGCGCTCCATGAGCCACACTGACTTCACACACTTCTGTTCTACTGTCTTCTAAGTCTTTAACATTGTCTCTGTGTACGGTAAACGGAGGCTTTGGTCCACTCTGACCACACAGGGGCACTGCGCTCTCGCCACAGCTGTGGAGTCCCCTCTGTCCACACACCGCAGCGCCCATGGAAACATCCTCAAAATAGCTTGATGCTAAAAAATCCAAACACACATGTTCAACAAATCCTCATAATGAAATAAAAAGTCATACTTGAGCTGACAGAGACAATACACTTTCTGCAGCTGAAACACAGGAAGACAATCACTCTGTTTCTCTCCCTGCCAGAACTCCTCCTCTCACTCATCATCTAGCTAATTAACTCATTACCTGAGCTGTTTCTGCTCAATAGCGTCAACATTGGAAAAATAACCTTTTAGAGGAATCAAATATCAAAGTATAAAGGGCAAATACTTAATTAGTTATTAAACAAGTGGCAAATCCACAATTAAAAAGCTGAACCAGGAGTTTATGATATGTTCCCTATATAAATGGACCTATACAACTGATTTAATTTCTAATGTATGATCTGTATCATCTTATTGGTCTACGATGACGTAATGTGCATCATTTTACACACATTTTCCAAAGAATCAGCCAGACACAGGGAAATACTCTTCTCCTCTAGACTAAACTGTGGAAGGTCTTATATACAAGACATAGAGAAAGGTTTAGTAGAACCTTGACACTTCTGAAGAAGACGGAAGAATACCGTCGAAAACCTTTTCTATCAACGTATTATTATTATAGATTATATATAGGCCTATGTTTTTTGTGCCTCATTTTACGCGTGACCCCCAATTTATTAATCTATTTTGTGTTTGTTCAACAGTTAAATAATAATCATTTAAAAAAGCTTCATGGTTTAAATGCCATGGTCTCCGACCTTTAACTTTTTCAGCCTAATGGAATTTAATGAAGCTCCTAAACAATGAAACCTCCTGCTGGTGGTCTGCCTTTAATGGAGATTACAAACACATGGCAGACAACACACACACACAAAACACACAGACACTATAACACACACAGAAGTGTTAAACCTTGCAGCTGTCCAGTGACTGGCATGTGGGAAGGGTAGAAAATAGTTCAGTCAACAACTAGGGAAAACTGGGGGGAAATGTTAGAGAGTGTGTGTGTGTGTGTGTTTGTCTGTGTGTTGGTGTCCTAAACACAGCAGCACTGTATTCCTCTCTAACACAGTTATCTTCATAACCTTGCATTCCTGTCACCGGTCACCGTCTGTGTGATCTATTTCTGTTTGCAGACTCATGTGAAAGGCCTGTGGAGCTGCTGCTCTGAGGTTTTGTCAGTGTGACCCATCACCACCTCCACACACACACACACACACACACACACACACACACACACACACACACACACACACACACACACACACACACACACACATACACTTCACTGAGCCTGTGTGTGTGTGCGTGTGCCTGTTGGACATGAACATGTAGGCTACTAACACATTAATACAAACTGGTGTAAAGACAAAGCCACTCAGTCCTATTGACTATGAGTAAATCAGATGAACCCACTACATGTCTGTGGTAGTGAGGGGCTCAGCGAGGATGTCCCACGCAGGGCCGTTGTAGGGAGAAAGGTGATGATAATTCTAGGGGCCCAGTGGGGCCCACAAAAAACCCAGTAGCCTAGTCTAAGACCCTGCCTAATACTCATAGTAATGCTGTTTTAGCACCAAAACAAAGTAGGCTGAATAAAAAATGATAATACATACGTAGTCTAAGGGGAAAACATGGAAAAGTTAGGGGGGCCCACTTTAGTATTCTTTAAGGGGGCCCAGAATTCCTAGCAACGGCCCTGAATCCCACGCGAACACTTAAATAGCGCATCATGTGATTGCAGCACCATGGACAGAAACACCGAGGCCTTTCACAGCGTCACAGACAACACAAACAAACACTGTGTGTGTGTATGTCTCTCACCTTCTTTAGACTTCTTCTTCCGAGCCAGAGTTCCTCCCAGTTTCCCCAGGAAAGACTCGTCCTTCTTCATTTTCGCGGACTGCGTTGTCGCTGTCCCCGACATCTTTCAGGAGGACGGCTCTGTCAACGTTTGTGTGTGAGTGAGTGTGTCCCTGTGTGTATTTGTCAATAATGTCACTCCTCCCTGTGATGCATCCAGGCGCCGGGGTTGTGAGCCAGTCCCTGTGAAAAGCTACAAACCCAGAGAGAGGAGGCTGCTCCGGCTCCGAGCATCAACACAGGACAGAGCAGACTCACATGTGAGTGAGTGCACGAGCTTGAAGCTTGAAGCTGACTGACGCTGTGCACCACAGCGCCCCCCGCCGCCGGGAAGAGGAACTGCACCCACAGGACTAGACTGTGAAGCTATACTTACAGTATTACTCACTCATTCATCATCACAGACCACGGGTATTTCCACAAAGTCATTCTCCTTCTCCACTTTATTAAAGAGAAAGATTTTTGTTTTTCTCCAGTTCATTTATGTTTTTCCATATTATAAGTCATTAGTAACTTTTCAGATTTAGTTATAAAATGTAGAACTTGGTGCTGACAAGTTTTAAAAGGCACAGTTTTTAGCTTTCTAGAAACAAACAATTCATTAAATACATAAAAAATAACTTTAAAAAGTGTTACATTTCAAAATCAGATTTTTGGGGGCCTTGCTGTGATCAATAGTCTTACTTCTTCTAGACTTACAACTGCATATAAAATCCATACTGTTTATGGGCATTGTATTTAGTTAAGTTATTGACCCATCCATTAATTTAGTCTCACACTGATAAAAATGTGATACTCAATGTAAACATATTCATGCACTTGGTAAATAATTCCTGGACTCTTTCATACACCCTGGCCAGTATTTCAGGTTTTGAATAAGTGGAATTAAATCAATTATTAATAGAATTAATAAATTATATAAGAAAATAATAATAAAGACTTGGAGTAATACGACCACAGCCAGGTTTATTATACAGTCATAACAAATTATTGTGTTCACTGATGGCATCTGTCATAAATTTTTGAGCATCTATGTGATTTCACCTACTATCTTATTTATATTATTTAAAGAGCCAATCAGTCTGTTCCCCAAAACATTAGTGTTTAATTTGAAGGTGTAAAAAAATACATGTTTTCATCTCATCATAATTCATTATACAGTTTTTGGTCCAAACAGTGCTGATGTAAACAAATGTTTACAGCATTAAAAACTGAGCTAGTATCAAAAACCTTATTATTCAACCACGAAACTTACAATCATTTTTACAAATTTGAAAACTTAACAAAAATACAAAAAAAAAACAAATACAAAATTGTATCAAGACTTTTGAAATGTTTCAGGATATTTTCTTTTATACAATATCAGCCGGATCAGCGTCAGTGCTCATCACCTCCTCCAGTTTCTTGTGCTGTTTGCAGGAGACAGAAACTCAGCTTTAAAAACCCTGAGATGTTCAGATCATGTGTCAGGTTCATATCTGATGCTGCTGTCATGCATTCACCTGTGGTCTGCAGTAGTTTCCAGTCAGCCTTCAGCCTGTGTCTCAGACTCTCCACAGACTCCACGTCCTCTGGTAGAGGGGCTCGAAGCTGGCCCAAAGATGGGGCGGGGCTCCCAAGGAGGGAGGAGGCTGTGGGGCCGACACAGGCCTCCTCACCATCCTGATAGAAAAGGACAACTCTTAACTTAAAGTGGAAAAGTTGTACTTACAAACAAAAAGGTGTTAGTGTTCACAGTAATTTTATTCAACTGGCCCGGGCCTTCTTACCTGCAACAGCACCAGTGTGTGTCCTTGTGCGAGGCCCTGCAGCAGACCTGTCAGCTGTAGCCACACACTCTCTGACAGTCCAGTATTTGACATACGGACCAACAGAACCAGACTGGGGTCGTACTCATATCCTAAAGGCAGGAGGAGGCCGAGCACAGCCTGGATGAGCCCTGACGCCTCGCTGAGGCCCTGCAGGACAACAGATACATCATAAATAAATCATGTCAAGTCATGGACAATGTAGCCAAGACAACATTTCTGGAAGCCTTCTGGCATTATTTTAATATATACTATATTTAAAATGTATAATCCATACATTACTGCTATATCCACAAAATTCATTTGTAAAATCCAAGCTTGTGTTGTATCAAACAAATCATAAGTGGGTTGTGTTCAATTGCCCAAATGATAGTGAACTAGAATCCAGTAGAGTCATCATAATTAGTGAATATAAAGTGACAAATCCTCTGAATTATGATTTGCTCCTATTATAAACACACAGTACCTTCTTCAGACACACTGGAACATAATATTTGCATTTTTCCTCCTCTGACTCCTTGTTGCTGAACTGCACCACCAGTGTTTTCCTACAGACAAAAACATGTTGTTTGCTCTTTTGCAGATAATTTTCCTTTTTTCATTTGCTAAAGGGAAACATTTTAAATCACAAATGATAATCACCCGTCTTCAGTGATGTGGCATGGTACCTTCCCATCTCCAACACACACAACCAAAACCCTGCAATAAGAGAAAGCCTCATCAAATCAAAATGATCCTTTAATTATCATCCAGCTTCAAGTGAAATTCTCATCCTTGGATACTGTCTTGTTTTATTTATAGCTGCAAACATTAGAATGATATCAATCTTATTATCTGTCTCTCAGGAATAAAGTGCAAAAGCATAGTTGTAATATAATGAACCACTCCTTTATGTAGATATATTTCCTGCAAGACAATCTGTAACAAAAACATCCAGTCAGTGAATGTACAGTTAAGAGAAACATCACTATACCGGTTGCTGAGTGCAGATGCTGCATGGTGGACAACACACTTCATCGCCATGGAGACATCATGAACCAGCGCCAAGCCGCTGCAGATCTGAGAGGCAGTAATTAAATGTAATTATAGAAGCCTGCAGCCTGGTGTCTGCAGGTCAGTGAAGGCAGCAGTGTGTTCAGAAGCAGAGCACATCCCGGCACTGGGTACTGAACATTACCTCATTCTTGTCCATTTTCTCTACAAGAGCAATAAGACTGGAGAGGGCTGAGAGAGCAGCACTGCCCTCTGCATCTTTAAGGAACTTCTCCCTGAAACACATTATTCATGTAATAATGTCAAAGATGATATTATGACTCAAATATTTAACTGTATTGTAAATGTAAGAACCAGCTATTCCCATGTATATAATAAGGAATACATCTGAGTACTATAAATAACTACATACTTGAGTGTGTTGAGTACGGGTGGGTGGAGATCCTCTGATGAACCAAAGGGTTTACATCCGTCTGGACAGGCCACACCATCAGGGAGCACCGCCGCAGTACGAATGGCAGGAGTGAGACGTTTCGGAGGCTCTGGCCAAACCTTTTCCTCTGCAGTCTTCTCTTCTTCTCCCTCTCCTTTATCCAGCAGCTTTTCTTTTTCTTCTTCTTCTTCTTCTGCCAATTTAATGCGCTTAGTGCTGATATCAGAGGTGGGTAGATCAGCTGGAGGAAAAAAGTGATATTTCAAGAGGCAAACATGAAAAGTGACAGGTTAAAATGATACATTTTCTTGTTCATTCCATTTATTTTACATGTTTCAAGTTTTCTGCATTGCTGCGCTGGGATAATATGGGTTACCCATTGTTTATTAGTACATTTTTTTGTCTCCAATACAGATGTGTCTCTATATTAGAGGGAATGTTGCAAAAGAATGTGCGCCTCTGAAAACATGAGCAATATATCAGCTATTAGAATTTATTACTCCATAATATTGGTATCAGCCCCCCCAAAATCCCATTTTGTTTGGTCCCTAAAGACAATTTTTATTTCTTCAAACATTTTTTTCAGTCTGACAAGAAGATGTGCAGCCTGAACCTGTTGTTCTCCTCAACAGATCAAATACCTGCATGTTTGAGGCAGGACCAGAACCGTCTATGAGCTGACCGGACACAGTGAAGGGACTCGAGTGCGCTGAAAAGAGAAAAATAATTTGACTACATTTGTAACACACAAACATGACAAGGTTTGACACCTAAATTCAACTGATTGAGAGAAAGACCTTCTACAGGGTCCATCGAGGTTTGCAGGTCGAGGTGCAGGATCTCCAAGCAACGTGTGAACCGTCTGGCACACAGACTGGGGGAGGGAAGTCAAGTTGTAGCCTCCCTGGAGAATCACAGTAAAACCTTTTACAACTCTCTGTTACTCACACAAGTTGTCAGAACTATAATGTACAACTGTTCCTGACTACCTGCACTGCAAAGAATGTGAACACATTTTTCAAAAAGATTATTCAGGCTTAAATATAATTAACTGGATACAATAGGAAAAAGGTGATAATGTCTCCAACAGGGCAAGTGTTTATTTAAAGGGATAGTTCAACATTTTGGCAAATTGGTCCATTGTCATAATCCCTATAGTTTTAGGAGTAGGTTGGTTATCTTTAACTGTCGGTGCAAGCTATTTTTAGAACGGTGGAGCAGAGCTGCAAGCTGCTCAGAGCTACGATACGGAGGATAATGGGATTTATTGGTCTCCTTCATCAAATTAATCAAATACATAATCCAACAACTCCAAAATGCCTTGGTGGACAAGTTGTGACCTGCACATTCACCACGCTATGAGATAATAAAGAATATTATGATACATAGTTGAGTTGTTTTTGAGGCAAATGCAGAGACTGCTTGCTGAAAACCTGCCCCTGATGGAAATATGCATCAGCGGTTTTGCATGAATTTAAAGGTAACCTACTCCTAACACTATAGGGATTACGGCAATAGGCCTATTTGAATGTTGAACTATCCCTTTAAAAGAAATTATCTGTTGCAAACATAAGAATATTTAATCTGACAACAACTGACCTCCAGCACAGCACACAATTTGCCTCCCGCAAAGTTCATGAGAAGGTGAGTGAGGTGAGCAAAGACGTCCGGAGTGGCACACATTTCACCCTGGAAATAACACTCAGTTTAGCACTAACATCATTATCATGTCCATTATCGTGTCCAAGTGAAGAGAAGCACTGGACACAGTCTTACACATGTCATGAAACATAAGAGCTCATGCGGGGAGCAGATAAAGGGACATGAGCACAAAGGTTGGTCATGCATAACTTTCAATTCAAAGTGAACCAAAGAGGATCAGCAGAAATATGCATGTGTCATTACAGTCCTTTTCTATCCAGTACCTCTGGGTCACCGATGGCTGAGTCAAAGCCCGCACACACCAACACCAGGTCTGGGCAAAACTGTGGGAAATAATCACAAGCTCAGGTGAATCACATCGAACACGTCAGAGCGTCTGTCAGCAGAGTGTGAATTTTCCTGTCTCACCTCGTACGCCACCGGCAGGAGGAGATGACAGAAGACTGACAGGTAGTCACTGTTCTGCATTCCCACCTGAGAATAAACACAACACAACCTCTGATATACAAACACTGGTACAAACTAACCATGCACACAGCAAGGAGAGTTGATAGAGGTGCTTGTTTTACCTGGTGGTCACCTTGGAAACTATTTAAAACTAGGAGCTCTGTGAAATTATAATGAACATTCATCATAATGAGACGATCATTTAATGAATGTTTTGTTTTGTAGGTTTTATATGTGCAGTATGTAACCATTACATGTGGTTTCTCTTTACATATCGGCACCTTTACTGATGCTGTGCATGGGCCTTTTTCTATTCATCATATTGACTCAAATGACTGATAAAAAATGAATGAATTATCAATAGATGTTGCAGTTTTATGTGTAATGTATTCAAATGTTAACTGATTTTGTACCATTTTTAGTAATATACATTTGTGGTATTACACGTTTGTACTAAGGTTAAGTCTAAGATAAAGCAAGAAACACCAGCAAAAAGAACACCTAAGCATTAATAAATTAATTGCTAATCATTTTAGGTGAATTATATTTCAGTGTTCACTCACCTGGTTCCATGGGACATTGATATTGAATCCAGCTCCGTTCTCTTTGCCGACACTGTCAAAGTCTGACTCTCTAAGCTGAGGCCAGAATTTCTGGTGCTCGTAGCGGTGCCATGAGAAGTAGAGCACACTGGGACAACATGAAACATGCAGAGCTCATTAAACCAGAAGACAGGACAACATCAACATTCAGGACCATAAGAGACTCACCTTGGGTCATCCTCAAAACAGTACTGGACCCCTTGACCGTGGTGTACATCCCAGTCCACTATCAGCACCCTGAAAAACCATAGAGATGTAAATAAATATACAGAGACGGAATCAACCCAGTGTGTTTTGTGCAGAATAAACAAACAAAACAGATAAATTCACATCACCTTTTTACTCCATATTTTTGCTTTGCATATCGAGTTGCTATGGCCACATTGTTGAACACACAGAAACCATTGGCAGCGCTGCGCATACTGTGGTGTCCTGGTGGTCTGTGACAGAGAGAAGTCATATGAGTCATGATTTTTTTCCCTCATGAACTGATAAACAAACCAATTACAATACTAATGATGTCATATACTTAATTCTGTTGACAATAAAGGGACTAATCCTCCCAGCACTAAAGCAATCTGTCTCACAGAAGACAATCAAACACTCAGCATGCAGCATTAGAGTATATTAGGACCACCATCACTGATTTAACAGCCTCACCTGACCAAAGCCATGCCATTCCTCACTTTCCCCGTCATAACACTGTCCACCAGTTGCAGAGTGGCTCCTGCAGCCAGTTTGGCACAGTGGTAGATGTTCTAGGATAGTACAGTAAATGAGAATGAATTTACTACTTTCACCACCAGTGTCTGAAAATCGTTCAAACCACAACTAAATGAACAAAAGTGAGATAAAAAAAATTAAAAAAAACTAACTGGGTGGAAGTAGACGTCACCATATTGGAGGGTGAACTCCTGCAGGTCTTCTAAGGTCATGTGAGGGGTCTTCTTCACTGCCTCCAGATATTCCTCACTGTCAGCAGAAAAGTACATGGACTGGGTGAGTTTAAGTGTTAGCCTCAGATGCATGATTTTTAGAACAGACTGAACCATGTGAGAGATTTTTGTCAGACTCAGGACTGACCTGTGGACCAGCAGAATGTCCTCATCTGTCGCCTCACGGACAGGTACAGAGACACAGCGATCAGCTAGACCACTCTCAACCAAAGCTGCATGACTCACTGTTAGGCGCTCGGGCACTTCGATCTTGCATGCTGGACTGCAACAAAAGAAATATTTTAAACATGTGAGATAAGTTCAATAGCCTACAATTTTCTCATTAAATAATATTAGTCATTTCTTTTACATTCTTTTCATAACCCGTATTAAAACATTAGGTTAAATGTAAATCACAGGACAGATGACACATGATAAAATTTCTAAATTCAAAAAATTTAAAATAGGCCTGTGCAATATAAATATAAATGTATTTTTGTTTACTTTGTAATGAAAAGTGAATGTCAAGGTACAGGAATAACAATAAATACGTATGAATAATATAATGACAAACGTTTAAGATGTGAATGTGTTAGTTTCACTGTAAACATTATGATAAATTAAACGTATTTGTACCATGGTCTTATAATATATCAATGATTTGTGTGGACTTAACTTTGGAGAAGGGAACTTTGGGAAGCTAGCGGAAGTGAGTGCTTCTCACAAAGTGGCTCGACTAGCAACAACAAACGGCAAATTCGGTTCCTAACACTAGAGTACCGGTAATTAAATAATTGACTACTGATAAATAATTGACAACTGATTAAAGAGATTAACACATTAATATAAGACAATTGCGTAATTATTTAATTACTGGCTCGTGCAAGAACATAAAACAATATAGCCAAAATAACATGTTGGTTTCCCTGACATTAAACCTTGCATCAACTAACCTTATATTACCAGACCTACACTGAGGTAAAGTTACCTGTACTAACAGAGATCAGTCTTTAAAGTCGAAACACAGAGGGACGAGCAGAGCTCACCTGTTGTAACCGGTGTGTAAACACGGGGGAGCTAACGTTAACGTTAAATTCAACTCAGATAGTTTGATTAGCACGGCAGCACGCTAACAGCTAGCTGTGCAGTGTGCACCAAACTGTGTGGACTTACTCAACCCAGAGCAGTTTGTAGTTGGTCATCTCCTCATCATAGATCAGCGCTGTTCCCATCTTCATTAACTTATCTTACAGACCAGTCCAGCAGCGGGACCACAACACATGCACCAGTCTCTGCAGTGCAATACTTTCTGTCTGTGGCAGAAACGCAAACAGTGGAGGGATACCGCAAAAATAGACTAACAGAGTGAGCCGCTTCAGCCAGACCTATTGATTTTCAACAGCTTCCTTAAATTCTGCAAAATACAGGTTAAACGGTGTGGTGGGCTCATGTGGACAGTTCAGTCAAGTCAAACTATGGCGGTCGGCAAACAGTTTCATGGACCATCAGCGCCACCTTCTGGGCGGAGTGCGGTGCCGCTGCAGAGTCTGATGATTGGAACATCACTCATTTTGTTCACTGGAATAAAAAGAGGAACACAGGCTAAGCTACTGTGCACTCACTGTATTACTTATATTTGGTCATATTTGTACTTTTGTCCTGAGACAATGTTACATTGAATTGGATTTTGTTCTTCAGGAGCTTTTTTTTTTTACATGACATAATACCTTCTTTTCATATAGATGAATAAAGAAAAAAAAGACCATGAGAATTGTGAGACATGTGAGTTTACAGGATTCATTTAATAGAAAAACAATGACAAAATAAAAACAGTGCAATACAAATCAATAAACAACCCAGGGTATAGGTTAGCTAAAATATATAAACAAATCAGAGCAAAAATATTTAGCCATGCAGGGACTGTCTCTGGGGAGGTGGTGGCATCTTTCCTGTGGGAACTGTGCAGACTTGGGATGTTTCTGGATTTTAATTCAATGATAGATGTTTATTTTGAAAATACTGACATTTGACACAGTTTCTTTCAGAGTCTGAGTCTGCTGTGGATGTTGATTGTTTTCAACAACTGGAGAAATGACTCAAACACGTCACATTGTGTAACACTTCAGGGTGACTTTAGATTTAAGATGAACCTTTTCCTCCTCTTAGAGGCTGGGCTGCGTTTCACCTCTCAGCCAGCACGCCATCCACCTCCCCCACCATCTCTTCCTCTGTCCTGTCTCCTGTTTCCTCCTGCGTTCTTGTGGGAAAAGCTGAGCTCCTCTCCTCCTTCTCTCCCTGCCCTTCATCCTTCTTTCTCTCTCTCTCCCCCTCTGCTCTTCTTCTACTCATCCTGCACAGCGTGAGGAGGGCTCTTCTGCATCTCTTCCTGAACGACGAATCACAGGCGGCGTAGAGGAGAGGGTTGAGGCAGGAGTTGAGGTAGGCCAGACAGGTGACGTAGGGCTGAGCTGCCAATAAAATCTGATCCAAAGAACAGGAATATGGGACAAAACCAAACTCCAACAGCATGGACACAGTCTTGTTAACATGCAGGGGCAGCCAGCACAGGAAGAAGGCCAGCACTAAAGTGACAATGACCCTGAGGAGTCTGCGCTGACGTCTGCGGTCGGGACGGGGGCCCCGTCCAAAATGCCTGCTGAGGAGCTGGGCCAGTGAGCAGTAGCAGACCAGCAGGATGACAAGAGGCAGCAGGAAGCCAATTAGAGTTGATTTTAGACTCAAGGCAGCTGTCCACCACATCTCTGCCCTCTCCCTGTCTGCCTCCTCCACCACCTCTCCTATTAACATAGAGTAATCCATCTGGCAGGAGAGGAAGACTGATCCAGAGTCAGCAGGCTCTAGCTGCCAATCATCCTCAGATTCAGAATCCAGCTCTACTTCCTGGACGGAGCGCAGCAGCAAACCAGGAAGTGCCAAGACCCCCGCCATGGCCCACACCCCGCCAAGTATCCACAAAGCCCTGCTACTGGGACGCCTCCGTGGGGCATGGTGGCCCGAGTGGCGTCGCCCGGTCAGAACCCAGTACCTCTCCACGCTGAGCATACTCAGGCTGAAGACGCTGGCGTACATGTTGAGGGCGGTGAGGAAGCTGCTGATTTGACAGAGGGGTTGCCCAAAGGGCCAGTGGTAGCCCATGGCTGTGTAGACGGCCCACAGGGGGAGGGTCACAAGGAAGCAGAGGTCGGCCAACGCCAAGCTGGCGATCAGAGAGTCTGTTAGTGAGCGAGAGGAGCGAGGCGTGGAGGAGGGAGAGGAGGAGGAGGAGGTGGAGGAGTTGGAGTTAGAGTTCTCTCTCTTCTGCCGAGCTCCGCCAGGTGTGTTGACGCTCCGCTGACCGGGTCTGAAAATGTTGGCACAACAAAACCCCCCGGCTTCAGCTTGGTGTTTCTCTCTCCTCCTCCCCTCCGCTCGGTCCAGGTAGACCCAGAGTACCAGGCCGTTGCCGAGGCAACCAACCAGGAAAGCCAGCAGGTAGACAGATGGGATGATGGAGAAGGAGGGGGACCAGTCGGTGTAGTCGCAGTGGATGAGGGGAGGAGGGGGAGAGGAGGAGGGAAAGGGGGAGACGAGGAGGAAGTCTGACGTCTGTCTGTCCATCTCCAGTGTTTCTACATAAGATTATTTGCCATTAGAATCAATGGAGACGCTCCTAACTGACTGATTGATTTATCATGACAGTTCTTATCGTTTCTTATATTTTATTGTGCTTTTATCTAATATAGGCTATTTAATTGTAAATGTATTTGTTTGTAATTGTAAAGCACCTTGGCTAAAGGTGCTATATAAATAAAGCTCGACTTGATAGTTTGTCCTCCTTTCCCCTCTCACTTCTCCCTCTGCAGCTTGTCTCAGATGTTCTGAAAATAAAGTAAAAAGCAGTGAGTTTCACACCTTTCCCACACTAACAAACACTGTAAGTACTCTGCATGCACATCTTAGAACAAATCAAAGTTTGGCCACACACACAGAGATTAGTCAAGAAGTTTAGTCTGAGACTAATCTGTCCTGCAAATAACACCAAAATGTCATGGTATTTAATTTTATCTCCTCTGATGCTCATCCAACTAACTATCCAAAAAAACAATTTTAACACCTTTTTCCGTGAGTGTGCTGCTGCCACAGGTTTTTATTCTTACAGCACAGAAGAGAGGGTGCAAATTCAAGAAAAACTTTTAAAGGCTCTTTAAAGGCAGAAACAGATCAAAATTTAAAATATAAAAGACGTGAGGAGATGTAACAAGTAACATGAAATGGAGATACTAAAGTCAACCTGAACAAGGGCCAAGTCCTGTGAGGAATTCTGATGAGGTTCTTACCTCAGGCTGTAGCTTTGATGAAATCCTTTTCTCAGAGTCTTAGAACTGTGTCATGATCACTGTGGAGCAAAAAGTCGGCTCCTGCCCTCTCATCCTGTCTCCTCTCATTTCACTCTCTCCTGTGACCTCTCCTGTTCTTCTCTCAATCTCTGCATCGACACTGTGCCAGCTCAGGAAGGTGTGTCAGAATATATACATATAGACACGCACGCACACACAGAGCCCTCCTTTCTCTTGTTCCTGAACCCAGACCACCCCTGCAGAGAATTACGAGACCTGCAAACACAACACCCCCCCGCTCAACACAAACACACACCCCTCCCAGGAGACACAATAACTCCCCCCACCAACACACACAAACCCCGAGACACGCAAACAGATCCCACCCCGATCCTCTGTGCTGCTCATATTCTCTATGCACAGACACAAACACATCCAAATGCACATAACACCACACAACTGACTGACACACACACACACACATGCTCTTTGTTCTCAGACTCTCACATGTTTAAACACACGGTGGTCAAATGTAACAGCTCACACGGAGGACAAACAACAGCTAACGGCCCTCACGTGCATCACCAGACCACAGCGTCAGGGCAGAGCAGCCTTCATGAATACATGCAGAAAAAGGCCTTCACCATTCATCGGCACACACCTGGTGGGATATAAGAAAGAAAGTTTGCAGATGAAAGTCAGTGCTCACTCACAGCTGTGTTGTCTCACAGCAGAGGGAGGCTGCCACTACTACACAGCACTGAACAAATCTGTTCAATGACAGTTTTATATGTTGTATAGTCTGATGCTGTTCAGGGTTTTTCCACCCTGCCAGTTTTAATGGCAGTGCAGTCATCATTCAGTTTTATTCACGGTAGCACCAAGGCATTCATTTGAAGGTGAGCAGAATCTATGAGGCCAAAGGAAATCATTATTTTTCTTCTATTTGGAGCGGTCTTTGCTAGGAAATTATGCTTCATGAATGTTGCCAGTTCTTGAATGATCATTTACAACTTAAAAATACACAGACAGCAACAAAATACCCACATATACAGTATATGGTTTAATTAGTCATATATGAGCTAAACTTCTTCATCTGACATGTCAGGGTTGTTATGGTAACTTGGTTTTGAGGAAATAGGCCTGGCCGTGTACATACATGATTGTGATCAGTCTCAGAGCAGTTCTGTTCACAGCAGCAGCTCTCTCCTGATCTCAAAAATCTGAAAATAATTAAAGCATAAGAAGCGTCTGTGGTGTGCTGATCTCGTGCTCGCCAATCTGCCAATCCAAATTTCATTTTGAAATGATTTGATGGAGGAAAAAAAATCAAATCTTTTATTTTTGTAGCAATATTTTGTGAAATAATATCATTAGTAAATTCTTAGGCTCACTAGGCTTTTTATTTATTTTTATTTAAAATAAAATCTGTGTGGATGTGGATTTCTGTATCATCTAAATATGATCATGAAACCTATGTTTCATGAGACAGTTTTATTTTTTCTTGGAAATTTGAAGTGCTGTTCCCAACCACTAACTGTTCCATCTGGAGATAGACGGATGGACAGATACTATAGGTCAGCATGGGGTTACAGTGTAAACACTGAAGATGTTCCAATACGTAAACAGGAAGTGTTTGTTTCCACAGGGGCAGAGGTCACGCTGCCATCAACCTGTTGTTATGGAAACAGAGGTTTCTAAAAACATTGGTCTTTTCTCTCACTGAGACATATACTGGTGAACACACACAACTGTACTTACAGGGAGGGAAAGGAAGAGTAAACAGTATTGAGGTGGAGACAATGGCTGAGTATCACAGCAGGGTTGGACCAGCCAGAGGACAGGGGTCTTAGAGGCCAAGGAAACATAAACATATTGGAACATAAATGTGGAAACTAAAAGATAGGCTATAAAACGTTGTCCAATCAACCAAAAAATTTCACGATCCCCCTGTAGCAGCTGCACAATTTCATGGTGATTGGTGAATCTTTTAACATGCTGCAGAGTAAAGCCACAGGTGTGAACAATAGAGCTTAACGATGCTGCTGTTGTTGATGGCTCACTGGCTTGATTAAAATGAATGGCTGAATACAACAGAGCTATCATCAGCGTCATTAGCATCACCTGTGCTCTTCATACTACTGTATAGTCGTTCTCTAAGCCAGCCGGCCTCATAAAGCATGTCATTATATGTCTAGAAAAGGCTTGTGGCACAGAGTGGAATTAGTGTGGTCAGCCATAACATCTGTTCAACTGAAATTAGCAACTGGTTTCAATTCAAGATCAGAAGTATTATACATTATTATTATTTTTAAAGTATTTTTTAGGTCTCTAATGCAGAGGTCTTCAACAGGGGATCAGCGGAGGTGCTGTAGGGGGGTCGTGGAATTTCTGGTTGATAATGTTTTATACCTTTTTAGTTTCAACATTTATGTTTAAAATAAAAATTTCAATTTAAATAGCTTGTCTGCATGATTATCATGCAGTTGACAGACATTGTTGATAGTGGCATTGGTATCAGTGAACAAGGTCTGTTTATAAATGGCAGAGGGACCAATGCACAATAACGTTCATGGTTCAGGGCCCAGTTTAATATAAAGTCCCTGTTCCATCTCTCCGTCAGTTTGGGGGTCCTTGGCCTGAAAAATGTTGAAGACTCCTGCTCTAATGGATAGAATAGTAGAGAGACAGAAATTGGGGAGATGGAAAGAGGGAGAATTACATGCAGCCAATGACCGCTGGTGGAATCAAACTGGGGCCGCTGCAGTGAGGACAATAGCCTCTGCATATAGACCGCCTGCTCTACCCACCAAGCTACACCCCATAAAACAGTATTCTTAAGAAGTGGTTTCTATTAATACGTAAGTCTTGTTATGTATTGTAGTATTGTTAGAGATGTTCCCACATGATTTGGTTCATTAGATAACTCCTAAAGAAGGGCAATTTTCACTGCAGACACTTGTAATTGCAGGTGTATCACAGGTGTTACTAGTTTCAAGGGCATATGGGAGCACTAATGGAACAGAGTTGTCATTGATGTCGTTATCTGTGCCTGTGCTCATCCTGTGCCGACACTGTCACACTGTTGTTGAGTGTGGTTGCACCTTAAGTGGGACTGCTTCACGGTGTTTGGCAGCCTCACATAATTCCCGGCATAACATCAACCTTGAAAAGAGGTTTGTGAACTCGGCTGTGCCTGTGAAGGCAACATGAAGGCAGGTCTTTTCAAACATGCTAATGGTTTTGGATGTGGAAAAGATAAGAATTTGCATATATTACGCTTGAGATGGTATGAGGCTCAGAGCAGGCGGAGAGTCCACAGAGCAGGACTGCTTTTCAGAGGGATTACATGCTGTGGGGACATACTGCACTTTTCGTCATGATTGCCTACAGAATATATCGAGGCCTCATCTGCCTAGTTATCGTTGGGATGGCGGGAGGAGAGGTGCAGGAGAGCTTCTCTCCGGAGTGTAAACAGTTCCTGTTCATGGGCACGGTGCCTAAAGGGCTGGAGAAGCAGCCGTTTAAGAAGATTTGCCAGTTCTATGAAGGAAAACCTCGATTTGTGACTCTATATGACACCTTCAACCACATCCCTGTTTACTCAGCGTACACCTTCAAGCGCTCAGACGGCTACAAGAAGGTTGATGTGCCTTGGATGTATGAGCCACAGGTAGGGCTGGGTTTTAGATTTGCCATTTATCCCATTTAAGGGAATTCATTCTACAGAGATCCTTCAGTGGAGGCGGGTCAAATTTGGTAATCTACTGAGTGTATGAGCAAATTTTCTGGTTTTTAATGATGAAACTGGTTTCCCTGGCAGCTGTCCACGGTGTCTGGGCCCAGAAACATGCAGCAGTTCCCTTCAGAAAACATCCACAGGAATTTTGAAGATGCCCAGGCCGTCCTCGACGACTACGGCAACACTGTGATCTTTGAGCGCGGACAGCTGAACCCGGACGAGCACCAGGCCGATCCTGACGACAAAGCGGCCACCTACACGCTCACAAACGTGGTCCCTCAGGCCAGAGAGTTCAACGTCGGGCCCTGGAAAACGCACGAGCACGTCATCCGCAGGAGGCTCAACAACTACTGCAGGGGCACTGCCTACATGGTGACAGGGATCACCATGTCGGGTCACACCATCCGCCGCCAGAACATCAATCGCCTGGGCATCCCCACCTATCTCTGGTCGGCCTACTGCTGTGTGGACTTCGACCACAACGCCCCGTACTCCGAGCGCTCCAAGTTGCCGGCGTTTGCAGCGTACGGCCTCAACGAGAGGGAGAACAACAAGGTGCAGGAGATGACGGTGCAGCAGCTGGAGGATTTCTTGAAGAAGGTCACTTACGTCGACAACTCTTTCCAGATCTTCTACGACAACTGTGTGCCTCCTAACAGTGATAACAGTGCCCTGCACCAGCTCTGAGGTGGCTAATCAGATTTCATATAGCTTCATATTTACAGCAAAGTCAGCAGGATGCAGCATTTAGCAGCTAATGAGTAATAAAATACTGAATACAATGATTGATTGGCTGATAATTAATAAAGCTTGTTGCCGTCATAATGTTGTTTTGTTTTTTGTGCAATTTAATTTCTCAGATAACTGCTCAGTGGGTGCTTTAAGAAATAATTAAATAGTCAAGTTTTATTGTCTGCAGCCGAGATTTGCTTAATGCCTGCACTAATCCTTAACTTTATTGTCATCCCCAGCTTTAGTGTATTGATAATTCTTTCCAATTGTGTTGTATTTCTTGGGAGAGGCTTCACAAGTTTTTACTGCGCGTAGCTCACTATAACAAACCCACAGTGTATGTACATGGTTGTACTCCTCATTCACTTTATCTTGTGCCAACTCATCCTGTAAAGGACTGGGAACCACACCTGCCTGTGTGAGCCTTTTGTTCAGCACAGACAGATTAGACCAACAGTTTTACATTTTCACATACAGCCTGTTAAACTGCAGCAGCACTACTCCTCTCTCTCTCCTGTCGTAATAAAGCTCAAGAAATATCCAGAAAAAGGAAACAGGCCACTTTCCCCATTCTGATTTTTCATTTTCTTTTAGTTTTCATCCTGTAATATATTAGGACATTCATGTATAATCATTCAACTAGTAAAACAGTAATGTAATAAAATGGGTTAAATGTTTGAGGTGAGGAAACGCTGTTCCCTTCACAAACAGCACTGGATGTCCATTATAAAAAGCTAATAAAGTGAGATGTAATAATAAAATTGATAATCTTTCTCCCAACAGCTCTTGGTGACTCTGTTTATGTAATTCCCCGAGCTCTAGTCAGACCAGTCTGGTTGTGCTTTGGTACAGCAGGTCAGAGATGCTACAAACATTACCATCAAAACATAAAAATAAAGACATGGTCCAACATTAGGAGGGCAGACATGGCCCCAGGGTGAGTGATATGATCAGTAATCGCATTTAGTTTGAGAAGGCAGCTGGGTCCTGCCAGCTGGCATATGCCACAGTGCCAGATGGTCAACTCCATAGTGTCTGTTCTGACCAGCAGCAGACTGATAAAGAGCCCAGAATACATCTTAGATCCTACATTAGAAAGACACTTGGCTCTGAAAGCCAGTAGAGGGAGACAGTACAAGTCACATCAGTGGTAATAAGCCTCACAGTGGGGGAGACCCACCCGTCCTTTCTGTAAACAAGGGTTAGTATTACATATAACAAAACCCTCAGGATAGAAAGAAAACACAGCACCACATCAACAGTAACAAAAAAAGGATGAGGCTCCACATGGTAAATTCAACCGTTAAATAATGTTTTAATTTCTCTTTTCTTTCTGTTTAAAATTAAAAAAGCAAAAAAACTCATATCTTTGTACAAACAAAGCATGCTGATCCCTCTGTGCAGCAGAGGTTACTGTATACGTGAACGCACCCTGAGACCACAGGGACTTAAATCACTGTCAAAAGATGCTGAATCATTGCAGCACAGAATCATTTAAGGGGAAGTAAAAACATTATTTAAAAAAACTAAACAAGAAAAACAGTTGAATTATGGGATTTGTTGCTCTTTGTACTTCAAAGAAATAACACTTGGGCTCATGTTGAACCCAATCACTCGCCCTCATACACGCATACACAATACACTTTAAACACTCACAACAGTTAGTAGCCACAGTAGACGGGTGCTTGCAGCAGCAGTCCTGTTTACACCACAGTGTGCTTTTGCCTCAGTTGAACCAGGTGGTGTTGAGCTGCGTCTGCTTCTTGATGCTGGTGTCCAACTTGAGGACCTCTCGGATCGCCATGGTAGCATAGGTTGAAGGAGGCAGAGAGAACTCCATCCGCAGAGCCCGATACTTCCCCTCTGATGGGTAAAGGACACAGACACCGTATAAATAAGCAACTATTTGGGTTTAACAAAATGTAAAATTAATTCTTTTGGGGTTTTGGGACAGATGATCATAGTCCTCATTTGTTCAGTCTCACAGGACAAAGACGACCTGTGATTGACATTTTCCAACCCTCAGATGAAACCATAAAAATATGATATCTGCATAGCTTAACAGATTTGTTTTTACTTTAACTTTTTTCCATTTTGTGTGGATTAAAACAGCACCAACAGGCTTTAGTTCATATTTTCTTTTTATTTTACTTTTTTTAAATTACTCTGAAGATCTCTGCTACATGCTCAACAACTAATTTGCATTATCTCACTTCTTCCTCCAACTAGCTTTGAAGTGGAAGCATATTTAGAGCTGCCCCAGAGATGACCTTCGTTACTGTTAACTGCTCCTACACAGTGATGAGCCAGAAAAACACCAGGTTGCATGAGAACCAAATCTGGACAAAAAAACTGCTTTAACTAATGTCCTACAGTGTTGCACATATACCATAAAAAATATGAATACATATATGTCTAATTGTGGCAGTATTACAATTCAGCTGAGCTCAAATAGAGTGTGGTCAAGTTCTAATCTGTGTTTGGCTGCAAGTGCACAATAGCGCAGGGGATCAGTGTCTAACAAGCTGCATAAACTGATACAAAGACAATGCAGAGCAACAATGGAGTGTCCCTCATTTCCCCTCTACTGTCTGCAATAAATTCTAAAAAAAAAAGAAAGAAAAAAAAAGAGAGCTCACCTTTGTTGAAGACGGGGGCAGGTTTGTTCTCCAGTTTCTCAAAATCAGAGTGCACCAGGGAGATCCTGGGGTCGTCATACTGAATCACCTCCCTGCACACAGAGACACAGCAGATTCAAGCAGTGAAAAACTGCAGGACACGACCAACATCATAATTGTACTTGCAGGTGTATGTTAAGAGAATAAGATAGAAGTATTTCATGCAGCGAGAGGCTGACCAGCTGACATCACTGGGTCTGATGATGATGCGTCTGTAAGCTCCAGCCAGAGAGTAGTCCTTCACTTTATGTCTCATGTTGTCGATGTCCAGCTTGTCTGCAGTAAGCAGCTCTCTGTACCCTTTACCCACTGATGGAAAAACACAGCAATTAATTACTGATAACGTAACACAATTTATTAAGATGTGTGAAATGTCCCTTATCTTTCTATTCTGTTATCACTTAAAAATGGTACTTTAATTCTGCTGCTTCTTTTAGCCAGTTCTGCTAGGTTTACCTTTTTATGGGCAGTTTTATTCACATCATTATCCTTTTAAGCTAAAAGAGTTTAAATTCCCTGGCATCTGTGTGTGTGTGAGAAAGAGGAACAATGTGTGATCATTTTCATGTACATTATCGGTGTTAAAACCACCCAATGTTATTTTTACAGCTGAAAAAAAAAAAAAATCCCACACAGGGCCACTCCTTACCATGGTGAGTGGGGTATATGACGTCAAACCCGGGGAGTGGCATCACTATGTCGTGGATGGTGTGACTCTCTGCCTCCTCTGCAGACAGCACGTGTGCTGTGGCTTCATGAACAGATAAGAGACAGTCATCACTGAGCAGCATTTTCTTCCTAACATCATGAGGCTGAGGATGCCAATTTCCTCAGGGACACTCTTCATACTGAAATCCCGCGTTTAAAAAAATGCATTTTACATGTCTGACACATTATACAGACTATTTGTTGGAAAGCTGCAACATCATTATCATATAAATCCAATTTAGAGCGTAAAGGGTTGACTAATTGGAAATGCTTTGTTTTGGTTGCTCTTAGAGGAACTGTTAATTATTTTATATTGTTTGGAAAAACACTGTTAAATACTTAGAGTGTTTACTGTGTTATCACTATGACTATGTAAAATGTGACAGACTGAAAACAGGTGGAAAAGACCAGCCATGCTCAGTCAGATGAGCAAAATCTACCTACGGCACATCATAAAGTGTTAATTAACTAATCAACATGGAACCTCTTATTTCTTTCGCCGAATAACTGATTAAAAACCAATTAAAAAACTGTACAAATTGGGTTGTCAGATAAGAAAGAGTATATGCCCATTTCCCCATTAATCAACATGCACAAGCTGAGAGAAAAGATGAGGCACTAACTTCCTCTGAGCACCAGGTCGCCCTCCACAGCCTTCAGGCCGAAGGCTTCGATCCTCCGGCTCACCATGGTGTTCCACACTACGCTCTGGTAGCTGTGGATGTACATCAGACGGTTGTTACGAGGGATCTGGGGAGTGAAAGAAAACAGAAGTCATCAGAGAGGGTGGAAACTTGTCTTAATGGTTGGAAATTTTTGCAGTAAATGTCCTTGCTATACTGTCACAAACAAAAAAACCAACCAGTCCAAAGGCAGTGACGACGTTCTTCTTGCCGTACATAGACAGGCCTCGCAGCAGCTGCCCCTCCACACAGCGTTTGTTGGGTAGCTTTTTCAGGGCTGCCTCTGGGTCCTGAGTCTTGGCCCACTCCTCCCTGCAGCGAACCAGGAACTCTTTCTCTGCTGCAGAAGGCAACAAAGATGGAGGACAATTTCTAAATAAAAAAGGGGAGATCCTCCGCACTTCAGCTTAAGCTGCTCTCTTTTATTTATAAAACCGACTGTGTGCTCCAGTGTCCTCCCTCTGTCTTCACAATTTCTAAATACTTGTAGGGAGGCAAGACGAGTAATACAAATCAATAAAGTGTGTTACCTCCAGGACGAGGCTTCAGAATCAAATCCACCACCTCGTTCCAGTCATTTCTCAAGATGGCCCTGTCCCAAACAAAAGAAAGAGACAACACCTGAATATATCGTCCTTCCTGTCATATTTCATTCCAGTGCTTCCATGACTCGCCCTCACCTGCCGACGTTCTGCGTGGGCACAGCTGTGGTGCCGAAGCGCTGCATGCCATAATAGTTGATGAAACCCGTCTGCCTGAGGGATGTCATGGCCTGATGGACCTGCTCATCTGATCCTGAGATGTTCCTGACCCAAAGACATTGACAAGTTGAAGTCAAAACGCAATAGACACATTATGCTGATAGAGAAATGCTCTATTTAAAAAAAAAAATCAAATGAATCAAACATAAAACTGATTTCCAAATTTAAGTAAAATCCTTGGAACTACACCCACAGATCTGGTCATTGTTGTACTATAGATTAGGCCTGGACATAATTCACACTGAGCTACCAGATTCCTGTTGAGTCCTCAGCCATAGTCTTGTAGATGTACACTTTAAAAGGGTAATTCCACAGTTTGGCAAATTGGCCCATTACCATAATCCCTATAGGTTTAGGAGTAGGTTTGTTACCTTTAATTGTCGGTGCAAGCTATTTTTAGAACGTCGGAGCAGAGCCGTGAGCTGACCAGAGCTACGTTACAGAGGCTCATGGGATTTCTTGGTTTCCCTCATCAAACTCATCAAATACATAATCCAACAACTCCAAAACGCTCTTCTGGACAAGTAGTGACCTACACATTCACCACGCTATGAGATAATAACAGGACGTTACAGGACAGAGTTGTTTTCAAGGCAAATGCAGAGACTGCTTGCTGAAAAACTGCCTCTGTTGGAAACACGCATCAGCGGTTTTGCATGAATTTTCCTTGAAAACAACTATGTCTTGTAGCGTTCCGTTATTATCTTATAGCATGGTGAAGTTGTTGGCTGTAGTTGTTGTTTGTATTTGCCATCTATCTATGGTCCCACATAGCCAACTATAAATTTCTAAGGATTTCAGCTGGATTCTTCCGTTTACAGCTGACCAGTATCCTGACCTGATGACCACAGTGAAATGGTTTCCCTGCAGCTCCCCGAGCTTTAGAGGATGGTTTTTGTAGCTGAAGTTTCCCAGCTTCAGGTTCATGAGGCACTTGTTGAGGTGAGCCAACCGCTCGGCTGTGATCCTGAGGGGACACGGAAAAGATTTCTTTAATTACTGCTCAGGAGCCACAAGTTCATCCACAGATGGTATGCTGTTAACGGCAGAGACACATCCAGCACTGATAAGATGAAGCATATTCAGCATCAGCCAGTCTCTATTTTAAAAGAGGATATGAAAAAATAAAACGAACATTAATAAATGTAGCAACTCCCCTCCAAGTATCATGCACTCACTTAAGCACAGCAATCTCCTGCACGGTGATGGCTCTCTTGTCCTTGGTTCCCATGTAGGAAAACATGTTGGGCCTGAGCCTGGAGAGAAATGTCATGGTTCTTAATTAAGTACATTTCATGGAGAAAACAGACAGTTAAAGTGTTTCTGATTATTAAATAATCACTCTCTACAAGGCAGATGAAAAGTGCAGTAATCAGACCTGAGGAACTTTGAAAGCACATTGATGGCGTCCATGGTGTCTTTATTCTCCTTGTACAGGACAAAGTGGCAAAAACTGCCACGGTTTTTGGGCCAGAAGTGTTTCCTTGGAGCTTTTATGGACACAGAAAGAAACAAGTATAAATACAAAATCATTTCTCAATATTCCAGCAATACTGTGACACATATTTAACTTCCATACATTACTGAGGACAGTTACCTCAATGAAAACCAACTGCCAAAAACATCAGCTCTTAATCAAGATCTTAAATAAAAAGAGTATTTTAAGCACAAGTCATTGTGGGTTTTAAGCACGTCATCTGTGCTGTGTGGAGAACAGGTTCTTACCTGCAGTTGTTTTGACCTCTATCCACCAGAGAAGAGCAAAAGGAGGATAGAATAATGTTACTAAGAAGGAGATTCTTACAAACTATGGGGCGATTTGTCAGAGGGGAGGTCTCATGCATGGGCCTGAGAGCGGAGCGTGGGATTTCAATGGTTTATGCAACAGAGGTGCAGTTTGGTCGTTTTTCAAATCACCATGATATTCTGTGTCTGCTTTCTTTACTGTCATTGAAAAGCGTTTGCTCTGACCAAAGCATATAATCTCAATGAGAGCATTCCACTGATAAACGTGATCAATCCATAAAGAAAAGCTGCTGGTTGAGAAATCACTGTGAGGAAAGACCTGGGCAGAAACGTGCAGGTGTGTTCATCATGCTCATGCACAAGGGCATGCATTGCAGCAAAGCAGACATAAAAGGGCATGCAATAAATGCACTTTCTGATTATCAATTAATTGATTTAGGGGTTACAGCCAGTCCCTCTCCTCTCTACATACCTGCTAGAGCTTTCTTCCCAGCAGCGTGATACGCCACTATGAACTTGCGGCCTTCCTTTTCTTCTGTCTTTGTCTCCAGACCAGGAAACTGGGTCTTGATGGCTTTGTGGACCAGTGTCCTTTTCTCTTTTGTATCATCTAAGACCTACAGATATCAAGGAAGAAGGAATGTTACATAAATATTACATAAAGCTCTGAATGATTTTTTAACTCATGTCATTAGGGGATCCAGTGAGTGTAAACTCACCTCAATAGAGACATTGCTCTCTTTATTCTTGAAGAGCTGCAGGTCTCCCAGCTGCTTTTTCTGCTCCTCAGTCAGCACATCAGAATCCGTTGGTTGCTCCTGTTCAGTCTCTGGGACATCCTGACAGAGAATAAACAACACATCAACCTTAGAAAGCATCATCTGACCTGATCCTGAGCTGGAGAAGTACTAATATCACATTTATTTACAACCATTTTTAATCATCTGCCTCTAACAAGCTCATGTGCAGTGAATTTGAGACTTGTCAATAAATTCTAAAACATGTTTCATCTTGGAGAAGATTAAAGTCAGTCTGTAAAATTGTGCTAATAAAGAGAAGAGAAGAGACATGTAGTGAAAATTAATTCAACCCAATCCAATCTAATATCTTACCTCGACCTCTGCAGGGATGGAGAGATCATCTAAATGTACCGTCTTTCCTTGCTTGTTGATTTCATGCACCACAAAATCAGAGTATCTGAGAACAAACCACAAGAAATGATCTGTTAAACAAACCAAACTGATTCATTTCGAGGAAACTGTGCTAAATATTTACCGACCCTTGAGGACGAACCTTTCCTTCAGGATCCCTGAGAAGCCTTCGTGGTCACTGACGTACTTCAGGATGCCCACATCCAACTCAGTAAGACCATGCTTCATCATATTGGCAAAGGTCTCACCATCCGCCTCCCCATCACTCGCTTCCCCCTCGAGCTCCTCCTCCACGTTTTGGTGGGGCGGGCCTCCATTTTCGTGATCACTATCTACTCTGGGTTTCTTTGTCGGCGTGTCATCTCCTTCGTTCTCTGGACAGCCTCTCTTCTCCCCGGCCAGAACAGGCACAGGCTCTGATTCAGCCATCAGAGCCACTCTGGGACAAGGAACAGCATTTACCATAAGTAAATAAACAGTGCACTTAGAGAGATACTCCACCACACTCAGGAGCTTTATTAAGTCTTCAACAAATTTACTGCTGATGTTTTTACTTTTATTAGGTAGCCGAGGGGACATGACCTGTCACAAAGGACCTTACAGGATGTTTGAATAACAGTAATTATCTTCATCCCCTCGGGCCACTAGGATGTCACAAAGTCTCACTCAAGTCTTTCTTCTCCAAGGGAAGTGAGGTGATTTTAGGGTGACACCTAAAAATAAGTCCACTCAGTGTGAATGGAGAGAAACATGCTACCACTAGCATACAGGCCCAAGGAGGAAAATAGCCTCTCATCAGTTAGATCCATCTGTCACGTGCTACAGGGGCCATTTACAGTGCTTGTAAATGGTTTGATGCTGCATGACTTTTGCATCCGTGCTTTACATTACATCTCAATGGTACTTAGGGTGTGGACAATGCTGTCTCACAGTGGACTTGTTTTTGTAGTTGAGTGTAACATAAAGTCACGTCATTTATGACTTAACATGTAAACTTTGTGTTAGTGTAAGCATGTCGTCATGTTAAGATGCCTTTAAATCTCGCAACATCATCAGTTAGCTACCGTATGTCCTTTTTACAACTTGGTTCTAGACCGGCTCTGGTTCTGTGTAGCCTATGTGCAGTAATGGTTAAAGTACTACAGTCGAACCAGTTCTAAACACAGCTGTTAATACTGACAACACTGACATTCATGGCCTAAAAAAAAAAGCCACTGACTTACTGTTTATAATGATGAGGTAGCAACAACAGACAGCTGTGACTCAGGGAAACACGTCTCGTCTCCCAGCTGCTCAACACTTGCAGAGACCACTTCACGGACCAGGGCTTGACGCAGACACTGAGAGATATAATGAAGATACTGCTGATCACTCAAAAGTTAGCAAAGCCGCTAGCGCATCGGCATGGTCCTCAGTGAGCAATGGGCAGGCTAACGCCACTGGTTGAGGCTAACATGGCTAACCGAGAAGCTAGGCTGAAACCTCGATGTAAACAACATGAATACAGTTGTTGTCTCTGCCCTGGAAGCTTACTTCACCTACCTGTGTTTGCTGAGGTTCAGAAGAGAGCGGAGCAACATTCAACGACAGCTTTTCCCACACGTGTGTGTGTGTATGTGAGTCTGCACTAGCCGGAAACGCATCCCACACTAAAGCCCGCCCACTTGCATTATGTTTGGTTAAAGGGCTGTCAATCACTGGGAAGCGTTAATTCAAAGATCGTCTATTTTGAAGAGAGCCCTTTACAGTCTATGAGAGAGCCGTGGGAAACTGTTAGCGGTAAGTTTAGTGGATGTTGTTGATAATATAATATCAAAGTTACAGTGTTCACAAAATGTTTTATTGTTCCCTGAGACGGACAAAGGGTTTGCATTACTTGCAACTGCATTTTAGTGAGCTTCTATGTGAGAGAAGAGTTTATTAATATGCACAAAAAGAAAAAACGTACTTTACTCACCTTCATTTGATCATTTAATCAGTCAATTCAACAACGCTTGTGCCTTGTCGGAGGTGCAAAGTTTTCCACATTTCCACATTTCACTGTTTTTTCTACTGTTCAACCATTTTCTCTCTTTTTGATCCGTGTTTTATCGTTTCTACCGTTTATTTTAATCCTTCGTTGTCAAGATAACGTTCTGTTTCTATGCACTACAGGAAGTAGGTAAGTCAGCCAGTAGTTTTAAAAATAAGAGCCCATCTACACAAACAAACAAATAGGATAAAGGGTAAATAACCCAAATTGGGCCGTCAACACAATTCGTAATCATAATATCTACCTCTATTTCGGTCGTGAAGCTGACCAGGGGGCCACTGTAATATCGGCGCCGTGGCTTAGTTGGTTAAAGCGCCTGTCTAGTAAACAGGAGATCCTGGGTTCGAATCCCAGCGGTGCCTTTTAACCGTGGACACCCGGTCCACATCCACTGACTCTGGATCAAGCAGGTGAAGTGAACTGCGGCTGACAAATATCTGGCGAAGTAGTAATACTACATTAACCAATACACGAACTTGTCTAGTAGGCGACGTTATGCCACAGGTCTGTCAAAAAAAATCCAACAAACCTGTTGTGATATGATGTTCGACTGCCTCTATGCAATATTATTATTTTTTATTTTTTTCAAGATCATGCTTTTGTGTTCGTAAACACTGTTGTCTTGTATGGGCTAGGCTATGCTGGTCTGTGTAAAGGTCCTGTAATATATAATGTATGTTTTGCCATTGACAGAGCCAGAGTGTTTCATCTCCTATTTTTATAGTAATTCTTACCAATTTATAAATTGTAGGGTATTTTAATGGTGATATTGTGATTACTTGGCTCATATAGGCTATTTATTATAAAATAACATCAGCACTGGAACTGGAACTACAACTGGAAATACGACTGGCTAGGCCACTTAAGGAAAATGTAGGTTGCCACTGCCAGGAGCCAACCTGAGTAGTAGACCTACAAGTTTTGTTTATAGGCTACTCATTGTTTTGGGGATTTGTTTTTTGTTTTTTTTTGTCAATTTGTTTGTTTAGTTATTTATACTGAAATTCGACTCAGTTGTCACACCATGTCATAGCTACTTCACTAGTGACAGTTTCAACTCAAAGCTACTCTGCTGTTTTGGTGCAGGTCCAAGCCGCTCGCGACTCCGTCTTCAAACTACAGAGGGAGCGCGTGTCATCCCAAGGTAGCCCGTGTGTGTGTGTATGTACGTGTGTGTATGAAAGAGAGATAGAGGGAGTGAGTGAGACAGAGAGAGATTCCGGCTGCTGCCGCCGCGCTGCCTGCTCCAGCTGAGGGGAAGAGGAGGAAACATGAGCTCCAGGAAAGGTGCGTATCCCTCAGCCCTCAACTCAGCTGAGCTTCTGACTTTTTTTTGCTTGTGTTCAACATGAAAGGTTGTGGAAGTTAAAACGTACCGAGACACGCTGAACAACGCTAAATGACCCGTGTCAACCAGATTTAGAGCTTGATGATGCGTGTTTGTTTGTTCTCTCTCCCTCCCCGTCTTATACACCCTTCCACCGGACTCGGTCGTCGGTCATGCCCGTGGATAAACGCACCCTCTCCCCGGCAGTGATGGCCATTCAAGCCAGAAAGAGGAGGCCGAAGGGGAAGAAAGACAAAACGGGTCACCATCGGAGGTAAGAAGCGGGGCGGCGGCGGCGGTTGGGGACTGCACGACGTAGTGTGTATGTGTAGCCTATGTGTGCATGTGTGAGAGAGAGTCAACGTGCAGTGTTTGTTTGCCGGGGTTAGGTTTGTTGACAGCGGGCTCCTCTCCGTGTGACGCCGGGGCGCTGCTGCCGGTGCGTCGGCGGTGTAGACTGTGCACACATATGGCAAAAGGCGTGTATTTTCATCCCGCAGACCTTGGCTAAAGCGAGAGGCGTGGGAAGTTGCCATTTAGTTAAAGGACTCAGACCGGGTATCTGGACGTGGAGGTCCCCCCACAGGTCCAGACTTGACTCCCAGTAACATTTGCATCCAGAGTTCTGGAGCTTTTTTGTGCATTATTGAGCCTCTCCACTGCTGATGACCTCTTGATTGATTTTTTTTTTTTGCACCGGGGGTTGCAGAGAGAGCTTTGACAGATGTGACAGCTCATTTCCTTGGCCCCTTTGCAGTAGTGATGTCTGTACCAGACTGATAGGGACTAAAATCCCCCCTCCCATTTATCACCTAGGCCTATTTGGGAATCTCTCACACGGTATTTAATTATGTAACTTTCCTTGAATGTGTCAGAGCATTATTTCTGTGTGTGTGTCTGTGCCTCTGGGTGTGAGGCGGTCTTGCAGGGGGCGATGCACGGGGATTTCAGCGTGATATCCCAGGCGTGAGTGGCTGCAGCGGGGCTGGCGTGTGAAGCAGCGCAGTGGCTCTGTAAAGTGCATGCGAATTGGAGTGGAGAGAGTGAGGGCTTACTTCATGGCATGATGCTATTGGAGCGACGTCACCGGCAGCCGAAGAAGGCATCAATTAGGTGATACCAACGGTGAGACCACCCCAGGGGGCTGCTGGGTACCTGGGTAGCTGGAATGTGCTGGAATTCCCAAACACCTGGGCAAATGTAATAGAAGAAGAAAAACATGCACAAAAACGCAGCAAAGAGACGTGTGTAAAGCCGTTCATTCATAAATTCAGTTATTCTGATATTATCCAACCGTGATCCCATCATGGCAGTGGTAGATTTATTGAACCTTGTATTTGCACCCATTTCAGGATTTTGTTTCCTCAGAGTGGAAAATGACCCCTGTGGTAGCTCTGAGATTGCTGTCCTGTTGTGGATGTGGTCTTGCCTTCTGCCTCCTGTCCCACTATGCTGGGATATATACAGCAGGGCTTAACCCAGAGAGGGATTAGGCAGGAACAGAAAATGAGTGAATCTGACTAAATAAGTCTTGTTTCTCAACCATTCAAATGGCATTTGCAACGAAAACTAAAATTAATTTCATCGTCAATCAATGTGTGATGATTAAAAGGCAGAATAAAAGAAAAGTATTTTGATAGAAAATGGATCACCAACCAATTTTTAACCAACACGAATGAACAAAAAGTCATATTTTCTTATTTCAGCTTCCTAATTGAGAGGATTTCCCACATTTCGTTGTCATGTATTAAGAAAAGGCCACAAATTCTGTTTTAGACACTGGAGCCATTTTATTGTCATCCTCTCATGCGATGTGACTTCCACAGAAAAACCAAAACTATTTGATTAGAATTTGGACAAAATTCTAATTAGATTCTGTAAATAAGACTGATAGACACTTACAGTGAATAGTAATGATCAGTGATATCAAATAAGAATTTCTGCAGAGTGTAATCAGTGTCAGTAAGTACTGCTGTTTCAAATGTATCACTGGACTAATGAGCACTTTTAATTATAACCAAAACAGTATTTATTTTAAGGCCAATGCTAAGATTGAATGATAACCTTGATGCTGATGTTTCAGACATCAGTGAGCACAGCTGATGCAGGCTTTTGTGTTCAGAAACCACAACAAACACACGTCATTATGTGCTGAGGTGAATAGTGGTGTTTAGACTGAGCTCAGGTAGCCTGCACTCAATGCTTCCTTACTTGACTTTGATCTCATCTGATTTGATACGATACAACGTCCTGTATTTGAGTTTATTCATCTGGGCAAACAAATGCATGAATGCAAAATCCCTGCACACCCCCACCCTCTGCACTGTGTGACATCTGACCTGACCTCACTCTGCCTGGCAGGCAAACTCAACACCATCAAACATGGGGAGAAGAGATTTAACTAGAGCCTAGACTAGAGGAACACATCAAAGTGTGTGTGCCATTTGTCCTTATTTTAGTGTCACATACATGAGTCATCACAGTCAGTGATAATAAGATGAGAAAACGTACAGGTTGCTCTAATCTAACAGGTGCAACAATTACCATTCTAATTGTGAGTGTTTTTTGGGGTTGGGGCGGGGCAATTGTTGTGTCTTTTTGGTAGACTAGAGAAGACAAGGAGAGAGATGGGGGCTGACATGCTGCAGAGGAGACTTTGCAAGTCATGGTCAGCCCCTTTAAATTGCTTGACTACCAGGATGGATGTGACAAAAGGTTTGTTCAGATCAGACCCATCCTAATAAGTTTTATTTATTTTTCAATGTGTACAGCATTGTATCTGCAGTGCATTTTTAAACCAGAGACAGTTGATATCAAGATAGTGGTGTGGTGGTTAGCCATGTTGCCTGAGAACAAGAATGTTCTGGGTTTGATTCCAGGGCCTGGGGTCTTTCTGTTTGGAGTTTCCATGTTCTCCTTGTGCCTATGTTGTTTCTTTCTGCGTTATCTGGCTTCCTCTCACAGTCCAACAACATGTACATTAGGTTGAAAGGAATTAAATTGCTCATATGTATGAATGTGAGCGTGTTTTTTGTTGTCATATGTAAGCCGCGTGATAGCCTGGCGAGCTGAGATGTACCCCACCCTCACCCTATATCAGCTGGGATTGGCTCCAGTCTCACACAACCCTGCACAGATGGTATATAGACAATGGATGGATGAGATGTCTTCATGACTTCCCAAAAGTTGGTGAACATCTGTGACTGACTGAATGATCGAGTTAAGTGATAAAATTAGGCTGTTGCTCCTTTCAAAATGATTTGCCACAAACAGTTTATACTGCGTCATTATGGTGGGTTTATTGGAAATCCACAACAGTTTTGTGAACAGGGTCTTTGTTTATCTCAACTGCAGAGGCTGAGGGTAATTGGTCTCTTTATTTTAGGCAGGTCTAAGGCCAAAGCCTATGATGCTTTATTTTGAATAGCTCCCTTCCCCCTTACTGCATTAAACCCCTGTAAACATGATTTCTATTTTCATGTCATTCATATAGTTTCTTTAACCTACTGAAAGCCTCTGTCTGCTTGTTTCTTCCACTCTCCTGCTCTCATGCTTAGTTTTTCTAATTCCATATAAAGGAAATGCCATAAACGTCGGCAAGGACATATAGACTGTGTCATTGCATGATCCAAATCTTAATAAAATGTTGATGTAGCAGGTTGCCAGTCCAGAGCTTGTCGTTACCTGTAGCAGGCACCACCCAAACATGGTCCAACCACATACTAGGTTAATATTTGTTTTTTTTTGTTTTTTTTCCGTTCATTTTGTTCCTGACAGTCTTCTCATTGTTTTGGTTTGGTCATGGCTCAGACGGCACGTTTTTCGTCCAGACTGAAAGATCTGAGAATGGTTTGCGAATTTTAGTGCAGACATTTACAGCACCTAGAGGAATACTACTACTGCTTTTATGACCCTTTAGCTCTCTCTGTAGGCTGATTGGTTTTCAGTTAAAAATCTTGTTCACCACTTGCTGGATTGTGCCTTGTTTATGAATGAATCATTGTGAATAGAAAATTGACTTGTAGATATGAACCTACACCTGATTATTACCTGATTTGTGGATTTAATGAAGCATGGAAAGGCATGCTGATGATGAAACATGCTGGGTTAATGCAAGCACAGTTATAATTACATAAGGCGTTGTATACAGTGTATTTCTAGACTGATACGAGTGATGGCACATTGACAACTGTTTATTTACTGAATCTCATTATGGTCTATTCAGGAACAAAGAATCAGTTGTTTTTTATTTGTCACGCACAGCGTCTCAGACACTATTAATGAGGTACTGACAGGAGGAGTGTTGCATCTCAGCTGTTTCTCTTTTTTTTCTTCCAATTTAGCTTTTCACAGAAACCAAAACAATGCGACACATCCATCGCTGATTCACCCAGAGGCAAACGGCATCGTTTGTAGGGGACCACATGTTCAGTGTCGTCTTGACCTTTTTAGATGAACAGCACAGGCAGTGGAAGAATCACATGTCTGAGCACAGCTGCCTGAATTGCTGAGCAGAGCACATTTATAAGCAAAAAGACCAATCTTTTTGGCCTCGCAGCTACAATCCTGCTCTTCAAAGTCTTTCTCCAGTTTTTGTCACCTCTGTTCAATGTGCTGATAACACACTGTGCAACCGACGGGGGCAACGGCAGCCAGATTCAAAGGCACCACTTGTGCTTTGGTATTATTTAATGGATTTATCCACTGAAACAACATGGTGCTGCGTTTGTATCTGTGCAGGTATGGATGTGCAAGGTCTGTAGGTGGAATAGTAGGAGATGCTTTGAACCTAGTTGTGGCCTCAGAAGAAAGTTCACACCGAGTTCACCTTGTTACGCCATCTCCCTTCGTCGTCCAACTTTTGCTTTTGGATGTGCTTTGATGTTAAGGTTCTCGCCTGCACATAGTAACAAGATGTTATCACCTATGTCAGATCAACAGATTTGTTGTTCTTGCAGTCGGTCTTGCTGATCTGGCTGTTCCTTCTCAGTCTGTATGTGTGGGAAAGACAGATACTGGAGTTTACACATCCAAAGACAGCTGGCACTGACTCTCTGTTATTTGGTCACAAGGCCAAGTCTCAAGAACTAAACCATGTGAGGTGTAATGCATGGTCCAATAAGTTGGGCAACTAATGCTGTAGAAGTGTGTAATAAAGATTCCCCAATTCTGCTATACACTATCTGATAGGTTTGCATCTACAAATTGTTTTCATGACCAATTATGCCCTAGATGATTTGCTTGATTCAATGATAGATGATTATAGTTGATGTAATGTGAACAATGCCTGCCTCTCACAGTTTGTTAAAGCTCAAGGTCTTCATAGTGCTCCAAATCCCCTGATGATTTAGTTAAGGCAAAGAAATACAGCTGACAGGAGTGTTGTAAACTTTGTAATCATTTGCTAATGATTGATTGTCTCAAAGGGGAAGTCTGGTTGCTTTTCCACTGTTTTGCTAACCCTGCTCCTGTCCATGTGCATTTGTTCTCAACAGAACCGACAAGACAGCAATCCATGGAGGGTTGGATAATAATATAACACTAACTATGTCACATTACGATGTGTATATTTGTGTAGTCTTATCTATCATAAACAAGATTGTTGGTTACGAGGTGCGTTTGTGTTGCGGTGTCGCCGCGGATGTTTCCCCACTTGGGACATTGGGTTGACGTCATTGACCCTGTAAAGAAATTACAAGGCTTGAGAAACAGTCATTAAAGTTTTGTCAGAGATGTTTAAGATCCAGTGATCATAGAGAATAGTGCCATGCCCTTTTTTGTAAAGAAAAAAACTAAACATTTCAGAGTTATTTTCTAGTCACAGATTTGATAGATTGATAGAAGTATCAAAGGCCCAGTATAGGTCAGGGTTTAGCCTGTTGATATGTTTTTCACTGGCTGTGTGTTCTCTATAATACATGCGTGGACAGCATCAAAACTGTTGAGGTCAGTAGGTCTTTAGACAATCAGGTCAAGTCAGTTTTGTTTACATAGCCCAATACCACATTTGTCAGACACACACACACACTAGCAGAGTATTGCCTCCATCTCTCTGTCTGCAACATGTTTCATGTGTGCACTTTTTTATTAAGTAGTTTATCGTGTTCTGTTTATTGTATTGTTTATTGTAAAATGTACCTAACATATACTGTAAATGACTGTTTGGCAGTCAATTTTATATGTCAATGCCTAATCGAGGACCACAGTGGAAATAAGTCTTGGACTTTTCTGTGTTATCCTCGTCAGTTTCTGTACTTCCTTCTTTCCACTGACAAATAAATAGAATGGTGATTAACCATCATCTTAACTTTGCCTTAAACAAACTTTGTGTGTTTCGTTCAGCTTGACCTCTTCACTAGGAATCGTATGACTAAACTAGCCGCAACAGAAGCATGAGAGCTTCGCAAGTTGCGACAGGAGCCTGACGCAGCAATTCTCTTTTCCTCTGACAGAATTCGTTTAGTGAGGGGTCACAGCTTTTACACCTTCACATTCATGTCCCTCACTTTATCATCTCCCCCTTTTATTGAGTTTGGGTTGTCACCTAAAATAAATGGACCATCATGCTCTTTGTTGTGCATGTTGCCATAGAAACACTGGCTGTATTGACTCCAGTAGACCAGTAGCAATAACAACGGGGCAAAAGAGCAAGTCCCGGTCACCATGATTACAGACACAACAATGGTTGAGAAGAGTTGGCACCTATTACTCCAAAGGAATAACCTTTTCCATACGAGGGCCTTTTACCATGGCAGATAATGGTGCACATGATTGAAGGAGACTAAAGAGCAGCCCCCTCGTTAACCTCTGACCTGGTGTAAGCCTTGATTAAAGATGAAATGTTTGCTCGTCCTTGTGGAATACAGATGTGTCTGCATTTCCTATTATAAGATGACGGGTCCTTGCAAATCTCAGAGTCTGAGATTTTAGTGTGAATTACCTTCTTGATTAAATAGCTCTGCATTGGCATACCAAAACATGTTGGTGCTGTGAGTGTGACAGGGATATAAAGCGACACCAGTATAATGGCATTCATTAGTCATAACTTTTGCAGACGGCACCAGTGAGTTTAAATGCTAATATATATTCTTGGTGTATATATCTGTCAGCTTGCAGTGTGCATTGTAGCACTAGCGACCCGTCTGCATGAAATGAGCTGACTCTAACCTGACTAATGTTCCCACACATTGCACTGTAAACTGCATTGATTTTCAGAAGGGGTTTTGCCCACCCTTTAGTCGTTGACTGAAGATGAGTGCAGGCAGCCAGCTGCAGCACTGTGCAGGGTTGGGACAGGGTTTACTCATTGGCAAGCTTAAGCTGGAGTTTGTCAGAACTGAACTAAAGCAGGTAGCCTATATGATATACTGTATGACATTTTGGTTTATCATCAGCAGATATGCACAGCATTATTAAAAAGACTGGACCTTGGTCCCTCGTGTTTGTTCTCCACATTTCTTGAATAGATTTTTAGATTTCCAGTTACCTACAAAGTTTGTTATGCTGAATAATAACATTTAAGTTTAAGATTAGATGAGATAACATAAAATAATCCTTTAGGGGAAAGCATTGCAGGCAGATAGTGGAAGAATATAGAACACAATTGATAACAAAGAGTTCCATAAGAAAAAGTATGTGAATTTCCAGCAGCGTGTGTGACAGTACATGATTAATTCTGTATACTGTGGGTATAGTATGTATATGTAGGCTATGTGTAAAAAGTATATCAATATTTTATTCTATTTTGTTCTATTTTATTGCTTTTATTGTTTTTGATTGTCTTTACTTGCACATGCTATTAATATATAAGACATTAGATCTACATATTAGAACAAGATTTCGATGAGAGGAGTGACACCATTAACCACTGATAGGAAACGGGGGGGGGGATTCGCCAGTGACTGCTTGTGGTGTAAAGGTAACAGAATCCATCTGCCAGCACCTCTGTGGCTCACGAGTGGAAGAAAACCCACCATTCTCTACGCTGAGCTGAGATGACCCACTGTTATATCATATTTAATATACAGCCATGAGGGTGGTATTGATCTTCTGATCTAAATCCCAACACGAGCAGAAAACTGTTACTTCAAGGCAGACGCTGGCACTGGTTTTCCAATAATCATGTGTTTAATGCTCCTTCTGGTCATGTGCTTGATCAGTCTGTTGCTGTTATAAACCAAGCTTTACTGATAAAGTAGTGGTAGGTGAACGGTCCATTGGCTCTCCAGTTAATGAATTGAGTTGATTCCCGGGGGAACACACAAGTGCAACTATGTGTGGATGAACACCGGTGGCCTTGTGTCTCCAGTTGGCCAGATGTCCTCAGAGAGTTGATCTTTGGCAAGCAGATTTGTTCAGCTCAGCCAGTAACGCTTCCTTCATCAGTGCTGCAGCCTGGCTGGATGGAGCTGATGGTGGGCGCCGAGCGCAGAGCATGTGAGCTGCATGTAGAGAGAGAGAGAGAGAGTGGGAGATGAAAAGGGGGAGATAGAAACAGTGAGAGGCATGCTGGAAGCTGGAGAGGTGGAGCACAAGATAAAGAGAGAGACGAAGAGGGAGGGAGGAGGACGGAGAGGGGTGAAAAGGAGTGTTTGCATATGTGTGAGCATGTGTCTGGCCAACCAATAGCAACAGTTAAGCTGGGGATGGAGAGAGTGAGTAAGGAGAGTGGAGAGAGGGAATTAGAGGATGCCACAGGGCAGCTGAAGGCAGGAAATGAGGTTTTGCAAAAACTGCTGCGTTGGACACGAGGGGGAAAGCGCATAGGTCGCTGAAGAGCGAGCAGCTGAATGTGGAATCAGTGCGGAGAGCTCAACATGCTCATCTATGTAAAATGACCCCTGCCGACTGCCACCGCTCCGTGTTTGCTTTGTGTCATTCATCCAGCGTCCAGAGACCCCAGTCGTTTCAAGTCAGACCTGAACGACAACAATTCATACAGATTCCTTTTCAGGAGCCTGCACGGGGCAGGGACCAGAGGCGCAGTCACGTCTTTGCTTTGTGAGTTGGCTGTCAGGAGGAGCCACCCACACCCACTCCCTGTCTTGTCAGGATTGCGAGGTGAAATTAATTTCAGGTCGGCCTGCAGTGCTGGATTTTACACAGACAGTTAATTACCTGCTACTCATCAGCTGTTCAAACAGTTCAAACCCAGTATTGATTGCTTCTATTTTGGTATCACTGAAACGTACAGCGTGTGTTCAGTTCTTTAAACCTGTAGCAGTGTTGGTGGGCTCTTGGCAGCAGCACAACGAGCCACAAGCACAATATTACTGCAAACTTACAGTACCTTGGTACGGTCGATGCGTTAACATGCGGTTGTTTACGCACCGGGTGGTACATTTTGTTTTGAATGGTGTTTTAGGCACTTGATGATTGATACTAAGTGGAATTTTCACTCTGTTTTAGGTCTGTTTTGGTCTCCACCAACTCCTGTTATCTGGCTGGGAGTTATCTGGCTCTTTGATTGCCAATTGTCCCACCACTATGTCACTTACTTTGTCTCTTAAAGGGATGGTTCAACATTTTGGCAAGTTGGCCCATTGCCATAATCCCTATAGTCTTTGGAGTAGTTGTTATGTTTAATTGTTGGTGCAAGCTATTTTTAGAACAGTGGAGCAGAGTCGTGAGCTGCTTAGTGCTACACTATGGAGGCTAATGGAATTTCTTGGTTTCCATCTTCAAACTCAAAAGCGCTGATGCTCGTTCCCATCTGGGCAGTTTTTCTACAAGCAGTCTCTGCATTTGCACAAAAACAACTCCATCTCCCCATGACCCTCCGTAACTTTGAGCAAAAAAATGTTGAACAATTATCCCTTTATGTTTGGCAATGAATTTGCAAAAATTGTTGAACTATCCCTTTAAGTTTGGCACTGATGAGGTAGATTACACCGGGTTTATCAGGAAGTCGTCACTGCCGCTGGACTGGCAAGATCATCGAGCCAGAACAGACAATCTATGAGCTGTAAAACCAAAACAATTAAAATACTCCCTAGGTTCAAGAGTTACACCTTTACTAGTGAATCTGTGTACCTTTGACACCAGTGTAGGAGCTCAACCAGTCACTGCTGCACCAAATGAATATTTCACTGTCACATGCTAATTTTCACTGGCTTATGCAGTGGACTGCTTTTGTGGGCAAGTTGTCTGGTTTGCTTTCATCTCCACTGTGGGACGACGCAGAGAGCATCACCTGACTTTATCCAGCAGATAACATTGGTTCACATCAGTGGCCACGTCGTCATCATTGTTGTCGTTTTATCAGCCTCAGAGGAAGCATGGGTTGAATTTTTATAACACTGTTTACACATCTATTTATAGTCACAAATGCAAGTGAAACTCTCACACAGTAGGACTCTCTTCTCTTATTTGTCTTCTCCTTCCCCCTCCGACTCTTAACATCAGTCTGTGCATGGATCCAAGGACGCGTCTCCACTTCTGCCATCCTTAGTTTCAAATTGAAAGCCTTAAGAAAGGAATTGCAAATTGAAAAAAAAGACATTCATAAGAAATGGAAACAGCAGTGCCAATGTAAAATATATATGGCAGAAACCCTGTTGGTCCCTGAGTTGGTCCCCTGTGGGCTCTTCTCTGCAGGCAACAATCATCATCTGATTTTGTGAATATAAAAGTATCGATCAGAGCAGCAGAGGAAAAGCTGTCTTTGAGATGTTTTTCAGTCTGTCTGAACTGGTAAAATTTTGGCAACGACACAAAAAAAAGATTTTTAGATTTCTCCATTAATGAGGAACCTAAATTTATAACGATTTTTTAATCTGTATCCTACAGTTTTAAATTCCAGTTGGGGAGAGAAGAGAGTTTCATAGACATGCACCTTCACTCTCTCATACTAAGAGATTGGCTATGCCCCTCACTGATCATTCATTCTTATATACTAAATTGTAATATGATATTAGCTGCTTCCTCTGTGGTGTCTGAGTGGAAATGATACTCTCCCTTGTGGCCACAGTGCCAGGATTATTGCTGGCAGACTGGCTAATTGAATATAGAGTAGAAATAGGCCGCTCCAGTAGGTGTTGAAGTAGGAACTCCTGAGAAGAAGTTCTCTATGGTTTTGTGAGCCGCAAGGTTGCCTCTGGAGTTCATGGGGTAAAGTTGAATGGTTATGTTTTATCCCTGCTTGCTGCTCAACTCTCACCAAGCCTGCCAGGGCTATTAATCCATTGTTGTTATATGAATTGCACCTTAAATCTACTTGTCTAGGGGCTAGTTTCAGGGGCTTACTGGATGAATAGTCCCACTGGATTTCGCTCCATTTGAAGGGAAAAAAAACTACATGACCGGGGGAGTTTGAGCTTGTTAAAGATTTCCTCTTGCTTCCCTAGAATGTCAGCCAGGAAAGCACAAGATCTGGGCAAATCTACCGAGTCGATCTGACTGAATGAGGAGACGGAGCAGAAGTGAATTAAAAGGAGGGATTCCCATGCGGAGAGGGTGTGTGGTCCAAATAGGATTTGCTCAGTGAAGGGACAAGGAACAGGGATTTGTTATTCCCATGCAATGCTTTTGGTGTAGGGTTGAGTTCTGCAGTTGCAGGCCAGTAGGTCATCATGTGGGGAGGAAGGGAGGACATTAATAGGGCATGTAATTCTGTGAGGACAGGAGCTTATCACAGTGGGGAGGCATAACCCTGCACAGTAAGCAATAAGCATAATAACTACCACTGCCACCTTGTGGCCAATCAGAAAGGGGAACTATGTTTATGAATATGCACTTCCCATGGAGGTTTTTTCAAGTTCTTTAATGACACACTTTCTCTGTTTTTGAATCTGGTTAGATTTGCACATTGTTCTCTTGAAAAATACCAATCCTGCATGTTTGTTTTTAACTAAGCTCTGAATCAAGCAGACAGTGCAACACCTCATTTAAATTTTTACACTTTCGAGGCGACAGAAACTGGGTGGTGCTGGCGGTTTTAATTCCTCTTTCCATAAGCATAATGCACAGCTCATTAAGTCTCCTCCTAAATGTATGGTGCACTTATGCAAAGTCAGCCTACTTGCTGTTATACTCCACAGCCCCATTCATAAGCCTCACATCTAATTGTGGATGATTCTACTGTAGGTTTTGATGTCGCAGCACCCTCTATGGCTTAGACAGAGTATAATCTTTTAAATATTATTGACTTATGTGTCTGCAAATCTGTTTCTCTCATTGCATATGGCCTCAACAACTTGCATAAATGAATGCGGCCTGTATGAAGCCTGAGAGTCAAACCGCAGGGAAAAATGGGTCAGCAAATCACTTGCTGCCACGAGGTTCAAACTGAGGATCACTTAGATAAATGTATCTGTGTTTTTTTTTTTTTTACATAAACCTCTTTCTGCTGCTTCCTGGTTTGCTTTTAGTTAGATTTCAATGATTGAATCAAAATTTGAATGGCAAATTGCACCCTCTCATCAGTTTTGTGTGTTTCCTCTGCATTGTCACTATCTGTTACACTCTGTGCACCTCTACAAAGCGTGATGCTGCAGATCACTTGATGGCCAGTCCAGCGCCTTTGTGGTTTCTTACTGCTTGGTTAATCGCTTTTGCGCAAAATGAACTACCAGCATTGATTTAAAGTAATTGCACCCTTTAAAAATAGGAAAAGTTAAACACAGACCCAAAGCCCCATGGAAAACACGGATACAGTCTCGTTTAAAAGAAACGGGAGAAGGCCTATGATGATGAGTTGCCAAGAAGTTGCTCATTACATCTTTGTGTCTCGGTGAATCAGAGTATTATACATTCAAACATTTCCCTTCACACAGATAATATGACAAATGCAACCGCAGGTACAACAGGGCAGAATCAATACTCATTTCTGTGGTATCGAATAGCTTGTGTCGGGGTGTAATCACTGCTCCTCATGTTTGCAATCTAGCCACAAGGTATTTGTTTGTCTCAGTATCTCTGTGGCACTCCAGCCCAGACCTCTGGAAACTGTGTGTGTATGCTCAATGTGTATAATGTGCGTCTGCTTGTGTCCTTCACAGTCCATGCATCAGCTTCTTTCTGTCATGGCTGCTTGTTGCCATTGTAAACACTGAATAATTGGCTACACTGAGCGGTCTAGTGTTGACATTTAGCTCCATCACAGAAACCTGCCTGAAAAAAGAAGCATCTGCTTTTCATGCTTTCATCTTTGTTGTAATTTCCCTTTTCAATAGGAAAGTAGGTTTGTTAAAAATAAACTAAACAATGTGTCTAGATAAAGTCCACAATGTTCCATATGTGTATATGTAGTGTCTAATAGTTGTGATAGTTTACAAGCACTGTTGCTCTAGTGTTTAAATCATCAGTGTTGATTGCAGCAATGTATTCTCTGCGTTACTGCTCTCATCATAGGCTATAGGCTACTTATTATATAAGCGTGCACATTAGTGATCTTTTCAGTTCAGGTTTAGTCAGTTTAGCACAGATAGCATCAACTGTTCACTACTCTCTTCACGGTTTCTTGTTCCTCTAGTCTTGTTACAACATTGGAGTGCTGTTAGTTTTGGTGCACAGATTCATGTGCCCCCACCACATTTTGTTTGTCCATCTACTTGTATAAGACATTGCCATCAGCCTTAGCTGTAGCCTGCTTTGTCTTTACTGCAAATTAGCAAATGTTAGCATGCTAATGTGCTAAACTGAGATGAAGAGCATGATCAACGGTAGGCTATACCTGCTAGGCTAATTGTCATTTACTAAACTAAGCTGCTTGGTTAACACCAGCACATGACTGTGTGGCTGATCTTAGTATTTCACTCAATGCACTGCTGTGAGACAAAACCACCGACATGGCTTTATTAATACTGGCTCCACAGTTTGAGCCTGTAGGTTGTCACAGTGGGCCTTAGCTGACAACAGGAAACCTAAAGGACAATTTTACACCTCTTATGTCAAATTAAAGTAATTTATGTCTATTTCAAGAATAAGTCTGGTTTATTACAACATTGGTTTTATTTTCATAGTGTGGGTCTTTTTTAATGTTGCACTGGAGGTCTGTAGCATGTTTTTCCTACTGTGAGCTGTGTTTTTCCACTCTGCGCTTGACTCTTGGCTAACTTTTTGATGTGACTCTAGTTTAGCCTCATTTAGCTTGAACTTGAAGGCTGTAATCTCATGTTTAGCCCTGTTGACACATTAAACCACCAGCCCCACTGCATTTCAGTCACTTACAGGACAAGTCCTGCAAAGAGAATTGTCACATTCATTATGCTGACATAACGCTCAGCAGTGACCACAGGCCTGCCTCCTTTCTCCCCATGCTACAGGGATGTTATCATCGTACTCTGTTGCTAGAAACACAGGGAGCTCATTGTTGCAATGCCCCCTCAGCCTGCGGCCCAGACTATTTTCACTACCCGGCCATGATTTATGACAGTTGAAGAAAAAAAAAACAGCTTGTTATTCTTCTGTTTATGCTCATTTGGCCTCCTGAAGAGTTGCTTACCTCTCCCCTGTGCCATGTATCTCATTATGAATATTTTGTATCAGCTGAAGACTGCTTTGTGTGCAGGTTTGAGTCTCATGAGTGCAATTCCCATTCTGTCCAATAGAGGGTATTCCCAGGCAAGGTTTGAGAGAGGATTGTTGTTGATTCAAGTTGGTGAATGGATTCTTTGTATGAACTGCTACCACTTCTGTTTTTGTCATGGTGGAAATAACTTAATACTTTAGCTGTGACATGATGTTTACCTATAGAAATCAGTAGTTTAAAGATTCATTGTGCTTTCCAAGGTGGAGCCAAACAATGCTTAGCTGTTTTACTGAAGCACAGACTAATAACCACTCAATTCAAGAAAAAAAAAAATACAAAAGTGACCATTTTGAGAGTGATTTTGGTGTCAAGTGATACCTGACCTCATGTGGGACAGAATCCATTCAGGCAATGTCAGCAGCTGCCTCACGTGAGGTCAGAGTGCAGGAGGAGAGAGGGCGGAGGTCAGCCCCTCATCAATTTAACACCCACCACTTAGCTCCCAGGGAACCAAGTTCAGCTTTTACGGGCTCACACTGTGTTTTTTTTAATGAACCACCAAATGGTATCCCCTCCCTTTTCCTCTCAGCTCACCTACTTAGTGCACACACACACACACACACACACCACGGCAGCGAGAGTGTGCTGTGCTTTAGCTTGCAAAGTGCACACATTCAAACATATTGCTGTAGAGTGCGTTCCCCGGGGTAATGAGGCACAGAAAGTGCAAGGTGCTTACCTGTGTATGTCTGAATGAATTACAAGCACTCAACGCTGACCAGTAACTATGCTGTGTGTGTGTGTGTGTGTGTGAGGGGGGGGGGGTTGTGCCTTACTCCATTTAACCAGAGGGGTCTGGAGTATTTTTTTTGTTGTATTTTTTACGGCAGCATGTTGACATGTCACACAATAAAAACACCATTGTAACTAATAACCTTATTAATCATTGCATTGATTCTCGGTGTGCCAGTTCCAGTCAGGACAGTGATAGTTTGCAGGCTAGGTCACTGCCTTGCCTTACTAGGACACTTAAGTGGAACAAGTACATGATCCAGTATACTGTAACCTGCAACAACACACAACGCTCACATTTTATATACTGTGTATGACCAACAAGTCCCTCATTTACACATGTAGCAGTTACAGTTCATTCTGGGTTGTGTTTCTGTCCCCCTGGTTAATGTGAGTGCACTGTTCATTCTCTTTTAGGACTGTATTGGGTCTCTACCAACTCCTGAGGGAAATATCTGGCTCCTTAGCAGCTCCGCTATGTTCACCAATATGCAACTCCTGTTTGCTGCAGAGCAGGTGGTGTATGGTGGGTTAGTCAGTTGAAACTTATAGAACAATTTGGATACAGGCTATATATAACAGCCATGTAGCCATATTCTTTCATTCTCAGCAGAGATTTTAAAGTTTTACTCTTTTAATGGTCTTCTATGACTCATGAAATTGCTTTTATTAAGTCTATTGGGGCAAACCGATTTTTGTTTAATGCTTGTTTTAGTGAAGTCTATGAGAAAAGGCTGATCATTACTATTATTTGTTCCACTTGTGTTTTCCTACTAAAACCCAATCAGTGGCCTGCATGAATAGGCACAGTGTTTGTGTGTGGTTGGAGCCACTGTAAAAAATAAAAATAAAAACACGACAGGCTAACCAGACAGTTTTCCCTTGTGTATCAAATGACTTTCTCACAAAATCAGCTGACCTAAAAATGATAGTTTATTTTAGTGACCTCTGGGATAATATATAAATATTGCACTTTCTTAAAGACAGAATCAGTTTAGAGTGCAGAGAGGGGGAGAGGTGAATACAGTAGTATAATGTCTAAGTGGTTTAAGGGCCATTTCAAACATCCAGTGATCCTGACAGGGCAGATAAAGGAAACTATGATCAATGTAGCAGAGGTTAAGATACCCTGACCCTTTTCCCTTAAAATCCATATGGATCCTACATTTCCCATAATGCAACTTAGCAACCATTATTGCCAGTTTCTGACTTGTAAACATCTTTCACTAATTATAAATACTCTGATATAACTAATTTGCACTTGATGATAAAGAAGTGGCTCGAACCTAAACATACATTGATGCATTATCTCTGCTAAAAACTAATATTGTATGTAATTATGCTGCATGTAGGATGATGGTAAAATCATGCATACAGATCATTAGCTAATGGGACACAACGACATGGATACCCGTCGTAATATCAATGAAGCTTGTGTAGACTCATTAGAAATGTATAGCAAAGACTGTTACACCAACAACTTCACTGTTAAGAATTTAATGGATGAAAAATCATTTCCAATTGAGCCCAAAAATTAAGGAAATATCATAATATAATATAATTGGATACATAAGAGACGTTACGTTCACATGCAGGTGAACTATTTAAAATTCCTCTGCTGCATTTTTAAAGCAGTAAATGTTCCTCATGCATTAAGCCGTTTCAACATAACCCCCATGACTTTTATCTGTGCCTTGTGTTTGTGCGGTGTGTGTGGTGCGTGTGCTTGTGTGTGCACGTGTGCCGATTTACATCCAGTATCCACGGGCTATCATGCAGTTTGAATTGGAGTCCCTATAGGCTGGAATGCTCCATATAGAAGTCTGCAGCAGAGACAATTAACTGCTCAAAGGCAGACCTCAGGCTATCAGTATGTCAATCAATCTGTACACTGACCGCTCTAAATACACACAAAACACACACACACACACACACACACAGTGCAGCATACCATAAAAACAAGCCACTTTGTGTGTATGTGATTGTGCGTGTTTCCACTTGGGGGCAGTGTTTTCTCTGCAGACAATGACAACAAGGCTGTAGACACAAAGAGCACAGTCACTGTTAAAGAAGCAGCATCTTGCTCGGCTGTCTTAGCATGCACGCACACACACACACACACACACATACAGACACACACAGTCTGCTGTATTAGAATTTGCCTGCTTGTCTGTATGATTGTGCTTTGCTGTGACTTTTGTCTGTGGCTCCATTTGTGTTTCTGAGTGCGCTGTATACATACAGCAATTTTCTGTGTGTGTGTGTGTGTGTGTGTTTGCCTACATAAACCCCTTCTCTCTCCCCAGCATCCACCAGCCAGTGAGGAGAAGTAGGCCGCTTAAAGATAGCTCCCGGCAGCCTCAATACTGGCTCCCAAAATATATCTGCTCATGAGAGTCATCATCTTTCTCCCTCCCCCTCTTTCTTATTCTTCTCTTGCTCCTTCTCCTTCTGAAAAATAGAACGAGAATCAGCCTTTGAATTTGCAAATTGATAGCCTGGGTGAAACATCCGGAGGTGTGAATGCATGCGTGTGTGTTAGTGCGTACGTATATGTGTCCTTGTCCGTGTGTGCATGTTTTGGTTCTTCACGTGGATGAGCTACCCCGTTTTGGGGGTGTTAAATCTTGCTCGGTTTATCCCCATAGAAAGGTGACATCAGGATTGTACCATTGCATCTATTTGAATTGCGGGGGTGGGGGCTTCGTTGAGGAGCTTTGTCACTCATGACTTCCCCTGTCCTCTGAAAATACATTGCAAAATAGGGACTTTCTCTCCCACTGACACAGGGCTGGACATCTGCCGATATCTAGTTCAGATTTTAGTTATGTACACTTCAAAACATGGATATTCTATGTTAAAGGGATAGTTCAACATTTTGGCAAATTGGCCCATTGCCATTATCGCTATAGTTTTAGGAGTAGGTTCAGACTTCATTACCTGTAATTCGGTGCAAGCTGTTTTTATAACGCCGGAGTAGAGCCGCGAGCTGCTCAGAGCTACGCTGCAGAGGCTCATGGGATTTCTTGGTTTCCCTCATCAAACTCATCAAATACACAATCCAACAACTCCAAAACGCTCTTGTCGACAAGTTGTGACCTGCACATTCACCACACTGTGAGATAATAATGGAGCATTACGAGACAGAGTTGTTTTCGAGGGCAAATGCAGAGACTGCTTATACAAAAACTGCCCCCGACGGGAACGGGCATCAGTGGTTTTGCATGAATTTACCTCAAAAACAACTCGGTCTAACGTTCCATTATTGTCTCATAGTGTGATGAATATGCAGTGCACAACTTGTCCACGAGAGCGTTTTGGAGATGTTGGATTGTGTATTTGATGAGTTCGATGAGGGAAACCAAGAAATCTCATGAGCCTCAGTAGCGTAGCTCTGAGCAGCTCGCGGCTCTGCTCCACCGTTCTAAAAATAGCTTGCACCGACAAATAAAGGTTACAAACCTACTCCTAAAACTATAGGGATTATAGCAATGGGCCAGTTTGCCAAAATGTTGAACCATCCCTTTAAACAAATACAAAAGTTACGTTTCTCATGCAGACTTTGGCCGTCTGTTATTCTTTTGACCCTAATCGGAGCCCATAAGATCAGCTCTCCCAGCAGATTCCTTGTTGCCTCATTAGTGTATGTAGATGTGTTTGTCTTACTGATGAGCTGGCGATTTGTCTGGCATTTTTTTTCTTCTTCCTCCTCAATTATGTGCAGTTTGTGCTGCAGTAGGCTCCAGTCACCCCCCTCCCCCCGCTTTACCACCTCCCATGACCCTGGCGAAAGTGGGCATGGAAAATAAATGAATGAATACAAAGTCGAATGCTTCCTCGAATATTAGCTCAATATTCCTTTTTGCTGTCTGGATGTGCCGAAACCCAGTGTGTACTTTACCCCCCATTGGCCCACATTCACAGAGAATGAGGACAAATAGTTTGGCTCAGAGACATGTGTGCCTAATGTAGTCCTTTTATGTTGGAAAGTGGAACTATATGGAGACAGGAGAGAAAGGGGATCATTGTGTTTCTGTTTTCTGTCTGGCTCCGTCGCTCAGGCTCATGTCTGATGCCCCCGATAGATGTCACGCATGGTTACAGTGTTCTTACTAATATCACAAACAATTTTTTTATTAATAAATGACCTGTTGTTGCTATTGTAAAACCAATGGCCTCGTTTTATGGCTTAGTAATTGTTCAGTATTATTGTATGATTTGTAGAATTGTGATTTATCATTTTGAGTTTAATGGTAGCATCATGCTAACATACTCTCAATCACAATAACATACTGATATTTAGCATGGCTATCTTACTGTCCGTGTTGCCATGCTAAAATTTGCTAATTAGCACAAACTGCAAAGCACTGAGGTTGACAGGAGCATCATTACCGGCAATGGCAAAGATCGGAGGATCGAGTTTTTGTTATCAGGGAAACATGGTCATAAAGAATTCACTGTTCAAATGGTTTTAACGGAAGCCCATCCAAAAGTTGCTGAAAATTTTCAAAGTGGTGGACCTACAGAATAACTCACAAACTGACATTTGTATCTTCAGAGCCTGTTTTTGGTTCATCCAGTGAAGGTAATTTGTTCCTATTAAACTGGGCCCAGTATAGCTTGTTATTGTGCGTTCAATACTAAGCTATTCAAATACAGGTTCATATATTCATGTTTTTTCTAGATGTGTAAAAGGTTCAGTGAGTAGGGGGCTGTCCCTCTGCCATTTATCAACAGACCTTGTTCACTAATCTATTCAAAATCACAGACAAGTTTCAAATTAACATTTTTTATTTTAAACATACATGTTTTTGTCTAATCAATCAAAAATTAGATGCAGCACCTGTCCTAAACCCCCTGTTGAAGACCTCTGGTCTGGCAAATTCAATATTGCCATGAAACAGCAATGCCTACACGCACCGTATTGTCCAGCCCTGTGTCCTCCTGTTATTAATTCTCGCCGGTCCTCCTTAAATCTATCAGTATGAACTAATCATCAGTTATTTTACTTATTACATAGTGGAGATATTCAGAGGAGAATCAGTAAACACACTGTCAACATGCTGTACTGCATGCACACCCCCTTCCATCACTAGTCGGTCACATTAACCTCAGGATGCCCCTTCGACCCCCATGGTGCATTTTCACACACGCACTTACAGTACACTCACATATACATGTGCACACATATACATCCGCACACCCACACGCCAATATTGAGGTCAGATTGAGAAATGGAGACAGACCCCCCCCCATCGTTGCACAGCCTCTGGCTAGCTCTCTGTGAGCTGTTCACTCATGTAGAAGCAGACCCATCTGCCCTGAGAGATGGCGAGAAAGTAGACACAGACTGGCAGAAAGAGATAGGACACACATACAGTATGGAAGCAATGGCATCCAAAAAAAAACACAGAGGTGGAAATGGGGTTTAGAGAAAAGGAGGGAGGATGCAAGAGAGAGATGAGAAGAGAGAAGGAGGGGGGGGGGTGTAAGGCAGATCTGTGCGGCGTTGCCCTGAGATACAGGATGTCGTAATAAGGCAATTGGGAGAGAGAGAGTGAGAGAGAGACGGCAATAGAGAGAGAGAGGGAGGGAGGGACTAATTCATAGGGGAAAAAAGGGGGAGGAGACTGCGCCTCAAGGAGAAAAGCATCAATTTTCCTGTTGCTGTGACGGGCCGACACCCCTCTGCTCGCGCGGAAAGTGGTACGCTCCGGCTCGCTCTGGGCTCTGTTGTTGTGCAGAGCTGCAGAAGGCCTGATAGAGCACAGCTAGACAGAGAGGGGAGGAAGACAGAGACAGACTACAGTGTGGGTCCAGAGCCTGTGTTTTCATTTCATCACCCAGTCCAGCCAGCGACACCAGAGAGGAAAGGGGACAAAAAGGGACGAGGAGGACAAGCAGGAACTTTCAAGGGACAGGGAAAGTGAAAGAGAGGCAAGGTGAAGGAGGAGAAGGAAGGAAGGAAGGAAGGAAGGAAAGGGAGGGAGGAGGGGGAAGGAGGCTGGGGCATGAGGAGGGGCGCCTGACTGACATTGCTGCTCTTGCTATCAGCTCGCACACACATACACACATCAACGTAGGCAGACACACACACACGCTGCCAGACTGTGCACTGCACAGTTGCTGCTCTTTTTTTTTTTCCTTTTTTTTTTTAGTAATCCTTTGCGGAGACTTGTCCTCCATCCTTTCTTCTCCTCTGAGCGAGAGGACAAGAGAGACACAGAGAGAGGAGGAGGAAGAGGAGGAGGAGGAGGAGGGAAAAAAGGACGAGGAGGAGGAGAAGGAGGAGGAGGGGAGGCAGTAACCCTCTCCTCTCCTTGCACTCAGACACAGCAGAGAGAGATAGGGAGAGAAGAGTATACACGAGAAAAAAAAAACAGGAACGAGAGAAATCAGCTTTCTGTTCTATTTCGCCGTCTCCCGTGGTCCCTCGGCCAGCGAGCGGCTAACAGGCACCGCTCATGTCCGTGAACTCGGAGAAATCCTCGTCCCCCGAAAGGTAACACCTCCTCCTCCTCCTCCTCCTCCTCCTCCTTCCTATGCTCCTTATCCTTATCATTTCACCCCCCATACGTCTGTGTGGTGTGCATGTCCATCGATCCGTCTGTTATTTTGTCCTCTTTCGCCCCAAACCCTCTGCGACCACCAGCCGTCCCCCCTCCTCCTCTTCTTCCTCCTCCTCCTCAGCACCTCCATGTTTTGTCTCTTTCTGTTTCTGTTTCTGTCTGTGTCATAAGCTGGTTTTCTTCTATTGTCTGGGTCACAGCAGTCTGACTGTAGCGAGGAAAGAAGAAAAAAAAACGCAGTGGTTCATTGTTGCGTGGTGCTGTAATGTTTTTCTGCAGGACGTTAGACATGCCAGCATACACAGCACAGCACACTTTAACATCATCTTCCTCCACACACCTCTCTATGCAGACACACACTCGAGGTGCCGCCGCCGCTGCCTTCTAAGGCCGCAACATCTCCTATGACAACAACAACAAGAAACACACACACACATAGACGCATATACGCGCACACACATGCATGGCAGTGATGCACGGAGCTTACACAGCAAGAGTGTCAACACACGTCAACGTGAGCACAGCCAGCAGCAGCAGCAGCAGCAGCAGCAGCGATGCAAGACAACAGCCAGCCACATGACGCACCTCAGTCAGTGCATAGCAATCCTGAACAATGGCACATCTGAAGGCCACACAACTTCAACTCAGTAGAGATAATGACCTCTTTAATAATTTGTACCTATTTTTTGTACCTCAGTAAATGCATAGCAATCCTGAACAATGGCACATCTGAAGGCCACACAACTTCAACACAACAGCCGCACATTCACATCAGAGATTCACTTATGGGGATCAGAGATTCCACTTCACAGCCTGAATGACGACGTCACAAGGCATTACAGTCACGTGGCACACCGAGGCTAATCGGAAATACATACAGACAAAGACGCACACGTGCACCACAGAACATCTCACAATACACGAGGAACACATGCACAGAAGCTAGCCGTGGTTGGGGAAAGCTGTTGGAGACTCATTCCAGCCTTGTTGCTCAGTAGAGATAATGACCTCTTTAATAATTTGTACCTATTTATGCCTAATTAGGCCCAAGCTAATTCACAAGATCAAAGTGAACACAGTACTTTATGTCTTACAGGGTTGCTTAGAAGATGCAGATTTTTTTTTTTTAATATGGTGTTTTTGTGTTGTGCAGTAGTTCCGAGAGCGACTTCAGCTGTAACTTCATCAATTAAAGAAGGAAAGTTTGTGTTCTAAGTTGAAAATCAGAAAAAGATGACTGGAGAAATGTTTGAGAACAAAGGCCCCGTTGTCGCTGGTTTCCATCTCCGTTACAAGCAGCGAATTTCAAAGCGAATCGGTCAAAAGTCGTGACGTTTGTCGAAACCCCTTTCTTTTTTTTTGCTGCATGTATCCCATATCCATTCACATCTATTCAGGCCAAGCCCACATTCCTGTTTCGGTGTGCAAATGCGGAAAGAGCTCGATTTGACGGGTGCTGGAGGGTGAGGAGCAGGCAGACTGGATGACTCAGGTAGCCACTGATGCTGTGCCAAGTACGATCAGGCAGAGCCCGCTGCCATCCACACAACGCCAGCGCCAGGCCCCCAGACTGGCACACTCAAACACACAGCGCAGTGGGCACACAAACAGGCAGAAGTAAACGGGCACTAACAATATCAGGCGTTATTACATGGGCAGTTGGGCACAGAGGAGAGCGGCTCCGCATTGGCAGTTTTTGGAGGAACATGAAGTGAAGTTTAATTTGGACTAAGAAGCAGATGCAAGTCCGAACACAGACAGTCATACTTGTATTTTTAGCATCTACACAAAGGCGAGCAGTGTTCTGAATCTCAGACACGCATGAATGTAGAGGACGGCCTCACAGCTCCAGCGTGGTGAGATTTGTGGATGTAATCTTTCGGCAAGTTGTCCCCTTTCCCTCTATTGTTTGGGCCACAGCCGTCTGACTGTAATTAAGAATAACGCAGCGGTCCCTTGTTGCATGGCAGGTAACAACAAAAGAGCTACACTCATGCACACACTGCTGCCCTCTTTAACGGCTGCAGCATCTCATATGACAACAGAAACAATGCTCGTGTCTGCACGCTCTCTCCACAGCCGACCGGTCTTGGAGAGAGGCTTAGCAGATGCGTTGGCATAACTCAGTCATGAAGTTTAATCTTCTTATCTCTCTGAATTAATTCACATATAGCTAGTAGCGCCGTGTTACCAACCTGGCGAACAGACTAGCTGCTAATTCCCATGTGCTCAGAGCTGTGCGTTTGAAAGCCACAGGCTGCAGCAAAGATCAGAGAGGATGCTGCAGCTCTGTGAGTGTGACACGGACAGCTGGGCTGCCTTTTGGGCTGCACAGATACACACACACACAAAAAAAGAAATCAATAAAAATAGGCCTTTGATGATACCAATTCATCTGCAAAAGTGGGCAGCTCAAGAAAGACTTGGTAGAAATATCAGAGCTATTAAGATGCAAGGACAGTGTTGTTTTGTTTTGTTTTGTTCAGTGAATCATCAGGTCTTTTTACATTTGGTGATTCCAGCTGCTTAGATGTGACAGTTTTTATTATATAATTTCAGTTTAAAGGAACTACGAGGAGTTTTGGAAAGCGAAGTGCTTTCACACTACATTTCCCATGAGCCTCAGCGCGCTTGGTGAAATTCTTGGACCGGCACAAGACGGACGAAAGCGAAAACGTTTGCCAAGAATGTTTTAATTAATCAAGAATGAAAGTCAGGGGTTCGAAGACGATCAGATACCATCGTAGTTCTGACCATAAACGATGCCAACTAGTGATCCGGCGGCGTTATTACCATGACCCACAGGACAGCGTCTGGGAAACCGAAAGTAGGAAATGCTGGGCTAGTCGACCACTAGATGATAATATCAAAACAAAGACAAAACGATATATTTCTCAAAAATGGACCCATTAATGTGGATAATGTAGATTCATCCACATTAATATGAGACTCTTTTATAACCAAAAGCAAACTCGATAGATGTATTGATAATGTAAAGAATTAGATGCATCTCTAATACAGAATGATGATTACATCATCTCCACTGTTCTAAAGTTTGGACCTGATTTTTAGTTTTATCTTTGAGTTTGGATTGGACGTCACAGTCTATATCGGGCCTGCATTTTCGGGAGAGATCAGCACAATGTCTCTGTCTGCAACACCATCTGGGTCCTGGTGCCACACACACACACACACACAGCTCTAGAGTGCGTCATTTTAGGATGTGCAGTGTTTGTGGACAATAAGGCCGAACGCACTGGATAAGTGATGAGTGTTAAACCAAACGGATGGACGAGCAGGGCCTGTAAAAGAGCAAGAGGCGGCACTGTGACAAATTTCTCTCGGAGCACTTACATTAGGAAGACGATCCCTGTTGTGTAACTTGGCACTTGAGGCATGGCGGGGACGGAGATGGATGGAGGACGGGGATGGAGGACGTGTGCATGCGTGTCTATGTGTGCGTAAAAGATATGCAAGTGTTGTGACATCCTCGTTGCATGTGAACGGCTTAAGGCCTCCTCCTGCGGGGTGACGGCGCACGTCGGTTCGGATCATAAGTGAAGCTGCCGGGCGGAGGGGCTTATGTCCTTTGACTTTCTTTAAGGATTAAACAAAAAGTTGAATAAATCAACATCCAAGAGGTCAAGAGTTTACCGGCTTTGTTGCAAAGCTGGCTTGAGAGGCAGGAGCACTGAGAGGTGTTGGGTAAACTTCTCTTTGATGCTGATTACCTAACCCTCAGTCGCTCTGTGTTCTGTTGAGCAACGCCTGTTTGGATTGGATGTGGCATTTTCACCAGCTCACCCAATCGACTGTAATTCATTTAAAATGCACACAAACTGTGCATGCACATGACAAAGGGATACAGTTATCTTAAGCAAAAGATGACAGGTGGCTTCAGTGTTTTTTAAATTTGCATTTATAATCCATGTATGTGGTTCCAGCGTTGTCTCTGTTTGCAGTTGTGCAGGTGTGAGCATGCACCTGGATCATGTAGGTGTGATTGGTTGATGGATAACCCACGCTGGGATTACTGGAACTGCCACTCGTCACAGGCAGAGCAAAGAAGAGAGGAGGGAGGAGGAAAGAGGAAGGGAAGGATAGAAACAGGTGGTAGGTGAGAGGGAAGGTTGGAGGGAAAATAATGGAGAGAAAGAAATGGAGATGGAAGCATAGAAGGTATCATACAAAGGAACCAGGCTGATGGAATTGAGAGGATAGAAGAAGCAAAAGACAACACATGCACATGCACACAGACGTTAGCAACAGGACCTAAAATTTCCATCTCATCTCCTCTTGCATCCATTTGACACCAGTTGAAACACAGGTTACTGGATACAACTAAACACTCCACTGCCTCACTCCTACCCAGCTTTCATCTACTGAAGCATCACTGACTCCTCTGTGAATCACTCCGGATTAGTCTCATGACTATTTTTCTCGATTGTTTGGGTTCATGAAATGTTAAACTGCGGTTTTAAATCATGTCAAACGCAGTTCTCAAAAGCTGAAGGTTTCTAATGTCTTGTTCTGTCAGACCAAACATCAAACAGACAAATGGTGCAAAAGAATCCTCACACTGGAGCATCTGGAGTCACAGGTTGTGATTCGCTGTCACTACATAAATGACCAAACATTTAACAGTGAAAATCACTTCAAATTACTTTTCTATCGACTAATGGAATCAATTAATCCACAATTTTTTTGTGTCTTTTTCTTTCATCCTCATAGGTAATTTCTTGCTGGTTTCCTTTTGTGGCTGCATTTTGGACAGTTGTTGTTCTTAAAGTGGGTAATTACTCTAAGTAAGTGGCGTTGCAAAGGCTAATGATCGAGCAGCAAGGAGCCATGTGAGGAATTAGATTATTATGGAGCAGCATCAGATTTCCTAGTGGTGGGGATGGTACACTAAATACTGTATGACACAAAGTGTTATAAAGATTAGCCGCTTCGCTGTGAGTTGATCAAGAGAAAGTGAATCAGCATCAGTTTTGATTATCAATTAATAAATGAAGCAAGACTGGAAAAATATTTTTTACAGTTTCTCAAATGTGAGGATTTATCCTGATTTATGTCTTTAGAAATAGAATATTCTTATGTTTAGGGTTGGTGATCAGACAAAATCCCTTTTTTTAAGCACCACTTTGGGCTTTGGGAATTTATGATGGTCATTTCCTCATTTTCTGGCATAAAGACACCAATTACTTCACCAGGAAAATAATCTGCAGATTAACTGACATTGGAAAATAATGATTTCTTAGCTCTTTGTTCTAATTATCACAAAGCTACAACAAAGCAGAAGGAGATTAAGGAGGGAAGCGATAAAAGGAGTAGGACAGGGAGCAGCAGAGGATGCAGCAGGAAGTGTTGGAATGCGTCCAGGCGGTCAGTGAGCCAGGCCGATGCAGCAGACAACATCACATTCTCACTGTATATAGAGCTTCGACTGGCTTATATGGCCTCCACCATCTTCTCTGGTCCGACCCACATCGCTGTAGACACATACACACACACACACAGACATGAGCAGCCCCAGCCATGCCACGACATGACAATGGCTAATGAAGCGTGGCAGGGAGCTAGCTACCAAAGCAACCAGCCTGCACTGTCTGGTTTTCTGGCCTCCATTATCCCCACCATCCCACTCTGGCTCTGGAAGGAAGCAGATGATTGCCTTTCTTGTTTCCTATCTCCTTTTTTTTCCTCTTTTGTTTGGGCTCGAGTCTCCATCTGGGACAGATGGAGAAGGACACATCCTCATGCATGCTCCATCCCTTCCATGCCTCTGAGGGATTTCAGTGATGTAGCAATGGTAAATAAAAAAGTGTGTGTTTGTGTGTGTGTGTGTGTGTGTTGAAGCTGACCTGAAATTTTTCAGGCCTTGCAAACAAGTCTAACCAGACTGCACACAGCACAACAGTTTCACTGTGTCACCACAAAATAACACAGTGAATTTCCACCCTGCTCAGTGATATCCTATATGGCTAGACACCTCACAAGTAGTGTGTCGAAGGCAGTCACCGTGACCAAGGAGCGGGTCATGTGAGCCAGAGCCAGGTACCTGATCTCCACTGTGTTTCAGCAGGGTTATGGTGTCAATGGGTGGAGTAGGGGGTCAAAGATCATGCAGTCAATGTACAGTAAAGGATGGTGCTAAACTGACTTTACTTTGTTCCATATCATATGTTCAGCTCTGTGGGGCTTTGATTAAGCTCAGTGCTGATTTGAGCAGAAAGGTAGCATCAGTATGCTAACATGCTGCAGCTCACCTGTTTACTTAGCTTGCAGTTGCTAATTAGCACTGTACAGAGCATAGGCCTTTCTGAGGCTGCTGCACATGTAATTAGATTTGTATGTTTGATAAATTAAAGACGATGCAAAGTGAGATAAACATCAAGATCACTACGCCTTACTTCACGTCACTTCACCTTAACTATGCTACATTTTTACCTTTAAAGCAACATTGTGGAGTTTATCGGCCTTAAAACAATGTTTCCAGGCTCATTGAAATCATAGAAAAATGGTTAATAAGATGAATGTTACTGCTGCTGCAGCCTGAGCTGGGTTGCATCGGCTGAAACTGCAAGTAACTTTCCTGTGTGGGTAGGAAAACAAATGCACATGGCCGGGAGGAGGGTTAGCAAAACACTGGACTTATAGTTCCCTATTGTATAGATGTTAACATTATGATGACATTCTTACAGATCAGTCCAGGACAATCAGTCCATTAGATGTTGAGATGTTTCACAGGATAGGATCAGATTCACCAGAGTCATCAGGATACAGATCTACCTTCTGTGCACCTCCACTTTGACATGCTTAGACTGAAGAATGCAAATACTTTCAAGTCGATTTGTCGTGAGCACATTTTCCCTCTCGCAGCACCATTTAATTCCCCTCGGAAAATAATCAACTGGTTTTACTTAAGGCTTTGACCAAATTATCACTAAATCAACACAACAAGCAGCAGGAACGCTTATCACGTCTCTGGGCACGGTTTCCCGCTGCTTTAGACTTTGTGTGTTTGTGTCCAGCGCTCCATGTCCCCGTTGACTCTTGGTATGTTTACATGTACAGCATTCTTTCAGTACTTCATGTGCTGTCGCTTTTCCCTCCTTTCTATCATTTCATCTTCTCCCTATTTCCTTCTCTTCCTGTCTTTCTTCTCTCTTCTTATCTCCTCCCTCTGTCTGCTGGTGTCGGTTCCACTCGGGAGGTTTTTAGTTTCTCTGTGGGAACCGGATCTCAGACGTGGGGGGGGTGGTTTTCTCAGAGTGACAGCGTCGGTCACGTTTATTTATTGTTGTGACCCATGCTGTCAAATCGTTGTACCACAGTTACCAAATGAATCTTAAAGTTGACATTGGGAACACCATGCACCATTTGTGCAACATCAGACTGATTAGGAATTCACAATAATTTTAAATCATTTCGAACAAATTTCTTTGCTGCAATGCACAGACTTCCAATTGGGCAATCTTTCTATACTGTATAAAATGACATATTTGCATTGTTATTGTAAGTCACCAGCTGTGCTCCTAAGGCTACTAATTCTAACCATGCTAATAATAGACTGTATTCCCATTATGCAACAGGAGCTTGTTGAAGGAGGAAATCTGAGGAAAACATTCTCCTTAAGTCGTCCCATCTCACTGTATAATGCCTTTAGCTGCAGTACGGATATTTAGCATGCAGCTAGGGCCTTTCCTTCCCCTTTCATTATTTCACAGCTATCTTCCATCAGCGTATTAGTCTTTCTGGAGTCGACTTTACTGCTAAGACACTGTGTAAGTTATACTCAGCAGAAACAGGGAAATTGAGGAAGAGTGGGAGAAGGGAGCTGAGAGAGGAAAAAGACACAAGATTTATAGTGGAGACAAACAGAGGGATGTGGTGCGACCGTATAGCCTTTGGAAAGAAATGATCCCTCAGAGGGGACCGAGAAAGAGACGGTAGAAAAAGAGCAGGACGGAGACACAGAGAGGCAAGACGGGAAAGGACAGCGGCAAACCTCAGGAGAGAGCCGGTGGAGACGACCGGAGAGCCTCGGAGAGACAGAGATAAAAAGCAGAGAGGGAAGGAGAGAAGGGAAAGTGAAGGAAGATGGAGGGAGAAGATAGATGGCTCTCTGCAGACTTGCGCAGTGTGTTGGGTAACGCTAGGTCACCGGGGGACTAATCTGTACTGATGCTGCAGCGCCGAAGCAGTGGAATGATAATGGCCTGTTTGTGTTTTCGTGTGTGTGTGGAGGGAGGTGTGCGTCTGTTTGTGCGGTTTTGCATACGCATGTGTGTAAAAGGATGTTTGCATTTGAAGATACCACTCTTAGTCAGTCACACACAGAGAAGCACACGCACTCACATGTATAACCCTCTCATCAGCGCCTCATGCCCTGTAGGACTGAGTCACTTGTCTGCTGCGTAACTGAGAACAGTGTCGGTCTGTTGTGTCTGAGAACACTGCTCAGCTGTTGTTTCTATTCCTGCAGCATGGTCAAAGATTTATTTTTTATTTTTTTTATTTTTTTAGTCAGTCTGCTTCAGCCCCGAGGTGGGTGGGGTTCACTGAACTCTGGACTGGTGGAAGTCTTCCAATATGCCAACTCGGCACGCTCAGCTCACACCCAAGCGTCTGGTTCGACAGCGGTAAACTGCTGATATCGGCCAACAATAACGCCACGGCGGTGTGTGTCTGTGTGTGTTTTCCTGTTGGCACACACCGCCGGGCCGGGTGTGGCAATCCTGATGTGGGTGTGTTTTGAGCGCTCCTATTTTCATGAGGCAGGCGGGACCGGATGTTCAGACTTGCCTTATACTAGAAAATACAGGAATTGAGTTGTAAACTGACAGAAAATTACTCACCACAACATCTTTATAATTGATCAGTCATTTAAATCCATCAAAATATACATTGATTGATTGCTTCGGGATTCTTAATGTGAATTTCCTGAAGATTTTTGATAATAAACTAAATACCTTTGAATTTTGGATTAATAAAACAAGCAGTATGAATATGTCCTGACAGCAAACAATGAAGTAATTAATCATGAATATAATATCAATTGATCACAGTGATGCTAGATTTAGCATAATTTAAAGCAAATCAGTTATTATCTAATCGGATAAACGTCAGACACATCAGCTTCATGGCATTTCCCAAATACTGCTGCTGCTGAATAATATAACAAACCCCCGGCAGGGCAGAAACTAACGGTTATTTTTAATTATTGATTGGAAGTTTTTTTTCCTCGCTTTAATGATGAATCATTTAGACCACAACATGTCAGGAAATAGTAAAAACTAGACCATCATACATCCCCAGAGTCCCAAAATGATGCCTTCAAATGTTTTATTTGCCACTAACTGACGTCTCACATTTGAGAAGCTGAAACAAGGACTTTTTTTTTTGCAACTGATTGATCTAGTTTCCTGCTCCCTTTGCATAATCAATATGGGATTTAATATTTTTGCATTAACACGATTTAATACACATTTTCTAATGTCTCTCAGTAGTTCCTCAGAACTTATACTGTATTTAAATAGTGTCTCTGTCCTTATATGGTTTAAAAAGCTGACGGATTGAACTACAAAACTGTGTTGAACTGAATGTAGGTTTAGTTCCCAAACATCTGACTGAGCTGTGTGGAGCTGGAGGAGGGACCGTCCACACAGGTCATTATCTTTAATAAGCTCCACTCTACAGCTGGTTTTACACATACCATCGCTGGTCTTCCCGGCTCCGTCCGGCGTCGTCTTGAGACCCAAAGGCCCCACAGTTCCACTCTGTCCTAACAGTGCTTAGTAAAGCTGTGACTCCCAGACACACACTGGCATGCTAATGAGCTGACATTCAAATCATATTATAGAGTATTTTTAGGAGCAGCGTTGTCTGGAAGCTTAATTGACATTGGATGTCTCTTCACAGCGCTCAGAGTGTATTTCAGGCCACAAAGTTGTTTCAATGGTCATACAGTAGTGATGAGGAGGTGATGATGTGTTGTGGGTGTTGCATTTCTGATCTGCATGTGAGATATTGTATGTTTGTTTGTGCTCTGTTGTTCATCAGATAGATACAGTACATCCTGGGGCCTATGCTATAGTATGTGTATATAGTGTCTATATGCCTACTCCAGACTCAAATGGTGCATAGAGAAGGACCCTTAGCAGGTGGGTGTCACAGGCCCATGTGACTTGTGCTGGAATTCAAGGCTGGGTTGGTGCTGTCCAAGCGCCGCTGTGTCCATGAGCGTACAGCAGAGAGTGGGAGCTAACTGTGGTCTCTCGGGTCGTCCATCCTCTCTTGTTTCCTGACCTATGGAGTTGAACCCGTGCGGGGATACTAAGAAGAAATGGAGTCTGGCTCTGTGCGTGCTCCGGCTGCGACACAGGGCCCTCCGAAACAGGTAACTCGGAGGAGAGGAGCCGCCGAAATAGAAGAGTGAAAATGTTGCAGGGTTGGTGGACTGACGAGACTAACAGGCGAGGCTGTAGCTGTGGTGTGATTCTTGCTTTCAGATGGTGATGTTTGAGTATTCTGCCGTGCGGTTTGTCTCAACATCTTATTTAATAAGACAGACCCTTTAGGCTCCTCTAAGACTCGTGTAGAGGAGGAAAGAATGAGTAAGAGCAAGGTGGCAGAGGAGGACTGGATTGACAGGACTGAATAATGATTTTCATCTTTGCGCTGCCTCTGCAGAGCCGTGGTTATTTTGTTTTAGCATTACTGTTGTTTACCGGGAAGACCTGCAGTGTTAAATATTTAGAAGACGGACAAGCGGGGAAATGTTCAATCCAGAGAGAAGGACCGTTGCTTTGGTTATAAACTAACAAGTTCATGTATCAAGAATAATCACTCTCTCAAATATGAGGATTTCCTGCTTTCATCTGTTTTAAGTGACAGTATAGGGTTAATTTAGTTGTGCTGTGTAGTAGAATATCATTGGGTTTTAGATGATTGATTGGACAAAACAAGCAATTTGAGGACTGCATTTTGGAAGGCAGATTATTTGATAATAATGTTTTTAATTTGATTTTTTAAAATATTTTTGTTACATGTTCAAATAAGCAAATCCTGAGTCCAAAAGGTGGCATGTATACGGAACGTGCTGCATGATTAGTTTTTAACTCAGTCTTTGAATCAAATCTGTTATCTATATAAACAATAACAGAAACATGAAATAGTTCAGGATTCTCTCTGCAGAGTGATATACACACTGTTTGGAAAAAATGATAAAAACCTGCATTCCTGCAGTCTTTCTGCTGCTTCTTATGAGGCATCCTGCTCTGGTCATGATGTTGATTTGTGGATCTCATTGAGAGCAAACACCTCTATTCCTGAAACAGATCAGAGGAGACATCTAAACAAAACAACCTTGACTCTCGGTCTCCCGTATACAGTAAAATAATCCTGGATTAAGATAAACAATGAGAGGAATTCAATCCAGAGGAGACCAATGCAATCCAGCCATTCAGTGCAGATGACAGTGACATGAATGTGGATGAGGACCGGGGAAAACGTCCGTTGATTTTAAACTATGTAAAGCTCTCTATTTGTGCTCTTGCCAACTGATCAGGCCTATATTGTGCCTATATTGTACATACTGTGATATAGATTGATACATATAGATCTAATTAACAGTGACATCCATGACTGGCAGCGATTAATAGAAATGATTTAGAGCGTGCGTCTGAAAACTCATAACGCTATGTTACTTTTCAGGAGGATTATTGTTACCTAGCTGGAGATGGGGCCTTCGGTATCAGTGCGGCCCCATGGGAGCATTGAGCAGGCCGCCGCAGCAGCAGCGCTAATAATTAACAGTCTCTAACCAGCAATTACATGATTCGTCAGTGTTGCTTGTAATGACTGTGAACTTGGGTGGATCTACTGAAAAACAAAGCTTTACATTTTTCTCATGAAATTCCCGCCCCATCAAGGTATTTGCAGAGTTTTAATTACTGCTGGTGATTAGTGGAGCTTAGATATATATTATATATAAATTAGATGATCAAAGTAATATAGAATCTTGAATCACATAAGAATATATATATATAAGGATGCTGTGCTACTTGTAGCTTAGTCAATATTGACTATTGATCAAAAATTCATGCATTAAAACTTTGTTGAACAGTGATTTACTACTAACCTTGTATGAACTTGTATGTTTTGTTTTTCTTAACCCTAAAAACCGCTGATATTGATCGCAACTACAGCGATGGAATGGTTATATGGATCAAAAAGTCGCAGTCGTCAGTGGTTATCGTTCCGAATTTGGGGAAAAAATATTGATTTGGCGGAAAACAGCCATTTTATCCAGGCGTGATTAAATCCATGACATGAAATGACATGGTATCAGATCGATTCAGTGACTCACACACTTGTGTTTTGGGGTAGAATCAGAGGCATTGCTGATACTGGTATCAGAATCGAAACAACTCTAGATAACAACAGAGGATGTGGATTCAAATGGACAGGAAATGGGAAGCTCTATTTTCACTGTGAACAGTTGCTTATAATTAATATTTATCCTATATGCGCTGTATTAGTCTGTATCTTTTTTGTAATTGGCAGTGCTTATGAAAAACTGTGTAATAGTACAATGGCACTGTGTAGAAGTTCAGTGTTCAGAGAGCTTTTAAAGCAGCTTTGATAGCTTTTATTGCATCCTTGCTTCCTGTTGAGAAAACTCTTGATCTGGTCCATGGAGAGCACCACAGGTGATATTTATATATATATATGTATATGGCATCATGAATGAAGCTTCGCAGGCTCCCGCTGTGCCTGCACGTCTCTGTGTGTTTGCTGCATACGTGCCTGCAGTATGTTTATATTAGTAGGATGTTACATACACGCACATGGCTTCTCATGATGCTCTCGCCTGCTTTAACAAGTGTGGGCGGATGTAACCTCCACAATACCAGGCTTTGTCGCCCTGCTGACGTCATTGGAATGTATAAATACAGAAAGAAAGCAGTGAATGAGGGCACTATAGAAGGAAGAGAGCAGAGTGTAAAGTGCATCGCACAATGAAGGAAACGGCAGATACCCACTGGCTCTGTGCGTTAGATGTGTGGTTGGATGTTTTTATACAGAGCAGAGTTAACCTAGAACCCCGGACTAATGGGTTTTTGTACAACAGGGCACAGGAAACACGCATGATACACAGAAACAGAAACATGAATATTGTTAAGCTGGTATGCATGTGTGCACTTGTGTGTGTTTGGGGATGTGAATGTTGCTCTTTGTGTGTAGGAGATAGTGATGTGCTTGTCCTCCTGAATCTGCAGCCATGTCACTTGATTTTCACTACCTCAAGGCGTTTATGTGTGTGTTTGTGTATACATATGACAGCCCAACAGCCATGCAGAGCAGTCGTCCTGCTTTCCAATGCAAATTTTATTCCAAGTCGACTGGTTTTATCACAAAGGTTTTCCGTGCAGGCACACACGTGTGTCTGCCTGCTGCAAGTTTATTTTAGTGCACAAACATCATTTATGCATGCTATAGGGGTTTTGGATAGACTTTGCTTATTGGCTTTTATTGCCTGTTATCTGTGAACATATTCACATTTGTTACCGTGTGTGCCAATGCGTCATACTGTGTATCTATAGAGTTCAGTCAATCCAGGATAGCATGTGTTCTTGTATCCATTGACTGCCTGTGGGGAATTTCAGCAGCAGTCAATTTAGCCTCTATAGATTGGTGTTGCTCATGTTGGACAAAATTGAGGCTGAACCTGCTGTTTACTTGAGGCCACAGTATTAAAGGGATAGTTCAACATTTTGGCAAATTGGCCCATTGCCATAATCCTCATAGTTAGAGTAGGTTTGTTACCTTAATTGTCTGTGCATGTTACTTTTAGAACGGCGGAGCAGAGCCAAAAGCTTCTCAGAGCTATGCTACGGAAGGATTTCTTGGTTTCCCTCATCAAACTCATCAAATACACAATCCAAAAACTCCAAAATGCTCTTGTGGACAAGTTGTGACCTGCACATTCACCACGCTATGAGATAATAATGGAACATGACAGAGTAGTTTTTGACTGCTTCCCAAAAAACTACAACAACTACAGTAGTTTGATGAGGGAAACCATGAAATTCCATGAGCCTCTAACATAGCTCTGAGCACCTCACGCCTCTGCTCCACCGTTCTAAAAATAGCTTGCCCTGATAATTAAAGGTAATGAATCTACTGTTAGGACTATAGGGATTATGGCAATGGAGCCAATTTGCCAAAATGTTGAACTATCCCTTTAAGTAAGTAAGTAAAGCTGCAAAAAATGCAGCAACCCACAGCAGTTCAGTCTCTCTAGGAGCATCTCAAGAGGATGTGTGGCTGTAAATGAAACGCCCATTTAATGCTGTAAAATGTAAAGATTCATTTAGTTGCACATGTATTTTGTTATGATGCCACTTCATTGATCCATGCCAAGGAAATTCAGCTCTTACACCAGCTCAGGGAAGAAGGCCACGCAAATCTCAATACGATGAATACTGTAAACAAAAGCAACTATACGTGGATGAAAAAAAAATCAATTGTTGTTCAACAGCAGCTGCCAGAAAAGCAAGATAATGGATTTATTAGCTAATCTGATTTTGCTAAATCAACATGTGGCTCCTTAGATGACATAAGAAGGCAACAGATCCACCAACATTCACTGCACGATAGTCCGGTTCAGCTCTAGAGTCATCACCACATGAGAAAGCTGCTCATTTTGCGGCGAACCTGCGTCATTGTGAGCTCGGCGGAGGAGCGGTGCATGTGTGGAGGTCGACAGACAGAACCCTCCATTACTTTACTTCCCGGCCTCTCTATTTGACAATGGAGTCTTCCACACCAGTAAACTGCAAGTATAGAGACGGGTTATTTAAAGAGGCTGCTCTTTTTGCAAGGCTGTCTCTGTTATTTACATATTTTAAGTAGAGTTTATCCGGCTATAGACTGTCAACACCAGATGCTTCGTTCAGGCAAAGCACAGACATCCATTGGCTTTTCAGTGTTGACACTTTAAAACAATTTTTAGCATCTTTACAGCCGGTACGATTGACTGCAGTGCTCACCCTGCTGGATCTGTCAGCAGCAACACTGCCTCACTCTGAGATATTAGCAATTACGTCAATGAAATGATGGCCCAATATTGATTTTAAAGAGGTTAACACAAAATAGCGTTGTGCTTGTGTCTGACATGACAAAGTGACAACAAGATTTTCTCTTATGCAGGACATAAAATTCATGAAGTGAGTTGTAATTCCTCCAGTTTCTTTGTCACGACTCCTTTGCTAACTGCATTTCTTCTGCGTCTCTACAAAAATGAATTAAGTATGGGGTGAAATCCAACAATAGATATCCCCTGTCATCTAAAAACTGTTTTTAGCGCTTGTTTGAAGAAACTCATGGTGAAACAGTGAAGAGAGAGGGGAAGCCATTGTTTCTCAGACATGGAAAAAATTGATTAGATATTGTTTGTTCTTAGCAAAAGAGTCTGATTATATCAAAACAAAGCAATCCAGTGATGTAAGGAAGATTTTCTTTTTCATTATGCCTTAAACAACCCTATTATACCAAAAAGTAAAATAAACAGAATCAAGAATAGAATAAAACTCAGGCTATAATAAACCATAGATCTCCTCTGAGATCCCAGGAGCCGATGCTGTCTGGGCCTCTCGCCTTGTTGCTTGTTGCCAGTGAAAATCCCTCTGCAGCCAAAATAGAAGCGCAACATTATGGCAGGATTCACACAGATGCTGTGCACTGTATCGGAATCTAGCGCTGCACCTTTTTTCTCATGTGTTGCGTTGAGGACTGTGTAGTATGGAACAGGATCCTACAGAGCCATAATGTGCAACTAGAGGTTATGTGGGGGCAGCGCAGCCCGTGACGTCAGGCTGCATCCTGAAAATAGCGGCGAGATCTCAGCTCTCCGCACAGACAGATACTCCGGAGGAGAGGAGAGAATGAGTCAGCTGTCCTGCCGACACGGGGGCCAAGATGGAGAGACGGAGAATGAAAGATTAACGATGAATCAATCAGAGGTAGAGAGACACCACCGCTGGAATGGATAAGCAGAGCTGAAGGACACCCGCGGTCTGAATCCCACGCCTTAGCATCGAGAGTGGAGGATGCTGCTCCTGTTGCTAAGGAATACCTGTTACCTTGGTGATAACGAGACATGTTTAAGGATGAGTCATCAAGTTTGAACTCGAGAGCGGTCAGCTGTTTTAATACGGCTATCTTGCCGGGTTGGAGACGCGTTAGCAACGCTCTGTGACTTTCTCTGTCATTAGCAGCAGGGTACATCATGGATGTCACATCTCTGAAGGCATTTGGATGAAATCATTAGACCCAATCAATCACTAGGCAGTGGAAACTCGCAATTAAGATTCCTCCTCTCTCGCATGTAGGACTTGGAACAGAGGATAAATGCATCAATGAGGCCAGTCATTTTATTCCTGGAATCTCCATGAGAATATGTTCATGGAAATCTCTTGTAATTATGTTTTACATCGATAGAGGACGTAGAAATACCACAGTTCAGATATAAATATGTAGAAAAATAACATTCCTTTTTTTTTTTTTTACATCATGTTAGGTATTACCATTGAGGTACACTTGAAAGAAAGTAATAAAAGTCAAAGAACCAAATGGGAAGCAGTATGACTACATGTATTCTGGCCTCAGTACAGTAGGAATACAAAGTGACAAAGTGTTCAAAGCCAAAGTGAAAACAGGCGCCGCGTGAAAACATCTGTGCATCGGGCTCATTATATTGTCTCATTGATTTTGTTTTCATTTTGCTTTCCTTCTATTTTTTTTTTTCTGGCGTGGTAGATATGTGTCATTAAATGAGGCGAGCACACTGAGACCCAGATTCCTCACCAGCAGGAACAGGAATAAACAGGCGCTTGTGGAATTCTTTTAAGTGGTTCAGTTACTGATTTGTTGTGGATGAAGGATTCACCACGCAGACTGCACAAACAAAGCGGCCCGACAGAAATGCGCGCCGACCAGAATCCTCAAAGGAAATTAGTCCGTAGGTGGAAGTTGTCCTTTTCCACATGGGGACACAATAAATACAATCCCACAGTTCAAATATAGAAGAAGTCCAGACGTATGAGGGCAGTGATTATATTCTGAGGGAAGAGGGAGTCAGGAGTTCACGCTGGTGCAATTGAAACGGGAGCCGCAGCGACGAGGTGTGAAGCACATGAGCACACAGTTATAGTTAGAGCTCATTAGTCAGATGCAGATTGTCCATCTGAGTAAGCTGACTTTAAATATGTATTATACAATTGTTGTATATTAGAGTAGACTGCCGGTCAAAAGTTTGGACACAGTGTTTTTTCTTTATTTTCATTACTTTCTACAGTGTAGATTCAAACTGAAGACATCAAAACTATGAAGGAACACATATGGAATTACATAGTAAACAAAAGTGTTAAACAAAGCAGAATATGTTCTGTTATATTTTTGAAGAAGCCATATTTTTGCTTTAATGCCACCTTTTTGCACATTCCTGTCATTGTCTTATCATCTTCATGAGCTCGTCACCTGAACAATTTTCCAACAGTCTTGAAGGATTTCCCAGAGGTGCTGAGCACTTGTTGGCTGTTTGACCTTCACTTCGTCAAACTCATCCCTAACCATCTCAGTTGCGTTTAGGTCAAGTGGCAGATAACAATGTTGTATTAACACTTTTGTGTTTACCACATAATTCCATACAGTATGTGCTCCTTCATAGTTTTGACTTCTTCAGTGTAAATCTACAATGTAGAAAGTGATAAAAAAATAAAATAAAACAAAGAAAAACTATTGTAGGAGAAGGTCTGTCCAAACTTTGGACTGGTGCTATTCTGTTTAGTGAGAAAATGTGGTTTAGGCTCAAATGAGAAGCAGCCTAGAGGTAACAAGATTGTCCCTGTCATGGTTACAATAACACGTTACTTCATTTAAGAGTGGCGGGCCGCCATTCCTAAATCCTAGCCACTGCTCCTTCAAATTTCTTTCCTTTTTTTAATTGTTGCAAGTACTTCACTGTCTCCACCTTCACAGCAGAGTCCTAAAACTACAGATAACTATCTTGCTCAGCGGGGTTCAGGTGCTTTTCCATTACAACTGAGTTCCTTATAGTTTTCCTCAGCGGCGGCTGGGTCGTCATGTCACGGTGGCTACGGCCGCATCATCTCTCTCTCTTTTTTCGATCCACTTGTCAGCTCCAAACTCAATGGTCTACACCTCGTTAAAGGACCGAACCACAGTGTAGTTTTTCACACAGCAGTCAGTGAGCTCAGGTGAAAGACTAACAACAGTCTCAGTACAGATCAGTGGTCGCTGCTGTCGCTATGTTTTTGAGAATTAGCAGGTTTGATTCTTGTGTTGGACGTTGCGTTCAAGTGCTAGTGGAAAAGCAAAACAAACAAAAAATGCCACTACCTTAAAAAAAATTCCTTGTGGAAACACTGGGTTATACTGTAGCTATGGTTACCATTATGGCTCTCATTATTGCTGCTTTAGGTGTGGTTCATTTTGTCACTGACAGTTTGGCTGTGGGTGTGTTGATACAGTAGTGATGAACCTGGACAATAAATTGTCATGCTGATGCTGGGCTCTTGTAATTGCAGATAAAGAGCTGCATATTTCCAAATGACCACTTGTTTCAGTGTTGATGTTTTTGGTGGCGCCCTGTCAGCAGTTAATAGCAACAAACTAACTGCCCAGACAGGATTACGTAATGTAGCATGATGAGGAATGTACTGTACTGCTTTACGATTGGTTAGGAATCCAGTGTTGAGCGGCGTCTCAGTTTCCACCTCCTCCCTGCGGATCCTGTGAAATGAAATCAATTTACACTTGTTTTCTGGCTCAGTATTCCCCACATCTGTCAACACCACGTAGCCTTTTCCACCGCAGACACGACAGAGCTCAGTGACACAACTGGTTTTCAGATGTGGCAGAGGACACGATGTTCGTGCTCATCATCCCTCGAATAATTAACAACAAGACGAACCCTTTCCAGTAGCTGCAGCGTTAACGCAAAGATCAGACTAATCATGTTGGACTTGAAAAACGTCTTCTTTAGTAGGTCTGTCAGCTGATTCTCACCTAAATCACGCTGGACACGGGAAAAGTGTGTCAGGCTGTTGGAAATCTGACACTGGGGATGTCATTGTTGGGTGTGAGAGCTAAAAGACACCTCTGTGAAATCGAGGTGTGTGCGCGCGCGTTCTTATCTGTGCATGTGCTTCCAGTACAGTACACTCAGGATGGAAGAAGCAGTTTGGGCAAGTCTGCACACATAACAAGATGCTGAGGGATGGACAGCACAGGCTGCAGTTTGTTGTTCACCTCCACAGCATCGCAGGCTGGAAGTCTCCTGTCTCAACCTGTGCTCTGCAGTCGCACACTCTGAATAGTGGGTTTACTCATTTTCCATGAACATTAACACGCAGGACAATCCTTGATGGTTTGTATTCCTTCTCCCGCTCTGCCCTGAGGCGAGGTGATGATCACACACCCGTCAACCCCGAGCTGTGACAGTTTGTACAGTATACCATCCTGATAATCGACAACAGCTCCACCTTTACGAACACACCCAAAGCTCAGTTTGTCCCACTTACGACTTAACGACTGACTGGTATGTCAGCAATGAGGAAAATGACAGTGATCGTCCGTCAGTCACTCTTGTAAACCTTTACCCTGCGACGCTACACGCACGAAGATCGAATAAAAGAGGCTAACCACAAATCTAGTTTTCTGTTTTTCTATAACAAATGGTATTTTAAAGTTGTGCGTAAAATAAGAGCTGACTATTTCCAGCACAAACATTCTGTAATCTTTTGTTCTGGCCTTTCTGGCTCACCTGTGCCTCAACATGGTTAATAGCTTTAAGTTAAATAAGTTAAGATTGGCAAAAGGAAGCAGGAGGACACATGTTTTATAAGGTTTATCATGACAGTAAATATAAAATTCCAAAGTTGTTTAAATGAACAGCCAACTCCATCCGTGCCGTCACTTATCTTTACAGGAGCCAAGTGCAGATACTTGGTTGAAATTCAAGTTGCGACATCTAAACAGGACAGTCGCTGTGAGGATATGGAACACACCTTGTGCTTGAGGAGGAAATTACAGCTCCAAGTGTGCAAATTAGTGCCAATTAGTGGAGAAAATTGATTAGTTCACCGTTGACCAGAGGGAGGAAATGAATCACTGCTGATTGGTCAGAATGAAAGCTGTTGCTCCTCAGCAGCACATGTTGTTTAGAGTCACTTGGTAAAACGCAGATATTAAAACCTGATGAAAACAAAATAGAAAAAGCTCTAAACAGTTGGGTTTTTTTGTGGGAGCCAGATATTTCTGAGTGGTTGATTTAACCATAAACAACATAACTCACATGGATCCACGTGAAGTGAGCTAAAAACCGGGTGAGCTGGTTTCCAGCCAGTTTTTTTTAACGTCTGTGTTTTCTGCTGGCTCAGCACTAACGCTCTCTCCACCTCCACCTGTTTGCCGATGTGATTTAAGGTGGAATGATGTGTGTGTGGATCGATTCATGTTGATCAAAGCCTCTTCCCACATGTTAGTTTGTGTAGAAAGGCTCGGTGTCAGATGAGCTGATGAGATTTAAGATGAGACAAATCTTGCTTCAGCACTTTTCGTCCTGTCATGTTTTCCTCCCTGATCGTGTTTGTTCTGTTAATTTTTTTTTTCTGCCTGTCTCTCCTCTGGGAAGCCTCTCTCTCTCTGTTTTTCACTGCCTGTGTCTCTTTCGTACTGACTGCTCTCTCTGCTGCCCCTGTCTGCGTCTCTTACCTGTCTCTCCCTGCCTCTATCCACCTGCTTATGCCTCTTCCTTTGCTTCTTGGTTTTGTCTCTATGTTTTTCTCTATATTTCACTTCCCCTTTCTTCTTCTTCCTGTGCCTCTTCCCTCTTTATTTCTTTCTGTTTTCTGTCTGCTCGCCAGCTCCATTCTTCTTTTTTCTGTCACCGGCGTCTCTCCTCTGCCCGTCTTTCAGACTTTCAGACCGATGCTGCTGCTATCTTAATGTTTTCGCTGCTCGGCTCGTGTCCAGAAAGTTATGGGGGGGCTAAGTGTTCGTACAGCCAATGGCAAGATGAGCCGTATAAAAGCACTGAGCTTATAGACGTGATGTATGACACCCTACGTGACTGCTTTGGTAAAGAAGCAGCATCCTACTGCAAGGACACAGCTCTCTGCTGCCTGTGTGTGTGTGTGTGCGTGTGCACAAGTTGTAAAATAGCAATAAAATCTCAATGCCAAGTTATCTTCTGTCCTTAGCTGCTTCCCAGCAAGAACCATTGCCGTTGTATGTCTGTATGTGTGTGTGTGTGTGTGTTGGCCTTGCCACCACGTTAACACTTTGTGTCCTGGATCCCCCCACCACCAGCACCACCACCTTCCAACCCCCCTTTTGCTCTGCAGTTGCCATGGGAACGCACCGAGAGCCTCCATCATGTGTCTGCGCCTGTGACCGCAATTAAATATTAGCTCACAAGCCCTGGCTTTGTGTGTTCATGTGTTCATCTTTTTTTTTTCTGTCCCAATTTAGCTTTTGATCATGTTGCCGGTGCCGTGATGTGACGCTGAATAAGGAACGTTTGTCAAACTCTCAGAGGCTCCACAGGCCTCCACAGAGAGCCGTCTGATTCACAGAAATACAGGACAGGAGTTGAAACAGACCGTTCTCTAAAGACTGGAGTTAATATATGGAAATGTCTGATTGAAAACCTCTTTCTTTTTAAAAGTGAATTTCAGAGCACATAGCATCTTGTCTTACACTACAATGAGTGCATATACTGCATTTCATCTGATGGATGAGGAATATAAAACATCTTTGAGACAAAAACCTACTTTTAGCAATCAATGTGTAACAGTTAAGCAGCGTCACACACAAGGATGTGCTGTGTTATTCAGTCCAACATCACACCCCCCAGAATGCAGCGCTTCTACAAGCATCAACAATAATAAGCAACAACAGATTGTGATTTCTTTGTTTATTTCATGTCACGCCAACACAAACAGTTCTACAACTGCATTGGTAAAGGGCTGTTGCTTAGCAACATAAACATTTTCTTGTGCACTAGCTTGCTACAGTACCTGGTCTACACGTTACTTCAGATGCACCAGCACCAGTTTGTTTAGTTTAGTTTATTGGTTTAAAATCTACAGAGACAGTGCACATTAATAAACATTTCTGTTAGCATGCCGGTTTAGCCAAGTTGGCTAATTTTCAACTGTAGTCTCACTACAATGATTAAAATGCATTAAAAACAATAGGCTCCTTATGAAATACATCGCATATATTACAGTGCATAAGAATAAAATACAAAACATTACAGTTTCAGAGCGGATGGTCACATAGCCTACTTGACCATCTCTCATTTGTTACAATACACTAATATTACACAATGAACAGTTAATTGAACATCTGTAAAATGGAGTGATGCATGTAGTTATGAGTCCCAGTGCTATTGTTACTGTATCTATACCAGCACTCATGGTACTCAGCTCCTCATCCAATCAAATATTGCTATGGTCTGGATTAACTTCTATAGTCAGTACCACACTATAAAGATGTGTGTCTCTAAAACACATGGTACAGATCAGTTTTAGTGAGCTTCTGCATTTGATTGTGTTGTATTTGCAGCATGCTTCATTATGCTACATCCCCCGTGTATGCATGTGTCCATCTATGTCTATTTGATGTGTTTTCTTATGCTACAATGTGTTGAGCATTAGGGAATCGTTGCTGCACGGTAGTTTGTCCTGACACGAGCAGCACATTGGTAGTACAAGGATGTCGTAGAGGTTCAGAAAGCAGAAAAACGTTACACTCGTGTTCCCAAGTTCTCCACAAATAGCCATGTGTGCCATGGCAACGTCCTAAAAGCAAAACAATGAACCCCCTCGCCTGATCAATCACTGTAAGTCACCCTGGCTAGGAGAGCCGGTGAAATGCTAAACTGTAGCCCAGGCCTGAAGAAGGGGGCAGTCTGTGCTGGTAGCCTGGTTCATGTTTTTCCCTCTCACGAGATCAGGTCCATTTTAGACTTAGAAGGGCAACAAAGTGGAACAAAGCTGTGCAGTGAAAGGGTTGACCCACCCTGTTCAAGTCTAATCTATAAATCCATCTGGTAGATATTCTGTATTACCTGTATCAGGGCAGAAACTGTATGTGTTCACCTGCAGCTGTTTGTTTGTCAGCAAGATTATGAAAAACAGTTTGGAACGAATAGGAGGAGGGTGCGAGCCAAGAAAGAAGTCATTATAATTGGTGCCAATCCTATGAAGCGACAGATCCAAGAATTTTTTTTAACCACTTACCTTTAAAATGACTTCTTTCTTTCTTTTTTTAACCTCTCAGAAAAACATCATGTGAGTAAAACCACATCATCAGATCTGTGAGGTTGTTGTCCAGATCATAATCTGGATCAGTTTCTTCCACCACATCCAGATTATCATCTGGAAAATGTTGATGAACGAAGAAAAATGTTTGGCCTTGATGTGGTATACTGTATGTGATCTGCTGACAGCTATTCAACTTGAATACTGCAATCAAGATGGCTATTGTTTTTACATTGTAGCACAGTCTTCTAGGAGAAGATGTTGTTTTCTCTTGATTCTGGATGGTGTCCATGTTCCCGCTGATTCATGTCTGAGGTGATGGGTGGGTGTGGATTAGTTCGACCTGACTGTCTCCGAGCTCCAAACAGTGTCAGCCAGTGAAACAGCTGCAGTTACTGACTTGACTGCACGTTGAATCTTTTTGAAATCTGACACAGTGCTATCTTAAGTTCCTGCAAACATATCACTGTTTTGTCACAGGTTGTTGTTGTTGTTGTTAAAACACAGCATAGTAGTTAAAATCAGTGAACCTCAAGGCTATGATGGACAGTCGGATAATAATGTGGTAATGATCACAGTTTGATTTTGCTTTTAGTTTAACAGAATGTATCATAGGGACTGCAGGGATATCCATCCATCTTTGAGGCTTTTTAATTTGACAGGATAGTGTTTGACACGCACTGAAGAAATCCATCTTTGAGTAAACTTGTTTGTAGTGAAGAAAGGTTTTGAAAATGTCATTTTCAAACCTACTTAAGCACGTTATCACAGTAGGTTTGGTCCTCCTTGTACAAAAAATGCTTTTATAGATATTTAGCTGGGATTTATCAACCTCTCAATTTGAATGCCTTTCACACACTGGTTTGGGCTTTCAGTTGTTCGTATGTGAGTTTTTGCATGTTATTCTCTATTTGCTGAGCAGCAAATGGTCAAGCCAGCTGTGGTTTGTCTTTTATTTATTCCAAAGAACAGAAATGCAGCATGTCACTCAAGTCTTTTTTTTTCTCTACTGAAAAAACCCCATCTCACACAAAGTCTCAAATGTAAAAGCTTTCATGAACTCGGTACTGGATGAATCATTGTTAATGGTGGCAGTCAGCAGCACACACTTTAAGAACTGACATTTATATACAGTGTATACAGAAAGATTGGAAGTCATTATTTTGACATTAGTCATCTGCTCTTACAGCTCAGTCTACAGACGCACTCGCTGTGAGTCACAGACAGAAATCTTCAAATATGTTTTTTCCTGTAAGAAAGAAAGTAACCTACCTAGGAGGTTACCTGACTTTTATCCCACTCTTGTGTTTACAGGCCTGACACCCAGCAGAAAGCCCCAGTGAGCGCTCCTCCTCCCCCGCCGCCCCCTCCGCCTCCCCCTGAGCCGGCAGGGCCTCCCGAGCCGGAGGAGGAGATCCTGGGCTCTGACGATGAGGAGCAGGAGGACCCCGCAGACTACTGCAAAGGTCAGCACCACGCACGCACGCAGACAGACAGAGACAGACCACGCACACTGAAGCCAGTCTGTCCCAGCCCATTACTTCCACTCTCCACATCTGCCGTCCGGGGCTCAACAATGGCCGCCCTTGTCTCACACCGTCTCCTGTGTCTGTCTCTGTCTGCGTCGCCTCCTCTTCCTCCCTCCATCCTGACAGGATTTGCAGCAGTGTCGCTTTAGCCATCAGTGTGAGACGCTCAGTCGTTGTGACACCAGCATTTCAAGGTTGTTTGGTTGTTGCCAGAGAGGAGCGGCAGACTATAGTTCCCTGCAGAGGCTCACTGTGCTAAAGAGAGGCTCATTTACATCGCTGTTTCAATAATGTGCAGCATGTCTTAGATTTCTGTCAGTCTTGTGATGCACTTTCATTATATACCATGATACATCATGAAGAGTCCATATATCTTATTATCAGAAGCTCATCTTGGAAAAGGAAGCAGAGCCACGCTGTCAGTTCTCCCTGATGAAAGATTAGGTTAAAACAACATTATACATTTTTGTTTCAGACTGTCAGGTTTATAAAGATCCCTAATTCAATTCAATCCAATTAAAAAAAACGTAGTGATAGAAAATCGTCTTCAGTTTAGGGCTCAAAACATAAACACATTAAAACACTACAAAACATGAAAACCACAGTTGAACCAATGATGCATAAAATCACATATTTTTAGTCACGACCATCTTATCAACTTTAAAAAATGTCATAAGCACTTGGTAAGTCCTCAGAAGTGCACATACTGTTGCAGGAGTGGCCTCTGTCAAGTCTTTGTAGTTTGCTGTGTGTGAGTCTCGACCTCCTGCTCACTTTTCCAGCGCGTCCACGCTTTTATACTTGAAACTACACCATTTACCAGTATAGTGTTCAATAAAACTCACCTACAACAATGTAAGCCTGGCAAGCTCCTCTCCTCTCTGTGCCAGCTGGAAGTGTCACAGTGGCAAGAACAAAGAGGAGTTTGATGTCTGGTTTTAGTTTGTTATATTCAGCTCCAGCTTGATCAACAATTACAGAATTTGTATTAGTATTAGATTTTTGTTCTTATTTTATTTTCTCATTAAACAAACCATTTGTGACATTTTTGGCCTTTCGCTGACACTCGTGATGCCGGATGTTTTCTGTCTAAATTAAAATGGTTTTTCTCTAATAGAATCATGTTGAACTTTTGCTTCATCAATAATCTCATTAAGACCAAGATCCTCTGCTAGATAGAATCATGAGGCTTGGTGTTTCATAACAATGTTGAATTTGTCCAGGTTGAGTCGGCACAATGGATTGTATTATACTGTATTCATGTCTCCTGGGCAGAGGTGCAGTGTGTACAGGAATGCACAGTTGAGGATAGAGCTCCAGGAGGAGAGCTGAAAAAAGCTCTCACCTGCTTCACTTGTGCACTTCTAGATTACTTTCACTTATCAACTCACTGTTCTCAGACGGTTACTTTCATCTGATGATTATTAGGCCGAGTTGATTAATACTTTTGTCTTACCAGAGCAAACATATAACATGCCTGTCATATTTATTTTTAGTATCCAATGTGATATCTTCAAATGTTAAAATGTCAAAATAGTTGTGGTTTACATTCAGTTGCAAATTAATATAGCTAAAATAAATATTCAAAGGTAGGCAATTCTGTAAATTCCTTGTTTTTATGAAGTAATGTTCAAATTTTCATTAAGCTGTTTTAGTAATTATTTGATAAAAGAAAAATGTGTTTCAACGTATCCTCATAAACACAACAAATAATATTCTCCAGATCTAAGGTAATCTGCATGCTTAGCACGAGCCGCAGCAAGAAATCATATCAACACCATTATTAGTCGTGGTGATCAACATCCCCATTAAAACCGTGTCTCATCTCAGTTGCAATATGTTTTGTTCTCTTTGTTTTTGTTTGTTAATCGCCCCACGCGGCGCAGCAGCTCCCTGCCACTGGACGTGTCCCTGCTGTACTTTCCTCCTGCGTCTTTGTTTCCTGGTTGTAAAACACTTCTCTCCTGTCAGCCGTTGTGTCTGTTTGACCTCCCTCCCTCTGCCTGCTGCTCTGCCTCCACTCCTTCCTCACTAATGGATTACATGTCATTGCCTGGTTATCTCTCACAGTCGCCTGTAACCTTCATCTTCTCTCCTCTCTCTGTCTCTTTATCTCTCTCAGGAGGGTACCATCCGGTGAAGATCGGGGATTTGTTCAATGGGAGGTACCATGTGATCAGGAAGTTGGGGTGGGGCCATTTCTCCACCGTATGGCTGTGCTGGGACATACAGTGAGTCGCACACACACACACAAGCACACACACACAGCTGGTAGAGCACATGCTTTCAAATTGTACTTCCCTCTGCTTTCATGCTTCTAGACCTTCACCACGAACACGTCATAACCCAGAAAGAGCACTCAAGGTGTTGACAGTCGTCCCCCTGCACCTTGCTCTCATAGAAACCCCCACGCACAACATCAAATACACCACACATGCACCTGTTGACGGCATCTGGCACATCACCACGACAACGGTTGCAACCCACACCGCCGTGTACTGGCACCAGCTCCGTCCATTTGCGCTATGATGTTGTTTCTGCGTTGACGTGGCGACCAGGCAGGATGGATGACAGTGTCATCAACTCAGTGTCACCTTTCACTGACTCACACTCACACAGTCACATACTGTACAAACTCAATTACACTAATGGTGGTCGTAAACTAGTGAGTAGGTGTTGGATTACTTTACAGTTAGTCCCTGGGCTTGACTAACACTGACCCCTGGTTATGTTCACTATGTCAATATTGATGCATAACCTCCTCTCTCAGTCATCCTAAAATACATGATTCACTCAGGAAGTCATGGCAGAGGAATCTTTCTTTCTTTCTTTCTTTCTTTCTTTCTTTCTTTCTTTCTTTCTTTCTTTCTTTCTTTCTTTCTTTCTTTCTTTCTTTCTTTCTTTCTTTCTTTCTTTCTTTCTTTCTTTCTTTCTTTCTTTCTTTCTTTCTTTCTTTCAGTTCTAGTACTACAGTTTTTATGTAAAAAATTTCTCTCTTCTTTATCTTTTCATTTGTATTTTTCGATGAAAGATAAAAGATCAAACCAGCATTTTATATTTGTGTTTCAGACTGTCAAATGCTTAAAGATCCCTTAATTCAATTTAATTCAATTCAATTCAAAAAACTTTATTGTCCATCACATAGTGATATAGGAAATTTTAAGCATAAACACATGAAAACACTACAAAACATGGTTTTGTTGCTGTCTGTTATGTTTGCATTGTGTATAAATTGTCCAGAAATAGTGATAAATGTTTAGAATTACAGACAAGTAATGAAAGCAACAAATTGGAACTTATGATTTTCCCTTAATTTTTCCCTTTACAACAAACTGACTGTCAAAATTGCAGCTGGTAATTTTCATGCATTGGCTTATTGCTGCAGCAAAACCAGCAGATACAATCACATGGGGCCGCAAACAGATACACACACAGTGCAGTGGCAAACATCTGACATGCACATTGTCAACTGCAAAAATGTGAACATGTGAAATCTGATAAGGCCACACAGCAGTCTGTCACTGGTGCACTGTTACATAATGTTGACATTATTTCTCTGGGAGAAAATGCCACATGTCTCATACATTTGCATTTCCAGTGCCAGTGTGGGCAGTGTGAATGAAGTGTCAGCCCGTATTAGTCCAGGTGCTATTTCACATCTCTCACATGGACACATTAGTGCTATTAGTCTATTGGGTTGTGAGTCACCATGAAGCCTGAACAACGTGTCTTTGTGCGTGTCTTTACAGAGTGAAGAACTTTGTGGCGATGAAGGTGGTGAAGAGCGCCCAGCATTACACAGAGACGGCCCTGGATGAGATCAAACTGCTGCGATGTGTAAGAATCTGAATCTGTATCAGTCTGCTGTTGAGGAGTCTTATTATTTCCATTTTCTTCATCCTCCCATGTGCATTCATCCCTCTTTCATTGCCGTCTGCCCTGCCTCCTCACTTCTCCTCCTCCTCCATCTTTGCTGCTCTCTCTGTTTGTCTCACTGTTAACAAGCAACACTGATGACACACTGGCCATTTATCCTGTATGGCTGCAGGGGCCAGTCGTCTTTAAATCAATTCAGGATCTTCATCTCCCACATTTCTCTCTAAGCTCTCTTATCCTCGCCTCTTTCCCCTGGTTACTTCATCTCATTGTCCTCTTTGCTTTCAGGTGAGAGAGAGCGACCCCATCGACCCCAACAAGGACATGGTGGTTCAGCTGATAGATGACTTCAAGATCTCTGGAGTCAATGGCATACGTATCCTAATCAGGAGGGTTTGCATGTGTTTTTAAATTTGTGTGTGTGATAAAGTGAATCCTTGACTCTGCATCCCAGATGTGTGTATGGTGTTTGAGGTGCTGGGTCACCACCTGCTAAAGTGGATTATTAAATCCAACTACCAAGGTCTGCCGCTGCCATGTGTCAAGAGCATAATCAAACAGGTAAGGAGACACATGTGCGCTCTCTCTCATCGCACGCACACACACACAGACCAAATGTATTTATAGACATAATAAGATCCATGATATTGATGACTGGTGAGTGCATGTACTCAAAATCTGAATGCATCATGCATCTAGCCACTGAAAACCAGCATCACAGATTCCATAACAGTGACAGAGCAGCAGCCGCAGCCGTCGTACACAGAGATATTTATTACACGACTGGAGATATTGGAGATTTGTTTGTGGAGATTTGGGACCAAGAAAGGGGATGGATGGACAGACAGACTGAAAAAGCTGAAATATTTTTCATTTCATTTCGATTTATTACATTCATGGTTTACACACTTCACATGATACATGATGTACACATACTCACCATGAAAAGGAAATAAGAAGAACATAAGGTACCTGCCCCTTTCTATAGTTATAATTGCATTGGCTTCGTATCAACACAAAAATTACAGTATACACTATTAGTTCAAGATGATGAAGCATATAATAATAATAACATCAAGAAAACAAACAAACAACAAAATAGCATAGAATATTCAAAACATCAGACATCAATTTAATGATGTTTCTAACGCCCTCTCTATGTATGTGTTCATTTTGTGTTAGTATTACTTTGGTGTTCTTATTTCATATACAGTCTGCTGTATCTTTGCTGACTTGTATCTCTTTTGGCGAGTCAAGTTAATTGAAAGAACTTAATCTATACAGTATATCCCCTGTGGGACAGTTCAAACATGTGCAGCTGAGAACACACACAGAGACAAGAGACAGTAAATAGTCAGAATGCTCATAGGTCGGCCACAGTAACGTTTGCAGTCGGTCGTTGTGCTTTGGGTGGCAACACAAGATTAATAGTTAGAATTCAGTATGTTTTACACAGGAGAGAATAATATCGTACAACTGCAACTTCTGCTTCAGTGACTCCTGTATTTGTTATGGTAAACATGAGGCTATCCAACAAAATCCTCTACAAGAGACTATACAATAGATGTGTTTATTGACTGCCTCCCTTCTGGTTTAAGAACAGTGTACTTTACAGGATGTAAAGTATCTATACTGGGTATCAGAGGTTGAGATAACATTTGCTCACTATGTAGGAGAGGAAGGAGGTGGATAAAGAAATTAAACATGGAGACTGATTCAAGAAAACACCCAGTGCCTAGGCCTCCCAATACAGTGCATGGTATTGTGCACTTCACACTCCAGTACCACAGCCGCCCTAATAAGACGCAGGACTTTTAGGCATTTTCCCCTCAGCCACCTGATGAGCATGTGAACTTGCTGAGCTATTTCAGCGCCTGCCAGGCTCTCGCCGCTCAAAAGACGAGCCCGAGATGAGTAGAAATTAAATGAGAGCGGTTTTCCGCTTCAATCTCGAAAGCCTCCGGACAGAAACAAATGAGAGAAACAGTGAAACAAAAACATCAACAGCCTCTCCTCTCTGCCCTCTGAGAATGACAAGCAGTGGAAGAATGGCTAATTTAGCTCTGAGAAGGAGGGAAAATGAGGGAGATAGAGAATCCAAACTGAGCAGACTGAACAGCATTTAACAAGAAGAGCCGGCATGATTATCAGTAATAAAAAAATGTGTGTCTGTTTATCTGATTGCATTTGTAGGTCCTGCAGGGTTTGGACTACCTCCACACAAAGTGTAAAATCATCCACACAGACATCAAACCAGAGAACATCTTGATGTGTGTGGATGATGCTTTTGTCAGGCGCATGGCCATGGAGGCAACCGAGTGGCAGAAAGCCGGAGCCCCACCACCGTCTGGATCAGCAGGTAGGGGATTCACCGACGCTCCCGTTTATCGTATGTTTTGACTCTTGTTTCCTTGCTGAGGGTTGTCATTCTCATGCCTGTGTGAGAAACAGGGAAATAAAAGGGGGGCTGTTTCCAGCTAAGGTAAGATAACCAGGGAGCGTGGGTGTGTTCACAGGTAACACAATGTAAAACAAGAAACACTGGCACATGACCTCTGCAAAACCATGGTGGGGGAAACCAAGTAAGTAAGTAGAACCCCTGCAAAATAACAATGGGTGTGGTGAAACGTCCACATTTTAATCTGTGATATTCTAATAAATACAAGACTTCGCAGGTGTTTTTATTCTCTTTACATGCCACCACTTTTCCACTGAACTTATTTGATTTTTTGAAGTGGAATGCACAATTGTTCTTCCCTTTTTTTGGATTATTTATGAAGGTTTTTTCTCCCACAGTTTGTTTCCAAATAGTCACGTATTGTACTCTCTTGATTAACAGTGAAATAAAGATAAAAATAAAAATGTTGGCAGCAGCATAGCTCCACAGAAACCCGGCATGCAGTGAAGGCTGCTGGTTTACTGTTTTCTTTGTTCAAGCTCTGGAGCTTTTTCATCTAAAAATAGATTTTAGGCAAAGGGGATACACATAATACATGAAGTAAGTAACAGCTCCTATTCCTGATTTGAAATCTGTGTTTATAATAGGTGGAATAAAACATGAATCATCAGTAAAAAAAAAAAAAAAAAATTGTAAATGATCATGTTTTATTATTGAGATGCTCTATAAAGAAAAAGGGATTCTAACAGAAGCCTTTTTGTGCCTCCTTGACTGCGTGGCTTTTTTTCTTTCTTTTCTTTTTTTTTGTAGCTGCACACATATATTTCTCGTTTTGTTTCATCTTCTGTCGCCAAGTTCCCCCGCTGAAAAACGTCAAGTTCTTACAGAACAGTCTTGACGAACTCAACATGAACCCTGTCCTCTCGGTGAACCCCTCCCCCATCCTCCTCTCATGAGCTGTCAATTGCTTGCGTCAGCCAATGGAGTCTTTTTGAGCCTTGGGGTAACCAATTACACTGCTTACATTTCTACACAATTAAAGTCAAGCACAAAACCATTTACTGTCAAAATAGAAGGTCTCAAATCTGTCAAGACAAGGTAAACAAAATGCATTGCCATAAACACAAGTGCAGGCATGTGGTTAATATATGCTTTTACCAGCTGAGAAGGCAGAACAAGACTGAGCGTATGTAGGACGCAATGGCCACATGTTTTGAGTTGTTTTAATATCCATAAGGAGATGCATTGTTATTTTACTTTTAAGAACCAAAAACCATCTCAAAGTCATTTTACATCTCCTCTCTCTGGCTTCTCTCTGGAGCTCTAGTAACAACAGGTTGGGGAGCCAATCAGAGGAAAAACAGTTAATGTTACTGATCTGGGACAAGCAAAGAGGACACTGGGAAAGAAGAGTGAAAGATATTCATGGTCAATTGTTTTTTTTGCTCACTTATCTTAGAGATTCTGTATCAAGTCTTCAAAGGGAGAGCAAATACGTGATGTACTGATTTCTGGTCCAGAATACAGGATGCTGAACAGAGTTGAACTGGGTTGTGTGACGGTGACGGATTGATGTCTGTGAAACTTTGAAGCCTCTGATTGTTGCTGTTTTCTCTCTGTCTGTCAGTTAGCACAGCCCCTCAGCTCAAACCGGTGAGTACAACTGATGTGAGTATGAAATGAGAGAAATGCAAACACACACAAACATAAACATGCACGCAGACACACACTCACACACAAGTGAAAAACAAGATACTGCACATGCATACGCAGATATTTTGTCTGAATGTCACAATTGCTTGAGACACTTGGTGCATCACAATATTTAAAAGAAAATCTAGTCCCTCTCTACAGTATATTAGCAGGGACAGATGCTCATCTGAACCTGAACCATAGATAAACAGTATTATGCATATATTCTAGGTTTTTCCATGTTTCCATGCTAATGGCCTATTTTAATTTTTACATGACATATTTTTGTTGTGCCATGAAAACTATGCATCTATGATGTGGCCCTGTCAATGCAATATTCTGGCCACAGAGGCAAACAGCCCCATCACTCAGCAGAGGCTGGTGATGCAAATGTTTCTAAATCATGATTGGTGCAGGGAGGAGTCAGACTTCACCCTGTTTTCAACTACATACTGTAGGTGTAGCCACTTTTTTATTTGGGCCGTAGCACACCTAAGGGTGCCAGGACCCTATTGAAAGTGTACAACAGTCGTCTAACGAGGCCCCCCCACCACTCTGCCCCTTGTCCCTCCTTGACTGTCCTCAAATTGGCCAAGCCCACATGGTGTGACCCCAAACCAAACACACTGGTTGAGTTACAGTGCAACATGTGAGTCACATCAAAGCAAAGGCCTACTGTATGGTAAAAAAACGGGTTCAAACTCCAGTTTCTAGTGTTTTCCAGAACTTCTCAACTGCCCAGCTGCATGGTTTCAGTAGACAGAAATGATGTAATATGTCCCAAACAGAAATATTCAATCAATACACAGTCTTAATGGACATTATTTATAAATCATATCCCATCACTCAAATAAGTATCAAAAACTTTTCCTTCCTTCAATGTCTCCCTACATGCATTTGTCCTTCTGCCCCTAACTCTCCCTCTCCTGCCCTGTGCTTCCCTCTCAGGTGGGCAAGATCTCCAAGAACAAAAAGAAGAAGCTGAAGAAGAAGCAGAAGCGGCAGGCGGAGCTGCTGGAGAGGAGGATGCTGGAGATCGAAGCCTTGGAGAGAGAGGCCGAGAGGAAGGAGGAGAGAGCCAAAGAAGGGGGAGAGAAAGGGGCGCTGGAACACAACCTGCCTTCGCCGCTGCAGGCGCCGCCGCAGATCGGCCCCAGCATGGCCCTGGGAGAGAGCGACGACGATGACGACGACGAGGAGGACGGAGAAGACGAGGAGGAGGAGGGAGGAGAGAGGGAGAGGCCCATCAGGTTGACTAATCATACATGTGAGTCATGCCAGTACTCTTTTTTTGTTTTCATTTTATGAATGATCAGTGCCACTCTGGTCGTCTTTGAGAATCCTTCAGTTCAAGTTCACTGAAACCACATGATCCCATTAAATTTCTTTTTCAGAGATTTCGCTCTAGACTACTGTATGCAACCGAGTCCTGTACATGTTCTGTGTCGCCATCCTGCTAACATGCATGGGATATTTCTGACCCTTTAAAATACAGCAAACTCTAAGAATGACCTCTCATATCAGGTTAAGGGTACTTTATATTGTTATACGGTGTTTTTTCTTGATTTTTATTGCATTTTAGGGATTTTAAATGAAAAAGTCTAAGTGTGCTTGGTTGCGACTCAAAATCCCTGTCCGCCAAACGACAATGAAGAGAAGATGAAGCCGTTTTGATTCTAGTTTTCATGCAGAAGTTTTGCAGGAGATTCAGAAAAAAACACTATGAAGTCCTTTTATTTTTTTATTCTTTTGTTGACTGGACTGTTATATGACACTGTTCTATGTCAAAAGTGCTATTTGCTGTGAATTTGCTATATTTCCTCCTCACTGACCTCTGAGTTGCCACCTCTGCTCAGCACAACTAGACTGAACTTTTGTCTGAACATAATCCCTTTTGCCCATTTTAGGTGACATGTTGTGATGTTATAGTTTGATTATTTTATCAGATTATTTTGTCTAAGCTAAACTGAAAGGTGTTGGTGTCAGCAAACACAAAAACATTTAAACCATCTCTTTTTCCTTTGCATTCACAAACAGTCACTAGTTTGTTATTTCTGGTTAGTTGAACCCTCTTGAGGCTACAGTAAATCATTCATCCATAATGGAGCCGGTTGTATACAGTAGCTTACAGTTCAAGTAAAGACAAAGCAACCATCAGCTCAGCCAGATGATGTGTCTCTATACCCAGTCAGTGGAGGCAGATGGCCGCCCAGCCTGAATCAGCTTTTGCTTAAGGTTTCTGCCTCCTAAAAAACAAGTTCTTCCTGACCACTCTCGCCAAGTGTGACCAACATCTTGTTGTGAATCATTTTCAAAAAGTGCCTCCAGATGACTTCTGTTGTGAATTGACATCACAGGAATGAAAATTCACTGTTTGCTTTACTGCAGCTTTTGATTGGACTGATATTTTACTGTGAAGTGAATGAGCAACGTTATGTAGGTTAGCTTGTACTCTTTAGCGTATTCAGGTTGTCAACAATCAGAGAGGATGTGCTTTTTTTTTTTTTTCTAAATCAGAGAAGTGGCTTTTGCAGATCTGCAGGATGAGTGTGTGTGTGTGTGTGTGTGTGCATGCAGCACTGAGCAGTCTCTCTGTGAATGAATAGGAGGTGGATTGGCTCCAACAGCTCAGCCCACACTAGGCCCACTGTGTATGGGAGGTTAGGCTGATTCACAAAAAAAAGAGAGAAAAAACAACAGTGTCTCTCCGTCTCCCTCCTCCGCCCTCTGTCTCTCCACCCTCTGTCTCTTTCGCTCTTGTATTCTCTCCTTTACCTCCTTCTCTCGTCTTTATACACTCCTCATGCTGTTTTCCTCTCTGCCTACACTGTCTTTGATTGCGCTTGTATTTCCTTCCCACTCACTTCCTCTCTTAACAGCTTTTCCTCATCTCTGTCCATGTTAGGTGCAGCACCTCCCCAAGAGCAGAGCGAGGTACCCCACATCGGCGATGACGACCCAGATGAGGAGGCGGAGGACGACGACGACGACGAGCCCACGCCTGTCGCCGAAAAAGAAGCCCCCATTCCCCCCATCTCGGAGGAAGGAGGAGGTGGAGAGCCAGCACAAGCAGAGGTGGAGGAAGAGGATGGGGAGGAGGGAGTGGAGGAGGAGGAGGGATTGAAAGGGACAGAGGATGAGAACGAGGAAGAAGAGGTGGAGGAGAAGGTGGAACAGGAAGAAGAGGAGGAAGAGGAGGGGGAGGGGGAGAAAGAGACTGAGAAAGAGGAGAATGAAACAGAGGAGCCAAAGATTGAGAGCAAAACAGAGGAGGAGGCGGCAGCGGTGGAAGAGGAGGAGTCAAAAGAGCAGGAGCAGGGGGAGGATGAGGAGGAGGAGGACGACGACGAGGATGATGATGATGAGGAGGAGGAGGACGACGACGATGAAGACGAGGATGACGACACGACCGCCGACCTCCTCACGGAAAGCGCGCCGCCGCCCCCCATCAAACCCCACAACAACAAAACCAACCTGGCCAAAACTAACGGTCACGTTTTGCTGGGCTCCGAAGGACTGAAGCCGAACCCCGGCACCCCTCCTCCCCCCTCCACCACCCCCGAGCCCCTCCTCTGCCCCCTGGTGGAGTCGGAGCTCAGCTACACGGACAGGGACAACTCCATCAGCTCTGGTTACGAGATGTACAACGGCGAGATCGCCGAACCGGGCCTGACCAACGGCTCCAGCGAACGCCACCTGGGAACGATGCCCATCTTTCCCGACCTGCCCCTCGATCCTGAACCCGGAAACCCCGTTTCTGTCGGGACGGTCGACATCGGAGCAGGACCTTTGCCCAACAGCCCCTCAGCTGACCGCAGCCGCACTGTGTCATCCTCCAGCACGGGAGACACACCCAAAGGTGAGGCATGGTGATATTGTACAGTATTTTATTTGTTTATTTTACCTTTATTTAACCAGGAATAATCCCACTGAGATTCTAAATCTCTTTTGCAAGGGGATTCAGGCCATGAGAGCAGCACAGTACTGTAGGTCCACATTAAGTACACACTTGAAAAACAACAACAAAACACAAAAAACATAAAAACAGTTTGGCAAATCCTCCTAGCTTTAAAATCCTCCATACTTGGAGGTAATCCAATTTAAGATAACTGTGTTATATTTTTATTAACTTAGTTTTATCCTGTGGCATTTCATAATCTTGGTTTGTTTATTTTTCAGTTCTTTATGATTAATATGTCACCGTATAACCACACTTTACAGGTTTACAAACCTAAATAAAACATTATAGAGCTCAGTGTTTATAAGTATAAAACATTTTATTATGTTAAAGATGAAAATCATTAATTTGTGAAATGTAATGATATTTTTTAATATTTTCACAATAGATTTTAGTGAAGTAGTTTTTTGTATTTGAAAAGGGCATTTTATTTTAAAATATTCTATACAAGTCAGTAATGTTGTCATTTATATGTTCCTCCAAGGCAGCATGCTGCTGCAGTGTTTAGCACTTGTAAAGATGTTCAAGGTTCAATTCTTTTCTGGGAGAAGTTTGCATGTTCTCCCTCTCTCAGGGTTTTCCAGAGACATGCCGATGCCGACAGGCCGATTGCTGAATCTAAATTACCCATAGGTGTGAATGTGAGTGTGTAAGGTTGTTTGTCTCTCTATGTTGTCCCTGTGATGGACCTTTGACCCGTCCAGGGTGTACCCCACCCCACCCTTACCTTCTGTCAGCTGGGATTTGCTCCAGCCGACCCACAAGTCGGCACAGATATGCAGTGCTGACGGTAGATGGTTGGATGGATAGATTGATGTAAATACTACACAAGTCAGGTTCCCTAATAGCTCGCCATGCGGAGTGTGTACTATGTGCCTTTTATACTGCAGCCCTGTGCTGCATGTCTCTCTCTCACTCTCCCCTGACTTCCCTGTCTGTCTCTGCTCTCGCTGTAAAATAAAGCAGAAATCCCAAAAACAATCATCTCTAAAAATATTACACAATTCATTCATGTGATTATTTATTTTTTTCAGTTATCTAATGTATAAAAAAAGAAGGGGAAAAAAGGGTTTCATATTTCAGGTCAGACTTATTTGTAGAGACCCAGACTGGATCCTGCCTGTCAATTCTGTTCATCTCTACCAATCAGCTTTTTTATATTCCATCAACAAATTATTTAATGCTGCCTCATTTCTGTTGTTTTATTTCCCTCTTTTTGTGGAAAAGTAAATGTTACTTTATACAGGACATGTAAATAAGTTCTACTTGAATAGATAAAGGAAAGAAAAAAACATAATTGTAAGAGTGAATTGAGATCTCAGGTGAGGTAACAGTTCAGCAGAGCATGAATAATAATCACTATGTTTTGATTTTCTTTCATCTTGTACATGGAATCTGTATTGTAAGATGATCCAGTTGCTCATTATTGTGTTTTAGTGTAGAAATATGTCTCCTGGGTATTATTAATGACTCACCACCAACATTACTCATCCAACCACAGCGTTCACTCGATTATCATAACCTTCGAGCTCCAGGGTCACCTGAAGGATCACATCTCCAAAGTTTAACAAGGATTAAAGAAAAAAAAGTCTGGGCAAGTGCAAATAGTGTGTTGTGAGATAATTATACAATAAATAAAACAAGGCAGCTCATTTTATCAGCACATTCTCTCAACCAAGTTATTAACTCCACGTCTGTTCTCCAGTTCAAGAGCACTCTAAATAAATGTTGTCATCCTGGCACCAGGTTCTCACATGATATGATGCCTGGAGAATCTAAGGCTGCGGTTCTCTCATTTGGCTTCCTTGTTTTGAAGAGATGAAGATGTTTATTTGTACATCAGAGTGACTAAACTCCTCTTTTTCTACTTATTTGATGCATTAACCCATTGCTGTCCCTCTCTGTTTCCTCTCAGTCAGGGCCAGAGCTGCAGATCTGCTGATCAATCCATTAGACCCGCGTAACGCAGACTCTATCCGAGTCAAAATCGCTGATCTGGGAAATGCCTGTTGGGTGGTAAGTCACTGTACCTTTATTATCTATGTTTTAATACAGATGGATGGATCACACAATATAAAACCTATGGGATCTAGCTGCATCCAGGGGATCACAAGCAAGCAGGCAGCAGCACACGGACAAATGATGCTTTGTCATATGATTTCTGTACAATATCCAGCTTACCCTTTTCAGGATCTGTTTGCTTGGAAACAGTACAAGGTCACATTTTCAAAGACAAAGGCTCAGTTGAATAAAACAAAACATTTGTCTCATTACTTGGTTACTTAGTAAGAATAATGAAAGATAGTTGAAGAATTTAGATTATTAACAACTGCCGCAACCAGTAAGAAAGATCCTCTCCTCTCCTCTCCTCTCCTCTCCTCTCCTCTCCTCTCCTCTCCTCTCCTCTCCTCTCCTCTCCTCCTCTCCAGCACAAGCACTTTACAGAAGACATCCAGACGAGACAGTACCGCTCCATTGAGGTCCTGATAGGAGCTGGTTACAGCACTCCTGCAGATATCTGGAGTACTGCCTGCATGGTGAGGAAGATACGTAGATACACATGTATATGGTGCATTACATACATGAAGTATTCTATATTTTTTGTTTTTTGTTTTTCCATTTTTTTATTACACACACTCAGTATATATCTATTCTGGTCCATTGCTTGTTATGCAGGCATTTGAGCTGGCTACTGGAGATTACCTGTTTGAGCCCCACTCTGGAGAGGACTACTCTCGTGATGAGGGTGAGTATTGAGCTCTTAATGACCTTCACACACACACACACAGAAAAAATGTTCAATATAGCATAGAAATTCATTAGCAAAATGTTTAATAGAACAATTCTAATAAAATTTTCTAACAGATTTAATTTCCATTTGGAAATTTCTGTTTTTCTGTGCTCATTTTACTTTGCAGATTTGTTTTCCATTGTTAAGAAACAGTACATTGTATCATGAATGTACTGATGCATTTATCACAACACCGAATGCATCCCCTTAGCTTTTATTGATCACAGCAGGCAGTCTGATGCTCACAACATTTTCCAGATTATCCCCAAACAAAAACTGTGAGCAACATAAATACAGAACACAGAACAATGAAATTCAAGTTGTCGTTGTGTATCACCTTTGAATGATTACAGTAAAACTGTGATTTGATACACTCTGCTGAAAAAGGAAAATATCTTTCTTATTTGTGAAATCACTTGGGGATACTAGTTGGAATAAGGAATAAAGATTTATGATTTTAATCAATTAGAATTTCCCTATTCCAACATCATTATGTGGAGAACACAACACAAATTTAAAGGGATAGTTCAACATTTTGGCAAATTGGCCCATTGCCATAATCCCTAGAGTATAGCAGTAGGTTCGTTACCTTTAATTGTCGATGCAAGCTATTTTTAGAACGGCGGAACAGAGCCACGAGCTGCTCAGAGTTGCACTACGGATTTTGCAGGTCACAACTTGTCCACCAGGCCGTTTTGGAGTCGTTGAATTATGTATTTGATGGGTTTGATGAGGGAAACCAAGAAATCCCATTAACCTTCATTGCGTAGCTCTGAGCAGCTCGCGGCTCTGCTCCGCCGTTCTAAAAATAGCTTGCACCGACAATGAAAGATAACAAACCTACTCCTAAAACTAAAGGGATTATGGCAATGGGCCAATTTGCCAAAATGTTGAACTATCCCTTTAAGCATGCTTTTTGTTGTTTTTGCACGCATGTCATCTAGTCTCAAAAGTGGTTCTGTTGTTTTTAATGATGCATCTGGACAATGAGCAGAAACTGTAATGGATCAATCCTGACTGTTTAGATACAATGGCCTAAAGTCAGCTTAGTTTAAACGAGCCATCCCTCTCCCCAAATCCCCCTATCCACTGTCGACTGTAAATCCTGTCCTTTAATCTGCTGCTATGCCTCCACTCATTTTCACCCCGCTGTGTATACATGAAACCTGCATCGCTCTCATGTTATAGATACACACATCTCACACAATGCCTGTAACTACGGAGACTTTTTGTAGCGTTATAGTTTCCAGCAAATGGAAACATTTGATGAAATAAGCTTGAGAGCACCTTTACCCTGTGAGTACTTGTGTATCTATATTCTGGCCACGTGTTTCACGACAGTCTCGACATTTGCATGTAGACTCCAGTCATTAACCCCGCTCATCGTCTTCACTCTGTGTCGTGTGAAATGCAACACATTATTTCCAGACTGCGCACCCTCCTCTTCATTTAACTTCTTAATCTCTTCATCCCCACACATCTTTGATCTCCGCCAGCTCATTGTGCTATTTCCTCATCACATGTGACACGGTTAACCTAATTCTGCGAGTGTTGCAGAGGCTGTAAGCCGGCGTCAGTTTTGTCCTGACGTCCTGACTCGCAGAGAGACACCTTTGATCTCCCGCCATTCAGCCCTAATTGAAAATCTAGAAAATCTGCGATTCTGCATCTTGAATACATGTCACCAGTCTAAACATTTCATCTCATCACCTCTGCTGTGGGGGCACAGCTCACTAACATGGATTTTTCTCCTTTACTGTCTGTGACTGTCTCTTTTTTTCCTTCCTTTCCCCTCTTTTCTCAAACCTGTCTCCTCCCTTCCCTGTTTCCTTGCATTTTACTTTCATCTCTCCTCTCTCAATTAATTCCCCTCTTCCTCGTCTTTACCCTTTCTTTCTCTGTCTTTCTTTGTCTGCGTTTTTTTTTTTTTTGGCAACCTTGTTCCTTTTTCCCTCCCCCTTCTCCTCCCTCCCTCCCTCCCTCCTTCCCTCCCTCCCACCTCCCTCTTTCCTCCGTAGACCACATAGCCCACATCATAGAGCTGCTGGGCTGTATTCCGAGGCACTTTGCACTCTCTGGAAAATATTCCCGGGAGTTCTTCAACAGAAGAGGTAGTGCTGGACAGAGAGCTGTGGGGACTGAGACACACGGACGTCTAAGGTGGACAGGAATGGACACTGGAAAAATATGACACTCAATTCAATTTCATTGATTTAAAAAAAATGGATTCACTTATTGACTAAGTGACTGAATACAGTCAAAGTGTGGCATTAGTTTGCAAGTGTGTCCATACGGTGGCCCCAAAGCAGCAGTGTGTCTCAGTCCCGTACAGTCTGTCGTGTTGATGTGTGTGTGCATGCTGTAATGCTGAACCGTGCCTGTTCCCTCTGTGATGTATGTGGTGGTGGGCAGACCACATCGCTCTGATCATGGAGCTCCTTGGGAAGGTCCCACGCAAAGTGGTCGCTGGCGGGAAGTACAGCCGAGAGTTTTTCTCCAAGAAAGGTAAACGACTCTGTGGTTAATGGTTGGTTAGGTGTAGGGGCAGTAGGAGAGTTAGGCCTGTAGGAATAGATCTAGAACCCCATAGTAAGTCATACGACGAGGATGAAATGGTGTTTGTCGGGTTGTAACATTGGTAGCACTGCCAGACCAGTCGGTCTACATCGAGGCAGCTCAGGTTGATTTCAGGTAAGTTGTCAGTCACAGTTGAAATGAAAAATGTCATGATAGTTTATTGACTTTGACTGGTACAGTGTCATGATCTGTATTCACAGTAAAAGTTTAGTATACCTTCTGTTACTGGTGAAGGAGAACTGGAATCAGATCGTATCAGCAAAAAACAAAAACCCTAAAACAATAAAGAGAGATACCAGGACACTGATCTGAGCTAAAACGACCTGACACACAAACCATAAAACATGCTCACAAACCAAACAAACAATTTGTAATTTGACTGAATTTGGTCATATAAAATAATGACTATTCAAAGTCTAGTTGTCTCTATTAAACATTTAATTGCTTCAATTATTTTAAATGTAATTTTGTTGCCCATCCTCATTAAATTGACTTGCGTATAATTTGTTGTGATTGTGTTCATCATCTGGCACTGAGGCAAAATAGTCAGTAAAAATCATCACATTCAGAGGCAAGAGAGACAAGTTATATGGCTAAATAATATTAAAAAATGTATTATCTTAATTAATATAGACTCAAGCAAACCAATAGATTTTTTTACCTTATTATATTCTTATCAGGAATTAGTTTTTTTGTGAAATAATGGCCAAAGGAACCAATTTTAAAAAAGTAATTAGTCACCACAGATTATATATCAAAGTTAATAATTCAGTTTTCGTTGAACAACACTTAGAACAAACTACTCTACTCTAGAAGTAACGGGAGCAAATGAACAACAGCACTGACAGTGAGGTAATCTCAACCAGTATGCAGAAGAGTTAGGCTTCACCTTACTGCTCAAATCTAAAGTCTTAAGTGTGTCATACACCTCACTGGTTCTGCTCATCTCTGAGCCTGGTAAGTGTGTGGATCTGTGTGTGATACAGCTGATAACCCCTGCACTCTCTCATTTATTCTCTCTCTTCTGTCTCTCGATCTTCTTCCCTTTCTGCTCATATATTCTTCATAATGTGGCATGAGACCTGAATATTCTGCCTTTGATGTTGTCTCTCTATCTGAGGTCTGAGCCTGCACTTGATGATGTCTCAATGTTCTCCCTTTTATCTCGTAGCGCTCTGTTAATCTGGTCTGACTTCCTCGCTCTGTCTCGCTGGGCTTCTCCTGTCTGCCATGCTGCCTTCGGCCGTTGCCGTGCAATCGAGCGGCCTTGTTACCTTCTTTCCTTTGCACGCCCCGATTTTTATTGAACAGGGGCGGAAAGTTGGCACACTGATTGGAGACAAAACAATTAAAATATGCTCATATAGACAAAGACACCCTTTAATAAGGCTGCGGATGGAAAACTCGTAAACACAAACCAGTTATTAACCTGCAAAGCTCCATGCTGCAGCCAGAAGTCACTTTTCACTGCTGTTTCCCAATCAGTCTAAGGGAAGTCTTGATAAATGGTTTCTTTCCCTCATATTGTGCTCTCCAATCAGGGCATAGGAAGAAGAGGTTACCATGGCAGCCATGTTTTGAAGTGGACCTTTGGTCTTGATCACTCCCACCATTAATCATTCCCTCATACTTTTTTCCCCCTCTCCGTCAGTTGTATACTCCCGCCCAATCATTTCCCTCCTCTCTTTAATAATGAACACCTCCTCTCCTTCTCTGTTTCTCTTACTGTGCCACTTCTCTGCCTCTTTCTAGCCACATCTTGTCCTTTTTTGTTGTTGTTGTGTTTGTGTTGTTGCCAAGACTCTGCAGGTTTTCACTCCACCATTACAGCTCCTCACTGATTAGCACAACTCTGAGCAGAAAGAGGTGAACTAATTAGTGGAATCATTTGCTGTAGTGATTGGTTGGAGTCTGCAGAATGTCGGCATATCGGTTCATCCAAATTACAAAGAACTTTTACTTCCAGCCATGCAGGCACGTTGGTGAGATTTTGAGAAATTTGCCCCTAGGATTTCTGTCACCACCCCCCCACCAAAAGAGAAGTAAAGGGAACTTTTCTTTTCAATTGCACAACTATTTACCAAACAAATCGTCCCTGTGAAAACTGGTGACTGTGCTTAAATAACACGGACGTTGGCAGTGCAACAAGGACACTTGACACTTGTGTTGCTGACAAATCTTCTGATGAAACCTAACAAAGCTGTGGAAACATAAAGCAAATCCATTCACTCTTACTGCACCTTAGTGGAAGCAGAAATTTAAGAGATGAATATCACAGAGGCTCAAGCAAAAAAAAAGAAACTGTCAATCACTAAATACCACGAGATTTCAAGTGTAAGCTTTTTAATTCTTCTCCTCAGTCATAAAGAATCCCATGAAAAGACCAAGAATCAACAGCGTGGAAATGTGTCTCGACACTCCCTAGACTGCATGTGGCTGGGTGTGGTTCCTCCTGACAATATACAAAGTTTCTTAAAGGGATAGTTCAACATTTGGCAAACTGGCCCATTGAAATAATCCCTGTAGTTTTAGGAAGTGCAAGCTACTGTATTTTTAGAACGGCAGAGCAGAGCTGTGAGCTGCTCAGAGCTACTCTACGGAGGCTAATGGAATTTCTTGGTTTCCCTCATCAAACTCATCAAATACACAATCCAACAACTCCAAAACGCTCTTGTGGACAAGTTGTGACCTGCACATTCACCATGCTATGAGATGATAATGGAACGTTACAAGACAGAGTTGTTTTCAAGGCAAATGCAGAGACTGCTTGCCGAGAAAAAGCCCCCGACAGGAACATGCAGCAGCGGTTTTGCATGAATTTACTTTTAAAACAACTCTGTCTCGTAACGTTTCGTTATTATCTCATAGCGTGGTGAATGTGAAGGTCCAAGAGACCAAGAAATCCCATTGGCCTCCGTAGCGTAGCTCTTAGCTCACGGCTTGGTTTCTCCATTCTAAAAATAGCTTGCACTGACAATTAAAGGTAACGAACCTGCTCCTAAAACTATAGGGATTATGGCAATGGGCCAATTTGTCAAAATGTTGAACTATCCCTTTAGATAGTGTGTTCATCTGATACATATTGCTGTAGTGAGTACTGTATCCACAGCAGCAGAATAATATATGTACGACTGACTGAAAATAAACTACAGTGCCCATATTCAACATAAAGTAAGATCGTATCATCCTATGCAACAGTGAGTCTCAATAGTGTTTTGAATAGTTGTGAACAGTGGCTGACCCTAAAGTCTACATTGTATATACTATGAGTAATCTTTTTTTTTTGTCTGGGGATTTATTGACGTAATGAAAAATGTCAAATATCACCAGCCTTTTGTCCTTTTAATTAAAAAAAAATCTGTTTTCTGTAATGTGGGTGAACCAACCTTTTAAAAACACATGTTGTTGTGTTGTGCTTCTCTCCCCACATCCTGCTGTACCATCATTGACTCTGCCTCCTGTCGCCTCCTGCAGGTGAGCTGCGGCACATCACCAAGCTGAAACCGTGGTCCCTGTTCGACGTGCTGGTGGAGAAGTACGGCTGGTCGCACGAGGACGCCGGCCACTTCACCCACTTCCTCCTGCCCATGCTGGAGATGGTACCCGAGAAGAGGGCCTCGGCCGGCGAATGCCTCAACCACCCCTGGCTTAACTCGTAGCTACAAAAAACTCTTGATCAGACGTCCTCCTCCCCCTCGCTCCCAACCAACCCCCCCCACCCCCACCCCACTCACTCCTACAGTTAGCCCACACATCACCCCCTGGTGGCGAGCCTGTGGAACAAACAGCATGGAGAGAAGCTGGACACAGACAGTCAGAGTAGATGAGGAAAAAGGCTTCATCTTCCCTGTCCTACATACATGCGCCCTCACATGCTTATGTGACTAGATCCATCTTCCCACACCGCTCCCTCCATCCCCTCCCAAAAAGGAATGTAAAGACGAGCTGATGGAGATAACATGACATAGTAGCTATGTCTTCCTAAACATCTCCTGAAAAGAATCGGATCATTAAAAGGATGGATGCTGCTCACACACCGTGAGAAGGAGAAGTCAGGCTCTGTCCGAAAAGAGATGTGCTTTTGTTCTTCTACTCTGCCGTCAAGATGTCAGCCTGTCCCCTCCTACTTAACTGTCCACCCCGTCTCCTTCAAATTCTCACTTGAAACTGGTCAGAGTCCACTGACGGCTGCTGATCTTTTCAACGACGTGAGAAAAAAACAAGGAGAAACCCAGCTGCAGTGTTGACGTCCCAGAGCTCCATCTTCCATGACCTTTACATAGCCAGGGCCTCAAAGACAGACAGATGTGTGTGTGTGTGTGTGTGTGTGTGTGTTAATGTGCGAGAGAATGAGCGAATGTGCCTGAGCACAAGATCTGCCTACACAGACCCTTTCTCCTCTCTTTCTAAAAACCAGTAGCCCCACCTCTCCCAACCAACCCCACCCCCCACCCCACGCCATGGAAGAAGCACCCACATTGGACTAAACGTTTACACCCTCATTTCTTCCAAAAATCCAGTCCCCCTCCCCCAAAAAACTCCCCTGTACCTGTTAGTATCCCCACTTCCTCCCCTCTCCCAAATGAGCTGCATGCTCCTGCTGGGGCAGCTCGGGGCGGGGGGCACCATAGAGAGGTGGAGGGCAGCCAGTCCTCCAGGGGGCACCGCGCTGACAGTTGCCACTCTGACAGAGACGGATAGAAGATGTCCAGGATGAGCAAAACAAAAAAAAGAAAAACAAAGAAAAATGACAAAAAAAAAACAAACAAACAAAACTAAAATATAATCCATTTAACATGGAAGAGGACTGCTTGGTCTTTAAAGACTATTTTTAGATGCATGGAGAGACTGATGGATCAGCATGAACGGATATGACAAATGGACGATGGATGCATTCTTTTACTCGTGCATTTCGCTGGTTTCTTTCCCGTCTCATCACCTCTTTCGGACAATCTGTTAGACAGACTTACGTTAGGATATTTTGGTGCCCATCTGAGGAAGGTCACTGTGTTACAACCCCCTGCTCCTTCAGATTTTCACATTCCTACAAATCTTGGTCCTCTGCCATCATTCCTGACTTTTAGTCCCCTGAACAGTTCTGTTGAGTCCTGCTGTGGCACGTTTACCTGATCTGATTGGTACTACCCCCCCCTCCTTTTTTTTTTTTCCCATGAGAGGGACCTTTGATCCCCGAGCTTCTCCAGGATGGAGATGGTCACATGGAGGTTGCACTTGTCTTTGTAGATGTCCTTCAGGGATTTGAAACCTTTGTACATAGAACTGAGATCTGGCAACGCCGATAAGCGACCGTGGACAAAGTTTCAACACACAAGCATCATTCCAAAAACACAGAGGCTGGTGTTGGCAGAACTTGACTTCCTCTGGTACGGGGAGGGGAGGGAAGGGGAGGGAGGGGGGTAACGGGCCACCATGGCTCCAGTCATGGAGGGACATTTTCAGCCTGAACTGTGCCACCCAGTGGCAGAATGAGAGTACTGCATCGCCACACACTGCTGCTGCTCTCAGTGCCAACGCTCCAAGACGTTCCACTATATCTCTCCACTTAATCTCTGTTTCTCTGTCACACACACACACAGACACACAAGAACTCGCATCATCACAATTAGTCCAGTTGCCTATTTTTCGCAATAAATGAAAAAAAAAAGATGAGTATAAGTAAATGGTGAGATATTTTTAAAAACTATTTAATTCATTAAAAAAAGAGGAAAAAAAAAAGAAAACAACTTTTCTCTGGTTGTTGTGACTGTGACAGAATCTCGTCTTATACTGAGGTGATTGTGTTTGTCTATTAGAGATGTTTTTATTTCTTTTGTCATTATTACTATTATTATTAATTATAATTATTATTATTGAAAAGATTTTTTTACAGTTGTCACCTCTCCCCTCCCTCCTTACTTGAACAGCGCTGCTCTATCTGGGCTCCGATGGTGATGAAAAACAAATCAACAGTTTTGCAATAAAGGGTATGTGATGGGTTTTTTTGCACCAAAACCTCCTGATCTCACTTTCAGCCATGCTGACTGTTCTTCCTGATGACATTGACAGATTCGCGTCTCTTGTCTGTGTTTTTCATTGACAGATTTAATAAAATTGTAAATTAATGGATCTTGTTCCCTTGATGAAGTGAATTTTCTGCTCAGATGTTGCATCGGTGGAAAAGGGTCAGAAAACGCACAACTGGTCGTGAGAGGCAGCGAAGGAAAGAAAACAATCAATCAGCATCGATTCCCTTTTTTATTGATATGTTTAATTTATACAAGTGTTTCCACTATTTGATGGAAAGTTAATAGACATGGATCGGTCATGAATACATTTAGCTTCACAAGACTCCATGTGGTGTGTAAGAACAAAACGTTACAGTACATTGTGATTCACACTAAAGCAAATATGCCTCATTAGACAACATTATCTAAGATGCAATAAAAGATGGAGTGATAGAAGACATCCTGAGATCAATTTTAGTCATTAAAAGGTAAAAATATGCTTTTAAGTATCAACTAGGGGTTTTCGCAGTATTTTGTTTTACATCTTGAATCACTACAAATGGTCTCTGATGAAATCTGTGTGTCTGCTGATGTGTCTGACTCATCCATTAGCACTCAATAAACTACAAGTGGTGCCTCATGTAAAGCGTACACACTGTCATTCATTAGGCTCTGGTAGAGGTGCCTTCATGTTGGCTTCAGTGGGTGAAATGTTCTTACTTCAACCAGACAGAGGATGATAACATCCAAGAGTAACAGTGATGAGCTGTGGAAACATCCACCAATGTAAAACTCACTGAGGTATTTATGGCATCAATGTTGCTGAAATGTAGTGATGAGACTGTGACCTTGTGATCCACAGTGGACTCTTGCATTGCAACGATGAAGACAAGCCATCGTCATGGCATTAGGAGGATATACATGTACGCATGCACTGTACTGATGCACAGTACCATAGAGGAGTCGGCATCTGTGTGTGCACCTGCAAGTAGACGACACAGCTGATTGAGTACAGATTGTTTTCTTAATCTGTTGTGCTTCAGGTGTGTGTGTGTGTGCGTGTTTGTGCGTGTTTGTGAGACTGCATCAGAGCAGTGAGGCACAGTTCTTTAGCAGCAGGGGTTTGGCCAAATCTAAGATGTCCAAGTTGGGATCGAGTGACCTGCCCAGACCTTCCAGCACCATGATGGCAAACACAATGGAGGCAAAGTTACTCTCCAGCTTCACCTAGAAAGGTGACAAGAGAAAGGTAACAACATCAGTAAGAGGCAGGATAGATGCCCCTACTCAATGCATTCATTTCAGTCTGTTCTTGTTAAGTTACACAGTAGTACACAATTAGGGCTATAAGAGCAGCCTTTAGAAGGACCATACTGTACATACAGTAAAGTATCACATTTTGAATATACATGTATCCTTTGTATTCACTTGTATGTGCTTTTATTCCCTTAACCAGGAAATTACACACTTTTATCTGACAACTGAGCTCACAAATGTGTTCTTCTCACTCCCTGACAAAAACTGTTCACTATAGTCAGTTTAGCCTGTAGATTATATGAAGTAATACAGAAAAGAGGCTGTTGTTGTTTAAAGCAGGAACCAGTGACCTCCACAAAGCAACCTGGTTACAGTACATTAGATCATTTCTCGTGACAACATCCTCAAGCTTTATGATAAGCTGTTATTAGGGTAACATGCAAACCTGAGAACTGAGTGGTTAACAACACAGGAGTTAAATTTTAGACTATTTTATTTGAGAGAAGCAACACACAGTGAATACAAGCAGCTGATGTTTTACCTTGTGTTTGATGAGCAGACCAAAGACTCTGGAGAGTAACTCGGCCACTTGGATCTATAAACAAGACAAAAATCCAGTCAACAAAACACATCAATAGTAATTAGTGATCAATATTTCCTACAGTCACCGGCTACAGTCACAAACCACTTAGAGAGTCTGAATACACCTGTACCTCCAGTTGATTGATGCTTATTTGTGGCTTTTGGTGTTTTACTAGGTGTTTGTATTGATTTTCGTCCTTGAACCCAATCCATCTCTAACCCATGAAAAACAACAAAAATGAACACGTCTTAGCAAAGCATTATAAACTTCAATGATGATGAGTAGAAGTAGAAATTGAATTTAAATTTACACTTCGGTTTCCAATCTGGGCTATTTTCTTTTTGATGTCCTCTACAGTTAATCATGACAAATATGGTAGCCATCATCATGTGGCCCTACATCAGAAACAAGAGTAATTTTTACTTATTTATTTTTAATTTTTTGCTTGTTTGTGTATTTGTATGTGTATGTGGGAACAACAGAGTGGGGTGGGACCTGGTCACCCGATGTTGAAGGTGTTTGTGGGAGCAACAGACACAATAAGAAATGTTGGTCAGTACCTTTCCCAAAGACAAGGTGTTGCTGAGAGCATGGTCCACCAGCTGTGCCATCTCCTTCTTAAACTGTGGCACGTCTTGGCACTCGTTGGCTCGGGCATGATGCAAAATCAACTCTGCTACTCGCTCACCCTGAGGAGAGACAATCAATCAATCAGTAATGAGAATAGTTAGTCTCAATCAATGACACTACAATTATACTAATATGATACTATAGTTCATACTAGATGCATTTTCTGTCTCAAGGCATTTTTCATGGTTTAAGAATGGATATGTTGGGCTGCTGTTTAGCTCACTGGGCTGAGCAGGCACACTATATGCAGAGGCTATAGTCCCTTTGCTGCATGTCATGTTAGTCTGCCTCCCCACTTCCTGTCTATTTCTACCGTCCTGTCAATTACAGGCTAAACGCCCCCAAAAAATAGGGATACTTCACCCAAAATCGATAATTCACCAACTGTCATGCCAAGAAAGAGTTTGGAGAATTTTCTGAGACATCAAAACGTTTTTGGAGCTCTACCACCATTATATGAAAATCCGTTGCCAGCCGGACCCCCCCTGGAACTCCAAAAGCATTTTGATGAGACGAATCAGAAAGTTCTCCAAACTCTTCCTTGGCATGACGGTGAGTAGAAAATTGGTGAATTATTGATTTTGGGTGAAGTATCCCTTTAAAAGAAAAGTGTATACATTATGCTCTGCTACGTTCCATTTAAACGTAAAATGCTCAGACTGGTCAAATCTGGTCTACTTTATCACAGAAGCCAGAGAATCTCTTTGAGTCACTGTTCCAGATCAAAAGCCAGGATACTCAGTTAATTCAAACCGGACCACCCAGCACAAACACCTCATTTACCGTACGTGGCATTTCTCTCATTACCTGCCGCAGCACCACCGCTGTGAAGACGGCCTTGAAGTTGGCAAGGTCGTGGTCACTGAGATGCGCTACGATGCCGGCGTCCAGCAGCACCAGCTGGAGAGGACACGGGTCAGGCCTGACACTGACAACCACCGTGTCCCACAGGTCAGTGAGGGTGGTCTTACCCTGGGGCTCCCCTGTCATACCGCTGCTGTCCTTTGAACCAGCAAGCGGCCCCTGACACTGGACCAGAATGTTCCCAGGATGGAGGTCCCCATGGACAAAGTTGTCCACAAAGACCTGGAAGACAGAAGGATGAGTAAGGAGAAAAAAGTGCATCTATTCATTCAAGTTAATGGACAAATGTCTTCAGAAGTGCAGAAACAATCCGAGCTTTGTTTCGCAAACAGATCATTATGCAGAAAGTGGATAATGTATCTCACCATTTTCAGCAGGGTGTCGACACCCATCTTGGCAATTCTCTGCTTCACTTCCTGAGGAATCTCAGAGCGCAGGTAGTTAGAGATGGGCTCACTCTCCTGGAAAAAAAGGGTTGAATGTAAGTTGAAGGAAAGTGGCCTCATTTACCAGGAATAAAAAAGGTTTTCATTCAACCTGAATAATTCTCATCAGTTGAGTTTGCTGAACAACACAATAATAGAACAGTTATAGAAGTGACAAGTTAAAATACTAAAAGTGTCTTTTTTACACCAGAATTAAGTTTAAATACTTTATGTGCTCACTTCAAAAGTCTCCACTAAGATGGTCCTGGTGACAAATGGTCGTAATGGTGTCGGGAACTTGACATAATCCACGTCACGGAAATTATCCCGGAAATGCTCAATGTTCTTGGCCTCGAAACGGAGATCAATCTGAGATAAAAGTATACGTTTTGGAGATGAGTAGATTATTTATGCTTTTCATATTTTTTTCTCTTTCAGATAATGGTATAAAATATAAAAGCATAATCATAATAACCCCACCTGTTTGGTCATGAGCTTCTCAAATTCCTCCACTATCTCATACAAACTGAGCCATTTGAGTCCAGGGAGGCAGTGCAGGAACCAACTGCCTGCTTTCATCAGCAGCAGGTCGATCTCCACCTGCCTCCTGATGCCTGGATGCACCACCTGAAACACACCACACACTTTACAGACATCTGCAGCAGGATGTGAGAAAATAAACCACAGCATGTTTGACTTAAAAGAGACCTACTGTATGTCTCTTTTCCACAAATTATAATAGTTCCCAGGTGTCTTAAAGACATGTCTGTGACATGCTTTGGTCAGAATATCACAGCTCTTTTCATACTCTAAAAACAGCAATGTTCAGAACAGCTGGTTTCAGTGCCTGTCCCTTTAAATGCAAACCAGCCACTACTGAGATTAATACTGACCTTGATAGCCACAGGTATCAAATGCTCCCTCTCTGTGCTGCCTTCCTCATGCTGACCAGCCGGTCCCGGGTGGTGTCTCTCCTCGTAGTCCTTCTCCTCACCTCTGCCCCTCCAGAGCCTCCGGAGGGAGCTGACCATGCCTCTAAAACCAGGGATCTCCCAGGCTTCAAGCAAGTCCTCCCTCTCCATCTCCTCCACCAGCGACTGGAAGGCTGGGTCCTCCACCTGGTCCGCCTTGGCCCAACCTCTGTACACCTGGGCCACGCATCCAGAACCCACCGGCTCTTTGCTGTCAAAGATTAAAACCTGCCTCCAGCTCTCCCCGAAGGCCCTGCGGAGACACTGCTTGGTGTGGGCCCAGGAGTGAGGGCGCACCTTGACGTGGAGCCTGGAGAAGCGATCGCAGAACTCTCGTGGGAAGATGTCTCGTCTGGTGCTGGCCCACTGACCCAGCTTGATGAAAGTAGGACCAGAGTTTTCAGTCATCCACAGCAGGGCGTCCAGCCAGCGAGATGCCCAGCGCGTTGACACCAGGACCAGGGGGGAAAGGAGGAGAAGGGGGCCAAATTTGAGGAGCAGAACCAATGCACGCAGGCTGAGGCGGAGGAAAAATAGAAGTTTGTGCACTTGGACCCTGGCTAGAGACTTCTTCTTTGTGGTCTGGGCTGGAAGAGTGGCTTCTTGGCACCTGACTGTACATGACTGTGCATTCACTGCACCCCAACATAGTAGCGTAACCTTGGGTATCTGGTTTAATATCTGCCCACGTTTAACTAAACATGTCCTGGTGTTGTGGATGAGTCGGGCTCTGGCAAAGGAGCCTGCTCTACTCAGGGTGTACCTCAGGTGGAGAGTCACTGCTCTGGCTCCAAAGGCCAGCATGGTTACCCTGTCCAGAGACTGTTAGCTCAGTCCACAAGATGAATTGCTCCACATGCGTCTGTCTTGTATTAGGAAACAGCGAAATCATTGGTAAAGGAGAACTCCAAAACATTCAGCAGGTGATGGAGAGCAAGAGTCAACCCACCTAGTTTAATACACATTCATGGCGGTGTATTAACTGAGCCTCAGTGTCGGTTACTGCAGGTTCCTGGACAGCTTCTGTTCCTGGTGAGCACGCGTGGGACACTTCACGGTCCAGCTGTCGTCTCCGTACCGGTCCAAACTGTCCATTCCTACTGAAAACACAACACCATCAACATCCATGCAATGACAGACGCTTCTTTTCCGGGTCTGACGTTGCGCCGGTGAGGTCACGTGTCTCCGTCTTAAAGGCGCAGCCCCTCTCTGTGGAAGCACTAGCATGCAGAAGCCATTCTGAAACAGTTTAAGTTTTCACAAATGAATGGGTACATTTAGAGTCATGTTAGTTTGCAAACACGATTAAAACATAGGAATCGAATTTGAATCTTTCTATATTTATTGACTATCTCTTATAGCACCACCTGTTGGACCAGAAAGAGAAGCAGCTGCCTGACAGCTGATCGTAGACTGTATTGATGATGAGAGAAACTTTCCTTTCTTCTTTCATGGAAATTTGTACAGAGGACAGATAAGCAACAATGTTGTTGCAGAAAATATATTATATTTAATTTCTCAAATAGTAAACGTAGTGTCTTAAAGCAACTAACATAACTTAAAAATAAATGATAATCTGAACGTAACATTATCTTTTAGGCAAAACATTTTTTTTTTTAAACAAGTTTACCTAGAAAAAAAAAGTAATAATAAAAGGTTAAAAGGTCAAAGTCATGGGATCGCTGAGGTCTTCATCACAGGTGAACTATGCTTCCGCATGCACCGTCCTCACAAACCTCCACGGTAGATTCAGTAGTTTCAGTACCACCAGAGACACGGGTCACTGTTGTGGATTGTGGATGTAATTTTAACGTTCTTGACTGTCACCACTAGATGGCGTCTCTGGAGTGAAATGAAAACAGCCCACTGCCACAGTCAGAGTTGGTGAGTATACTGTCAAATCCACATGGGTCTTCCAAAAGTTACTATGTTGGTGTTATCATGGCTTTTGCTCACAACAACAATATCCTACAAATATCAACATTGCGCCACGAAGACCTGCAGTGTTGAGATGTCTTGCATCCAGTAGTTTATTAGCAGTCATCAGTCGGCACGTGCTAATCCCACAGGCCGTCTAAGCAGCAGATGCACACCCTTCCTCAGGTCCTCTCCCTCACAGGCAAGTCACCTTCATGTTTTCCTGATTGGTGCACCTTGTAGTCACTTATGCATTATATATTTAAATGTCACAGTTAGACCTCTAAACTACAGTGTAACATACAAACATAATGCAGTCACTAGTGACAAGATCAGATAGTTTGATTCTATAGATTGATTGCCTCCATACAGTGAAATCAGACTGGGTAATTAAGGGTCCTTGTCACTGTTAAGTATTCTATGTGTCTCAGCATGAATCAAAGACTGTGAATAAAAGAGAGACAGACTGGGCTACAGGTGACAGAGATAGAGAGTGAGAAAGGCTACAGAAAAGAGGGACACCTAGCGCCCAGTCAGAGAAGTCATGACATTGTTTGTCACTTCATCTCATATTTTCATGGCTTGTTGCTAGACTCTGAGGGCGGTAAAGTGGTTCAGTGGTTTTCAGTCTCGCCTCACATTGTTCTGTCTGGATTCTGCAGTTTCCTCCCACAGTCCAAACATCTGCACATTAGGTTAATTGGCAAAGTACCTGCAGGTGTGAATGTGAGCATTTGAGGTTGTTTAGCCTTGTGATGGACTGGTGACCTGTCCAGGGTGGACCTCACCCTTGCCTCATGTCAGCAACCCTCACAGATAAGGAGCATAACTAATGGATCAAATTTATGACTTGGTATGCTGTGACATTTATGACTTACTTATGGCATTTTTATGACACATGATACAATTTTAGGCTATTGTTTTTAACTTCATACAGTGTGACATCCAGTATGGTTTACTGTATTATGGCACCGTTTTAAATGGTATTCAGTTTCATTTCTTGTACTATTTTTTGTGATTTACTGTCAGTGTTGGCAAAGATTCTTTGATGCCACTTTACAATGAAAGAAGTTGGACTACAGCAAAGACTATGGGAGTTATCTACTGAAGCTACTAATTACAAGATCAAATTGACGATATTTAAGTAACAATCTATGGATTGCATTATCAGTAGTTGTAGATAAATTGTTTATCGCTTGACAAAACCATTAAGGTCTAAGGTACAACACACATGTATATGGTACAAAGATACACCATAAAAGATCTAATTTCATGCAACAAGTTTTTGTTTTTGCCAGTTTTGGACCAGTTATTAGTTTGGGAACATTTGGAACAAGCATTAAAAATTACTTCCTGATGAGATAGGCCTACTTTGTTTTCCTGAGCAGAATTCCAGGGGCTGTTTTTTATTCTATTTTTCTGCATTTGTATGATTGGCAAATCTGTTTCTGGGTCACTAAAGGAAAGGAAGAGGCAGGGAACAAAGCACACCCTGGGTTTGATTTTATTGTCATTTCCTCTGCTTAAACCTGGTCTTGGACGGACAGTTGACTGTCCACCATTAAGGACTGAGAACATTACTCAGCCATGTTCCCAGTCACGGTGTTTGTCCCCTGGACAGTGGGCTCAGTGCGCTCTCAGGACCCCAGCTGTAGGCCTGATAGAGGACTGAGCAACACAATAAGGTGGGATAAACGCCAAACAGATGTTACTAGCCCCCTCCCACCCCCGGCCCCCTCACAGCTATTGATGGACAAGCCTGGCTTTTTAGATCTCCCTTGCATTTCAAAGGCGAGGTCAGGGTTTGGGCTCAGAGGTCAGTGGATAGTTGTTCTGCTTAGGTGATGCAGTTAGATACTTTATGAAGGCTGCTCACTGAATTGATCATCGGAATGCCGGTCCCATGTATATGCATCTGTATAGGAATGTTATTAAAATATAACCTTGCAACTGTCTATGCATGTGCATGGTGGTGTCTGTTGCACCCACATACTGTAAATGTACAGTAAAACCCATTTTTTCCCAATACACAATGAAATTACTAAGAGCTTCAAAGCGAGAAGAGCCACACCAGTCATTAATATACATTTTATTGTATACATATTATTGTAAGTAATGCTTGCAATATTTACCAGATGAGTGTTTTCATTGTGATTTGGTCTGCAAGATATCAGATTTATTTATTTGTTTATTTATTAGTTTATTTGAAAAGGGACAGTGCACCAAGTTAGCTAAGAGGCAAATTTTCATCAATAGTCCTTGATGTTAAAGGGCATCCTATAAAAAGACAGCAACAATAAAATAAATTACTACAAGTAACATATTACACATTACACAATTGAAAGAAAATAATACCGACATGCTTTCATATACTCTAATAAAATCTGTATCAGTGTTCACATTTTTGATCTGTATCCATCATTGTCAAATAAAGTTCAGGGTGATATCTCCAGCTTTCTGACTTTTTATTTTTATTTTTTTACTTTTATCAAAATAGTTGATTAGTTGAACATTTTCTGTGACTTGACAGATTTCTTCACCTCTAATCGTCGTACCTCTTTGTCCCATTTTCACTGAAGCTACAGACTTTTATTTTGGAAGATATTCAAATCTAAGTTGTCACTCAAATGACTGCGCTATTAAATGTCAACACGGCATCACGTGCCACTCACATCTGTGTATGACATAGTATAAAAACCTGAGGCGTCTTGTCTGCACAGCATGTGTTTGTAATAACAGAGTCTGCGCTTTTGGGGTTAATTATTAATCACACTGGCCATCAGTATGCATGTCCAACCTTGTTTCCTGCTCCCTCACTTTCTTCTTTCCGCTCTTTCAGGACTGTTGAGTTCCTCTGCAGCCCGGGGCCTCACTGTGGAGCCGGAACCCAGTTTGTAGTTTGTCACTGAGAGGTGGTCTGAGGTAAGGTAATACACCCAAAAAACTGTCAAACCATCTTGTCACCACACAGGCAGCGTTCACCTCTGATGCTTGCTGTAATTGTTGTTGCTGGCACATGTGAACTAGTAAACTAAATGTAGAGAAGATAAACTAGATGAACATGTTGTCCCCTCGCTGAGATAGCACTAGTGGCCCTCGGGCTTGTTTAATATGCTCCCGTAGGAGGCTGTTATTTATGTATTCAGTCGTGCTCAGCGTTGCCCCTTCCTGCTCCATTCTTTTTTTCTCTCTCTCTTGAGCAGGACACTTGGTTTCCCCAGCAACCAGAGCTCCAATCGCCCAGCCAGCTGCAGATTAGTTCAGCAGTGGGGGGTTTAGGTGGGTGGGAGGGGATGTGGAGGGGGGGGTGATGATGGAAAATGGAGAGGGAGGAGAGAGGGGAGAAGGAGGGAGGTAGGAAGGGAAAAGAGGAGGGGGGTAGCATGAGGGAAGGAGGGGTGGGAAAAGTTTGAGAGGGGGAGAGAAAGAGAGAAGGAGCCCTCGTCATTCAGAGATAGGAGTCCGTGTGAGTGAGTGAGTGTGTGTGTGTGTGTGAGTGTGTGTTTGAGAGAGAGCTGTAAACATTTTCCCCTGCAGTAGGCCGGACGGCAGGAGGAGGGATTTCCCTGACTTTGTGCCTTTTTCAAACTTTCTGTGCAGCCGGAGCTGAGCCGTATACCCTGTGTCCTCCTCTGTGCAGGCAGGCAGGCAGGCAGAGGCTACGCTGCGTGAGTGAGAGACGACGCAGGACGCAGGAGTAAAGGGTGTGAAAGCCAAAAGAGGAGAGAAGGAGAGGGAAAGAGGAAGAAGAGAGAGAGGAGTGGGAGGGGGCGGGGGGGCAAACTTCTTCTCTGAAGGAAAGGAACCATGCAAGTGGATGCTGTCTTCTTCTGTGGGGTCAGGTTACGCAAAATGAGAAACTACTCCAGGAGCACTTCATCAGGGCTCACCCAGCTCAGAGAGGTAATGTGAAGAGTTAAAGAGTATCTGTGTGTATGTGTGTGTGTGTGTGTGTGTGTACCCGTGTGTGTGTGTGTTTCTTTCTTTCTCCAAAACCAATTCAGTAGAGTTATAGTAAAAACCATGATTTCTTACTGTGTTTTTCCCCCTGGGTTTTAGTTGGACTCCTTATAAAAATGAATCAACTCAGTTTAAAATCATTCATATAACTTCAGGATCCATCTTTTTGCTCAGTCTCACATACTCTGTGCTGTCTAAATGTACATCCATGTGTGTGAGCTTTGAATGGGGTAGCAGGCGCGTGTGTCAGTGAACAGAGTGTGCATCTGTGCTTCTTTAAAGCGTTCTGGATTGTAAATGTTAAGATGTGGTTTCGTGGTTTATTTGAGCCGTATTTCATTGTGTACAGGTGAAAGTACGCACCGACTGTTGCTCAAGTAGCCGGTCTGAACTGTCTGAGCCCACTAGAGACTCATCTGTGGCTCGCTGAAGTAACTCGGCACACGTGAGGGCAAACGCGCACACGTACACGCACGCTCGGCGGTTGCCGGTTTCCATCTGCTTATTAAGGAAAACATGTAGCTGGATGGTTTGGTGACCATCTGGACCTTCTGTGTGTGCACGCTGCACACTAAAATCATCACATTCTGAAAGGGCTTGTAGAGGGGAGAGAGAGAGAGAGAGAAGAGAAGGACAGGATCAGTGAGATGAGCATTCTTCACTGTGAACAAAGGCACCTCTTCATGCACAGTCCCAGCGCCCGTGTTGTTGTGAGGAGGCAGGCCGGGGTGGAAACCTCCACAGGGAGGACAGAGGAGTTCAGCCTCAGGTGGCTCCACTAACACTCAGCTTTCCAAGTGATGACGGATAACAGGGATGTTACTGACTCGGTGGTTGGCTTTGAATTGAATCTTAAACCCTGTAACTTGTAAACAGTCTCATGAATGATCAGTCTGATGTACGCTGATGAGTGTGTAATGACTGAAGTTAAAGGAGACATATGACGCCCCCTTTCCACAAATTTAAATAGTTCCCAGATGTCTTAAAAACATGTCTGTGACATGCTTTGTTCAGAATACCCCAAGGATCAAACATCACAGCTCTTTTTATACTCTCAAAACAGAATGGCTGGTTTCAGTGCCTGTCCCTTTAAACCACTGCTTGCCCCGCCCTATGTCTGGTATTATGCAAATTCGAATCCTAGTCACATCACTGGAAGACAACTGAGAGACCAGCTCGTAAAACCACATGGATTTCAACCTGCACATCACAGATTTTCTTGTCAGTTCTCACATTTTGGGGGCCGAAAGGCAAGACAATCACCCAAATGTATGTTAAAGCCTTCAAAGAGTGATATTTTCCATAATGTCCCCTTTAAGGCAGTCTGTTTGGGTTATATAGACAAAGTAGGCAATTAGCATGAGCTGCAACAGTCACAATGACTGAACAGACACAGAAAACATAGCTCATCATACAGACTCAGTCTTTATCAACAGATGAATGAATGGAAAAGACGTCACAGGGCCCCTGCTATCTGATCGCCGAGTGATTAAAGGAAATGGCTATAAAAAGACGCCAGGCCACTCATTAGCAGTGACACCACCTAAACATAAACATCTAGCTGATTACTGACAAGTAAATAATGTGATGTTTTTTCTGCCACTGCACCATTTCCTTATTTGATCAGAAAAAACATGTCACATCTCTGCCTGTGGCATGCGATGTGCAATATGCACGTGTTGGATTTCACATTTCACATCATCAAAATATCGCTCTACAGTACCACTAGTGGTCAGAAACTCCACAAGGCACCTTTAAATTTTAATACACACTCCTGCGTCGGTGCATGTGCGTCAAGAATCAATCATTTCTCCTCGTGAGAGATGGATGAGTGATGCTCTGTTGCTGCTGTCACCCCATAATGCACCAGGACTGCCTCCGTCCTCTAAAGCCCTGACCCTTCAGAGATGCTTATCAATCAGCCTGCATAATCCATCTCAGCGCTTTCCTCAGGCCCTTTCACTTCAGCCAGTTTTGGGGGTAATTGTTAACTCCAAGAATAAGATCCATTGAAACAAAGTGATTTAATCTGCCTGACTGGAATAGCAGCTGTAGGGTTTTTCTTCGATTTTAAAACATTTGTATTGCCGATTACGTTTCATATTGACGGTTTTATTTTCAGTGGCAAAGTTTTATAGCGAACAAATCAACATTCCTCCTGACCTCTCCGTCTCCTGTGTCTCTCTGTCCTTGCATTGTATTTGCTTAACTCGGTGTGTGTGTGAGAGTTTATTGAATTGAGGCTGGCTGCCTCTCAGGCCGGCGCTGTGGAGAGGTTTATGGAGTTGGAGATAGAGACGTCTGCCGCTCAGCAAGGTTGTAATGAGTAGGTTGCAGTCCTGTAAAGGGGCTCTGGTGTGTCGAGCCACTGTGTGTGTGTATGTGTGTGTGTAACTAGTGTTACTATCACACACATGGAGGTCTGTCAGACTTGGGTCAGTTGTTTACATTCTGAGTCAGGGGCAGAGGCTAAGTGTCTGCATGACTGCTGCTCAACACAATGTGCCCTGTGGTGTTTGTGACCTCACATCCACCACTCACAATATTCGTGCTCTCAATGCCTCAGTCTTTTACTCACACACACACACACACACACACACACTCATAGGGTATTTGTTTCTAATTTCCTTCGTTTCACTGATTCACTTTTTATCCTTCTCGCCAAAAACATCGCCACACTCATATTCTTGGAATTATCATTCAAAGCTCATTCATCTTCTCACTCTCTGTGACTCATGATTTCTACCACACATACACACACACATCAACACATGAGGGCTTCAGTCTACAGCGTTGAGGTTAAGTGACTGTTTCATCGGTGTGCATTAACTTGCTTTTTGAGGAGGAAAACACAGAAACATTCAAACTCCAGATGTTTTGTGTCGTGACAAGTCTGTCGTGTTTCTCAACTGAATCAACTTGTTGATTTTCTTTTTTCTTGGAATCATGCTGAGGCGAAGAAGAAATCAGTTTTGATGATGGGTATGAGTCACGGAGTGCAGAGTGCAAATTCATCCAGGGAAACAGTGTTTAGCCTCATGCAGATGAATTTACAAGGCAGTTAACTATTCGACGCCTGTTTTCCGTGTATATGTGTTCATATGCACCCTTGAGTGTTTTATTTTTTTAATTTCAGACATGTTAATTGAATCAGATTTCATCACACACAATTTCAGTTACACAACATGACCGAAAGGGAAAATGGGAGGAGCATAAAGCTTATCAGGTCCCGACCCGATTACCATTCAGAATACACAATTTTTCTTTCTTAGCATAGTTGATACAACAGCAGAGTTGCGGTTTGGACTTTAGACAGCCTGTCCAGAATAACGTTAAACCCCTTTCTCTGGGTTTAAATCAATTTATAATTGTCTACAATAGAGTTTGGTATTTATTTTTTTAAATCCCACAGTGTGCGTCTTTAGTTTGTGCACATGCTACAATTGTCATGTGAAAGCAGAGTGACTTCTGCTGGTTGAACTTCCTCAGTGGTTTGATAACAAACCTGTGCAGTCTTGCACGCTCTCTTTTTGAATCTGTGTGTGCGTTTGTGTGTGTTTGTGTGTTAGCCGATGCCACCAGTGACATCTGTCCTCTCTATTCTTCTCAGCTCAGAAAAGTGACAGCAGGGCTTTAGGAGGTTACAGCCCCGTCCACCCCTCCTCTTACAGGAACTGGCTTTTGACAGGCACTCTGCAGGGCGGCCTGAAACCTAAAGACCCCACTGGGCCAATCTCCTGCCGTCCCCGAGCTGCTGCTGTTACCACGGTGACACGCTCGGGGGGGAAAAATGTGTCCTGCGGTGATGGTGAAAGAATTCTTCTTGTTTCAAAAAATATGGGTAGGGGGTATTGTCTGTGATGTTGGTAGATGGCCATGGGTTTACTCAGGATCAAAAACACCCCTGACCCCCCCCCTCGCACACACACACACACACACAGATGCATGGATAATGCGTACCATGTCAGACACTCATAACCCTGTCCTTGCAAGTGCAAGTCAAACCAACACATATACATGCATGCATGGATAATGCATTCCATCACACTGGTATTTATCCAGTTGGCAGCTGGCCATGTTTTTTTCATTAGATGCACCCTTAACCCACACAGATACACGTACATCGCTTGCAAGCTGTTGCTCTGACTGGCAGTTTCACTCGGCTAAATGTCTGAGTGGCATTAAAAAGAAACGGGACCATAGCTTGGGGTGGAGGGGGCGGTTGCTGCGACTCTAATTGGAACATTTAACAGGACATGGCAGACTGAATCCCTGCCTGCTGCGTTATTTACACAGTCTACAGTACAGACTGTCAGTGACTGGCGGGGTCCGGTCTGGAGAGAGGCGCAAATGGAACGTCAGCTCCAGTTTGATGGCATGCTATTAGATGTGGGCTTGGACGATTGTCCGTTGCTGATCCAAGACCATCCACCGGCGTTGCCAGTTTGATGTGGTTTTGGCAGCTTGTGCCCACAGCGTGTGGCGGTAGCAGCATCCATTTACTGCACACATACTCCAGAACATACAGAAATACATGGAAATATAGATCACAACAAGCTCAGACATGTTTACAAATGCATGCTCGCACACCCGAGCATCCACTGTACCTGCACGTGAACATTCGTTTTGTCTTTCTTTTTTTTTGCTGAACATCGCCAGCTTGGAGAAAAAAAAAAAGCATTGTATGCATGGAAGGCTGCCGTCTGGAAAGGAATGTGTCCATCTGGGTTCAAAGTGTAACTCTAATGTGGCTGCACAGCTCGTTGATTTAGGCTCGGGTTGCCATGTTATGATGAGCATTCCAAGCAAAATGGGAAAAGGTTACCGCACGCTTTGTTAGTTTGGTTATGTGCAGCTCGTCTGTGTAGTATTTGAAATGGAAAAACTGTAAGACCAATGACCTCTGATTCATGTAAGGACTTCCACTCTTCTCTTCTCTTCTCTTCTCTTCTCTTCTCTTCTCTTCTCTTCTCTTCTCTTCTCTTCTCTTCTCTTCTCTTCTCTTCTCTTCTCTTCTCTTCTCTTCTCTTCTCTTCTCTTCTCACCGAGAATGAGAAGAATGTTGTTTACCTGTCAATTTAGAGATCCACTCTATAATGAGAATTAAAACATTGTCTGGAGGTTCATCCGAGTGTAACAACTTAATGAGTAGATACACCAGACACGTTGCAGACACAGAGGAGCTTTGATCAGACCAAATCCTATCCAAACACTGTCTTGTTAAGGTCTCCAGTCAGGAAAGTGGTAGTTTTCTCTTTGTCTGTCTCCAGTGTAATGATACAATAATCTTATCCTTTGTTGTACTGCTATGTATTTGTGTATAGTTGCAGCTGCTGAGAGTGTTGTCAGTATGTCAACAGTCTTTTGTATAAATCTGAGTGGCTCTTATGTTTACTGTCACATACTCACTTTTGATAAACTGACAAGAAGAAAAACAAATACATTTAATGCATGATAACTGTCGGCTGTTGGTTTAAATGTTTGTCGCCTCATGAATGTGAGAATTGAAGTCACTATAGCAACAGACTAAGCTGGAGATGCAGTGTGGGAATGCAAAAAACTAAGTAAACAAATTAGATGATGCTTAGATGAGAGATCTTGCTGCTTAGAAAAAAACATTCAATGTGTTGAGCACAATTTGTCCTGAGGTTCCTGAGGAGATGATGATGATGATGGAAAACGCGCATCTTTGGAGCAGTTTAGTTTGGCTTGCTTCGGCTGTGCTAAACACCCCTCTCCATTTCACTCACTTTTTCGTCCACTGGCGGTCTTGGCCCATGCTCACAGTTTGTCGGTCACGGGGTGTGTGGAGGTCAAAAACGTCAGCTCTGACTCCGACTCTGGAGTTTATACTCCGGAAGAGCACTTTCCCAAGCTCTCGCCTTGTTGGGCTCCCGCGGGGATCGGCGGGCGAATTATAAAAATCTGTTTCTGTGCAGGCGTGCAGCGGAGCAGCAGAGCAGGGGAGCAGGGGAGCAGGGATGGGATGGGGGAGCTGTGGTGGGAATTCTCAAGTGGAACCCTTAAAATGTGAAGGGGGCGGGGGGTTTGGTGGAGGAGAGGACAGGAAGGAGAAGGAGAGGAGAGGATTTTGGCTTCGGAGCTCAGCTCAGAGACTGTGGCTTGGAGGAGAAATTTGATCTGGGGCCCAGAGAATAATGTTAGTGTGCTAAAGAAGCCAGGTTATTGTTGAAAGGATCGGTAGGTCCACTCACTGTGGTAGAGCCTGTTTCAGAGAGAGGGGAGGTTTTGCCATCATGCTCAGGAATCCCACGTTATGTGTCATCACAGTGTAATTTCAGGTAGCTGTAAATACGGTTCACTGTAGGGAGCAGTATTATCCCTCTGACTGATGGTGTATTCAATGACGCTCCCTCAGGTCGGTTGGATTCAGTCCCTCTGGGTGTTGTTGACCCTACTGCTAAGGTTAAAGTCACACCTTGTGTTAAAGGGCCATGTGAATACAGCTGTGGATGCAGACGACAGTAGACGCGCGAGCCTGTCACCTGGCATAATACAGTACCTGCAACTGTCAATAAATGACCTCATCCATTGAAACTCATCACCGCCGGCCAAACAGCAAGGCTCGCTGCCAGGAAGAGCTCCATGGCTTCTTTTGTTTGTCAGGCTTTCCTGTCAGTGGCCTTACTTACTCTGTCAGTGATGATTTATGCTCGCTGCAACCACAGCACTGCAACCGCAGGTGCATCTTACACCAAGGTCTTTTCTCTCACTGACGCATGAGCCTGCGATGTACTTTAATTATTCTTTGGAAGGAAGGGAGCTGACAACAGAAAATGTTCAAGGGTGAGGAGAGATTTCAGTTTATTATCCAACGTGACCAGAGGAATAAAGATCTTTGGCAAATCACAGAAATAAGCGGAAACTTCACAAACCAACAAGACGTTTGGAGGCACAGCTAAACACAGTGAATAAGTCAGGTCAGCATGCTAGCATGCTCATAATAACACTGCTCACAACAGATTGTTTGAAGATAATCATTTTAGCTTGGCATGCTTGATGAAAAGGATCAATCAATATGAATGTCTACCAAATTTCATGGAACTCTATGCAATAATTGTTGAGATATTTCATTCAAAACCATGAACGTTGACATCACGGTGGCCAATAGGAAAAGTCATGGCACAATCAGAACCAGTAGTTGTTGGACATCTTGAGAAAACTTCATACTGTAGCAATCCATTTGTTGCTGTGATAGTTCGATCTTACCCAAACTGGTATAAACAACTTAGCAACAGATGTAACTACATCTTGCACAGCCATCAGCCATATCACTAGCATGGCTAAAACACTATGGATGGAAATAATTGGGCATTGCTGTGCAAGATCTAGTTATGTCAAATGATGCAAAATATTTACAGATCTAAAGCAAATGATGCTGTAAAAAATTTGAAGAATTCATCTTCTCTCAAGCTTTAATTCCAGTTTAAGGTTGTGTCATAAACAAGTTCATGCAGCAAGCCACTCAGCCATGTCTAAAGGCATTAATGCTTGTTATGAACAGCCACGCTCAAAGGCAAATGTAAAGTCTGGTGGGAAAAGTCAGTATCTGGTTTCCCTTAAAGGAGACATATGATGCCCCCTTTCCACAAATTAAAATAGTTCCCAGGTGTCTTAAAGACATGTTTGTGACATGCTTTGGTCAGAATACCCCAAGGATCAAACATCACAGCTCTTTTCATACTCTCAAAAAAGCCCTGTTCAGAACAGCTGGTTTCAGTGCCTGTCCCTTTAAATGCAAATGAACCACTGCTGGCCCCTTCTACCAAGTACTAAGTTATCCATTCCCTTCTACCGGTCCCAGGTAGGGGTGGTATTATGCAAATTCGAATCCTAGTTACATCACTGGAAGACAACTGAGGGAATGGCTCATAAAACCACATGGATTTCAACCTATAGGGAGTCTGAACATTACAGATTTATTTGGCTATTCTCGAGACAAACACCCAAATATATGTTAAAGAGCCTTTAAAAGCCTTCAAAAAGTGATGTTTCCATAATACGTCCCCTTTAAAAGCACTAGTGTTGCACTTGACTGTACAAGTGAAAAGTATTCAAAGTAGTAATGTGGGCAAACGGAAAAAAAGAGCAGTTTGAACCCTGCTACTTTCTCACCACCACACACCTGGTCGATGACCGTGTGAAGTTCGTGCCTGACTACTGGATTTTGGCTGGAGATGGAGCGGTGTTTCAGCTGCAGATGTACCAAATGTGGATTTTTTTTTTCTTTGGATTTGACAGAGGCACTGTTGGTTATGTAGGCCAAAGTGAGAGCTGTTTAAAAGCGGGATCCTGGGATGAGTTGGCATGGGCCCCTGCTCTCTGGAGCCAGCAGCAGTAATTGGGAGCAGACTGGGGATGAGTCAGGAGCTCTGCTGATGGGAGCTTTCTGTTGGTGGGGGGAGAGGAGGGGCTGACATGTCTGTGGGAGGGAGCACAAGGAAAGATGCCCCACCTCTGCAAGAAGAGGAAACATGACACCCTTTCCCAGATGGGGGGATAGAGAGAGATTTGTTTGCTCTGCCTCCAAGACAGATTCACCCTCCTCCACTTCTTTTTCTCCTTTTATTGGGTAGATCTTGTCTTTTTCTCTAATAGAGACGCTTCTATTGTAGTTGTTGATGCTAATTATAAGCAGTCGTTAAAACAGAATTCATTTATAATCCAAATTTCCACCACATCTGTCTAAGTTTTATTATTTTGGGTTAATTTTTTACGGTCTCCGGCCTTCAAATGTTTTCAAATCATCCACTTCTTGTATCAGTGTAGCAGTGTCAAAGGCTCCAATGTCTTATTTCTAGAAGGAAGGGAAGGAAGGGCTTATCACCCTCCAGACTTTAGTGCATCATTAGCCTGGAAGCTGCACCATTTGCAGTCAGTGGAACGTGGAATGGAAGCCACAAACTCCAAAGGGAAAAGAAGACCCCTCCCCATTAAAAGCCTGTGGTTAAACCATTACGGGACGCCCATTTGTAAACTCTGACAGGTGAATCGAGTGAGAAGGACTCTTAGGAGGATTTTGCTGAGTTAGTCTGAAGTTTTCCTTCCGTTTTGCTGCCGCTCTGACCTTGTGGTGGTCAGAGTTGTCCCATTTATCAACGATGAACTCGAGATCTTACTGTAAGTGGTGGAATTTGCAAGCAAGAAAAGTTGCTATGTACGACTTCATTTGAGGAGACACAGGAGGTCAGTCTTTCCCCGACTTCCTGCAGTTCCCAACACATTTCCTGTCCCTTTGCGTGCACAAGCACAAACAAGTAAAATAACCATTCATTTTAAGGATAAGATGCCTCCTAAATCCTGTGTATCTTGGTTGTGCGTTGTACCATAATTACACCCACAGTGGCTTTCTCTGTGGCCCCAATTATAATTAAGGTTTGTTTATACATTGTCTGAGGTAATATTGTGGCCCATTCTTCCAGCTTCCCAGCGGGACAGTCTGTAGACACCCAAGCCGTCAAGGGTCTCAGTCATAAACGACGACCACAATAACAAGAAATGCTACGCGTTAGAAACACAACAATGGATACTCATGTTATATTTAGAGTGGGTTGATAAGCAAAAGAAATATACTGGGAGAAATTAATTGTTTGTGGTGTCCCCCTCCTGTATTCCTGTCTGCCTCTGTTGCTATCCCAGTTTCAATGCTGTCTCACGTCCATCCTCTCCTAACAATAGACGGAGCAAGGGGGAGAAGCGGAGGGGCAAGAGCACAGCAGGAGTATAGTGTGTGTGTGTGCCTGTCTTTTGCCCCCAAAGGCCAACTGATAGGCATCTTTACCACTGCACATCATACAACGCAGATCCCCACGGTCTGTGTTCAGATATAGAACGGAAAGATAAGGAAAGCCAGCTGAGAGCAGAGAAATGTGTGTGATAGATTGAGAATACAGTCAGGGAGATTAGGAAATGAGGATGAGAGAGGAGTAAACATGACAGCCAGGCAAACTGGATGGATTCAGTTTCATCAACACCCTATCTGCCTGTATGGGACAGATACACAGTACGCCCACACATCTATGTGAAAGCCACATTTATGGAAATAATTAAAAATGCATAACTTTTACTTTTTACGCCTGTCATCAATGCAGTCTTTTGAGTCCCTAAAACAGAAATGTTTGGCAACGCTCGTGGTCCCATCTCCGTACAAAAACTGGATTTGGCAGAAACTGAGACTTTTGGAAAAGATGACGCAAACACTCATGTTTGCTTCCTGATTGGGCCGTTTCAGTTATGACATATCCTTGACCGCCTCGTACTCCTTTCAGTAACAGTTCATCATCAATCCAAGCGAAGAAGTCTCTGCTCTCACATTCGCAAGTTGTTGTAGGAGTTCTGCTTCAACTTAGGTGACCAACTGAAGGAAAGTCAGTCTGCTTCTTATTTGCACATGTGTGTGTGAATGGTCATGTGATCTGCATTTTCAGGCATGTTAGGATTGATGGAGATTCCTTGGAGCTAAAATGTTCATCCAGGCTCAGCTGGGTCACGATCTTTCTTTTTCATTTATTATGCACTGTTTCCAATTGAAAATGTGCGAGTGTGGACAGTGCTATAGAGCTGGCCTGTTTGGCCCATGTCCAAGGCCTTGCTATGAAATCAGCTTGGGAAAGCAGCGGGGGCCCTGAACAGGACACAGAAACAGAAACAGAGAGAGAGGGAGACTGCCGAGTCCAGATAAAATTCCATTGTTTATTTGCCCGACCCTCTCCCTCCCTCCCCTCCTCCCCTCCATACATCCCTTCCTTTACCATCAACCTTTCCTTTTCTACTTCAATGGGAACCAGGCAAAGCCCCTTCCAAAAGCCTGCGAGGTCAAGGCAGCATGTCAGTCATTGTGAAATCCCCATATTGCTCAAACCAAACACTTCATGTCAGATCTGGCAACCCTGCGGAGCTGGAAACAAATTGGCTGTACATGAATAATCTCTGCTCCACATCTGCGAAGAGCGCGGGACATGCTTCGGCTCAGAGAAAAGAGGGGCTGAGGATTAGAAAGCAGAACCCCTCCGTCCTGCTCGCTGCCCATCCTTCTCTCCCTCCTTTATCATCCTTTTCTCCCGGCAACTCCAAGACTAAGTGGGAATGAAAGAGAGAGAATCAAAGCGAGGAATAAAACAGCGAAGGACGCGGAGGAAAGAAGCGGCCAAGTTTTGCCATTCTAGAAAGAGCTGACTAAATGTGCAGTGGTGCGTTAAATTGATCACAGGCAAAGGTTTGGCACATGCTATAGGCAGCCACATCTTGTAGGGAGGGGGGTTGGGTCCTCAGCTCAGCCTGAGCACAGAAAGAAAAAGAAGAAAAATGAATAATCTCTCCTTCTTTACAGTATATCATTCCCATTTTCAGCTATCATGTTCTCTCCTTGTCCCGCTTTTACGTTAAAAAAAACTCACAAAGCATGAGAAGCGGTTTAGGGAGCTGCCACTTTTCGGTTTGCTCTCTCCGTATTTGACTCCCATGTCCTGATAACTGTGAAATGCAGCGTGGGCCGTGAGCAACTTTGCCCTTTTTAGGTATTTTTTTTAAAATGACAGAGAGTAAAAGAGAGCAGCCTGGGGAAGAACAAGCAAGGGGATGATGATGGTGGTGGTGATGTCATGATGTTAGCTGTTTTCTGCGGCGCTGGACAGAGGGGACGGAGGGATAGAGAGGGGAGGATGAAATCTTTATGAGAAGCAGCTGTTTGGGAGAGGCAGGCAGGCAGGTCTCCAGAGCGCTATAGCAGCAGCAGCAGCAGCAGCAGCCGGGGCAACAGCTCATGACAACAACACAGAGGCCTGATGGAGCTGGATGTACAGTACCAAACGCTGACAGCACCACCTGCGTACAGTGTGATGGAGCCAATACAAGTCCAAAGGCAACACTGTCAACACCACACATTTACACTTAGAGATAACCGACCACATCGCCCGCTGTCAGGGTGGATTCTGTCTACACTTACACAGTGAACATTTTATGGTTTATCACTAATGGTAGGGTTCTGATAACAAAGCTGACTCCTGAATCACACAGCCTGAAGAAGATCTGCTGTGTGTCATCACATTGCCACACTGAATGAGTCCAGGCTGGTTCTTGGACCTACGTTTGTCAATACCACGCTGTGTGAGGTCAGTATGAGGAAAACACAGGATCTGTGCAGCCTGTGTGTGAGTGGCTGAGTAATCGGCTGCTGGCTGACACACTGTACACAAGTGTGCCAAAGCCTTTGTGAATCCAGGATTCATTTACAACTCCGTGACTCGACTCAAGGTCAAATAGTATTTGGTTTACGCGGGGGTTGCCAGATGTGTGGAGTATGGAGCCAGTGTGTCCTGTGGAGAGAGGTCCAACTGCAGACCCGATGTCTGGGGACCCTGCATCCAATAGGAGGAGAGCACAGGGTCCCCAGGCGAGGTGAGCGTCTGAAAGTAAAATGAATCATAATAATCCAACACAAATGGCTCTCTAGACTGAAATTAGTATTATATACAAATATTCCTTATCATCTCAGATCAGCCTCTTTTACCTTACAGTAACTTTTCTATTATTGTCACACCACAGACCTGACTAAAAGAGGAACTATGCAGGATTTTACCTCAGCTATATTACATTTTTAGTAGTAGTAACGTGTATATGATATATAATGTTATCCATCGCTTTTTTCACCGACTTCATGAAAACAAATGCACATGGACAGAAGGAGGGTTAGCAAAACAGCAGAAATGTGACTAGACTTACATAGTTCCCCTTTAAGTTCACCTTTTGAATAAATGATTTCAACAAAGCAGGGCTGATAAGCCACTGCACCCACAGTAAAACCACCTTTATGTTTCATCAGAAGTGCTGTGTCAAATGGCCACACAGATTCAGACACTTAACTCCCACTACACCCTCCTATCCAGGGCAGGATTTGGCAGAGGTGGCTGTATCTGACAGTTTCTGAAAGCTCAGTGAAAGTGGAAAAGTTTTCTCAGCATTTCTTCCTAATTAACATCTTTGTTTTGTGTCATGAGAAAAGAAAAGAAAAGTTTCTAATTAACATGGCTGCATCTATACTCCTCTGTTGGTAAGATTTACTCACACAGTGCCTTGCTCTCTGCTTTCATCTCCAGTTTACATTTTTAGAATAATTGGTGCGACTGAATAACTACAATCCTAGCTATCGCTGAAGCGCAACACCAATGTTTCGGCCATTAAGCCTAAGCAAACAATAACATCCCATAATCTGCATAGTATATGTGAGCGCATGTTTACAAGAATCTGTCCATTGCCAGATACCCAGTGTCCATCCGCTGATAGAAATCTCCTGCAGGGTTGGTTATGCAACCGATGCTTGGCCCTGATGCCCTGCCTGTGACCCAGACTGCTGCTAGTATCTCTATCTGGTCAACGCTGCGAGGCATTCAGGATTGTTTGCTCTTCAACCTGCATCAATCCATTTTCATCAGAGGTGCAAAACTGGAGGTTATCCTTTGTGAGATATAAATGTGTAATAGTTTTTATCAGTAGATTATTTGGTAAATAAGATAAAACCACGTGGTTTTATGAGCTGTTCCCTCAGTTGTCTTCCAGTGACGTAACTAGGATTCAAATTTGCATAACCCCACCCCTACCTGGGACCGGTAGATGGGGTGGGGCGGGGCAAGCAGTGGTTCATTTGCATTTAAAGGGACAGGCACTGAAACCAGCCGTTGTGAACAGGGCTGTTTTGAGAATATGAAAACAGCTGTGATGTTTGATCCTTGGGGTATTTTGACCAAAGCATGTCACAGACATGTCTTCAAGACACCTAGGAACTATTTTAATTTGTTGAAAGGGGGCATCAAAAGTCTCCTTTAATATCTGATTAATGTCAGACAGAATCATCGAAAGTCGTATCCGTGCACATGTTCTGCCATCTCCTCATCCACACAGCTGTTGATCAACATCAACACTTCCTCCGCCGCGGCGTGTGCGGCCTGTCACACCTCACGGGGCAGAGGCTGAAGGGGGGCGGAGCAGGTAGAGGTCTTTTGGGTCACTGTTTCCCATGATGTTTTTATTGGCCTCAGCAGATGGCTTCCCTCAGCCTCTGCATTGTTATGGTGGCCATCTTGCTCCGGGGGTTAGGTGTTAACAATGGTTGCCAATAGCTGTAGTGGACAAAGGCCTTTGGCTGCTGCTGAAAAGAGTTTCTGCTCTAACTGAATGCTGTAAACTTAGCAACGCAGTCAGATTTACTGCTTTTATGTGACGTGACGATGCTACTGCTCGTCAGGTTCAGGCGCTTGCTGGGAAGGCCCGTCTTGCATGTATGAGTCATGTGTATTCAAGCCCACTAAATCAGAATAGTGTGAAAATACCAAATTACCTTTTAAGGTATTACCAGAATCTCCACTGAGCAGCACTTTCTGTTTTGGCCTTGGGGCTTCGAACAATGAAGTAGGACAGCCTGAAAGCCTGCACTGTTTTCACAGTGCAACAGTACACTTATATTATTCTTTGCAATATCCACTTTCCTCTTTAGTTTTGACAACCCCTGTCTCCCCAGCACCCCGTCTCCTCTTCCATTTGCTCCCTCCGTTCATATCTCCAATCTCTCCTACCCCCCCGTGATATGCAACACCCTTACCAACCCAGAGAAAAAAAAATTGAACTGTAAACCAAGGAGGTTCTATACATTCTTTACAGTCCTGCCCGCTAACCCCCCCCCCAACCTCTGTCCTTGCAGGATTTCTGTTCTTCATTTCTGTTTTGGTTTTTCATGAGGAGAAAAAAAATCAAGAGGGAAAGGAAGGAAAAAAATCAGTTGATGTTTCCCCTCAAACATGTGACCTCTGCTTGGCTCACAGCTGAAAATAATTTGAGGCTACAAGCTAGTGGATGGCTGACGCAAACCTTCCTCCTCCTCTTTTTTTTCCTCCTCTCTCTGGGGGGCTAGGCCTTGGACTGATTGAGGTGGTGGGGTGGGGGGTAAAGACAAAGCAGAAATGGGCTGTAAGTTGAGCTGCGAGCAAAACTAGAAGCTAAAAGATGACATATTATTCTTTTAGTCCCTCTTGTCGGATGAGACTTCGGCTTTTCCGTCGTGTCGTTTCATTCTTTTATTCTAGAAGAGAAAAATGAACAAGCCCAGATTCATTCCACAACACAGGACTCAGAGGGCCAATTATGTTGTTAGCTCAGGGAAGAGTTCAGCTATTTGGCTGCAATTTTTTTTTTTTTACATAATCTAATGAAATTGTGGCTTTTTCTCTGTCTTGCCTCACTGCCAGTTGGGACAACAATTTGTGGAATTCAGCTGAACTGGACTCACATTCCCTACATAGTCGGGGGTCAGGGGAGAAAAAGTGTCAGTGTTAGCTAATACAGGTTTATAGGCAGAGGGATGGAGGGGGGGGGGTTCAGGGTGCACAGTGCTCAGGAAATATTTAACGGCCGACTAGTACCCTAATGTATCCCAGCACATCTGGTAGAAGTCACTCATACGCACACGTCCATATGTTGGTGTGGAGTGCCGACTCTTTGGCTGGGTGTGCAGGTCTCATGTAGGTGTGTTTTCATATGAGGTTTTGCATGTGTGTGTGCAGCCGGGTGGCGAAGCATGTATCGGTGTCTCTGTGAATTTATTTAAGAACAAATGTGTGAATACCTGCCAACAGGCGTTAGCCCTGACCTGTCCTCCTCTCTTGTGTTAGCCACGTCTGTGCCAGACCCCCTGTGCTCCGTGCCAGCTAGCGCCCCACCGCCACCACCACCAGTGTTTATAGACGGAGGCTTGAGCAGAGCACACCACCGGCTCTAATTTGATGTTACATATACGTATGGTCTTGCTACGCTCCGAGTGGATCTGGTTTCATTATACTCTGACAAATGGGCCATGTGATAATTTACAAACTGGCCGAGCGTGTCCTCTCACACTCTCCTTGGCACGGCTCGTCTGAAATAAAGAGCAGAGGAGGGTGGAGGGGGGGGCGTGTAGCGCTGGAAAGCACACAACACGTTAAGGAAGTTATTTTCTGGAATTGAAAAGAGATTTTTGTAGAGAGGCTCCCAAGTGCAAAAACAAAATGTGTGAGCGGTGCTTGTCTTGAAATTCCTCCAGAAATCTGTTAGAACAAGTGCAAAAAGATGAGATGCTGAGTGATAACCTAAAAGAGTTTCACTGACTGCCCTCCTCTGGCTCCCAGCTGCCACTGATGTTTTGCTAATGGAGCTTAATTATATTACAATGTGGAGTTTTCAGTATTTTCCATAATGCCACATGCTGGAACTGAATGTGTGTTTATGCCTGTTGGCTAGCCGTGGTTTAAGCCTTGTTTTCAACTGAATCCTCCAATTACTAATCCAAAAGGAAACCGGCGTTTTGGTGAAGTGCCATTCAACCCGTGAGGTCTGATGCTCTGACGCTCTGCTGCTCAGGTCAGACACTAGTTCTGCAAACCACAAAGAGGTTTTTGCACATTCACACACTAAGAGTTTGACGTTTTCCTCAGGAAGTCCTGGGGCAGCAGCTCTTCTATTGACCCTCCCATTTGTCAGTCTATATGTCTCTATAGTTTAAAAAAAAACAACATATAAGCTGGAATACATTGAACCATCTAGTCTTATAAATACCTTTCTTTACAACTTCACCTCTGAGTTTGGTTTGCCTTCACATCATTATACACATTTTCCCATCGCTGACTGTGTCTCTTTCTTTGTGTGTCCATACAGGATGCCAGCTGCTAGCACCATGACCGGTGGGAGGGCCCTGCTGCTCTGTACAAACACTGACAACTGTATCTACCAATCGGTCAACGGGTAGGTGACTCAGAAACCAGTTATTAATTTAATGTCTTCAGTGTGTCATGACTCAGGTCCAGCTCATCTGTGTCAAACATGTCCTCTTCAGCGAGGTTCTTTGTAGACACCATTTAATGTGGAGCATTTATAGACTAAATGAACTGTGCTCCTTCATCATACAGATAAGCCCATGATCAAGGCACCTCCTTCAGGCCACTGATACCGCTTGTGAAAGTGGTGCACAATAATAATTTTTTCACATGTGTTGCTATTTTGGTTAAGCTTTGTTGCTGTTTACTTGAACATTTCCTCTTTGGTTGTTCTGTTAACAATTGCTATGTAAACTACAGTTACAAATGCCAGTAATAAAGTGACAGTCCTAGTAGACATTTGTCTCCCTATTTAAACAGATTAAACACTTTGTAGGAGTTCTGATAATAAATAATTAGAAACTGGTTTATTCAAGTCAGTATGTCTATAATAACTTTGGGAGAGACGTCAACTAGTCCCAAAAGATTGTTGTAGTAAAAAAGATCCAATTAAAATGTTCAACACTCGGTTGCATGTGCTGGTTGAGAGCAGTTGAAGCCAACTTTTCTGATCGTGGATAAATTGAACATTTATGATACAACATCTTGCGTCCAAATGTTTGGATGATGGATGATTTTGTGGTTCTGCTTTCTGTCTTCTTGGTAATAACAGTCAATAAGGCTCATGGGTAGTGTCATGCTGGATCTAACAAGCTGACCAAAAACACATCTGGTTAGACATGAAAGTGAAAACACCTCGCCACGATAAAAGCAATAAAAGCAGAAAGTCAGCAGCAGCTTACTGTTACTTTAAAGGTGAACTATGTAAGTCAGCTCGCTTTTCCGCCGTTATGCTAACCCTCCTCTCGGCCATGTTTACAATGAAGCTGGCGAGAAATCAATCAATAGAGCGATAGATACTGTACGCTATCATATATGATGTTACGATGTGTGTAGTCTTATCTGTCATAAATAAGAGATTACGGGGTGCGTTTGTTTCGCGGTGCTGCAGAGACGAGAGCTGGGACACCAGGGCGACAGCGCTGTTGTTTTTCAGCCAAGAGACGCATGTGGAAGGCAGAGAGCCTTCATTCTCCCTCGTAATAAGTGAAGCCGTTTATTAAACCATTAAAATTAATAAGCTGTATAATTAAGGTAAAAATGAAGCATAGTTAAGCTACAAATCCTGCATAGTTCCTCTTTAACTTTTCATGGTGCTTAGGCCTGAGCTGCACTCATCAAGCTCTGTATTGCTCTTAAGCAAATTATAGACGCCCGTTTCCATCAGGGTCAGCAGTATAACAATAGCTAGGGCTAGAGAGCAGAGCAGGGCAGAGTTGGCCATCTGGCATCTGGATACTGTTACTGCCCCCCTGCTGCCACTGTCTAATGCTTCTGTGGCCACTCTCTGTGGTCCCTTCTGTCATCCTTGGAATATTCATTAGTGCCATTTAGATTATAATGAAGGGATTTCGGTTTGTGCCGATGAGGGATTGTCTAGGGGAAGATTTAACTGTCTGTTGTTTCCAGGGTCTGTCGTGTCTGTTACCGTCATACAGAAGTTCAATCCATCTCTCTTGAGTGACTGTCAAAAGAATATCATTTCAAACCCTTCCCCTCGTCCGCTGCTCCTGTGTTAGCTCAGCTGGTCAGAGCCGCTGTGGTGCCCTTGTACCCTCTTCCCTCCTTCCGCCCTCGATGACCCTCATCTCCATCCTCCACCCATCCATGGCCGCAGATGATAGACAGGCTTTCCATAGTGTGTACTTTATAAGTATCAGCTCCTTAATCACCCTCTGTCTCTCTCCATCACGGCCTCAGTGGGGGTGGGAGGGGGTATCGATTTCCTCCTATCTGCTCCACTTTTTCTGTTTCTCCTTCACTTGCCACCCCCCACCCCTCCAGCCCATTCCTGCTCTCCTTTGCTTGGCTTCTCTATTTGACCTAGTTTTTTTCCCCTCTGTTGCTTCATGCTTAATAAAAATGCTGTTTCCAACAAGAGACACGGAGGGAGAATGAAATGGGGGGAGGGGGAGAGGGGCTAAACTAATAAAACCCCGAGTCATTTGGACGAGACCAATTTGGTTTCCTCATTGGTCAAAGTTACAACATTGCATTTTTCTCCTTGTCTTTAAGGGTCTCCGAGGAAACTTGAATTAGTAATTTCCCTCTGAGATTTCCTCAAGATTGCATGACTGTTGGTTTTCACATCCAACGATGTCATCAGAAGTCACCCCCAAGCAAGGCCACATTTCCTCTGTTTGTTGGAAACACAAGAATAGGCTTGGGCCAGAACGAGTCTTTGTGGGTCGGGAGTAGAAAAAGAAAAGATGCACGTCTACACTTTGGCCTCTCCCCTCCTCTGTGTATACGTTTGTCTCCTCTCCAGAAATAGCTGTATGCATAGCTTGTAAACTTTGACCCCCAAACCCAGAGTTCAAACAGTCATGACCCAGTAATCTTCCAGGAGTGACTCGCAGCTAAAACAGAGGCACCAAGCAGACGTCTGAACTCTTTTAACAAGAATTCTTGTTTACCCCATAAACAAAGATCTATTTGGACGTGATTGTAAGAGCTCACATTGTGTGGCCAATTTTAAGAGCTCACGGAGAGAATTGATGCTTTGCTATGTTCACTAAAGGCAGCGACTGACATTTCTATGAAAATAATTGCCCTATAAATTGTTAAGAGTTGGCAATAGGGAAATGTATGTTCTCCCTCTGTTTATCTGGAACAAATTAAATACACATGAGCAGTGGCCCAGTGGTTAATACTGTCCCCGAAACCAAGAGAAAGCACTGCATGTTCTGTCTGGTTCTATGGTTTTACAGGATGTGTCCATCTTCTGCCTCAGCTTGTTAACTGTGAAATAGACCTCACCCCCTCACCAACCACTGCAAACAGTTCAAGAAAGTTGTGGTATTTTATGTATTCATAATATGTTGTTTTCTGAGCAGAGAAAATGTATTTCTGCTAGGTTTATATATCCCTCCTTGTTCATTATTCCTGTTTGGAACATTTAAATTAAAGACAACGAATATGGTTCAAAGACCAATAGTACATTTGTTCAATTGTTTTATTGCTTGTACTTCATGCATAGTACATTTGTTTTCATATGGGTCTGATTTGTATTCTGCTTTTTAGGAATCTTTTTGTTTGCTCTACAGTTTTATCTCTATTTTTTTTTTTTTTACCACTGTTTCATATAGTGTAACTTTTTACTGACCAGTTTAGAAGAAATGTTGCCTCAAACGTAAGATCTCTCAATGGTGAAAAGCAACACTAATGCTTCTTGTCTGTACTATGTTTCTTCTTTAACTGACATTAGCCAGCAAATAACGTAACAGTACCGTCTGACTGTTAGTTAGCATTAGCATTAGCACAATGCCAATTTCTCCACAGAGCTATCAAGATCTGGCCCACCCTGATCTCTGCCTCATGTGGCATCAACGTACTAATGCTGTTGGTGCAGAGATAATTTAATGCCGACGTTGCCAACGTAACCAGATTTTGGACCCGTCAAAATGTATAAAACAATTCAATCAAAACAATCAGTAAAATGAATACCTTCATTCTGCACCCCTCTAGACGTTCTGTGGATGTACTATTTTTGAAAGATTAATCATTTGGATGAAAAGGTTGTAGCTATAACCATTAACTGTTCTGTCTGTGTTGGTTTTCTAGGCTCCAGTGCTGTGGCTTGAAGGTTGGGGAAGCTCCGTCATCTGTGGTACCCCAGCCCCAAGAGGTGTGTGGGTCACCAGGGAACAGAGACGGGAAGGACACCGCCGCGTCTTCCAAGCGTCCCCTCTCACCCCTACTGAGCCTGAGCGACAGCCCAGGTCCTCCTGACAGCATGTTGGCTCACAGGAGAGCCACCACCACCACCGACCCACGGACCCCCAACATGGAGAACGGACTGTGTGGCAAACTGAACCACAACAAGAGCCCAGCAGGAGTCAAGAGCGCCAGCATCCGTGATAAGATTTCACAATGGGAGGGCAAAAAGGAACCTGCCCCACTAACCTCTACAGGGACATGTCCACTGAGTACGACACAAAAAGAAGCTGAGACAGTGAGGAAAAAGGAACCTAAAGTTTCAGAGGTCCAAAAGACAGACTGCAAGCGGTTTGTCAGCTGGGACAGACAAGACTCAGGGAAGGAGAATGTTGGGAAGATGGGCGATTCGAGGCCTAAATCTCCAGAAGGCCCAACGAACAAAGACAGAGAAGTGATACTAGAGAGGGGTTTTCGGGCCTCTAAGCCAGCAGAGCAACCCCTCGACAAGAAAACTGTTTTAACTCACGTTAAGAAACTGGAGAAGGCAACAAAGGAAGTTCCTGACAGACCTTCACTGGCATTTCCAGGGAATTACTTCTGTCCTCCTTCAAAGGAGGAGGTGGAAGAAACAGAAAAGAGGGCGGGCGAGCCCATTTTTGGGACTTTTGACGTCACTCGACCTAGTGGGTCACGGAGAAGGAGGGAGGGGGATCCAGAGAACGTATACAGTGAGCCAGGTGCTCCATCTATAAACCCTCTACCTAAACCTCAGAGAACCTTCCAGCACCACACACCGCCTGCTACCCCAGTTTCAGGGGCCGGCTTGGGGAAGGGAAAGAGGAACTTGCCCCCTTTGCCCTCCATTCCTCCCCCACCTTTACCAACATGTCCGCCACCTGGAGTTTGTAGGAGACCCTGGGCTGACAGACCCCGGGACAGCAGTAACAGGTAGGACAGTGAAAAGGTAACAAGTACACACTATTAAGCATTAGATAAGCATGAATAAATACTGAATTATTCATTTCTAACACATGGATACTCTTAGTATGTAGTTTATAAATACAGTTAGTGCTTATTAATGATGAGTAAAACATTAACTGTGTTTATAAACTACATACTAATGAGTATTCATGTGTTATAAATGATGAATTCAGTATTTAAAGCTTAACTAATACTTAATAGTGTGTACTTATTATGAAGTGTTACCCTGAAAAGTAAGGACAATGAGTAGCCATGATTAGCTGTGAACATCCATTCTGCAGAAACCCAGCCTAGACCTAAACAACTTCACTGTCACCACTAAGACTCCAAAGTAACATTTACAGAAGTAAACTGTTTACACAATCTTCTCATGAAGTCATAGTAAACAAGGGATGGCCCTGTGTATCGACTCAACCCTTCCCCCTCCATCACCAACCAAACACTGAGGTGAACAACGTCTCCCGCATCTGCTGTAAATCAAAAGGGCCAATGACATCACCCCTGTTTCTAAATATCTCACAGAATGAGCTCATTGGTTGGATCCGAGGAATGCACACATCAACACAACTCATTCCTTCTTTTATAACTTCACTGGAAGGGGAGAACAACATGCAGAGTGTGCGTTTTCATTTCGCAGAGGCTTGCATTATCTAAATGTAAAAATGATTGCACTATTAACATAAAGTGTGATTCCAGTATCTGAAATCCTTATCCTGTCATGAGTGATTAACATGTTGGAATCTGCAAAAACTCCTTAAAGTAGCACATAAATTCAGATGGTTTCAATCAAACGAACAGGACTCTGTATGGAAACCAAAAAATGTGAACTCTGCAGTATTGGACTACATCTATTGTTCGCTTTTTCCAGTGGTCTGAATTCTTGTTTGGAGCTTGGCTTGGATCTGTTACATTCCATACCATATGTGGAGGCCTCACTCTGCTCAAGTGTGCTGTGTCAAGCCCTTTGTTTGGTCAGGCTGTCTGTCTGTGAGTGTCCATTGCAGCGGGCAATTCTGTGCAGGGGCCAGTGTATGAGCAAATACACAGAGTTGCCTAATTATTAGGTAGGCTGAGTTATGTTCAAAGCCACACAGCACCTCTGCAATAACAACTGCATTGTTCAGAGTCTATGGTATGTCAACCCTGTTATAGAGATGTTGAAGGTCATTTATTTTGGTTAACCTTGTTTTGTATGACTTATCATGCACAAAAATTGACTTAATGATGCACAGACGAAGGGAAATGGAAATTTATAAGCACTTCTTAGGAAAAAATTGTGCTCCTGCTAACTAGCCTTAACATGAAAAGCTCTTACCTACCAATGTAGAAGAAAAATTGTGAGTTCAGCATCAAAGTTCATTCTTTTGCCCATCAAGAGATGTCTCCACTGGTGAAATTAAATGCCATTCTTAACACTTGCCTATCATGTGTTTCCTTGTACTGAAGTTAGCATGCTAATCAGCTGTATCGCTGCTCATGCAATGTTTTATAACCTCTTGTTTTGTAAATGCAACAATGGCCATAGCGCTTGTCAAAAAAAAGTTAAAGTCAAAGAGAAATTGACAAAATGAGACCAACGGCAGACCAAAGTAATACAAGATGTAGCATAAAGGAACAATGTGAAGTCTGTGGTTGTATTGCACTCTTATGTTATATTATGCTGTGTCAAATCAGAAAGAGGACAACATTTCATTTCTCACAGTAATTCGATCAAACAGAGCAACACCACAGAGAAGAAAACATAAGCTCCACAAACACAGGGTTTATCGAAAAGGCTTGTTGCATTGCATCACATTAGCTGTAGCAAGCTGCTTCTAATAAAACAGCATCTTAGTTTAATTGTATTCGTGTGCATGCAATGTGTGGGCATATGGGGATGCATGCGATCATAGATCCTTCTGTACACTTCACTCTACTGGGCTTTAATCTGCAGCAGTGATGAGACACAGATGGACTCATTCAGATGTGGCAACTTACTGTAAAAAAAAAAAAAAAAAAAAAGGTAACATCCCAGCTTGGCATGGTTTTTTAAAAATCATCAACATGAACACACGTTCACTCCGGGATATCAGTCAGAAATCCTTCCTTCCTATTCTTTTGTATTTGGCGTGCAACTCCCCTAAAAAATGTTATGCTACTCTGTCCATCAGGAAGTCGTATGAATTTGAGGATCTGCTCCAGTCGTCTACAGAGAGCTGCAGGGTGGACTGGTACGCTCAGTCCAGACTGGGCCTAACACGCACTTTATCAGAGGAGAATGTCTACGAGGACATAATAGGTAAACATACCTTATTTTTCCTTCATTGAGCAGAATGGGTTCAGCACATCTGAGAAATCAGGTTTTTAATAGGTGATTTCGACTTTGCATGACTTTATTTTGATATAAGACTGGAAAAATATACGGCAGGGCAAGTGTATGTTGTCCTATTTTTCATGCCTGTAATACAGCGCATGACCCCTGAAAGTTTCATTTCTCATACCAGCTTGTGCGTGTCATGGAGTTCAGTAACAGAGGTGATGAGGAGGCCAAGCTGTCTTTACTCTGCTCTGCTTCCTCTGATCCGGTTTTAATTTAGAAGCGACGCTGCTCCACTTTTATTAAAAATGATGTGTAGAAACCTGACCTCCGCTCCTACCTTTATTGTCTGGCGGGTTATGCCAACCCCACCTAGAGCCTGTTTAATTTCATAACGTACAATAGTGGCGTTGTGTGAGGTCGCACTGTAACGTAGCTGAAGCTGGCTTCTGAAATTGTCAATGCAGCAGGGGGCATGTGGATGGCTCGGAGCCACGGCGTATTACCGGCAATAGCTTCAGTGTGTCTTCTCGTTTTCGTTGCTGAAGCTGCTGTACGAACGCAGCTGGCTGGCAACAATTAAATTTAATTTAATCATGTCAGAGTGATGCCATGGCTTATTTTGGATCCTTTCATGGTTTCCTCCTTTTCATACAGTAGTGTTGTTTTTGAAAGCACTCAGACTGTTCACCACACACTCAACAGTGTCTTACAGGTAAAGTAACTCAGATCTATCCTCCACTGTTGAGTAGCTGTAGCTGCAAGGTAGCAGAGATGTAAGCAATACAGATGTTCATCAACCACACGTACAAACCAGGTTTTAACAACGCACTGGTTACATCCCTGATAGTGTTTACTGATCCACAGGAAAGCTAGGGGACATGTATTCAGATGCACATCTGCACACACAAACACACATGTTGAGCTTAGTGTGAGGTTCTCATCATCCAACAATGTGAAAAACAGTGCACTGATCCCTTGTTTTCCTCAGAGGGAGAAGGAGCGGGGAACTGAACGTCCCTTTTTATCCTCCTACTCCTGCAGGTCACATCTGGTGGAAGGATTGATGTAGCAGAGGAGAGATGCAGACAGACAGAGACAAAGAGAGAAAAAGAGGCACAGGTTTTTTGGGAAAATGAAACCACTTTGCTCCTTATCTGCAGGGGAGGGCGAGCGGCTATAGAGTTACATTTAGCTTTAGCTGCGCAAGCATCTTATCACAGTAAAATATGAGCTGGGTAAGCAGGCCGGCTGCCTCTGGTAGCTCTCCACACATCTGGAGTAGGAATCGTCTGGCAAAACAAACATGACTGATATGGAAAGAATACTTTATCTGCTCTTTGAAAGCTTGTATGAGGCTGTTGTGTAATCCAGGTGACACTGATTTATTGTTTCTTTTTTCCTCTGAAGATCCTCCATCCAAGGAGAACCCATATGAAGATATAGAGCTGGAGAGAAGTTGTTTGGGAAGCAAATGTGTTTCACCTGCCTCCTCATCTCCAGTTCCTGACACACCAACTAAGGTACATGTTTCACTTTGAAAATAACGTTGATTTAAAGGGAAACTATTAAATTCTGGTCCCTTTTCCTCTGTTTTGCTAACCCTCCTCCTGGCCATGTGCATTAGTTTTCAACGAAGCCGGTGAGAAAGCAATCCATGGAGCATTGGATAAGGTTATTTATCAAGTCAAGTCAAGTCAAGTCAAGTCATTTTATTTGCCATTTGCAGACAACTGCATTGGAAAACATTTTGCGAGAGATAAAAGAAAAACAGCATACAATAAACAGACATGACATAAAACATAAAAACGGCTAAAATGAAACAAATGTAAGACTAGATAAAAACAGGATAGGACACTGCCCCCAGATATTCGAGCCCCCAATACACATTTCTGAGATACACATTTCTGAGATAGGCAAGGAAGACAAAGCTTCTAAAGTGCAACAGATTAACAGTGCTACATCATATGGCGCATGCCGTGAGTGCAAATGTCGCAAGTAAAAAAGAAAGAAACAAAAACAAACAAAACAAAAACAGAGCCTCTTAATGAGGATTATCATATACGATATGTATATTTGTGTAGTCTAATCTGTTATAAGCAAGATATTGTGGGTTACGGGGCATATTTGTGTTGCTGTGCTGCTGAGATGAGAGCTGGGTGGACACTGGGTCAGAGGCACTGACCTAGCAAGGTAGGTTTTTGGCCAAGAGACGCTACGTGGAAGGCAGAGAGCCTCCATTCTCCCTGTAACAAGTTACAAGTCATTTATTTAATCATCACAATTACTCTAAAACCGTTTAATTAAGGTAAACATCCTCTTTAATGGAGCTGCTTCTACAATAAAAACCTATCCTCTAATGTGCCTTACAGTAACTCTATTTGCCCCATCTTTCCCCCACCAGCTCTCCTCCAAGTCCGGCTTCTTCAGACAAAACTCAGAACGGCGAAGTTTTAAGCTCCTCGAACTACGCAAGACCAGCAGGGACACCGGCGTCTCCTCGCCGTCTCGTATCAGCCCGCCGTCCACACCCAGCAGCCCTGATGACACCCCCTGCCTCTCAGGAGACCCGTACAATCGCAGACGGAGGAAAATCCCGAAGGTATGGGAGTTAAAAAGGCACCACACCAAGGCCCTTCTCCTGCATATGTTATTTATGGTCCAGTTGTACTGCTCAGGGAGCTTCAGAGCTGGTCCACTCATGCGTCCGTCTGGGGATGAGTAAGGCAGAGAAGGACTTTCTGACAGATATTTCCTGTGAGAAGTGTGTCTCGAGGAAGGCCTCCCAGAAGCTGTACTGAAATGATCTTGGTAGCGGCCTGGCAGATGTTTGTTGACTTGCTTAAGGAGTTAAAGATGGACATTTATTTCCCTTTTACCTCCTCCAGATGGTGCTGAAAATCAATGGTATCTTTGAGGCGCGAAGAGGGAAGAAACGCATGAAGAGGGTGTCTCAGTCGACCGAGTCCAGCTCAGGGAGAGGTGAGCCTTCAGATATGACTGCACACAACAACAAGAAAAACAATTTCCTGTTTTTTACCCACCACCCTCTTCCCATCAACTCTGAATTTAATGGCAAAAAACGCATACTTTTTAAACTTGTAAAAACAAAAAAAACATGTCCAGGAGCTTGTGTTTTTGTTTGTGTTTCTTTATGTGCAGGATATCTCAAACACTTGTTAACTGATTTCAGTGCAATTTGGTGAAAAGTTGGATTATGGTCCAAGAGAGCGAGTGATTAGTTTCTGGTGCAAAAACAGATCCAGGTGCAGAACCTGGGGTGGATCCAGGAATTCTTTTAAAAGGCTTTCTAAATGCTGTTTGCCATGTTTTTATAAGATTTTCTCTCATGTGCTGCTGCACAGGGATTCTGTAATTGTTACTCTCTGTTAGTTTATTCAAGTCCAGATAGATAACTGTCACATGTGTCCATCTTACATATTATAGTTAGTAATCAATACTTTCAGTGCTCTACTCTGTGCACATTTCATCATGTTACCTTTCCAAACAGCTCCCAGCTTGACCAGAAAGATTTCACAGGTCTGTCTCCAGAAAAGCAGTGAACGCCTCATCATATGTATTCACTTGTTTTTATGGGCAAGGCTACATTTTTGGGTCAAAAGAGAGTGACCCGTGTATCAGAGGACTGGGTGGTGTTGTATGTGGCAGGAATGAAAGCAATGAGAGCAAATTCCATGAGCCTTGAGTTTCCTGTGATTGTTATTTGCAGTCTCCTCACATTGATTTTCTTTTTCACCCTCTTTAATGTAGTGACAGATGAAAACAGTGAGTCGGAAAGTGACACAGAGGAGAAACTAAAAGGTGAGAAGTGAAAATAAACACATGCTACTCTGTTAGTGATATTTCATTACTTTTCAGTGTGAATTTATTTTTTTATCATTTTATTTTCTTTCCACTGTATAACTAATAATAAAACATACACAAATGGAACCACATTGACTGAAACTGGCAACACACTGGCATACAGTATGCACAGATAGATGTATCTCTCTGTAACGTGCGTCTCCCTCCCTCAGCTCACAGCCAGCGGCTGGTGTCGGTTCAGTCCATGCTGAGGCAGACGGGGCGGTACCGAACTTTGGAGAGAGATCTGATGGAGCTGCAGGAGAGGAAACTCTTTGAGTATTTCATCGTTGTTGCACTTCACAAGACCAAGGCTGGAGTTCCTTACCTGCCAGAGGTCACACAGCAGTTCCCTCTCAAGGTAAAAGAGAACAGTGTACAGTAACCGAGGCTAAATCATTAGAAATGTTATGTTTAACATGCGTTTGATGTCTGCTTTCTTCCAAGAATAACACTATACAGCGGGGAAAATTAGTATTGAACGCATCAACATTTTTCTTGTAAACATATTTCTAAACAGGCTTGACATAACATTTTTCACCACATGTCTGTAACAACCCAATTAATTACAATTGCATTTATGTGCGTAAATGAAGCTCTGTGTACTGTGATAAAGTAAAAATGACAGCGGGAATAAGTATCAAACACGTGAAGACAAGGAGGAGGTGCAGAAGGGAGTGGAAAGACAAGAAACCAGCTGGAATCTATCAGTATTCAGAAAATCATCCTATCAGTGCAAATTAAAATCAGCTGCTTTTAGTCCTAATTGGTGCCTATAAAAAGGTTTGTCTTTTTACCAAGGTGTCACACCAAGTATCTCATGACCCTTATACTTTATGTATGCAAAATATACTGCAGTACACTGCAGTTTCAGCTCATCAATGATGACAATTAAGATTATAATTAGTACCTCATTTGTTATTTAATATTTCTCTTCCTTTATGACCCTCAGTCCACTCTGATATGTTTTCAATTTTCCCCACGTTCTCATTAATCTCAATAGCAAAGTTGTGTGCAAACTACACAATCATGCATTGCTGAATTCATTTTCATGTGACCTTGTTTTTATCATCCAGCTGGAGAGGAGCTTTAAGTTCATGCGAGAGACTGAGGACCAGCTGAAGGTCATTCCTCAGTTCTGTTTCCCTGACGCCAAAGACTGGGCACCCGTCGACAACTTCCCCAGGTTAGTCACAGTCTGACGGCTGCACTTAAAAGTGTCAAGTGAAAATAAACAGGCATTTCTGGTCAGAGTTGTAATAGCTCAGCTGTTCTCCTCGCTAATAAGCACTTGTTAGTGGAGACGATGAAAGCCAAGAATGGAAATGACCTTGCTGCTTGTGAAGACATCGCTCCATTGTGTAACGATAAAGCACCGACAGTGACAAATGATTAGAGGGAAGAGGCTGGATTTAGCACCTTCCACCTGGTTTGCTATTACAAAGGTTTTTTCTCCTAAGCTGTTTATAATTGGCCCTATGACCCGATCCCTCCTGGGCCCTGAGCATCTGCATTGTTCCGAGAAGAGGGAATGTGCGTCTTGACAGTGATGGCTAATAATTACCTGGAGGCAAAAGTTCGATGGTTGAGAGGCCACTAAATACACACCTGCAGACTGAGTCAGTGAGCTGGCCGACACTCTCGCCTGTCAGGAGGGTCGTCAATGGTCAATGAATACCTGTCAGGTAGAGCCGAGGAAGCTTTATGTTGGTATTTGCAGACTAGAAGTGTCCTGAGGGTCCTTCCTGTCAAGTACAAAGCCAGGCTTTTGTTTGCAGGCGTTCAGTCCAGAATGGGATTCTCTGTTTCCACAACAGTCTTCTCTGTGTGATTTTATAGCTCTAAATAGTTTCCAGCATGTCTGAATTATTCTCTTTTCTCTGTCATTTCATATCTTCAGTGAGACGTTCTCATTCGTTCTGACCGGTGAGGATGGAAGCAGGCGGTTCGGCTACTGTCGGCGATTACTGGTATTGTGTACTTCAAAAATATCTCTAGCTTCTCCTCATCTCATTTTAATATGAATAGAAATAAGCTTAAAGGGATAGTTAAACATTTTGGCAAATTGGCCCATCGCCATAATCCCTATAGTTTTAGGAGTTTTTAGGAGTAGGTTTGTTACCCTTAATTGTCGGTGCAAGCTATTTTTAGAACGGCAGAGCAGAGCCGCAAGCAAATACACACTCCAACAACTTCAAAACATACTGGTGGACAAGTTGTGACCTGCACATTCACCACGCTATGAGATAATAACGGAATGTTACGAGAGAGTTGTTTTCAAGGTAAATTCATGAAAAACCGCTGATGCGCGTTCCTGTCGGGAGCAGTTTTTCGGTAAGCAATCTCTGCATTTGCCTTGAAAACAACTCTAAAACAACATTTCGTTATTTTCTCATAGTGTGGCGAATGTGCAGGTCACAACTTGTCCACAAGAGTGTTTTGGAGTTGTTGGATTGTGTATTTGATGAGTTTGATGAGAGAAACTAAGAAATCCCATTAGCCCATTAGCATAGCTCTGAGCAGCTCACGGCTCTGCTCCGCCAATTTGCCAAAATGTTGAACTATCCCTTTAACAATCAACTTAATTTGATGATAAAATGATTGAGGCTTGTTTGTGAATGTACCTTTAAAATCACTGTGGAACAAAGCCACTGGTTTGCTCCGCTGGTTTAATCCTGTGGTTGTATCTAGATGAGCAGTCTTGTGTCACTCCGGTGTTTTGAACCTGTCTCGTCTGTCTCTTTCACAGCCCAGTGGTAAAGGCCGAAGGCTCCCTGAGGTCTACTGCATCGTCAGCCGTCTGGGCTGCTTTGACCTCTTCTCCAAGGTACATGCACTGACTAACACTTCAGATTCAACCCCACCCCATTAAAAAAAAAGTTCCAGGAGGAGTACCACCCTCGGTGCCCGCAGAGCTCCACCCACCTGCTGGCTGCACTACAGAGACACATGTGAACTGCAGCTGATGTGGTTATGGCAGTGGAAAAGGTTTCCCCTGTAATGAGCCTCAGATTTATATGTGTGTTAATGTGTACACCAAAATGTTTGTGCAGTCTTTTCATGCCATTACTAATGTTGGGTTTGTGAGGATACAGACGTGGGAATATGAGTGTAAAATCATTCTATCTGCTCTCATAGAGTAGGACATAGCTGACTTTGCATTTGATGATATTTTGAATGTGTTGAGCAAATCAAGTTTAATACAGAGGGGGGGCATGATGGATTCAGGTTGTTGCCTGTTTGTTGTAGTGATCTTATTATGTTGTGGCCCTCTCATAGGATTCTTGGTACCCTTACCTGTGTGTATAATGGCACCTGAATATGAATAGGAATGTAATAATTAGATTTTTTTTAACTGACAGGTTAACTGACAGTGTTGACATGTTACAATGCTGTTGGGAGCACAGAGAAAGAAAACTGCAACGCAGAGATCTCAGTTTCCAAAGCAACACCTGTGTCTCAAAACACTGCTGGATGACAGATCTAGCTATTTATTGTGGCCCCTCTGATCAGTACAACGCAACACAACCATGACCCCACCAACAGTTTTGGAAAAAACTCACACAACTGCACCCCTACCCATTGCTCCAATACTATAAAATCCAATGAAAGTCATAAAACATCAGCCACAATAACACAACACACTCAGATATACGACAGGATTAGCCACCAAGGGAGGGAAAAAAGTCAAATTCTCATAATATCCGATATTCTGTCCAACGAAACAGATTTATTTTAATTCCATTAAATCTCTCACATATATTTCTGTTCTTGCCAGCATTCAAGTTTCTGAGCCTCCTTCTTTGCTTTTCACCAGATCCTGGATGAGGTGGAGAAGAGGAGGGCCATCTCCCCTGCTCTGGTGCAGCCCTTTATGAGAGGCATCATGGAAGCTCCTTTCCCCGCTCCAGGAAGAACCATCACTGTCAAAAACTTCCTACCTGGCTCTGGGACAGAGGTAAAGTGATGCTGGTGTCACTGTGGAAAACAGCTTAGACGCAAACTCCACATAAATAATAAATCCTACTAAACAAACAGATCAGCATCTTTCTCTGCATGTGTGTGGTATGTACATCATAATGGTTTCTCCGTCTCTGTCTCCCCTGCAGGTGATAGAGTTGTGTCGGCCGTCAGATTCCCGTCTGGAACATGTGGACTTTGAATGTCTCTTCTCCTCCTTGAGTCTGCGTCTCCTTCTGCGAGTGTTTGCCTCTCTGCTGCTGGAGCGCAGGGTCATCTTCACCGCTGACAAGCTCAGGTTGGCTTCAGCAGCTCGCTCTGACAGTGGTAGCCACTTTTCAAAACACAAAGATCAGATGTTAAATCCTTTTCGACAAGCCGATAGGGAGTTTGTAGTATTTTTAATTCATTGGTTTAACTTATCCATCACTATCCAATCAGAGAATGGCGGTTTATGACGCTGAAAAGACCTAGAGGGGAGGGTTTGAAGGACATGACAGGCAGACTTCAACTTGACAAGGGGTCTGAGGAAAAGAAGATCCTGACCAAGTGTGAGAGGAAGGAATGCTGTTGTGTTATACAGTCGCCTGGGGAACAATCACTTCGTCTTTGGAAAAACTGTCACGGATGCCAGATAGAAGGAGTGAAGCTTTTAGAGCAAACACGTGTGCACAGTGACGTCATCACACCCACGCAATTCACTCAAAGCCTTTAACTCTAAAGCTGTTATCACTGCGGTCAGGGTCAAGAGGGTTTTTTTTTAAACTTAACACCTGGTTCAACTTGTGGGCTCAGCGGAAACAGTCATTGTAACTCGATGTAGTTCAAAAACACACAGGGGCTTCAAACACACAATATACCGTACATACATACTGCTTCAAGGTTTTTACCGGCACCTTCTGTTTTGGGCCCGACTTTGTAGAAACATTCATTTCTCAGCAGAGCTCATAAGCAGATCACAAGTCAGTGCAGGTTCTGCACCGTGGAGTGGAAACTTGGCCCTGTCAATCAGTTCTTTAATGAATTAACTGTGAGCAGATGCACACGCGGGACAGATTATCTTAACTGTGTGGGGCGGACGCTGTATAAGTTTTTATAAGTGTTACGTCACGCCCTAAAAGAAGCTTTTGAGCGTGCCTCTCAGGGTAAGACTGAGTTTGTTGGAGCAACAGAAATGAACGTTCAACATTATGTTCCAGATGAGCAGCAGGGCGGCAGGAGAGGCTGCTTTTAAGGAGAGTATTTTAGCACCATCTTGTGGTCGAGATCAGACTCAATTAAAACACAACACTTCCAAACAATACAGTAGATGTTAGGCAGTTTGTTTTATTTGTTTTTCATAAAGTTATTTTCTGCTCTATTTTCAAAATGTTCTTATGTATGATTTGCTTTTTTTCCCCCAACAATATCTTTATTTATTTCCAGACATAATAACACATACAGTACATATAACCACTGGGAGTCAAAACTTCTGTGTCAATCAAATCACAACCAAGACATAACAACAAAACAACACAAATAAATAAATGTAAAGAAAGAAGGGAACTTAAATATACAATAAGATAATAAATAAAAAACAAATATTACATAATAAAACAAATATTACATAAGTAAATAAAAAAATAAATAATAAAAATAGGGGAGTATAAATACAAAACCAACCATACACTGCTCATACTCACAAGTGTCAATCAACACCAGACAGTAAACATTTTTCTCAAATGAACTGCAGAGGGCTAGATTTAGCATTTTTAAAGGGACAACGAGGAGTTTCTATTCGGTTATAAAACAGTCTCACATTAATGTGGATGAATCTACGCCACCCACACTTGTTAATGGCTCCATTTTCGATCAATATATCGTTTTGTCTCTATCATTATTTTCTTATTATTAGTGGTGTCAAGCACCAGACAGAGAATAAACATTTTTCTCAAATGAACCTCTGACTTTAATCCTTGATGAATGAAAACTAGATTTAGGCAGCGTGCAAACACTTTTTAATATTATAATTGATTATATCCAACAAGCTTTCATCGATTATATTGAGTTAACATCATTATTATGATCAGTGCATGAGAGAAATGTAACTTGAACACAACACGCACAACGTCAGTGCTGTGACTGTGAGAGCAACAAAACATATTTTTATCTAGGATTAGACTGAATTTATTCCTCTGCACTCTCTTTTCTGCCTGAAGTCTGTGCTAAATCATTCCAACCAAGATCTTGGCTGCCTCGCTAACATCAAAATTGTTTCTTTAGTTTTCTCTAATTCATCAGATCTATCAATGTTTTCAATTGAAAACATTTTGAATTATTGCAGAAAAAGCACTGGTGGACCTAAGAACATCAACACTTTGTCTTATCCTTTGTTGCAATTCCTTTTACCAATTAATATCGTTATTTATTACACAGGTCAACATGTCTGCTCTAGAAACTATAGATACATACAGTAAAACATATAAATACAGAGGCTGATACAGATTGTCATTTTGTCAAAAATAATACCTTTAAATTGTTTTGTTATGCGAGCATCACCCTCCTGTCTCTCTCTCTCTCTCTCTCTCTCTCTGCAGCACGTTGTCTCAGTGTTGCCATGCAGTCGTGGCTCTTCTCTACCCCTTCACCTGGCAGCACACGTACATCCCCGTGCTGCCACCCTCCATGTTGGATATCGTCTGCACCCCGACACCCTTCATAGTGGGCCTCCTCTCCAGCTCCCTGCCTCGACTCAAAGAGCTGCCCATCGAAGAGGTAAGAACATCTTTATTGTTGTTTGTGGTATACTGCTGAGTGTGGCGTCCTTGACTCCTAACATTTCCTCTGCTGAACAATAGCTCCAGGAAATGACATCACACTCCCTTTGCTCTTCCCCCAGGTCCTGGTGGTCGACCTCGGCAACAGCCGCTTCCTACGACAGGTAGAAACCACAGAAACACACACAGACAGCAGTGACAGTCTGTCTGTCTGTCATCATGCATGTTGGCTCACACTGTAACTCCATTATATTCGCAGTGGCTCGACCAGATGTTAAGTCAATGTTAATTCACTACATAGTGTTGACTGTGTTTACATCTGTGTTTTTGCCTCCACAGCTGGATGATGAGGACTCCATTCTTCCTCACAAGCTGCAGGCGGCTCTCGAGCATGTCCTGGACAAGAGGAGGGAGCTGGCCTGTGAGAAAGGAGATCTGCCAAATGGTGACTCAGCACTTCTGTTACTGCTTTTATGTAGCTGCACATATACTGTATATTTATGTTTTTATTGAAGCACCAAATATAACAAAGATAGTGCTGTAAAATAAGCAAGAGTAAGGAATGGAAACAGTGTGTTCAGACACCTTCACTGACCAACTGTATCATTACACATCTTTTACTGTTGGTACATATACCTTAATCATTAGGTGTCGAGGGTATTGCCAAAGTTAACTTGTAGTTTGTGAAATTGTTCCAACTTTCCATCATGAGCAGATCTCATCTTTAGCTGCCAGCTTCATCCAATAAACATACATTTGAGACATCTATGACGATGACTTCATGGAGCAACTTCATAATGTTGTGCTCCAGAGGAAATCTTGGCTCTCTGAAGCAGTTTTATTATTCTGGACAACTGGCTATGTTTTTCAAAATCCATAAGAACCATTAATAATGATGATCTATACTGTTGGGGATATAAAAGAGTATTGTAAAACACGACAGAAATCTACACGTGACTGGTTTCCATGTTCTGACTGACCTGACTATTTTTTAGAAAAGAATATGATTTACGTTTCAATTCAAATGACTAATGGTATAGATAAACAAAAATAAAGACCAATGATACAGATAAACACAATTGAAGACCAATCACCTGCAGCTATATATATAAACAGTCACTTGTTTTATGTCATGGCTGATTGACGTATCTGTGATTTACAGTTGTTCCAAAAAAAAAAAAAAAAGTTAAGTAAAATTTTATTTAAATAGCACACTCACAGAGGAGACTCATGAAGTGCTTCACAGGAGAAAATACATAAAAAGCACAGACATCATACCATTAATATACACAATAAATAGCAGTGGAAATGCAGCAAAAATAATACAAACATTACAGTGTGCCAGTGTAGTGGTACACTGTAATGTCAATAGCTGTCAACATTCATGAGATTAAATCTTTCTTCTGTGTCCCTGGCTCTCTCAACCTCCTCCCAGACTCCTGCTGCCTCAGCACAGTCGTGTCGGAGGCCTTTGTGCGTTTCTTTGTGGAGATGGTGGGCCACTACTCCCTCTTCATGGGCGGAGCAGAGCGTGAGGATGAGTCCGTCTCCTCCCCCACCTTGCCCAGCCCTTCCTCTGCTCCCTCCTCATCCTTTCAGCGCGAGGCCTTTCGCAAAGCGGTCACTTCCAAGAGCCTGAGGAGGTTTCTGGAAGTGTTCATGGAGACCCAGATGTTCACCGGCTTCATCCAGGAGAGGGATCTGCGCAGGCAGGGTCTCAGAGGTACTGAGATTTCAGAACCTACAGTGGTGTTACATTTTAGAACCATTATAACCGATATACTGATTTAGCTTATGTACTTCTGTGCATTTACAGTAAATAAAGAGGAAATTCAGTTAAATGACTATATGATGACTCAGAGAACAAAGAAAGCTTTCCCATTTGACCAAACTTGAAGTTTCAAGTTGAGTCTATGCTTCCATACAGCTCTCCTCCATGTTTGTTTTCAGTGGTGATGTTGTAGAGTGTCTTTTAAACATCTGACTGGAAATATTTGACTTGTTTTTTTGTTTCCAGGTCTGTTTGAGGTGAGAGCACAAGAGTATCTGGACTCTCTGCCTGGCAGCGAACAGCGAGGAGTCAACAAGTTCCTCAAGGGCTTAGGTGAGATTTACTGTCACTCAACCAGCCAATCAATCAAGCAGTCATTTACATGTAATCAATTGAGAGACATCAAAACTTCTTTTTACTGTAGTTTAATGTGTTACAATTAGATAGATAGATAGATAGATAGATAGATAGATAGATAGATAGATAGATAGATAGATAGATAGATAGATAGATAGATAGATAGATAGATAGATAGATAGATAGATAGATAGATAGATAGATTTCTATTTCTATTTCTATTGATTGATTTGTTTTAGTGAATTTGTATTGAGGGGAGGATTTTTTATAAGCCCTTTGGGCTTCTTTTCCTCTCCTGCACAATTATTTGTCCTTGTATGGTTAATATAATTTCTGTTTTATCATTGTGCATATGAATAAATAAAATAAAATAGATAGATAGATAGATAGATAGATAGATAGATAGATAGATAGATAGATAGATAGATAGATAGATAGATAGATAGATAGATAGATAGATAGATAGATAGATAGATAGATAGATAGATAGATAGATAGATAGAAAGATAGAAAGAAAGATGGAAAGATGGATAGATAGAACAGGTTATGATGATGATGAATTTGATTTACTAATTTGATTTATCTGTTGCTTTTTCCAGGAAACAAGATGAAATTCCTGTCGAAGAAATGATGCTTGGAGTCAGGACAGCGTCTGTAAAAGCGAATGAGAAGAAGAGAACATGCTCCTTGCGTGCGGAGAACATAGAACAGAGGAAGACCCTCCAAGTAAACTGCGCTCAGTTCGCTAGTGTGAGGGAATCTGGGGAAAGTGAGGGTTTAGCTCCCAGCTTCATTAGCCAGTCATTCCATTAGTGTTGTGAAGGGTTCACTCACTCTGCTTGGACCAAAACCCTGTTACAACATGAAGAATCAGTGTCTAACAGCGTCTAGTTTTACAGTTTCCAATGTTTTGGTTTGTTCCAGTCAATCTCTACAGTGTGTTACTGTACAGGACAGCACAGTGTAAATGTTTTTATGAAGAGTGTTCTCCCTTTTTCAGTCACTGAAGTTCCCGTTTTGTACAATACTTTATCATACATTCCAAGTAATTTCTATAGAAGCATTCATAAATGCAATAGTACAACTTCTTCTTCAACAGGAGGCTTTTAAGTTAATTTATATGCTTTTTAGACAAACGTAATCTCTTTTTTTAAATTTTCTTCAAATGAGCGCAAAGAAATCTCCTGTAATTTCTAATAGGCTTTATTTAACAGAGTCTTGTCCAGACTGTTTGTAGACCACTTTGGGTTGTCGGGTGTATGTACCACTGTTTTAAGTAAATTACCTTTTATTGGAAAAGGACAGAACCAAAAAGAAGACGGAGGAAAATGTAAAGACAAGAAAAAAAACAATGTGAATATGTGTCTCACTTGGGTTTCAGTAGTTGAAGAATGATGTCTATAGGTCAACCAGTATCAATGTGTTTCACAAAAGCAACTAGATCCGCCTTAAACTTGATTGAGAATGCAATAAAACTTTATTAATAAAGTGATTCAAATTGGACAAATTTCTTATCATTTTGTCACACAGTGTTGTGTATCACCTATATGGAAATGTTGTGGTTTTTTGGACAACCTACCATGTGTTTACTTTTTGTTTACCATTGTGATATAACTATATTTTGTTCATCTGTGTCATATGAAACCCACAGTATAGAACAATCATCACTTTAGTGAAGTGACATCACTTAATAAGTATGTTATCTCCAGTCAGTGTTGTGGTGCTCCAGTCAAGGACTCAGGACTCAGCATGGATTCTAGTTTCAGTGACTCACCTACAACACTGACTGTGGTGTTATTACTGAACCACGGGTCACATCAGGCCAAGTAAGAGCACTGAATTACTGAAGGTGTGTCTGCTTCTGATTTCCTCAGCTCATTGTAAGTTGAAGATAGAATTATTTCTGGGTTTTTTTCAAAAGTTACTTCAAAAGACGGATTAACAATATCATGACACATAACACACCATAGTGTGTAAGGCAGCTTTTTGTTCAGTGGCCCACAGAGCTCACCACTTAATAAAAGGGTCAGGGCTCTGAAGGCCGATGCACTTTTGATTTGAAGAAACACAATAAACAGGATGTTTTTATCCTTTAAACAAAGTTTTAAAAAAACTGGTTCAAGACAAGTGTCACGTTAAAGGTGGTGAAGTAGTCAGGGTAACAAACTGGTGAGGACAGACTTTGCAAGAGATAGGCTACTGTAGATGAAAATAGAAAGGTCAAACTGTTGCGGCAGAGGCACAGACATAATTAATTTTTTGTCTCTAGGCTGAGTCAAGCTCCAAAACACCAGATGCTACGCTTCCCACAATGCAACTCAATCACATCTCAGTGTTGTCTTTCGTTGAGCCTTAAAAAAAAAAAGTCAGGATTACTGCAGTTATTTCACAAAGTAATTTCCGTCTCCAGAGCTACAAAAGACATTGTACACCATGTACACAGGCAGAGCGTGTGAGCAGTGAGCTGACATTGACATGTGAAATCAACATACAGTACAGTATATTGTTGTCTTTGCCAGCATGCTTGAGTCCTTTATAGCTCTAGGGGGCGCTGTTTGCCTCTTCTTAGCAGATAAACTAAAGTTTCCTTTGAGAGAAGGAGAGTAGTGCCTGAGTGCATGGTCTTCACTACAAAATATACAATATATATTTATAGGTATTTACTTAATTAGTAATGACACACTTAAATCATTGGTATTAGAGGTCAAATGATTAGTTTAACTTTTGTGTTTTCAGTTAACTTCATTCCAACTCATTCCTCTGACTTCTACAATTTTGTATTAGAGCTCTTTGACATAAAACCTAATTTTTGAGTAAAAAGTCAATTTTGACTGCCAGAGGACCACATGTTAATGGAACATCTCTAACAGGTCCATGTCAAAATTTAATCAGGATACTGTGAAATAAAGTGAAGACCACAGATATAAATTTGGATGAAACGCCCCAAATTAAATGCAAATTGTGATCATTATTACATTTACTAAAAGTGTGGTGAGGAACCATTTATTTCAGTTATGTTAAACAGGAAAAAACAAACAAACAATAGAGATCATCAAGTCAGCATCTTTGCAAAAAATTTGACAGTGGAAACAGTCCCACCTGTAAAAGAGGCAACTGGAAAGCACAAAGCTGTGTCTCAGATCTGTCCCACTGAACAAGTAGACTGTCAAACCAAGTAATGTGACAATTAAATAGTGACACAACTGAGCACAAGAGAGACTCTCATCAAATGCTGTGCGAAATAAAGTTAGCATATAGCTACAGTACTCATTTTTGAGAAAAAAAAGGACACATTTTAGTCATTTTAGACCTCAGGTCATGACTGTCGTACATTTTGGACTCATCGCCAGTATTACCCACAATGCCCACTAGAGGAGTCTCTAACCCAGTCCATGTTCTTCTGCACATGTTGTCTCACAGAGTCCAAAGGTCAGTTTCACATCTCAGACAATTAAGCCTTTAATGTCTTAAACAACATGTCCAACAGTGTGGTGGGTTTCGTCCTCTCATATGAGGACACAGGCTGGGTGACAAAACTTGGGCTGAAAAGAAAGAAAGATTGTTACAGGTGGACTTCCCAAAAACATCACTTTGTTTATCTTAACGCTAAGCTTCAAAAAACCCTCTTTAAATATTGAATCACCTGAGAAGAGGCAACAGGGATGTGGGCTGCTTAAAGAGGGCACAGAAAGCAGTTGAATCATGCTCTAAATTTAACAGCACGTGCTGTAGAGGATAAACAAATTAATATTGAATATGTTGTGACATGAAGCTTGGAAAAAGCTGTGGAGGCTGTAACATTACAGACATTTAAAATATTTAATGTCAACATTAAAGCATTATCTGCCCATGAAAAGTGGCATCAACACAGAAAAGTGGACTCGCTCATTGTTCCTTACAGCAAAGAATTGTTATAGCAGGAGAGACAGATGAACCTTATGGACATTATGGACACATTATGGAAAAATGTCCTTTGCAACACAGTCATAAAAAAAACAATATAAGACAATTATCATTCAATGAATGAATTATTAATAACTCTTATAGTCTAATTTAGTACATTGGTGGAAGACAAAGTTGTAAAAAATATTTTTATTTTATTTCTTGATTTTAGCCATACAGCTCTGACCCCCAACCCTGACCCCCCCACCACCAGCTCTTCTCTCACCACCCCTTCCTTTGCTTTGCTTTGCTTTCCTTTTCGGAGCCCTCCTCCCCCTCGTCATTACGTGTTGACCGGTCAGACCTCCCTCCCTCCCCTCCTCTCCCCTCCCCTCCCTCCCTCCGTCCCCTGCTTCCCTCCTTCCCCTCCCCTCCCCTCCTTCTCTCCCTTGGTCTTTTTCTCTGGCTTTTTCCAGGCTTCATGTCATACCACGGCTAATTCCTGAAATTCCTGCCCTCCTCTCGCTTCAAACAAACGGCTTAAGGAAGGGGACGAGGCAGCAGAAAACAAACAAAGAAAATATAGAAAAACCCTACAGAGTCCACTCTTCATTTAAATCAAACAAACAAAAAAAATATCTAATATCACTCTACCTGCCTGTCAGCTAATAGAGCCTCACCAGGTAAGCTCTTAACTATTTTATTTTATTAAGTGTTTAACTGTACAGACTTTAACTTCGTCTTGTGTCTGTGTGTAAACTTTGCCTGTTTTAATATCGTGGATGTGGAGTCCGGAGCTGTTTCTCTCGGCTTTCTCCGTCACTGTCGGAGATAACATTCCTCAAATATCTCACATTTCTTCGCTCGGATTCCTACATTTTTCTCTTTAATTCCTGTAGTGGAGCGCACGGCTCCACTTCCTGTGCTCCAGCCGGAACTTTTTTTTTCCCCAGCCGTGTGTGCGGAGGGGCTCGCGTCATGGTGGTGCGGTCAAACATTAGCGCCTGTCTGGGTAAAGTTTTACACCGGGAAACTGAGCTCATTCAAATTGTGTATTTATTAACTCGCCCGTTAAAATTCAGAGGCTTTCTTTTTCCTCCAGCCCTCTGTCAACAAGTGTGAGTAGACTCCAGTGTCCTGACGCTGCGCTGCTGCTCTGACCGCGGTTGTTGCCTTTGAGCCGCTGCTCTGTCTCCGTCTGTGACGTGATTTCATTGTCTTGTCGGTAATTAAAACACCTGCGCTTTAATGACGCCTGTTGGACTTTAGGCTGCTTCAGTGAAAGTTACAGACTGTGAGTGTCCTGCTTCTTAAACACGCACTAACCGCAGCTACAGATGTGGAGCCAGTGTTTACTTGAGTAAAAACAGTAAAAGTAGAAATAACCACATGTGTTAAATATCCCACTCCGACACAGACACTAAGATTTGACTCAAGTGAAATAGCTAGCCTAGCGGTGTGTAACTAAACGTTATCTGTCAGGGTGCATATTAGGCTACATCAGGCTATTGTTGTTATAAAGTATTTGAGCAGCGTTATCTTAATGTGGAGCTGACTCTTTCTAACTGCGGTTAACTAATGACTATCAAATCAGCAAAGGGGCAGCAAAGGGTTCCGCGAGGTAGAATAAAGCAGCAGGTGGAAAATGCAAGAAATGAAAAACTCGTGTTATTAAAAGCAGCTTGTATTTAATAGTCCCTTCATAAATGTTCTAACATAATCTTGTGCTGGATTAATATTTGTGCATGAATTGATTGTAGCTGAAAGAGGTGCAATTAATGTGATGTGTAAACTAATATTGTTTAATCTAATGCATTATCATAGGCTGACAATAGGACCCATTTAAAAATGTATAAGATAAATATGAAGTGGAGTTAACAATGCAACATGAAGGAGTAGGCTATACAGTAAGGAAACAGTAGTAGGACATGTAAATAGGCTACTAGTATCGTCATCAAGTGTTAAGTATATTTTTGCTGTAATGTTATCATGTGCTTCTCTTCTGTCATTTTAATGTATAATTAATCCTAATGCCATTATGAGTAGCCCAGTATTTCCATGATGCTTGATGCTTTTTAATAGTTCTTAGTGCCTCTGAAAACCATCCCCTATTTGTTTGCATTCATGTAGGATCATAGTCTGTTATATTGCATTACATTTGGCAGTCACTTCTGAAGTGATGTGCAACAAGTGCATTCAAACATCACAGGGGCTTAGAGCTGGATGTCATCGAGATATGAACAAAGTGTTGTTCGTAATAGAGCACTGGTGTAAACCGAGGTACGATTAATAAATGTGTTGTCCAATTATCAGATAATTATTTGAATTTTATGCAACTTTATACTTCAGAGGCAAATTACTCTGCTATACATTTGAGAGCTATGGTTACTTTGCAAACTGTATCAAATATCAGTTCATAAAATATGACGCATTGCAATAAATATAACCACCCAACACTATAGAGAGTGGGTAAAATGAACTCCACCTCCACCAGCATGACCATCTGCTCAGAGTACAATGCATTATGCACCGTTATGATCCACTTGTGTCATTCAACTGCATATTGTATACTTAAACCTTTCATACTTTATGTGTTATAATCCTGCTATACATTTACTTCACTGAATATATTTAAAGGCTACATTATATTAATGCTATGTTTAACAAAAGAACAATTGAAAATCAATAGCCTAGACTGTTTCCTTTGCTGGGAGACTTGGGTCATAGCGTGGCCTTTCTGAGTCAGAGTCTATTAATATAGCTCTGCTCATGCAGGTGTCTTCGAAGTAGAAAGTTGGACACCTCGCACCTGGAAAAAAAAATGCGGCTGTTTCCTTTTGAGACGCTCTCTTCTGAAACTTGAATGGTTGGGTTTTCAGCGATGATTCAGACATAACTTCCAAGGATTGTTTTGAACAAGGAGGAGCATTTCAGAAAGTACCTTGTCTCATAATGTGGTGAGGTCATTCTGATGAAACACCTCAGACTGTTGAGCACAAGGTGAAATAACTTGTGTGGGGCTGCACTTAGAGATTTTTTTTGTCATGATCATAATGTGCTGACTATTTACTGAAATATGAGAAAAAAATGTAATATTTGTGATGATATGATATTATGAACTAGGAAAGCTATAGCAAATATTCACATTATGTTTTGGCAAGATGTGCTTCATAATTTTAGCTTTGTACACAAACGTCACCAAATGTGCTTCTTCTGCTTCTTCAAAAACAAAACAAAACGTAACAAGTTTTCAAATTCCATCCCGTGTGCGATTGTGTAAGTGCAGCAGGTCAGTGTGCGACACGCTTTGTACTGTCAAGTGTCTTTTGGTGGATTGTCTCTGAGAGAGCAGCGAGCAGGCGGTGAAATGTTTTCAGTCACGGTTCAAGATGGCCAACACGGGGTTGCAAGTGTGTGCATTTGTGTGTGTGTGTGTTATGGTGTCCCGCAGGGCAGCTGAGAGGAGTGTGTTTTCCGACAGGGCAACAGGTGGAATTGAGCAGTGTGACAGTGTGACAAAGGGCGGGTGTGGGGGGGGTTGGGGGGTGGGGTTAAAAACACACCTGTCGAAGCCTCTGAGGCGTCCGACAGCCAGAGGAGTTTGGGGTTTTTCCAGGACTTGCTCCTTTTTTTTTTTTGTTTCCGTAGGCTTTAGGTTGACTATTGTCTCAGCCAGATGAATTATGTAGTAATATGAACTCTAAGCTTGTATTGTTTGCTGCGGTTGTAGCTTTTGTGCATCTGCATGTGGGGGTTGTTGTGTGGGTGGATGTGGCTGGCTGGGCCTGGAGGTGGATGTGTGTACGTGTGTGGGTGATAAGAGTGGAACAAGTGAGAGGGGAGGTAAAACAGTGTTTAAAAGGTGTGTGTGTGTGTATGTGTGTGAGCAGTGGAATTTTGTGTGTTTCAACTTTGTTTGCGAGTCAGAGTGTGTGTATGTTGAGTTGCCCTGAGACAGGTCCTCTCTGTAGCGGAGGAGTGCTTTTTTTTTCTTCTCTTTTTGCATTGCTCATCCCACATAGCGATCATTCCTCCTCCGCTCGCACGAGAGAAACGAATAATGCCTCAGATATGAGCCTTATAGAACAAAGACTTTCTGCAACCCCCCCTCCTCCTCCTCTTCTTCTTCTTTTCTACCAACAGCACTGTGCACCCACAGCGCTGTGCCATGTGTGTGACTGTGTTGTTGTCTATTGATTCCAGTCCTGTCTGATGGATCTCTGCGTTTGGATCTGAGACTGATCTGATAGACTCTCTGTCCTCTTTGGCTCTGACTCTTTAGGTATTGGTCACTGAGTCCTGCCTCTCTGTTTCTCCCTGGATGCTGCTAGATGAGGAGCTGCTGCTGTGGGATTTTGAGGATCAGTAATAATTAGGGATGCACCGATATGAAAATTTTGGCCGATACCGATATATCAATTTTTCTGTTATGGCCGATAATCGATATTTACCGATATCAATATGTTTGTACAGACTGAAAATCATGCAAGCTGAATTTTTGAATGTCTTCCTTTATTTTCAGAATGTATTTTACTTCCAAATAACAAGGTTACAGGCTACCATCCTCCTCGCATTACCTCAACTTTGTAGGTTTTGCATACAAATATATAGGGGCCGATATATATCGGCCCAGTTTTTAACATCGGACCGATACTGATATGTTGAAAAATGATGAACATCGGCCGATACCGATATTAATGCCGATGTATCATGCATCCCTAGTAATAATAAATACACACATCGCTTCTTAGCAGCTCGTTTCATTTTCACTGAAAACGAAATGAAAAAATAGGATGGTGTCATTATATTTCTTGGGGTTTGTACCAAACAAGCCCATCCTGTGAATGATTTGGATATCGCATGGTCTAGTATATTTTTTGGGGCATTTATTTGACAGTATAGTGAGGATAGCCAGGAGAGGAGAGGAGAGGGGGCAGTAAGGGGCTACTCGATGTGGGATTTGAACTGAACCTCTGCATATGCCTGCTTAAGTTAATGTATTGGTTTATTTGACAGGGACAGTGCACCAATAATCAACGGAATTTAAAAGAAACTGCAAGTGAGCCAGAGTTAGCCAGTAAGGCTAATTTTCATCTGTTGTCCCTGGCCAGATGTTACAGGCAACCTAAGAACCAAAGAAGGGCACGCATCTGTTGTTAGGCTAAGTGAAGTTTGGCTGAAATATGCTAAAACGAGAGCTGAGGGAAGGCACAAAGCTGCTGGATCAACACCTCCCTTCATACTACATGTTGATTTATTCTAGATGCTTTAAATTCTAAATATTTTAGTTTTATTTACTTACACTACTCAAAATTGATCAGATTGATAATTTAATTTGTACGTTTTAGCATTTCCCGCCAATGATTCAAAATGTTTTAACTTCTTGTTAACGTACTGTAAAGGTTTACTGCTCAGAAGATCCATATCTGAGCTGAAATAACCAATGGATGAATCAGTCATTGTCATTATTCTGATAATGGATTGTCTGAAGGAGAGGGATATTTCTTTGTATGTTCCTATGAACATGACTCTAATATATCAAATGCAAAATCCAGAGTTGTATGTGTATGTGTGTGTGTTTGTGTGTAGGGCTCAGAGGCTCCCGCTGGTGCAGCTCTGTGGGACTCTGTGCCAGAGAACATGTCCTCTCAGCAAAAACCCGACAAAACAAACCCGTGTGTCTCCACTGGCTCTCACTCCCACTTTCCATCGCATAGCCTGATCCCATACTGCTGCCTTATTTTCACACTGTTTCCTGCCTTTACATTCCCGGCCTGATTAGTAGAGATTGTGACCAGTTGAGCACACACACACACACACACACATGGTCACACATAGCCTACACACACATGCATGCTCAGACAGATGACTGGATGAATATTAGCAGGTACTGCAGCTTTGTGGACCTCATGAGACAAACAAACTTACATAAACATACTACTGTTTGCACACATTCACAGGAATATTGACCAACTACAGGTGCAGAATGAATCATTTATTGACAGATGATTGATTACAAATTAGTTTGAATATTAAGAAATTGTCAGTCATATTAAATAGATGATTAACTGGTCACAAGAAACCAGAGTCATTAATCTTGACAACAATAACCTGGCCTCTAGTAAAATTGTATTGTGCATTTTTTACTGTCTGTGGTTCTACATAAACTCAGTTAGTTGAAGAAATTATTGGCTGATTAACTGATAATGAAAGCATTAGCAAAGCAAGAGGCAAAGGTGAACAGATGCCCAGTTAACCTGCTGATTCTCGTGTGTGTCAGTGTGTGCATTGAATAGGTTTTTTTGTGTGACGGCTAGGTGTCGATGTGTATTGCAGCCTTGCTTATGAACCTGTTTGGCTTGATTTTGTGAGCGTGTGTGATATTTGCTGTAGTCTTTGTTGAAGTGTGCTATGTCCCTCTGAATGTGTTGTCATCATGAGTGTGTTTGTTAATCAGTGTGTGTGTGCAGTTGTGTTGAGGTGTGGGCCAGTCAGGGGGTTACGTGGCTCCCTGTCCGCAGCACCAGCTGAGGGATTATCCCGTTGAGCGGATCCAGGGAAGAGGGGCCCTCGCTGGGGGTGGATGGGAGACTGGGCGGGATGATAGGTGAGGGATGCAGGGGGTGGGGTGAGTTTGTCTGGGGGGTGGGGCGTAGGTGAAGGGGGCTCGTTTGAAGGCATGGCTCAGGTTAATTAACCCCATGGAAGGCGTGACTGTGGTGTCAAGCTGCCGACCAATGGTTTGTATTATGTTCTAATCAGTACCACAAACAATTGAAGGTGGAATTTGAGTTATGTTTTATGATTGAGTTCATTAAGTTTTGCTAGCCAAGGAGCTGATCATCTTGTGATTGTGAAGGGATAGTTCAACATTTTGGCGAATTGGCCCATTCATTGCCATAATCCCTATAGTTTTAGCAGTAGGTTCGTTACATTTAGTTGTCGGTGCAAGCTATTTCTAGAACGGCGGAGGCGGAGCAGAGCCGCGAGCTGCTCAGAGCTACGCTACGGAGGCTAATGGGATTTCTTGTTTTACCTCATCAAATACACAATCCAACAACTCCAAAAGGCTCTTGTGGACAAGTTGTGACCTGAACATTGACCACGCTATGAGAAAATAATGGAATGTTACAAGAGTTGTTTTCGAGGTAAATTCATGCAAAACTGCTGATGCAAGTTCCCGTCAGGAGCAGTTTTTCGTCTGTCTCGTAACGTTCCGTTATTATCTCATAGTTTCTCAACCAAGAAATTCCATTAGCCTCCATAGCGTAGATCTGAGCAGCTCGTGGCTCTGCTCCGCCATTCTAAAAATAGCTTGCGCCGACAATTAAAGGTAACGAACCTACTCCTAAAACTATAGGGATTATTGCGATCGGCCAATTTGTGAACAATGTTGAACTATCCCTTTAATAATATGGCAGAGTGGATTGTGATGAGTTGCTCTAACTGTAGTGGTATAAGTTTTGCAATTTAATTCTGGCTTTTTGGATGACAACAGCAAATGTTCTGTTTCGTTATAATTAGAGGGTTTTTCTTTTGATTTATTTCTCTAGTAGTGGCTGATGTCTGGTTACATACTGCTATTGATATACAGCTCATGTGAAAGCACTCTTTGTCTCACTTTCTTTTCGCCATGCCTACTCAGCTTTAACAGAGGCTGGTAAAGCAATCAGCTTCCTAAAACCTTCACAGCCTCACAAGACAAGACCTGTTAACTAGATGATTATGAGCAGTGTCACACTTCCTCCTGTTTGGTAGTGATTCAGATTTGTTATCGCAGGTAAATGACATAAACAAATAGATTAATCATCAGAATAGAAGGACATTTTTAAAAAGATATTCACATGTTACATTGTTGCATTAAAACTGAGTTCCCTCGGGTCGTATAGTGGCATTAGCATTAACGCTTTGGTTTTTAGTAGCAGCACGTTTATTTAAAAATATTTTTTTCAAAAGCCATATAGCTAACTGTAACTATGACCTAACAGGAATATGTCTAATGGAAAGACTGGACAGTGATTTGAAGGGTCTGGAAATGTTGTTCTCCAGTGGAATAAGTTGGATTATCCAAAATACACACTGAATTGTGTTTTGGTCATTTGTTTAACAATAAATCGAACTAATGGTTTTAACCAACGTCACCCTCAGTACCCGTATCATGCCGCTCATGTAGGTCTGTGGCTTTCTCTCTGTCCTCCGGCCCTCTAAGTGTTTCTGACCGTCTGTTAGTGTGTCAGAGTTTTGTTTGTAATGGCAGGAGTTTATTTTATCCGTAGCGTCTCTTTGTGTACACATCTGTGTACACTGGTGAGTGTGAGAGAGGAGAGAGATGGGGAGAATGGCCAACTGGCCCGGACGCTTTGCAGGAAGTATTGTGGAACATCAGGGGGCTCAGAGGAAGAGCAAGGAGGAGGAGGAGGAGGGGTGGCGGGAGGACTTGGACTGGCTGGAGAGTCTAACTCACTCCCTACAACTCACTGACTCGGATCACTGCGACCCCTCCTCGACTCCAGCCTCGCAGGAACTTGGACCCGTGTTCTGCCTCGACATGTTACACACACACACACACACTCATGGCTGGGATTATCACTGACGTAACACTCCCTGCTTTCCTCCTTGTTTCCCTAAATGGACATGGAGGTCTCTTCCATTCACGGTGGCAGGAAAAACCACTGATGACAAACACAAAAGCTCTGTTTGTACTGACTAACAGGTTTGTGAGCTCTCTCTTTACCATGTCCCACCATCCGTGCCCTGATTCCACTTTTCTCCTCCACGTCCGCCAGGAGGAAGAGGCGGAGCTCGCGTCTGTCTCATACTCTTCACCCAAATGTATAAGTGCGTGTGTCGTGTGCACATCCTAAACAAAGTGGTATGTAGAGAAAACAGGATATGAACATGTCGGCCGTCACACATGCCTTTTGCTGTCAGTTGTGTGCGGATCTCATTCGCTGTTCGGCCACTTTAGTCTGTCACAAATAGTCGATGGAATGTAAAATTAATCCTTTTAATTAGCCGGCTGGTTAATGGAATACTCCCCCACCCAAAATAATTCACATAACACATTAACTGGGATCTATAAGTTTAATAACACAGTCAGTTACTGTGCTGATGAAGAAATGAGCAAGCTAAAAAGCCCCCTGGCCTTAATATCCTGGTATGATCCTCCTTGGCATGCATGTCTGAGGACGGTGATCCCACTTTAATGTGTCTCCTCATTTGTTTTGCTTGAGGCCCCCCCCCCATCTCCCCTGAGCTCCCCTCTCTGTCTCAGCGCTAGGTGCCACGTTGTTATTTGTTTTCATGGTGGCACTAACCTAATTAATGATCTGAGGTGCTTTTTCCAAGTCAGGATTAGCAGCTGTGGGGCTGATGTGATCGTGTATTCGGCCACAATGTTCATGTGACAGTGGAGCAGCTCGGACGCTAACCAGCTGCTCAGGAGTATTTATTCAACAAACCACATGTAAAATCCTTGTTGGCCTGACTTTGGCAGAGTTTATGGAGTTTATGAGACCCTCCCTGAAAAGTTGTTTTTGTGAATGAATCATACAGTACTGTAATGTTGAGTGAAGCGTCCACTTTTCATGTTTATTTCTTACATCAATTACATCATTACAGTTGATTAATTTGAACTTTGATGGGAGAATTGTACCCGTAATTGAATATCTTTAACTACTCTGCAGACGAAATGGGCACCCCTTTCCCAACCTTTTTTTGGCTCATGACCTCATTTTGACATCACAAATTTCTGGTGACCGCCATCATTCAAGATGTACAAGCTCCGATATTTGCTGCATTTTATTTGAACTTGATTTATATTCGAGAAAGTAAAATTATCGAATATAACTGTTCACTATTGTGTGTGGTGTTTTTAATCATAAATTTAAAATGATTTTAAGTAGTTTAAAAATATTTTAATCAGTCTTTTTATCAATTACTAGACATTTCAGGTGACCGCATTTGAATTCCAGGCGACCCCTAGTGGGGTCCCGACCCCAAGGTTGAAAAACATTGAGTTAAAGCCTAAATGATTCATTAATAAATGGAAGAAAGGTATGAACACATTAATTGATCTTTACAATAAATATAGTGATTAGGTCAGAAAAGTTTGTATTATTTCACAAAAAATATGTTTGTAGAAGAGCAACCTGGGAAGTCCTTCTCATGGAGGTTCAGGATTTCAGAAACTTCCTCCTTTCACAGAAACAAATCAGTTAATCTTCTTTCTCTTCCTTCCACAGGACTGTCCTGCCACATCCAGGCTCATCATCCCATCATCATCATCATCATCATCATCACACCTGTGGATTTCATACAAGCATCTCCGCTCCCTGCAGCCTCCTCCTCCTCCGTCGTCTCCGGCCCTCACCTCCCCCCGGCCCCTGACCCTCCACCCCCTCCTCTGTGGGTCCCCTCTCCGTCCTCCAACCACGTCTGCGGAGTGGGTGCAGGCTCCCTCCCCCAGGGGTGGGAGCGAGGAGCTGGGGGACGGACTCGACAAACCCCTGGAAAATGATGCGGAGGGCGTGTGGAGCCCGGACATCGAGCAGAGCTTCCAGGAGGCCCTGGCCATCTACCCCCCATGTGGCCGCAGGAAGATCATCCTCTCTGATGAGGGCAAGATGTACGGTACGCCCACCCCTATCGTCTTCTGTCCACCTTCTTCCTCTTCAGTGTGATGATAAGCACAAGGCCTGAGGACCTGCTGACATGCAGTCCAGAGTTGAGGAAATACTTTAAAATTAAGTTAGTCAGAGAGTGATGGGCTATTTTTTTTAAATATAGAACAAGAATTATAAATCTTAAATTTTTCATGCATGAAAAATGTCTATAAACTACATTCCTTACATTCTAAACTCATATCAATGGCTACAAAGTCTGAACATGCAGTTTGAAGAGGAATTTAAAGAAATAACAATAACCTTTCCTGCTGTGAAAAACGGCTCTGTTAAGATTGGTATTTAGCGCTTTAGATTTTATGAGTGAATGAGAAGTTGATGATAGATTCATCTGCAGTGAACTATTTGGTAACACTTTATTTGAGCCCATCTCTATAACACATTATAACCATACTTATAATGAGTTATAATGCAATAAACTCAAATTAAATGCACACTAACACACTATGAAGCATTTTATCATGACTTACTGTATTAGGTCAGGTATTATAATACGTTATAGTTGTTAGTAACTCGCTGACAATGTCTACATTGATGATGCATCATAAATATAGTTATAATGTGTTATAATTGGCTTCTAAACATGTATAAATTAGCAAAAAGTTTTATAACAATAAACATAACACATCATAGAGCATTTTATAATGGCTTGTAAAGTCAAGTATTATAAAAAGTTCTAATGCTCTATAATGTGTTATGGTTATTGTTATAAATTCATAGTCTCATATAGTATTTATAATGATAGTTATACATGTTTATAAGCCAATTATAACATTATAACTACAGTATATTTATAATGTATTATTGATGTGGGCATTGTCAGCGAGTTACTAGCAATTATAACATATTATACAACTGACCTTATAAGTCATAATAAAATGTTTTATAGTGTGTTATGATTATTGTTATAAAGCATTATGATCATTTATGAGTGTTTACAACTATAGTTATACAGTTCTATAACTGCATTATAGCTCATTATAAGTATGGTTATAATGCGTTATAGAGATAGGCGTCAAGTAAAGTGTTACCATAGGTATTTCTTATTAACTGATACATGACATCTCTTGCGTTGTGAGAAAATACAAAAATATACTCAATCCCCACTAAACTTTACTGCATATGGTCAAACAATTAGTTTGAGATTACAGTCTCTCTCCCACACATACACACACACCCATTCACCACCACTCCTTGTGTTCATGTTTCACATCACTCCTGCTTCCTGCACAGCTGTCAGCGCCACTTGGTCCCGTAATGTTACAGTGCGCTGCGACGGGGGGCGATGTGTCAGACGCAAGGGCGCGCGCACTCATATCACTCCTTCCTCTTATACGCAATATGGTCATCACACAGAGTTTGTTCATCTTGCATCAGAAGCTGCGATACTTAGCTGAGTCATTGTTTTTGGCCAGACCTCTGTCTCATTGTATCTCTGGCTGTGAGAGTGGAAAGCACTTTACAGTATTCCTGTTACCAAAATGAATCGCTCACCACAAACATCTTTAGAGGAGCCCTTTATCACTTCCTACCTAGAGTGCAATGCATGTAATTAAATGACGCGGGTGTTTATGTTGCGTGTTGCTGCTTCAGGTAAAAATCAATCCGGGGTACTGCAGGGATTTAGCAGCTCTCATTGTTCTTTGACTACATAGCGGCTGATTTCTTAATGTGCCTCCCTTGATTGGCCATCACCTCACATTTGATGATGATTTGGGGTTAAGGAACTAAATATCTACCCTGTAGGTATTTCCTCACTGAATCTTTGGATAATGTCACTGCCAAACAGGTGTTGGGAAGGTGAAGCGACATTCCTCCACGGCATCTCGCTGAAAGACGTCTGGTAACAGATGGTCTTTGGCTGCGGCGGCGGAGCGTCCTCCTGCCTGACTGTGTGATAGTGGATCTGCTGGGTGGAAAAACCGGGGCGGATGGAGGTAGTGGCACTATCAGACAGCCTCTGTCATCGCCTCGTTTTGTCACTGTGCCAGACAGCTCCTTTAACTGTTAGGTCTGCCTAGCCTAGCTTAGCCACCTATTGAGGTCATGGCCATCCTCCGATCAACACTTAAACCCTTATAAAGCCTGTAATAATAGTTGGAGGAGGAGGGGGAGAGAGGGGGCAGGTGGCTCATGGTGTGTCATGGGGATGGACGACTGGATGGACAAAGGTGGTGGTGGTGGTGGCGGTGGTGGTGGGGGAGATTCTTGGCAAGCCAGGCACTGAGGTGCCCCTTCCTCCCAGTGGGGGTCAGGGGCAGGTGATGCGCGCCAGGGAGCGCGTTGGCCCGCCAGGAATGGCATGTGTGCTTGGGAGCCTGAGGGTTCAAGGCAGCTCGGCTGTAACCCTAAACCAGAATAGACGTTTACCCTTTGAACGCCTGGAGGGGAGGAGGAGGGCGGGGGGGCAAATAAACACCAAGGTGGGCTGTGGTGTCTTGCGTGGCCTCTGGGCTCAGCAGACCAGTCTCACACCTGTCCACAGTGTGTTGCGTGTGTGTGGATTTATGTGTGTTGCAGGTTGATAAAGGTAGAGGTTGTGTCTTCAGTGCTCTCTGCTATTTCTGTGATTTAAGTCCTCACATCTCTTTGTCTCAGCGTCCCTGTCTGTCTTTGTCCTTTATGAAACCCCCCCCCCCCCTCCCGCTGCCACTCTCAGCCCTGTCTGCCTTTCAGCTCACCCCCAGCTGCTCTCTGAGTTCAACCTCGCGGCCTCGCTGCAAATCCAGATTTATGACTCGAGAAATGAGGCAAGCAAGACCGAGGCCTGATGTGCGCGGCCGCGGCCCCCCGAGCTTTGCCCCCGTTGCCCCCCGTGAACAGCTCGAACCGGCTTTTTTTCCCTCCCAGCTCCACGGTCCTCCCCTTTTATCGCCATCCCCGGGGTCACAAGTGGCCAACAACTCAAGTCATTCAAGCCACCACAATCAATGCAAAGCCACTTTGAAGGTCTTTAGTGTTGTTAATGTTGTTAAAGCGCTGATGGGTGGTCTTAAATCACGCAGACAAATCAAATATCAGCTGAGAATATCTCTGAAAGCCACACATGAAATGGTGAAGCGACGATTTGAGATGTTATTCGGTGTCCTTGCACAAGATAAATATCAACACGTAGACAAAACAAACTCCTGGAAAAAAAAGGAAAAACAACCCATTGACCAAGAGCGACATACTCCGAATTTCAGGTTGAATTCCCCTTTGAGGAATGAATGCCATTTTTCACCAAACAATATGATATTGAGTCTCCCAGCAGCGAAACAAAAGGAATGTGTTCGGATTGCCTTCTCCGTTGTAAATTCCCAAATTGAATGGAATGTTTTTACCCCATATTCCATGTACATTCGCCGCATTTCTTTCCCATAATGCTTGTGCATAGCACTGGCCCTCGCGCCCATTACTCAATAGACCTATTAGCTCGCTTATTAGGGACGGTGTCACGGATATTGTGGCCGTTATGTGCTCCGGGGGTAATTTGACATGCATCTGCCAAAGAAAACATTTCCTGCCTTGTGTGGCTCTCAGCGAGAGACATGCCCTGTAGTCTGACTGAAGGCCTCATGCTGCAATAATGGAAAAACAGTCCCAAAAACTTAGTGCGGTGGAAACCAACGTGCTGACAGCTCTCACTAGAAGAATGTGCCATTAGAAATATGATTATGTTCCCTGTTTATTTGCAGCTATATAACTGCCATATGAATTTATGGCAATTGTAATTGTTTTATTTCATGATGCCTTTTGAATCATTTTTTCTATTTAGCTACATTAAATCTTGCACCACACCATGTTTTATGCAGCTGTTTGGTTTCTTCACACTCGATTTCCTCACATCTGTTAGCAAGGCACCGTTTCTCACATTTGAATGCGTCTCGGTTCCTGTGGAAGCCGAGGAGATAGAGAGACGTGGATCAAGTCGACAGAGCTCCTCTCAGTAGCTGGCGTGTTTTTCTGTCAGCGCGGGACAAAGAATACCCACACAATGAATCATGGCTTCCACTCAGCTTGGCTTGTGTCAACACATTTATTGTTGTTGGTTTTTTGGGGTTTTTTTTTGTCAGGCCACGCAAATATGTTTTCATCTGGGGGCGATCCTGGTTAAGAATGTGATTAGAAGAGGTCGGCGGAAAGCAACAGCGAGTCCTCACCCAGGTCTAAACTCTGGCAGTAGAGTGAGAGATTCACCAGTGACCTTGACCCGTTGACCTCCTGAAGAGCCGGTGTTTTCAAGTGGTTTCCTTCCTTCTAATCACGTCTCTGCTCTCTGTTGGTAGACGTGCACTTGTGCAACACATAAGTACTTGATTTTTTCCTTTTTTTGTCCACATCATCACATGATTCCAATGAAAGGCAATAGACATTAATGTTAAATTAATGACAGCACGTGAATGCTAGAACACATTTGAACGGGACCTAAGGCTGTCGATGTCTGCAGCAGCAATTATTAAAAACTCTTCTGGTTGCTCTCTGTCGGGTTTTCGAGGAACTCCCCTGCTGATAATGAACTCCTGGAATCTAGGCACTGCTCCCTCCATCTCTATCACTCTCTTTCTCTATGCGCTCGTCGCCGGTATCTCACAGAGCAACGCGGAGACGAACCGCGGTGAGCATTGGCAGCCATGTAACCACGCAGTCCCTGTCACTTCATCTAGACGTCTCAGACCAGCAATGTGGAGGGTAGAAGGCTCCTTACAGAGCAGACATCTGTTGATCTGTCTATGCGATTAGCATACGTCCAGCCTCGTGCAAACTGCCTTGGCATAAATCTCTGTAATTGCAAAGACACTTGTGGCAGGTTGTGTTAATATAACATGACAACTGTTAAATTTACTCCTCGGCTAGAAATACTATACTTTGTCAGAAATCAAGAGCAAACTTTAGATTTGGCTCCTGACAGCAGTGCATGTGGTTACGGCGCTGATGAGTGGAGGTCTCTGCGCGTCTCTGCAGACAGGAAGCTTTGGCTTCTGCCAGCTTAAATAACACCTGTGAGAGACCGTCAGAGACGGACTCACACACACTGGGACAATAAGTAATGGGAAATAATCATTTTATAGAACTGTGTATATGGGCGCAGTGAGAGATGACTCAAGATATAAACCCCATTTCTTTATGACTGGAAACTTGATTTAACACATGTTAAATTCTCTGTTTGCCTGTAAATTCTCTTAACGTTCAGCTGACGTGCCGATTACTTGAAATGGATTAATTGGAAATGTGTCAACTGCACACTGCGTCTGTTGCTGTGTCTGTTTTGTATGCCTGAATTCAAAAAATATTTTTGTGAAAAGTAACTAGATTCCTTTAAAAAAGAAAAAATATATATGTATATAGCAGCACAAGCTGAGAAAATAGTGATTTGCATTCACACAGGCACCATACTTAGATTTTGTCAATCTTTTCATTATTTGTTCATTTTATTTTTGTAAATTTGTAAATTCTATTTTGCGAGTAAAAAACAACAGCAGATTAATTTATTGTTTAGTGCAAAAAAGAAAAAGTACAGTCAGTCACAAAGAAATTAACCAGTAAGTTAAATGTCATTGATGCCAATTATAACTTTTTTTTATTAATATATAATTATAATGATCAAACTACACATACTGAGTGAAACTCCACCAGCTGAGCTGCTGCATCTGTCCTAATGCAGTCTCTGACTGGCTGCTGGTGTGGAGGCTTCATAGAAGTCTTTTCAGCAGGCTGCATCCAGGCTCTATCAGAGGGGAAATGACACCCAGCCAAGACATTCCTGCAGCCTAAATGTGACCTTTGTTTTCCTGTGCAGACAAAGTGGGGCATATGTGGTGCAGAGGGAAAACGTATGGCTGGCAGATGTGCCTCCACAGTGGATGGCAGTTACACATACATGCACAACTGTGCTTGCACTGAACACATGGTCATTAGCATAAATTTAAAAAAAAATTATTAGAAATGACACGTTTTAATGAATTACAATTAGAAAAGACAGATTAGCATAAATGATAATTGGCATGAAACCTAAACAACAACAACAACAACAACAACAACAACAACAGAAACATTCTGCCACAGACCTAAACGCTCATACAGGGAAATACAAAGATGACTGATTCATTGGATTTAATGTTAATTATAATCTCAAACTTAATTTAAGGGTTGGGGTTTATTTTGCAATAGAGTAGAGTCTCTGTACATAGAGTTGTTGTTAAACACGCACACAAACAGGACATGGACTCATGGGGTGATGTCGGAGCAGCAGATGTAAGACCCGGTGCCGACCAGTCAGTATATAGGAATGTGAGGAATGCACTGGGCTGAGAGAGAGAGAGACTGAGAAGGAGAGATCAGACCAGGCCGTGATGACCGCAGCCACATTGGGCAAAGGGCAGATTTACAACCAACCAGGCCTCAGTGGTTGAACACTGCAGGCCGCCTTCACAAACCCTGTGCACCTCTCTTTGACCTCCAACAGGCCTGAGGAGGAGGAGGCAGGCGGCCAAAGCGGTTCTTGTTGGGCCCTTCAGCATCACCTCACTCCAAGAGTGAATGTGACATTTTATTTAGATTTTTCTCACAGATGTTTGTGTGGTTGTTTTCTTTTATACTTGTGTTGATTTTGGGTCAAATGTTAACTCGCTGTTCCAGTGGTCCGCTCCAAATCCACGACTTGAAGGGATGTTGGATCAGAACCGACATGACCTCATGAACCAGTCGGCCGTGATCTGAGTGATCCACTTGTTATTTTGATATAGTGTTTCTGTCTTAGTCAAACATTCTCTTTTGGCTGCCAACACAATTTTAGGGCCACAGCATAAAAGTAATCCATTGAGTTTTATGTAATCGGATTAATTAAAAAAAGAATTAAGTTACATTTAAGAACATGATATCAACTTAAAGTTCAAATCAAGTTAATTTGTCACTTTCATGAAAAACCTCTGTTCATCATGGGAGCGAGACGCCGTTCTCCCTGTCATGTTGTATGCAAAGATAAAAAAGGAGACACGTCATATTATTTAACCAAAAGGAATGTTTCTGTTGCAATTCTAGGAAGAAAATATGTAACACACCTGCCTCCTCAACACTATATCCAGCTCATATAAAACATACCCAGGTTTGTACTTGTAAGGACATTGTTAAAAGGAAATGTAGAGAAATAACCACATCATTCTGTAATTAGCGCTTCTGGCTGGAGAATTAATCAAACGTTACACAGGTCGAGTTAGTCATAGGTGAAAAAAGTTGTAGGATACAATATCGCTCAGCCACAAACTTTTAAAAGTGAAGAGGTGCTTTAAATACAGTTCTAACCCTGGCTGTGTGAAAACTGAAACAACAGCCAGAGAAATATTTCATATAAATAAGTGTTTCCTGCATGTCACAACTCAGCAGTGTCCCCAACTCTGCAACACTTGACTTTGCGTCTGCTGCGGTCATTTTTCATGCCCTTAAGACATTTTTCCAGAATCAGATTTCCCCCAGACAAGTCCGTGACTGCAGGCGGTGTGATAAACAACATCAAACTGTGGACCAGTGGGTGATGGTATAATGTTCCTACTGACTTTCCTGCAGCCTCTGCTGGCACAGGTTCTCTGTCTGAGCTGCTCCCATTGGATATCATGATCTCATCGGTGTGTGACTGAGTCCCCTCTCTGATCTCATGGGTGTGTTGGAGGGTATTTTTGATGGGCCCTTCCCCAACTGCTCACTCTAGGAGTGGTAGGGCATCTGATACAAGTACATGAAGCAAACCCGCTTCGACAGCCCATTAAGGAAGCTGTTTAATGCTTGCAATACATATCCGGCTAATTTTGAATGTGGATACGGTCGATAAAACTGCGTGTCGTTTGCACTGCTGGTGGTAGAATACCTTATTAAATCATTATGGCCCAGAAGGCACTTGTATGTTTGTACATAATCAGGATGATCTGTATTAATAAAGCATTTTCAAAGGCAGAGACATAAAATCAATATAGGAAAAACAGATAAAACAATTACATGTATAAAAGCCAATGCAGAGAGATTTTAAATAAAACAGTTCACTGGAAAATAAAACCAGGAAAAAGTCTCTGATAAAAGAAGGTTACAGATTCAGCTGATCTGATTTCCTCAGCAAAGTTGCTCCAGAGTCTCATAGCCCTGATTGCAGTCACTTATGTTTTCAGGATGTGTATATATATTTATATACATGCATATGCACAAATCTTAGGCTATATTTTTTGCCATCATTATCTCTTACCTGAACCTCAGCATCTAACCTGTTTTAACCCTGAGGGATCTTCTATCATGCCAAATTTGGCAAGATTTAGATTAAGATTTATTTGTCATATGCATTTACAACAAAATAATGTTGGAGCTACACCTCCAGATGCCTTAAAAAAAAGAGAGACAAAGGACAAAGAAAAGCAAAAATAATAGATCATATCTTTGTTATGCATCTTGCATGTTAGCATTTTGACAGAGGAACATTACAGCTCTAATTTATACATTTCTCACGTTCTTGTCTCTTAACTTGGCTCCTCACAGGTCGACCAAGTTTGGATAAATCCATAACATAGTTTCACAACTGTGCGGCCGCCGAATGAAAAGAAGGAGCTGCTTTTCTGAATTCACGGCGAGCTTTTCATTCATCTGTGGAGACATGTTCGCGCATCTGTGTCTGCTACTTTGAAAATCCCTATTGGATTGGATACACCATGTACATCTCACTGTATGCCGAGTGAAGTCTCCACGAGATAAATTGCTGGGAGCTGGAGGAAGTTGCTGCTGTAATGTGAGGAACTCGATACAGGCAACTTAATGTTCATTTGAGCAAAGCTCTCTGTTCGCCTTTTCAAGAGTTTGATTGCGAGGAAATGTGGAACTCTTTCTTAATCCCCGGGGAATTAAAGAAATATGTATTTAGGAGCGCGAACAATCGGCCGGCGAGTGCACCTCCTGATAAACTGTGAACGGTTGAGGAGTTTCAGTCCTGAAAGGAAAATAAGATTGAGACAGAATGAATGTCTTAACTGTGTGTGCGAGTTTATGTCTGTATCTCTGTGCGCGACTGTGTGTATAAACCGAAGTAGACAGCATTTGAGAGAGAGGTTTAGCCCACAAAAGCTTCACACAAAGGCAGTTCTACAGCTGGGTAGTACGTGTGCATACATGTGTGTGTGTTTTCAGGGACGGCAGCTTTACAGGGACTAATATTGACCACTTTTTTCCCTCTTTTGCCTCTCAAGCCAACACTGATTCATTCACCGATTCACAAATAATATCACTCTGTTGTGTAATTGCAACAGTTTTAACACTTTTTGAGATGTAGAGTTTGTCTTTGCTAGTTGCATTCTGCAGGCAGCGGAGAGATTTCCAGGAGATGTGATTCCCGCTCTTCCGAAAACCTCAGTCGGTCTTGTGCGGCCTTTAAAGTCACACAGAGCAAGAAACACGTGAGGAATTCCAAATTAATTTGACAGAGAAAACTCAAAAATACATTAATTATGATGCATATTATTATTAGGTATAATGATAAATAATAAATCTTGCACAGTTTCCAGTAACCTTTACATAACCCCTCTTACTGAAGCTGTGAACTCCCCGTTCTCCCAAGAAACAAGAGTTTATTAACAACATAATGGTTGCGTTCACTTTCAGCTTTACCTCAGAATAAACAGTTTAGACAACCTGACTAAACTGTTGGCTTGTTTACATCCTGTCTCATCGTCCGACCGCTGGTGTTTTTGTTGCCCTGTCTGACTTCATGTAATGGTGTTGCTGTGTTTCCAGTTACTTTGTTGATTGCAGTGGAAATGATGCAGACAGAGCCAGAGGGTGAAGTGTTTTTATTTTATGATTTGACAGTTTATCCAATATGTACAAATGATTTTATAAATAGAATATGACTGGAAAATGATGAGCGATAAGGAGGAAAGTCAGTCAGAAGTGATGATAGCCACTCTCGGTGCCTCCAGCCAAGAGCAGGGACCAGACGACCGGGTCACACGAGCACGGGGAAGAAACAGTGTTTTGCATTCCGCGCAGAATCTGATCACTTTTATTGGCTGACGAAAATTTCTGATGAGGGTTCAGCCGGGTGTCGGGTTTCCTCTTTTCATCATGCAGGGGGTTCACTTGATTGGCTGGTTGTGTGGAGCGCTGTGAGGTCTGACCCCGAGCTCCGCTATGCCGGGGAAAATCTGACGGGTTCGTACCGGTTGTGTGTCGTGACTGATCTGTGTGTTAATTCACATGGAGATGTGGTGCCAAGGGAAAAATGACCGTGTTTAAGAGGTGGTGCAAAGTCTTGTATGACTGTGTGTGTGTGTGTGTGTGTGCTTGTGTTTGTGGGGGGGGGCCTGTGTGGGAGCGTGAGAGATGTCCTCTGAGTGCAAGAGTTGTGTGATTCACTCTGAAACCGATCTTGTGTTTGACTTGTTCCTTCAGTTCCTCTTTGTAAAGGTGCTGATCCCAGATGTATGGCTGCTGTAAATGATTCTTCCTATTTATAATTAATTGATTATTGCTGAGATTACGCTGACATTTTGCCCATATCTTTCCCAGAGAGCAGCATGAGATATTTAGATGGCATGTTTCTTTTTGAACAGTCAAATATTGAGTCACATACCTGTCATTCCATCACTTTCTGCATGTATTCCCTATACAATAAGCTAGAGCCATATTGCTTTATATCCTGGTTCTAAATTTAAACCATTAAACACTTTGTCTGTCGTTGTGCGACCGTTTTTTCTTTTTCTTTTTTTCCATTTTAGCCTCTAAACAAGAGGTTTTAATTTTGGTGAAGATGGCGAAAAAAGCCACATGACCGTTGCCCTCCGCTGTAACCCGACACCGTGGTTGGCGGGGAACGAGCCCAAGATTTACTGTGGGCGTAAAGGCATATTCCATAAACATTGACACACACACCAGCTGCCTGGCAGCCTCACCAGACCGGGCCCCCTTTGGTCACTGGCCTGTGCCGTGTCTGTCCTGAGTCCGGCCGGAGGATCGCATGGCTGCGGCCTCCACCTGCTCTGCCAATGTGACCTGTCTGTCAGCAGTTCAGCAGTGGCAGCGTGCGGACACACACACTCACTGTAGAAACACTGGCTCAATGTATACCCAGGGGGGTGGGGGGGAGAGGGGGGTCAGACAGAAACTGACGCAAGCTCTCACACAGACAGATGTATATACTTAGTATTACACTTACACTTGCAGTTTTCAGCGATGACACACTTGACAGCCGTGACTCTTGCTTGGAGCATGTGTGTTTGCACATGCGTCTCTATGTGTGCATGCATGCAAACTCTTCTAAACATGTGCACCCACACACACAGGCAGCTAATTTAGCTAATTATACAGTGACTTCAGCTCTTTGTGCAAAAACAGAAACAGAGATATACAGTGCACCTATACATTCTCTCATTCCTCTGTCCCTTGTGTTCTGGTTGGGTCAGACATGCAGGCTCACTGATGAGTTAATAGTTAGCTTTGGTAAACATTTTTAATTCCTCCTCAATTAGATCATGCTCTCTGCACCCTCCTCCCCTCCCTCCTTTTCCCCTGTGTATTGCATTTTGTATCTGTGTGCTGCAGCAGCGTATGAATGGTATAAGTGTGGGTACATAATGTCATATTTAATGTCATTATTTAAATGATTGTTTCATTATTATTTTATTTTATTACATATTTAATCTCCTCAGGGTTTTTCAAGCTGCTCCAATCTTTCATGTGGTTGGATATAGCAGATAAAAGTGGGCAGCATAAAAATGACATCTTGAGCAAGAAATTTAACATGGAACTAAAAAATTTAATTTAATATTCTGCCTTCATTTATTTTTTTTGGATGCTACAGTAATGCGTGTTTTTTTTTTCATTATTCACATTTTAATGTTATTCTGCCTCTCAGTGAAATTTGAAGGACAGTTAGTCCGGTCATATTAATTTCATGATGTCAAGCCTCTGGAAAACTGTCCAGATAGTGAAACTTGTGCAGTTAGTTTTGTCAGACTGAAATAATGTTCTCTGGACTCTTTACAGGACGAAATGAGTTGATTGCACGCTATATCAAACTTCGCACAGGGAAGACGCGGACCAGGAAGCAGGTAAGTCCTGGAGCCAATGCCATTTGAATCTGCTCCTATTTTTGAACCGCTCCAAAAAGTCCTGTCCTGCTGAATGATGCCCCGGCTACCCACACCGCCCCCCTCCCCCCTCCTCCCTTCTCTGGAGTTGGACATGACGATTGATTTAGGGCCAGCGCCCAATGCACAGATGCTATAGGATCAAGTGTCGGTGTTATTTCTTCACCACCTCGTGGATCTGGTGCTTGTTAGAAGGGGAAAGAAGCTGGGGAATATGGTGATCTGTACGGGAGGCTGAGGTGGGACGCGCAAGGGATTTGGAACTCTATCCACACTATGGTATCTGATATAGATGGACTGATGTATGGGCAGTGATGGATGTGGAGAGAAAGGGTCCCTGCTAAGTCATCTGGCAGAGTCAGTGAGAGAATGAGAAGAGATGAGTGGAGATGAGGGGATAAGGGGGGAGGTGGGGGAGGGGCTGGCAGTCACCGATCTGAGATGGATGGCGGGACAGGTTGGGGACATAGAGGGACACCTGCTGGTGTTAGAGCAGCAAACTTAGCCACTGCTGTGTTGCACTACAGTTGAGTAACTGGGTGCAATTCAAAGAGAGGAAAATAAGATTTCTTGTCATGTAGGAAAGATGACATACTTTAATTTTTTTTGCAAAAGAACTAATTTAATCCAGATATGATGCCAGTTTATACATATTAAAAAAAAGACATATCATTCTACTTGGCTTCTATGGTGTCTGGCTGTGTGTATAATTTAGTTTTAATGTGTTTCACTTTTGAGATATCCACTTTTAAACTCGCCAAAACCCTCGAGCTGGAGAATGATCGGCAACAGTGCAAAGGGCAAACCCATCATTCCTCCTATATGAGCTGGAAACATGGCACATAAAGGCAACAGTTGTGTGCCAACAGTTATATGTTGTCTGTGTTGTCCAGGTATCCAGTCACATTCAGGTTCTGGCCCGACGGAAGGCCAGAGAGATCCAGGTGAAGCTGAAGGTACGCTACGTGAGTCAACTTCTCTGCTTTTTTTTACATTCAACAAATGTTTTTACAATATTGACTGCTGTGCATGATTTTCAGGGAAATAAAGGAGAGTTAACAGTACGTGAACTTCATCAGGTTCATAATTACAAATAAACACCCGAATGCACAGACATGTTAACAGGTTTCCTGCCAACATGCTACCTGGGAGGAAAAGTCTGACTGTCATTAGCATGTTGCGTCGTTATTCGAGATGGAGCCATCCAGGGTTTTCAGATCATAATCGAGCCGTGGTGCCTGCATTGGCTGAGGTTATTATCCTGATTTTAATCAAGTTGAGCAGCAGCAGATGGAGAGAAGTTGAAAACATTATTACCCTGTGTTATTTCCTCCCGTAATGAAGTTTCATGTTTTGTTAAAGGTATTTCAACATGCATGGCCCCTTGCACTGCCATGCATTCACATTCCATTATTACAAAGGCACAAACCACTGGCTATTTTAATTGCGCTCCCTAATTGATGCTAGTTTTAAATGGCACGCTGACACATTTCGATGAAATGTGAACATATTTCTGGGAGCCCCGAGGCTTACTGTGCACAATTATGAACAAGATGAACCAAACGCAATTGTCAGGAAACAAATTAATCCCTGTATTATTCCTTCCAGGTATTACTCGTGGTAAGTACCTCAATAAAAGTTTTCCTGTGTGGTATGCTGAGAGCTTACACATCCCTGTCCCCCCAGTACTTTCTCAGTTTACATTTCTCATCCGCATACCCGCACCAGCAGCAGGCAACAGGACTCTCCCCTCACCTTGGATGGTAGCCACCAGGGTTCAGCTGGCAGAGCCCAGCGTCGGTCACAGGGTTGGCCCCCTGTCACAGGCCTTTTTTAAATACGTCTTTGGTGTAACTGAGCTCCCTACCACATGTACCCCCCATATTTCAGCTATGCCCTTGTGTTCGCCAGTTCTGGGAAGAAGAATGCACCGTGTGGCCTTGCCCATTAGGGCTGGGCGGCAAGTGCTTGTAGTCCTCTGTGGTTTGGAAACTGCTGAAGGAGTGGATTCAAAAAACAAGAGGCATATCGCTTTACAGCGCAGAGTAGGAGAGAGCGTTTTCTAGCGATCATCTAGGCTGCTTTGAACTCTTTTCAGTGGCATTCGTAATTTGCCATTTTGATTCCATTGTGATAAACATACTTAGATATCTCCCTGCTGCGCCCCTCGTCTTCCAATATGACCTCCAGCAGGAGCTGGTTGTCATCGCCGGCTTGCCCCCGCCAAAGCAATAAACTTAACTCTTGACCCAAAGGCCCTTGACTGTAATATCACCTTCTCTCCAGCTCTCCGCCTGGCAGGGATTCACCGATGATGCAAGCTGGCCTCGGCCCTTCGTTTCCCCTTTTAGGGCTCTGCCTGTGTTGCCGGTGAATGTTGGGAGCTGACTTAAATGGAGTCTGATGACCGCTCTCCTTTTGCGTGAGCGTCTGTTTGTCTCACTCTCGCTCTCTGTCCTTCTCTCTCCAGGACCAGGCTGCCAAAGACAAGGCCCTGCAGAGTATGGCCACCATGTCCTCGGCCCAGATCATCTCACCCACGGCTTTCCAGAACAAGATGGCTCTCCAGGGCCTGTCCAGGCCAGCTTACCCCACTGCTGGTGGGGTGAGTCCCTGTCCACTGTCCCCCTGCACTATAGTGTGTTGATTAACTCTGAGCAGTAGAGCAGTTAGAGCAGTAGCCAAATGTATAAAATTTAAAAAATGTGTTCATCCAAAGCATGTTGGGGTTAGTTTTATTTCCACATTGCATTATTATTCCATCAATGTGTGTAGTGACACACGCCCATCACTTCCCAGGATGTTGGTTGACTTCATATTGTAACTTATATCCATGTTTGTAAATAGCATTTTACAGATTTAAAGGGATAGTTCAACATTTTTGGCAAATTGGCTCATTGTCATAATCCCTATAGTCATAGCAGGAGGTTTGTTACCTTTAGAATGGCGGAGCAGAGCCGTGAGCTACACTATGGAGGCTCATGGAATTTCTTGGTTTCCCTCATCAGTCTCATCAAATACACAATCTGAGAAGCTTGCGGCTCTGCTCCACCGTTCTAAAAATGGCTTGCACTGACAATTCATGGTAACAAAACTACTTCAGACCATATATATTATGGCAATGGGCCATGCCAATTTGCCAAAATGTTCAACTATCTCTTTCACATTGTTTGCACCATTCACATTTATGAACCTGCAGTTTCAGTACATACAGTATGAACTGAGCCCTTTACAACTTCAATTAATTCAGAGTTAGTAGTTCCTATAGAGGTGTTTACTGTGTGTCCTGTAGAGAAACTTAGAAATGTTTTTATACGACACATTTAAGATTGAATATCTTACATTTCTCAGCTCACGATAGACACAACTACACAAATGTTGAGTAATTAATTAATTACTCTTATTTGTTTTTGTCCTAGTTTTGGCACGGGGCCCTTCCAGGACAGCCAGGAGGCCACGAAGAGTGAGTAGCCCTTCTTTCCACAGTGTTCATCAGTCATTTTTCATGTGATCAGCTTAATAACCATTAGATAAATTTCAGTCAGGAAGCGAATCTCAGAACAGATTAAAACACATCAGTGCAATTACAAAGAACAGTCTTCAGCTGTCTGACATTCAGCATACCACTCTGCCCCCTGCATCTTTAGAGGTCAGCCAGTCCAATTAGTATATGAGATGGGGTCATGAGGCCGAGACAGTGCATAACATGCCTCTCCTTCTCGTCTGTCTCGTCTCTCCAGCATTAAGCCCTTCTCCCAGCAGAGTTACACCATGCAAGCGTCCGGCCCGGCCCCCATAACAGGTGGGTGCTCTTTCTCTCCCCCCCCCCTCCTCCTCCTCCTCCTCCCAGCTGTGTTGACAGAGGGCTGTCATGCCGGCAAAGTGATGAGACAACCCGGCTCGTGATGAAGAGCTCGCAAAAACCTCAGAGAAATAGCTGCAATGTCGCTGCATTTTCAAGTTTGACTTCACCACACTCAAACCGCACATTCACGCACTCACTGCCCTCTCGTTTGCAGGTTATGAAAGCACAGCAGGGTTGTCCATGTCTCCCGGTGCCCCCCCTTGGCAGGGTCGAAGCATTGCCAGCTCTAAGCTGCGAATGCTGGAGTTCTCTGCTTTCCTGGAGCAACCGCAGGATCCAGAGACCGTGAGTAACAAGACTGGAGTTAACTCTGTCAACCACACACAAGTTTGTTTTATTAACTTGTTTTTTTTTATAATGCCACATCTTACTGACAGTTGCATTAGACCAAAACTCACTCCAATTATTTTTATATCATATGAGTCATATCATACGAAAATAATTGGAGTATCATATGAACACATCATATGACTGTTATTCTACTGATAAACTCTACATTTTAGTTTCTGTCTAGATAAGAACATGTTTTGCTGTCTGAGACCTTTTCTTGCAGGACATCTTTGTTAGAGAAAAAGACTCTGGCACAGACTATGGCAGAAATCTGAAATAAAACAGATGAAGATCCCTGTAGTTAGTTTGAGCTGTGATTAAAAGAGTGGAGATTAAAAGGGTGGCAAGGGAGGCAAACTTTTATTATAATAATTATGTTAATAATACATTTTATTTGTTAAGCACAGATGCTCAAAGGTACTTTACATAGATAAAATTATAAAATAGATCAAAGTCAAAATAGATAAAAAAAGTAAGTATTAGACACATAGTCATACATTAAAGGCTCATTTCAAAAGGTGAGTTTTGAGCAGGAATTGGATGTGCGTGCAGTCTTGGATGGATTTTGGGAATGATTTCCTGAGACCATCTTATACACAGAGTTTATCTTATACACAGACACCAAGTTGAAATGATTTTTAATTCTTTAATCCTTTGTGGTTTTGATGAAGGCTGTGGCAGCGACTCACAGACATCACAGGATCAAAAGTATTAATACAGCGTACGCACAGCGGCTCATCACATGCTCATGAATGGTGCGAGTGAGGGAGAAAAGGGCGGGACCCTTGAGACAGGTGATAGGATGTTACAATAAATATGATGCAATGGAACAGCAGGCCCAATGTGACAGATGTCCTGGATTGCACGGTGCACTTGGCGTTAGTTGCAACTCAGCAAAGTGGACATTTGACATTTTTGGCTCTGTTCGCCTCCTGATATGCACTTTTGTCTCCCTCTCCAGTTCAACAAACACCTGTTTGTGCACATCGGCCAGTCCAACCCGAGCTACAGCGACCCCTATCTGGAGTCGGTGGACATCAGGCAGATCTATGACAAGTTCCCCGAGAAGAAAGGAGGCCTGAAGGAGCTGTTCGACAAAGGGCCGCACAATGCTTTCTTTCTCGTCAAGTTCTGGGTAAACAAGTCCACATTAAATCCACTTTCAATCCAGCTCTTTACGAAATTCAACCGAACCCACACTTTTTCCTGCATCCTCAGAGTGCATAATCCTCCCCATGCTATGAAGGTGAAGTGAGAGCACGCTGAATACTCTTGCTAATGTTTTGTAGCACCTGTCGGCTGTTAATGGCCTAGCGGTGTTAACGGTGTTGAGATAGCTTAAGGGTCGGAGTTAAAGGAACTTAACTGTGATTTTAGGCTCAGAATGAATGGAAAGTCATCGCTCCTATGACCTGATTGGCGGTTTACATGCGAGCAGAGACAAAGACAGTGCGGCGCAGCGTGCATTTGGTGTGGGGGGCCGCATTTATGTATGTCTGTGCTGTGTGTTTGTGTGTGTATTTGTGATTGTGTGTGATGGCAGCCTTGGGGAGAGTGGCAGGCCTGATCTTTCACTCGGGGAAATGTGAGCCTAGGCACCTGTCTCTGCACTATTACACTCCAACCCTCATGCCCTCCCCCAATATATTTATTTATAGATACCGCCCCCCCCCCAGGACGCACACACATACAGAGACAAACACACAACGCCACCGACTCACTGCAACACACCGAGAGAGGTGAGAGAGTCGATCACGATGACAAAGTTGACTTAAGACGCAGACGGATGGAGTGTGTGTGATATCATTGAAAAGACGAAAAGAAATATGTAAGATGAGGCCAGACAGACAGAGAGAGAGAGAGAGAGATCAGTGGAGGAAGAGACAGATGGAGAAATGGAGCGTATGAGGGGTGTAACTGAAGACGTTTACTTTGTTCATCTCTCTCATCTGGCCTCCTCGCTTTACATCAGGACAAGACCTTTGGTATTTGTATCATGCAGCACACGTACACAGTTACAAAACCCACCCTCTCCTTTACCTCAGGGCACCTCCCTACACATATGTGCAATAAATAAGAGAAAGGTCTCTTGGACGTGAACTTATATATATATAATTCAGATCTGAATGTGTGTTGACTTTAAGTTTGATTTTTGTGAAAGTTTGTTTCCAACAACCTCCAAATCACTGAAATCAATCCTATTATTAAGTGAAATTAAATGGCAGTTCTCATCAGGTCTGAATCTTAAAGGGGGAACTATGCAAGTCTGGTCACTTTTCTGCTGTTTTGCTAACCCTCCTCTTGGCCATGTGCATTTGTTTAAAACAACCCCAGCGAGAAATCAATCATTAGGGCAATATATATCATATAGGTGTTACGACGTGTACTGTATATTTGTGTAGCCATCTCTGCCCTGTCATAAACAAGAGATTACGGGGAGTGATTGTGTCGTGATGCGCAGAGACTTAATCTTGCAACGTTTTTTTCAGCCAAGAGCTGCTAGATGGAAGGCAGACAGCCTCCATTCTCCCTGTAACAAGTTGCATGTCATTTATTTAACCATCACAAATAACACATTTTAGCATAGTCAAGCTAAAAATTCTGCATAGCTCCTCTTTAATGGCTCTTAACGAAACTCATCATGTTTGTAGCCTCAGAGATGTTGTGAGTCCGACTGTGTGTGCAGCATCTGAGAGTCATGAGAGCCTTGACTCATGAGGTTGTCTGAGGCTAAGCGTTGTGCCTGCCATGCTCTTTGTCTGCCGTAACCTCCTCTCTCCGACACCACGAGCGGCTGAGGGACGGTTGCTCCAATAGCAGAGAGACAACCACGCACCGCAGACCCAGGGGTCCTATACACCTTTACCCAAAGGGGGTGAGCTGTTGGCTGCCAGAGGAAACCACAGCTTACAATGGTTTTCCTGCTGTGGTGTTCAGTGAGCAGATCAGCATCCACCTGCCACAGCCGAGTCCAAACCAACAGGGGATCGCCTTTAGACTCAAAGTCAGCCACGGTGCTTTGTGAAGTTGTTTGGAGCTTTTAGCAACTATCTGCTTTGGGAGAATGGATTTTGACGGTAGAGACACCCTTCAGAGAAAGAATGATGACACACCATCATCTTCACAGCTGTGACACATGATTGCCATCACGATCCACTTGATCAAAACTGCGTTATGTCAAGGTCAGGGGTGTCTTGCAAAGCAGATGAATAATATAACTGGTGTGGTTTGAAGTGCGAACGTCAACTTCAAAGTGCTGTCTTACAATCCCACACCACCAGATGTCTTTGTATGTATGGCATTACCCTTCACATATGTTTGACTGCCATATTATTTATTGTGGGCAGATAAAAGACATTGGTGAGTGACACCATATTTGCAAGTAGTCTTCTCCAGTCCTTGGACAGAGCAGCTGGTCGAGCCATGGCATTTGATTCGGGGGCGAGGGGGAAGGAGGGGATGAGCTGCCCTGTCATATATCATAAAGGAAAAAGAGAGCAAGACAAGCAATAAAGAGCAGGAGATAGAAATAGGGACACACAGACAGTGTGAACAAGAGACAGGGGTGGCAGGAGAAATGGTGGATGGCATGCAACCAACAAGTCGTACATCAGTGAAATATTACTCTCTTGATTCATGCGGTAGGATGGTGGAGTCAACAGTTATGACCCACACAGTTCTGCGCTGGAGGAAAACAAGCTCATATCACTGTCCCCTCTCAGTTGTGTTCATCTTTCTGTATCCCAAGGGGGTCCTCCAATTCTCAAGGCATCCATGACAAAACACAGAAATACTCCAAAACAGCTGGGCATTTCAACACCCTCGCTGGGGAAAAAAAACAACTTAAAAAAACAAAACAGCAAAGATGCTTTCGGCCATGAAAATAAGCAAAATGAAATCCTCAACACCTCCGAAAATACGATAACCTCATTTATGCCATTGTAAAAGATGGGAAGGGCCCGTTTGATGTCGGCGCAATGACACAGCCACGTGGCAGGTCATGACTCGAGGGTGTGCTGAGGCGCAGGTTGGCATGGTGACGGTGACAGGCGGCTGGCCCAACTCCAAAGCTATGGCATTCTAGATTGAATTTCCAGCAAACCCCCCTGTCGGCCGCTGGCTGCCCCTGTCCCTCTCCCCACCTTCCTCCTCGCCCCCTCAGCGCCCGTGGCCCTGTCCTAACGGATTGTCTCACGCCTTTGAAGTGCCGAGGGAATCCGATTTGAGCTGGCTCTGCTAAATTGTTACACAGCCAGCCTGCCTGCCGTGATCTAATCAGCCAATTGCACACTTCTGATTGTAATTGGATGAATTCCCTCGCAGGCTGTTAGGGAAGCAGGGAATGGCGGTTCGGGGAGGGTCACCAGGCCCCAGGGATGAAGACAAATAGAGGAATTACATGAGCCAGGGATGAAGATGAACGGGTGATGAAGAGATGAGAGGAGGCTGAGCGGTGTCTCAATGGCCCATTAGGAGACAAGAGCCTGACAGGGGAAAAGGTAAAACAGCCCAGCTGTCTGATGGAGGAGGCGGCACCTCAGTCTGATCCACAATCAGATTATACCTGCCTCAATTCAAACTTGAACCAGTGGCTGGATCAGAGGAGGATGAACATCCACCTGAGGATGAAGAAGCACATAAATCTAACATAGGAAGTCCAATAGGAATTTTTCCTTTTTTGTAAAAATAGATTTTGTTAACTGCAATTTCAATGTCACTTTTAGGAATGACGCCTTGTATAAAGATGAAAAAGTAACTTTGACTTGATTATTAGTTTCCGGTTCATTGGTAAGAATCTTGGTTCTTAAAAAATTTCAAGTTCAACTCTGTCTCGTAACGTTCTGTTATTATCTCATAGCGTGGTGAATGTGGTCACAACTCGTCCACAAGAGTGTTTTGGAGTTGTTGGATTGTGTATTGATGAGTTTGATGAGGGAAACCAAGAAATCCCATTAGTCTCCATAGCATAGCTTGGAGCAGCTTGCGACTCTGCTCTGCCGTTCTAAAAATAGCTTGCACTGACAAACAGGGATTATGACAATGGGCCAGTTTGCCAAAATATTGAACTGTCTCTTTAAGAATCTTATGTATTATCATTGTAGGACTTACAAAGCGATACACAGCATCTTGGGAATCTTGAGGCTGGATTTGACAGTGTTACACTAGGTCAACAAGGATCTGGCCATTGGATGCCTCGTGGCTTTACAGGGAATCACTTGGGAGCTTTTGCTGAGCTGTAACACTTTGGTGATGCGTCTTTGAGACAATCTTTAAGAGCAGAATAGTAGGGCTTGATATTTTGTTATAGATTATGGAGTCAGTACTGTATATCCCTGAGATTTTGGATGTCCAGTGCAGAGGGTGCCACATGTCTTCAGTTAAGGGGAGCACACTCTCATTCATTGCCTGACTGAATGTTGTTCCTTTTGGTTCGGAGCGACACGTGACACGTTCTCTGTGTCTTTTCTCCAGGCGGACCTCAGTGTGAACCTGCAGGATGACAGCAGCTTCTTCTATGGTGTCTCCAGCCAGTACGAGAGCTCCGAGAACATGATTATCACCTCATCCACCAAGGTCTGCTCCTTTGGCAAGCAGGTGGTGGAGAAAGTGGAGGTAAGACAAGTGTCATCCGTTGGCATTTCATTAAAGGTTAACTTGAACAGAGGTAATTCAGTAATCAGGCACTTACAGTACCCTGCATTTATTATGAAATATTACTATATTTCTTAGAGTGGTTGTGTATTTGTACTTTTTAGAGAGAAAGCAATGTGTGTTTGCAGCCATACAGCATAAACATTACATGACAATGTGCAGCCTCTTTCAAGGGCATCACTTTTTTCTGGCGACAAGAGGGGGTCACATGTCCCTTTCACGTTTCAAAATTCCAATTATGTTCCCCACACTTTTCTATTTTATAGGGTTCACCAACTAAAGAAGTTAAAAAATACAATACAGATATACACATCAAGGTCATCCTGTCTTTGTGAGATCACTACTTTGCCTCTAAGGTCTGCCTTTCAGGCTTCATACAGGCAGCCCTAACCATGTGATTGGTTGAACTTGTAAAGTAAAAGGGAGAACTGGATTTCTTGTTAAGGTTGTTCACTGTGGGCTGATAAAAGTTTCCTTGGCCCTGATGGGTCCAAATCATATGAGGAAGTTTGACAGAACAAAACAGAACAGAAATAAAATTAGTAATTTTACAGCTTTTCATTTTCAAACAACTGACGAAACATGGGTCAGCAAGCATCACATTACTTTCATTTGCAGCCATGATTGACACATAAATTGTCACTTTTGTAGATTCTGCTCAAGGGTAAAAATGTACAGTACTATGTCTTCCCTTCATTAGTTTTTGTGAAATCTATTATAATTAATGTTTTTTTTAATATACAGGTGACAGCACATAGTTTTCTCCTGAAAAGATGCTAAAATTGAGCATTGTATTATTGATATAGAAATTAATAACTTGTTAGTAGCTTGTTTCAATGGAATCTTTGGGAATTGTTTTGATAATGTAATGTAATATTTATTTATTATATTTGATCATCATTTAAGCAGTTATGTCCCCATGAATGTAGGAAATTTTCTTCAAAATTTGAATTTTATTCCTTCTTCTTGTTATTATGATGATTATTATTATTGAAAATCCAGTGTTGTGGCTGTTACAGTATATATTTGTATAAATCAAGAAGTTGCATCACTGATTTCTGGACAGATTAGTGCTATTTCGACATTTCGGGTTCATGACCACGTCAAAACCCACACATATCACCCAGAGGAGTGAGTAAGTGTTACTTGTACAGATGGATTCCAGTCACTTAACGGCTGATCTGTGGTCAGGAAACTGACGTGATTCTTAAATCTCCCCTGCATGACTAACTGCTGCGCTTCCCGTTAACTAGACACAATAGTGGCCCTGCCCCCACCCACCGCTGATGGATTGTACAATATAAACACATACACACACATCCCTAGGTAGAGCCATCTGCCTCAATAGGCCACATGATGATATTTAATGGCTTCATCATTCGATTATGGTTGTCACGAGAAATATGTTTATTGTCATATCTGGCATGCCGTATGCTGCATTAGGTATATTATATTACACATATTGCACCTTATCACAAAGATGTCCATATCTGATGTATCCAATGGGCTTTCAATGGGAGATATAGCCCCGTTTTTTCCATATTATTTCACATTTTATCCTTTAAAGTGTTTTAAAATCTCCCAGCACATATTGTGTGTTCTCATATATTGGACTGTATGCCTTTTTAAGTATATTGCATCTGTTTCTCCAGACAGAGTATGCACGTTTTGAGAATGGGCGCTACATGTTTCGGATCCATCGTTCCCCATTATGTGAATACATGATCAACTTCATCCACAAGCTTAAACACCTGCCAGAGAAGTACATGATGAACAGCGTACTGGAGAACTTCACTATCTTACAGGTACACACAATGGTCAGCACTGTTTATGAACTGTGTGTGAGTGTGTGGAGGCTTCGGATTTTATTTTATATAAGATGTTCGGCTTTTCTGTTACATATTGGGATAAAGAATTGGGCCGCTGCTGGTTTTAACTGTGGCAGAGAAGGGTGTAAAGTAGAAACAGCTTCTCCTGCCTTGAAATGAATTTGAACCGATTCATGTATGATAATTGTCCTTCATCCTTCACTTCATTCCATTCGTGCCATTAAGAGACGATGAAGCACACAGGGCCAAACTGCTTCATCCTAAAATCAAACTGTTTGCACTGTGATGTTTTCTATGTGTAACCATGGTAGCTGGTGGCATTTTGTCATGTTGTCACAATGTTTGTCATGTTTTGTAGTGTGCTTGCAGAGTGAAAACATATTTTGTCATGTGTCTGGTTGGACTTTTCTGAATGAGACGGTGTGCTCCTCAGACAGCTGAGAGAATGGAGTCACCATAGTAACTAAGTGGTCCTCGATACCAGGGTTCAAAGACATTGGCGTCCCTTCCATTGGCGGCTGCATTCCTACTGGACAAGGGACAATGACCATATTGAGCCCACACTGACGACTACATGGCAGCATGTCATTAGGTTCCTCAATGGGCTGATTTAGCTCATATTAACCGCACACAGCTCACACACAGATGTTCACACACAGACAAACAACGAATGCACACACACACTGCGTGGCCAAGAACAATGGATTAATATGCTCCAAGTGTAATTCACTGCAATCCAATGAGCATAAAGAATCGATAAAGTTGTGTGTTTGTCTTAGGCTTGCTCTATTTCTACACGTCTACATTTTACACACAAACTAACCTTGCATATATAATAAGAGATTGTGTTATTATATATTATTTATTATTAGTGGTCTATTATTACGTAGCATTTCAGAGGGTTTGCATTTCTATCTACTACAGCAATGTTAATCATCTCCTATAGTGTCAATAAATAGATTTGTTGGTCTAGTATGTTCATATTGGTATGTCAAGTGTGGTCATAGAGTGACTGTTAAAGAGGAACGATGATCTTAGACGCAACGGTGTGATGATGTTAAAGGTGGGGACGCAAATGCTGCTGTTATTAGATTTTTATTGGAATTAACATACTTCTATTTTTTGATTTATTATTTCATTTTTATTTTTAAAAAACTTGAATACAATAAAGGCATGCATAAACATACTTCATACTACCATGTCTACTAGCCATGTCTCTATCAAAACCACACATGTAGTGGTAGACTTTAGTGATACTGAGGCCTTTACACTCTACAAAGGCCCTATGGCAGCTTTCAGTGGGAGAATGAATATATTACATTAGTATCAGAGGTTATGTTTTTTTATGAATATGTGCAAAAAAAGTGTTGGTAGTGTCACTTTAAAACATGGGTAACACAGTTGGATATGTCTTTGTGTTTCTCCACAGGTGGTGACTAACAGGGACACACTGGAGACCCTGCTGTGCGTAGCCTACGTCTTTGAAGTGTCCACTAGCGAGCATGGCGCACAGCACCATATCTACAGGCTAGTGAAAGACTGACACAGTCACACAGTTGGAACTTACCTGCTATAGACCCACTGTAGCACCTCAGTGAGCAACAACACTAAACAATGGACTACTTCCTCCGTGAGCTTAGAGCTGAAACCATACAACTCGGTCAGGAGCCCAGAGAAACACTGGCTTTGTCAGCACGCCCAGGAACGCTACTACTGCTGAGGAGGAGCTGGATTTGAGACTGTGGAAGCTGACACAGGCTTTGTGTGAAAAGTGACGTGAAGAAAAAGAAAAAGAAGAAGAAGAAGAGGAAGATGAGGACCATGATACACTGTGGTCTCTATACCAAAGGAGCCAAACCTAGCCAACAAGACCTGCATGAGAGAGTTGTCATTGGTGGTGTTTTCATCTCATTTTATTAGTGCTTGTTTTTGATTTAGGTTCTTTTACACACTTTGCATGTGCAGGAGAAGTTTGCTACAGAGGAGTTTGGCTGCCTCAGCGCGCCACCTAGTGACGTAAATATGAATAACAACGGAGAAACGAATTTGAAATGACATTAGACTGAGAATCCCTCCTTTGCACATCCATAAAATATCACTGTTTTTTGGTGCCAATCTTTTGTGTTATTTGAGCAATTGAGTAATTATGTACAGTGCCACATCCATCATCTCCTCTTAACAGCGTTCTGAAAAAGAAGAGGCTAAACTGATTTAAAAGAAAGAGCTATTGTATTCACTTTGTTTGATGTTGTCTTACGTTTCTTGTATTGTCTTACTGTTTTTGATTGAAGAGTATCTGACTACAACAAAAGGCACATAATAACACTGCTAACTTGAACCAGATTTGAATCTGTAAGCTGATTACAGAATTTGTCTGTAACTGTAACTTGCCCTGAAGTGTCAGATGAAAATACAAAGTGTTTCTTACATAACTCTGTTGCCGAGTCTTGAATGATGTGAAAACGGTGGCCACACACTGTAAACCTACAAATATATATCAATTTACAGGGTTTTATTATCTGCATTAATATATTCCATACACATATAGGCTAGTTAGTATCAGAACTATGGTTTCACATTTCCCGATACGGTCAATTATTGGCATTGTTCAGGTTACATCACCAAGGTTACAGATCAGTGAATAAACACAGCTAAAAATCATAAATTAAATAAACTGCACTTTTGAACATGATTTTATGAAACAGTCTGTGTCCAAGGTGTTGGGTTGCAAATGAATGTTAAGGCACATGAACATCAAAGAGCTAGTTACAGTAGCTCCTTCCTACATACTAATGCACTGGAGAATAGCAAAAATAATACTGACTCTTTCAGTATGGTATTGGTGAACTATGTGTTTCCCACAATGCAATGCACAAGGGTAGTAGAGAAGCTTAATAGTAGAGAATTAGATTAAAAACAAACCAACAAACAAAACCTCACAGCTGGCTGGTGGCTTTCAGTAGCCTAGAAAACGCTGTAGTACCTACTCCAGGCCTGCGTGGAGCGTGGGTGGCGCTGTGGCGCTGCCTGACACACATAAACACCACCAACACAGAAGAAGACAGAAAGCTTCCCCGCTGTATTCAAACTCCAAACATTATAAGTGGATTAAATGTTGACTGGGAGTCGTGTCAGTGCAAATATGACGATCGGTAATGATTTAACGGGCAAGATTCAGCTGCAGTATCCGAGGGACCGACAGTAGTCAGCTGTTGTTATTAAGTTACGTCCATAGAGGCTAACATAGCGTGTGTATCGGAACAGGTAGAGGGTCGGGGCCGATATCATCGTTTCAGAAAAGATCCGTTTTGGGTGTTTTCGGACCACAGATGTGCAATGCTCCATAGAAGAAAAGCCCAGTTGTTTCAGTTGGCCTTTGAGAGAGACTTGACCCGAAAATGTCCAACCCAGTGGAAAGACAAAGACGTAGGACGCTGTTTAGTGGACTCACTCGCCGCCTACAACTCTTCTAAAGGTAAGCCTTCTTTTCATTTTGCACGGCGGGGCATTGTTTATAATACTGAAAGCTGGTGAGGTTTTGTCCTGTCTGGATGTGCTGCATCTGGCTGTGTGGTCTAGTCGTGCGCAATGGCTGCGTGCGTGCGTGAAAGAGAGATGAGAGGGAGAGGGTGTGTGTGTGTGAGGACTGTAATTTTTAGATGTGACGTAGGCATACTCATTTGAATGTTTTAGTATAACTTGGATAAGCGTGTTGATTGTTGACAGGAAACATGTCATCACATTTGTTGAATGGCAGAAAGAGACCCACACATTGAATGCCCCCCAGTTAGTTAGATGTGCTCTGACGCCGACTCTGCAGTGCTCAGCTTGTTTCGATTGAATTTACAATGAATGAAAATTGAATTTGTCATTATTATAATTTCTATGACCCCGTCAGTCAAAATGACTGACAACGGAAAGAGTGGAGCGCAACCTCTGCTGGCTGGAGGTGACTGTTGCCATCTGGTGGTGTTGGGGCTTCATTACAGCCACAGTTCAACTTGGTGAAAACTTCAGGCTGAGTTGATCACAATACATCCATGGTTGAACAACATGGCACACTGAAAGCACATACAAACTTCACTGTGTTTTTTGGTCTGGTTGCCATGGTAATCCTCCTGTCACTGCTCCAACTCAATGCATAAATTGAGAGCAGATAGATCAGACAGTATCCACATGTGCGTCTGCTGATGTGTCTAAAATCTAGAGAGCTACCTTATACTTCCAGTAAAAACTCTTTGGCAAATTGTGTGATTATTTATATTTTATTTTTGGGGATGAATTAAGAAAGAGGTTGTGGAGTCTAAGGTGTCTCTGCTGTCACCTAAATCCAATCCCACTTTCATAAAAACAGAATTATTGCTTCCTTGTGGGTTGAATCTTATTGACTCCTTAGCTCCTTTGTCCCAGAAAGGTGCAGCAGACTCCAAGGTGTAAACTGAGAACATGGCACTGTGAAGCAGAGAGCAGCTCACACAGAGTGAGAGACAGCGCAGCAAATCCCAAATCAAGGAGTGAAAGGCTTATTCCCATAATCCCATTTGAAAGAATTGAGGCAGATTGCTACAATTATGTCAATCCACTCTCAAATGCCTGACCTCACTGAGAACACACAGCTTATTGCTCACAGAGGTTAGGCCCTACTGGTATTTTTAGCCTGGTTCCTACTGAAACTAGGGCAAGTTTTACTTTGCAGTGTGGTGAGGTAATACCTGCACTGTGGAGATGCGTTGAAACCCCGGCAACAGGGAGGGATTACAACAGGCCTAAATAATTGACACTGTGCTACACATTTACAGTCACAGAATTCCTAGATGGGATTTTACATGCAATGAACAAATTAGGTTTCTTTTTAACATCCTTAACTTGGAAAACATTTACATATTTATATACATTATTATCTTATATTATGTGCTGTCTGTTATGTCCACTCTGGACTACTACTAGCCTACTACTCCTACTGTCTTATATCATTAATTGGGACACTACAAGTGAACAGAGTAAACATTTTAAATAACACATATCACCATGAAACGTCTCAAGGTTATAACTTACATTTGGACAAATAATTTTTTGTAATACAAGTTTTGTCAAATTGTATGTTTAAATGTGTAAATGAGGCAATATCTAATGAAATATGTGCTAACTGCATACATTTCCAGAACTGAAATGTGAGAAGTGGATAAAGGCCCTTTCAAAATTCTGGTTTTATTTTGTTGACATAATTAGAATCAGAAGTTTTTACAGAGTGGGTTTTGGATAGCCTGTCTCTTTTTATCATTCTGTAAATGAAAAATTACTTTCACCAGCCCTAAAAAGGCTTTGAATGATAGGCTATACAATCCCCTCTGTAAAAACCTTCAGAAGAATAAAACTGGAAAGTTTGGTGTCTTTAAGCGCAAGTGGAAATTTCAGGCTCTAAGGAAAGACTCATTTTGAGAAAACGGCCTTGTAGGCTACTGTAAAATTCCGTAGATTCCATAGAATTTTTATGTTCATGACCCTTGATTGAACTTTGAAGATATATGCTCATGAACTTTAGGTGAACTTCGAAGAAAGCGCAAGTTGCACTTGTCTGCTGTGCATACTGTAGGGCAATATGCAGGTGCTCGACTTGGTTCCTATTATTTTGTGATGATTACGCTCAAATCAACGAAATGTCAACATGCTGAGGTGTGAAAAAACCACAACAAACCTTCAGTTACAACAGCCACTCTCTTCCTGCCTTTACATACAAGTTCACCTTAGCCCGATGATATGTCATGAGTGCTAAGTGCAAACTTGCGACAATACAATAATGTTATTGGACAATAGGCTATAGCTCTTTCCTGCTCTGTAACCTGATGTGACCAAATCTCAGTGTGCACTCTCGTACAGACTTGTGTGTGTATGACAGTCCATCTCTTGCAAGATAAAATGAAGTACTTAGAGTGAAACCTCATTTTGCTGGAATTATGCAAGTTAAAGTAAATTTCCACAACACATGGGTCAGACAATGCAATAGCCTAGATGTTACAGTTCACGCTGTGAATTGGTGAATTTAGGAAAAATCTACCGACGAAAGAGACAAAATGAAGTAAAATAACCACCTTAATGTGGATTTGCAACCATTTCTTTCGACTTTTTTGAAACAATAGACCTTGTTAAGGAAGAAAAATAGCCCAAAATCTCAGAACTGATCCGTGCATGTTTTTGCCGAGTGACTCTCGCCTTAAAGCTGTAGTGAATATTCCAGCATGATCTGCATGCTGTGATGCAGTGGATTGGACAAGTACACAAGAAGCCAGGAGGAAGAACTGATGTGGAATGTTAGAGATCGTAGATGGGAACCTGGCCATGTTCCCAACAAAGTGCTCAGTCTGGACTCCTGACGCAGGGCTGGGTCTCCACCTCCCCCAGGTGCGTCGCTCTGACTCACCTGGAGAGGGACTGGTACCAGTAACACCTGACCACCAGCTGCACTCCGCGCCTGTCAACTCCAAGTCATCATCCCCTCCGACATGTCGATGCTTCGTAATTTCACCTGGTCTGATTTACATTATGCGCCATGAACGTCACATGGGGTTTGCTGACGGTCTTGAGTGTGGTGTGCCGCACTGAGTCGAGGTGCTCTCCGACCTCTTACTACAAAAACTGCTGGATCCGACGTTTCCCGGGAATTTTCATCGACATCGAGGAGTCTCAGAGGAGAGGAGCGCAGCTGCTCAGGCATTACCAGGAGGAGACGGCGCTGAAATGCAGCCGCACCTGCTGCCTGACGAGAAACTGTGAGTAATAACGCGTCTGAACCAGAGGAGTCGACGCACGCTGTTTTATTATTGACATTCCTTTTACTTTTAGTCCATTTGTAACGGCACACTCTACCTCCACCTCTCCTCCTCCAGTTTCCTGCAATCTGGCGATATTTCACTATGACAGCACTCAAGAAAACGTGAACTGCTTCCACCTGCACTGTCCAACACTGGAGAGCTGTATCCTCAGCCACAGAGGCAACGTTGTTCTGTACAATATCACTAAGGGTAAGGAGGCAACCTGCACTCCAGACTATAATAACATGCTGAGAACATCTGTTACACGAGTTTATTCTAGTTCAAACCTATGTAGTCAGTTTATATATGATACATGTGTTTTTATTAGCATATAATGTCCTGTTTGCATGGAAACTGAAACCAGGGCCTACTACACAATCAGCTGTGCATATGCATATTAAACATTACTACTTTACTTCTAGATCTACAGTAAGGGTAGTGGGGAGTTACTGACAGTTAATCAGTGGATGAAGTGCCTGTACTTTTTGTGCTTTGTACTGTATAGTTGGCTGTGCAGGTTCAGTGACATTACATTACAATGTATCTGTTACTAGCAGTGCTCTAACTGGCTACAATCAAACAACCTCAACATATCAGGATGAAAAATAATTTTACTGATACACAACAACTCATTTATTTAATTCAACACAACATATCAGGATGAAAAATAACTTCTCAACTCAACTCACCTTTATTTATATAGCACATTAAAAATAAATGATGATGAAATTATGAATTGTAAGAAGGGAATCAGACCAGGCAATTTTCATTATAATTAACTTGGGGATTATATATTAACTCCCATTGATTAGTAGAACATCTAGTACATTTTTCATCAATATTAACTTATTGGAGCTTAAGTAAAACCTGCTACAATAACAACTTGTACTTCTATTCCTACCGCTTATAATAATAATTATAGGCATGATATAAAAAGTTGGTTATTAATTTCAAGTCAGCAAATATGCATTGATTATTCATAATAATCACTTTAAAAAACATATAACTCTTCATGTCTCAGGTGTGGATCCTGACCTGCTGGTGTTTGGAAAATACTTCACCTCCAATGTGCGCGTGTTACCCCACCACTACAGTCGGGTCAACGCCTCAGAGCCGCTGCCCTCGGACAAACGGCAGTTCATACATCCACCTCCGCCTGCGGCCCTGCCACCCACGTCCACACCAACAGATAAACCCCCTACAACGACAGGCAGCGTGCTCACCACCACCACCACCACCATTGCTGCCACGACCACTACTACACTGCAGAGCACCAGTCAGCCTACAACAGCTTCCACAACAGCTTCCACCACCACAGCCACATTGCCCTCCACCTCATCTGCTCCCCTGACGGCCCCGGAGAACCATGCACAAACAACAGCGACAACAACCACCCCCACTATTTCTCCTGCACCCAGCTTTGCTACACCTCCCTCAGCAGCCACAGCCACAGCCACCACCCTCAGCCGTCACAATCCTGAGGCGACTCCTCTCAGTTCCGCCACAACTGCGCAGCCCTCCACATCCGGCTCTACCCAGCAGCAGCAGCACGCGGCCACCTTCTCTCACTCCACCAAGCAATACCCCAATGACACCAAGGGCAGCCTGGGGAGGAACCACACCGCGGGCGGGGAGGGAGGTCAGGGAGTCGGCGGAGAGGACACTTCAGGGGGGCTGGGACCCGGGTGGCACGTAGCCGCTCACACCCTGCTGGTGGCCGTGGCCATCTGTATCACAGTGCTGCTGAGCTGCTGCTGCTCCATCCTGCTGGTGGTGAGCTGGAGGGGTCAGAGGAAGAGGATGGGACGCTACCGAACATCGTGGAGAGGGAAGAGGGGCTCCATGCGACTGATAAAGTACGTGCTGGTCAGAGAGAGCTCCTGAAAAGAGAGAGGCCAAGAAAAACAAACACAAGACTGACAACTTCTTTGTTATTAATGAATGAATCCTCCATGAAAAGACATATGATTCAATGTTTTATTTTTCTGAAACAGGCTTATTGCTCACTGGATTCTTTAAATAACAAAGATATGCATTACATAGCTTTACTTTTAAACATATAGGGGTGGAAATGTATGTTATTGTCAACTGATGCATTGAGGCAGAAATACTGTATATTTAAACTGAGCAGGCAGGCATATTTTATGGCTTAGATGAGATTATCAAAACATTGTTACCATGATTTTGGTTTCACTTGTGACTTAATAACTTTTGACAGAGCAGCCGAACACGGCCAAATGTGTTTGACCACAGCAATTTGCCTCGAGAAAGATGATACGATGTACGTTTGGCTGACCTATATTTTGATGTGCTTCAATGAGTTTAAACTGATGTTGATGCCAAACCTTGAGGACATTTGCCAGTTGTCTGCAACTGGTCTCTTAAGTGGGACTTGGGCGCTCCTAAGCAATAAAAAAAAAAAAAAAAAAAGCAGCTACAATTCAAGTGTTGTTCAGCTTGTCAACAATGTGTTGTTCTTTGTGAGGCTGAAGGAGGAATACGTTTTTGCTTTGTGGCCTTCAGTGTTTAACCCTTCCACAGTTGAGGACATCTCGGTGCATTGGGTTTCTCCTGACCTAGAAGTGAACGGACCACAGACCAAAACTCTTAAAAGAGGGGTGAGGAAGGGCGAGGTGGTTTTTCAACCGCCTGCAGCTGAAAGCATCCTTTCACTGTGGTCCCGCTCCTCGACCTGACAGTGACGAGAGTGGGATGGGAGCTCGGGCTCGGCCAGGAACTCCCTGAATGGAGCTTTTATCAGATATCGGGAGTGTTTTACCCATCAAGCACATTAACTTCAAGACAGAACGCTGATCAACAATTGCACATGTCAGACTTTTATTTTGTATTAAAGACATCTGATATCACACACTTGATAAGACAGTAGATTTATTTTGGAAAATAAATACATTAGTTGAGACCCACGAGGCTGTAGTTATCTACAATAATCTCCTGTTTGTGTTACTGGTATGTAGATGAAGGTTGTTTTTGTAGATTCTGTTACAGCCCAGTGTTGCTCTTGGTCACCGTCTTCATGTTAATACATTTTGTACATTAAGCTGGATCACAGGTTGAGTACTTTCTTGACGGCCTCTTTGTACTGAAGCATGGTGCTTTCGTTCTCTCCTTCGTTCTTCAGCCGTGTGACTGAGTCCTTATACTCCTTCACCTCGCTTCTTCCCAGCAGCTGCTCTCGCACTTCCTCCTTTTCTCCTTCCCCAGCTACTTCCATGCGTACGAGCGTATCTAAGATGTTCTTCTGGGACGGACTGTCCTCCCAGCTGTATTCCTCCATGTCTGCCACCGTCTTCTCGGCCTCCCAGGCTTCCGTTTTCTGAACGATGAGAAAAACAGAGCATCTCTTAGCTTTACACGCACATGGAAAACTGACCCAACTGAACCTGAAAACAGAAGCTGTCCTGTTAGTGCTGGATTAGAGCTGTGTGTACATTTTTATTACATGTAGCTGCAGTATGATGTTACATCATGCATTTGTAGCAACAAAAGATATAAGGAAGCATGTTTATCGTATCCATGTGATGTTTAGGACTCTAGTTTGGAACACCGTATGGCTGCAGATGTAAAATATGAGGGTCCTTGTCTTTGATGCTCCTCTCACAGAGATAGTATTTCTCCATATGTAGTGCTCTGTCCGTTGCCTGTCTAGCTGTCATCACATTCCCTGGAGAACAATAGGCTCCACTGTGCAGCAGCTTAAAGCAGGGCACTGACAGAGCCTGAGCTCTGCTGCTCTCCAGGTGTTTGAGGTTAATGACCATCATTACTGTTATACATATCTGATCCACATAACATCCCGTCTGGACCGGATCCAGGTCCTAGTGAGTAAAGAGCACTAGATACTGTACTTGCGAGTAGATGAGTAGCTTTCTTTTGAAATATTGAAAACCCAGTTCAAGATCGCCATGCTGGAATGATGGATCTCACTTTATCCTTTTGAAGTGAGGTTTTTGATTTTTGATTGGGAAATGAGTTAACCTAACCCTTTAATTTACAGGTTGCTAATTACGTGATAATGTCAAGAAATAGCCTAGAAATAACAGTCTATTTAGTAGTAGTGTCATGTTTTTCATAAAGGTAAAAGATTACACATGCCTTTCATGCTTTGAATTCTTTGGGAAAGGCCAGATTTTTTTTCTCGACCAAGTCCTTGTACTGTTACAGTATTTCTGGACGATTTCTATGCAATTAATCGGCTATATTTCTTGACATTACTATGAAATTGACCATTATTCTAGACATTATTAAGCAATTACTTATTATTTCTTGACATTATCACATAATTAGCGGCCTGTAAATTAAAGGGTTACTGGAAATCCTTAGGTTTGGTCATCATAAAGAATATCTGATAATGTGGAAGGAGACAAGGAGCCATCTGTTTTCTCAACTGAGCTTATGGACCTGTCAAATAGCATTTATATTTTTACTTAGGGCAACAAGTGTTAGGCACAAAAGCCCCTAGTAGTAAATGTCCCCCCATGTTGGAGGCAGCTTTGAGCAGTCGGAACCAGCACTGGCCTGGATTAGCACACACTGGAATTAGCAGGGAAGGTCTGCCCCTCTTAGTGGGGAGATAAAATCACCTTAGTTGCTGCAAACAATTGGTCTCTTTGTGGGATAGCGTTACGACCTGAACGCTACGGCGCTCTCACAGCTTCCACAAGCCTGCTGGACAAGCACTGTGCCTTCCATTGTGTGTCCGAAAAGGGCAGCGGACAGTGTTCTGCCTCCTGGCTCGGACACCTTTCCCGACTGAGAGATTTTCTTTTAATGTGACTAAGCCGTGATGGGAAAAGCTCCTGAAGGCAGAGGTTGCACAATAGGGGGAGTCATTTTCCTTTATGTGGCTGGCTGCACATTCATGCCATCAGCGCCTGGGCTAATGACCTGGTGGCAGACTCCTCTGATGTGGCATGGTTGGCTTAATGCAAATGAGTATCAGGGTCAACACCTGATAGGGGGGAGTCTGTTTTCTCCCCATCTGTAGGGAAATGTCAGCTGGACAATGCTGCTGTTTGCCATCCTTCTGCCCATTCAACTGCGATACCTCCCTAATGGTCTCTCAGATCCCAGAGCGAGATGGACCAGTATTCCCCTGGTGAAACGTGATTGTGCTGGGATGCTTGCAGGGTATAAATGTCACGAAGGAGTAAAAATATTTCACAAAATTTGTCCAAATGCATTAATGCCCTACTGGTATGTGAATTATACAGAATAATACGTGCAGCAGTAGATAAGATCAGCCATTATACTGGATGTCATCTCAAATCTTTCAGAAGAAGAAAACACTAATGGAAAGTGAAGGCAGATCATCAGTAGAAGTAATGCAGGAGAGCAGCCAGCAGATGACTGAATAGCTGTTGAGGATAAAAGGTCAATAAACAAAACAAGAGACAAGGGGGACAAGGACACCCCCCCACTCCAGATGGTTGGGGTTAAGGTGGGGGCTGAGGATGTGTCTTTTAAACAGCTCATCTGAAATAGTGACATTTTGATTAAACTGGCATTCTGTTAAAGGGATAGTTCAACATTTTTGGCAAATTGGCCAACACACTCCTGTGGACAAGTTGTGACTTGCACATTAACCACGCTACGAGATAACGGAACTGGGGCTGACCCCAAAAAATCGAAGCTTTGATCGTTGTCATGCTAATCGATCATTAAGTCTGTGATCGACTTATTATTATTTTTCCTTATTGACACCGGTTACATTAAAATGAGTAGGCTACTTGGCATCCTGGAAACCTGCCTGATTTTGCCCAGCCGTCAAAGCTTCGATTTTGATCGATTTTATGTCCGTGAAGCTTCGATTATCAAAACATGATAATCGGGACAGCCCTAAATAAACGGAATGTTATGAGACAGAGTTGTTTTAGAGGTAAATTCATGTAAAACTGCTGATGTGCATTCCTGTCAGGGGCAGTTTTTTGGCAAGCATTCTCTGCATTTGCCCAGAAAACAACTATGTCTTGTAACGTAACGTTATTACCTCATAGCGTGGTGAATGTGCAGGTCACAGCTTGTCCACAAGAGCATTTTGGAGTTGTTGGGTTGTGTATTTGATGAGTTTGATGAGGGAAACCAGGAAATTCCATTAGCCTGGGTAGCGTAGCTCTGAGCAGCTCACTTCTCTGCTCCACTGATCTAAAAATAACTTGCACCGAACTGCTGCTTCTTGGTTTTGGTGAGGAGCTTGTTTTCCACTCTAACTGATGTATCTGTCTTCAGTAATCACAGACACATGTTGGACACAGAATTGAAGTGGAGAAAAAAAAAACAATTTCTTCCTCACCCAAGACTCGTGGTAAAGCACAGTCAGCAGGTACATGGCGTAGTCGTAATTCTGTCGTCTCACAGGACAGCTGGCAGAGAGAGAGAGGTAAAGGTGTGAAGGGGAAATCATTTTTATTTCCTTACTTGATCATTAGATGCAGAAAACTCAAAAGACAGCAATGTCTACCTGTCAGTTGTGATGGTGAGGACGTCTGTTTTTTTGCAGTATCTCTCCCCAACAAGCTTCAGCATCTTCTTGCGTGCGTGGTCATCCAGATTCAAACTGGACAGCTTTACCTTTGTGGGCAATGACACCAAAGATTATTACAGGAGAAAATAATATGGAATTGTTAATGCAGCAGTTTCTCACATAAGCCTGTGGGATGAATACATTATGAGAATGTAAAGACAGATATACGAAAAGATTAGTAAGTGATTTTCATTGTGGACTGTCTCTCTCTTTACATACACAAACAAAGAACAATGTTTGGATTTTTACCTGCACAAAGCTTTGACTGTGTTGATTAAAATACTATACTTTTACAGATGAAATCACAGCATGTATGCTGTGGCCCGGGATAACCTCTAAACCCCATGCAGAGATGATAGACAATGTAATCAAGGAATAATCTCTGCTTTTCCATCTATCATGGCTCAGATTTATAATTTATACAATGGGGAGAAAGTGCATTTATCGGTAATATAAGGTACAAGTCTGCACATGTTTGTCTGTGTATTAAATATGATGAAGTGACAGACAGCACAAAGGTGAAAAAAGTGTTTCCTCAGTTTCCTGCACTACTTTTGCTGTCTACATGAACATCTGAGTAACTAAAGCAAACCTACAGTGTGTGCTTCTCATTCCAAACACTGAATCAAACACCAAAGCAAATGTATTTTTTTTCTATCAAAGTTAAAATGGTTTGGAAACTGACCGTGTGAGATTAGCTCCCCAATCTATCTCCCAGCCTAATCCATCAGGATTAATGTCTGTACTGTATAATTCCTACCTTGCTGATATAATCTAAGGCAAAGTGTCAGTGGAGCAGATGGCTGGTGATTAATAGTAAAAAAAAAAAAAGAGAGACACATTTCCACCTTTTTAAAAGGGCAGTTGAAGTTCCTGTGTATGTGGGTTTTAAGACAGAATCACTTTTGACAAGATAAACGCAGGCAGTCCTATTATCCACATAATGAAAAACAATTTAAGCAAAACAGGGTTATATAAAACTGAAAAACTACAAAAGCCACAAAGACCTTTTTATGACTGAATTCAACTTTCATTTTCCAGGTCAATTATAATCTTATAATTCAACAGATCAATTGCATATTATCGTTGACAATTCTGTGTGGATTTTCAATGTGTAACTTCTTGGTGATGGACTGCGGGTGTTACGTGTTCTGTGTGTGTTTACATGTATGGCTCTGGTGTGTGGGGAGGATTGCATATCTGTGGATTAGTGGTAGGGGGGGATTAAGAGGAATATTAAAATGTCTCAACAAATATGTCAGTGGCAAAAATGTTTTGGTACTTCTTTCAGTGAAAATATGAAACTATTAAATAAATAAACACTTTTCCAGAAAACTAAGAACTTAAACTATCACGCAAACAACAGTTTAGCCTAAGCACATACTTATATGTAAAATAATTCTCCCGCACTAATCTCTGTAGACTTGATGGCATAATTTCTTAGGTTTGAGGTCAACAGACAATGAACGTCTCTCCACGATAAGTCACAGGGACATGATGTCAGCTGGTGATTATGCATCTGTAAATCTCCAATTTGATGTGGGAAGTTGAGTGTGGCGAATCCTGACATGTAAAATGAAATGTTCATGGTTCACCACACTTGACCTCATGTACATCAACAGAACTCAGTTAAAAGTCAATATAATTGTGTAAAAAACTCAAATCAAGACAGAATCCACACAGAAGATAACGATGTAGCAGGGAAACTCACCTTGAGATGAACTACACGAGCTGAGGGGTTTCTGACAGACGGGCCGGCAGACAAGTAATCTGTGCTCGCTACTTTAATTGGAAAGTGCTCATCACATTTGGCATCAGTGTCCAAGGCAGACGGCCACTCTGTACAGAATGCTGATGGTGGAGAAAGACAATTTTACAATGATATCACAACCCAGTTAGCTGCTGACAAACATTCAGAGAAAAGACTCACGAAGAACTTACGTTTCAGAGCCTCACAGTGTTTCTTGATGGCCCCGGGTGTCAAATGCAGAAAGTTTGGTATCTGAGAGAGATAAAGAGCGAGAGGTTATGTGAATGGAACAAAAACATGAAAATAAGCAGCAGTTTTAATATCTAGGAATAAATCCCAGAGAATGTAAACAAACTCACTCATGGCTGTATTGCTGCAAAAATTATTTAATGCTGGATTTCAGAATGGACTGGTTTTAAAAGGGCAAGGTAACCAACCATCCTCTTCATCATTTGAATAAAGGGTATTATATAACTTACAATTATATAATACCTTCTATTCTATACCTACGTCAAACAGAATTTCTCATAAATCCCATTATTGGCTTGAGTGTGGCCAAAAGCACATCATCTATGACTTGTGGTCGAAACAAACGGATATAAAAGGATAACATGCAACACACTTTAACCCATCCAGAGTTAAAGAGCAATGTTTGTCTGCACGACACAACTTCGGCTGTGGCGGGTTAAAGCAGTGGCTCTCCTCTGCATGTGGCCTGAGTCCAGATGGAGCAGCTGGTGTTTGGACACAGCAGCACAATAATCCGGGCAGAGAGACTTGGCCATCAGAGCCACGCAGCAGAGCTAAGAGTGCTCCATCAGTGCTGCAAGAGCACTGGCCTGCTGGTCAGAGTGAATAACTTCTAAGATACAGTATGTAGGGTAGCTCACAAACAGACAGAACCCACAGTCAATTATAGAAGAATGTGACCTCTTTGAATCATATGCAAATAGCTGGAAGTGGTTCCATGTTTTTCTTGTTCATCTTTAATCTTAAAAACTGCAACCCTCCATGTTTGTTCAGCATCACCCCACATCATGAGGTCTGACCTTGATCAGCTCCAGGTTTCCTTGCTTCTCTGGAGGAACGCCGCCCTTCACAGGGTAGCCCATCCTCACAGGCAGGGGGACAGCGTTGGGTTTAAAGGGGGCTGCTCCTGGATAAACTGCAGTCCAGTCCTGATCCAGAGCCATCTTCTCTGTCCTGGGCTCCCCTGCCTGAGTGCCCAAAGCACAGACGGCAAAGAAAACTTTATCGTGAGCAAAATGAAAAATATTCTCGGATCGTTATCTAAACCAACATGCCAACTTCATGGATGTAAAGCACCACAAGTGCCAGTAAAACTTTGCCAATATGCAACACAAATGCACTTACATCTCTCTTAGATTTCCTGGCCAAGGATCCTCTACCACCTCTCCCATTGGGTCCTAAAATTAATAGCATGTTAAACCACGCATACAAGCTATTTTCAATGTGACAAGATCCACAATAAATGCCGAAACACACTGCTAACACTATTTTCTAAAGAGAAGGACACATTTACTACCAGAGTGCACTTTTGTATGAGTAACAGGCTAACTAATAGGTCCACTGTAATTAAGATGTAAATGGCAGGTGATTTCTGCAACACTGGCTTATCCATTTCTTCGTTTTGCTTCTTGTGGAGCCGTTTATCGTAAATCAACTTAAAGCTCTAAACATTAGATGATTAACCTGTCAATAACTGTCTTCATACTACCCCTTTGGTCAAGTTTTAGTGTATTAATTGCTATCTTTGTGAAATGAGACAAAAAAGTTAATTTCCTGCCACGACCTTGAGCTTTAGTAAACTGTAACATGTAGCAAATAAGAATACAATGAGCAGAGTAACGGATGTCAAAAGGCTGCAGCCCTGTGGTGAATAATACATTAGAAGAAAGAGAGGGGACTGAATCTGTCTGTGAACATCTGCACTGCCATTTTATTGTCCTGCAGCTGCATGTCAGTTTTGCCTATTTAACTTACTCCAAGTTACAGTCATAGACAGTCCTCTTGTCCTGTCAAAGGACATGAGGTGGCTACCAGCCTGTCCATCAGTTAGCTTAGCGTGCAGCTGTAGCCTACGTCCTTCTGCTGTCAAAGCTCCGCTGCCAAACAGAGAAACTCACCTGTGTTTCCAGCAGAGGAGTTTACAGACACCGCCGTGGAGTACGTGACTCTGTTGACTGGTCTCTGAAGTCCGAGACCAGTTACATTTATTCGACCTAGACACACAAGTGCCTTGCTTGTGTGTGAAGCCATGTTTTTCACTGTCTGAGTGAACTCGGCTAGCTCATTGGTTACTGCTTTATGTCGCCGGTCTGCGTCTGCGCGGTCGCCATGTTGGAGCGTTCAAGACCCCTCGGTAAAAACCATAGAGGTAAAAACATGACAACAGTCGAACAAGTCAAACGATTTTTTTTTTTTTAATTCTGAACAAACCTCACTAAATTTAAATGGGTTTCCATACTCCATGGCATGTTGTGTACAACATTTTACATGTTGTGCATGCTTTAATTTCATACCTCACATTTGTTTCCATAGTTTGTTGCTGAAACTGAGTCATATGCATCTTTTTACAGTCTATGGTCTGGGCAGTGAAGACGCTACTGCTGATATTTACTGTATAATTCCTGCTAGGTAATATGGGCAAACAATATATTTCCTGTGGGCTAAATAGTTCTGTATTTAACAATGGACCACCTGGACATCTTCAGCACGATTCAGCTGATGCAGCCAGACTGATAAAACACTACCTGTGTGTTGGATGTGCACCCATAAAATAAGTTCAAGCCCTCTTTTACAGTATACACAGTCTATAATCAAGCCAGATAAAATGTCCTCACTGTCTGTCAGAGAGGAGGAGACGTCTCAGACTAAACAAGTATTCCCAGGTCAACACAGAAGTTTCATAATAAAGTCAGTCAACATAGGCTACCATTAATTGCACTGGTTTGGTAATCTTAATTATTGCACACATTGCATTTCTGTGTTTCACACTGGTCTCTGAAGCAAATTTTAGCCTTCCCATGCACATAAACACTTGATACAGCATACGTACAAATTTAAATAAAGACAATGTCTGATTGTAGAAGTTGGACTATCGGTGTAAAGTTGATTACACAAGACGTTTCACCCACCTGTTGTGGTGCTATAAATGTTTCTGTTTTACTGTAGGTGCTCCAGAAACTTATTGTTGATCTGAGCTAAATTCATTACAAATCTCTCTTTTCTCTCTCCATAGTGATGAAGTGGTCTTCCTGCTCCCTGCTTCAGTCCAAGTTTGACCATCATTTAGATCATAACCAATGCACATGGCTGCAAAGGTAACCCAACCTTTTATAGCATGGAGGCACAGAATACTTAATTAAAACTCTGCTGCAGCCTCATCAGTCCAAATGTTAGATTTGTCTGAATTTTCACTGGTGAAACACCATCTTTGATTTTGTATAAGGCACTTGTTTAACAATGTGAAGCTCATGGTCTGAGACGCATGGTGCAAGCCAATTTAGGGTGTGTATGTGAATGTCTTTTTTTGCAATAATACCACCAGAAAAAATCCCTGTTGCTGGGCCAGGCACATGGGCGAAGGCGGGTGTAATTTCTTGTTAATTGTTCATGGGAGTGTTTTAGGTCTGACTAATCCCAATGCCTTCTCCCATTTCCTTAAAAAGCTGTTTGTAGCCTACTTGCCCCTCTGCATGTTGCTATAACAATGGCACAGTTTTTTATGCAGAGTTAGGTTCTGTTTACAGTCAGTTGATTACACATTGTCACCGACCAGTGACCCAGTGTCCTGACACAAGCCTTTGCACTCTGAGGGGCAAAGAAAGGCTGAGCGAATCAAGAAACAGCACATGATGAGTGGAACAATGTAGGTGATGAATGATAAAGAGTGCGGGGGATTTACGAATTAGTGAGAAAGATTGCATGTCTGCAGTGTGTTGTGCAAGAGACATCTTGACATATGACACCGTTATACAACACACAACATCATGTCACAGAGAAGCTCTGATGTCTGTTGTACTGTAATCATCCACCTGACTTATCCCCATATCTAAGTGTATTTTCCACACACTCTGCCTGAATGTGACAGACAGAGTTTGTGCACTCTGACTGTGTATAGTAATATGTATTTCCCCTTGGACAATATACCTTTAAAATGACAGTAAAGTAGGCTCCTGCACCACTAACTTAAGACCAGATTTCAAATCAACACTCTGCACACAGCTGTAAGTAACAACAGCACAAAGTATGTAAGAAGTATTTGATGTTTTTCATGATAAGTATGAATTAAGTTTGGCTCTAAGATAGCAAAACCCCAACAAATAGCCTGACCTGAAATGTTCTTAATCTATTTAGCCTAATAGAAAATAAAAAAAGTGTTTTAAGTTCAGTTTTTATGCATATTGTAACAAGTTTAATTACAGATAGCGTTCAGCTATGACTTGGCGTTACTGCCAAGGTGACTGCAAACCAAAGCCAAATGTCCTGAAACCTGAAATGACCTGTTTATCACTGCAACACAATGAACTAAGATCATTAAAGTATATAAATGATTTTGGGGAATGGTGCCCAATCTAGTAGGGTTTAATTCTAAACAATCTAAGGCAGTAATCTTCTTAAACATCTCAACCCGCTAAAGCCATACCAGTATTTGCAACAGCCTATTCAAGTAATTAATGGCAGTGGATCAACTTCTATGTAGCCTAGTAAAGAAATCCACTCTTGCCACTCTCAGTCAGTCCACTCTCATGGCTTAAGAAGCCTGGTTAAACCATCCTCACTTCATCACTTCTGGGATGACCGCAAAGAACGTGTATTCCTCAGTTTACCTTCAGGTCTGATATTGCCAAGGTCAAAAAAACACAAACAAACAAAGAAACAAAATACAGTACTTTGGTTACGGTAAGTTCACGAGTGGCCGTGTTACCACCTCTACCCTGGCCTTAGGTCAAAGCATAGTCTACGGTCTTATAATTAAGCTTTTATAAGATGTATGTATTATAATATAATACATCCATCCATTATGTAATATAATACATCCATGTCTATGGGTCAAACAGCAGCCAGGTTCAAATGAAGACCCCAGATCCTGATTGGCCAGCTTGGATGATTGGGAAGCCAATGAGGTGTCTTGGTGGACGTCACATGGTGGAAGAAGGTCAATCGCTCTGGGGGGGAGCCCACAGGTGGCAGCCAATCTCCTAATTAGTAACACACCTGGAGGAAACACGGGGGAGGAGGACGAGACACGTACCCCAACACACGGCCCCTCGGTACAACACGCTGTATGTGTGTGTGTGGTGGTGTTGGGGGGGATAAATTGCATAGCTTGTTGTGCAGTTAGGTGAGTTAACGGGCTGCTGCAGCCAACACTGTTGGGACGTTTCCATATCTGAAATGTCGTTATTGACAACCAGCATGTCATGGCAGTACTTGGGTGTTGTGACTGGATTGTTCTTGGTTGGCTCTAATGAAGACAGGCTTTATTGATCTGTGCTGCTAACTTTGTGTTGAGTGGCAGTTTACTGTACTGTAGGTAGGGGGGACTTTTACCACAGTAAAAATCTGACAATATGGAGCTATGAAGAACTTTTGTGAAATGAAGGTAATAGGGGTCATGTTAAAAAAATGAATAACTAGCTATAGTCAAAGTAATAATGATGATATTATCATTACAGATGATACAGTAATTCTAATCTGTGTCTCTTCTTGCATGACATAGCCTACTGTTTATCGATGAGTAGTTTTTCAATTTGAAGTGGGATGTGCTCTATTTCCTGATATTGACAAAAAGTGGCAGTGCCTCATTGCCAGGGTATGTGTAGCTACATTCTGATGTAAAAGTAATATAATTTAACCTACCCATTCAGCTGCCAACTTCATGGATAGAGATCTCTCAAAGTAAATAAAGAAACCGCCATTAGTCAGGAAACCCAGTCAGTACCGTTTGGGGGGTATGATGATTCAGATGGCTGCAATGGGATTTATGTGTCTCCGCAGCACCTGACTCACCGTCTACTGCGTAACTACCAGCACCAGGAGGGAGCCATCAAAAAAGTGCAGCAGGGCGCCTTTGGACAGGCTTTCCGCTCAGACCACAGTTCTCACAAAGGTCACCTTTTCGTGTGGGACCATGTCGTCATCATATCCTTTCATGGATAAGGGTTGAATCTGAAATAGAGAAAATTGCTGAGGCCTGTGTGCCACATCAGGGAAAGCATGGAGAGAGACATATAAGAAATAATTGACATTGCTCCAATAATTAGTGTTTTCATCATGTGACACAATATTTTTCCCTTGTGCTCTTTTTAGGGATTGCGATGCAGCACCGAGGGTGTGGGAATCTTTTGCAGGAGAGAATCTGAACTGCGATGCTTGATGAACTACTGATGTCACTGATCCTCAAGCCACTTCTGGTAATCAGCTGAATAAATGTATTAAAACCCCATAGGCAACATGTGAGGCGGGTCCTGTGACTCCGTCTCAAAGCATCGTCAAAGATGCTGATACCTGTTCTGACATTCAACCTTCTTTTTTTCTAGCAGGTGTACATCCTCTGTGGATGCCTTGGTGATCATAATGCCGATCTTGTACAAGCATGGAAGAATGGTGTAGCTGAACCGGGGCAGGGCAAAGCAGCTAAAGTTCCTGTTTGGCTCCCCATCAGAGGCACATCTCAGCGTGAAGGTGACCACTTCCATCAGGCACAGTGAGTCACAAGAGCAAGCGTTTCCTCAGAGCTGTTTCAAGCTCAGGCGATGATGGGGGAGGCGCGGTAGAATTAGCACGTCTGGTGGCTCCGAGCTGCCAGGTGTTGAACTTCCAGCTATCGTTGTTTCAACTTTGATTCTCGACCTCAGTGCAGTCTTGGACCAGGTTCTGGGGGTGAGAAGTGTCCTGCTCTTCATCCCTCTAGCAGAGGAACCAGAGAGAAGTTTGGTCTAGTGTGTATTCAGTGTGATTACTGTCCGGCTCATAGACTGTCATAAGCACACACCAAGCTGGTTCAGTTTCCCTTTTGTTCACCTGCAGCTCCACCATCTAAAAACTACTAAATAATAAATCAATTTGATGTGTAGCCTTTCATACAGAAGTGACAGTGAGGGGACCATTTTCTATCACCACCATAGATTACTAGATAGATAATGCCAGACAAAAGAATTTGTTTTACCATTTGACAGTGGATTATCAGCCCTATGGCCTTGTGTTTTTTCCAGAGGGGGAAGGTCTATATTTTGGACCTCAAGTGCTTGCCAGCTCCAATGAAAAATCTAATCTCTTCATTATGGTCAATTTTATTTTTGTCTTTGTGTGTCATGTTCTCAAACTCGTAGCCTACAGTAACCCCACCGAATACTGAATGCTTTGACCATTGTACAAACAATGCCACAAATATTGTAAATTTAAAATATATATGTGACAGAATATGATAATACAATCTGATATACAACTCTTATATAAGCGTTTGATCCACCTCCGGTAACTATCAGTATCATGTTCAGTTCTACGTGGGAACCAAAAGGGCAAATCGTAAACATGTGGCAATGTGAAGGGTTTGACTCTGGGTGGGTGAATTTTTAGTGCCTTCTGCAGGTGAGCAGGTGTAAGGCTCATCAAGGCAGGACAACTAACTGGGTAAGTGGGTCAACTTTTTACAGTGATCCCAGGGCCTCAACATGTTTACTCCATTTCATACTTTTGAAAATGAGTTGGAGACTTCCACCTTATCAGAATAAACAACAGTACTGTACCCAACTACAGTGTCTATTATCTTGCCAAAATCTAAGCTTCAAGGCCTGAATTATTTGATTCAAATTGTATAGTGTGAAAGATATGCAGTATGTTATGTGTTTTCATGAACATGTTAAGGCTATTAACTTGCTTTATTACTTAAAGGACAATTCCGGGCAAATTCAACTTGGGGGTGTATGTTACTATCATTTTAGGTCTAAAAGAAGGAATGTGAAGATTTTCAGTTTAATCGCTCCTGTTTTGCGGTAGCTGCGTCTGAAAAGCTATGAATGGGAGTTGCAAGTTCCGCTAGACATCCCTCAAAGCTGCAATTTTTTTCCACAAACAGCGTCAGATGGCGACTCAAACATGTACCGAGAAGTTTATTTACTTCAAGCAAGCCGACATGCTTGTAAAACTAGATCTAATTCAAAGTCTCGCGCAAGACCCTGCTGCCGTGCTCGGTGCATTCAGGTGCAGTAGGAGCTACTGTTTGTGTCATAAACACAGGGATATCGACTCTTCACTTGCTTCAAGTGTACATTTTTTTCAACAGACAGCGTCAGGTGGCGACTCAAACATGCGCCGATAAGTTTTTTTACTTGAAGCAAGTCAAGAGTCGATATTTCTGTGTTTATGACACAAACGGTAGCTTTCTGACTGCCCCTGAATGCACCGAGCACGGCGACTGGGTCTCGCGCGAGACTCGGGGAGACTTTGAATTTAGATCTAGTTTTACAAGCATGTCGGCTTGCTTGAAGTAAATAAACGTATCGGTACATGTTTGAGTCGCCATCTGACGCTGTCTGTGGAAAAAAATTGCAGCTTTGAGGGATGTAAACAGCCAAAGTAGCGGAACTTGCATCCACTCCATTCATTGCTGCCGTATTACAGGTGGAGCTACCGCAAAACAGGAGCAATTAAACTGAAAATCTTCACATTCCTTCTTTTAGACCTAAAATGATAGTAACATACACCCCAAAGTTGAATTTGCCCGGAATTGTCCTTTAATAGCCCTTTTCCCCCTACAAAGCCTTGATTAAAATGCAAACATTAGAGTTTAGAGACAACTTGAATATTTAATGAGTTACCACATTTGAACTAAAACTAAATAATAATCTCAGCCACAGCAAAGTGCTAAGTAGGCTAATACTTAGGTAATACAAAAACAACTCTTGAAAAAGTAATTTCAAGAATTAATGACAACTCTTCATCATCTGTATTTACACTGGTGTGTTATCTGTATCCACATGTGATCAGCGGATGTCCCTCTGCCAGGCCAGCTGCCGAATGTGGTACGTTCAAATAACCTCGTAAAAAACACTTACCCCATGTTGCAAACAAACGTTGCCCCGTGGCTATGCTTCCCTCACGAAAACACTCCCACAGTAACAGTGGGAGTGAGGTATTGGTCTTGTTTTTGGCTGGAACCGGTTTCAACACACCTTAACATAAGGTAAGTTCAGGGAGGTGTATTTGTGATCTGTAGCATATTACTTTAAAAACAGGCTGACTAATACCTTTTATACAGCTCATTATATTTAAAGTAATTAAATACAAAATATTATAGGAATAGATTTAGCACCAAACAAACTGTGGCCGTAATAGACAGGAATCTGTAGGCTATAGAAATGTCTGACACTACAGTAGTTTGTCTGATTTCTGTGTGTCTGTTTTCCATCATCCTGGTTATAGGACACAAAAACTCGCTAATATACAGTAGATGGTTTAAGAGTGGAGATCAAACCAATTGATGTTGTCTGCTCTATTAGGTAGGCTACTTGAGCCTACATTGAGTAATATAACACTGCAAGGGTACCACTCCGCTGAGCACTCATGTCGTGTAAAAAAAAAAAAGTCCGTAAACCTTGAACGCAGCAGTAGGTCCAGGCACAAGCTGCGATGCACTTCAAAGGGACAGGTCCTGCATGCAGCAGCCGATTGAAGACTTGTGCGCTCACAGTGTGTTACCTATGTGTCTGAGCGACTGGGATCATTTGTAATTTCTGTAATTAAATTTATTTACCACTCGGTCCTGTTTTGATGATAAAAAACAAAAAAAGGAACAAACAAACAAAAATCACGGACTTGTCTGGCTTCAGGGATAATGTCATATTTGGCACCGTCAACAACTTGAGACGTGTTTTTGGACTCGCAGGTAAGATTTGACACATTGGTGTGACATAATTTTATTGTTTCTCAGCTCCGACTAGTAGGCTAGGGTCCAGCATTAATTCATTCAAACATTGACATAACATTATGCAGCAGCTTCATTTAACATGCTTAGCCTATTTGACTAGTGTCGAGTTGGGATCAGCTGATAATGTGAGGAAAAGTTTATTTGTTTAAGAAGCTGAAACTCGGGGTCTTAATTTACTTTAGCCCACACGCGGTTATTTAATTTATAGAGGGCTGCGGATACTGAGTCAAGGTCGGTTCAGTATAACGGAAAGTCACCCAATACTGTAACTGTAGAGTCCCCCAGCAGCCTGTGCAGACATGACAGTTCATTGTGTGTCTCAGGACTGTGTGTTTTTAAAGGTAGAAACTCTATCTAGAGGGAGACAGGAGCGCATGTGGCTCCTGTCATCAGTCCATCCGTAGTTGAGGACAGATATGGACGGGGCTGGCTGCTTCCAATTAGCCCACCTCTTTTACCCCATGAGACTTTTTCCGATCCATTTAGGCAACATCCGGCCATCTATCACACTACCTGGTTCAGTATCTTTCCACAGAAGACACCAACCCACCTACTTACCACTGATACTCTAATTAAGTGAATGTAAGTCGCAAACGTGGCGTGGACGCTGCAGACGGAAAACGTTTTAGTCAAGTTGTCACGCTGGCTCGGACTCGGTTATTCTTATTTCATTGCCATTTGTAGGCAAAAGTCATTTACAGTAAGTTGCATTCCACTTAATATTTAGGCTGCTGATTTGCAGCTCCCATTTGTAGCCTACACTGAACTACCTGCGTCTCTGCATCTGCTGTCACCATGATGTCAGGTGGTCTGTGCGTGTGCAATGGGATCAAAAAGTTTGAGACCTTTTTTTTTAAAAAACAGAACAAAACAAAACCACTCACCCTTCATAGGTCGTGTGCATACGTTTAGGTACTGTATAGAATTAACAAAATCCAAACTAAATTTTGTGGCTGATCAGTGGAAATTTAATTTAATTATGGCCAATTGTTGAGACCCTTTATTATTAATGAGCACTAGTGACAATTTAGACTTTTGATATGAGCAATTATTCCTTTTATTCTTAATTTTTGATTGGCATTTGGTTCTTAAATCCAGGTTCGGCTCACAGGGCTGCAACCATCTATTGCTTTAATCTGTCTAATATTTGTCCGGTTGTACGATGATTAAGCTTCTGTGATGTGGCAATGTTTTGTGAAACTAGAAAGGAAGGTCATGCAACTGTGGTGGCTTAATGTGTTTTGGGCCTGTTTATACTACATACAGGATTATTTTCTCTAAATGTGAGTTAAGTGCATGTTGTGCATTATTTTTTCACCTTCCCAGATAGGAAACTAGGCAGGTGTTGACACCCATCAACGAAGCAACAGGATATATTTTTTTTAAGAGAGAAAGCTGGTGGAAACGGATTTGTGTACTGACCTATGGCTGCCACATTAACTCATACGATTCTATTCTGGGAATATTACGTGGCAGTTGCGCTTTTGTTATGCTTACAGGTCATAAGTCACGGTGTCAGTCCCCATAATCATTTGCAAAAGTTCATAGAAATGGAAATCCCCCTCTTTTTTCCTTCCCTTCTTTTAGCTTCAGCAACACACCCTGCTGTAGATGCAGGTTAGAGTCAGAACTACGTAGGACTGTTACTTGATGAAAACCCCTAACTGGCATCAGTGACCTATAAGCACAACAGGTTTTTGATCCTAATATGGCTATAGTTCAAAAGTACTGTAACATGTTGGAGGGAAACACCTTTAGTATTTGTGGGGCTCTTATCTGATGGTATTTAAGAATTCAGTCATAAAAACAGCAGGTCACTTCCTGTCAAGATCTTTCAACCATTGAATGTATTTTTTGGCAACCTTCACCGCTTTACTACTCCAACAATTAAAAGAAACAAAATATTTTTCCCCTGTAAAGAAAATACATGCAGTATGAAATCACCATCACTGTATTTGTATGATAGCAAAGTAGTGTTGATTAGGCAAACAAACGTTTACTACATCTGTGACTGTGACAGATGTTGATTTAGCAGGATCATTGCTGGTAGAGGGGAAGGCTGTACTATCTCCATGACCCTTGTCATTTCTTCCACTGCAGGTATGGACACACATGCAGCTCAGCAGACAGAACTCCTGTCTGCTGCAGGTAGCTAGGTGTGCTGAGCCAGGTGTTGTACGCTGCCTGTACCTACAATCTCCAGAACCCTCCAGAACGTTTAAGTGTCCTTGGTCCTCCCTGAAGTAGACCACCCTGCGGGGCAACATGGGGGAAAGACGGGCGCGCTCCTTCCACATGACGTGCCACGTGCAGCGCGACTACGGCAGCAGGATGGGGAGCTCCTTCATTAGTTGCAGTCCCAATGGATACGCCAGCACCAGCCTCAGCCTCAGCCTGGACCAGGACATGGACGCCGACCTCGCAGCCCCCACCGGCACTCCAACCAGCAGCACTGCCGTACGGGCTCCTGCGCCCGACAGGAGCCACTACTCTCCTGTTTCACTGGAACTGGACCCCACAGCGGTGAATAATGGATCAGGCATTCCCTGCTGTCCGCCCGCAGATACAAAGGACCCAGCGCAGCGGACGATACACAGCCAGCCGTCTATCACCTCAGTCCCACCACCTCTCCCTCGTTCGAGCTGGCTGCATCATCACCAAAAGGATTTCCACAGCCCTTACATCAAGACTAGCATGCAGGGGGATGTTTACAACTTCCTAGAGAGACCTGCTGGACTGAAATGCTTCCTCTACCACTTCCTTGTGTGAGTACCTGTCTAGTTCTGTGTACAGTACAGACTTCAGGTCAGTTTGGCAGGATCAGTAGATGTCCTGACTCCTGGTCATAGGTTATGACAACCTTGTTTAAAGCTTTAACGGCTGAATTACAATGAATAGACTCTATAAAGTAAATTCATTCTATAAGTGCACATACAGAAACATTCTCCCTGAAAACAATGCAGTATAAAATCCAGAACATGAATGATTCCACAATTTTTTACAAACTAAATAAAACTAAACATGATGAGGCTTAACTCTAATGTCAGGGCTAATCAGAACTGTTAAAAAAAAAAAAAAAAAAATCAAACAAAAATCGAGTGCCTCTTAAGCCAAGCGACACAGGTCCGCGCGATGTCTCTTAGCGCCAGTCCCTCTCTCGTTAATTACATCTAGGGCAGCTCCTTTCCAGTATTAGGTTCTGGTTCACAGTAACACAAGTAGAGGTGTGTGTGGCCTGCTGGCTGTCTGCATTTGTTTTAAGATAGCCCAACAGAAGCAGGTCAGTGTGATCTGTTCAACCACACCTCTGGCCTTGATGAGCCTGCTCTTTTCTGCTCTTCAACCATCATCAAACCAGCAACCTCATGCATGAAACATGGAGCTGCCTTCTTGGTGCTGCTAAGATGACCTGCAAGAAGAGCGCACTGACCTACAGTTGACACATAACTTGTATGAGTCATTTTGTTAACTGTCACTTAGGAACGTTGTCTCTCCTTTGTTGGAGTGCAGACTATGATTAAGCCAGAGTGTTTCAGCAGGGTGGAATGATGGGAAAAGACTGCTTCACAATTTGGCCGGGAGAATATATTGTTTTTGTGTTGGAATGAGTGGTAGAAACCATGTAATCTAATCCTCATTCCGGAAGATAATCAAACATTTTTTAAAACTTAATTCATACAGCACCTTTTGTGCGAAGACTATTAAATATCTGACTAATGTATGAGAAACCAAATAGAGCCTTCTAGTTTAAGCTGTGTTTATCACACCGGATAAATATTTTAATCACAGAAAGTTTCCGGTTTAATATATTACCTACGGTGAATACAACTATGGAACACTACGTTTTGATTATTGTAGAAAGATAACTCAGTGTTGCAGTAAGAGTGTCGTAACAGTTATCTTAAATTTTATTTCAATATAAACAAAACTCTTCCAAGGCCACAATTAATTTCCAGGCCAGGAATAAACCCAAGCATGTGACTGCAGGATCTTGCATGATCTCCCAAGTGTCCCACAATTTAGCCCTAGACATCATAGTAAACCCTGAGCCCATGGATTTAAAGCAGCTTAGATGAAAATATGAATGATAATAATAGAAGTTCAGTTGAAAGGCCTCCAGTGAACGGCTCTGTTTACACCCAGCTGCATTACACAGGAAGTCAAAAGAGAAACTCATTCTGGCACTGTGACGGTGTGAAGGCTTCAGAGTTCTGTTTCAAGGAATTATTTAATTGTACTGTACAGCAGCCCTACAACCCCAGTGGACTTCAAAATGTATGCTCCATATATCTACAGATTTAGGCAGAATAGAATCATGCTAATACAGCATCCTTATCTTTCTACCAACTCATTCTAATATGGTGTTAGGAGGATTATTGCTGCTGCCACTGCTGCTATAGTTACACATGCATGTTGAACTATATCATTAATTGACTGAGAGGCAGATGTCACATACCATGTTGTGTCTGAGTGTCCTGGGCCTCGCACAGTTAAGTATCATATGTTTCTAGAGAGCGAAAGCACTTCAGTGTGTTTCTTGCCATGGCTTTCTTTGTAGTTACAGTGTTTTGAAGAGGAACAATTCAAGATTTTTTACCTTAATTAAAGAGATGATGTTTACATAAATGACTTGTAACCTGTTACAGGGAGAATGGAGGCTCTCTGTCGTCCACATAATGTCTCTCTTGTTCTTGTCTCAGTGGCATTACGCGCCTCGTAACCCGTAATCTCTTCTTTATGACAGATAGACTACACAAACTAACTTGTCGTAATGCGTGTATGATAAATAACAGAATCCACCGCTCCATGGATTGCTTTCTTGCCAGTTTGTAAATACACATAGCTGTGAGGAGGGTTAGCAAAACAGAGAAATATTGTCTGGACTGTCTGGAGTTAGTTCCCCTTAAAATGAGATTTTTTTTACGTACAGGTGCATATTGACCATTCTGGCCTCTAATAACCACCACAGTAGCTACAAAACTTGACTGTCTTGTTTATTACCTTCGCAGCATTTACCAACTCCTATGACCTCCTTTGATGTAGGATCATAAGGAAGTAACATTTTTGACATTTTAGGTTTGTAATGGTAATTTGTGCTAATGAAGCTTGAAATATTGTGACCTGTTGAAAAAGAACGTGTTTAATAAGTGTTTTTTTTTTACAGCCTGTTTACGTTAGAAATTTTATTTGCAGAAACATAGTGGTCACATGTGGCTACCACATATTTATATTTTCTCATAATTTGCAGTCAAGGATGAATTTAAGAAGGTACAAATTTGATGATAATCTGGTTGTGGTATGAGTGGGCCGTGGCCAAGGAAAGGAAAGTTTATCCTCTCATTGAAATATTATGACCGTCATCAGTTTGCTCACAATGTAGTGCATCTCACTTTTTGGTTATGACTCAGCGGTTAGGCAACTCTGACTAAAAATACACATGACTTTGTTTGTTTTGCTGTGCAACTCTTGGCAACAGTTTTGACATCATCAACCCCTCAGATGCTCTGTTCCTACAAATCATCCCTGACACAAACATTTATCTCTACAGTTCTTCAACTTACCGGTAGTTGCTCTCCAAAGGATTGAATTATTTAAACATCCCAGACTAACTTTAAGTCATTAGAAATAGTAGGTACACCCAACACTTTTCAGCTGTGTCTGTGTGAAATTGTGCATGAGACTAATTCAGCTTGAATTAGTCTGTCCGTCTCATTAAAATTATACCTTTGTCAGGCACAGATGGATGGAAACCCTGCAGTGATTCTCAATTCTACTGGTTGTTTGTGTGTTTTGTGTGCCGTGCATTGCTGATAATCCGTCCCAGCAGTAATTGAGGCTCTAATGTTCTCCCCTCACAGAGGAGAGAGAACCCGAGCCTGTCCTTCATTTAGTATTAAACCCTTCTGACTGATCCCCGCTGACACTCCTTTAAGTAACTCTTACTTGTCGATGGCTATCACTGGTGGCCATCTATTCTCCTGGCCTCTTTAGAGACTGGCAGGGGAGAAGGGACGCATAAAGGAGCGTATGCGGCACTCATGACAGCCCTAATAGGCGTGCTCCACAATAGGATGACACACACAGACACAGGTGGCTGCTTCATTCATCACTACCTTCATTGTGTGCGGATCAGCAACAGTTCCACCACTGGCAGCAATTTCAGCACACACACTACGGCACATGTTTGCAGACACAGACATGCGTCTATAAGATCACACACACATGCAGAGGGTTGGATTGCATGAAACAATGAAAGGAAATACTCATAGCATTGGCTCATAAAGGCTCATCTCAAAATGCAGCCATCAACATCCCATCTGGCTGCTTCAGAACATCTGTCCAATCAACAGGTGCCATAAATAGGATGAAACACCATTTACAAAATAGGGATTAAGCAACCCTGATGGATCTATGCACAATGTACACATAGTGTAATTGCATTGAGGTATTCATTAGATTTGCCTTTTCGCTTTAGCCTTAAGAAAAGTTTTGAGTTCATTCCTTCACTCACCAACAGCTGTCTCCAGCAGTGGAATACTCTTTTCTACTGTAGTTAGCGTGCTAACCTGCTAGCCCCAGCCCGGATCGTCACTTTCTGATCACATTTCACCATAGCCCCCAGTCTGCCCTGACGATGTACCACTGCTGGGTTTTATCACCTTTTATCACACAAAGTGTTGTATCAGTAAATAGTTCAATCAAATCTAATGAGACATGTTACTATTTTAGACTTTATGCCATAGTAATAAGCAGTGAATGGTTAATTTAAATGATATGCAACAATATGCATATAATATAATAAATGTCACATATGTCCATCCCCAAAGGTGACGGACAGAAACAGCGAGTAAGCACATGCCACAGCTATGATGACACTTGGTGCGGTATACGTGAACATGTGTCCGAAAAGAGTCTTATGCAATTGCATGCAGACTCACCAGCACACAGACAACCTGGGACAATGATCCCCCTCACGATTAGGCCACTCCATCTGAGTCTTTTACATAACCAAAGGGAATAAACATTTATGTCCTGATGATTTCCAAATGACCTTCTCAGACTGAAAGCAGATTACAGCCATACCTCTCAGTCTTCTTATCCACCCAAGTCTCACAGTTCAGTTTCTTACTGAAGAAAACGTCTATTTGCATTTGAGACAAAAATGTTGAAGTCAAACCAGGAAGATTCTGGCTAAACCCTTAACTTCTTTAAATCATCCTTGTTTACAGTCATAGATGGTGTTATCTGATCAAGGTCGTTTCCGCTGTAACGTCATCACACCGCAACCCGTTTACTGCGGAGAAAGCATTGCACCTGTTTATCCTCGTGAATATGCAGCAGGCCAGATGTTGTTTGGAATACTTGGTTCTGTTGTGTATTTTTTTTTTATCTGGGCAGATTATTGAAATGGCTATAGTGAATCCTCAGCGACCAGGCTTTCCCCTACATCTATGCGGAAAGGAAACCTCTTGTTGGATATCTGCTTACAAGAGATTACTGACTGACTGAAGAGCACTGTATGGCTCGCTCACATTTCTCTGTACTAAGTTAGTAGTAAGTTTGCACTGGGGAACATTTTTTAATACAGTTTTCCGCTGCAGGTAAAGGCAGTTATCCAATCACTTCACCTGGCAATTTTAGTTAACTGCAACCTGTCACATTTGTGGTGTAGTTTTTCTTTTGCTTATTAGATGTAATACTTTAGATATAAATAACTTTCTTAAAGCCAAATAATTCAAATTTTGAGTTTATTAAACCTAAATTTGTTGATTGTTCTGAATTGTGTAGTCAATACAGCCTAAATTATACAAATTGTCCATAAGTATCTCACAGTTCACAAACCATCTCAAATGTCATTCTTTGTCCACCAAAAGCCAACACCTCAAATGCATGGTACTCAGTTTAATAATAAGGCTGCAAAATAAGCAAAAAGCATCATTTTTCAATTTTATGGACAGATATTGTAGGCTGAGTAGGAAATAACAATATTTTTATGTATTGATTGTGATTGTTAAATGCTACCATCACTACATCGTCTTGGCCTTTGAATTGTTAGTGGTGTTTTTTAAACTTGTAGCACTGTTGTCCTGTTGTGACCATATTCTTTACAGCGGTGCATGAAACTCCAACTGAATTAAACTCAGAAGTTTAGGCCACTGCACTTTGGCAATGCATATTAATGATGCTGAATCTGACATATTTGTTGAAGTTACTTATGAATGACACTGCCACTGCTGTCTGACACCCCTCCCAACTATTTCTCTTTTCATTCATCTTGCCCTCCAACCTGTAAGGAGATTTACGTCTATTTTCCAAGTATTTGGTGGACAGGCTGATGGCTAAGCCAGGATGGAATATCCATGTTTGTGGCCGGTGGCTGATGTGGTGTAATCCACCCTAAGCTCTTCCATGGATGGGATAGGGGGTGGGGGGTGTGAGTAGGGCTAGCAGTCATGTCCAGGGCAATTTGCATGCTTTTGGGTTGAACTTTGTGCTTGTCAAAGTCACAAGTTCCTTTCCTCATGCATTATCCCAAGAAGAAGCTTCAGAACAGAGAAATGTTAAACTGAGAGAAAGTTTTAAACAACAAGTAAAGTTAATGGACTAACAAGGAACATATTTTACAAACAGTATGGACAATGTCATTACTCTGATATACGGTAACCTTAGACTCAGTGCAGGTGGATGCTGAGCCAGATGTTTTTTTTAGATGTTAAATGACCTTCCTCAGCAGTCGTCTCAGCTGCAGCATTAGCGTCACTGATTTAAATAGAACCCTTTATTATAAGAGATAGAAAAGTTGCATTTTAGTGTTCTAAGCAATTTTTTACTCAAATGTGAGAGGAAAGTACTGTTTTTACTGGCTGGCAATTAACATCATGCCCAGGGACTACAGTTGAAAGTTAGGCACTTGACTAACATTGGTGCATTAACAGTAATGTCAATCAATGTGTAATAAAAACTAAATAAACAAAAGTTTTTAGAAATATGTGACTCTGACTTAGAGGAAAGTGAGTGGTTTGGATCTCATGATGTTTGAAATGCTGTGGAGGTACAGTAGCTTGTTTGATAGTTTACACTAAAAACTGAAAATACAGTTGAATTGTGGTGGAAAGTTCTCCCAGCCTGAAATTGTTGAGCTGATTGGGGAACTGTGTAACCTTTGGATTTTGTTTTGTGGTAATATTGGCAGGGAGATTATAAATGGGTACTTGGCACTAATAATTAATTTATTTATTTAGTTCATTTCGGGCATGTCAATTACACATGACCGAAAGGGAAAGCGGGCGAAGCCAAAGCTTATCAAGTCCTGCCCCCAGTTGTAATGACACACGGTTAGGGTTTTGTGAGGCTAAATTGGTTTGAAGGTACAATTTATGATGTTAGATGTCTCCATTGTTTGATGTTTAGGGTAGTTTTGTTTGAGAATCTCAACAGTTATTGTAAACCTGATGACACTATTGACACACACACCTTCAATGTTCATCTACACAAGAGCAGCTGAAGGCAAATGCTATGTGAGGCTACTGTAATGATGTCTCTTCCTCTCCGATCTCAAAACAACATGCACCAATGAACCTACTCCTAGGACTATAGGGAATATGGCAATAGGTGAATTTGCCAAAATGTTGAACTATCCCTTTAAGGTTTTGTTCATTCTTAATTTTTCCTGTGCTTCTCAAGGTGATCTTCTCATGAAGATGCTGTCACTGTTCTTCTTACATTCCATAGTAACCTGATTTCTTGGTGTGTTTATGTGTCTGTTTCAGTCTGGACACAAGTGGAGAAAATGTGTGCATGCACTCATCATCAGATTCACTTTATATTCACATATTTTTGGGACACGTTTTAGGGACTCCGGATGGAAATTAAAATTGCTGCTGTAATTTGGCACATTTACATGTTTTTATATGTTAGGGCGTGGGTTAGGGTCATTAATGTGCACTGCCCCACCCAAAGTAAACTAATAAAGTAAAGTTAAGTAACGTTCAAGTGTAAACATGTCTCATTAACCAGACTTTTCAGACCCGTCTGTATGTAGGTGATGTTTACTAAGCTTATATTGCCTGAGGTTCACTGTTGATTGAGTGGAGGGTTTGGTGTGGCTCTACGTTGGACTTATTTTAGTGAAGCTGGAAGGATCTGCAGTCAGTAATTCTCACTAAAGCCCCAGATGTTTTGTTTTAATCAGATCCCAGGGGTTTGGCCTGGCTAAATAAGGTTGGCTAATGGTTGTGAGTGAGTGACCCAGTCCTGTCTGCAGCAGACACCTCCCTGGGGTGTCAATCCAGAATGCTTTTGGATATGACATTGGAAAAATGCTGAATTGTGCCGTCTGGCTCTTACATTATCTTCACACAGCCTGACTAAATGCAGCATCTGAGATCATTACAGTCAGGTTTTGGCAGTGGATTTTATCAGGGCTCTATGTTCTGTGTTATTTATTTAATTGTGTGACTCCAATCTCCAGACAGACACACAGGTTTTGATTTTCTTTTTTAATTTTTGGCATGAAACAAAAACAAAACTCTTGATCAGTCTGATTCTGACCCTGCTGATGTGCTTGGGAAGTTGTGTGAACAACAAATATTCCATTTTGGTCACATTAATGCCAATCAGAATTTTGAAGACTGCTGTCTGCTGTTGATTATCCTTTCTAGTCAATTATGGCATTCATCCGATTTCTGGCACAGTGTTTGGAGTCCTGCGGATATTGCCGTGCACCGTTATCCCTTTAGAACAAAACAAATGCCAAAGTCCCATACGCTGAAGGGAAACAGATTACCTGACCTGGTCAAGGACCTACATGACTGTGACATCATATTTATACTTATCCTAATAAAATGATCTTATTTCAACACAAGGGGAAAGGATTTTGAGTTGACTTGACATTGCTTTGTTCTGACTCTGGCTGACTGGTCTCTGATAATGCCATGGCCTGAGAGCCTAGCAACATGTTACAAGTAGTTGTTCACACTGATCAGTCGCTGCACACATCAGGTCAGTGAATGCTGAGATGACCACTGTAGAAAGATCTGCACGCATGATTTTCATGCACTGATAATTAAGAATACCAATGTTTTGCTATACACTGTCTTCATTTGCATAAAACCGTGGGAAATTTGTTTTTTTAAGCTGAGAATGTTGGTTTTTAGTAGCCAGCAGATTTCAACAGCTCCATCAGATACAGTGTATTTTAATGTCATTTTTTTCTTTTTCTTTTTTAACAAATCCATCCATCCATCCATCCATCCATCCATCCATCCATCCATCCATCCATCCATCCATCCATCCATCCATCCATCCATCCATCCATCCATCCATCCATCCATCCATCCATCCATCCATCCATCCATCCATGTAATAGAGGGCCACCTCTATTACTTTTATAAAATACCAGTACAAATAAAATACATTTATTCATTTATTATGTGTATTGTAAAAATAATATAGGAATTATTATTAAATTTTTTGACATCTATCATTATTCAGTTTATTGACATCTTGTTAATCCTGTATTTTTAAAATCATATTTAAAATTGAGACAGCTTTGACATGACTGGCTCATTCGTCACTGCTGTGACCGCTCCTGCTTTTATGTGGCGGTCTGCATGTGGAATCGTTTGCTTTTAGTGAGATGTACACTCTACAGGGGGTTGGATTGGCTCTGAGCTTAGTTTTTAGATGTCATACACATCTGAAATCCTTCACTCCCATATGTCGAGGACACGACACCAAGGGCGTGTCTAACCATGGAATCTCATTGGCTACCCCCAGTCTGCACTCTAACATCCCCCAAGATGTGATTGGCTGCTTTCAAAGTCAAAGGCTGAACCATTTTGTCAACACAACACATGCTGTTCTTTTCAATTGAATTCAGTTAAATTATCATTTATTTCCAGAGCAAAGAGAAGACCAAACCAAAATACGATCCTCACTCCAACAGTGGGATGCCTCGTTTAGATAATCTGTCTGGTTTAGACGACACGTACACTCTATGAACCCGTAGTAAGTCAGAGGGGATGATGTCACCTCAGCTCACCCCCTACTGATGGCTGCTTTCCTCACTGTAAGTCTTGGTCGACACTGAGGACATTGTGCTCTGAAGCCACTGCATTTTTCTTGTATTTGAGTTTTAAAAAACAATCCAAGGGAGGAAGGGGGGTGGATTGTGGAAGGGGGGTAGTGAGAACTAATCCTTTGAATAAAATCACTGTCCCATCTGGCCAATGTGTTACAGTGTGTGTGCAAGGGGAATCCTCCTTTAGGAGTCTTGCCCTCCATCACCCCACTCTATATTCTGCTTATTCTATCACCTGAGTGACCAGAAATGAGCAAGATCTTTTTAATTATTACACCCTCTACTCTGTCTCCTTAAAAATTTGGACAGGTGAGTCTAAATTGGGTGTCTCAAACACTCCTCTTTTGGGGGGGGGTACTCATGATAATTTAGAAATTACCGGTATAGATCAAACCAGAAGTGTGGTAGTCTCTGTAAAGACAGCATTTCCTGGAATATACAGTATTATGTTTCTGCATTATTTATTATGTTCCATGAACAATGATAAACAACAGACACTTACATAACTCTTCCAGCATATGGCATGTAATCCAGCTTGTAGTACACAGCATCATAATGCACCCACTGCTATGTGTTTTTAAAGTGAGCCTGATCGTGATGATGATGATGCATGCAAACACTTATGATATGTCATGTAAAAGCACTTAAAAGACGTGTTCTGTGGATTATTTCTGGGATGGTGAAAATGCACACAACAGATTCTGCACTTAGTCCCTCATGGTCAGAGAAGACTGAGCAAAGCCGCTCATAAGACTCTGACAATTTAGAATGAACCAGGGAACAAGTACATTAGCAGCAGTGGCTTAAGAAGCAAATACAATACTTTTTAACCAAAAAAAAATAAAAAAAATGAAGATATAAAGTAGCTGGAATTAAATGTTCTGAAGTTGAAAAAAAAAAAAAGCAAACAATCAGATTTTTGAGGTGAATTTGATTTTAAGAAAAGCAATGAACATAAAAATCAACAAATAGAGGATGTCACAGTCAAATAGGTTTGTAGAACTTAGATTTTATTGTTCACTTTGTGGAGAGAGAATCTTTCTTTTGGCTTCTCCAGTCTGAGGCAGTGATGTGTGATAGTAAACTGAATGCCTCTGGCCTGTTTCTCAGGCTCTGGGAGGACACTATAAAGATAGATTGCAGATGAAACAGTAAATTGAGAAAATGAATCAGCAAATTTATTGCTGTTAAATACCTGTTGGTTTCAGCCTTACCTTCCTCCCCCACTTCAGTCCCCCGCCTCTCCCTCTTTCCTTTTCCATGTCCTCCGCCTTCATGTAGGTGTGCTGGCGGTGGATGTCCCACTCGCATGGCTATATTTGTAGACTATGTATATACACTGACAGATGGACGGTCTTGTCGGTATGTTTCACTGTTGCTAGGAGACGTGGAAACATCCTGCAAGCTGTTAATACAAGCAGATTGATGACAAAAAGAAAAACTGACAAAGTACCTTGAGATTCGGGCAGGACAACTGGTTAGTAAATCTCTTGACTCTTTTAATTTATAGTAAATAGTATAATTCTCCAGTGTATGTCCCAGTGTCAAACACAGAAGGGTTGGGTGATTTGTCTGTGGAAAAATGGTGTTCAGTAGTAAAAACCCTGCCTCACATCTACACATCTTCTTTATAGAATACAGTTTGTCTCATTCAGGTGAAAACTAACACATCAAAAAGGCCAAAAGGAGGGGTGGTGTTTGGCTCAGGTGGTGGCACATGAGTCATGGCTATAGTCCTCGCTGCAGGCGACCCCGGTTCGAGTCCCACGCCGAGCGGCCCTATCCTGCGTGCCATCCCCCCTCTCTGCCTCCCATTTCCTGTCTCTCCCAACTATCCTGTCGATTAAAGGCCAAAAAGAGGGGAATGGTGTTTGGCTCAGGTGGTGGCACATGAGTCGTGGCTATAGTCCTCGCTGCAGGCGAAACCCCGGTTCGAGTCCCACACCAAAATTGCGGCCCAATATCCTGCGTGCCATCCCCCTGTGGCTGAGTTATGCACTTGTCATTTGTAGATTTTTGTACTCTGCCTCCCATTTCCTGTCTCTCCCAACTATCCTGTCGATTAAAGGCAAAAAAGCCCCCAAAAATATATTTAAAGAAAAAAGGCCAAAAAGAGTGAATTTAATCCAAAAGTGGCACCGTGAAAAACTGTGAATGAAATTGAAAGTTTCAGTCAAAGCATCATTGTCAGGAAAACTTATTAACAACATAGTGGCAAAACAGTGTATCAGACGATATAAAACACATAACGCTATATAACTGGTAACAGTAACAAAGAAATATGATTGTTTTTGGGTTGTCTGTCTCATCTCTTGGACATAATATCTCAGTAATGTCTTGATGGAACTTCTTCAGATTTGGCAACATTGTTCAATGGAACTCAAGGATTGACTGATTACGCTTAAGGGGTCAGAGGTCAAGGTCGTAGTGACCTTACAAAACATGGTTTTTGCCGTGTGAAAGCAATTCCTCCAGAATTTATTTAAAGAGTCATTTTAGAGTTTTGCATATTTGCTGGTCAAAAGCAGGAAGTCGTGGTGACCTCACAAAACTCTTAAAACAATTAAAGCAACACATCACACAGATGGTTAAGATTTCAAACGATCCTGGATAAACACTCAGCTATGAGCTGGGGATTGTAGTTTTTTAAATGCGGCGAGTAAAATTGAAAGATACTGAAACAGAACTTACAAAGATGAAGTATCTCTACTTTGTTAGTGTTCATTAGTGGATCAATGAGTGATAAATGGTGAGTGGAGATGACTGACTGTGTGCACTGTGTACCTCCCTACAGCTTCCTCATGGTCCTGGTGTGTCTAATCTTCAGTGTCTTGTCAACCATAGAGCAATATGCAGACTTTGCCACCGGGACTCTCTTCTGGATGGTGAGTACCTTCATTGTGCTGCTGATAATCAAAACAAACCACAGTTCTGCTGATATGACGCTAACAGATGAGCTGGCAGAAAATTGGCAACTATTTTCCCAAGCGATGAAGCATCAAGTCATTTATGAACGTTTCAACTTCTCATTTGTGAGAATTTGCTCCTTTTTTGCTTTATTACACCATCATGATGTTTATGCTTGTGCTCTGAGAACTTTATTGTGTGGTTTTAACATTTAGTTAAATAACTTAAACTGAAAATGATTATTCACTGCAGCCCAAGAGAAACGAGGCATGTGTCAACTATTTAGCATTTGCTTTTTGTTTAACTTAATAGTTTTTCCTAATATCTTAACAGATATTTTCTAGAAAGGTCCTGACAGAGACTGACACCTGAGACGACTCACTAAACTGTGCTGCAGTACCCTCCTGTGTCCACATGATGGAGACAGATGATTTGGGCTGGGAGGGATCTGAACCCGCCATCTTACACCGCAGCTCCAAGATATTACAAAGCTCAAAAAGATTAATCACTCAAAGTTAGTGCAAGTTGGTCTACACCTGCCAGCTTGTATTACACGCACCCAAATCACTTTACAACAACTAATATGTGTACAGAGATTATGAGCATGGGTATGTTCAGGAGCCGCTGTTTTTACACCGCTGTGTCAACACTGGTTATGCAGAGCTATTTGGCTCCACGCAGACTATATACTTGCTGATACTTGCTGCTAAATGGACTTTTTTTTGTGGCTTATTAGGCCATTAAGGCTGCTAAGTGATGCAATAAATCCAGGGCTTACAACAGGTAGACAAAATTACGACTGCCGTTTTGGAAGCTCTACAAAGAGTTTGCATCATCTGTCTCCTGCCAGCACACTGTGAATATAAATACACACGTAGCTACCGCGTACTCGTGCACAGTTGCACACAGACACTTACACAAAGGCTGCACACACGCAGACACACACGCGGCCATGGGCAGGCACACACACACACACACAAGAGCACACACGTACCACCTCCTGAGTCCTGGGGGCAATCAGAGGACAGAGTGGACACTGTGTTCTGTAAACTTTTGGCCAGTGCCCTTTGAAGACCTATTATCACAGTTATTCATTTATTTATGTGCAGGAAGAGCCAAATACTCTCTGTCATTATCTCTCCCTTCTCTTCTCCCTGACTTTCTTCTTTTCGGTCTCTCCCTCCACCCTCCACCCTGCTCTCTCCTCTCCCTACACCTTTTTTTTTTTCTGTTGCTTCATTGCTCAAGATATCAGCAGCCAGCAGCCTCGTGGCCTCAAGACATCAAGAAAATCACATAAATGTAGTTTTTTTTTTCTTTCACATGGTTTATTTCACTGTGTATATACAGTGGGATCCAACGTCTGACACCACTCCCCCATTAACTTGTACTCTAAGTGGTCTCAGACTTCTGGAACCCACTGTGTGTTTGTGTGTGTGTGAGGGGGTGGAGCTGTGTGAGTGGTGTCATGGTGGCGTATACCGGAGTTAGCAGCTATACTTGGAAAGTTCAGGGTTAGTTGACGTGTGTGACTCGCAGGCTGCTTGTTTTGGATGGCAGAGGGGGCATTAGGCCTTGAGGAGATTTGGCCTTCAGGGCAGCTGCCAGAGTAAAGCTGTCCAGGCGGGGCAGGAGGCCCACACACGTGTCCTCCCCTGCCCAGGTCATGCTCATCAATTCACTGTGTTTGAATTCTGATACCGCGCAGCTATCCCTCTGCCCTCACTGTGTGTTTAGGTGCACAAGTACCTGTATATAACAAGCTGCAGCATACACCTCAGTAAAGCAGGAGAGAGGCAGGACAGATCCATTAGGCCTGAAGTCATTAATTGATATATATATTTGAGGCCATACAATGTTGTAGAAACTTTTTTGCATACTAATAATATGATAAATTAACATGGTTTTACATAACATCTTTTAATATAGAATCAGTTATCCTTTTTTTTTTACATTTTGTTGTGGCCTATGCTGGGTTTAGTTCAATAAAGCTAAGACAAAGCCCCAGGAAAAAACCTTATTTTTGTTTCATGTTTACGCATTTCTAGTTATAATGTTTCATTTTGGTAACAGAAATGAAAGATTATAACTAATTTAATTATTTAATTATAACTAAGAACTACTAGTTTTCTCAGAGGCGTGAAGGGTTTGTGAAATGTGATGCAACACAGTAGAGAATATGAAATATTTAATTCAATGATAATTGTATACTTTTTTTATCCTTACCACCAGAGTAAGAAATAAGATAAGAAATACTGTTAGAAAACAGAAATACCCCCCCCCCCCCACACACACACACGCACAGACACACACCCATACACCACACACCCAGATTGGTTACGTTGAGGAGGTGATGGCGGTTCGCCCTCTGTGGTTTACACTGAAAGCGGCATGTGAAGTTGTGAAAGCAGCACTACATGACAGTTTTGATGACAGTGATTAGAAATCAGAAAATGATGACTAATCGGAAACCTGGAGATTGACCAACGTTGTTGTGAAACAAGTCGACGTAGGGACAGTGAAATAAGTTACCTCCATCGTGCATCAGGTCAGGAAGAACCAATGTATCAGCAGATCAAAGATCAACATTAATTCTCCAGGAAGTACAGTACGGTAAATAATTTAACAAACACGTTCACAGTGCAAGAGTTAAATTCAGAACAGTAGAAGAAGAAGTTATCCCAGCAGTAATTTCACAATGACTTACAACGCTGCATTAGCACTCATTAACTCATAGCTCGTTTATGCTGACCTTGGTTAAAAGTAGGTTGATAGTGGAAAAACATAATTCTACTAAATCATAAATGAACAGATTCTTCTGCATGGAGGGCATGTTATAAGATGCTGCTCATAACAGTGTACAACTCGGCCTCCAGCGCTTTGGTCTGCATACTAATGTAAAAACCTTACAGTGAGGTGGAAGGAGAAGTATTGTAACCTGGCTGCTGAGAGGTTTTACCTTGTGATTCATGAAGAATTCATGAGTGAATCTTACATACTAGAGGAAAAAACACACTTTGTAATATCTTTAATTCTGAGATCTGACTTTCCTCTGAAGCGTATGCAATTGAAATGGGATTGACTTAATAGTCCGGGATCCAACTTAAACAACAAGTCTATTACTTTGGATTGTGTCCCATCCATGAATTGCAAAAGCTTTGCAAAGCTTAGGTCAATATAGATGTAATTATGAGCGACTATTTGTGTCTCTGTGCGCGTACGTGCACCTCCCTTGTAGTGGGACACGCAGATGAAGCAATCTAATCACATTTTCATCTGATACCGTAATTCCCAAGCAGCTCCTCAAATGAGCTTCATCCGCGTCCAGCTTGATGAGATTACCGCCGCGTGAACAGGCAGCTGTTTTCAGCAAACATGTAGTTGCCAGTGTCTGATACACAAAAATACCCCAACATCTGGGTGACCCATTTTATAGAATTATTAAGAGTAATCCTTTCAAATGCCCCAAATTCATGTGTACCTTTGACTTTCAAATGTAACCCAGATGTCCTAATTACTAAGCTTAATGAACTGGGACTCTGTAGACACTGGTGCTGATGTTTTGGTCTCACGGTGTGGCGGTGTTAGTGAAAGCTTATTGTTTTTTTTTCTAAAAACATATATACAATGGACCTTATTGGCCCCATGATAAGGTAACCAGAGCTTTTGTAAATAGAGTGGAAGTTCCCACCTTGTTGGCCACTGACTGCTTCAGTTTCATCTGGACTGTTCAGATCTGTGTGCAGATATAGCCATGTGTTGTCCACAGTTTATAAAGCGTTAAACAGATTTAGAAATAGAAGAGACAGAGCAGGTAGGCCGGATCCATCTTCCAACAGTTAAAACCACATGGTCTTTCAGCCTCAGCATCAGATTATGTCATAGATTTACTGATCTTCTCTGTCTCTTTTTATCCCTCGGTGTTTATCTCAAACTCAGTGACAGAAAATGTGCAATGAATAAAAAGAATAGAATAGAATAGAATAGGAATAGCAGTTCTGACAAGTTAAGTGAAAAAAAGAACGAAAGGATCTGTCTGTCTCTCACTGTGAGGACCATAATGAGGGCCATGTTAGCTTTCAAATTAAAATTCGTTTCCACTCTAATTTTGCAAAAGTGTCATTCATTTTACACGTCGGTGCAATTTCTGCACTAGACTGTGTACAAGGATAGTGTCTGGTGTGACTGACAGGTCATTGTTTTTGGGCTGTGTGGTGCCGTGTTATTGCAGCAGGGCTCGTGGTATTGCGTTTCATACACGGGGTGGTCAGGGATCAGCCAGTGTGAGCAGTCAACGAGATGGCCACCCACACGGCCTCAGATTGAACAGACAGTACGGTGGCTAAATATCACAGATACACAGTGGCCAGGAAAGTGATCTCTATTGGACAGACTTAATTAGTTCATAGTTGCACATTCTAGAGAAACAAATGCACGATGGCACATAGTGGAACATAATTAAAACTCACCGACCTGAACAGATATTTAGGTGAATGATTATCGCTCCTATCAAACCGTTATTTGTCAGGTTTTCATTACAAGCATCTTTATCTATCTTCAGGTGAGATAGAGAGGTTTACATTTACCACAAGAGCTTAACACTTCAGATGCTTATTTATTATTCTTATCGGTGTGGTGGCATTTTATCCAGTGCTTTCAATCACTTAGCCACTGACCCTGATTCAATGAGAGCTGTCACCAGCCATGTTATCAGCCTTCATCTTTTCTCCTGGGTGGTTTGGTGGCCTCCCAGACCTAGACCACCTCGGTGTGTCTTTTTCTCTCTGTCACACACCTGTCATTGCCCACTCATATCACATCGTGAACCTTGATGATTGATTATAATGCTCTTAATGCTTTTAGACTAGTGTTAATGCGCTGCAGCGCGTTATCACTGCTTTTAAATGATACCTTATCTGCTTCCACATCCTCTTGTCCTGTATGTGTTTCACAATTACTGTCTCTGTACCAATGGTTTAATGTAACCCCCTTTGCTCTGTGTTTGCATTGTGCTCCACAGGAGATTGTGCTGGTGCTGTTCTTTGGCACAGAATACGTGGTCCGGCTGTGGTCGGCAGGCTGTCGCAGCAAATATGCAGGCATCAAAGGCCGTCTCCGCTTTATCAGGAAGCCCATATCAATCATAGGTGCACCTGGGATTTTGCTTTGTTCCCATTTAATGCAATGGATGAATGAACTGTTCTTGTAGATCAACAGCTTAAATTGTTCAAACCATGTAAAGCTTTATTTTAACACAACCTGTAAATTACATCTCTGAGTTTATAACAGTTGATTAGGTTTTTTTTTAATGTGTCTGTCTCTTTTCCCCTCACAGATTTGATTGTGGTAATTGCCTCCATCATTGTGCTGGGTGTAGGGTCCAATGGCCAAGTGTTTGCCACGTCTGCCATCAGGTACAGATATTATTTAGCTCTTTAATTCATAATTTACCCTGAGCTCTTTTATTCTGTTGATTTTGATTTGATTTGATTTGAAATTCTTTATTCAGTCACGTCACACCACAAGCATTTTCGACATAAACATTATCGAAAAAAAAAATAGTGACTGAAAAGGCACAGGCAGAAGCGTAATGCTTATACAGTATTAATGCCTGTCCTACATACCAAAATAAGTTATCCAGAGTTTCTTTCAATATAAAAAACAAACAAACTTGCACTAAGAAAGAAACAACAACAAAACAACAACCACTGACAAACAAACAAACAAACAAAACTAAATTAAACCAAACCAAACCAGAAAAGAAACAGAAAAAAAAGAAACCAATAATGATACCAGTATTTAAATGTAGAAGATAAAACAGATGAGGTGTTGTTTTGTCTCGCAGGGGCATCCGCTTCCTACAGATCTTGCGCATGCTACACGTGGATCGACAGGGGGGAACATGGAGGCTTCTGGGATCTGTAGTCTTCATTCATCGACAGGTGGGTTTAAAGGTCCCCATATTTTACCAGTGTTGCATTTGAAATTCTGAGGGTGGGTAGCTGGTGGGTGTCAGAAGTGAGGCTTTGAGCCATAGCCACTAATATAACCACATACTGTATCTCATAAGCAGAGTGAAAAGAAAATGTGTTTATTCTTGTGTTGTGTCATTTAGCAGCAGCTTCCCCCATAGGCTGCTCATACAGCAGGCAGCAGCTGTAATCCATACCCTAGTCACAGCTTATTACAACAAATCCAGCATGCACAGTCGGACATAAATGCACACATGTGCACAAATATGCCGCAGCAGACCTGGCTATATAAGGAGAAGAGAGTAGCCAACGTTGCCTCTATTTTTTTTCTTTTTTCATTGTATCCTGGTACACTCACTTTAGTACTTTCTCAGGCTGATACACAATGAAGGCCGAGGATGTAATGTTCTTTGCTTAATCCCTGAAGTAGACAGTGTTCTTTGGTTGTAGTCAAACCTGACATTCATCTCTCTTTGATGCACAAAGAACAGGACTGATTACCGAGGATTGTGTGCAAAGGTCAAGAAAATAAATGTAGAGATGAATCGAGGATGAGCCTAATGTGATTTGTTACCATCCCCTTTCGTCAGATGACCACTTGATCAAATTATCTCCTCTGTTTAGTGGAAATAGATTTATTTTCACGAAACTATGATCCACATGGGTTTCAGCCCCCAAAACTCTGCTCCCTCTCTGCAATGACACTTTCAAAGAAATATCAGATGTATAAATGTTCTTCACCTCATCTTACTGGTAAAGTTACATTGAAGTATAACATGTGCGAAAACGCTCTGTGCCTCTGGCATAGTGACGCTACAAGCACGTCTCCCTAGCACACACAGACATGGCAAAGACCCAGACAGGGATAAACCAATCTGACAGCTCTTGTTATATACAGTAGGAGGAAGTTTGGCATCAGTTAGGGGCAGCACGCAGCATGTCATTTGAAACTTCTGCGTTGTTTTGAAGTGATGCTGATGTGCGCTGTCAGCAACCTGGCTCTGTAACGCCTAGAAAATAGATGAGGACAGATTGTCAGTGTGCATTTTGTATGATGATGATTCCTGCCCTTTAAAAGCATTTCTGTAGTACCATTTATTTATTTTTGCAGCTAATAGCAAATTGTAAAATAGTGCGATTTATTTTACACAACCTTGGCATATATAATTTCTCACACCTTTTTTTTCAGGAGCTGATCACTACGCTGTACATTGGATTCCTGGGCCTGATCTTTTCCTCCTACTTTGTGTATTTGGCGGAGAAGGATGCTGTGGATGAGGAGGGCAAGACAGGCTTCTCGAGCTACGCTGATGCACTGTGGTGGGGTGTGGTAAGAAATGCTTAAATGGGAGTTTGTAGGAATTTCCAAATATTTGTAGGATTACATCCTCTGAAGTTACTTTTTGCAGTGCATAATACTCCGATCCCTGAATGCTGCTCGGATTTTCTCTGTATAGTTTATACACTTGAAAGGCCTAACCACATGCACATGAAAAAAAGATTCTTCTGTGTGAAGAGCTGGAACAAATCATCTGTACAATGCACTCTCAAGTGGAGCCTTGACTGGAAAAAATGGAGATGACTGGCCACTCTAGTTAGACCAATTCTTAACCCCCTTGTGGTTTTTTTTTTTATTCTCCCCATTAGTTCTTGGTGTAGCATGCATGTGTTGGTGCAACACTTAACACAGAGGCAGGTGTGGTGGTGTTTTTTTCCTGAGTGGAGCTGGTTTTGCCCATTGCTCTCTGTGCAGAGGCTCAGGTTTCCAGAGCAGTTAATTAAACATTTGAATTGAAGCCGCAGAGTAATGAGAAACCTATGGCAGCCTTGTGCAGGGGATCAGAGTGCCACAAAGAAACGGTAATAAACCATTCACCTCTGGGCTCTTTGGCTCAAAGAACTTTTAAAGCACCTATATAAAGTGTCAGTTCCCTTAATTAAAACTTTAATTGTGGGATTACTACCTTTATGTAACGGAGGTTAGAGCGGGCACGGCGCTCCTCGCTCCTCGCTCCTCGCTCCTCTATGGAGAGTTGCAGAAAGGCTGTTGTTTGTGTTGCTCCGTTCACAATGTTGTGAAAGACACAATCACAGTTGGGTATTGGCACCTTTTTTTGTTTTTTTGGAGACTGTAAGCTTAAGGGTCGTATTATGTTACAATAGCTCACAATTTGCTCAGGTTTGTAAGTGTATGTGTGTGTGTGTGTGTGTGTGTGTGTGTGTGTGTGTGTGTGCGTATTGAAATGAGATTGTGCTGATTAGACAACACTAAGCTCTCCCAGCATGTATTCCTTCTCCTGGCATGGTTTCCACATTCGGATGTGCAGGTGCAGGGCACAGCTGGACGACAAGCCAATGCCATGATTCATATCCTTCTCTCTCTTTCTCTCTCTGTCTCTTGCTCTCTTTCTCTCTCCATTTCCCTGCTTCTCTTCATCTTTTGCCAATTGCTGATGGATTGGTAATGGCAATTATATTAATAACTTTACTGAATTCAAAAAGGGACACAGTGATGGGGAGAAATGAGGGAAGGCTTGTAATTTTGTGGATGGCACAGTTTGAATCACATGTGCTGTATATGTACACAACTCAGCACAGCAATCAGGTGTGCGACCTTTGTGTAGATATGAAGAGGTTTTCGCCACACAGCTCACATTCTGAATGAGAGGAGTGTTTTTGAGGAGACCATTCCACTCTGACGGTCAGGAGGACATTGTTTAGTCATCGGATTTGTGGATGAGGGATTAAATCCCCCACCGCTGCACCCGCTGCCCCAGCCACCGCCACCCTCCCCGCCCCCGCTCCTTCTTTTTTAAACTTCCCAAAGCCCTTTTAAGTATCTCACCTTACATCAGCCGCTTTGTGTTAGCGCACAGCAGTGGCTCACGAGGTGATACCCCATAGACACCCACGGTAAGCCAAGTGTGTTCTGAATGTGTCAGAATTGGCTCGGCTTTCAGAGTGGGTGTACATGCAAATGCAAGAGGTATTTGTGTCCCCCCCCCACCCTCACCCTGGCAAATTCCTATACTCACTGAGGATTAGTAGTTGGGAATCTTATTCCCTTTGAGGAGCAAAAGCCTGAAATGCTCAGGCCATCGCTGACAGTTGTGAAGCAAGGCCAGAAAGGCTGATGAACTTTTCCTTTATTGTCTAACTCCTGTTATTGACTGCTCTGCTAAGAGCTCTGCACTGACTGACATTTGTACAACAATGAAAGGGGATTTTTATCCCTCTCTCTCAAGTTTGATTTAATTGTAAATATTTTATTGAAGAGCGGAAGACAATGCTGCATTGGAGGTCTAATTATTCATTTGTATGGGGGAACGATGAATTCACAGTAGCCACGGAATTAAAAAGATTCCTCCCTGGCTTCCCTCATCAGGTATTTTTAAATTGCTGACTCTTGTGACAGACTTTGTTTATAGTCAGACCTTTTTTTGGGGAATGATAATGGACTCACCATGGTTTCCATACAGTCGTGTAGCTTTATTAGTTTTTCTTTTCTCTGATGTTTCCTGACCTTCAATAAAGGGCCCTAAATATGTGGAGATTTGCCTTTTAAAATTTTTTTTTACAATTTGTCTCTGTTAGTCTTGATATTTGTTATCAGATCCTAATCCACTGTCTGTCTCTAGGTGACCGTCACCACCATTGGTTATGGAGACAAAATCCCTCAAACGTGGATAGGCAAGGCCATCGCCTCCTGCTTCAGCGTCTTCGCCATCTCCTTCTTCGCTCTGCCTGCTGTAAATACAATTTTAATAGAATTTATATGAAATTTGTGAGCAGTAAGGAAAGAAACTATGGATAGACCTGTTTTTTTTAGTAATGATATGATAAAACATGTGAATTTACCTACATACATCTGTAATGTGATATTCATACATTTTACTGAAGTGTACATGAAGATGAAACAACCTAATATTCCCCCATCAGGGTATCCTGGGCTCAGGGTTTGCCCTCAAGGTCCAACAGAAGCAGAGACAGAAGCATTTCAACAGACAGATCCCTGCTGCAGCCTCCCTCATTCAGGTAAATGTTAGCATTGGATGGAAGCTTCTTGACTGTTAGCGCATACTTCTGATGAAAAACAGAAACACTTCTGAGTTCACTATCATATTCCAATACTGTATATGAAAATCAAATTCAGAAGATGCAGCCAAATATTGTTAATGTGAATATACGTAAGGTACCCGGTCTGACACTGTCCAGCAGTAATTTAATAGACACAAGCTCGCTCCACCATCGTTTGTACTGGCCCCTGAACATGGCTACGAAATCTTCTCAATCTGATTCTTATTATTTGAAAAGGTGTAAACTTAGACTTTGCAGATCTTGCCAGTGCAAATCTCAGAAAACATTGGACGCTGAACAGAGAAAAAAGTAACAGTGTTTGTTGTCTGGAAATTCCCACCGAGCCGTGGAAAAGGTGAGCTGCACACCACTTGCCAAGAGTAAAATGGTGGATGACCAAGCAGCTATTTTGTGCCAAAGCTAACCAAGACAAGGATTACAGTTACTCTGAATACACTGAGGCACAAGCGCATGCAGTCTAGACACCTGTAACACCTGAATGCAGAATAAAGAAAGGAGTATTGTTGCATATATCAGGATCAAACTGAATTCAACTTGATGATGAATGAATGATTTTATCTAAAATTTTCTTTAATTAAACCTAATGTATTCCACAGAAATAGAACAAATTGAAACCAAAACTCCATCAGCACTTGTCAAAGCAAATTGCACATCTGCCTGCATTCATGGCTGATTTTTGATTAGTGTAATGAACCATTTCTTTGTGTTAACCTGCCCTCCTCAGACGCTGTGGAGGTGCTATGCTGCAGAGAAGCCAGGTGGCTGTGCTGCGACGTGGAAAATGTACGTGCTGACTCCAGAGGCTGTCGCCACAGTGGAACCTGACAACTCCAGTCCTAATATCAGGAAACTCAACATATCGGTAATTATTCAATTTAACTTCAAGTCTCAGCCGATGATTAGTCAAATTTACAGCTGCAATTGTTGTACTCTTCTCAATCATTACCTCAATCAAAAGTGTCATGTTGTCACCTGTGTCTGTTTGTCAGATTACACAAAAAATACTCAATGTTTTGTGCCAAACTTGCTGTAGGGATGGGGCAGGATCCATTCAGTTTTCATGCAAAGCTAATACAGAGATGGTTCCAGGATGTTCTTTCATTATGTTCACTCGAAATCGCAAGATAACAATAACAATAGCAGATGTGACATCGCAGGGAGACAGCTGTAGAGCTGTATGACTTTTATAATGCTGATGTCATTGTTTCACACAACAGGTAATAAAACCAAACAGCTGTCCTGCATGAGGATTAAAGGCAATAAATAAATAAATCTAGACTTAAGAACAAAAGATACTATTGTTTGGCCTCTGCTGAGGCCAAACCAGTTTCCCTGAAAATCGATATTAAGTTTGTCTTTGATGCTAACCTAGTGACACCCTTTGTTTAAATCCTTCTCTCTCTCCCTCTGTGTACGGTGACTCCACTTTGATCTTATTGTTAAGGTGAAACCCCACCTTGAAAAAGTTAGTCTTTAAACTTTGGGCAAGTGACCATTTATTTGTTCATCCTCTGATGAATCAAAACACACACATTTCTCATAATGCATACTAAAGCATTTCAGTTTTGCAGTAGACATATGACCTGGTCTTTTGAACCTGAACTGTGGAACTTCATGAACCCTTAAATTCAAAAGAGTGTTGTCAGAAGAAGCCATCAGGCTGCCATACTGCAGGGCAGAGGGCAGTTTTGCATCCGTCTGGCCCACACCGTATTGTCTCCTCGTGCAGTTCACCTTTCACAACAATATTAGCTATGTTGCGTCTGGGCCATACAGCATAAAAGGGCAAGTTTAGTTCCCACAAACATACACACAAGCTGAAGGACACACAACACAAAACAAAACACACAAAACTCGTGCACACACAGCTACCCCCCCCCCCCACCACCTCCCACCCTCCCCTCGAAGGCCTGACTCCACCAGGATGACTCGAGGCCTTTGTCTCCGCCGCACAAAGACTCAGTCAGTTGAGATGATGTCACCGCCGCCTTTCTCATGGGAGTAAACCTTTGTCTAGTAGAACAACAACAAAAAAATCTTTGTGTAGCATTGAACCCACATATATTGGGGAGAATGGAGGCTGCTTCCGCTCTTTTCTGTTTCAGCATGTGACTTTCTCCTCTGACTTTCCTCTCTCCCCTCTCGCTGTCTTTCAACACCCTCTCCCTCTCTCTCTCTGTCTGTCTCTCACTCACTCCTGTTTCTTCTCTGTCTAGCAGACTTTATTTTACCCTCTCTTGCTTGCTTGCCTTTTCTGTTTCCTCTCATTCTGAGTATTTTTCTCTGCCTTGCTCCAGTTCACATCACTCTTTCTCCTACATCTTCTTCTGTCCACCTCCTCCACTTGTTTTCTTTTTCTTTTTCCTTTCTCTTAAAATCATTGTAAGTTACAGTTTCTACCTCTCTCTCCATCTTTCTCCCTTTTCTCTCTTTGAGTCACCACTCCTCCTCTCTCACTCTCTTTCCTAATGAGTCATTCAAACTTTGCGTATTTGGATTGAACTGCTGGCCACTTGTCAATGCCAAAGTCTGACCCACTGAGTCCAGATAATTGAGTTTCTACAAAGGCCACGTCCATGACGTTGGTGTGGATTAGTCGGTCTAAGGATTGGACTGGGGGACCGCTGAGCTCCAGAAACTCACTGACACATAACACATAGCTGTGAAAACCTATGTGTTGAAATGAGATAAACAGCTACCGCTTATGTCAGCAGTGTGAGAGCACAGATTTTGGGAAGATTTTGGTGTATTACTACAGCATGAACTAGTCAGGTAATAAAAGAAATGATGTGTCTTGGTATGTCAGTGCTTTGGCTTGGCGAGGGTTTTTAACACTAGTGTGAAATCACCAAATTAGTTGATTCATTGTTCCAAGAATAATGTTTCCTGGACAATTTTGAACACCTGAACTGTATTCAAATGTACTGTGCTGCTACCAGGATGTCACACAAAAACTGGATTAGTAAATGGAAATTGATTTACAGTAAGACTAGTTGTAAACACGTCTTCTAACATACAGTATTGGAAGTGAACCAACCGCAGACCTGCACACAGGAAAACATAAGTAACCTACGACCATTTGTCTTTATTAGAAGATTGTGCAGGTGGATCACACCTTTGGAGTAATGCAAGAGCTGAAACTTCAGTTGGAATGGTTTAATCTATTGGACCAAACTCCTGGCCCTACTTATTCTCCTGGCAGAGAATGAGACAGTTGTTTCTGTACAGCTGTATGCTGCAGTGACGAATAGTCCATAATAGAGAGTAGGCAGATAGATATAAGTCCATTAGTAAAAGTGTGTAATGATCTTCATAGAGAAAAACTTTTTGTGAATGTGGAGTCTCACCTCTCACACCACTTTGTTTTTTTTTTTATTACTGATCTTTTATTTCCATTTGCTCCATCAAGTTTGAGTGTTCTGTTTCCAGCCAAACAATGGCGTGATGCTAAAATAAAAATGCTGCATTTGCCAAGTTCAGATTAGAAGTGAGGTTCTGCCCCAAGTGATGATGTTGATGGACCTCTTTTAATTATTTCTACCTATTTACACAATGGATGATGATGGAAGATCAGCATGACTCTGCTGATTAAAATAACTTTTAATGCTTATGTGTTAACGGGGCTGATGTTTCCTGTGTCTGCCAGAAAAGGGGGACCAAGAGGAGGCTGAAGTCCAGAGGTAATGGCTCCATGGGTGTGGCCTCAGAGAGGGCCGTGTCAATCCCCCAGATCACCTACGACCACATCGACGATTCTACGGAGAAGAAAGATGCCTCATTCTTCCTGGAGGAGCCGAGGGGGAGTGTTGAAGGTAATGCAATGAAAAGACTGCACTGCTTATGTTACCATAATGTGCAGCGACAGTTACGGGTTGATATCGAGTAGATGTTCACTCACACATATTTTATATGTTCACTCTGACGTCCACTAAGTCTAACAGGTTTTTCTTCCAGCATCTCTCAGACGAGTCAACCAGCCAAGATTACACATGAAAGATCTAAGCCTGGTTTTATTACTGCTGAATCCAACTGACTTCATTTTGGATGTCTTCATCACAGAGGTTTTATTCAGAACCTGACACCTCAGAACGCCATGTTCTATGAAGGTGTTTTTGAGGAAGGCGTTTCTCTTTTCAATTGAATTGGATATTGTTGTGTCGATATCTTTGCCATTTTTAATCCAGTTTCAAGCCAGCTGGCAGCGAAGCCAGTGTCATGTGGAGCACACTCGACGAACTGAGTTACTGCAGTAATGAAACCAACCTTTCTCTCTTCTTCTTAATACAGTTTTGTTTGGTGATATAATGTGTGTTGAGGGATGTGAAATGATGTCATGCTGCCTTAAAGGCCTTGGAAATCCATTATTTCAGTAAACGTTTGGTGTGTTTTTTGCATTCAGGGAATTCAAGTGGCCAAAACAACTCCATGGGAATGACATTTGTTATGGCACTTGCTTTAGAAATATTAGCTGTCAGATACGATTTCTGTTTGTCATTCTGATTTTGTACGTCTGTGAAAATAATACAGACGATACACGTATTCTTACACTTTTAGACAAGTAGAGTCACCACAAAGGCTGGCAGCTATAAAGCCAAGATCTCACCGAGTCCCACTAACATTGGTCTGACAGCTGAAGATGAAGGCCTATTCATATGCATTTACACTTGGGGTATGGGTGCTTATTGCTGCAACTGCAGCCACATGGCGCAAGCTGACAATATATCACAACTGATGTTCATGTTTTCTAGGTGGGTAAGTGCTGCAAGGACAAGTGAGAAAGCTGGTGATGACAGAGGGTGATGATTACGTCAGTGAAACTTCAAGCATGCTGTATATTTGGAAAACAAAGAGGCTAGTCAGTCCAATAATAGGGTTTATTGCTGTCTAAATTTAGTAAATGTTGTGTTTAGTAAATGTTAGCTTACTAATACTACCTGAATCAAAATGGTTAGCACATTAAATCTACATAGTAAACATCAGCAAGTTCATTTTGTATTTGTATACGTTCTCACGTAGACAATAGCATATCTCTATGTCCCTCACAGAGCTGCTGGCATGGCTGCAGGCATGTTTAAAGTTTTGTCATTATCACATTGTCATTGTTGCACTAATCTGAAGTAGTTTAATTACAGAACAGACATCTATCTATTTGACTGTTGTTTTTAGAGCTAATCTCTTGTAAAAGGTCGGTCCTCTCAGTTCATACAAACAGCGCAGACCATTACACACTATTGGTGGAGTTGTTATGTGAGGGTTTCTCATTCTCACACAGTAAACAGAGGCCCTGTCCTGATCCTCTTAGAGCCAAGATGGCTGCCAGGTGTCTCTTGCAGGCCAGATGGAAGCCATTACAGTCTCAGTGGTGATTAGAGGTCATGGTAACAAGCTCTTTACTGCTTTGCTTGTCCTCTTCACAGGCCACAGACACTCACATTGGGCTTAGATGGAAGAAAAATGACTTTTCAAGGTTACAAGTGTGAAATTCTTTATATACCACTTGCCATTCACCGATGTTGTTGTAATTCTGCCAAAACCCAGTGCAGTGCTTTTGTCATGTGTGAGAATAGTTCGACCAACCAGACTTTATTTTAAAAAGATCTGTGCGCAGATAATTATAAAATTTAACATATTAGTGATTCCTAATTGTTACCCACAATAAAAACAATGTTTCTCCTTTAAATGCAGGTCTGCACAAGCAGTATGTCATTGATGGCTGATTGATGAAGGCAACAGTTGTTTGACTTCCTGTGTTAAAAGCCAGCCCTGCCAAATGAATTGACCTAGACTCCGGGTTAATAAATGCACTTAATGAGTTTTTCCTGTCAAAGCGTGCAGTCATAAAATGAGCTGCAGTAACATAAACTTGACATAAAGGCAGACCATCACAAGAGGATCAACCACTTATGAGGGGAAAAGTTGTTTAAGATCCACCCAGTTAAGCAGGAAACTCCAGAGGAGAGAACATGTGCTCTGTGGAAAGTGTGCGTGTGTGTGGAAAAAAAAATCTATTATCAAATTTAAAGTCAAGACATCTTTATTTATATAGCACAAGCTAGCAAGCTAAGACAAAACAGTAGGAACTAGAAAGAGAAAAAACAGCATAAAAACGTACAATTTTAAAAAATTGAAATAACCTAGAATAGTAGAAATTGTAGACATTAAACATACAGTTAAAAGCAAGAAAAAAAGAAAGTAAAAGAAAGAAAAGAATATACATCCATCCATCCATCCATCCATCCATTATCTTCCGCTTCTTCCGGGGCCGGGTCGCGGGGGCAGCAGTCGGAGCAGGGATCCCCAAACTTCCCTCTCCGAAATTCCCAAGCCGAGCAACGTAGTCACTCCAGCGTGTCCTGGGTCTTCCTCGGGGCCTCCTCCCGGTGGGACATGCCCGGAACACCTCACGAGGGAGGCGTCCAGGGGGCATCCTATAGGTGCCCGAGCCAAGCTGACTTGTAAACATTAAACCCTATCTCTAAGGGAGCATACAGTCAAAAGATTTCATGACCAAAAACGAAACCGGTAAATTGAGAGCTTCGCCTTTCGACTTAACCACAACGGACCGAAGAAACTGCAGCCGCTGCAATATCTCGCGCTCCATCCTTCCCTCACTCGTGAACAGGACCCCGAGATACTTGAACTCCTCCACCTGAGGCAGGATCTCTCCCCCGACCTGAAGGGTGCATGCCACCTTTTTCCGGTCGAGAACCATGGCCTCGGATTTAGAGGTGCTGATTCTCATCACTGTCCCCATCATTAAAAGCTGAATACGTTCTATCCATTCACATGTGTGTAGTATCAACGGATAAGTCGTCGTTCTAATTATTGTATTTTATTTTCTAATATAATTACAGGGCAAGTTGAGACTATGCAAGTGGAACCTGACAAGATGGTGAATTGTGAAAACAGTGTTGGACTGTATGAACTTTGATTCAGATCCATCCATAAAACAGGCATGAAACAATGAAGTCATCTGGCCACACTTGGCCTCCTGCTTTTTTACAGTATGTATAGTTTTAAGTATCACTGCTTCATTTTGGCAGTTGCAAAGATATTGTTTTCAATAGCTGAACAACTGCCTTCAGGACAGGTCACCCAGCCTTTGAAAGAGTCATGTATGCACATCATGCGTTAGGTTTGGTGTTTTATAAACCACATTTTGCTGTATGGGGTTTCTGAGTCAGCAAACATTGTTCTGCGGTCTGATTGTGTCAGAGGGAGGGGTCGTGGCGGGCAGGGTCTGAAATGTCAAGAGAGTCAGTAAAATGGCAAAAGTGGGCAGAAAGTGAATGAATGCAGGAATGAACTGTGAAGAATATGAATGAAATGAACCACAATGAAACGGTTGTGTGAAGAAAAGCTTCTAGAGATGGTTGATTACATTAGTTATAAGTTTGATAAGATCTCGGGACAAATTGTTGTGAGCTCCGGCTACACTGCAGACCCATATTCATAATCTTCTCTGGCTTTCTTCACAGGCATCACTCAGCTGTTCAGACAGACAGGTGAGTCTTTCTAACACCACCATCACAGTTAAGATGCACTGAATGGGACTCTGGAGATGAGGTTTTCCGTTGACAAATGTTTTAGTGCGCACTGTTCTCATGGCAGCTGCCTCCAGTTTCCATTCCACAATCTTGTGTTTCAAGACATAAACTGGACCAAAATGCAAATGACAAGAAGATAACAATGAAGACTTTTTTAATATAGTCGTTTTTCTTTGTCAAAACGACATGCACAAAGACTGATTACATGGTGTGTGTGTGTGTGTGTAACTATTGCACTGTCTAACCAGGAGCCTCTTCCACTGTTTAAGTACTTCTTTCTCTCCCATTAAAAACTCCTCTGTGTTAATCATTAGCTAGCCTGCCTTTTTAATGTGGCCCAGACAGTATTTTAATTAGACTCGCTGGCTGGCTGGGCCTTTGTCCCCAACTGGACCAAACCAGAGCCAAGCACAGAGAATTCAGACACTGGTCCTGGGTTGACCTGGCCTGTTTTCTTTACTGGGTGCCCTGCCAACACCACGGGTGAGGAACAGGGCTGGCCTGGCTAGGAATGGGCAGGGGCCTAGGGGACCATGGGGACCTAGACAGGGACACCGGAGAGAGGGAGGAGGGGGGTTGTGGAGTTGATAAGCGCCCATTGTGGAGCACCAGTGGTCAGAAATAAACTGGTCATTGTTTGATTTAGTCAATGTCCGGCTTATCGCTCCACTTATCTGTCTGGCCCCACCTACCTCCCTGTCTGTGAGAATCTCTCAATGGTGCACTCTCTCCCTCCCTCTCTCCCTCTCTCTCTTTCTCCTTCCATATCTCTACCTCATTGACTTTTTTTCTTACTGTAATTATTTTCGTTCTTTCTCTCTCCCCTGAACTTGGCTTGTTCTCTCTCAACCAAACACGTTTGCACTGATGGGCTAGATAAACTACATAATGTTAATAAACCCTTATCCTGTTTGTGTAGCTGATAAGCGGGTTCACGTCTCCTTCAGTGAGCTGAAGTTGGGGCTAAAGGTGGCTCTGGTTAGCTTTAGTTACCCCCCCGCCCCCCCTCTCCTTCTTTCTCTTTCCCCAACTTTCTCTCCCTCTCGACGGCCCTGTTTTTCTCTATTGCCGTCTACGCTTCCGGATTGGACAATGTTAAACAAACTCGATGATGGAATACAAGAGCGACTGAATGGCTTTTACTTGAATTGGAATGGTCATTCTGTTCTCGGACACAGATTTGCCTCTCCATTCTTTTTCACAATGGAGGCCTGGTGGTTTGGAGGAGAGACTTGTCAAACTTCGCTGACAGTCTGACTGCAGGTCAAGACCCTGCTACACATGTTGTTCTTTGCTGTTGTTTTTAGCCGTGCCAGCAGCCATCCAGCTGCACTGCTGAACCAGACCACTGCACTTTCTGCTTCTGCACATGTTGACTCCTTGTGGAAATTGCCAAATAGAAAGTTCCCTGACATAGTATATATAGAGAGATATGTTTTGAAAGCATACATGTTAACTCCCAATGAAAAAACCCATTGATATAAAAGGTGTACTGTATATTTCAACTTGTTTTCCTTCTTTTTTCTTTCTCCTATCTTTCTTTTCTCCTATTCTAATCATCTTGCATGGCATCAGGCCCTCATTATCATTCTTGGTCATCTTTCGCTCTGAGCTGCCCTAGCTCTCCAGGTATCTTTGTTTCTTTGTGTTTCTGTGTGTGATTTGTGTTACTCACTATTACAGCAGCTTATTTTGCAAACTATGTCATTCATAGTTACCTTAATGTCCTGTATACGGTAGTATAAAATTAGCCTCTCTTTTGATTGGCAAAGGAACCTGTGAAAGGATGTAAAAACATTAACACCTCAGTGACTTTGTTCTGAATGAATTGAAAAGCATTTCCTCATTATAGATTAAGCCAGTGGTTCCCAACCGTCTTTGGTTTGTGACCCCAATTTGACATCACAAATTCAGGCGACCCCGTCAATCAAGATGTGCCCACTCAGATATTTTTATATGCTGCATTTTATTTGAACTCAGTTTATAGTTGATAAAGTGAAAGTATAGAATGCAGTTGTTTAAGATTCTGTGTGATGTCTTTAATCATAATTTAAAAAAGAATTAAAATATTTTATATATATATATATTTTATCAATTACTACACATTTCAGGCAACCCCATTTGAATTCCAGGCGACCCCACATGGGGTCCTGACCCCAAGGTTGAAAAACACTGGATTAAACAGATTCTAACCTGTGTACAGTTCACAAGCTAAATATGAGTGTAGTGAAATAACACATGATATTTTTGTGCCTTGCAGTAAAGAGGAATCATAACAACAGCACCTCCATCGACATCTCCCGTGCCAACAGCATAACTGACGAGCTGGACTACATGAGTGAAGACATTCCCCTGCCGGTGGTGACTCGCAAAGCTCAGTAAGTCCCACAACGTTTTCCCCTTTTGCTCTTCTCTGGAGCCCCCCTCCCTATCTCCCTCCCATCCATCACCCCGCACTGACCTCCATTCTCTGATCCATATTATACTGATTTCCCCACTCGTCATCGTACCTAAAGGCCTTTTGTGAGACCACAGAGCCCCTCTAGCTGCTGTCTAAATGAAGTTGTTTTGTTGAACTCTCTCGAGGGTTAAAGAGACTCTCAAGGACCAAGGCCATATCAGGTACAGAGAGTTATAAAGAGGATTATCCCTTTAGTCTTGAGGGAAATGTCAAAGAAATCCCTCTCAATAGGTTGTAGGACATGTAAAGGTACTGAGAGCTTGTCGCTGCATGCCCTCTTAAGGTTGAACATTCTCCACCGTTGGGTGCTGTGTGAATTGTAAATGCGTTTCGATGACCTTTGTTCCTCCCATTGATCCACTCATATAAATGAGTTGCATTAATGTAAACCAAAGTGTAATTTTGAAGTACTTTGCTTGCTTTGGGAAAACACGTTAATGAGGAACACGACAACAATGCGAACCCTCCACTTCTCTATTGATTCCTCCTGTCTTTTCACCTGCATCAACAGACCAGTACACATGGTGTTTTCATGTGTTTACACCAAGAGCATTTACTATAGTGAAAGACAACATGTTGTCTCTACTGTTTGTCTTATTCCCTGCAATGTGGAGACTCTTTTAATGCTTTTCCTATGGGAAAGGAGTCATGTAGCATCAGATGCTTCCAGATTAGGTGATTGCAAACTTGGCTTAAAAAAAAGAGTGCAACACAGGGTTAATGTGTAGATGGTGTTTTTTGTCTGTCGTATAATGGAAAAGGTTAATCCATAGTGTTCGACTGCCTCAGTCACCTGCAGCTCATGTGCCCTGAAGTCTTTGGAATGTAATTTGAGTGTTATCATATGACATTGTGACATGTTAACATGAGGTATTGTTATGTCTTTGTGTTACATTGTGCCTGTAGTGTGGATATTTATCCTGTGGTCCTGAGGAAAGCTTGTGAACCAACTATTTTGGTTGGTTTGTTTCCTTTGTTGTTACTTTCTTTTTTGTCATCATGTCCAGTAGGTGTTGTTGAAACCATCAAAATTGTATTTTTGATGGTTGTTCCACTTTGTGCCCAGTCCTTGTGGTTTATACCACAACACTGTGCTGCAAATTCACATTGGTGTGAATTTGATTATTTCTCTGCACTAGGGCACATAAGACTAGATCTTTGTCATAGTTGTTTTTAAGTATTTACTTCTTAGTTGGCATTGTTCTCCCTCTGGTGGCCCTGCTAATATACAGTCACCCCTGTCACTCAACTCCATTTCTGGCCTCTGGCATTTCTGACTCACTCTACATTCTCCTCCTCTTTGTGTCCTCTTGAAAACAAAAAGCCTTGTGCACCTTTTGTACAGAGGACCACAGAGTTATTGCCATGTACGGCAAAGCTCTAACATAATATCCCCTAATTTCTTGTTTGTAGTTTAGTTTACTAATATCGACAGGGTGATAAAAAAAAACTTCCCAGCCCTTCTGCCCCAAGTAAAGACATTAACAAACTAAACTTAAACAGAAAAACGAGAGTTATGAGCAGCGGAATGCCTCTTCTCTCTCTTGCAGTCTCTTGACCTGCCCGTTTGTGGCAATGGTCCAGGACTCTTTCTCCACACACCACTTGAATTCCACAAGGTACTGTACTGGCTCTCCGGCTATTCTTCTTCTTCTTCTACTTCTCTCTCTCTGCATCCCACCATCCACCCTGATCTTATCTGAGGGTCCAAAGAACACCACGGAAAATGTCAGTGTTGGGTTTAGACAGCATAGAAACCACGACTAGCCACCACCCAAACTCCTATTAATCATTTCAAATGTGATATGTGCGCCACTCCTGGAAAATGTGATTATACTTTCACATATTTTACTTTTTGGGTGTTCTTATTCCTCAATAGAAACCTATTGTTTTTTTCTCAAATGAGTCTACATCATTCTCGAAGCGTCCAGACTCTTGCAGTGTCTATGATTATGTCCACCCATGAATCAAACAGCATGAAGAGACTGTAACAGTGTCTTCTACTGTACCTGCACTGATACGTACTGTAAAACAGGAATGTAATATAAGGAAAGGCCTGTGGGTGCTTCTGCATTATTATCACTATCACACACTATTATATAATTTATGGATACAAGCAATACATGTCATAAATACACGTTTTGTATTTCTCTATAGTGTTTCAGTGAGTCCAGATGTTTTTAGAAACTGTTACATAACAGCAGGGTCATAGGTCACATCTCCATCACAGCTGCCATGTTTATTACTGTTAAAAGTGGCAGTCTTCAAATCCCATAGTGTCAATGAATACTCCAAGCTTGTTTTAAAAGAATATGCAAAGAAACACGTGATGCACCCAGTCTGGGTACCCCTAACAGAAGATGGCGCTCCTCTTTTACTGTATGCAGGCAACCTGTTGGGACAATATGCCATAACCCATAATGTTGTATTATTATTGTGAGTGCAGCTTGAATTGTCACATTGGATCCTGTACAGTTAATCTCTGATTTCCTGCCAGTTCACTAATCTGTCGTCCTTTTATTATAAATGACCTAATAGTAATCTGTCAAATATAATTCAATGCCATTTCGTGGCCTTGACATTTGTGTACATGTACATGTTTATATGTATATGTGACTTATTTGTGCGTGCGTGCGGGTGTGAGACCGCTGGCTGTTAATGCCCTAAGTGTGTGAGAAGGAGTCTTCCAGCTGCAGAGCCAGACAGTGTCTATTTGTATCTGTTGCAGTGCTGCTGTGCCCATAACTCAGCTGTAACAGCCAGGCACAGAGCTGAGCCATGCTGGGCACTCCCATAACAGCTGGTTTGTTTTGCTCCCAGTGTCACGCCACTAAGGACAGCACTGTCATTTGGCATCCTTATCTGGATTTCTGCAGACAGCTACCAGATCCACCCTTACCACCTCAGGCACACATACACATACACACACTCTGTATCAGCTTTCTGTTATTGGAGCTCCTCCTCACCTACTAGCATATTTAATGTACATTTGACATGAGCTGGCTTCTTCCTAGGTTTTTTTTATTGCTGCCTTTATCCTACATTTCTGGTTCTATCACTTTTATTCCTCTGTGCCAGCGTTGGGCGGAACATTCAACTGTTTGTTTGGCTTTGCTGAAGCAGACTCTCAAAGTGTGTGTGTGTGTGTTTGTTCACATGTGAGAGAGGCATCAATACAGCTGGCTGTGACGTCTCCAGGCTTCTGAAAAGGAAGTGGTGCAGGGCAGCGTCCACACGCAATCATGTCTTTTTCTCCTCTACACCCAAAACACATACGCACACACAAACACAGGCAAAAGCAACTCTGAGAAAATCTCAATTATTACCGTGTTTGTTTGTTGAAAACCACCTTACGACGGTGATTGTTGGATTTTATGAAATGTCTCAAATAGAAGAAAATTCAAACAAACCGTACACTTGTTCCACGGCCGTCAACATAGTTCTTCCCTCTTTACCGTAAACACTTCCTTCGTTATTTGTTTACTTGGCCCCGTGTAAATGAGGCTTGATTTTGTTACAGTTCAGACAAACACTGATTTCCGTTGATTGTGTACATGCGTTAGAATGTGTGAGAACCAAGTGGCTTAGTAGTTTGATATGATACAGTGTGTGTGTGTGTGTACAGCTGTACGCTTTGAGGATGTGCATTTCTGAGATTTACTGGTTAACTGTTGGATGAAATCATAACAAACCGCGGCGAGGCTGCTGATCCTAAATCCACTCTGAAGCAGGTTGACTTTTAGCCTCTTGAAGAATGAGTAAATGTTTCCAAGTACACTTGTACGGCCCCAAACAGAGGAAGGCCTTGTTTAGCCGATTGCAGTGATTGTGTCCTATCTCTCCTTCTCTCTGCTCTCTGCTGTGATTCCCTCTCTGCTCTGAGGCTGCCTCATCTCTCAGCCTCCTCCATGCACCATGCGTCTTCACTCTGTCAAGCTGCACCCGGATCAGTAATGCCCGCCATCCTCTGACCCTTCTCCCTTGCCGGGTGTGGCCAGGTTCCCCCTCCCTCCCTCACTCACTCACTCAGCCACCCCCTCCCTCTCCTCTTCCCCCTCCTCCCCCTCGTCTCCTTTCAGACCTGTAAAAGCATGCATTGGCCACCTACAGGCAGCTCTTAATTAGTTCCCCTCTTACAAGCTAGCCGGAGATAAACAATGAAAAGCCACTGCAGCGCCACAGGAGGGGACTGCAGGCAGAGACACATGCATCATGGCCCGTCGTCTTCAAGTAGGGGCCTCTCTCTGCTGAGCAACTGGCGTCTTTTGTGCGGAGCTCTGAACAAATTGACTTTTTGTCCGCGCGGCTTCTGCATGCCTGTCTTGTACACTGTACCCCGATATTAATGACACCGAGGGGCGTTTGGAACATATGTCGTTCAGTCGAGAGGAAAACATCTAAAATGCATTCATGGTTAATGTTGCAGGAGTTCTTTTTAAAACCTTGAATATGGTCCCTTTGACAAATGTTTGTGATGTAAGCCTCTGCCACAGCCCTCCCCTTCCCCTCCTCTTCTTCTTCAAACCTTTGCCAAGAAGTTATTTTATAGGGCTTCATGCAAGATTCAGCAGTGAATCTAATGTGAAAATATCCAATAAATCCTCTTAATATTTTTGGCTTCAGTGCCAAGCATTAGAATGACAAACTAGACAAGGCAAGGGCCCCACTTCGGGCACATGTGCAAGACACAAATGCATACGCACACATGCACACATGCACACATGCACACAGACAAACGGATGGGGGTAAGATCTGTGGCCTCCTGCCCTGCAGCAAGAAAAGCTGCCCGGGCGCTGTTGCTTTATGAAAAGATAGAGAAAGGAACGAAAGAAAGAAAAGAACAAATTGTGCCCCAGTTTCTTGACTTTCTGCCAATTTCTAGAGCATTAAAAAAGACAGAAAATAGTCTTGGGGCAGTAAAACAGCCACACACTGATTCATATTCTCTGTGCATGGAGGGATTCAGAAGTTAATCTCATTACAGACCCGGGGCTTTTTATGTGGTTACTGACCTCCACTCTACCTTTACTCACTTGGACATATTAGAAATAGTTTAATTGCTCTCGCTCGGCCAAAATGCAACCAGCATAAATGCTACACTTAGGCTGGCAGTACAGTGCAATTAAAATAGAAATTGGCTTGTTCTTACAGGCATTACGTTGGCTGGGGTTGTTGGGTTTGAGAGTGTACAAGCCTCCAGTCAGAACCTTTCAAAACTCCACCACAAACATTCATTGCCCCTGTTACGATGTGTCTTCATCGGGTAAACAATGCCATGCGATTAGTTGCAACATTTTACATGTGTGGGCTTTAAGCGTCATGTCAACCAGCTGACTTGTTATTGTATTGTTGGCCCTGTAGTGATTTAGTGCAGTGTAGTTATATACTGAAGCATGAAGCATTGCCCAACAATGCAATAATGCAGATTTGTTTGTTTTGCTCCACTTTTTTCAAAGATGTCTATTGCCAATGAGCCGATGTTATCAGTTGCAATAACTACCTCGTAGGGTGTAAGCATGCAAGGCATTCAGACCTCAAGCACTGGTCAGGACGAGTGTAACTGAATATGTTTTATGTTTTAATGCTATGCAATTAATTCTGGGTTGTTGACAAGAGTAGACTTCTACTGCTCCTTCATGCTTTATTGCAAGTGAGTCTTCTGCTATGGTTTTTGCTTGCAGATGCAGGTGGAGAATATCCAACCACCTACTGCAGTAAAAATCATCAGGCTTTTATCTGAACTAGTTATTGTTAAGTGTTGCAGAGCTCACTAAATGAGATACTGCAAGAAGTATTTGTGAAAAAGCCAATTCTTGGAATCTCTTACTTCTTCCTGTAAAACATGTAGCTGATTGGATCAGGACACCATCGGATCTAGACCTTGTACTGTATGCTGCAGAGAGACAGATGATAAAGATCTCACCAGGGCCACGAGAGAATCAACAGGCCGTCTTTTATAGCACAATACGTCACACCCAGGGCAATAAAAGGCATTTTCATTAAGTACTTAATTAAAGAGTACATTTTCTCAGGCTTGACTCTGGCCATCCGGCGTTAATGAAGGCCCTCGTGCTGCTGTTTTAAGGGATGAGAGTGTTTACTCCCTTCGGTGGTGTTGGTGGTTCTGGAGGGCTTTTTATGGCGAGAGACCATCAGTGAAGGGTGGGGGTTGGTTGGTGGGGGGGGATGGCCCACTTTATTGACTCTCGCTGCTTGTTGGAAAATACAGAGACTCCACCAGCTCTGCCTAAATAAACCATTCCAGGCCAAATTAAAAGATACTCACACCAACGTGATCTCTAACTACTGTATCCAGATGATGGCGGTGGTGGTGGGTTATCATACAAGTGCCATTCTTGGGTCTTTTAGCCTCTATGAAATCTTCCTGGAGGGTACACAGTGGTAGAGTGAAGGGAGCCTGTCACTGCATGCAGACTGTGTAGCATAAGACAAAAAGAGATAGGCCAACAGCAGGTGGGCTCATAACCTGGAGTTCAGTTATTTGACATGATGTTTTTGTATAGAAGATGATAGTATGCACTGTGTGTGTTTTCCATGTCTTTTCTCTTCTTAATCTAAAGTGGGGTCACTTGGATGTTGGCGATCTACTGTGGTACTTTAATATAATCAATTCATTCTAATAATGAGGCTTATTTCTGTTGATGTGTCACTTCAAATGCTTAAAAAAATCAGGACTGTTGCACTGTGTGTATTCTTATCACAGCGTGGTCACAGGACAGATGTGTGTCTGGAGAAGAAATGTACTCTAGGTTTTGAGTGTGTGTGTGTGTGTGTGGTTGTGTGTGCGCAAAAATCTTAGTTCTGTAGCCGAGCTTCCATCTGGGCCCTGCTTTGCTTTGTTCTGTATCAGTTTCCCTTCATCAGTCCTCCAGGTAGAACCATCACCTGCACAACCAACTTAAACAGAAAGACAGAAAAGATAACAGTAATAATAACAATATAATAATAATAATACAAGGAAATAAAAACAAACAGATTGTGGTAAAAGAAAACTGACACAGGAAATTGCTGTTTTCATATGACTCACTGGGCCGCTTTGTGTGACAGCTGCAATTTCTTTTGTTTCGGGGCAAGACAATTTCAGAAAGACTGGAAAACGTATTTGTTTTGATTAGACCTTGGTGCTATTAACAATTACACACTCACAGGACAAATATAATGACAATTAGTGTTGTTGTTAGCTTAATTGTTTCCATACTGGACTTTATTTGGCTATTTGGAATTTGTTTTATTCAATAATGTTTGTGCTAATGGATTGTAGCATTACAACAATGAGGTTAAACATACAAATTAACCAACATAATTACCCAAAATTAAATTATTAAGATGCCAGTAATGAAAGTCAGAACAATGTGGCTTGGGGATATTTTTTCCCTGCACAAACACAGCCATAAATGAACTGATGATAAACTCCAGAGGACATGGAAGTGGTTTTCATTAACCTTGATTAATTGCCACTCAATTACATTCACATATAATCACATGAAATGCAAAACAGGAAGTCACAAAATCACATTAAGTGGAGGCCAACAAGAATTTGATCTAAATGAAGATTGTAAATGCAATAATGATGTTGTATCTATGCAATTACATGTTTGGTTTAATGGTGGTTACAGTTTTAGTAGCCTAAATATTATGAGATATTCTATCACATGTTTCATAGTGAATATTATAGAAAATGGAAGAAAAAAATACTAGAAATAGTTATTCATCTTAAGCATTTTTTTCTTTTCTTTACTTCAGTTCATAGGCCTACATGTTCCTGACCAACAAACCTATTAGTTTTTTAATATGAAATGGTTAAATTGCATCTATAGTGTATTCAAAAAGTATTCAGACCCTTTCACTTTTTCATACTTTGCCATCTTGCAGCCTTACGATATGATGAAATCACATTTCTTCCCCTTAGTATCACATCATCATGATGTGAATTTTTTTTCTTTCCAAATGTATGTAAAAGGAAAACTAAAATGTCACCTTGACGTGTAACAAATACTCAGAACCTTCTTGTCCCTGAGTGTCTCCTGTGTCCAGGACATGTGCTTTGGGTCATTGTCCTGTTGGAAGGCGAACATACCGCCCGGTCTTGATTGCTTTGAAACCAGGTTTTCATTTGGTTATCTCTGTTCTTTCCACCATTCAGCTTTTCATCAACCCTGACCAGTCAGAGACACGACGGTCAGAACTGAGGCCAAACTGTTTAATCTTGGTTTCATCAGACCAGAGGATCTTTTTTTCTCTCATCGTTTCAGAGTCCTTTAGGAGCTTTTTTTTGTGCGAAGTCCAACCTGCTTTCCCTGGAAGTTTTCCCCTTCTACACACAGAGTCTCTGGCTCTTGGTGAGAGTGACCCCTCGAGTCCTTGGTCACATCTTTGACCAAAGTGCTTTTCCTCTGATTACTCACCCGTCAGAAGAGTCTTTTAAACTTCCTCCCTTTGAGAATTATGAAGACCAGTGAGCTCTTGGGAATCTTTTGTTGAGCAGAAATATCACTGTAGCCTTCCTCAGACCTGTGCCCTGAAACACTGCTGCCTCTGATCTCTACAGGCAGTTCCTTCCTCCTCATGGTTTTTTGGTCTTTTACCTGAAATGCATTGTCAGCTATAAGACTTTAAACAGGTGCATTTCAAAACCATCTGCAGGTGTAGAAAGATGATCAAACAGGAACAGGAGGCATCACTGTCAAAGCAAAATAAATAAATAAATATGAGTATCTATATATTCATGTTATATTTTAGTTATAGTTTGTAATAGATTAGCAAAATTCCCAAATTCTGTTTGTGCTTTCTAATTGTTTGGTGTGAAGTGGAGATTGACAAGGAGGGAAAATTAATTTAATTAATTTCAGCATAAAACCTCAGCACATCACAATATGAACAAAGCCAAGGGGTCTGAATACTTTCTGAACGAACTGTGTGGTGTTTAAAAGATGTTTTGCTTAACACTGCAGTTCCCCTGATCTTGCAGTTGCTGCTGACTGTGGAGTAAAACATAGTAATTCAAATTGTGCGACTGTAAGTCATCAGCGTCTTTCTTGGGAGTAAGTGGGTTGGACTTCTTGGTACCTGGTTGCAGAATTAATTTGAAGGTGATTTCTCTGAAATAAACTTTCAATTGAAGTCCCAGCAGCCTCAGAACGTTTCTTATCACTCTGACCACTGTGAAACACAGGGTGCAAGACTCACTTCCCTCTATCACAATGCCATCAATAGGCTTTGCACGAGTTTTACAGGCGACACCCCTCACAGCCCCACACATTTGCAGCTTCACCACAGAGAGTATGCTGGAATTTGGCGCGCTCTTTGCTTCTCAGAGAAACCCAACCACAGTGTTCTTGTGGTTGTGGAATTGGAAGTTTATCTTACATGTGACAGCTTGGCAGTACGAAGAAAAAAGATAAGCAATGCAGAGAATTAAAGCGACCAAAAAGGCTTTTCTTGTACATGCACTGTAGTCTTATGATAAAGAAGCAGTCGGCAGGTTATCAGTCACAACCTTAAACTCGTCCGAAACCAGATGTTTTAAAGCAGGGGGAGTGAAAAGCTGTAAATCATAGAAGGTGGACAGGTAAGCCACAGCAATGCGTTTGTCACCTCCACCCCCACATGCACACACACACACACACACACACACACTTCTTACTCCCCAAGCATATTTTTTCCACTGCTGTTAATAGGAGCCATATAGAGCCCAGTTCATAATGAAAGACCCCCAGGGGCCATGGTAGTAAATGAAACTAATAACCCTCTAAATAAGTCTCTTCTAGTGCTGAAAGGCCGGTCTCTTTATACTGAAAGTGTATATGTGCTGTAAAGTCTTTTCCAGCCTACTACTGTAATTTTATGGCTCTGTTTTATCCTTTTCTTTTAAAGCCTGTCAGAGAAATTGGGAGGGAAGTCAGAGAGAGAGTGTCAGTGGATCAAAGTGCTGCAGGCTCTCCTAGTTCGAGGCTCCGAAATGCAGTAAAAAACAAATCATAAAATTACATCATGTAAAAATATCTTGCATGTTTTTATCTTTTTTTTTAGGAACTGCGTGTAACAGCTCATAGCCTGACACGAACGGCACGTGTCATGTGAAAGAGTTGTCCGAGAAGTCGTGCAATAAATTAGGGGCGACATAATAGAGCAGTATAATCCAGGATTTGTGAGAATTTGTATGCAGTTGGACAGAAAGTGTCCATTGTGTGTGTTGTGTGTGAATGAACTGAAGGCATCTTTCAGTTAATATACTGTAGATAAAGAGGCGGTAGAAGTCGTGCTCCAGTCAGGTTGGAAATAAAACAAGAGTTGTGAAATTAGAATAAAGATGCAAAACTCTTAAAACCTACATTTAATAATTCAGATTAAGTTAACGATGAGTCCGTCTAAAAGATGACGAGTCTGGCCTAGAATTTAAAATTTTCCAGACCAAACCACAAGTGTGTAAAATAGATATCACAAATCATCAGCATGATAATAGAACCATAAATTGTTTCAACAAAATACACACTTTATTAAAAAAAAACCGGAACAAATGCAGAAATCAGAAGAAGCCCTTCAGAATGCATGTGTTTTGACCAGGACAACAGCAAATTTGACCCCATTACAGATGTTTTGATGGCGACAGAGGTGATGACATTGTTCCACACTTAGCTCATAGAAACAGTGTATAGACCACATGCTGGGGTTTGTCAGAGCAGAGCAGAGCGGTGCAGCTACAGTTAATGTTTCTGACTGAGTCAGAGGGTGGGGATGGAACAAACTGTGAAACACCATCACATAGACCGATTCCCACTGAACACATCCACACCATTTATTTATTTATTTATTTATTTTTGAGTCATCCACATTTGGGTCTAATTAACAACCCCGTGGCCAGGGTTTTACAAATACTACTGTAGTACTATTCTATATAATATTTTATAATGCATTGCATATTGCTGCACTACACTCTTTATAATGTTATAGCGTATTACCATCACCTCTCCTTATGATTCATACCCCATACTGTTTAATACAATCTATTTCTATTAGATTATGATATCGCATTTCTGTCATAATGCTATATTAATACAGACAAATATAACTCTGATTACTGTATGCTTTATTCTGGTGTATGCAGTAGATATAATAATCTATAGAGTGTACTTTCTTATTTTGAGTTTTAATATTATTATGTGGTTTCAATTCCTATTTATGCTTTTGGTCTTAATTTATATTTTTATATCTATTTTCAGCTGCAGAATGAATTTTCCCACTGAGAAATGTCTTTTTATCTTACACTACCACAATAATATTTTAGCACTAATGTCTCAATGAAAAAATACTTTTACTGAAATTAAAGAGAAAAATCTCCTGGCCTTTTTCTGTGAGTTTTGTCATTAGGCAGGATTCCTAATTTAAAAAATGTTTTACTGTAGTGCCGTCACAAAAAAACAAATGATCACCACAGGGAATAAGTCTGAGTGTGAAATGATGAAACTACTTTCATCCTCTTAGTGTGGTCTAAAAAAAAGGGCAAAGTCAGAGCCTGTAACAAAGCAGCTTGTGTGACATTAGAAATGTAGAAAACAAAAAAGTAAAAATTCCCACTCCACACAACTGTAGTTTTCTTAAAGGTGACTGTGACTGCAGCTCTGGAACTATTTTTGAAAGTTTTCTTTTTACCAATAGTACAAAGAAAAAAAAAGTGTAAAAAAAAAAAAGTATTCTTGTGCCTGAAGGAGAGACGTATGATTCAACAGTATTCCAACAAGAGGCTGAATCCTTCACTCTCTTGTGCTCACCATGTGTGTTTATGAGGTGTGAGCAGCAGTGTCAGTGGGTGAAAGGATCAACGTGCTCGCACTGTACTCGTCGAAAGGAGACGTTTTTTTTTTGTTAGTTCTTGTTTTGTTTGGTCTGTAGATGCTTCTTTAGACTGAAGGACTGAAATAACACAGCAGTGTAAAAAAGCCAAACGTCAGCAGTACCACAGCGAGTGGAGGAGGGGAAGGACGGAGAGTTCCCTGAGTGACCAGCAGGCTGTGCTGTAGCAACATCACTCCTCTACTCACTGACGGGCAGCCTACAATCACTTCTCTCTCTTTTTTTTTTTGTTCAAATTTTTTGAGTGTAGATTTAATAATTCGGCCTCTGCTTGGTTTTCCACAGAGAGTAAGAAGGAAATGGTAAGTGTAGGGTTGAGCTCAAGTGGAAATGTCCTTGTCGGGGTGTTTTCATGAGTTTTGGTGTCTGCAGTCGGGTGTGCCCATTACCAAAACCATCAACACTACCACCACCACCACCACCACCACCACCATCGTCGCTGCTCACCCGGTCAACCTCTCTGCCTGCAATTCATTACCTTTCTATCCCGCTTTTTTTCCGATCTGCAGCAAGAAAGGAAAGAGAAAAGTTGAGATGCATGAAAATAATTGACAAAACCACACTTTCCCTCGCCTGTTTTTCTTGTTGCGGTCCGGCAGTGCTCAGGTTTTTTTTTTTTGTGTCAGACATTCTGCTCTGGTCGAGCCGTGAACAATAGCTGTGGTGTGCCAGTTCCAAAACATTTGATAACAGTTTGGCTTCAGATAAAGATTCTGCGCAGCCGCTTTTATCTTTGAATATAGAGCTACGGTATCTCAGTCTGGGGCTTAAAGGGCTGATCAAAAGCTGCAAATGTGTATATAAGTGCGTGTGTTTGCATGTGCATGTATACAGTGGGTGTTGCTGTGAATTTGCAAGCTCCATTTGGTGTGTCACTCCAGTATTTACAACATTCTTCCTGACTGTAGGTCAAGTCACCCTCTCTCTTTCTCTCTTTTTCCCTCCTGTTCTCTCTGCCGTTCCTCTCTCCGTCTCTCCTTCTCTCTCTTCCTCTGTCTCTTGCACGTTTGGCCTGGCCTCGGTACAACTCCTAGCAGTTGTCAGTTTCAGGAAATGCACTGCGCTCTGTTGGGAAGTGAGGTATCTGCCTCTGGGCCAGCCGTTTTTTTTTTTTTTTTTTGGTAATTTTTATCGGCTGCTTACGGGAAGCAAAGCTCCTCCGTGCACACACAAGCACTCACTCTGCCTCACTCTCTTCTCTTTCTCATGATTGCATTTCAGACTGATAAATACACTGGCCAGATGAGTAGATTGAGATATTTAAACAAATAGATAGCTGGATGGATAGATGCCTCTTGTGCACACACAGACACTCACTCACACACACACATGCTTGCCTCCAAACAGTGTATCAGATTAAAACAGAACCAGCCTCACATGATCTGCAGGGCTCTGCTGCAGAGAGGTGTTCAGAAAAGCAAGGAAAACAAGTTGTATGTTTTTGGCTGGTGGCTCAACTGTGACATATGATCAAGGCAAGTGTGTGCATGAATGCGTGAGTGTGTGTGTGTGTGTGTGTGTAGGACTGGGGAGAGTGGCACGAGTCCAAACAGGATATTGTAGTACACGGGAGCACAGATTCTTCCTGCGGCATTTTGGCTCTGTGGGTTCAGGACAGCCTCGACGACAAGCAGACAGCAGCCCCCTACATTGTCATACACACACACACACACACACACATCCTAGCCTCCTATCAGATGACTGACTGAATAGCCAGCCTCCCTTTCTGAAAGGAAAACAATATTATTGGACTCAGTGACAGTTTCCTGAAGGAAAGAGCAAGCTCCATAGAAACAGAATAAAAACAATCAGTCAGTTTCATGTGAAGTTTTTTTGGGCGCTCATCAAGAAAATAATCGCGTTTAAATGCAACACATCCTCTCACACCACACATTTTAACTTTGCACTAGAAACATCTTGATAAATGCAGTTTAAATTCTTGGATATAATTTTGCTCAGCCTTTCAGCCTTGAATCTGAATACATAACAAGTTGGCCTTGAACATTTATGGTGTTCAAATCACACCACCGACTAAAGTGCATTCTTCACACTCATTCTAATGGAGTGAAGACTCAGGCATCCCCCAGACTTTCTCCTTAACATAGTTTGTCCTTTTTGCACAAACTTCGGATTGGAGTCAGAGTGAAGGAAAAAGTGTGAGTGAGAGCAAAGGGAAGGAGGGGAGGAGGGAGGGAAGGAGGGAGGGAGGAATGGTGTAAGCAGGACCTCATCTCACAGACCTGTCGGGAGCATTAAAACAAGCTGTTTGTCAAGTGCCAAAGCCAGCAGCACCCATCAACTCGCTCTATCCTGGGTGCTCCGTCCTCAGTTGTGTGTGTTTGTGCGTGTGTAACTGTGTGGGTTTTTGTGTTTCCTGGTCTAGATAAATAGAGACACAGCCAGATAGTTAGGTGGCTGGACAGTCGGACAGATGGAGAGAAAGCAGTTCTTCTTAGCACCATATGGATGTACTGTAAAAAAAAAAAAAAAAAAAAAAAGATCAGATCTTGAATATAAACACTGAACCAATTTGAGCAGAATGTGAGTCAGGGCTAACTAAACTATTGGTTTTGGGTAAAGACCAACAATTCTCATTTTCCTCCATTCCCCTGTGTTTCGCCCTGTTTCTCAGTAGCTCTATAAAATGTTGTTTGGACAAGAAAGCAGACATTGTTATTTGCCTAAATTTTATTAGTAAATATGACTTTATGAGCTCTGAGTTTCCATCATTTTTGAGCAATTTGCATTTGGTCATTTGTGTGCTATGAAATCTAAATCAGGTCCTCATTTGTTATTAGACGCGCAGGATTTTGTGTCGAACGAGAAACAGCCGTAATAGTGTTATTCATTTAGTTTCCAAACAAAATTTCTGAAATGAAATGATCAGTAATGATCATCAATTTGTTCCATGGAAATCTGGAGGGAGTTTTCCATTCACAGTTTTATGTAAAAACTTGGCAAAAGACGTTCAATCTGCTTGATATTAAATACACACCATGGGAATGACCACCGAGTTTTGAATCTGTTCTGGTTTGTTCACTTAAAAAAAAAAAAAAAAAAAGTTTATTCATAACAAACACAGCCTCACTCATAAACCGACTAAAAACACCCCCTGACCTCTCTTTTTTTTCCCTTCTTTTAATCTTGGGTCATTCCTCATGTGTTCCTTCTTAATTAGCAAGGTTATGACTGATAAAAGATGAACCCATCCCACTGCCTTTGCTGGGAGTAGATTCATATTAACCCCCAAGCAGGGAAAAGCAATAGGAAGCCAAAGCAATAAAAGGCTTTGACATTGATGGGCCTGTTTCCCAAACACTTAGACGACCTTAAGTCGTCTCCTCTCAAGTCTGGCTGGAGGGGCCAGGGCTCCACTTCTTATTGCTGTGTCTGACCAGAGTCGCCATGCCCCAGAGAGGGCCGACGCTTGGTCTCGGCCCCTTAGTTCCTGTCTGTCTTTCTGTCTGTCTGTCTGTCTTCTGAACATGCTACAGAAGTTGGGGGGGGGGCGCTGGTGGGTGAGGAATTTCTGTGTGTGTTGAAGGCCTCCAGCAAACAGTCCTCACAGTGTCAAAGCAAATACAGAGAGCAGCTCTCTTGTGCATAAAAAGCACTATCGCTGCCTGTCTACTGATTAGACACAAGTGAAAAAGTGAACGAGGACAAGACTGGCGATAATAAGCAGAAAATTTCATGTGTGTCAAACACAGATGCTTTTGATTGTACAGTAAATTTGTCACGGATGAGTCTCGTGACGAAACGCCAAAGCAGAAATGAAAACGGCTGAATTTATTTTTTCTTTGAACCCTGCGGTTCAGAAAAACACAAACAAAGTTTGAAGAAGTTTCACTACAGAGACGGAATCGTTTTCAGCATCAGAAAAATGACTCGGCTTCACTTTCATGTTACATGGAGAGGATTAAAAGCCCACACAACCTTCTCCTTTTCAGGTTGCTGTTGAACAACTTCTTAACCCCCTCCGTCCGTCCGTTTGGCTTTACTGACTGGATTAGGTTCATGCACAAGGCCCCTACTCATGCCAGTGGATTGCTTATGACAGGCCCTTATGCAGACACCTTGACTGCCATGAGCAATTACTTTAAATACACAGGAGAGGGCCAGAGCTGGGCTGACCTGTGGGAGGGTGAGAGGTGGAGAGAGACAGAGGGAGAGAGTGAGGGAGGGAGAGGTGAAGAAGAAGGAAAGAGAAACAGCCCACAGCTAATTGTAGATTAGGAAAAATACAGTGTTTTTCTCCCGAAGCAGTTTATGAAGGCTCGAAGAGAAAAGCATTAACACAGAACACAAGTGAGGGAAGAAACAATACAAGCTACAAGTGAAACATCTACAGTATGAAACCTATGGCTGTCATTTGTAATCAGATATCATCCACATTCCCATCATGCAACTGAATCGCTTTCCACCCCGTGGTTCTTACAACCTGTCGTGTTGGCGTTGCTGAAATCCATCCACGCCTCTGTTCATTTGCTACACTTCAGATAGATTTACGTGTGTGCGTGTCTGACAGTGGCAGAACTGACAGCAGTACCGATCCCTCCCCGTCTCCTCCAGCCCGGTCTGTCTGTCGATCAGGTTTCACACAGATCTGGACTGGCTCTGTTACACTACAGGCCTTGTCCGTGCTGCTGCTGCTGCTGCTGCTGCTGCTGCTGTGTGTGTGTTTCTGCTGGCTCTGCTCTGTTTCACCTAAAATAAGGGAGGGTCGTCAGACACTCACTGGGCTTGAAGAGTGCAAAGGGTTCGTGGGGTTGTTGATGTTGAGGCTTAGTTTCCAATTTCTATAAAAGAGAAGGACTTGTTTCTAATGAGGCTGTGAAAGGCAGTGGTGCTGGGTTTGCTTCTAGGTCCAGGTTGTGGTTGTTAAGATTCAGCAAAAAAAAAAGAAAAGAAAAGAAAAGAAATGAGGAAAGAAAAGAAGCAAATTGTTTTTATTATATCATTATATTCATTTTTATATTTTCTCTAACTGCTAAACTTGGACCCTGCTCCTACATGGAAAGATGTTTTCTTACATAGCTGAGACCATCATCAGCTCTGTCCGTTAAAGGAATAGTTCAGCATTTTGGCAAATTGGCCCATTCCCATAATCCCTATAGTTTTAGGAGTAGGTTTGTCACATTTAATTGTCGGTGCAAGCTATTTTTAGAACGGCGGAGCAGAGCCGCAAGCTGCTCAGAGCTATGCTACGGAGGCTAATGGAATTTCTTGGTTTCCCTCATCAAACTCATCAAATACACAATCCAACAACTCGAAAAACGCTCTGGTGGCCTGCACATTCACCACTTTACTAGACAGAGTTCTTTTCCAGGCAAATGAAGGGACTACATGTCGAAAAACTGACCCCGACAGGAATGCACATCAGCGGTTTTGCATGAATTTACCCAGAAAACAACGCTGTCTCATAATGTCGCATTATTATCTCATAGCGTGGTGAATGTGCAGGTCACAACTTGTCCACCCGAGCGTTTTGGAGTTGTTGGATTGTGTATTTGATGAGAGAAACCAAAAATTCTCATTAGCCTCTGTAGCGTAGCTTTGAGCAGCCCGCATCTCTGCTCTGCTGTTCCAAAAACAGCTTGCACCGACGACGACAAGGTAACGAACCTGCTCCTAAAACTATAGGGATTATGGCAATGGGCCAATTTGCCAAAATGTTGAACTATCCCTTTAAATAATGCTGGACTCTTCAGGTTCATTGCAAAGACAGGAAGCACAATGTGATCAGACAGGTTTTAATCACACCTGATATTAGCCAGATCTATTTTGCTGAGAAAACAATGGTGAATGGTGAAACGTCCTGATCAGTCAGTGGTTAACACCCATCACTGACGCCTTCAGCTCTGACCTACTGTACCCCCCCCCCCCCCTTCCTCCCTCAACATTCTGTTCTCACTTTCAGTTTTTGTCTTCAAAGGAACTTTATTAGTCTACATCTACAACCTGTCCAGTCATCTGACAGCCTGTTTCCCTCTGGTCTTTCCACATCCCTGTGTTGACTTAACCAATATGGCGTTAAGGCCAATACAACACAAGTAAAAATCCGCTGTTAAAAATGTTTTTTTTTCCTTTAGCTTTAATGTCCATCTGTGTGCTAGTGCGTCCGTGTGTGTGTGTTGTGAGGGGAAGGTAGTGTGTGTGGACAGCAGCACAAGAGACCAGTTGATGAGAGTGTTAGATCTGTGAGGGAATGAAGAAGTGGTGAAGGCCAGAGTTTGTGTGAGGTGAACCAGAGCTTTTGCACTTTGCTTTGCTTCACTTCTTTGCTTCGCTCCTTCTCTGCATCGTCTCTTCTCCTCCTGACACACGCACGCACACACACACACAAGCCGTAATGACTAGAAGTGTGTGGAGCTGCTGAGCTGTTCCACATGTGTAGGGTGCGTCAGATCAAATTAGGCCTCGCTGACAAAGGGCCTTTTACACACAGGTGGATGATGGGGGAGCCGGGGGGGTGGGCTGCAGTCGGCCAATCAGCCCAAAAGCCAGTCAGTCAGCAAAACCAGCCAGTCAGTAAGTTAATCAGTCAACCTGCCACTCAGACAGCGGAGACTTCAGCTGCGCCGTGTGTGATGTTTGGACCGGCAGAGTGTGACCTGACAGCTTTCCCTTCGCTCCACAAGAACTCTCAGAACTGTGTGTGGAAGTCTGGGCTTTCTACAGCTGTCTCACCATCTTCATCATCTTCATCATCATCATTATCGTCGTCATCATCGCTATGAAACATCCTTTTCACAATTTGGGAATATAAGTAATATATATATATATATGTACATATAAAGCAATTTCACAATTTGACAATATGGCAAATCACAACATTTCTTTCATTGGTTGGAAGGGAGCAGGGAGAAGATACATCTTATATTGCCTGCCCCTCACTCAATATCTAACTATTCTAGTAATCTGTTACTGAGCAACATTCTTGCCATAAAATACACAAAACAAAATAACAACAACAACAACCAATCACCATAAAAGAAACAAAACAATCCTGACCCCTGTCTCTAACATACTTCTGTGAGACTCGTAGCCCTGCCTGCTCGTTGCACTTTCCGAGAGGAATATCAACAACCTTCGCCGTGACACACACACTTCACCCCATCCAATCACAACACACGACCAAAATCACAACAGCATGTCAACTGGCTGTGTTTGTGGGATGAAAAGTACAATTCCCAAATGTTTGCAACTGTGTTTACGTCTCTTTCCCCCAGTTTATTACATCCTCTCTCCAAGTTGTCACTTTTCATATGTGAACATAAATACCCCTATGGCGCACACACACACGCACACACACATATACAACCCCCTGGGTGCCGGGGTAACCATAATGCTGCTGCGGTAGTGCAGGCTGAGTTATTACGTTTAATCCGTCTAATTGTTGAGTTTCATAGAATGGGACCCAGTCTGCCTTGGAACTAATTCTGTCTGGGCATTCTATTTAATTCGCCACACTGGGCCCTAAGCTCTTCTAAAGGCAGGCTGCCCCCTCCCCTCCACATCGCTCCCTCCACCCCACCCTTTAAGAATATAAACCCCTTATCTTCTTCTTCTCCCTCCCTCTCTTGCATGGCAGAACACTGGGTGACTTGTGCTGGAGAGTGATTTCTCAACAATCCATAAAACATTCTTCTGACGTTTTGGACATCCACTCTAATGAGGCAGGATAATGGGCACAGAGCTATCATGAGCGGCAGAAAAGGGCCGGCTTTGCTACAGCAGCCACTTTTAAACAACAACAATATGCAAGTCGCATAAGGCGGTGGGGCAAGGCATGAAATGAATGGAAATTGAGATGCACGTCTGGAGACGGCTAAAGAGGAGCGTATTGACAGCATCACGTGTACGAGCCAGGCCGCAGAAATACCCGTGTTATGACACAAAAGCTCTCCAAAAAAATAAATCCAGGCCCAAAACCAATCGCGAATGTTGCATGTGTGCGTTGGAAGTGTGCGCTCCAGCTGGTGCTTAATTGTTGCCACTGTACCAAAGTTGAAACAATGAAGTCGGCGTAGCTTAGCTGACGTGGTCGCAGGCTCGCCCCCCTCCCACCCCCCCAAACAAAAAACAATGCTGCTTTAACCGGTCAGGCTGGTGGGGGGTTGATTGGTCGGTTGGTTGCCTGCTTGCGTGGCTGAACGGTGATAATCCGCACTCGCAAATCCCATGCGTTTAGTCAAATTATTCCAGGCCTTAAGGCTCCCATTGTGGCCGCTGGCTGGTGTGCTGCTGTCTGAGTCCCCCCACAGGGACAACAATGCCACCATTCAAGGCCACTCGCTGCTGCTGACGGGCAATTTCAGGTGTGAATTGGCTGTGTAGCCAGTGGCTTATATTAAATGACCTGAGACATGACCTCCAAGGGGTAGGAGAGGATAGAAAAGGGAGGAGGGGGGCAGAGTATAAGCATTTGGAAAAGAAAGAGAGATTATGTGGAAGAGGGGTTGCCCGCAATCTTGTCAAGTGCTGTCATCTTTTTTTTGTTGCTTTGATGGTCTTAAAAAACTGGCAAGAGCTGCATTATTTGGAGAAGAAATGAAGAATGAGAGGGAGGTAAAGAATGATCCCTTTGGCCTGATATACTGTCCTCTCTTCTCTCTACTCTGTTCCTGCAGAACCTCTCCTCTGTCCTCCCCTCCTTCCCCCCCAATAATGTGCTTTTAATCATATCTCCTTGGCTGGCTCGCTTGCGTGGGTGAGCGCCGCGTCCAGGCCCTTTGATGGGAATCTACGATGCACCCAAAAGTCTTTTGAAGTGGCCGGCCGGGGAGCTACAGGGGGGCTAGCTATGGGGCCGGGGAGCTTTGATGTGCCAGGGCCCGGAGAGGCCGGCTGCATGCTGCCCTGCACCGATCTGTCAGTAGCACAGCTGCAGTGCTCGCCGGGGAGCCCCTGCCTCCAACCCCGACTGACTGACTGACTGACTGACTTACTCACCTAGTCGACTGTATACACGCTGTACCTGCAGAAATCAACACCGGCAGTCAGAGGAGGCTTTGGTCTCTGGTCCGCCGACAATGTGGGTCAACTTCATACATACAGTGTAACTGCTCTGTATAAGCATTTATTAATATGTTGTTTTGAGTGAATATATCCCCAGAGGTTATTTGAATCCAAGTCCTGCTGCAGAGCGTTGAGTTTCATTTCTTCTTTGCTTCTCCTGCTATTTCCTTTATTTTCTGTCAGGCAGCTCACGGAGAAAAAAACACTTAGCGGACGACTGTTTTCTGCTCAAAGTCTATGTAAATGTGCCATTGGGAATTTTTTTTTTTCAGCTTGACTATTGCCAAATGGAATCTGTTTTCTCCGCAGCTGCACGAAACCATTAAAAAGAGACCATGTGTTCTAACCTGTTAGGTTTCAGTCGAGCTCAACCTTGGCTCAACTCTCCACCTGGAGAGGAGAGCACTTTCCAAGGCTGAAGCTATTGACACTTAGCTCACTGCGCAGATTTTCTCCCCTCTAGAAGGAAGATGCATTAATTGCATGACTGAAACCGAGAACATTATTCAACGGCACAGATATTTCTTTTATGTGCATTACCACTCCACATTTCTTTTTAGTGTGATTTATTTCAATCTTCCATATCATTGCGTACAGCCGTTAAATGATGATGAATGGTGCAGAGGGTACAGCAGTGTGACAGCTGTAGAGGGACCCAAGTCTTTAACTGAATATTATCAGGGAAATGATCATTTATTTATAAGTCAGATCACACAGCCAAGAGAAATCAATACTATATTTTATTATTTCAAAGATAAACATTCAGTTTCTTTATATTTTTAACCATTATTAGCTTAGCGAGCTCTCTAAAAGCCAAGTTATGTTTTTTCTGATTTATCCATCTGTACTAATAATAGCATGTGTATTTTTTATGGAGCACAGCCCCGTGTGAGCGACACTATACGACAGCAGCGCTCGCACATACCAGAACGCGCTGGATTTTCTAACTGTGCTGGCAAAGTCAGACTCCGCAATAAATGTTTTTCAGCATCGGCGTACTTTCACTCACCACACTCATTCACATCCATCACCTCACTCCCCCTTCCTCAGGCACCTATGAAGTGCTAGCGTATTTGCTCGGTCTAGAAAAGTCGACTGAACACATACAGTAGGTGTGCTCTTTTTCAGCAGCACCCTGCTTCACACTTACGCACTTTTTACACACGTTCACACTTGGGAGTCGCCCGGTGTAACTGCACAGGGTGTTCTGTGCTGTTATAGCCACCGAGCGTTTCCTTTTAGTTTCCTACTGTAGTGTCAGTACAGTAGTTGTGCTCGCACATTCACTTTTCTTTCAGCTTTTTTTTTTTGCAGTCAGTGCCAAAACCTGCAGACAAATGGCTCCAAACCAAAAAAATAACTGGCTTTAGCAACCGCTGTGGTAGTAATGGTGTACGGACAAGGGGGGTAGATAAATGATGGGATGGCTCTGTGAGTAGTACCCCAGTAGGAGTCATCCATTCCTGAAGGATTAGCTTGACTGTAATGAAAAATGACAATGCTGAATGGCTCTCCAGTGGCAGTTTGTTTGTTGACATTGCCTCTGGATCCTTCCGTCCTCTGGAGGACGTATCATCCTCAGTTAACCTCAGCTTCAGTAAACATCACTTAGATTTATGGCTCTCCGCCTTTCACCTGTGGTAGCAATCCGCTGCAGCAGCACAACAGACTCGCGCTCCATTTTTAGCCTCGATCCGTCACTGTGCGGGGATTAATTAAATCTGTTTTCGAGTTTAATTTTTTAGCTTATTAATCATCTTAAAACACATCATCCTTCCGAGGCTGCGTTTCATTTGCTCGCTCAAGTCACTTTGAGGCTGGAAAATTAATGTCATTCCCCACAGTCTGACATCATCATTTATACTCAGCTCGTTCCTGCTCTTTGTTTAAGTTGCGTGATGGTGTTTTCCCCTCGCTTTTCACATTTACACTCTTTTCCATTAGGTGGGAATTTTCTGCATGTCTTATACATCATTCTATACATTTCCACTCAAATTCGGTCTGACATATTTTGTATATATGAAAAGTTTGAGCTCTCCTCGTGGCCAAGGTTCATCCATCAACGGGGCAGGGGGGGTTTAAGGTGTTCCCACAACAAGGACGGAGAAAATTCTGCCCACTCACCTCAAGTTGAGTTTAACATACACATACAGCACCAGAGCCGAGCAACTTCAGTCGAAGCTTGTTACAAATCTCTGCTAAGGGTTCTGGCGTGGCTCTGACTTGTTTTTTGGGCCAAAAGGCAGAACAAAAATCTGCATGCAGCGCTTCACAGTTGCTGGTGCGAGCTGGACTCGGGTTCATCAGATGCCCTCAGCGTGACCTGCGAATGCAAAACCCGCTATCTGCAACACATCTGTGCCTAGTTAAATGAAGGTTGTATTTTAGGCCTATTATAGTCAAGGAGACAACGCGGCCCGACTGCTAGTTTGACCACTCACCCCTATCTGACTTGCACATGTGGTCAGTCACTATGGCAACGTGCTGAAAAGACTGCTTCCTGAGACTTTGTTGTGTTTGGGGCTTGGCAGGGCATTGTAACCTAGATATTATTTTTAGTCCGTCAGCAAAGGCCCCAGTGTGTGTTGATTTAGGATGTGAGCTGACTGCCTGTTGGTGCACACACACTAACACACACACACACACTTACGAACACACAACCTTCTGAGTACACTAATTCGCTGACCCACAGAAACAGACAATATCAGACAGTTTTTAACTTTGCAAAATCATCTATTGACAGTTTGCATTTGTGAAAGCGCAGACATCTGTCAGCCAATCTCAGGTCATTGAAGTCATCATCAGCAGTGACGGTATGTGAAAAGCTCTCTGTTTCTCTGCTCCTCAGCTGTGTTGTCCCACACCCATCTGTGGCCTTTTATTGCTTTTCTCTCTCTCTTCTTCTTCTTTCTCTGAGTCTCTCTCCCTCTCTCTGCCTGTGGCAGGCAGTAATAAAGGTCTGACAGGCAGAGCGTGAAGGTCATGGTTATTAGATGGTAAAGGCGAGAGCCACAGCTGGGCCGGGCAGGCCTCCTCTCTGGCAAAAGTGATGAGTTGTGTGCATTGGTGGGGAGTGGGGGGGGTGTTCTATTTGACACAACGTTTTTTTTCTTTCCTTAGGGGCCACCTGGTTTGGTGAGCGAAAGGCCTCGGGCTCTTTTGATAAAGTGTGAGGTGTGAGTGAGAAGAAGGGCTAGTGATTAAGACCAAGCAGCAAATGGAAATACTGTCCAAGTGATGTGTGTGTGGATGTACAGCTCTGGAAAGAATTAAGAGACCGCTTTAAAATCATCAGTTTCTCTGGTTTTAGTTTTTATAGGTTTGAGTTTGAGTGAAATTGAGCACTTTTGTTTTATTTTGTAAACTACTGACAACATTTCTCCCAAATAAAAAAATAAAAATAAATAAAAAAAATTGTCATCAAGAGCATTTATTTGCAGAAAATGACAACTGGTCAAAATGATAAAAAAAAGTTCCAGTGTTTTAATTTAGACCTTGAATAATGCAAAGAAAACAAGTTCATGTTCATTTTTAGATCAACTTTGGTGGAATAATCTCAACAGTGGTTTTGATCATCTTCATTGAATATGATTTGGTTCAGGTGATCAGCTGATCAGCGTGCCTTGTTACGTAGAATAAGATGTCCTTGTGTTGATACAATAGATACTGGAATCGAACGGCTGCCACATGTGGAGAAGCTGATTTATTAAGAACATTTTGAACTTAGTTGGTCTCTTAATATTTTTTTCCAGAGCTGTATGTATGTGAGCTGGTCTGAGAGCCCCATGGGTGTTCACACCTGCTGCTCCTCCAGCTCTTTCTGAGCTTCTGGTGGCCAAGGTTGCAAGAGCTCAGCGGTGACACATGTAGAAACATGCACACACTTCAATCCCTTTTTGATGAGATGGTAGCGTTTTAATCCCTGGGTTACTCAGATCACTAAAGACCAGGCCAAAGATCTGGAAGTGTCACTAAAACAAAGCACTGAGACTGAAGTTCAGCTGAGGTCCATGTCCTTAAAAGTGGAAAAATGGCGCCGTGTAGAATCTATAAATAAGAACTCATTTAAATGAATTTTCCCTGAGAGCACAGTGAGATTGATAGACTCATTAAAGGGATAGTTCAACATTTTGGCAAATTGGCTCATTGCCATAATCGCTATAGTCATAGCAGTAGGAGTTGTTTTAGAGGTAAATTCATGCAAAACCACTGATGCGTGTTGCCTTCAGGGACAGTTTTTCAGCAAGCAGACTCTGTATTTACCTCGAAAATGGCTCCGTTTTGTAATGTTCCATTATTATCTCACAGCGTGGTGAGTGTGCAGGTCACAACAGCCTGCCGAACCTACTGCTATGACTATAGCGATTATGGCAATGGGCCAATTTGCCAAAATTTTGAACTATCCCTTTAAGATACATTAGAACAGCTCTTAACTGTCATTGTTTCTTAGCTTAACACGTAATGACAAAATACCATCAAGACTTATACCGTTATTTATGCAGACATGTAATGTGACTACATGTACATATATTTGTTAACACTGACAGGGTAATAAGATGTTGTGATCCAAGGCTGATGTAAGTTCATGTTTAACAACATCTCAGAAATAATTGTCACTAGCCCGAAGGTATAAATGACACGAGCTCCGTCTGACACCTCAGAAAACTCTGCATTTTCTGACTTTTGTACTTTCTTATCTTGTGCATAACCATCTGAAACGCACAGGGATCTTGGCTCTTCAACTTCGCTGCTGCTGGACTGTTTGATCAACTGTGATGGATGAATATTTAAATCATTATTCTACAAATTTCCCTCTTAATTTAGTCTAAGATAGTCATTATACACAACGTACACAGTTTGTGCTCTTCCATGCAAGAGGGAGTAAACTTCAGAAATGAGGAAATGCTTGTTTTTGACCGATGACCTGCTTGAACCGGAGCCACCAGCAAAACAACATGAAAGCGCTGTGCTGAGAATTCATCAGCGTAGCAGGTTGTAGCTCTGCCCGAAACATTTCAAACCTCTGTTTTCAGGGTTTTGGAAAAGACCCTTGTTGATTTATCACAAAGCAAAACAATAGCTATAACTTGATACACATATAAGTGATTCTCACTTGAGACAAAGACACAGAGAATCAAACAGAAATGTAATAAGTATAGATGGTTTGTATTATGTCCTCTTTTTTATCAAAAATATTGTCTTTGGGCGACGTCCAACTTTTCTCCTCGTCTCTGCCAAAATCTGACTCTTCCAAACCTCAAGTATTCTCAAGGGCTTAGAGCTGTTATGGAAAAATAGTGCAGAGAGAGAGACAGAGAGCAAAGTAGAGTAGAGTAGCTCCACGTCGTAGTGATGCATTCAGCAGAGACTGAATCAGCCTGCTTTTATCTGCTCCATACACAAATCTCATCTGCAAAATGCCTCATCTCCCAAAGCGTTCTAGGATGAACTCCTCTCCAACCTCATTTGCATTGATATGAAATTTGGACAAAAATCTGATAAAGGGGGGACACCCCTGGGCGGTTACGGGGTCACTAGCCAACCATAAAGGAGAATCCCCGCGAGCCGCCGCCACCGAGGGCCAAGAAAAGACGCACCGCATCGGGCGAAAACAGGACTCAGACTAGGGCTCATTGTGTCTGCTATCTGTTGCTACACAATGAGCCGTCTCATTCTTTGGGACGGGTGTCAGGAGTTCAGCCTTTATCGCCACGACCTGCGTTTGACCTCTCAGGAGGGTAGAGATGCAGCTGAAGAGGCCTCGTCTAAGCTGTTGAGACAGACGCACACCCCCGGGTGCTTCTATTAGGCTCATCACTCAGGAGGAGCCAGGAAAACAACACAGACTCGCACTCGCACATACAACACTTAAACAGACATACATTTCACAGATGAGTGACGGAGAACACTATGAAAAAAAAAAAAAATCTAGAACATTGCCCCCTCCCTCCCTCCCTCTGCTGACGGGCAGATAGAGAGTTTAAGTAAACATCAACAGGCACATAGTGATGTGCAGTGTTATGGGCCCCCTGACAACAATGTTTATTGTCTTCTGAGGAGTGAAGAGGTGAGGGAGAGGATCAAGATGGGAGACGAGTTAGAAACGACAAGGCTTCAACCACATCTGCAGCTGGAGAGCAGGTTGAACGGGATGTTACTGAAGTTCAAGGTCAAACGACAAACAGCTCCTCACACACACGTTCACACACACCCATGAATGGGTTACAGTAACACCTACTCTACAGCAGTAAAAAGATCTCTCTATTGTTAATGGTTGTCCACATTAATCACTGTAATCCATTTGTTTTTTGTTTTACAAAATTTACATAAGGCCTCTGTGACTTCATGCATTTTCTGTTTTGGGATTTACATCCATGCATTGGACTTTCCATTGTTTGATTTTTCTTTCTATACTTGAGGTGATGCAATTGCCTGAGGTGTCTTGTATGAAACAATATTTTTTTTTTTTATATCATTATATTATATTACATTATATTAAAGAAGAAGTGATGCAAATCAGCTTCAAGTCACAACTGAGGTGTCTTGTTTTTCCGACCTGTTTTACCGGTGAAACAAATGAATACAACTCGTAAACTGGTACCACTTCACGGTCGGAAAATACGAGTTTCCTTGAACGCACCATAACAATGCCACATTCACGGCGTTCCTTGGCTGCACACACAGCCCTGCATGCCGTTCTCTCTCCTCATTGGACAAAAACTGTAGGATACGATAAATGTTTTCTCCTCGGCTCAGAGCAGAGCAGAGTGACTGACAGACCCGTGTTTTGGTCCAAACACTCTATGTAAGTGATTGCTGTCGGAAGATATAACTATTTAAGACTTATATTAACACAAATATATCACTTACTTCTGCTTTAAAGGGACAACGAGGAGTTTTGGAAAAGCAAAGTTTTTTCACACTACGTTTATGAGCCTCCATGCGCACCGTAGCATTCTTCCACCTCGCGCAAGACAGACTTATATTTTCATTCATTAATAATTAAAGTCAGAGGTTCAAAGAGGTTCAGTTACCGTCGTAGTTCCAACCATAACGCTATTCTCATTATTCGCCGTTATTCTCATTCGCGTCTGTGAAACCGAAAGTAAAGAAACGCCACCACTAATAATAACAAAATAACGATAGAGACAAAATGATATATTGATCGAAAATGGAGCCATTAACAAGTGTGGGTAGCGGAGATTCATCCACATTAACGTGAGACTGTTTTATAACCGAATAGAAACTCCTCGTTGGCCCTTTAACTGGATCAACTGAGCATTTGTTATACAGTAGGTGTCGCCTGTCGTTACCAGCTGACTCTGCTGTGTCACTTTTTGTTTGTTTACTGGCAGCTCATGTCATATCCACTGATCAACCACAATATTGAGATGACTCGCTGATTTTTATGTTGACAATTCTCTATAAGTTTACACTCGCACAACCCCACAACATGTACTGTATGTGTGTGTGAGATAGTGGTTTCACATTGGGGAAGTGGTGTCAGACTATTACTGTATGACTCTACATATTGTACATGTAAACATGATCAGACACAGCATTGCCCCATCAGTTCCCATCTTGTGTAAAGCCGCTCTACACTCAGTGCCATGAGAGAACAGTTCACTTACTGTCGCGGCTAACGTGAACATGATGGAGTCGTTGCAGTTGAGTGGGTTGATTGCAGACAAAAACAAACAATTAAGATAATTAAGATTGGTCTTAATTCACCACAAACACAAAGCTAATGTTCCATTGACCCGAGTGGCCGACACATGAGTCAGTGCAGCTTTAAATCAGGAACTACCTCATTGAGAAATAAGTCGGTGTATCATTTCTCATCCATGACTGTACAGTATGCGCACACAGCAGCACCATCATCATAACCAACACACTCATTACCGTCCTCATCCCTGTTGTCATTTTAGCTGTCATCGGTTGAACCACTCATTTTTTTGTCAGTATGAATTACCAACATCTCAACCGAACCCCGGCATTATAAAGTGTTGTTCTTCCATAGGCAAGAATCCCACCCCGCCCAACACACACACACACACACACACTTGCAGAAATCTTCCACGAAGGAAATACTCCAGTTTGATTTCCACTGGTTTTGGAACAGATTAAACAGTTACACTCTGCTCTCGGGTCAACACCGACACTCATACTGTACAAACATTCCACATCCGTCTGAAGGCAGGGCGGACCTGCTGTCAGTCAGAGGAGGTGGAAAACATTTACAGTCACATCGTTTTGGACATGCAGCACGAGCTTATGGATACACACGCGTCAGCTTTGCCGTCACCAAAATACATTTGCAGGGGCCTCTGGATTTAAACAGGACCCACGGATGAATCTGGGGTCTGACTATGTCCTTCCTTATTATAAAAAAAAACATAATGACATACCATACCACATGTTTGCTGTTCATCAAGCTTGTAACAGCTGCTCTTCCTGGGGTCCATGTTAAAACATGCATATAAATCTAACTAACAATAATATTTTACATGAATACATACATGACAATCACATTTATAACAAGTTACACTGAGGTAAAATTTCATAAAAATAAAATTTTAAAAATCTGGTCATAGAGTTTTCAGGCCTTTACCCAAGAATAACCTTTTTAGCTGTTTTTTAAAAACGTTCTTTACTTGTTGCTTGAGTTGTAATGAACTTATTCCATTCAGAAATGGCTCTAAACATGACTGTTTTTTTCATGGCATTAGTTCTTTATCTAGGAATCATAACATGACCCCTTCTCACCTGTTTCATGACCATGTCTGCTTTGAGAAAATGTTTGATGTTCACTAGTTTGATGAGGTTGTGTCTGAGCTGTCAGGTTAGGCTGCATCAGACTGAAAGAAGAGGTGTAAGGTTTGCATTTCTAGTCTCTCTTTACATGCAAAAGCCTCCTGCGTCCTATAGTTCTCCTTCCTTGTTTCTTACACTGTGCTCTCTATATTTTATTTGTTCCTGTCTTCCCTGCTGTACGGTCACATCAGTCTATCATTGCCTCTGTTTTCTTCATCATCCTGTTCCCTGTCTTCTCTTTTATTGGTCCTTTGTTTCTCCTTTCTCTCCTTTTCACCTCACTTCACACTGTGAGAAAGGCAGCTGTGTGTTCGATGTGGTTGCGTGTGGGTTTGTGTTTGTGAGTGCGCATCGCATCGCGCTGTTCAAGTGCTCGCGATCTGTGTCGTGTGCTGTGTTTCCACTGTATGTTTCTATAGCTATATGTGAGCGTGTGTGTGAGCATGTGTGTGTGTATGGTATATGTATCAGTCATCTGTGGAGATAAGCAGGTTACAGCACCTTTGCAATGCAAACATGTCTTAAACAGGAAGTGGATGACTGTGGTGGGGCTGAGTACCAGCATCAAAAACAATTCCCCACATGAAACAACATTTGTTCTGCCAGTTGTGCCTCTCTATCTGTCAGCATATCCACAGTTCACACAGTCTGCTTTGTTTTTATCACAATGCTGAACATCTACATTTTGGATCCCTGATTCACAAAACACTCTAATTACTGAGGAACCTGATGCATGCATGTGATTGTCTGCAATCAAGTGTATAAACTGCAAAAGATAATCTATATATGTCATGAAAACTGCTTTTACCTTTTTTTTTTCAGTTTTAAAGGGACAGTTCAACATTTTGGCAAATTGGCCCATTGTCATAATCCCTATAGTTTTAGGAGTAGGTTTGTTTTCCTTTAATTGTTGGTGCAAGCTATTTTAGAACGGCGGAGCAGAGCCACGAGCTGCTCAGAACTACACTACGGAGGCTAATGGACTCTGTCTCATAACGTTCCGTTATTATCTCATAGCGTGGTGAATGTGCAGGTCACAACTTGTCCACGGTAAAGTTTTGGAGTTGTTGGATTGCGTATTTGATGAGTTTGATGAGGGAAACCAAGACATCCCATGAGCCTCTGTAGCGTAGCTCTGAGCAGCTAGCGGCTCTGCTCTGCCGTTCTTGCACCGACAATTAAAGCTAACGAACAAAACTACAGTATAGGGATTATGGCAATGGGCCAATTTGCCAAAAATGTTGAACTATCCCTTCAATGATTTGTGTTGTTTATTTGTCCTTTAGTGCACTACAAGTGTGGCTTGATATGTCTTGGCCTGACAATAATATTGTCTTCATTGCGTTCCCTGTTGACACAACAGTCATGCACCCCTCCATCACACTCCAGCTCTTGTCTCATAGTGTAAAGTCGGGAGAGGAAAACCAACACACAGTCCTAACTCTGCCAATCCACTCCCCTCCTCTCATTTCAGCGTCGCTAGGCAGCACCTCTTTTTTTTCTGCACCCTCTTTCTCTTCTTCCTTTCGTGCATCTGAAAGGGGTCAATGCCTCTGCATGATGGAACCACAGGGCTAAAAGTCTTTGGGCCAGACACTGGAGGAGTCCACTACTAATTGCTCTCAGCGAATCCCCAACCATTGTCCCCCACTGGGTTCGAATTTGAATTTGAATGGAGGTAGCTAGCTGGTGCTGAGAGTGTAAGGTACACAAATGACTGTCACTGGGAATGGATAGCAGCGCTACAGGGATTGTGAACTTGTCCCCTAAATAAGCACTGTTGGCTTTTTGGCTCTGCATAAGTTACGGTGTGTTTGCTCTAGCATAAGCACCATATTGATGTACGCTTGGCTGAAGTAGTATCGGGATTGAATGGGAGATGTTTTGAGGTGGACATTTTGTCAAGAGGATTTGGCTGCGAGGGGAGGTGCCCCCTCGTTCTTTGCCCTTTTGCAGCATCACATTACGTCACCACATGCCGGCATTAAGGTGTTCTACTAGATCTCACCTCTTTCTTTTTTTTTATCCTTTAACCCTTCCTGTGTATGTGTCTTCCAGGCCACTGTAAGACAAGTTCAAGTCGCCCCTCAAGACCAAAAGCTAAGTCAATATGTCCAAAAGAAAGATGGAAGGACAGTGAGAAGGACCGGCCAAGTCTGCTCCGACGGACAGACAGACAGCTGAACAAATTGCCAGACCTCCCCCTCCCTGCAGTTCACTTGTTCCTTCTCTATAGAGGCGAGGCTCCTGGTCCGTGTCCCCCTCTTCTCCTGCCCCACTAGTGGTTAATTGAGCCCCTGCCAAGCCTCGCCCTTTTATTGCCTCCATTTGTCAAAGCCTACAGGCCTGAATGGTGCCAGAGACCTTATACAAATGAAGAGCCTCCTCGCCTCTCCATCTCTCTCCATCCCTCCATCCCTTTATCACTCTCTTCATCCATCGAGAGCAAACAGGTCTGGCCTAGGGCAGCTCAGGGCAAACACTGGCTCAACAAAGGCGGTGGCTAAGTCGTGGGGTGGGTGGGTGGGTGGGTGGAGGGGGGGCAGGTGGTTGATGTTTCCTTGACACCTCCAAGGTCAGCGGTGCTAAATCCAACCGTGGCAGATGTGATGAGCTTATCTCATGGTGTGCACATCTTCTGCCCCCCCTCCCAAAAAAAAAAAGAAAAAAAAAGCTGGCTGCAAAAGTCAGAGAGTCACATGCATGCTCAGGGTTGTGCGGTGGATTAGTCCAGACCTTGTGGACCTGTAAGCAGGGGACAGGTGTACAGTGGGAGGTATTGTATGGCGCCAGAGTCTGTCCAGTGTGAGGCTGTCATCAGCACATGTGCTGCTGCCATCCCGCGGCCCGCATACTGCAGATAAGAGCAGCCATTCAGCCACAGACGCTAACCATTCACTATAGTCATCTTTGTTTGGGCCGCGCTGGAGACAGACCTGTAACGTACAGAGAAAGACATGGGAGGGGACAGGAGCTCTTACACACAGAACAAAATACAAGGAAGAATGAGTGAATGAAGGAAACACCAAATGAAAGAGAGGGAGTCGGTGCGGTGCCATATGGAATTGAAGCCAACAGGAGACTGTTTGTCTGTGCTGCGTGTGTCGGCTGCCGCACAGACCATATCAGATTAACGCAAAATTACAATTATAATCGAAGACAAGAGGGTTTCATTAGACCATGTGGCCGGCTGGTTCTTTGTGGATTCTCTTCTTGTCATACACATGTTTTTCCTGAATCCTATAGCCATTAAAGTCACACAAGACACAAGATGAGTGTCCTAAGATCTTAACCCTTCAGGCTTTGATAGAACCCACAAACATGGGATGTAATAGCGAACAAAGATCCTGTTTAACTGAGAACATATAGGAACAACATTTAAGTTTTCAAACTCATTTGAAAAATCATCTTTTTACGAACAAAGAGTTGAAGAAAACAGTTTTTCCAGTATTTTCCAATAAATGTGCATTGGAGACAAATATGAGGTTTACTGGAGGAATTACCGCTCAACAACATCCATCTGTTCATCCGCTCACACAGTTAGCTGGTTTAAAATAGTACAAACGTTAAAATGACACATTTTAAACACATGTTCTTTGTCCAGTGATAAAGTGTCAGGAACAGGCTCCTGCTGATAGTGCAGCAATTAGTTAGTGAGCGTGGCTGAGCCGCGCGGCAGGGGGTATGATACACTCTGCTTTGCTGGGAACCATCAGGTATAATATTTGTGCTCTGGGGCAACTTAAACTGACTCATCATGGTGAAGTTCCAGCATGACTTTTTTTTTTATTGCAGAGGGAGGAGGGGTTCAGAACGTTTATAAACCGCATCCAACAGCCTGAAAAGAGATTTTCACTTGAACTTAATCACACTAAACTGTTGTGACATTTCTGTTTCTCACAGGCAGAATTTTTAATGTCAGCACTTGTCTGTCAAAGTAATAAGAATCTGTAATTTATAAAAAATAATCAAAGCCTCTGTCAGTGGAAGATTCACCCCAACAACGGGAAGATGAACCCTCTATTTCACAGTCGCTCCTTTATTTCATTTCTTCCTGGTTGTCTTTGTGTTGAAGCCCCGTACAGGATTCAGTGGGAAGGATTCGGTAACGTAGCTGCTATGAAATTGCGCCGAAATCGGAAACAAATTGCTTCAACATTAAAGCGAGTATCATCTGGCTTTCTGCTTCCAACTCCAGATTCAAGTTGGTCCTCTCATGCATCATCCATTGATGTTTGTTTTCCCAGTTGGCCCGAGACATTGCGTCATACGCGCCTGTCTTTTCCATGGGTGATCCGCCCTCAGCGCGTTTGAAGTTCAAGTTCATCACCAGGATCTTGAGAGTTCACGTTCATGTCCAAGTGCAAAAAAACACCACCATGTTCCCGCAGCACAAAAATGCTCAGAGACACGTGGGACACATTTGTATGTGCGAGAGCGGTTGACAGGGCAACGAGAAATGTATCTGTGATGAAGAAGTTGAGACTTCGAACTAGAAACCCTTGTTTTCTAAAGAGATGGTTTCCTTTTACTATTTGGACTTCTTTAGAACAGCGTTGGACAAAATGCGAAACATATTTTTAAGTAATTGTTTCTGCTCTTGAAAATGCCTTAATAATTTGTTGAACAATTAGCTCCAGACTGGCCCTTTAGAGCGGAATTTCATGACCGAAAATAAGTTAAGCCTACATTGACTTCAGCTGTTTCCTTTGTGGATCATAAATTCTCCACAAACCTTCAAACATCTCTATATCTTGGTGTATTGTATATTGTATATTGTTTAAGTATGCTAGATTGTGTGTGTATGTGTGTGCGCAGTATGTATTTGTATTCAAATGTGTTGTGTAGTGTTGTGTGCATGTGTCGGCTCCACCCGCGGGGTGCCATGCCCCGGTTCAGAGGTCTTTGTTGTCAGTGCGGAGCCATGAGTCAGGCCTGTGGGAACAAGCCCAGCTTCTTCTCCTCTTCTCTCCCACGCTTCCACACTCATCCCATCCTGTGTACCTCTGCTTCACCCCCCGGTGATGGGGAGGGAGGTGGCGTGTCGTGAGCGCTCGCTGTGGAAAAACTCACACATGTATGTGTAAGAGTCATCAGACCCTGAGAAAAAAGGATGTGCATGTTATTGTTGGGCACATACGTGTTTGCAGGCTATGTGTGATTTTCTTTTTCTACTGCCTTGTCGCTGGTTGTGCTGCCGGGTCTATTAACGCCTCTGCTTTATTAAAACTGTTATTAATAGACATGAAGTAAGCAATGTATTTTTCAGACTAGAGGTCAGGGGTTGAATGCAGCTTACACTCTTATTAAGTGAAACCTCAACTGTGTGTTTGCCTGTTTTGACGTTGAGTCATACACATTTTGTAGTTTATTTTAAGTTCTCTGGTGTGATGTGAATAATACTGATGACCACAGAGAGGGAAGGGCTCTCTCAACCCACGCATGCCCTTATTATGACCTCAGTCTTTATCATATCACAAACAAAAATATTTAATTTCCTTTCAATATGAGTATACTGATGAACATGCTCTTATCTTTCTTATATATTTATTGTATAAACCAATATTTCCATGACTTTCTTTTTTCCTATTCGTAAGCATGGATATGGATTAGTTGGGGTTGGGAGAGCCTTAACTGTGTCTTTTATATTTGTATTATTTTGTGGAAGGATCCCCTCGAAAATGAGATGATTCATCTCAAGGGGCTATCCTGAATAAATAAATTCAAATTCATGTGATCAATAGACGGGGATCAAATAAAAAACAATAGGCCAATGATGAAATCATCCAGTGTGGTACCCAGGCTCCCATGAAGCCTTGCCAGTGTCGTATTTTCCTCCCAGTCTCAATCTGGCAGTACCCAGTGATCCCCATCCAGTGGGTGCCATCTGGCTGGCTGTGCCCCAGTCAAAGAGCTCATTCTGGGGGTTAACTCAGCAGCAGCAGCAGCGCAATGGGGGAGGGTGGGGAAGGGCAGAACCAGGCAGCCAGACCAGACCCAGGCCAGGGGGCTTTGAAACCCCTCACCCTAGCCCACAGACAGGGGGTCTGGGCTCAGCAGCCAAAGCCAGAGAGAGGGAGAGAGTAGGGCCTTTATCAGCAAAACCCCAAGCACAATTGCGGTGTGCAGTGTGGGAGTTGGGGGAGTTAACTCTTTGTATAGATGAATGGATGAATAGAAGAGGAGGGCTGAAACACTAGCATGTCCCCCTCCTCACTAACCCACCCCACCCCACGCTGGATCTCTGTATGTTTTAGGTCGCCCATCTCGGGGCCCCAGGGCCCCTCTCCATGGACAGACCGACAGATACCATCAATTACCAAGGCCAGCCTCTGGCCACCATATGGCCGGTGGCTGTATAGGAAAGAGCCTGCTCACTTCACAGCACCAGCTCTGCATATGCTGCAGCCAGCTCACTGAGATGCTGCGCAAAGGCTGTGTCTCCATGTGCGCGTGTGTGTGTGTGTGTTATGCTCAGCACTGGCATAGTTTGGCTAGTGTTACAGGCCTGCCTAAGTGTCAAGGGGTCAGGATTGAGTTACAGGATTGAGTTATACCTGTGTGTGTGTGTTGGTTTGTGTGTGTGTGTGCTCTTATACATCTACCTTTGTGGGGGCTAGTTTGAGTTTTACACCTTGAAGTTTAAGACATTTTATTAAAATTAGAAACATTTGTGCGTCCATACTGTGTGTGTTCATATTGTAGGCCTTTTTGAAGGTCCACACTCAGTACGTTTACATGACACTTGAAAAAAACAAAATATTGCCTTAATTTGACTATAACTGGACAACTGAAGTGCATGTAAACGCATTAGTCCGACTAATATCGGAGTTTTCCAACTCCGATTAAGAAACCCAGATAATGCGATTGGAAATTTATTTTCTTCAGCGTGTATACGCCTTAATCGGACTGAAACTGCAATGCATGTGCGCATGCTCCACAACAATAAAGACAGCACAAAGTAGAGCAGAGAAGCTGCCCAAATCCAGCAAAGTAAAGAAAAAAAAAAAAACGCCGTCAACGCTGATTCAGTGCATTTCACACATTGCGACCACAGTGTGCCCAGCGAGAGAAATGGAGGAAGCCCGTGGACCGTCATTTTTCTCTGTTGCATGTAAACTGGGATAAGGACAGAAGTCTTATTAGACGCCAAAATCGAATTTTGAGCATAGCTGGATTCAGCTGTGTCTGTAGTCATACTGACTGACCTGTAGGGTTAAGACCTTGTGGAACAACATCATTTTATGCTGAAAAACTATTCAAAAGTAGTGAAACTAACATGGCTGATGTGGCGCACCAGTGTCCCAGAGCCAAACTGTGGGCAATATGTCCTCTGTGGTTGTCAACACACTGTCTCTTACAACTGATGTGTGCATGACTTATGAGTCAAAGTTTCACCTTTGTGTCCTCAAGCACACAGGCTGAAGTTGATGGATGTATAGGAAAACATGCACATGGTGGATCTCCATTGTGCAACACACTTGTTGTAAGAGCAGTATGGGTGATATATCTGCAAACACAACTGTTCCATGTCTTGTGCATCAGGTTGTCTGTTGCAGTTTCACATGTTGTGCAACGGAGAGGTTTGCAGGTGTGCATACTGCAGGTCTCTGCGATTGTCAGAGTCTGCCATGTAGTCTGTTGCAGTAGAAATCCCCTCGGCGTCTGCCAGGTACAGTTTTCCCTGCTGAACCCCAGGGGCAGTCACACAAGACTGGCAATAAACACGCAAACACATTCCACTGTCAGAGTGAAGATGCAGCTTGATTTGGTTCAGCTCAGACTGCTGAGGCCTCCTATCAGCTTTGACTTATCTTCTACACTGTGGTCATGTTAAGTTGGCTTTGGTCCCTCGTAGATTTACATGTGGACATGTAAGTACTGAATGAAGACGTGAAAACCAAATAAGAGAGAAGGCAAGGGAACACATGTCAGTGTGGATACACTGTATGTACTTAAGTGTGCATGTGTGCGGACAACTGCCTCATGCTTCAGCTGCCAAAGCCACCATCAAGTAACTGCCAATCTATGCACATGTATTCTACATATTAAATTATTTTGTCATTTTAATGTTACATATTATTATTCCTATTATCTCTTTTTAAAGTACCAGTACTGTAAAATTCAGAATATAAATCGTACTGGAATATAATTTCCCACTTTGAGACCCTATTTTTGAGGGTCTCAAAGTGGGAAAACAAGTTTTTCTATTCCATTTTTTAAGTAGGCTAAGTAAGGCTTTTCATGCCTTTATTTGATAGGACAGTTGAGAGAGACAGGAAATGGGAGACAGAGAGAAGGGGAATGACACACAGGACAGGGCCGCTCGACGCGGGATTCGAACCAGGGCCGTCTGCAGTGAGGACTTTAGCCTCAACATATTTTTTAATAAAAACATCATACAAGTTATTCCACAAGTCTACAACGCGAAGTTTCTGTGCTGCAGTGAAGCTCTTTCTTGTTTAAAAAAAGAAAAAAAGTAATTGTGGGGTATTTTTGAATATTTAGCGCAATATTGCACACGCAATTGGTGCAGTGGTCGCACCGGTGTATAACCCACACCGCACAACTGTTTAGATGAAAAAAAAAATTGAATTAAACTCAGAGTTTTACGGTACTTGATGTTGTCATTCATGTTTTTCCATCACTGTGGGACTAATAAAAGAAAATCTGGTCCCATCCTGTCCTGGGAGACACCTGTGAAGCGCTGGAAACTGGGGCTTGTTTTTGCAGACTAAATGCACCCAGACTGTAGAAGTGACAGTCAAGCTGTCTCTCTGCTCTGCACTCCAACTTCTCGAAAAAAAAAAAAAAAAGGACAAATCTGCCCAAATTCATTGTAATTTAATTAGACGTGTCTGTTTGAAATCAAACTGCAAGTGGAAAAGAAACCCTACTCTTGCTGGTCCGCCTCCACTCACTATGCCCATTAACAAAAAACACATTGCCTTATGGGGTGGGGGGAGGGTGGGGGTGGAGGGAGAGTTTGAACGTGAGGGAGAGAGCGAGGGAGAGAGAGATGTTTCTGTTTGATATATAATGTGAGAAAGAGCCAACAGCAAAACAAGGAAACATCTGGGTGATTAATCTTTTTGGAGGGAGGAAAACAGGGAGGCAAATAGTACCAGCCAGAATAGGCACATACACTTGCGCACATGAACACACACTGCACGCGCACAGCACGCACACACACTGCACACGCACACATGCTTGCACAAACAGCTGGGAGCCAGAGACAGTGATCCATGTGAGTCACAATCCTCATTAATATTATATCAAAGCCTCTTTGATTGTGGCTCTGGTTGCATTATTTTGCTGAAAAAAAAAAATGAAGGGGAACTTCAGTAAACTGCTTCAGGACCCTCGTCTCCGCTCATCTCTAAAGTTTCTTTTTTATAGTCTCTTTTAGTCTTTAATTCCTAAAGAAAAAGTGTTGTTTTTGTTTTTTAAACCTCTACTCAGGCACTTTTACAGGGAACATATGCTCTTCTCATTCATTCAGTAACACACATTCACACTTCAGAAGCTGCCCAGTGTGACCACAGCAGTTTCACTTATTGCCACTGTGCTTTAAACTCCACTGCAGCAGCTGTGGGCAAAGCACCTTGCCTAGAGGAGGGAAAGTGTTACTCACTCACTTTCCCTCCACCCAAATGATCCCTTTCTGGGGATTTCAACCACAGACCTACTTATCATAAACCAGCCGCTGTAACCTATAGGCCACCAGAGTGTTAATAACACAGCGCACAAGGTCACTATAGACTATGTGGGTTGTCGTGACGCTGGAAAATCAGCTCTTCGGTGCGTTTGCCACTTTGTGTTGACATTGGCACCGGTTTCGCTTCACTGGGTTGATTATGCATTCATTCTGTAACAGGGCACGCTACGAGTCTGTCTTAGTGCACAGCAGGAGCTACATTTGCACCGTTTCGCCATCACATTAAAAGGAAATCTGCCATTAATGTGGATTGAGTACAGTTTTTTTTTTTTTTTTTTTTAGCATTTTTTCACATTTTAAAAGATGCTAAACAAACTGCATTTTGTTACGTTTCAGTTCAGAATTGACAGATTTTGTTTTCTGTGATCAGGGCCGTTGCTGGAAATTCTGGGCCCCCTGAAAGAGTACTAAAGTGGGCCCCTGACTTTTCCACTTTTTTCTTAGACTATGTATGTATTATAATTTTTTTACTTAGCCTACATTGTTTTGATGCTAATGCAGCATTACTATGAGTATTAGTCAGGGTCTAAGCAGAATAATTCAGTCATACAAAGATTAGATTAGCTACTGGGTTTTTTTGTGGGCTCCACTGGGCGCTGGGCCCCTAGAATCATCATCACCTGTACGGCCCTGTCTGTGATACACAGGCAGCAGCAGTGTGGAGCTGTGGGACCGACTCTTTTTTTTTCTTCTTTTTTTAAAAAAAAATATATTTTTTGGCTTTTTCATGCCTTTATTTGACAGGACAGTAGAGAGCGTGACAGGAAATGGGAGGCAGAGAGGAGGGGGAACGACACGCAGCACGGGGCCGCCTGACGCAGGACCCGAGCCGGGGCCGCCCGCAGTGAGGACCACAGCCCCAACACATGGGGCGGGCGCTCCACCAACCAAGCCAAACACCACCCTGGGACCGACTCTTTTTAATTCCCTCAGGCCCACAGTGTTATGAATCCTCAAGGCAGGGCAGGGCACCGCTGTTTACTTTAGCTGAAGCTGCCTCACGGTCACAGTGACAGTGACAGTGACAGGCTGCAGCATAACAACCCGGAGTTGAAAACCAACACAATTTTGCTGCCACACACCCTGATGAGATGTACAGATAGACAAGGAACATCTGCGAAACTTTCACACACACACACCCAGACCCAGCTGGAGCCCAACAAGGATCCTATCATACTCACTACAGGTGTCTTGTGATAGGTACACACTGGACCACACACACAGTAGCCTACACACTAGTGACGTTAAAGCTAAAAAAAAAGAAAAAAGAAGTAGACCGGCTCACACACACACACACACACACACACACACACACACACACACACACACACACACACACTTGGCACTGTGATACTGTGACTGGCCCATATTGGCACCATCTGTGCTTCAGAGGGAACTTGCCTCACAACAGTGTAACATGTAAATCTTTTGACTTCGGTGACATCTCCAATGACAGGTAGCGACTTCAGAAAACAGCACTGTGTTGTTAGAAGCTTTTGTCCAGGTTGTGTCAGTTAGTTATTTGCATTACCTCTTTTAAATACCAACCACCGTAATACAATATGATGTAAATCTCATTTAACAATCCAGTACAACCATAATCCACTCTGAAACTGACTCACACGCTGAAATGCACTGACCACTAAATAACACACATAGTACATCAGGCTGTGTGTGTGTGTGTACACATATACAGAAAAAAACCTCCAAAAACATTTAAGTCATCTGCTGCTGATTGACAGTGAAATAATTTTCTTTATACAGACACACACACACACACATACAGGAACACACTGCTGTGTTAGTGGTGGCGGATGGCCAGTCTGAAGTCAGGGCCCGGTCCCATTGTGCTGGGGTTTTCCACTCAGACACATTGGCATTGGAGGGCCAGGCCAGCCTCATGTGAACCCTCCTACAAAACCAGATTGCACACACAGACATGTGCTCGTGCACAAAAAACACATGCGCACATGCACTACACAATGTACTGCAGAGGTTTACACAAAGTATAATTAGAAAAAGCACCTAACAAAACACATGCACAGAGGCAGGAAGTGCAGCCAGTGGCTCTTGGCTGCCAGTTCAAACCTCTCCTGTTCGTCATGAGACCAGATCCTTTATGAATGTCCTCGCTCCAATTCAGTGGATATAGAGTGACGGACTAGGCTGCCCACTGCAGAGGAGGGGGCATCTGTAGCCCTCTGTGTGAGTGTGTGTGTGTGTGTGTAAAGCTTAATCCAGGATGTGCCTCCTCTCCAAGGAGTGGAGCTCAAGCAGCAATGAGCATTCTTCACAGTGTTCTCAGGTCTTACACCTAAAGGCTTCTCCTCAAAGTTCATTATCCAACATTCATTAAAATCTATTCAGTTTTGCTTTACTATTATTTTACTTTAAAAAGCAGCAACATGTTTAAATTCATGGGTGCAATAAGTTTATCAAGGCCTTTTATCAATGTGTTGAATAGACGGTTTTGTATATTTTTCTTTGCCTTGTGTATATACAGTAGATATATTACTGTATATACATAAAGGTAAAGGAAACTATATCTGTGAAGTGAATATTTGAATATTTAACAAACTGTTTGTGTCTCAGTGGCCTACATGGATACTTAGTATGTTTTCAGGTCTTATTTCTTTTGCAGCTGACTTGACTCTCATATTAAATTGGGAACACATTGATACAAGGTCTTATTTGAATTTAGAAATTACCGGGATGTCTGTTTTTTAAATGCCAGCCCTATTGCTCTGCAGGAATTCAAAATCCAAGTTGCACTTTCTGAATGAGACGAACCTGGTTTAAATATGTTTGATTTGTCTGTTGGCATCGGCAATCTGACTGTGAGCTGCACACTGAGCCGATCATCAGTTCGATCGTCATCTGCAACTTCCATTTGGCTTGGGGAGACTTCACAAAAGCTGCAATGTAATTTTGCGTCTTCTTGATTTTCGTGATTCTCTATTACTCCGCCACCAGCGTTCCTGCTGTTGTTCCAGTCAACCTCTAACCAGTTTCAACCAGAGCCGATAGCTGCTGCACTTAGTAGCTACAATAACTCTCCCACAGCCAGCGAGCTGGAAGCGGTGGATGCAGACCTGAAATCCCTACTTCCCCTCCTCATTCCCATACCGCTCTCTGTCCCAGTCCTGTTGTGGGGACAAAAAGGGACCCATCCGGTCACACGCTGTGCAAAATCACGCAGTTAGGTCAGGGGGATCGTCGCTGGCTGCAACCGTGCCAGATTGTTATCACTGGATAATCCCTTCTGGAAGAGGCAATGACACATCAACTCTGTTATTGTGTGACACTGCAGATGATTTCTGTAGTATGGCCTCACATGAGTTATTAGAAATATGCTTTTTTAAAGGTCAGTCGATTATTGCTTTAATAACAAACACAGCATCTCAGACTGGAGCCACAGAAAGGCCACTTAGGAAAGATGGGAGTGCACTCACTAAATAAGAACTGTGATTTACATGGCATGTTGTATGTAAGATTACAAATTGCACATATTACGCTAAATTGTCCTATGCATTTGAATGTTTAGAAACTGTTTGTTTTTATCTCTAATCTTCTGGCAGACTCCTAATGAAAAGGGTTATAGCCCTTGATGAAGAACTAAAAGGCCAGTGTTAGGACAGAGGGATTTACCTTCCAAAACCTTAGAAATATGATCAAGTGCTAATTGGTCCAATGATGAATTATAAAGTCTATTCAAAGACAAACATGCAGGCGATGAAAGAGGTCAAAACCAAGAAAATGTGTGCTTTTCCCTCCCTGACTTGGCTGTTTGATTTGAGGGTAATTTAGCAATTTATCATGGCCTTATTTTGGTTACACCAGAAAATACAGCATAACAGACTAATAGTCTGCTCCCATAGTCTGCTCGTTATAGAAGTGGCTGCACTTTGGCAGAATGTGTAATGCACACACGAGGTTACATCAGTGGTTTGCACTAAAAATATACACAAATAAAAATAGAATCTTATTGTTATTCTATATAAAAAAAAACATTGATTAAACTGTATGAAAGCAATGGGGAATATTTTTGTTTATATATTTTTGTGCAGAGTTTATGTGTGATTGCAATAGGAAAGGACTGGGATGTGACATTATCTTTGCACATACACACTGACAAAAGGGAACGCATTAGTCAGGCTTTGGCATGAAGGTGTGTAAAGCAACATAGCTTTAGCAAGACAGTGGGAGAGGTCGGCGCACCCTGGGTCCCCATAGCGACGGCCCAAGAGAGAAGGATCCATATCATTGTCCGTATGAGCTGAGGCTCCCCTGGGCTTGTTGCTTTAAACAAATCCCTGCTCTTCCTATCTCAGTCATAACACTCCCACTGCTGCAGCACTACCGCTCTGCCTGTGTGTGTGTGTGGGAGAACATGTGACCTGCCACCAACAGCAGACTCTGTCACCAGAAATTGATTTCACACACACACACACACACACACAAACAGAGAGAGACAAAGTGGGAGAGATGCACTTCCAACTGGGAGTCTGTGTTTGTTTTAGAGCAGTTCAGAGTTCAGACAACATTACAGTAGTGTTTGTATCCACCGCATTTGTTTTGATCGACCACCATATTCATGAAAAACCCACCGAAAGTTGTTTAATCTCATGATTTTCATGACCCTTTTAATGTTTGTCAAGCACTTCTCAAACAGATATTCCTCTAAATGCTCATCTTCCACAACCTCGTCTCTAAATCTACTAACCAAATGGTGCTTATAATGTCTCGGCTAATTAGCGTCAAACTAAACTAGCATGAACGCTTCAGTTCCAATGCAAATTCCCTTTCCTGGGTCTTGCCCTGGGAGATTGTACTACGTGGCCTGAGTGAGCGAACCAAAGCGAAGCCACATATGTCTTGCATTTGGACATTAAAGCCGACTATTATGAGATTAAATCAGGGACTTGTGATATTCGGTTCAAATCTCAGCTCCCACCAGCCCCAGTCACGCAGAGGGAACTTTTCAAACTGATATTATGTTCAGTTTCTGCCAAAGCTTCACAATCAGCCACAAGGAACAGGAAGTGAGTAAAGGTGTTTTGTCTTGAATTGTAGCTCAGATTGATTCGGGCCGAGGGGAAGATTCAACTGATACTGTAAAACTCTTTTTAAAGTGCAGGTTACGGGGGTGGAAGGCTTCTTAGAACAGTTAGGAAAATGCAAATATGTGTAGCTCGCTATCTTTTGACCACAGAACCCTTTTCTTCTTTTTTTTTTTCTGGTGGGTGCTGTGAGGACTTGACTGGCAGGCCACTTAAAGTGTTCATTTGTGTGTGTGTGTGTGTTTTTAAAGCTGAATTATGCCATCATGTGTGATGAATTATCATAAAAAGGGGCCCGACGCAGCAGCTTGGTGATATTGGATGTTAACGTTGTTCTTTGCACCCACTCCCTGCGCTGATGAGCCAGAGCCTTATTTAGAAAAAAAAAAAAAGCCTTTTATTATGTGGTGAATATTGTGACATGTGTAATAAAAATCACAGGCAGGGTGAGGAAACCTGCAACATGTTAGTGTGCATGAATGAGAGAGGAGACATCTGAATGAGCCAGCGTGCTGATGTGGTATTGGTGTGTGCGCGAGCGTTTGGTTGTGCGTCTCATGCCTTATTCATGCATATACCTCAAGTTGTCGTCCCTGTGCAAAACATCCTGGTGCCCTTTTCAGTCCGTGCAGCAAACTGTGTGTGTATGCGTGTGTGTTTGGCAGACTGGGTGCTGTGCTGTCCCTGTCCTTTGGGCCTTTTAGGTGATGAATGACCTTCAGGCCCATAAGTGACAACTCGGCTCCTAATGACTAACTGGCTGACTGACTGGTCGCAACGGAGGAACTGCAGAGCTCTGGGGAGGGCATCAAACACACACACACACACACACACACACACACACACACACACACACACACACACACACACACACACACACACACTGCAGGGTTAATTGTGACATGTATCCTTGCATTAAACAGGGGGCTGAAACATACACTATTACAGGATACATTACACATACTGTAAGGGTGGGAATATATTTTCTCTTCTCTCCCTGGCGACAGAAACACATGACCAGACTTGTTCCTATTTATCACTGACACAAGGTCTGATTGTATCATATTACTTTGGCTAAAGCCCTGATGTATGGGAGGCTTTGAATTTGATCCTAGATCAGATCAGTAAAAGTGAATGGCAACAAGTCTTTTTTTTTTCTTTTTTTCCATATTTTCCTTTCCAGCTCTGAGACCTAATAGCCCCTTCCAAAAGAAGCTGGAGAGGGAGGACGGGGCAGAGCACGAAGAGAAATGGATAGAGAGAAGGGAAAGGAGAGGCAGAGAGGAAACGGGAAGAAAAGGAGAGAAAGAAATACGCCGAGAGAGCGAGAGAAATGGTTCGGTTACCGGCCGCAGTCAGCCAGCTGGGCTCGCTCCAGTTGCTAGGGGTTCTGGAAAAAGAAGCCATCATCTGCGAACCATCATGCACTGTGTCCACACTTGGACCGGCTTTCAGCACCTGTCACCCGTCCCGTCAGTGCGACAAACCCAAATAAATGTCCAAAATTAATCACACCATTAGCCCAGCTGCCATCTTCCTATGGCTATACCTTAAGCGATAGTTCACGTAAAAAAAAAAAGAATAAAACTCCTCCGACAGGGTTTGTTTTTTCCCCCCAATGTTATAATGTTTTTCTTCTTCCATTCCTTCATTTATGTTTAATTGTTACGAGGCACATGTGTGTTCATATGCAAAGCTGTCAAAAGTCTGGGTGTGGTTTACAAGCCATTTAGTCACGGTGCAGCGAGGGAGGGCAGCGCGGTTGGTTGTTTCATTGCTGGGTTTCTCCCAAGGTCTGTTTTACACTGCGACGCACTGTATCGGCATGGTCGGCCTCTTTAGAAGACAACTGTCTTTGGGTGCACACATCCTGCGAGATTTGTTTGGAATTAATTAAAGCAGTCAGCTGCCATGTGGGCTGCTGTAATGTGCACCAGGCGAGGCCAACATGTTCGAGGGTGTGAATGTGAGCTAAACACTGATCCTCTGCACACTAGTGTCTTGTTTTGCTGGTGAGCACGAGTTGTAGCCATTAGGAAACAAATCAAAGTGAACATATTTAGTAACTCTAATGAAAATGTTTAATTGTATTTTGTTGTATCTAGTTATTTTCCCTCAAATCTTTTTTGTTTCTCATACAAAAATAATTTGGGGGTTTCTGGGATTTTTGTAGATTTTTTTCCCCCCAGTAATCAGATTTCCTGTGTTGTAAGGATGGTCAATGGTCCCAACTGAAATATCACAGAGACTATTGGATGACCTGCTGTGAGATTTGGTACATAAACCCATGGTGCCCGAACGATGACCACGCTATGGCCTGGACACGTGATCGCACTAAAAGCATGAAGGAGCTTGAAAGACACAGCGGTGACTTTTTAAAGGTTCTCAGCATGAGCTTCACTAAACCAGCTCCACTGACAAGAGGGACATGGTGAAAAGCTGATGTTAATGTCCTGCAACGCAGACCGGAGATTTCCTATGTGTCTGTAACCAGGGATGTTCCCAGTGACTCATTTCCCTGCTGGTTACAGTGAAATTTTATGACTTAGTTAGTCTAAAATTAGGAAAACAACCAGAAAGCAGCCCCAAATCACAGTTTAATTGAATTCTGGGGATAAATGATTGCATAAAGGTTTGCCAAACCGAGTCAACATTTGGTGCTAACGAACGTTCTTCCATTTTTGTATGCCGAAACTTGTTTTTCTTGTTGTTCTTTGGCCGTGGTTGTCTTGACGTAACAACAGCTTATGTTCTGGCCTCTCAGTGGATCGGAGGTTACATTGAGAAGGATTAGCCTAGCTGGTTAGCTTTCTACAGTAACTACTATGTGATAAGAGACAAGAGTTATGATGATGGTTGCTTTCTTCCACTGGAGACAACTCTTGTTGGGAAAAAGAACAAAGTTTGATGTTGAACCCACAGTGTTTAGTAAACAGCTGTCGATTCCAATGCAGGTTTTGCAGCTAGAGCAAAACTAGCCCCTCTACAGTAAAAACCCCTTTAACATCCACATGTCTGTGCTGACTGTGGTTAAGCATTGCTGCAGTTAAGGTGGATGCATGCCTTTAATTTGACACAACTTAAATAAAACCTTGTTTTTTTTGTTTTTTTTAACAAAGCAATAAACTAGCAACCATCTTGCTTGTTTATAGAATCGTGGCATTAGCATGAGAAGAAGGAGAGCTGCAGCCCCAGCTAGTGATGGATGACTGTGTAGCATCTTGGACACTATATGACCCCTATTAACTTGTGTTATACATGAATAGAATATCTGTAATTAGTTTGAATTTGAATTTGTATTTGTATTTCTGGTGCCAACAATTAACAAGGGTAATGACATTTAGTTTAAGGCTGACCTGCAACCATCCTCCCTTCTGACTGACTGCAGGGTTCTCGTTGGACACGGCCAGGTCTAACAAAACTGCATCTGTCTCATCCTTGACTGATAGCAAGAAATTCCTACACAAGAAGGGAAAAGAAAAGGAAATGAGCAGATTCAATAGCCATTCCTCTTTCATTGAGTTAGAACAGTTCTCTGTGAAGATGAGTGCCAGCTCTGAAACTACATGGACTCCAGAAGAAAGAAAACTCTGAGGTCAAGATTTGTGCTGGCAGGAGGAGCAGGAGGCTGCACAGCACTACTGTGTGTTGACCAAATGAAGGCTATACATATAATTTTGGGGCCGATTTGTTGTCTTTAGTCATTGAAAACCAAAACAAAGCTGCTTTTATCTGCAGCATAGTGTATTATAGGCTGTCTGTCATTGCCATTTTTCATGTCCCTAGAAAATATGTTTTCTCTTGATTGGATTTAGAGTCTATTCTATTTTTATACTGTTTTGATGAAAAAAGAAATACACTCGAAAAGAAACTTTTACAGCCCGAACGTTGCTGAAACCGGCCAAGAACCTCGTGCGTGCCGTGCCGTCTTTGTGCAGCTGTGTGGTCGCCTCTATTGTACTGTACTGTATTGTGTTGTGAAGTTTTTTCCATGCTCGGTGTTTCCATGGTTTTACTGCGTTGCAGGTGTGTTTATGGTGCAGCAGGTGCTGCTGGCTGCCACGCTGTGCGGCAGCAGAGGGAGGGTGTCATGGCCAATATACGAGGGAAAGAACCTCTCACACATGGCACTGGTATTGGAGGCCTCTGGAAAATCCATTTAAACACTCACACAGCCTGACACACGCTCACAGCCAGTCCTGGGACATGCACATAAGTCACATAAATACACAGAGCCATGCTTGAGGAGAAGACACATGTGGATATGAGGAGGCACCTTCGCACACACAGAAAGATTCTCCAATTCTGGCTTGTTTAATACATGAAAGAAACTCAATTTTCTTGAAAAACTATACAGCGGTGGATGATTCAGTATTCTGCTTCAGGGAGGATGAAAAATGTCTGTGTTTCATCCAAGTGACTTTTTCACTTGAAAATCTGAACAGCTTCCATCATCTGTTAAAATAGGGAATAATTCACCTTTCTCCTATGTAGTCCACCACATCAAATAACCACTGATTAATAGAAGTAAAGCCAGTTTTTTAAGGTACATTCTTACTGATACGGTAATATACATCAGTGGTTGCATTGATGCCAAGCTCTTTTTGCCTCCCTCTCCCTCTCCTTCTCTCTAATGTTTTTGTTCCCTTTGTCTCTCTCCCTCAGTGTCAAGGTCAGTGCAGTCAGAGTTTTCTGTAGGGGGCACTCTCCCTCTTCCTCCCTCCCTCTGTCATGTTTCTGTCAATCCATAAATTGTTTCCCTCGTGTACTTTTTTTTTTTCCTCACCTCATTGTCTCTATATTTCTCCATGTTGTTGAATTATCTTCCTCTTTTTCTCTGTGTTACTCACACACACGCAAACGCGCACTGGCCCATCGCACCAGTGTAAACAGTCGAGGCTGTTTGTGTCTGCGTGGTGTGCGAGTCTGCCTCAGTTGCATAGGGGTCATGGGGGTTGCCTGACAGTAACCTATCACCCCCACACCCACTTTCCCATTCATTAGCACACACATGTTTTCTTCTAGCTGTGTGAGTCTATTTTCCCCAAAGCAGCACTTCTGACCCGACTCTCTGGCTGTTGTGTCTTCCACTCAAATAAATCCCCAGCTCGTTATCACAGAGCAACAAATATTTACGTCTACCCTAAATCTCAGAGAAACATTCTCATGGCCTCCTCCGTCGGTTATGTCATCCTCTGTCCCGCTGTGCCAGCACAACCTCATTTTTAGTCATGATGAATCATTGTCCAGCAGCACGGCTCCTTTACTGACTCCCCCCCCTCCCCCTTAGTTTGTGCCCATGGGGCTTGTGGGTAATTACTATATTTACGTCCTAGTGGATGGGGCCAGGCTGGCGGTCACCTGGGTAGCTGCACAGGTATTCCTGTCGTACTGTGTAATTTTCATTTTATACCAGGGGCAAGCTAAATATTTGCATTCCACTGCAGGACGAGCCTCCCCCACAAAACACCCAACTCTCCCACCGTATAAAACTTCTTCTCCTGGCCCCCTGAGAACCACTGAGGTGTTTGTGGCCCCCAACCCGCCATTACACCATCCAGTGATATCATAGTGAGGGTTTATGTGGGTGTGTCGAAACATATATATAAAAAAAAGTTGGCTGCGGCCGTTTATTTCTACATGTATGTGTGTGTGTTCCCGTAGTGTGTCAGGTGCAGTGGACAACTCCACGTACAGAACGGGAAGAGAGTCACTTCCTCATCAGACTTTGATGTCGAGACTCATTTCCTGTCATCGCAGTACTAGAAAGAGCAGGGAAGGGGAAAAGAACACGCTCCTTTGAAAGGGCAGCCTTTGTTTTGGCTAGAGGCCTTTTCTCATTACATGCAGAATAGTGATTGCGCCAGTTGGGATTGTGCGAGCTTCAAACTCATCAAAGCTGGAGCGACTTCCATATTTCAGTAATGTTTTTCCAAGGTTAATTTTACGGATGACTACTGTGACATGGGAAAATATTGAGTTTCTGAACAAATGAGCGTTCATTCCACTCAATCTCCGTTCGGTGTCATTTTGTCAGACCCGCAACTCCTGAGGACCAACGTCTACATCCAAACCCATCTGTAAAAAATATTCAGACTGAGAATCTTTAACCGGCCCCCGGGGAGTAAACCAGAACATTCTGTTATTGTTTTCAGAAAGGAAATAATCCGTTAACAGTAGGATGCGCTCGGCTGGCTGCCTTATTTATTCCCTTTCAGAAGCAATTAGGGTCCGTTAATTAAGGCCATAAAATGCAGGCAGAAGTTATGCTTCAGGCGTAGCCATGGCACTTAACCTGGCACATTTCTAGGAAATGAAATGGTGAAGTTTAATCATTCATTGGAAATGGAAAAGGCGAGTCAGCAGGGGAGACCTGGTCTTAATCTGTGGGGGAAATACATTGTAGTTGTGCTCCACCATAAAGGAAAGCTGCCCTGGGAACGGTATTCATGAAGCAGATTATTTTAAAGTAAAATGTGAAATGGAAACATCAAGGTATATAGAATCTGGCCAGCGTTTCCTCTGGGCCTTCGTCAAATCACAAATTCAATATACTTATAATAAATGACGCCACTTTGCCAACAGAGAGAAGTCTGGCCGTTTGTAAACTTCCCACAGAGCTGTAGTATGTGTCTTTTCTCGTCAAACAAGACACTTTAACAATAACCTGTGATAATTATGCGGTGGTGCAGGTGACAGATGTTAGCGGGTTAGTGGCGGACGCTTGATGAACTGTCAGCGCTGCCGTTGTGACAGCCGTCATCAACCCGGGGCCCGAGGGCCCACGGAGCTGCTGCACCGCTCGGAAACGTCCCCGTCTGTGTCCATATGTGAAAGTGTCAGTGCACTGTAGTGTATCATCACGTGCACAGTGTGTCTGTGTGCAAACGACTTTTTTTCCCCCCTCCCCCCCTGATGTATTGCTAACATATGTGTGCATGCATTAATAATGCAGTGAGAATGCACCCTTTTGTGTGTGCAGGGTTGTCTAGGGATCAGCACACCTGTAGGTGGGTGTTCATTACAGCAGGCCTGAGTGATGGCTTGGCCTATGGGAGGCCGTTGTTCATTGTCATCTCCCTTCACTTAATTAGCCCTCACTCACAGGTTACAGGAGACCACTGAAGGCCCCCTTGTGTGTTTGTGTGCGCTCATACATGCATATTTGTAGGATTTAGCTTTGTACTTTATATGCGAGCCAGGGGGATACACAAGTGTGCACGTGTATGCGCACATTCTCAGGCACACACTGTATCTACACCTCCTCGCCTTATCAGCAAACCACCTGTGCACAATTTTAAGACGGATTAGACTGGCACAGGCCGGCCCTTGTTTCACTGATATGTTGAAATTACACCTCAGTAGTTGTTCAGAAACAGCAGCACACAACCAAATGTCTCTCTGTTTCCACCTCTATCAGGGACTTTCACTCCGGGAGATTAGCAGTTGACTCGTTACTGGAAATGCTATAAGCAGGCATCGTTGTTGTGAAACGACACTGAGCTCCGCTGCAAAAAACATTCCATTTTTATAGTGAATGCACTGGTTTAAATTACATTAACCATTAACCTTTTACAATGGTTTTAAGATCAGCATCCCTATCCACACAAAACGTTTTTTGCAGCTTTTTTCATCCGGTTTCATCTGTGCACACACAAACGTATTGAAAACTGCTTAAAACTGAGATTTTTAAAAATGCCGGCCAAAATGCGGTGTTTATTTCAACGTGTGGATACAGATATTGACCAGAGATGTTCTATATTTGTCACGTTGTGTACCGCATCTATTTCTTAGGTTACTATAGTAGCCAACAATAGTAACCAATTTCCTCTCCATCACCACTCTGGCTTTGGTCAGTGGGGTTATGACACGTTCTACAACAGCGTTTGCGTATTCTTTTGTGCCCATAGATATTTTAATACCTGAACTGAAGAGGAATAGAAAAAAAAACGCTTTTGTTTGGATAGGGCCTAATGCATTATAGAAAATAATTTCAAAATCATAAATACATTTCAGGGGCAGATCACACAGTGTATATTTTCATTGAAACAAAGATGTGAGTTCCCTCAAAGTCATCTCTGCTCTATGCCAGGCATAAAGCAGAGAGAAGACATTTTTTACAGTGTAGCTTCTTGTGCAAGTGGTTCTCTGTGGCATGTGTGCAGGAGTTAAGCTGCTTATTAAATGACATCGCTATACCCCACCTTGGGCCCGGACCCGCTTGGCCTCCAGTGAGGGGAGAAGAAAGAGCATGAAAGTGAAACAGGAGCAGTGAAGGAGAAAATAGAGAGAAGAGAAGGTGTACAGTACTACTGAAGGGTTAGGATATGAAGAATGAAATCATAATGATAGTAACTGAAACTAAACAACTGAGAGCGTGTGCTGTGGATTTTCAATGAGTGAGTGAGAGTTTTTCTGAGACTACAAGAGAAACCTGATCATGTTCATTCATATCATGTCTGAATATGACTGTTGAAGTCATAAAATGGCCACGCCCCCAAGACCTCTGTATGACTGCAACACAGAAACTGACAAAGATGACAGTCAGATTGTAAATTATATAAGAAAAGAATAATCTTTTAAAAATACAGTATTATCTTCAGAGCAATAGTTTTTTGAAGATTACCACAGTTTCTCTGTGTATACTGTGTGTATACAGTCTACACCGTCTTCCTGGTTCTTGGTTCTTGCAGTAATTTTATCATGTTGACTTCCTTTGCGCCGTCAGCCAGAGAAAAGTGGAGCTTTCAGGGGGAGTAGTGAGTCCTCCCTGCTAATAACATTTCATTTAGTGGAGTCAGTAGTATTTCTGCTCTCTGCTCCCTAACTTACACGCGTCCACTCCCTTCAACGCCACTCACATGTGCTTTGGCATCGCTCCGGGGCCTGGGGGTTGTGGAAGACGGGGAGGAGGAGGAAGAGGAGGAGGAGGAGGAGGAGGAGGAGAGGGTTGGGTTGGTGGGTGGGTGTGTGTGTGGAGCAGGCGGGCTCCTTTAGCTCCTCTTCCCTTCCCTCTCTCGGACCTGTCAGGCAGGCGGCCAGGGAGTAATGTGGAAATGTGGCTGGCTGGCGTCGACTTGATTAAGTCTGCGCACGTGTCTTAGCAGAGAGGAGACCCCGGGCTTAATCACCCCTCGCCCCGACACTCTCCTCCTCCTCTGCTCTCTCTCTCTTTTTTCTCCATATCTCTTTTTTTCCTCTCTTTCTCTGTCCTCCTTCTCTGCCGCCTCTCCCTCCGACCTTACTCCTCCCATTCTAAGACTGAAGGCAGATCTTTTTTTCCTCTCTGTCCTTTTTTTTCTCCTTTTTTTTTTTTTGCTGATTTTCGTTTTTCACCGCTTTTTTTCCCCCTGCCCTCCTCGCTCCCTGTGTGTAACTGACTTTTCTTTTGTTTGTGAAGCCCTTCTTTCACTCTCTTTATCTTGCACTCTTTCTCCCACTGCCCTTTCTCTCGCTCTTTCCCTTTTTCTTGCACCACTCCCCCCGAACCCCTTTCTTTCTCTGTTGTTTCTGTGCGCATGTGTTCGAGCCAGTCTTTGTGTGTGTATGTGTATCCTTATCTGTGAGAGGAGCGTTGAATACACATATGAGCTTTTGTGTGTGTATGTGTGTGTGTGTTGCATGTGAGGTTGTGTTTCCCAGAGCGCGGTAGTGGGCAGCGTGCAGGACGAGCACTGCTCCTGACAGCTCCTGGCGACCTCGCCTCCTTCCTGGAGAGGATTTCATCTATGAAGCGTCCTCCCTCCTGGACTGGCCTCAGGCCAGCTGTAGCAGACTTTAAGATCCTACATCACATGCTGGGTTATCCACTGAGCTTTTACATCTATATTAGTTTGCTATTTTTATAACAAATGAATTCATATGAAGTAGGAGAAATGTCACAGCAGGCTCAGATAAAGCTCAGTCTCAGTTTATGATTAAAATAATCAGAATAGAATGACTTTCTATCTTTAGGAAAATCCTGAACAAAAGGATCAACAGGTTGGTGAGGGACTGATCCTAGGTCTGTGGGCTCCCTGGGATGAACTCCCTTCATTCTTCCCTCACATGGTGTTTCGTAGTGGTGTCTGTCTATCATGATGGCCCAAAATCTCCCATAGGTGTCCACCTGATTTGATATTTGGTGACTGAAGTAGCAAATGATTCACTTCATTGTCACACTCATCAATGCACGTTGACTCTGTATCGATTCGCAGTGATCTCTACCGTTCCAACATACTGTATAGTACAGAGGTGTATAAAGTACTTGAAAAAAATAACTAAGTAAAAGAAAAAACTTTTTGAACAAAAGTCTCACATTAAATGTACTTAAGTATCAAAAGTATCTTGTGAAAAAATAGTTTCAAAAGGAATCAAAAGTACAAGTAAAGTCCAAAGTATTTTTATAGTACGCATAAAAAGAAGCAAAACAACCAAAAATGGTTCTCCCCTTGTTCTCCTTATTTCACTTTCAGGTGAATGAAATAGATCTGGTGTGATAAAACAACAAACACCTGAGCAAACATGTAGAGTGAGGGAAATAAAGCGTCTGTCTTACTAAGAACACAACAACACAAGCGCCTCCTATGGTAATGTCTTCTATGTCTTCCTCATCAACGTTACCCGTGTTACCTTGTTCTTCTCGTCCTCTCGGACACGCCCATTCCAAATAATCCTTAGATGAATTGGTAATGAGTAAAGAGGGGGCAAACGTAAAACTAACTAAGTAAAAATATATTTTGTTAACTTTTAAATGTAGTAGAGTAAAAGTAAAAGTTCTGATTAAAAGAAAAACTCAAGTAAAGTACAGATCAACAAAAAACATAGTAGTGTAACGAAGTACATCTACATATCCACCTCTGGTAGTGTTGTTAAAGATGGAGATCTGCAAGTCCTGGAGGTGTTGTTTGCATCGTACTGGCTTCACATCAGTGGTTTCTTGAATATCAGCATGGATCACTTAACGAGTTGTGTTATGTTCCTAAGCTGTAAATATCTTTGTACCAGGGCAAATGGCTGTAAACGCTGTGGAAACACTGGCCTCACTGGCCTTTGCTGTGGTAAATATGCCCGCCAAGGTCACAAATCAGAGCTGTCGCAACTTTAAAGTACTTTGTTGTAAACTGACCTCATCTCAAATTGTACACGGCACCATCCCAAACTTGAGCCTGCCAGAGCGTTGCCTATCACCGACTTATCCTGAAAGATCCTCAACTGCCATTTTCTCTGCAGAAAATAAACAAGACGCTTTATTTCAGTGTCCCGACTGCCTAAACCAAACTCCTCTCATTTCACTAGGTTTAATAGGTGTGGTCGAGCGCACACTAACGCACTATAAACTGTAGATGTATACTGCACTGCAGTAATCACAATGGCAGCATGCAAAATTTTAATTATTCCAATTTTCTCCGTGCTCTCTAACTTGGAAGTGGTGACCCAGTCTCGCATTTTGTGTCAACAAATAAAAAGCAAGGAAAGATAACATTTCTAAAGTCAGTGTTATCCACGGTATATTTCTTTTGCCTGTGTAAGTTTGGAAATTTGGAGGTCAGTGGCAAGCTGTGAGTGACAGTTTGTTTTTGGGAGCAGGGAGGGCACACAGCGTAGTGGGCTTTCCAAAAGCAACATGCCCAGTCATCATTTTACTCACACGCTCGGAGATAGACAAGGCTGTGTGCATTTTGCCAAGAGAGGGCCTTTGCCATGCTCATACACACACGTCTCAGCACGCACACACACACACACACAGTGCCCGCACCTCTAGTGGTGCTCCATGTACCTACCACTGCAGTGAGTCAGCAGGGTAACGTGGCAGCGTCAGCAGCAGCAGCAGCAGCAGATGCAGGGCCTTCGCTCCATCCATCACATGCTGTCGTTATCCCAGTGTGCTAAATGATTCTATTAGCGCGTCACGCTGGCCCCTCAAAGCTCCCACTGTTCCCACCTCCACAATGTGGTTCCAGCAATCCAACCCATGCGTTGATAATTTGCCCTGAAAAATTGGCCGGGGACAAGCATCCAATTATGGCTTTGCACCCCGTTCCCAGCGCCTCGTTTCAGATAACCGCTCTCATAACTGAGCTCTTTGAAAAGAAGATGAATCCTGCTCTTCTTCTTCTTCTTGCTCTTCTTCTTCTTCTTCTTCTTCTTCTTCTTCAATCTTCATATTTGTGCAGTTTCTTTGTCTCCCTCTGTTTTTTCTCTCCCCATCCCTCCCGGTCTCCAAGCGATTCTGTTTGATGTAAACATGGCTGACATGGTCCCTCAGTGTTGTATCAGACTGAAATTAAGTGAAGCATGTTGACAGATATCAGCTGATCTCAAGTTAGTTAAGTATTATGACAAATAAATGCCTCTGAACTTCAGCCTGTCATTTAATGCTCTGGGCGCCGAGCCAGCTCGTCTGTTTTCCCCTGTCTGTCACTGTGGAATAGTGTTGGAAGTCATATTTCATCAGATTCATTACCCTGGCTTGCAGGCTGCATCATGTTATTGGGTCAGTGTTGTTATATCATGATAGTATTACATCAGTAACAATAAAGTCTGCATGTCCTTGCATGATTCTCACTCTCTGTCTCATATTTTTGCGCTGACATTTGAGAGTTTAGATAATTCCTTAACTCTGACATATTATTATTCTAACTCATTATTGCCATACAACTTATATATTCTTGAGTGTTTTGTTTGGAGTTTGGTCTTATCCTTCTGGGATGATAAATTGGACGCTCGCTTCGCTGCGTTCTGTTTCTGAGGTTGGCAGGCGCTCCTGTTTTCAACATTGTCCCAAATATTCTGGCTATTGTTTGTTCTCCCACTCAAATTGGATTTCATGTCTTTTGGAGGCCAGTCTAAAGATCAGCAGATCTGGCTGCTCGCTGTTGCAGAAATTTCACCCAAAATGATTTCAAACTCTGCTGGAACTGGATTCAAACAGCATGCACAAGTGTTCCAAGTTCAAAACGGTGTCACTGAGAAATATCTACAACAAATTCAAAAGTTATGTGGTTTTTTTTAACTTCATGTCAGACGGGGTGAGTCAGTTCATTTTAGATCGCACAGCTCTGAGGAGGTAAATGAAGCACATTGACTCAAAACGCTGAAATGACAAGTTTGACTGTAAGAAGACACCTTAGTTATCAATAGCAGGGTGGTGTTAAAAGAGCTGAGAGGAGTTCAACCAACAGTGTGCATTTTAAAAGGAGCTTAAGAACAGTGATATAGGGCCATAATTCACCCTGACACTCTACCCTCTCACATCTCATCTCAGCAGAGAACATTAGGAGGGTCAATTTGACCAATCATAGACCCTGCTGCACCCACCGGGCCCTCTGATCATCTTTCACCTCCTCCTGGGCCTGTGAACTCTCAGTGTACAGTCATCTGATCCCACAATAGCAGCAAGCAAGAAGCAGTTCCTGACCTGGACCGCGTACACACTTTGAGGGGTGGGATCACAGCCTGGAGTCAGCCTTTTAAATGGAACAGTGTTCCTCCATCTCATTGGACATAAACATAGAGGAAATGATATGGACTGTCATTTGTTCCAGTCACACGACACTGCACTGTGTTCAGGCTGTACTGCAGAAAACTTCAAGAGGAACTTAGCAGGATTTCTCCCGTGGCTATGCTACATTTTTACCAAAAAGCTCCAGGCTAGTTGTGATAGTTAACTACATGACTTGTGACTTGTTACAAGTGAGAACGCAGGCGTTCTGCCTTCCGCCTGGCGTCTCATGACTGAAAACCAACCATGCAACAACAGTGTAGTTACTACTACTACTACTTATACTTACTTTATGTACTGTATGCCACTACTGTGATGGGCAGTTGCAATTTCATTGTATTTTAATGCAGTGACAATAAAGGCCTCTAATCTAATCTACTACACAAATACACATTGTAACATCATATATGTTACTGTATATAACATTATCCACCGCTCCATGTATTGATTTTTCGCCCGCTTCGTTGTAAACAAATGCACATGGCCGAGACGAGCGTTACCAAAACGGCAGAAAAGCATAATTCCACTTTAAGGTTGACCCTCGACTGAGCTGCAGTATGTGAATGAAAAGACAAGCTCTGCCAAATAGTATAAAAACACACTTTAAAAATCTCACAAATTTAGATTTACAGCAGTAGTTGAAGTGGTTGTAGGTGGCTGATTGAGTCAAAGATGGAACAAACTAGAAAGTTAAGACTAAAATAGAATTTATCATCTGTTTAGAATAAAAAGGTGTCGGGGTGATCTTGTAGTGTTTGGGTTAGACAGAAGTATAAGATTGCAAACACTGTGCATCCTGTATATTTGGTGTGGGTGAGTGTGAACCTGTGTCACCTCTCCTCTGTCTTCCTGCCCGTCTCTGTGCCTGTGTGTGGTGTAATTACTGTCCAAGCAGAGACAGACCTGGAGACAGAGACCGGACCAGAAGCGGAGGCTATTAAAGCAAATCTGCCAAGACATTATCAGACTCATCTACTGCCATAAATCCCTCCTCTCCACTGTAATGTACTGATACCACAACCACTACCTCCAACACATTATCACTCTCTCTGTCATCCTGTCCACCATGCTACTTCTTTCTCTTGCTCTCTTTCCTCACTCACATTTTATTTAATACTGTATGTTTATTGTGTTGTTGTTTTTTTCAGTTCTTTTTATTTTATTGATTGCTGGCTCATGTATATAAACAGAATCCCCCTCTTATGTTCATCTAAGTAGCAGAAATGAATGAAAACCAAACTAAACCAGAGACAAACACAGACTTATAAGCTGAACCTGAACCTGATTTATGGGATTGTTTATCAGCACACTTTGTACCACTACTTTTCTGTCCATCCTCTCCTCTCCTCTCCTGGAAATATTGAACAGTTTTCATCAGCTATCGATTAAAAAGCTGCATTCATTGACAGGGGATGCTCCTTTTGGTCATCTTTGCTCTACTTTCTCTGCCTTCCTCGCTGTCTCTCATACACAAACAGACCCGTAGCAGAGGCTGCTGTGCCATCGGGGGGCCAGCCAGGCCTCCCATAGCTGAAAGCAGGAACAAAAAAGCTGACCAGTGTAGAAAGGCCTAATTAAACAGCAGTCTTTAATGTCAGTCAGCCCCACCACTGTAGCCCCAGCCACACATGAATGAAGGAATAATGCTCTTTTGAAAAGGAGCACAGTTTTATAATCTGGACCCACTGGCTTATGAAAGGGAAGCCCCTTAGCTAAGAAGGCCCAGAGGTCACCCTCCATCTCTTCCCTTCTCCCTCTTCTCCTCTACTTCTTCTTTGTCCTCTGGGGTTAAGCCAGGCTGAACGTGGGCTGGTCTGTGACTGCCACCTCCAGCAGGCTCTGGCTGCTCAAAGGGCAAGGTGGTGCTAATAGTCTCTGGACATATGCTCTCACACACACACACAAAAAAACACACATGAACAAGCATGTGTATTGGCATGACCAACTGCTGGGCTCATGTGCTTGGATTATCACAGCACTATGAGAGAAAAACAGCCGATTTAATCCAAAAATGGTGGCTGTAGTTGGACTAAGAGTGCAGAGGAAGGAGAGGGGGGGCTCAGTGCCAGGGGTTATCCCCGAAAATGAGCAGGGGGGGAAAAAATGTAAAGGTCCAGCATGCACCCTCCTCCCCTCCTCCTACCGACCTCACCTCACCACTCTCTACCCCTAAAAACCTCCCCACCCCACCCAGGAGGGGGGACCCCCCGACTTGCAGCAATAAATAGATTCTTTCTCTAACATGCCTAATCCTGCTAAACAGCAACAAATCCTATTAGGCCATGAATTATAAATCCTTCTTCACCACCTCACCCCCCTCCTCCTCTCCCGACGGGAGAAACCCAATCGCCCTCCTGTCTTTAGAACGTGCATGCGCACAATCCGCACACAACAAAACACACCAGATCTCAAGAATGTTGCTTTTAACATATGTGTATGTTGGTGTATGTGGATTTGTGTGTGTGGCCCCTTGCAAAGCTGTAGCAGTCCCCACACGTCAAGTCAGTCGACAGTCAAGTCAAATTAGATACAAAAATGGATGCAAAAGAAGGGACTGAAAAAGTTTAAACCAGAGGCAAATAATGGTCCCAACAAGTGTTAGTCGATTTGTACACACTGCTCCTCTTAAAGGGAAAGGCCAACATTTTTTTTCATGTCTTGTCATTCCCGAGTCCATGACAAGCAGATAGACAACATCTGTATTATGTATTATGGTTTTTATGTACACTGTGAAGCACTCTGTATCCGTACTGAGAAGGGTGCCATATAAATAAAGTACTTACTTACTTACTTACTATTCTTTCAACTGTGCGTGCAGTAACAAGGGAGACGTATCGCCCGTAATTAGCTTAGCTCAAATGCTGGAAGTGCATGTTAGCCTGCCTCCTGCCCAAGCCCAAATCAGCAGTCAGAAGCTGATTTCATTTTAGCTCTAAACTCTGTAAATATATCACTTTATCGACATTTCAAACATTTTAGGTGAGGTAGCCGTTTAGATCAGCAGTGTGTCGTTAATTTGTCTAAATACCAGCTGTTTACAATTTTTTTTGGACGAATTCGGCGCTATTCAAGCGTTGTGACCAACGCACTTCCGGTTACTTTCACAAAATAAAACACCCGTTGCCCTTTATATACAGAAAACCATGACATAGAATTTGTGCTTTTACTTTGAAATAGGAAGCTAACCGACCCTCGATGTAGCTAGCTTGAACCAAAATAAACCGTTTTTGCCAATCTCGTTCTGTTACCGGCATTTGACCACTCAAGATGTCTACACACGTTTTTTCAAACTGTCGAATGCTTTTCTCCAAACTGTAAAAAACAAACAGACAAAACAAAAAAAAAAAAACACAATGGTCAAACCATGTTTACCAAACCTCTGACTCTTAATGCAAAACCAAACTCACACCTCAAAACAGTTTTTTTCTGTGCTCAAAATCAAATTCTGTGTTCAGATCAAATACCATCAATTTTATATTACGATCCCAACTCGGTTACAGTCATCCTACTGTTAGTACTATATACTTCCCTGTATATGAACTAGAACATGGTCTATTACAGTTGTTCAAATTTCCTCTGAAATGTTGTTGGTCTTGCTCTTCCTTTTCCTCTTCCTTTTGTACTTCTCAGATCTCTTTCCTCCATTGTTTCTTTCGAACTTCAGCCACTCTGACCTGGTTTATGTTGGTTTCATCACATAGTTTGCAAAAAGTATGAACACTCTTGACTTGTTGTGTCTAGCGATGACTCCTGTGCTGTAAATGTGTTTAACTTCTTCAATCTGTGTTTACCATCATGCATCACAATGCGTGATGTGTTGTACTGAGTGAAATTGTGCTTGAAATTTAGCAAAGAGGTGACAGACATGAGATCTCTAACTTGTGTCTGAGATCTGTAACAGCTTTCACCAGAGGAGTGATTGAATCAATACATGGGTTTAGGGCAGGCCACTGAGGATTTGGTGCAGACAGCAATTCAGAAAGATTGTAAGATGTCATGCAGGCTTATTGGGATGCTCTGGTGTGTTTCCTATTGTAAAACCCTCATGCAGATTTCCAGACAGTCTTTCCAGGTTAGTATTCGTAACGTTAGAGAGAACAGTTGTAACCTCCGGTTCATTCTCACCTCCACTCAGCTGGTCAGTCTTGGTGTGAAGTGGGTATGAATATTCTGGAAAGCTACAGAAATGGCAGGACACAGCCTCCCTCCAACCAAACTGTTAGAGAGATAAACTAAACACCAAATTATTAGGAAAATAAACTAAACACCAGATTATTAGGAAAATAGAACCCCTACAGCCATGCTCTGGGCTATTCACCAGTAGAGACAAAACAGCTATAATAGTCAAATGAATGGGCAGAAATGGACTCTGCAAAGAGAACCTTTAGGCTGATTGGTGACTAACATGCATGTCCACTTTACTGACACACCTTAGGCTAAACATCTAGACTAGTAGTGGGTCTGGCACCAAAGAGGGAGGTCATTAACCCCAGCTCTATTTGACTCTTTAATTAGGCTCACTTTGAAGAGAAGTTACAGCCACATCCTCCTCTTTAGGCCGCACCTTCGGCCTGGAACATTAACCTTCAGACCATGAATTAGTCTGGCCTCATCTATAAGGTAGCTATTGTCTCAACTGCTTTTTACTCCACCCTATTTGCTGAAGATAGGAGCTGAAATAACAAATCCTGGAATACAGTATACAGAAAACACTGGCGATATTCTGTATTCTGACCCATTGGAACTGACATTCTTTAAATACTTCCAATCACATTTGTGGTCTGTATTTTACAGGTTACAATCTAAGTTCCTTGTGGGCTTCATTCACTTGTTTCCCACGACCGTAGTTTTTCATCTTCTCCGCCCTCTAACTGGAAACATCCTCACCTAAATCTCTTAGTTAATTTGGCAGTTAGACTTGTGTCAGGAAGAGTTCACCAGTCATTAGTGTACTTGCGAGAAGCTCACTCCTCTCCAATCTTCTCAGCGTGTGGTGGGAAAAAGCTGTGACTGTCTCTGTTCTTCTCAAATAATGACAGGTTGTGAGACGTGCCGTCATTGAAATTAAACAAGGGCGGGACTCCTCTGAGGTCACCAGGGTGTCGACCGTCCCTCCAGAGGGGTTATTTTCTTTGGTGGGATTCTTCATAACCTTTACTCACATATACCTTAGTGACTGTGTGTTTGTGTTTGCGTGTATGTGAGAGAGAGAGCAGATTAAATAGTGATACTTTCCACAAGAAGCGTACTATCGTTTCTAATGATGGAAATCTTAAGTAATATCACCACTAAATTCAAATCACATGCTCCTGTTTCTTTTAACTAGTAAAAAAAAAAGACAAATCAGACATTGTGGGCTACACTTGAGTGGAAAACAAAGTGTGACGGAGAGGGAATGGCAGTATTTGTCAGCTTTTGTCTTACACATTCCTGCATGTATTTACACAAACATGTCCTTCATGATGGAGATAGAGAGCCGACAGTATCTCCGGCCTCTTTTTTTTCTCCCCTCTCTGTCTCTCTGCGGCCACACACATCAAACATGGCACGCTCTCTTTGTTCTCTCTTTGCCATCAGCTCCTAATGGGCATGCCGCTTTGATGTGGCTTGTACGCCAGTATTGTCTCCAGTGTGTCTTGATCAGTGTCTATTGATCTGGGAATGAGGAACATGAAAACAACTGGAGCAGAGACACTGGGAGGAGGGAAACTGTTGTAGCACCAGTGGCCATATTTAACCAGCTGCTGCCTGGCTGCGTGACGGTCTGTAGGTTCAGGTTCTGAATATGTCAAGTTGAGGAAAGGCAAATAAAAGAAATAATGGTCCCAACAAGTGTCCAACTGCTCCTCTTAAAGAGATAGTTCAACATTTTGGCAAACTGGCCCATTGCCATAATCCCTATAGTTTTAGGAGTAGGTTTGATGTGGATCAGAAAAATGGGCTAAATAACTAATCTTACATCTCACACAAAAATAAACTCTGGACTCAAAACAAAACGCTGGAAAGGATGGATCCGACGTAGAGTTGTCTTTTATTTACCTTAACAAGAAAGCAAACAAAGTTCAACCCGAGCCACTTACAGAAACAAAGTTCAGAAAAGAAAAAGTAACAAAGTATCAGGCTTCATGCAAAGCAGCACACCACGACATGCAACATGGAGTGTGCCTAAGTGACTGACTTCATACCAAAAGTTGAAGTCTTATATAGGCCTAGGTCTATTCCCAAGTCGATTCACCACGACTGTTCTCTGATCACTGATTGTCTCCCTGGTTACACTGTGGTTTCTATACCTACTTCTCCTATGCTTGAACACGATTATCTCACCCTCCATAAATTAATCTTTTATTCCTTCAACGTTGGTGAGTGGTTTATGATCTGACCCCCTTTTATCTGCAACACACACACATTGGAGGTCAGGCTGCGCAAACCTGTTGCCTCGAGCTCCAAGTCCCCTCACCTCCATCCTTAATACCTCAACACTATTCAGATGGGGGACGAGGCGATGGCGGTGGCAACTTCTCTCTCCCTCACAGACCCTGGCCTTCTCTCCTTTGAGGGAAAAATCTCTGGGCGCCTCATTACCCATGCATAAGTTCTTTTTTCATAAGAATGTGCACCTGCTTGCTAGTTGACCTCTTATCTACCCCTCTCTCTCTCTGGTTGCATACAAACAGTTGGCTGATCTTTAAGTCACAAAACATACTCCTTTCCATACAGAACAAAACATTATATAATCATTTGTGGTCATTTAAGATGACCAACATTAAATCTTAATCTAATAGATACATAATGAGTATATGTCTTTTTTAATAGTAGCATAATATTGTCTTTCAGCATTAACTTATTACAAACTTTCATGTCATTTATGATGAAAAAATACCACAACAGGTTCATTACCTTTAGTTGTCGGTGCAAGCTATTTTTAGAACAGCGGAGCAGAGCCGCAAGCTGCTCAGAGCTACGCTACGGAGGCTCATGGAATTTCTTGGTTTCGCTCATCAAATTCATCTAAAACACAATCCAGCAACTCCAAAACGTGGACAAATTGTGAGCCACACATTCACCATGCTATGAGATAACTGTTGTAGTACCAGTGGCCATATTTAACCAGCTTCTGCCTGGCTGCATGACGGTCTGTAGGTTCATATTCTGAATATGTCAAATTCAGGAAAGGAAAATGAAAAAATAAATCACGTAATGCTGAACAGAAAAAGAGAGACAGTGAGGGTGATGACCTTATATAGAATAGTGTCATGAAAAACTGATATGAGCAATATAAAAAGATATCCCAAAAAAATCTAAATTTTTAAATTTAAACATTTTATCATTGACACAATCTAACAAAGAAACAAAGTGGTGTTCTTCTCCTCTCACAGCTGCGTGGTTTCATTTCTCATTAGACCAGCCATCAAAGGTTAATCCTCATCGGGGGCATTGTGTTTGAACTGCATTGAAGCCCATTCATTTGAAATCCGCCATGAATGGTGAAACTTAGCTGTTGCGATATATTGTCTCAGCAGTGCACCCTTATAATTCTTACCACGGCACCCTCTGGTATGCCATCACTTATAGATCAAACATGCCTGAAAGAATGTAGCGGTCTTATCCCTCTCAGATATGATAAAGGAACGTCTGTTTTTGTGGAGAACAGAAGAGGAGCACATCTCTTTGATGGACCAAAGCACCAGTTATAAAGCTTATCTCTCACACACACACATATATATACACACACACACTGGCCAGCAGTCTTGCTGAGTCCTGACCATAGCACATTGATGTCTAAGGCTGCTTTCTCCTGACTGACTCCAAGGTTATTGCAGCGCACCATGGAAGCACAGGATATTTGACGGTCCCCTGCCAAAGAAAGAGCAGAGGGGGTGGGGAATGAGGGAGAGTTGCCATTGACAACTCTGGGATCTCCAAAGTGACCATCGGAAAATGAAAGAAGAGAAAACTTATTAAGAGCGAAGGGTCCAGGGGAGGCCGTGGGGCTAAATCTGTCACAGCTTTACAAGAGAGGGACGCGGGCAGTTCATGACTCCACCATGAGTCTGTATGGCTCCTATATGACTTCTACAGTTGACCCAATGATGAATAGTCCAGCTGATGAGAAGAAGCTAGAAGTTGGGGTTTTAATCCGTGGACGAAAAGAAAAGCACACACAAGCGGCCCTCCCAGTAGAGAGAGTGAATCATACAGCGCGGGACAATGGAAAGAATATTGAAATCGTGGTGGGTGAGATCTGAGCTGCGCCGACTGGAGAAGCACCAGGATACGCTGTGTGTCTAACATTATGCACAGATGAAAAATAAACACAAAGAGGAGAAAAGGGCCTGAAAAGACGTACGTGGTGGGGCGGGGTCGGAGCAGATCAGTAAAGAGCAAAGTCAGAGGCAGGAAAAGTGTTTGAAGGGCAGCATCGGCAGAGAGATGTGGGAATTGCATTCCTTCAGTTTCTGTTTGCCAAATGTTTTTAACGTGAGAGGGCGAGAAAAAAAAGATCCTTCTCGTTGATGATGGAGGGCGAAGAAGTAGGGGGAGAGGCGGAAGGACCGTTTTTACCCCAAAACAGGGCCTCACTCTCTTTATATTTAGTATTGTTTGTGTGCATTTCCTCCTATAGCTCGGTCAGGCAGGAAAAAAGACAGCAGCCCGACGGCCTTTGATGTTCAGGTTTTATGGTCCCATGTCAACGCATTGTCTGTTAAGTCCTTTTGTTGTCCCTCTGTCTAATTAAGACCTCAGAGCGACTTGTTGACTCCACAAAGACCCTTGTTTGGGCAGGGGGAGGGGGGGGTATGCGTTTCTGTGTGTCAAGTGTGTGTGTGTGCATGTGGGTGTGTCTGCTTTGACTGAGACATGCTCAAAACAACACACACATGCGTTACAAGCCGACATACAAAAGCATCGGCGCTGACATAAGAACGGAGGCATTCATTTTATGTTTGAGAGCCTTTTAAGTGGAGAAGAACTTATCTGTAGTCACGCTCAGAGTAGCAGCAAAGAGCACTCACACACACACACACACACACATGCAAACAGTGTGTTCTGGGACTGCATTTGTCATTACACACACAGTATATATGCTCCAGAGTGTGTGTAAACAATAATTTTGATAATTTTAGTATTTACTACAAACACAGAAGCATTTCTTTTTCTTTCACGTTTGTTTACAGTGGTATTTGACTGTTTTCAGTTCCCTCTTTCTTTCTGCATCAGTTTGATGTAAATCCACCGTCTCTCTCTCCCTCACACACACACACTGTCTTGCAGCCTACCAGCTTTACTTTGATGTCTCTGACACCACCAGATGGCTGAAAGGTCACCTGTCTCTGAGACTGTACATGAAATAGAAGACAGAGAAATGGGCACAGGAAACAGGGAGCAAAGAGACGTCCTGCTCATCTAGAAGACAGGAGCGGTTCTATTAAATATCTTAACGTAAACAAAAGCTCTTAGATCATGTATAATACTTACAGTTAGTGTTGGAATAAAATATTTCAATTGATAAATGTTCGGTACTCTTAACTTTTGCACCAGTTCATGCGTCTGTGACCTTCTGACCTTTGAAGTTGATTGTGCTCAGCTTCCCCATAGACACTCACTGTGAAGATTAAATGCGTAGCATGAATACAAATTTGACTGTATTCAATTTTTATCATGAGTCATAAGTGCAGAGAGATTTGAAATAAATGTTTTTGAGTGAGGTCATATTAAGCATCATTTATTAGATATTTCTAATTGGTTTTAGTATTAAAACCTGATGCTGGAATCCAGGTCAACGCTCCTCCACACTGGCACTGGGCCGTCAAGTGGGGCTGTGTGATGTTGTCATGTAGACAAGGGAATTCTAATAAATTTTGTATTGCTAATAGGGCTAAACAATATCCAGAGTATCTTTTTTCTTTCAAAAAATGCACTTTTTATTAGTTTAAAAATGATGCTTCGTGAGAATATGGAATATTTCTTAATCAAGGGTTTGGCCATCTCTGTGATCTAGGTCTCACAGTTGACACGTAGCTGAGCCATTTCAACCAGTTCTCTTCAAAAATATCAGTTTTGTTTTTGAGTTTGAATGTAATTCTATCCATAACATATATATTATAAATTATACTGTACATGAGACCAATCCACTCATTAATTGTTGGTTTGTCTCTTCTAAACCACTTTCTGCTCAAAGCCTTTTTACACCCCACTAGCAACACTCTCAGAAGGTATTTGTCTTTCTTTGGAAGATCAAGTCCATCCAGATCACCCAGGAACATGACTTTGACATTTAAAAACATTTTCCTTTTGAAACCAGCCTACAGGACTCCAACAATCTCTCTCCAAAATGGAGCAGGGTCTTGTACATCTCTTATTCAGCTGTCAATCCAAATCCAGAATTTTCCAACCCAGAGCCAGCGTGTCTGTCTGCGTCTCTTAGCTTCTCAGACGTGAGTTGGTGCATGCGTGTGTGTGGCTGTGACCATCCATGTCTGAACTCACTATTTGTGTATTTTCAGTCGCTCGGACCAGTGAAATCCAGTCACTCAACAGAATCTCAGTCCGTGTTTTCTCATCATCCATTTTCACTCATCATCATACATCATCGGAACGGGCTGCTGTCACACACGCAGACTTGTGTCAGCGTTTTCTGACAAGTAAACCCAATGAGCACCGGCGCGTAGCACACAGAGTGCCTCCTTGAGAAAACAAACATGTGTGCATGCCGTACACTCACTGTGTATGAGTTTATGTGCGTTGTTTGCATCCGGTGGTTTCTGTTTCAGTGTTCAGCGCCGTACCAGTGGGTTTTCCTTTGTGTTGACACAGATGTGCCGCTTGGAGCCGAGGGACGTGTGTTTCTGGGGGCTCCTCGAGTCTGCTTTTCTTCTGTCTCACTTTGAACCAGGCTGCAGAGTCGTAATTGTGACTGATAAGGCAGGAACCGATAGGGAGCAGCCGTTAATCTGCGTTGACACACATCTCTATAGGTTAAATGTGTATTTTTGTGCATACATGAATGTAGAAACCTGCCATGTGCATGCTGTCCTGTTGGGGGCCCACATGTGCTTTGTTGTTATGTGTTACACATATTTTTCTTTGACCCTTGAATGCAACATGTGACACTTACAAAAGGCCTGAAACATTCAGCCATCTGTATTATTTAAAGCCCCCAGTATGTAACTTATTTGGATTTTTATTAGCAAGAATCAAATATTGCTTTCATGAATACGTATTTCACTGAAGTCGAATCACACACGCAAATGAAAGCTTTCTCGTACCTTAGAATGAGTTGCTACAAGTTGTTACAAATACATTTTTTACATTCAGTGGCAGCGTAACCGTAGGTAACCACAGAAACTCAACGGAGCTGTCGGCTCGGGGAGAAAGTTTTCCAGGTAGCGCCTGTTAAAACTGTCACCACTGTGTAGCGTGAGGAAGGACGGAGGTGCTGGTGTTGCATTCAGGTGCAGTCGGGCAGACGGCCGTCGGTAAACCAACTGGATGTCATTTTACTCGACGAGAGAAAGACGGTAAAACGTGGGTCAGGTAAACAATACGACATCACCATGGCAACATATTGTCACGTCTGTATTGTTTTGCCTGGTGCTGTTGGACCACTTCTTTACATAGATACTTGTTTATCCTGTTACATGCAGCGTCTGTTGTCTGTCTGACGTCTGCCCCATTTCACGTGAATGCAACATCAAGAATACGTTCAGATATGCAACCGCGCCGCTAGATGGGGGGAATTCCTACATACTATACCTTTAATCCATATACAGTACAGTATAACATTAATAAGTCATTAAACACAGGCAACAGGTAACATTTTCTCCAAAACATTTGACATTTAACATTAACATTTGATGTCATGGAAACATCTGCAGGCCTAACCATCAGTGTCCCCCTCTGTCACAGGCTGTCCCACGCCCAGAGATCAGCAGTGAAAGTCCTCCGCAGGATGCAGTACTTTGTGGCCAGGAAGAAGTTTCAGGTAAGCAAAGGGAAATCCAGAGGAGAGGAGGAACACCATAGAGCTGGGAGACATAGAAATGAAGAGAGAGACAGATTGAGAGTGAGAGAAGTGTGGTGTTGTGTGTGTGTGTGAGTGTGTGCAGTTGTACAGGAAGAGGAGGAGGTGGTGGGGGTAGGAGGCATATATCAGCTGCAGCGCTGCTGTCAATGTGCATGTGTGTACGTGCGTGTTTGTGTGTAAATGCCTGGAACTTGCACCTGCATGTCTTCTTTGTGCTCACTTCAGTTCAGGCGTAGTATCATGGGAAATCTACTAACCTGTCTCTGGGGCTACAGTAGGAATTCACTTACTGTACCGCGCACACACACGCACGCACAAAAAAAAAAAAAAACATACGCTTACACACACAGTGGGACATGGCCTCACTTAGCACTGAAGTCAGCAGAAAATCTGTGAAAAAGTGTTTGTGCAGTAAAAAAGTTGAGTTAACCAAACATAATCATGATATGTAGCCATCATTTTCATGCTACATGTTATTGCAGAAGGGTTCCTATGTTCCTGCCATCTCCAAGTGTTCTATATGTTTTCAATTACGGCCTAAGTGATCTCAGCTGCACAGGCTATACTTTGTGTATACTAAGGATACCCTAAAGAGTTCACCGGGTTCTCTCTGACGCTGCTTGTCTCAACGTCACACTCAACAAAGCTGTGAAAGGACCTTAACACGATTGCTTTCTACATGACTATGCACTTGTCAGCGCACGCGCACACACATGCACGCACACACAATGAGTTAACAATGAACTCTTTGCACCCAAGGGGGTTGGGGATGTTTTCGGGGACCAAGCAACAGAGGGCATGGTTGACAATGGCTTTTGTGTCCCTGTGTGTGTGTGTTTTGTGTTTTTGTATATACATGTGTGTGTGCGCACTCATGGATCCACAGCAAGCGCGGAAGCCGTATGACGTGCGAGACGTGATCGAGCAGTATTCCCAGGGTCACCTCAACATGATGGTTCGCATCAAGGAGCTACAGAGAAGGTGGTGTCTTTGATCTCCTTTCTGCTTCCAACTGTTTTTTTGTTTTGTTTTGGGTTTTTTTTCCCACGTCTTCTGCACCATTGTGTTGGAAACCACCTCGTGCAAAAGTCAGCGTACATGAGACATCTCAAACAAAATAAATCCAGTTAGATCTTACCATACCGTTTTCCCATTGGCTGTGAAGTGTCTCATTATACCGTGTTGCTTATCTTGACCTTAACTAAGCTGCGCTGGCATCAGGTCAAATGAAGGCAGCAGGAAAAAGTTGAGTTCAGTTTACAGTCATTTTGCAGCTCTTAACAGATCCTGTCAGTCACACATTGTTATTGTTCTCACTGTTGGTCTGACAGACAGCAGCCTCTCTGCGCTCTGATCTCTTACACCTTGTTGTACTTTGTGGAGCTGTAATGAAGTTCAGACCGCCCTCAAGAAAAATCCTCGCTGCTGTTTTTAAGTGAACGCTCTCCAATGAAGGAGGTCAGTTAGATAATAAATTGGGTCAAACTTATGTAAGTGTGTCACCTGGACCTCATTACACCTTTTGCAGTAATTCTGCTGAACCATGGTAATGCACTGTGAAATTTTTTAAACCATGTATCAGTAAATCAACAATAGACTGATCCTTTTTCTCTCTTTTTTTTACTGTTTAATTTGATTTATACTGAAAACTTGAATACAAAGAAACAGTCAAGAGTTGCTCAGAGTAACAATTATAGCAAGTTGTTATATATATATTTTTATTTTTATAAAAGCCAAGTTGTTGACAGAACTTTTTGTAAGTCTAAAAAAGATTTAAACTGAAACATAAAAGTTAATGTGAAAAACAAGTATAAAGACAACACCACAGCACTGGTTACATCTGACTTTTGCAGCAACGCAGTGATCTTTTTGCATCAAATGGGGTCACCAGTGCAAATGAAGGATAATTAAAGACATGTGATTGCTGTGATAAAAATCCACCCCAATTTTAGGTGATGAAAATAATAGAGTGGCTTTACAATACTTATTGAAATGCCCCGCCCCCCCACGGTTCAGTAGATTTATTGTTGACTAACGGTCCACATGGGCAAGTGAAACCTCTCAAACTCTTATTGTTTATTTTTCAAAGCTTGACATCTCAGTATTGCATTCATTAATTCACCTCTTTAAAACTTGCATGTCTCAAAGCAGCGTCCACTCTGTTGAAGCTGACGCCATTTGTTTAGTTTTATTGGCTCTTTACTAAATTGGCTTATGTTATTTTACTGTTTGGGATAAAGCACTGGCCAGTGTTTCTACCTTCCCTGTCTAATTTCTTCTGTCTCTTTTCCGCAGGCTGGACGGCACACTGGGGAAGCCGGGAATGTTTCTTCCAGGTAAATACGCAGCAAACACAGCAGTCTACATCTGATAGACAGCCATCACTCCTCACTCCAGCTCTGTGTTTATAACTCACACGTACACAAGCCGTGCCAGACTAAATAAGAGAGAGAGACGGTCCCTGATGTGTGTGCATATCTCTGTGTTTTGATGTGGGTATGTTTACGTGTGTCGCTTGTTGCGCTGTGCATATAGGCATGTGTTAGCAAGTATGTGTAGATGTATGCATGTGGATTTACTTCAGTTTGCACATCTGCTTCAGATTCATAGAGAAAATCAGTAATAAGTTTGGAATTAATTGTTTAGAGTCTTCTAATGACATAATAACTGCCATCAATTTGATGAGTTTTTAAATTAGATATTATTTGTCTTTTTGGTAATGACATAAATAAAGAGAGCATGTGCAAACATTATGTCAGTCATGTTATAAATTGCAGTTGATGTTAACTACGTTCAGTCAACAGTGAATGATTCCAGCTTTTTCCCCCACCGGGGGCTGAACAGTACGGTGTAAAATTTATACAAAGCATAGACGGCAACAATATATATCACAATTTATTTATTTATCTTAACATTTTATATAATGTTTCTTAAGAGGTAACATAATAAGGCAGATATTGTACTCTTGTATTGCTGTAACATATTTCACATTGTACAAAGAGCAAAATTGCAAGAATGATACAAAATCCAAACCTTTTTCCAACTCAGAAAAACTTCCCCCATGAAATACAATTAATTCAGCTGCACAATGTGAACATATGAACTTCAAATACAGCAGAACCGCAGGTTATTTTTTTCCCTCAACGGACTCTCCAGCTCCAACTCCAGCATGCTGTCATTGCTTGAACAAAGACAGCAACTCTTCTTCAGTCTTCATGCTCACATTGCAGCAGTAAAATCCTGTTGATATGAATCCATCAGTTCATCAGGTCCCAGCTGACATACAGTACAGTACTGTAGGGCCAGAGCAGCGCTCGCCCTGGAAAAGGTCAGATGTCAACCTAATGTGCATGTGTGTGAGAAGAAGCCTGAAGGGACAGGCAGGACAACTCAAGGGCCTCGCAGACTAAGCAATGCAGGGTTCCCATGTGTCCTGGAAAACCTGGAAAACTTTGAAAGTAGTTGACCAATTATCCAGTCATGGAGAACACATGGAAATTGAGAAAAAAGGGTCAAATGTCCTGGAAAAGCTAGAGTTGTCCTGGAAAATTATTTATCAGCGAGCAGCAGAGCTCTATTTGACTTCTTCAGACCCCACTAAGGATTTCTTAGTCTTTTCTCAGCGAGAAAAGACAGCTGCCTTAGGTGTGGTTTAAAAACAAAGATAACATGTTTTTGCGTTGTTCTATGATAGATTTGTCTTAATTTCTGAGCATCTAAGATATTATTTCATAAATAAGCTAGAGCCATACAGTAGGTTGCACATCTTTAAATCAAACTTCTTGGGGTGAGAGAAATGAATAAACATAGAAACAAACTGGTTGAATGTATAAAATAATGTACAACTGTCGAACTACAACTTCTCCAAAGCATGAATGGGACGGGGCGATGTGTAAGGCCTAACGGCATGTCTGTCAGACTGTAGCAGCTGAAAATGTCCTGGAAAAGTCCTGGAAAATGATTACAAGAAAAGAATGGGAACCCCCTGCGAATGTGATACTTCCCAATTTTAATATACCCAGACCTGATTTATCAAAATAGACATGGAAATCTCATTTTATACAACATGGGACCATTAATGAGAAATTAACAGCCTGGTTACAGAGCCTTGAAAACTTCAGTCTTCAACTCATTCTACAGTATTCCCATACTCCAGAGTGAAAGTAGCGAAGAATGGAGTTTATTTTCTTGTTTCTTTTAAGGCCACATACGTTACAGAAGGGGGCTGTAAATTGTCTCTGTGACTTGTCCCCACAAAAGCAGCAGGAAATGAATAAATGGTCTCAGTGGGAATCACCAGGCTGTGGGGCTTTTACTGTTAATGTTTGTGATGTGTGTGAGTGTGCATTAATGGATCTGAGTATGACAGATACTGCACTACTACTACTATGATACTTTTCTACATGTGTTTTTATGTGCTCGCCATAAGTAACTCAGGACTGAATTCCTGTCATCAACGCCATATGTAGTTCTGTTATATCATCGAGTGTTTGTATGTGTTTACCCACAGCATGTTTGATGTTTTCTTTCTTTTTCATTCCCCAGGAAAAGGAGAAGATAAAGAATACCCAACTATTGGCGCACGACTGATCAGGCTAGAAGATAAGGTACAGGCACACTCCTGCTGCTCCCTCCTTCTGTGTGTGTGTGTGAAAGAGATAAAATGATTAGATTACACTCGGTGTTCACGAGCAGAAGTATGTGTGCGAGCGCGCAACTGTGTTTGTGTGTGACTGCGGCGCTGCCTGCTTGTGTCTCTGTTATCAGATGAATGCGTGTGGTGGAATCTTTTGATAAGGCTCATGTTGTGGCTGGGTGCAGTCAATCTGTGCCAGCGTCACACACACACACACACACACACACACACACACACACCTCCCCCTCCGTGCTCCACATTATCACCACTGTGCTGTTTGTGTTGCTGCACATTTCTGTTGACTCTGAGGTTTTTCTTTCCTCAACTATCAGGGAGCGGTAATTTTGATCATTTTCCAAGCTAGCCCTTCTTTTTTTTTCCCTTTAATGCCAGCTAGGTTGGTTTGATGTTTATGTTTCCATCAGGGAGTATTAAAAAAAGTGGTGGTATTATGTTTTGGGGGGTGTGGGGGTTAAATAAAAAAAAAAGGTCTGTATGCAGTGAGGCATAGCCAAAAGGCAACAGCTGTGTTATGAAGCCCACGGGTATAACTAGGCGTGTCCTGTCACATAGAGGAGCGGGCACAACGTGATGCCAGCATGATGCCGACTCTGGTACCAGTGTGATGCCAAGATACACATTCCCCCTGTGGGGACGGCTGTACCAGTTGGACCGGTGCGTGGACGCGTCTGCCCTCCTGTCTGTCTCGGTGTCTGTCTGTGTGCAAATCAGAGGGTATGAATTAAAGAGTGTTTGTACGTCTGCTGTCTGTTTGTGTGATCGGTGGCATCGCTGGGATCGCTTTGAGTGAAAAGTGCGTTGGTGTTTTTTTTTGTTTGTCTTTGTGTTTTTGCTAGCCTTTTAGTCAAGTTGTTCTCACATCTTACAGTAAATGAAAAACTCCTATACAATAGAACAATGCATTCTGCAGCCACCTCTTTTCAATTCGGAGCGAGCCAGCTCAGGATTTCCCCCCTCTTCGCCTCAACGTTTACCTTCCCATCTCTGTGTGCGCTCATCAGCGCTGATGTTCTCCAACGTTTGCATGCGTTTACTGTTTTCAGATCCCTTTGTTACAGAGAGAGGAGTAATGGTCTTGAACCAATGTACGCTCTGAGCCTAAAGACCTCCCTCAGTGATTGAGTTCTGGCCCATTTGCTCTGGGCTACATGTTGTGATCGTAATCTCCTGATTGGAAACATAAACCTGCGCTCAGTCCTACCTACGACTCCTCCCGCTGCCTCTTTTCCCTCCTCCACTTGTTCTCCCTGCCCATGCTGCCTTGACATGAAGGCAAAATAAAACTGAGAGGTGGGTAATTGGGAAGCAAATCAGTGGAAATCCACTGATGCAGGCTTCTTTTCCCTGCTTTAAAGGAGACATATTATGCCCATTTTCCACAAATTGAAATATTTCCCAGGTGTCTTAAATACATAAAGTCTGTGACATGCTTTGGTCAAAATACCCCAAGGATCAAACATCACAGCTCTTTTCATCCTCTCAAAACAGTCCTGTTCAGAACGGCTGGTTTCAGTGCCTGTCCCTTTAAATGCAAATGAACCACTGCTTGCCCCGCCCCTCAACTTTTACCTTCCCAGGTAGGGGTGGTATTATGCAAATTGGAATCCTAGTTACATCACAACTGAGGGAACAACTCATAAAACCACGTGGATTTCAATATTTTTTTGTCAATTCTGACATTTTGGGGGCCGTAAGGCAAGACAAACTCCCAAATAAAAAGCCTTCAAATAGTGATTTTTTTTCATAATATGTCCCCTTTAACAATATGGAGCCGATAACCGCCCCCCTGATCAGAGCTGTGCATTGCTGCAGCAAGCCTCCTCTTAATGTGGAGCAGAGGAGCAACACAAGCTGCCCATCCTTCATAATTACTGTTTTTCTCACCTCAGCTCCCGCCCCCTTCCTATCTTTCCTTTGTGGATGTGTGAACTTCTTGTTTTGATGGTCCTGACGGGGCAGCACACCTGTTATATGGAAAAGGGGGCTTCCTTTTCCCCTCAGGCAGCAGGTGAACGAACCCATTGACCTTCATTATTCTGTACATTCCCTTGTCCTCCTTCCAGTAGACCTGCACCTTAAAGCTCCAATAGCGTTTTGCACATAGTATTGTCCAGACTAAATGTGTCAGTTTCTAAAAGGTGGAGCTTATGTAATTACTTTCACAATATCCTAGTTAAACACAGCATTTCCTATGTACTCTTGCCGGGTTTTCCAACAATGCTTGTAGTTTACACGAGATGTGCAATTAGATTCAACATGCAGTGAATGGAGTTTGTTGTTGCTCCTGAGTTCGGTTGTCGGTTGTTTGCAACCGAATCTCTGGCACTGTCACTTTTGTTTGTCTCGCATCGCTGCCCGTATTTCATAACGTTGCGTCACCTCCGCTGCATGTTGTTCATAATAGTAAACCTAATCACACAACCCTGGTGTCACAGTTGAATCACCTCTGAATAGGATCTTTCCCAACAGCCCTGAGGAATAATTCATCAACCCTGTTCCCTCACGCTTGTGTGTTTGGCCTGGTGTGTGCATAGGAGTGTTCCCATGCCTTTTTCTATACTTGCTCTTGGTCGGCGTCCAGCTATTTTTTTTTTTTTTGACTAATTCTCATTTGCCTGTAAAACCCCAGACATGGCCTGGTCTGACTGCGCTGTGTAGCAGCAGAGTGAGTGAGATAGAGCCATTGTCAGCACATCACTTGTAGATGAATTTATCTTTAGTGGGCTGAAGGGGGCTCAGGCATTGTGTGTCCTGTACAGGGTCAGACAGTGATTTATCGCACACAGACAAAGGCAGATATAGGTCTTCACACACATACACTCGCACACACATGAGCATGGAGTCGATTAATCACCAGTGTGTCTAACCCCACACTCTCAAGATTGAATTCTCCAGGAGCGACTTGGAAACGAAGATGGATGGCGCTCTGTGACAGTGTGTTATCTTTCTGTCAGGCGCACTCGATGAAAAATACCCAAACGACAAGCTCAAACAGCGGCCAGTGTCTGTGAGCGGCAGCGTGGCCTTTCGGCGGGGAGCTCGCTGCGTGCTTTAGGATGAAGACGGCCCACTGCTTGTGGTAAATCTCTCCCACTTTTATAGGAACAGGATTTTTTTCTCATAGCAATAGACAGAAAGGGCAGTGAGTGAAATTACAGCAATATGCTTTCACACAGCCTGTAAATGTCTGTTTGAAAACCAGCTCATTCTTTTTTCGTCTGATCCTATTTTTCTTCTCAGCCATTTAACAGTATTTTGAAGTGTTGGGCTGAAGTTGGTGTGTGAAGCTGAACGAGCAGCCTTTAATTATGCAGGGAGAGAAATTTGTTTTGTTTGTGGTTGAAAGATTTTCACAAGGCTGACAAAAATGTTAGTCCACACTAAACATTTTGATGGTCAAATTTGTTCTTTTCTGGAATTAAAGAAATGATAATATAAAGTTGTTAAACATAATCACTATATTGAATAAGACAAAATTTTAAATATCAAATGAAGTTTAAAAGCAAGATACTGCAGGACAAAGTTATAAATACTGTTTATCAAGACTTTTATTGTTAATCTCATCTATTAGAATTAATGCATTTGCAGTTATCTATTAAAATAGTTATCTATTAAAATAGATAACTGCTCAAACCAAATTCAGCCTACATGAACATACAATTGTGAGAAATGACAATAAAATGTCCTGAAGTCTTGAAAATACCAGACTGTGATTTTGCTTCAACCTCAAATTAAAGAGAGATTAACTGCCATGTCCTGATTTACTGAAACATTTCTGTGGTAAAGTTACATTATTTACCAATCCAGACTCAACACAACATAAAAGTTTAAACCGTGTTTCCACACGGTTTAAACTATTCTCTCAAAATTGTAAAAATACTTTCAAGAGTCTGAGTCTGTTGCACAATAGAGCTCACTTGAAAAAAACAAAACAAAATCATAGTTATGCAGCTACGGTAGGGTGAAGTTGTTCAGTTTTTGCTCTCCAGTCAATAAATCAATCGAGCTGTAATGACTTGAATTTGTAAAGAGCAGAAAGTAGGTGGGTGTAAAACCATCAGCAGCGGAGAGCGAGGAAAACATCCCATAATGTGCCCTCCAGACCTGCACAGACACGTCTCTGCTCCGCACATCATTATTTGTGTTGCTCTAAGTGCGCTACATGGACCATAGATCACACTCACTCTGTGGTTAACTTCAGTCCGCTATATTAGGGCAAATATACTGTTCTGTGTATGTCACGCTTATATCATGTGCATTAGCACCAGGCGTACGCACAAGAATGCCATGCCCTGAACTTAATAGCATCTCAATTAGGTAAGTATGCTGTAAATTACAGCAAGGCCAAATACTGGGAATACTTGAGGGCCGAGACAGAGTGTTGTGTTTGTTAGGAGTCCATCTGTAAGGCATTTAGGGCCCCTCGTCTCTAAAAGCATGGCTTTGAGGGGGGCAGGAGTGTGTCTGCATGAGTGTGTGTGTGTGTTTAGACTGGTCCAATCCAGACCCAGCGGAGAGCTTAAGAGATGAGGGCCTGGTAAACACACACGCACACACATACATATTTATACATTAGACCATATACAAAAATACAAGTGGATATCCAGGCGCACATAAATATACAAACGCAGTCACACACACAAACACAGACACACGCACACAGTGTTGTCCATTCAGCAGTGGCTCCGCGGGGCTCGGCTCGGAGCGGCGCTGCAGCAAACAGGAACAGCTTCATTATCTCCTCTGCCAGGACAGGATGGGTTAGAGACAGAACAGCTGGAGGAGAGCAGAGGAGGAAAATGCATTTCAAGCCTTTAATCTATTAATGATCTGCAGTGTGTGCATCAATAAATGTATTATATCCAATGTTTTCCTCGGTATTGGATATTGGCCAATAGAACAAGTTAAGCCCAAATCACTGGGAACTGTTATCCCTTTTTAGTGCCCGGGGTGCTGTCTCTGGCAGTAACTGTGATGTTATCTTTGCCACAGAAATTTAAAATTTTACAATCACAACAAAATTTATTGCTAAAGAATTAAAGTCCAGAGGGAATATTAACTCTTAACCAAAACTAAGTAACAGAGATAATAAAAAAAAAGTTTTTGAAGGAGATTTTTGAATTTTTGAACTTGCTTCAGAGTTCAGCAAGTTCCCACTGTTCTTATGTCATGCTCTATTTGATTTTTGGGAGAATGCTTGTTTTTCAGCTTCACTGGAAAGATTTAGAGGATTTAAAGCTACAGTGGACAGTATTTTTCTGTTGTCAATAAAAGGGGGAACTATCTGCATGCATGCATGCTGTGAATAGGCATGCTTTTTTGACTTGTGGATATTGAGTCCATTGCATTAAACTGCAACTGTTGTGTCAGGCACAGAAGGTTTGGGCCTAACCTTTGCAGCAGCATGAACAGGAATAATGTAATTATGGCTTCTTAATTGCAAATACAACCCACAAAGTTGCAATTCTTTCAAATTGCTTTAGTAGTCACACATAAACCTTTTCCCACCAAAGCAGTCAGAGGTCCAGCTCAAACCAGATTCTTCAGCTGGGACAAAAACTTGTAATGGAATCGTCCCGTTGTGCTTGGTGCCGGTGTTGTTTGCAAAGTGGTGAGGTACACAGACGTGTCACCACTTCCTGTCACTGTACAACAATGAAGCCAAAATACAGCACTGCCATCTTCCACTGGTGACAGATGGAGCCATGACCCCTTTACAACTATAACTATAATTAAAACCAAACTTATCAGAACACTTGAACACACCTTAGTCTTACAGAAACTGACCTAAAATGACAGACACTTTCTTTTGGATTGGTTTCCAATGTGTGCTTGTCCCATTAACATGAAGGAACTGTTATGGCCTATACTACAGCCAGACAGCAGGGGGCCACCATAATGCCTTGGCTTCATTTGTAGGGAGCTGATCATGTCCTCCATCTTTATATACCGTCATACACGTATTAGTACCCCAACAATCTGACCCTAGGCCTGTTGACAAGTGGACCAACTCCAAACTGACGGCTAGGTTTGCTGCGATGAAAAGGGGTTCACTGTCCTGTTACAATGTTTGTTGCTTCCAATTTGTCAGTGATGCAAAACTGACAATTCTGTCAATTTACTTTGTTTCAATCAGTTGTCACTTCAGTGTAATGGAAATAATGATGAATAAGGATTCATTCAGAGATATCAAAGTGGCCTAAGTATTTTCCCACCCTCAGCGTGACATCAGAGGGAATCGGCCACTGTGTGAATATGGTCTATTCATCCTTCCACTTGTCTGCATCTTCATCTCTTTCCCTTTCCCTCTGTAATTGGAGTGATGGACACAGTGACCCACTGTCTGTCCTTTTCCGTCTGCTCGTCAGTGAGTCCACTGCCATCCCACCTCCTCTTGTCCAACAGTTATCTCTTCAGTCCTCTGTTCCCCCCCATCTCTCCCTCTCTCTGTGTTTTCCCGTACAGACACCAGCCTGTCTTCTCTCTGAACTCCCCTTTGCTCCTATTCCCAGCACCTCTCTGCCCTACACGCACCCTTGCCTGTTGTTGTGCTGTGTTTTGATATATGTGTGTATTTGGCTGCAGTGTGCTCAGCGGGGAGCCGGACTGACCGGGCCGGTCTAAACAAAGAGAGGAAACTTGGCAAAGGAAGCGCATGCATACACACACACACACACATACACATACACATACACACAAATCCTGGAACGTAGAGCCTCATTGCAGTGGCCGTACTCCGAACTGCCCCGCTGCTGCAGACAACTTAATACAGTATCTCCGTGCATGTCTGGACTTGTCCTGTGATATAACTGCTTCGCAACAATTTCAAATGGTTTTCCTGTTTTCTTTTTTTTTTTTTTTGGTTGAATCTAGTTTGCTGACTCCTGCACAGGCTTCTCTCCACTGCCTCTGGTCTCTGGATTTGAGAGATTGTTGATTTGTTCAACTATATTTGTGCAGAGTTGTGTTGACATGCAAGAAGGGGAGAAATGCATTTATCCTAAAAAAAAAAAAGTTTTCTTCTCAGTCCCCCTGCCGCAGTGAGGTCAGAGGTCATTGTCCTCTACAGGAACAGCGCCCTCTGGAGCTGTGTGCCATTGCAATGGGGAGAAAACGCACCAGACTGAGTCATTAGCGAATGTATTAGACTGTGTCAAATATGCAACCTCATTCATTTCTGGTGGATTCCTGCAAACAAAGAGCGGTCCCGAATGAAAACTGAACCGCCAAACTATTGCTTTCGTGTCATGCTGAGTCATCTGGTAACACAATGTGCCGGCCAGTTAAATGTGTGCAAGCGCAACAGCCTGGGTAGAAAACCCTCTCACATGAACAATGTTCTCTTCTGGAAAAGATGACAGTCACAGTGAGTCGTATAATTCCTTCACAGCTGCCTGATGAAACCTCCAGAAATCCAATAATGTGTTTCAGCTTCTTACTTGTACCTGTTGCAACATGTCCACATCAGTGCTACCCCTCATGGCTTCTATGCACACACTTTTTTGGGGGGTTAATTTTATCCATAATGCTGACCCAGCACTGATCTGAACTGGCCGTCCTCACACTGACACTTCCCACTGCTGATAGGACAGAAAACTTTATTGATCCCCAAGGGGAAACTGGTTCGCCACCCGATAAAAACACATACATCCACTTAAAGGCTAGGTAGGCAGCTTTTTTTTGACAGTATTAGGCAAAAACTTACACAATAACCTTGAGGATAATGTAAAAGAAGTGATGTGAAAAAAGATCAGACGTCTGCGTCTCCCCTAGGCTCTGTTTTCAGCCTGCAAAGAATCTACCCAAGGTTTTGACCAATCACAGAGCAGCAGCTCTTATTCGTATATTTTACACGAAAAAATACTATGTTGTCGTTCATGTGTTCAAAAAGGTTTTTCTTACCCGTGACTTTATGGAGGATAACATTGAAAAAAGGAAAAGGAAGAAGCTTCGGCAAGTTGGTTGGTTAGGGAGGAGGACAGAGAAGCTGCCCGGCCGATGAGCTCAGCTCCCCGGCTGCAGCCTCTGTGATGAGCCGCTGCTGCCGCTCGTGTGTGGCTCTGCACTCCTCCGACAAAAGTCGGAACAATACTTACAGACGTTATTAGGAAAAACTGACCACGGATTGGGAATCTAAACCGTCACTTTCTCGCATGAAAAAATATTAAAACGTAAGAAAGTGACGGACTGGCGGAGGGGATGAGAACCGTGTGGACTCAACTCAAGGCTTTTTTCTAGATTTCTGCCTACCGAGCCTTTAAGAAACATTACAAACAGTTTCTGTAACATTTTACTTGAAGGTCTGATCATAATAGTGACATGTCACAGTTATGAACATGTCATAAACATTATGTCACTGTCGTAGGGTTAGGATTAACTGAATGTCACTTAATAACACCATTATGACATTGACATAATGTTTATAACATGTTCATGACTATGGCATGTCACTCTTATGATCAGATCCTCAAGTAAAGTGTTACCAACAATTCCATACTACAAAAACAGCTGTATCGACATGATTGGATACTTCATATGACAGAGAACTCAAAACAAGTGTATTGAATTGATCCAGGCAAAGATAAATGAATAGATATACACCTCCAGAAGGTAAAAAACAACAAACCACAAGTTAGTTAGTGCGATATCTTGATCTTTGTAGTGTTTGTGAACTCCATAGCAGGCAAAAGCAGAGGCGGGCGATGTGTGCAGCTGTCTGCGAGGTACAGTATAGATAGCGCTACCAGGGCATGGTGTGGTGTGTGCTGTTTGCAGCGCAGCCTAAGCAGTAAATCGTGTTTCGGCAGCGCGCTGGGGATGCAGCCCCTGGCAGCTCCCAGACGGCCTTTGGCTCTGCTTCCACTTCTCTTAGCGCCACTCTCTAATTTCAGAGCCGGGACCCTGCCTACTACTGTGTCTTTACCGCATTCCCACAAACCAGAGACGGACAGTCTGCCTGCATGTCTGGCTGCCTCGCTCTCCATCTCGCAGTCTCTCTCCCTTTTCTATCTCTCTCTCTTGCTTTTGTGTCTCTGCTTTGCTCTCGCTCCCTGTTTTTCGCCTGCTGTCACAAACTCTCTTTTGCTGTGGCTCTTGGTCTCTCATTCCCAGAGCGTGCCCCTGCGCCTTGCCTCTGTCTCTGTCTGGTTCTGTGCCTTCAGGATTATAGGTCTGCAGTCTCACTCACAGCATCTAAATCATGTTGTACACTGCCACTGTCTCTCGTCAGCTCTCTCCCTCCCTCTCCTTCTTACTCCTTTTTTCTCTCTGCATCTCTCGAGCACCCACTGTGGGCTCACTTGTTGGCTGTAAATACCCATGCTACATTTCCATTTTAATTGCCCAAGTTTCGCAGGGCCCTGGGATATATTTTTTTTTGCACATATATTTTATTGTCTTGGCCAAACGCCCCCACTGCTTCTAGTTGGGCCTGACCACTAATATACTTCTACATGGAGCAGTTCATTATCAGCAGGGAGGTGTGAGCTTATTTAAGAAGGTTATGAAGGGGTCAATGTACAGTTCATGAAACAGAGGTCTGTGTTTTATTGGGACCTGTAGTTCTACTAATACACAGTGCTAAGTAGCCCTGGTGCCACCCTACTTTGGAGTGCTATTAAATCAGTCTACTGCGTGGAACAGTAAAGCAGCTGTGAATAATGCCAAACTGTGTAAATTACTCCAGAGACCACGAGTGTAAATGTCACTGCTGTTAAGTCAAACTGGTACCTGGGGAATGTATAATAGGGCAGTAGGTGCAAATGTATAATACTGCATGTCTGCGCGCGCGTGTTTTAGCAGATGTGTGTCACTGCTCTTCAACCAACAGGCCCCCATAAACCCCCATAAATCTGTAAATAAAAGCTATTGTTAGTGAGCTGATCATACTCTTACTCATTCCCGTATAGTTTGTCTTGTTTCCCATCATGCCGGCCGCTGCTTCGGGTTCATCCCCTAATCTTACTCTCATTCTAGCTTCCTTAGTTTCTGATCACTTATTTTAATTGTGATATTAAAATTTTATGTCGGCAAAATTCTGGTAATTTAAATTTCATGGTGACCCTAAAAGAATGGGCAGTGATCACATCATCATGGTCAGCATTCATTATCCTGTGGGGATGTAAATATCTGCAAAAAATAAAATAAAAAATCTATCCATCGTGTAGTTTATGACACATGTCAGTTTGTGCTATAATGGTGAACCAACCAGCAGTCAGAGTGACATTGCCATCCCACAATACAGGGGTAGATTAGAAATATTATAAGGTGCATTTTATTATTGTGGCAGGATGTTGTGCCATTGCAGGCTAGCGCCTCAGGTTCATGGAATGATTTTAACTAGCTGTTGCTAATGCAGGCGTGTTTATGACTGTGTAAGGAATTGACTGGTTCAGACATTGGCCCATAGTAACTCTGAGCCCACGCAGACACATCCCTCAGGCAGCAGTTGGTTTGGTAGTGCCTACAGTAAATCACAGAGTTTGTGTATGTGCATGCACACCTACGCGTTTTTGCCCCGTCCGCTCCAACCCGCCGTGCGCCAAGTCCCCTGTCGTCTCCCATTTGATTTAACGGCGTCAGGTTTTTGCTAAACACTTAACAAGCTTGTCTGTATTCCATAGTGAGGTTTATTCTTAATAAATGACTAATGATTTTATGGACGTGTAATGGTGGGTGTTTTTCTGTACCTCTGGGCCCTGCATTTCCCCGTTGAACAATTAAACTGGCACACCTTTCAATTGTGTGTAATTAACTTTGTAGTCCACACAGGATATGGGCCTCGCCTAGTCTTGTACGGTACAATGGATAAAATCAGGAAGCTGTTATTTGAGGCTGAATCAGTGAATGGGACCATGAATGGCAACTGCATATTTACACTTTGAATGGCGGCCATCATAAAAGGCCTACGTCTGTTGTGCAGATATAGACCGACAGTACGGACGCAGGCGGCAGAGCTTATCCTGTCTCGAATGTTTTCACAGAGCAGAAATGGCCACATCATTTCTCACATACCTGACAAGTCACACACTTCACTAGAAAATCATGCTTTAGTGTCTCTGACGCAATCTTACAGTAAAAAGAAAGTCTCGCCCAGTGACGCTAACAGATAGAATTGAAAGAATGTTTTGTAATCCTGGTTCAGTGGTAGACTAGATTAGATTAGATTAATAAACTTAATCACGATAGGGAAACTGGTTTACCGCTGGAGCAGCAATACATACAGATACATAGCACACACAAGGCCATTGAAACATGATTAAAAGCCATTAAGACAAGATACTGATCCAGTCCAGACGGCTTCCAGAGGATTCACATTGCTCTGCCAGTGGAGGAGCTTCAGCACGAGGCCTTTGCTATTTTATATTTTCTTTTCAGGAGAGTTATTGCTGCCTCTAATTGGCTCTGAGTGACACAGATAAAGCCCTTTGTTAATTTTCCGTATGTAACACTCTACCCATTTGTCTCCTGAGGGCCTTCCTTTCCAGGAACGTTTCGACATGGGTCAAGAGGGAACGAAAGTAACAAAAAAACGTGGTAGTCACAAGAGAAGTCTTCTGCAAGTATTGCTCAATATAAACCGAATGCTCATCATGTCACATGGGAACAAATAACATTAGGAAAATATACACTGGTGCCCTGTTTCCAGTTCTGCTTTATTTTGTGTGGACATGATGGATGGCATGTGATCGTACGATTCCTGTTGAATTGTCACATCATTGTTATATTTAAAGCCCCACTAAGCGACTTATTTGGCTCTTTATTAGCAAAAATCAAATATTGCTTTCATAAATACGTATTTCACTGAAGTCAAATCACACCTGCATACAAATTAAAGCTTTCTCGTACCTTAGAATGAGTTGTTATAAGTCGTTACAAATACGTAAGTGGGCGACGCACCGAACCGAGGCTGCCTGCCATGTTGCATCGCCATTTTTTACGTTCAGTGGCAGCGTAACCATAGGTAACCACAGAAACTTTACGAAGCTGTCGGCTCAGGGAGAAAGTTTTCCAGGTAGCGCCTGTTAAAACTGTCACCACTGTGTAGTGTGAGGAAGGACAGAGGCACTGATGTTGCATTCAGGTGCAGTCAGACACCTGAATGACGCCGTCAGCAAACCAGCCGGATGTCATTTTACTCAACGAGAGTAAAAGTAAAAGAAAGACAGTAAAATGTGCATCAGGTGAACAATACGATATCACCATGACAACACATTGTCAGGCCTGTATTGTTTTGCCTGGTGCTGGTGGACCACTTGTTTACATAGACGCTTGTTTATCCTGTTACATGCAGCGTCTGTCTGACATCTGCCCGATTTCACGTGAATGCAACATCAAGAATACGTTACGATATGCATCCTATGTATTATACCTTTAAATCACTGGACACACTATAAATATGGATATCATGCTTCAGGTTTCACATGCGAGAAATGATTAAGAAAAGAAAACAAAAGAGAGGTGTTCACAAACATTCTTCTTCTTCACGTTCTTGAACAAATTACAAAATATACATGTGATGCTATGTACATGTACATGCAAGAAACAGTGTGATTCGTCAGTAGCTCCCGTCCCGGTGCTACTTAAGAACAGACATACACAGAGATTGTGGCAGACAAGTATATAGAGATAGAACAGGAGACGGACATTAGTTTAGAGATCTGGATACCCCCGTGTCTCCTCCGTGACATACTGCCGAGGAAGAGGGAGGCCAGGAGTGTCTGAGCTGAAGTCGGCCTGATAAGCAGAGAAGATAAAGGGTTGAAGTGAACCTCAGGCAGAGATGAGAGCGCAGCAGAAGGCCGAGCTGACTGAGATAGGTCTCTTCCCTCACCCACGAGGAGGAGTTCTCAGAAAAGACCGGAGAGAATGGACCAAAGGCAGCGCGATAAGGAACAGATAAGATTCTGCTGCGTCTTCTGTTTTCACTGAATCTGGACAAAGAGGACGGAGGACAAAGGTGGAAGTGAAATGACTCAATATTTTTGTTTCATCTTGCTTATTTTGTATTACTCATGAATCCCTGCTTGTGCTCCTCTGAGGTGATATTGATGCTTACACACGTACGAAGCTCAGCAGGGTTAGCGCACACACACACACACACACCCACCCACAGAAAAACGACAGCTCGCATGGACACATCAAGTGCAGCTTGTGGTGAGAAGTGAACATCCAAAGGTCGGTGTCGGTCAAAGGGTCATTCCCACCAGTCCGCCGCTGACCAAACAGCCTGTGTCTGGGGGTCAGGGGTCATCCCAGCAGGCCTGCTCATTAGAGCACAATGGAGTCCATTCTGGCCGTCTGTGCCACTGTGCGTCTTGTCTTGTCAGTTTGTCTCCACTGACAGGAGGTTGTGCACGGCTCCAGAGAGAGGTGAAGAGGGAAGCAACAACAGTTTCCTCTAGAGGGAAAAGGGCGAGCAAAGCACTCGAAGGCAGTGTGTGTGTGTGTGTGTGTGTGTTCACAAGCATCTGAATGTGCACATGTTTATGTGTTCGTTGCTGAATTTTGCAGGAAGGCAAGCGAGGAGGGCGTTTGTGCATGAGGCTATTTTTGACCTCACTGAGAGTAAGCCTGTGCATGTGTGTGTTTGTGTGTGTGTGTGTGTGGAGCTCCCCGTCTTGGCTCACTCAGCACCTTGATATTGGCACTGGGCCTCTGTGGAGATCTGCTGCCTCAGCTGGATCGCTCTCCTCCCTTTTCCCCTGACCATGCCCCCCCCCCCACCTCCATCACTCACTCCCCCCTTCCCCACTCCTGCTCTACTCCCACCTCTGCTCCAGGCCCTTCCAGCTGCCCTCAACCAGGGGAGAAGAGCTTAAATCACTCCCTTCTCTCTGTCTCTGGAAGGGTCCTCCCCCCTCCTCCTCTTCCCCCTACACACACTTGCCCAGTCCCTCCCTTTCTGATAGTGTCAGGGAGGGAGGGGGGTGGTGGTGGTGCTGTGTGACTGTTGACTTGGACTACTGTGGGAATGCAGGTGCCATGTGTGTATGTGTGTGTGTGTGTGTGTATGTGTGTGCTTTGAAAGCCCCTCCCTAGACTTGCCGGGCCAGCTCGGTGTCTGTCGTCTGTCACACCAGCCGTTCAGACTGTGCCGTCATTGCTATGACAGCATGCTATGGCAGATGGCTGCGAAATATCAAAACAGTCTCTTCTTAGCTCTCACGCAACTAAGGTTTAAGTCAGAGGTAATTAGCTTCTGATTTATGCGTTTCATTATTAGTGCAGCATCGGTTATTTTCATGCTCAAATCCGTTAATTACTTTTTTTTGATTAATTACGTAGTCGGTCAGATGTTGCTTCTGTTGTTTAACCAACGGCACTGATGAAGATCAGAAAAATGGGCTAAATAACTAATCTTACATCTCACACCAAAAATAAACTCTGGACTCAAAATAACACGCTGGAAAGGATGGATCCGACATAGAGTTGTCTTTTATTTACTTTAACAAGAAAGCAAACAAAGTTCAACCCGAGCCACTTACAGAAACAAAGTTCAGAAAAGAAAAAAGTAACAAAGTATCAGGCTTCATGCAAAGCAAAACTCCAAAACATGCATCAAGGAGTAGTTAAGTGACTGACTTCTTACCAAAAGTTGAAGGCTTATATAGGCCTAGGTCTATTCCCAAGTCGATTCACCACGACTGTTCTCTGATCACTGATTGTCTCCCTGGTTACACTGTGGTTTCTATACCTACTTCTCCTATGCTTGAACACGATTATCTCACCCTCCATAAATTAATCTTTTATTCCTTCAACGTTGGTGAGTGGTTTATGATCTGACCCCCTTTTATCTGCAACACACACACATTGGAGGTCAGGCTGCGCAAACCTGTTGCCTCGGGCTCCAAGTCCCCTCACCTCCATCCTTAATACCTCAACAATATCAGATGGGGGACGAGGCGATGGCGCTGGCAGCTTTCCTCTCAGACCCTGGCCTTCTCTCCTTTGAGGGAAAAATCTCTGGGCGCCTCATTACCCATGCATAAGTTCTTTTTTCATAAGAATGTGCACCTGCTTGCTAGTTGACCTCTTATCTACCCCTCTCTCTCTCTGGCTGCATACAAGCAGTTGGCTGATCTTTAAGTCACAAAACATACTCCTTTCAATTGGATATAGAAAACAAAACATTACTAAACTAATAGATACATAATGAGTATATGTCTTTTCTAATAGTAGCATAATATTGTCTTTCAGCATTAACTTATTACAAACTTTCATGTCATTTATGATGAAAAATACCACAACAGCACCAAACCCAAAGACAACACTAAACTCATTGTTGTTTACTTTTTTAGCACTGTTATTGCCCTTTGCATGGCCTACCTCTGATTCTGTGATTGCTTTATTCGATATGAACACTTAAAGGGATAGTTCAACAGTTTGGCCCATTGCTATAATCGCTATAGTTTTAGGAGTTGGTTCATTACCTTTTATTGTCGGTGCAAGTTATTTTTAGAATGGCAGAGCAGAGCTGCGAGCTGTTCAGAGCTACGTTACGGAGGCTATTGGGATTTCTTGGTTTCCCTCATCCCCTCTGTCTAGTAACATTCCGTTATTATCTGATTGCGTGGTGAATGTGCAGGTCAAAACAAGAGCGTTTTGGAGTTGTTGGTGAGTTTGATGAGGGAAACCATTAAACCAAGAAATTCCATTAGTCTCCTCGGAGCAGCTTGCAGCTCTGCTCCGCCGTCCTAAAAATAGCTTGCACCTACAATCAAAGGTAACGAACCCACTCCTAAAACTAAAGGGATTATGGCAATGGGCCACTTTGATAAAATGTTGAACTATTCCTTTAAAATAGACACGACACGATTGCACCCAGCAACAAGTGTTTCTAACCTACAAATGAACAGTTCAACACAAACCCTGTTTCACCAGTTAATTTAAGATTCAGAGGAGCAGAACAGATTAAAGACAGAAGCTACACATAAAGTAAACTAATGTATTGAAAACAGAGTGTACTGTTCCTTTAAATAGTGCAATAAGGAGCAATTTTCCAGTGGAGGTATTTGACAATAACAGCCCTGACAGTCTTTTGCAGCCTTATCTCCCCTGTCCCAACAATGACAGATGGTATCTGTTGCAAGTGGTAAGCCGTCATGTCACCCTGCTTCTCCGTGTTCCCACTCTGACTGTAAACAAAATGCACAGCAGGCGTGGCCACAACACCACCACTTTGTTTTGCACAAGTTCGCGGAGACCAACCCACCCACCCCTCTATATCTGTCCCCGCCTTTGTTTCGTCTCCTCTCCTTTTTCTTGTCTTTCACTTTATTCCTTTTTTGTGTTTTTCTTTTGTTTTGTCTTCCCCCCCTCTCTCTTTCTCTCCCTCTCTCCTCTTGGCCGTTGAGGTTAACCACCGCTTGTATTACACTGCATTACAACTCATCAACAATATGCCGGGCAGAAAGAAAAACAACCCACACTCCTTGTCCTCTCGCTCCCTTTTTCTCTCTGTCTTTTCTCTCTTTAGCTAAATCACAAAACAAGTGGGCCAAAAACAGTGAATTGCCTAGAAACCCAATATGGACTCCACCCTGGAGATTACACGGTCAGCTCAGCCAGCCTGCACTAGAATAACAGCCTGGCCTGCTCTCACTGTCCCCTGCCCAGTGTGTGTGTGTTTGTGTGTGCTTTTGTGCGCATGTGCACACAAGAACCTCACCTTTTTTGACACGGTGACAACAACATGTGTGTGTATCTGTGTATATGTGTGTGTGTGTGCGTGCATTCGGAGCTATAGGTTTGCGTGCATGTGAGCCTCTCGGTCACGTGGGCTTGGTTTACCTCAGAGTTTCAGCAATGAATCATTCTTCATCAGCTGTTGGCCAGGAATATGTTGTAGTACAGCTGTACAAAGTGTGTTTTCTTGTTGTGTGACACATCTACACTTCATACCACTTCACACCTGCCAATAATAATCATGTCACTCTGTGCAGGCAGCTGTGTTTCTGACTGACGACTTCTTTAGTCCCTGTGTATAATTTTAGCTCTAAACATATTTTTTTTTTTTAATACAACAAAGTAAATAATGGTTAGCTGAATGCATCAAATATAAATTGCAGTGATTTCTCAATATTCACTGCATTATTATGACAATGTCTGGATTATGTAACAGTGACCTATATACAGACATGAAGCAACTAAGAATAGTAGGTCACTTCTGCAAACTGAATTAGTAACAGTTTTTGCAACCAAAGACCATCACAGTGAGCCATAGGGCTTGAAATATTTCACTGACAAAAGGATACATAATTAAATTTAGATAAAATCAATACGTTCCCTTGACATTTTAATTTTGCAATTTAACAACATTTCTGTTCTACAGCTTTTGTAATTGTCAGATTGCAACAAATCAGTGACTCAACAGGAGGAATCTGCACACATTAACTTTTAGACACAGTTACTGTTTACTAAATATGACAGTAAGTGGTTTAGATAATGGGATAAAACTCCACAGAGGAACTTTCTTCTAAAATCTTTATAACTTTTTACTTCCTTCTGACCTGTTATTCCATGTTATTTAGTGGATGGTATTTATTTTCATAAAGGCCAAACTTTCTGCAGGTTTGATTCATACACCATCAGGAAGTGCATTTTATCCATGTCAGTAAAAACTGTACTTTTTTTTTTTTTTTTTTTACAATTCTTGTGAAAAAATGCATGTACACACAGTATATCTACAACTATTCACTGTGGACTTTCTCCATCCATGCTTTAATAGCATTCACAAATCATATTAATAATCATCTGTTAATGTTGGATGAACTCACATTTTCCAGCTGTATAAAGCCTGAGCTTACGGTCATATGTTGACAATATATGACGATCAATAAATTTTATGTCCAGGCATTCGGCATGTATGGTCGAAATGGGGGGGAAAGGCTATTTTGATTTGGGTTTGTGTGATTATACTGCCCGTAGTTTAGAAAGCTGGATACAATCTGAGGCCAGTCAGGCTGTGGTGATGGAGGCTTCTCTAATGCTAGGTCTGTAGGTCTGCAACGCCTGAGTCTGGCCTACGACTGGGGCAGAGTGGCTGATTGTTTCCAGCTATGATGAAGGTAATGAGGGGGTGGTGGTCATCGTGATACACACTTACACACACAAACACACACACACAGACTGACCTATAAGTGAATATTCATACAGGCGTGCATGTGTGTTTGTGTGTGTGTGTGTGTTTTCAGCCACAGCACACTGGCTCTCTCCACAGACCACGGGGTCGCTCAGCTGCAGTCGCTCATTAGTGGTCACTTCTACCGGAGGACACACACAACAAACGCACACATTCACATGCACATCCGCGCATACAAACAAGTCGCCACTGACTTTTGCACTTGCAAAGCTAGCGCGCGCACACCTTAATGTGCCTCCACTCATCCAGCACGCACTGTTGTGTTTGATGCACGCCATGTTAGGAGCTTTTAAAGTGAAACCACATGCAGCAGCGTTCAAGCAGATCTGCTAAATCTCTGTCAAAAGGTGGCTGAGTCATGTCTGTACTGGGCGTGCAATCACGCATGTGTGGTTTGCTGTATCACAAGATGTAGTGTGACAGGCCTCGGGGTGGAAAGCTGATAAACACACAGAAATATCTCCTTTTTTCACACCAGTGCACACAGACTTGGCGCTTGACGTAATAGTAGTCTGCTAACTGAAGCAACTGGGGAAGTACGCCTCTTTAATCAAGAACATCACAAGTGAAGAAGATGCAGCTTGTTTTTCGTAGGATGACATTTTTCAAAAGAATTTCACAAGTTCTGTTCTTTGAGGGAAGTCGGTTTCAAGGTCACCAAGCACCATGAACAGCTTCAAAGAACTCGCTCTACTACACATTCACAACACTGCTCCTTAGGTTATTCCAGTGAGCAGCACGGTGATATTAAAGCTGCAATCAAAGGTTCAGATAAAAAACTTTTCCTACTGTCTCTCATGCTACATTCTTCACTTTGAAGTGCTTAATGATAGACCTAGAGCTATCAGTAAAGCTTTATCACACTTTGTGACAATTTAAAGCGCCGCCATGAAATCGGGTGTGAATGGTGTGGTTACATAGGATAGCATTTTCCCACGCTTTAGCAGTCGTGCGCTAAGATTTTCCCATAGTTCAGCCCATCTTTTCCCAGCCAAATGTCCCAAATCTGGTGTGGCAGGAAAAGCTCCCTCTCCAAATCTACGGTTACGGAGGGCCCAGACACACCAAGCCAACCAGTCACAGCGTCGGTAGACGACCTCTGGCCATAACTTTGGCAGTATGTCTTGTGTCAACGCCAGTCTTTTTTGGAGTTTACTGCCATCGCCTTGAGTTCATGTTTGTCCAGTGGTGCAGCATGGCTGTCAATGTACAAGTCTCCAGCAGAAATAGGAAAAAATGAAAATGCAACATAATGTTATAAGGATAAAATGGTTATTGCAGTGATAACTTATCAGAGATGTAAAATCTTTTCTCACACTTTGAATAGTGCGCAGAGTTTTGGCCTCCGAACTTGGGATCTATTCCTTATACTTGGCTTCCAGACTCTAAGTTTATTGTCTCTGAGGGAACATGTGTAGCCAAAGTAACAATTTAGCCCCTTTGCATTTTATTAAGAGCAGTTTTGGATCTGAATGTTCACTGGAGATGTGGAGACAGAGGGTCGATGACATGCTGTAAAGGGCCCCAGTTGGATTTGAACCAGGGACGTTCCATTTACATTTTGTCCTCGAGGCCTCCAGGACACCTAGGTTATGTCACTGGTTTGGTTTAGTTTCCTTCTGTTTTACACATCTGTACATTATTTTGTTCTGGGGCAACCAAAGACCAGGCTGACAAGGGCATGTGTAAAGCAAAACGACCAGTAATTTCCTCTTATTCATCATAGAACACATGTCCATGTTGGTGGTCAGCTGGTCATCGGGGCCAGTTGTTGCTGTGTGTTCAAGTGCAAAGCCTTTACATAGGATGTGAAGCAACACAAGGTCTTTGATCATCCCTCCATTGTTGCCACAGCTTCTTTGAGGCTTTGAGGCTTGGTGAGTCGGGCGCTGTCAAAGATCTGGACAAAACTAACAACCCTGATTGTCACCTGTTCCTCCGGCACCAGTCGAATAGGTTACACATTAACCAGCCACGCGAGCAACACCAGCTCCTGCTTCTCTGCTGCTGTGAGCAACATTTATTGCAGCATAAAAAACCCACTTCAGCATGGGATTGTAGTGGAGGAAAGTTTATAATATCATCTAATTTTAGTGCCTTGGGTAACATATTAAACAGAATAGGGCACTGAAACAGTTCAACTGAAAGTTAAAGTCTAATCATTGAAAATGGTTAGTAATGTCTCTGGGCACAACCGACATTAAATAAAATAAAATACAATACACTTAACAAAAACAAAGTACATGAAATGAAATAGACTTTATGATCACATCCATTGTCTATGGTTTGATGGTTTTCAGACTGGATGAGTGACGAAAGGGGTTTTTATTATGTTTTAACAAATGTTATTCATTGACTGGTACCAAGCATCCCAACTAGGTGTTTCTCAGTCTATAAAGCACAAACTGCTGCCTAAAGAAAACAGGCCCAGGGCTAATCATTTAAAAAACAAAACAGACATTAAACACCCTTTTTTTTGCATTGATAATTGAATAATTGAGGAATGGTCCACATACATACAGGTAGGTGTGTATGAATGGAACATGATGATCCTGTGGTTGAGACACAACCACTGGCCCAGTCTGAGCCCAAGATCTGAAGCCTTTTTTTAGGAGCATACTCACTGTTAACAAGTTATAATAATTAGTGATGCCAGTCCTCGAGAAAGAAAATACCAACAGCGTGATTAAAGAGACAATCACCTAATGTCAAATGCTTGACTATTTACTATTAGTCAATTACCCTTCTAATTATCCATACAGGAAGAAAACCCATCCTATGAACATGTGGAACAGGCAATAAAAACATGATTTTATGGAAATTAACATCCCGATTTATCCAGGATTACAGTTTGTCATCTTAAATATTTTTCTCTACAGAACTTCAGTTAGTCATTCCTTTAAATCTTTAAGCCCATGTCATTATGTGTGTCAGTGCCTCAGATACAGCTTGCACAGCCATCAGCCCTTTTCCTTGGGATGGAAAGCTCATTTGGAGCTTGTAGGAAAGGCTGAAGTTCCCAGTCCAACTGTGGTTGTGAGTCTGGAGCGCCGGGATGTACCAGATGGGATGCTTTTCCGATAGATGCGAGCATTACGTAGCACCAGGGTGTGGTTTCTAAGTACATGACTGTGGCTGCTGCTCAAAGTCTGTAGTATGTATGGGTAAATCATTGCCATGTTTTGTCGGTGGTGTAACCTCTTAGGTATTAGGGGTGGTTTTAGAATGAAGGGGGAGGTACAGGGGTGAGGTTATTGACCATGTGCACCAGAGATGAAGGTCCGCCATGCAGGTAACACAATATTTCCCACTCCCCTGTGTGTCAAGGTGAGCCCTTTTTCCAACAGGCTCACCTGAAAACGTAGCTTGATCTAACCACCACACAGCCCGTCCAATACATCTTACATATTTGCATGGAGACCTATGTTTGCTCATGTTCAACAGTCAAAGTCCATATTTGCATAGCATCTGCAGTGGGTATCACTGCGTCTATACATATACTCTTCGTGTTGTTTTGCATACAAACATGAACACGCTTTGCATATCAATACATAGCTTGTGTCAACTTGACGTTCCCTAAAAAGTACCAAGTGGAGCTCGCTAGTTGGTTCCATTCACTGCACTCTGAGGAGGGCCTGCCCTGTGTATGAATAGCCTGTAATTGCAGCTTGATGGAAAACACTAATGCAGCTCGTAAAAAACGGGACACTTAAGACTGGTACAATTACTCTTTCCAGCAGACAAAGCCAAGAAAACACACCATGCAGTGCACTCTTCAAGTCATCAGGCTTCTGACCAACAAACAAGCAGATCAATCCAAACTACTGTTTGTTCTCGTTGCTTCCTTTAAAACTAAACTGTGCCCCCGCCGAATTAGAACGAGCTGAAGAAGCCACCACACAGGGAAGAACCGTCATAACTATAAATCTGCTCGACATCAAGACAGAGTAATGGTTGCGTTATTAATAGTATTGCATTAAAATGCTTGTTTATGCCTGTAAATATATCAACTCAGCTGTAAGTCATCAAGACTGCGAAGACAGACGCAGAGAGCAGGCCCGAGCCTATGGGTATTTAGTCAGACTCATGCAAAGCAATCAGCCGAGCATGCTGCAATCACAGCAGATAAGGTTGCGCCGAAAAACACTGCGAGCCTTTAACTATTTGATGACCAATAAATCATTAATCTCTGTGCAGGATTTCTGCAGAGCCGTTCTGGCACAAGATTGGCCCCATCTTGAGAAATATCCAATATCACCGCGGAATTGCATTAATCATGAAGTCATGACAGGCCCAAAACAGTGTCAGGCCCGTTTTCAGGGAACTTTCAACATCCTTATTTTTTAGTAAATTTAAGCAGCGTCCATTAAACTGGAGAAGTTTGCAGGGAAACGTCTGGATGAATCACATCACGCTAAATAGACCAGAACATGGAAAATATGGCTTATTGCTGTTTTGAGGGGGCCTTTATGTGCTATAGCGTAGGTGTGCGTATGCGAGTGTGTGTTTTCTGTGAAGCAGAAGCAGTGTGTGTGTGTGCATGCCTGCTTGGGCATGAGCACAGGTGTGTTAAGTGTGTTATTCGGTCATTGCGAACCAGTGTGTGTGTCTTTGTTTATACTGCTGTGTGTGTGTGCTCGGTCAGTCATTGACTATGCCTGACTCACAGTTCCCATGGGCCTCACTCTGCTGACTCGTCTTCCCGCCACTTTCGCTCCTCTTCTTCCTTTCACCGGCTGTGTCCTCCCACCCACTCCTTTGTTTTGATTGATGGCGACATTATTTTTTACCCCTTTTCCCCTTTGCTCTGTACTAATTATCCCGTGTGATGATGGTAATGAGCGTGCGTCACTTCGGGCAAAGCTTTGTAGGTTTTCCCACTCGGGCTGTCTTCTTCTCTTCTTTTTTTTCTGTGGTTTGTCCTCAAAGCAATTTGTGGGTGCAAAGACAAAGAGGAGCTTGTTAGGAGCTCACAATCAATAGATTATAACTCTTGGCTGATTAAGAAAGAAAGTGGGAGCGAGCGTGAGAGATAACAAGAGAGCCAGAGGGAAGTAAAATTATATGTCTGTGTGGTTTGTCGCGTCTGTATTTCTGTGCTTGACTGACTATTTGTGTCACATCTCTTTGTGTGTCTGTGTGTACAGTGTGTCTGCACAGTATGTTTGCTCACCTCATTTATTTTTCCAGTGTTTGTTTTCAATGTTTACCTTCCCATTAACAATGCAGTTCATCTTATTAACCTGATGGTTCAATTTGTCTTATCATAGATTCATTTCCAAATTAATCTTTTTTTCCATAAAATGACAGGAAAACAACGAGTCCAATGTGCCATTTTATACACAACCAGCACCAACCAGAGAGATATTTAATTTACAATGACAATAAAACAGAAGAAATAATACAAAACATTCAAGCTTGTTTCAGCAAAATTTAGACAAGAGTCGATTTTTCAGTGGGTACAAGAGGTTCTACTCAAATGTTTATGACCATACAGAGAAACACAGATACTCGTACATGTGGTCTCTGCATGTCAGTTTTTGTCCCACTAGTTTCAGGACAGGAGGTCTGTCGGTCTGTCCTGTTAGACAGTGAGCGTGTCCACAGCTACTGGCCATTAAACGTAGTATGGATATTCGTATGGTTCTGCAGGCTCCAGAGCACATGAGGATAAAAAGAAATCTAGCATATAAAGTGAATTTGTGCTGAATTCAACAGTCCCTGGTGTGTTGTTTCACTTGATTCCACATGCAAAGAGACAATCCCTCTTGCTATGGCTCACTGGGGAAAGTCCTTTTAAACATTATACCAGGATTGTGGGTTGTAGAGATCTGGATATTGTCCTGCCTTCCCCCCATCCACTGTGACAGCTCCAGGCCCACAGAGCAGCAACCTGACGAGAGGAGAGGGAAAGTAAAAGGTACAGTACAGTGTTGTAAACTGCTGTGTCGACCTGTGCTGACATGTGGCCAGCTGCTGCTGGTGGGTGTTAAAAAAAAAAAGATGAAAAGTCTGTAGTCATGATGATATTATTCAGTGCCAATGTGTTTTGGACTCAACAGGTCATGACTAGATCGCTGAAAAACCACAGCACAGTTATAATCAGAGGATGGCTTCATTACATTCAGTCATCTCAGTCAGAGGGGATAAACAACGATGATTGTAATTTAATTTTGTCGTTTGATCTACCATCGCCATCAGGACAAACCTTACAATCCTCTGCTGGAGCTTTTAGACAGCTCAATCACAATCTGGTTACTTTGCGATTATAATAAACACTGGACCATCCAGGGACTGCTAGAGGAGCTCCAGGCTCTGAGTCTTGACTCGATGGATCAGTTGTACCTTGGTATCATTACTGTGAACAAACACCAGCATGGAACAAGAGTTTTTCTCAAGCAATCATCAGCCATACTGTAGGTCTCATCATTTGTTTTCTTTTTGACTTTATTGATGAGGATATACTGTAGGTGGTAGCTACGTCTTCCATGGACTGCCATCTGAGAACACATTGGACGCTTCATTCCTACTCTTTGGTGCCAGAAATCCATTGTGGTGGTCAGGTAGTATGGACTGAAAGGGGAGAGTGTAAAGAGTGGAGGTGGCCGTCGGCCTTCTCAGCTGTTTACACTTTAAACTTGTGAAAAGGTGTGAACCTACTGTGGACTTTCTCATTCTATCTCGCGCTATCACCGCCCCGAAGCAGCTGGCCGCTGCATGTACTGTTTCTTCGCTCCTATCCCCTGCAGTCTCGCTCTCGCAGCTCCATATCACGTTCCTGCTGGGCCTGTCCATCACTGGCACAAGGCCCCTGCTTAGCGGCAGAGAAAGTCCTCGGGGTCAGCTCATAATGGACCTAAATGCAGCTCATTATCCTGATAAGGCAGGGGCGGTGGACGGGCAACGGCCGCCTGACTGGCTGGATGACAGCCACACAGCTCTGACAGGTAGACAGAGGTAGACACAGCCATGGCGGCTATCTGATGGACCCGGCTGACAGATCCAGTTGCACCGACCTGCTGCTCTGAGGCAATGGAAGGGGTTGGAAACTGGACGCCAGTGAGCCACACAATGATCCCGCTAGGTCTGGCCCTCTGCTGGGTGATGGAGTGCTGTGAATTGGACTCCCCCTCTCCCTATCCCTCTGGGGGTGTGCACTGCAGAACAGCATTTGTGTATCTTAAAGGGATAGTTCAGCATTTTGGCAAATTGGCCCATTGCCATAATCCCTATAGTCAAAGCAGTAGGTTTGTTACCTTTAATTGTCAGTGCAAGCTATTTTTAGAACGGTGGAGCAGAGCCGTGAGCTGCACAGAGCTACACTACAGAGGCTCATTTTTTCTTAGTTTCCCTCATCAAACTCAACAAATACACAACCCAACAACTCCAAAATGCTCTTGTGGACAAGTTGAGACTCGCACATTCACCACGCTATGAGATAATAACGAAACGTTACAAGAGTTGTTTTTGAGGCCCCGATGTAATGTTCCATTATTATCTCATAGTGTGGTGAATGTGCAGGTCACAACTTGAGTTGTTGGATTATGTATTTGATGAGTCTAATGAGGGAAACCAAGAAATTCCATAAGTCTCCATAGTGTAGCTCAAAAATAGCTGAAAAATAGCTTGCACCGACAATTAAAGGTAACAAACCTATAGGGATTATGGCAATGGGTCAATTTGTTGAATTTGTTGTTTCTTGAACTATCCCTTTAATATCTCAATTCACTGTACATGGTTAGATTGATTTCCGGTATGTTGCTTTTCTTTCCGTAGTGAAGGCGGCCATAGTGTGGAACATACGTTATCACGGGGTACTGACGCTGGCTCTGTTTGTTTACTGTATTTGCAGGTTTTTATGATCATATTTCAAAGATCAAGAGTTTGACCTATTTTCCCAAATAGAAATGAAGTGACCCATCGTTTCCTGGAGTGTTGTAAGATTTTTCCTGTTGCTGAAGGATATAGATCTGCATCTGCAAGATTTCATGAACGCACATTAGAGTGAATTTGCTTAGAACTTTGTTGCGACATTTTTGTGTGTGTGTGTATGCATGCATGATTTCCACTGTGGTGCAGTCACAGAGGAAAGCCACATTGTCCCCTCACTATCGGTGCTTGCCATCAGGCAGGAGGAGGTGGGAGGGGACTGTCAACAGCCCCCCCAGGCCCCGGGGCATCTAAGTAGCCACAGATTCTCTTACAGCCAGATGTCAGCCATAACAGCACCACACACTCTCACTCACAAATCAACTCTCACCCATAACAGTATCCTTTCTCCCCTCTCCTCTGCCCTTAGGTGTGTCAGTGTGGGTGTGCGCCTCCAGTTTCTCTTTGTTTCGCTGCCTGTGTGCGTGCCTCTGCGGCTGTGTGTGCGAGGGAGGTGTGTCGGCCCGTGTTGATATGCCCGGTGGGGGCGCGTTGGGCCCATGCCGACTTTCCATCAGTGGGCGTTTGGCAGCCGCGAAGAAGGGGGGAAACACGGGCATAGGTGTCATACGATGTACAAATCTGATGCTTCCCTCTTGCCTTTGGCACACACTGCTCTGGTATAGGGTGACATGGTAAGAGATAGCCCCAACTGGTACGCTTTGGGCACTACACACACAACACAACTCACTTCTCTGTTCAGACATTTACAACACAAGACAAAAAAACAAAACAAATCACAACTAAACATGATGATCACAGTAAACACACAGATACCAGCTCATTTTACATGGTTTTATACTCCGTCTATACTGCACCGAGCTTTCCGAAGGGCAGACAGTCTGAGGGCGAGGAGGTAATGGTATGCACCTTGATAAAAGAGCAGCGGTTGAATCACACTATCATGCCACACAGCGTATTTTACCACAATCTCTCAGACCCATAATTTTGACAAAGCATCCCTTGTGAAGTTGCCATCTCCAGTGTAAATCTACATTATCCAGGCACATATACGGTACCTGCACGCCCTTTTTTGCACACGCTTACACTGTGCTTAAGCAGATTAGGAAACGGTTTTCGGTCTTAGATGGGGATCTTGTGGGCGTTTTGAATGTCTGCTGCAGGCCCGCTCCCCTCCACACCTCGGTAAGATGTAAAACGCTTGATTGCTGCTTTCTCTCAGACGTACAATTACAGCTGGCTGCTTCTTGGTCTTTTTGCGCCTACCAACAAAGGGCATGGAATATCATATAAAGTCCCATCTGTTATTTCAAGTTGGATTCAAGCCAAGGAATGAATTTATGATTGTCAGTGATGTCTGAAATGTACCATATCTGCTCTTCTATGTTGGACAGGAGGTTTCATATTGTTCTGAGGTGACCTATGCTCTGCTTCTCACACCCATATATATACTATATATATATGCACACACAGACACAGAGCACCCACCTCTGTTTCTCATATCATTCTGAAATAGCTCCTTGTTCACCTCTGATGAGAGAGGTGGGGGAGGTAGCGAGAAACGGCAAAAAGAGACAGAGAAATGCGAGAAAGGGTGAGAGTTGACCTTTGGGTCTTGCTGAAGCGAGCTCTGTAAGTGAGGGGGCGGGTTGCTGAACTAAGTGGCTGATTCATTTCCCCAGAGACCCCCTTCCCCCCAAGCCCTCACACACACACACACACACACACACACACACACACACCCTCTTTCCCTTGTGGATGAGTCCAGTGATCCAGGTGCCGGCCTCTGCAGAGATTGCAGCGTGGCCTCCGTTGACCCTCAGGGAGCCCAGCTGGGGTGTAAGGTCACGGCAGAATCCTCCCACTGTCGGTCCGTGTGTGTTTTTGGCTGTGAAGACCACAGGCGGAGCCTCAGGAAATATGGCTGCCACCGGGCCCCGGCTGACCCCGCGTCATTTTTTTTCATCTCTTGACAACAGAGCGGACTAGGAAGAAAGAAGAAAGCAAAGTCTGCAGAGTTCAGACGGGTTCAGACACCGAGGTAGAAACGAGCATTAAGGCTTGAAAGGAACAAGGAGTCTTTGAATAGAGTTAACGTTTAAGTGTTGATGAATCAGGGTCATTTAGGGTCTTCTGACTTCTTATAAGGCAGAGGCATTTGCTCACTTTCTATTGTATTTGCATAATTTAGGGCTATAGTTGTGTTAGTTTATGCTTTTAAATCCACCCGTGTCATTGACTGTATCTTCTCACCACCTAATCTCTGAGCACACCTTCCTATCAACTTTGTGCTTATTCAAGACAAAGCCTCTAGCGTTCAGTATCACACATATGAACTTGGTACACAAATGAACTTGTTCTCTTCCCACAGCACTCTTTCCTTTCAGCCTGATGCTAAGTCAAGCAGCTGTCCTGTTTTGGGTTACGGTGACCGACGCTCAGGTAACAAAAGCTCCACGCTGCCCCGTCAGCACCCCCCCCCCTCTCTCTGCCCGCGGTGCACTGAGACAGGTGTTAGCTGAGGCTGAGATACCAACGCGATGCCCGGAGCACACACACACAGCACTGACGGCTTCATAAATTAGAAATGATCACTTTGTGACTGACACAATGGTCCTGAATTAGAAATGTTCAGTTGGGAAATTAAGAGAGCGTGAGCCTTGCATCGTAAATGAAGCTTTTTGTTCTATGGCAATTACTGATAATCATGGAGACATTACTGGAGGAGGTTTCCCATCCACTATTTCAAAACATCACAGACTGACTGTGTGTGTTCAAGTCTTTAAATAAATTTGATCCTGAGTTTCCCACACTGATGTTTGGACCGTCTGTTAAGGAAGCAGGCATCAGAATCTGTGTTACAATGCTTATTTAGGGCCTTTTATTTCTCCATCTGTGTCCATCTGCTTGCTTAGAGCTGAGTTCAGTTGAGTAAAAAGAGGTTAGACTCTAGATGATAAGATGGGAAGTCGTTTTTAAATGTTAGTTTGGAGAAATGATAATAATTGCATATGAGTGGTCCTGATGCCAAATTTAAAAGAAGCATGGTAAAAGCAAGTGGATGGTGGATGGAGGGGAGGGGCAGGCTGTACAGACAGGGCGCAGCGTCGTGAAAGTTGCACAGACATGATATTGACGAGTTTTCAGGCAGGAAACAGACGACAACAAACACACTGGGAGCATCTGCAGACTGAATAATTACAGGCTGAACAGAGACAAAGATGGTAAAGACGCACACAATCACGCGCGCACACACACACTCGCGCATTGTGCAGTAAGGACGGCGGGGGTTTTAAGGATAAAGAGGGATAGACTTTACACACTCAAGCTCAACCCCCCCCTCCCTCCCCTCCCCTCTCTATCGTTCCAAACAGAGACCCGAAAGATACTACTCACAAAGATGCTGAGTGACAGGAAGAAAGGGAGAAAAGAGGCTCAAAGAGTAAGACGGAGTGGCACCTAGTAAAGGAAGAGACAGCGTGTCTTTACTACTTCCTGCCGCCTGGCAGCTGAAGCTGAGAGGAAGAGCCTCGTCTCCCTCTGCCTCCTTTTAATTATGGCCAATTACAAGGCTAGCACGCCAGAACTTATTACACGGCAACCAAAGAGCCCCCCTTGAGTATGTTTGTGGGACCGAGGCACATATTATGGAGGTTTAGCGTAGCGAAATTTCCAAGGCCCGGGCTCCAAGGGGCCTTTGCAGTCCTCTTTTTGTGGTTTTAATGAGAACTGAAAGCATGAAAATGCAGCAGTAGAAGAAGGCCCCCCACTCTAAATGAGCAGCACTCTTCTCTAGTTTGCCACAGGCTAGCTTTTGAGGTAGCAGGGGGACAATACTCGTACACATTTGTCATTCCTCAAACTGTGTTATGGTAGCTGGTAATGTCTTTATCATAACTGTGCCTGCATGATGGAAGGGTAAAGGGGCAGTGACAGCTTTAATGGAGAGCTGAGCCCACTATCATATTCCCATATGTACTAATACACACATGGTATGTGTGTATCCATATATGTGTAATAAGTTTATTTGTATCAGGGACAATGTACAAAATAACATTAGTCTCAAAATGAGAGAAGATGCTTTGCACTGGATTTAGCTTACTAGCTACAGTACTTTCCATCCGTATAGTCCCTGGGCAGGTGAGTAAGAACAATACAAAGATAGAAAATTGTCAAATTACATAACAAAACAAACATCCACATGTGCATAATACAGTATACACCTGCTCACACATCACAAACATTCAGGTACAAAACATATTTCATAACAGAAGAAAATAGGAACATACAGTTATTAAAATACTTAATACTTTGACAAAGTTAAAAATAATTTAGGTTTAAGATTAATGCTGACATGACTGGTTTCTTTGGATCCATTTTTTGGCTTCCTGGGAAAAAATGTTGAAGTCAGAAGCTGAAGGCAGGGATGTTATTATGTGCACCTCTAGAATATTAATTTATTGTAGCCTCTTCAACCAGTGGATCATTTTATCATGAGGGAACATGGGAAAAGCAAACTTTGTGGCATTTCGATTCTAAAGAGTTTTTCATCCTCCTCTTTAGAAACATACACGTCTATTTCTTGGCACACATCGTGCGTTGCGTCCCTCCTCTGGTTGGCAGGTGTAAATAGGACCGATTAAGGCCTCTCTTGGCTCTTTTGTGGCTTTGAGTGTTGGGACACCTCCTTGGCATGAGGTTCGAGGGCACGACCGCCGGCGGGTGCCAAGTTTGCGCGTCGGTGACACAGATTCAACAGAGGAGAGCTTGTCATGCGCCAGCGTGTGACAATACAGCGTGATGTCAGGTGGGTGGTCACTCGCATTAAGGCCGCGTCATTCCCTCCATTCTGTCAGTTTATAGCGCCTAATGATGTGGTAACGTCACATCGTCCATAAACACTGACCTAACTCTGTTATGGCCTTAATGTCACACACCTGTGGGTGTCTCACTGATGCCACTCAGAGTCTGAAAATGTAGGTTGGAATTTACAGAACGTTCCTCGTAAAATTATACGATTATTAGAAAATTAGGTATTAGCAATAAAGCAGAAAGGTTGAATTACATTTGAGCCGGAATAGTAAAATGACAATCTGCAAAGCGGCTTTGCCCACAGTGGCCAGCTCATAAATTCCCACAACACTTTTTTCCTTCCCTTTCTTCCGTGCCTCCCTCTTCCAGCTGCAGGCTGGAGTTAGCATTAGCCTTTAGTAGCGCAGGGAGATGTCAGTGGCACAGCATGCAAAGACAAAGCGCCGTCTGATATTAAATCACCTCATCTGCAGCTCACTGGGCCACTTTTAAGGGGAAGAAGGGTTTCCAGGGTTTGGAGGGCATTCCGGGCCCCTGATTTATACCCCAGTGCTGCATAAAACAGATGAATGGCTCACAATAAGAGGAACGTCGTTAAATCTGCAGCGAGGGAGAAGAGAGGAAGGCGAGGAGAGAGATAGCGAGAGGGGAAATAAAAAACGGGTTAAGGGGACCTGTGGAGATACCCAGAGTGGGAGCAGACCTGTTTCATTTTTAGTGGGCCTTAGCTTTTCTGTGTGATTAAATTTTAAATTTGAACTACAGGGATGAAGAAAGTGAATGAAATCACCATCTGTCTGCTGTACACCCGACAGTTCACGCTTGTCCTTTCAATCTCCCACAAAAGATTTCAGTCCAAATGTTTATTGTCTCCGTGATGACCTTTGATGTTTTTTTGTGTAAAAGTGGGAGCCCACATTTGTTCTTAACAAACAAAATGGCAAATTAGGCTCCGCCCCCCACCCCTCCGCCCTCTCCACAGTGTGGAAACTGCTCCAACAGGAAGCTCACAGCAAACATTAACGGGGCTCTGACGTTAGTTACACATTACACATCCGTCTGTCACCAGACTTCAGTCACCTCCGCTCCTTCCCTATTAGCTCAGTCACATTCATCCCAGTCCAGCACATCACTAGTTTTTTTCCCTTGCTCTCTCTGTTTCTACCTACTCGTCTCTTCCTCCCTCCCTCCCTCGCTCTCCATCACGTAAACACACACACGCGCATTCCCCAGACTGAGCTCATCTAATCAGCATCTTATCAGCCATCTTGCGAGCGTGCCATTGTTATGACTAAAACTGTTTCTATTCCCAGAATGGGGTTGACACTGAAATAGAACATTCCCATGCAGCCGTTCAAACACTCCTCCAAATACCGGTTTCAGTAACTCATCATCAACATCATCATCATCGTCTTCTTCTCAGCTCATCTCTGAGCTCATCCCTCCTACAATGTTTTGCATTGAAAGACACGAGATTCTTGCATGAAAAACACTGAGCTGTGCCAAGATGAGATTCCTGTCAGGCTGAGAAACAATACATTCTTCATACTTGAAGTGCCTGAGTCATTTTTAGTGAGAGCTGTAAATGTTTGGTTTAATCTAAATGTAGATGTTTTGAAACATTTACACGGGTATCATTCACACTTGCCCAGGCATGAAACTGAGTAGTCTGATAACATGAGACTGGGTTTATACCATGTAGTATCATTTTTGAGTGCTTTAATCTTTTTTCTTTTTTTGACTTGTAAAAGTCTAAAAATTCACTGAGTGAGCTCATGCACACCTCTGGGAAGTCTTATCAGCAAAAAACTAGCGCATGAGTAAGAATAGAAGAAATCCCAGTAAAAGTCACCACAACAAACTATAAGCAGGTGGTAAGGACAGTTACCTATAGTCACCTATAGTTTAAAGAGGAACTAAGCAGATTTCTCCCATGCCTATGCTACATTTTCAGAGTAATTGTGATCGTTAACTACATGACTTGTGACTTATTACGAATGACAACGGAGGCTCTCTGTCTTCACCTGGCGTCTCACGGCTGAAAACCAACCTTGCAAATATCAGTGTCGCCCTGACGTCCCAGCTCTCGTCTCTGCACACCGCAACACAAACTTTTTTCGCCGGCTTTGTTGTAAACAAATGCACATGGGTGAGAGGAGCGTAACCATACAGCGGAAAAGTGAGCAGACTTGCATAGTTCCTCTTTAAATGTGGCTTTCAGATGGTTTTCAGGATGGCCTTACATTTTATTAAAGGAAACATATTATGCCCCCTTTCCACAAATTAAATTAAATAATAGTTAAAGAGCCTTCAAAAAGTGATATTCCCATAATATGTCCCCTTTAAGCTGCCTGATAAACATAACCAGTGTTCCTCCACTTCCCCCTCTCCCTTCTCTCTCTCCTCCCAACTCCAACCCACCTTTAACATGTGGCCCCTCAACACACCAATGGTCTCGGCTACTATAGCGCCAGAGAAAAACAATGAGCCGGAGGTCCAGCCGGGTTCCCCTCTCCACCCAGTGGAGCCTTTGATGGGGCCGGGGGCATCCAGCGAGTGCGGAGCCTGAGGAGCCTGAGGAGGGATTCGGGGTGGGGGGCGGGGGGGCAGCAAGCAGCCGTTTCTCCTCTAAAACCCCCGTAACTCCATCTTGGGTCATGAGCTAGAGGAGCGGCAGGCACGTGCCGCAGGAGCGCCGCAGGCCCCCTCCCCGGCCCCGCTGTTGCTTTTGGACGATGCAGCGGTGCGAGGGGCTGCTATTGAGCACAGGACCCGGTGTCGAGTTCTTTAGGGGGGCCTCCGAGATGAGACGGTGAGATTTTGTACAGGTGCCGGCGCTAAAAGGACTCACACACACACACACACCGTACACGCAGACGTGATCCCGGGGAAGATTTGCACAGCTGTGTGAAGGGGACCCCTCCCTTGCCAAACGTAGCGCACTCCAACACACACAGATGAAGAGCGGCTGCTCTTGCACCGCTCACCAGGCAGCACAAGAAAAATAAAGTTCAAGGGCCTGGCTCGCTCTTCTTTTACATTAATTACTTTTATGTGTTTGTTCAACTCACACTAAAAGGCAGGCTCCAGATCCTGCTCATTTCAGTCCCACTCTCTCATGATTAAGGATGATGTTCAGATGCTTGTGTGTTATGCCATGGTCAGGGAGTACACACAAGTTGGTTTGTGTGTCAATATCCCTTTATTCACGCATGAGGTTTGCATTTATGAGGTGTGTAGGACAGACATACGAGGTCTCATCCTGGGGGTGTTGAGGCAGAGCTGCAGGTAATCAGCTCACTACACATGAAGTAACTGGAAATTTCCTGCCTGTTTTTAAATGGATCTTGATCTGGGAAATGATTCGTCATCGAGAGCTGCAGCTGCACGCTTCACTTCCCTTCGCTGGGCAGAGCAGCAGCACTGGAACATCTGTCTCTCCCTCTCGCTCTCCGTCCTTCACACTCACAGCGTTCTCTCTTCGCTCCGCTCCTTCCTCTGTTTTTGACTCGTTTTCTCTCAGCTGTCACTACTTGAGGTTGTTGATTCACAAGTTCATTTGCATCATTGACAGGAACAGTGTTGCCGAGGAGGTAGAGTTCAAATGCATAAAATCCACAAACACCAGCTCATTTGTTTGTATCTGATAGGCTAGCCAGGCATTTGAAGTCGTGTAGATTTTTACACCCATAAACAAACAGCTGCAATAGAGTGCAGTTGTACGGGGACAAGGCAGACGTGTGCATTTCAAGTTTTTTGTTTTTTTACAAAGATTTATATTTTCAAAGAAGTGGATTAAACTGTAACAACACAAAAAAAAAAAACTAAAAAAAAATGCCGCCCTCTACACAGACACACACGCTCTGTCTCTGCGTTTTTGCCATTCACCACTCCACACACCCTTCCCCTCCCCTTCCCTCCCTCCTTTCAGCCCACTCCAGATGTGCAAGGACAGAGGGAGCCCAGTCATATTTAGTCAGTCAGTCACTTTCTCCCCGGAGTGAAAGTGAAACACCACCTGTGTGTGTGTGTGTGTGTGTGTGTGTGTCTGTCTGCGCAGCGTTTCAATAGCCAGAGCTGTAACCCTGTGCCTCACCACAGGCCAGCCAGAGAGCCTCGCTGATGGCTTCCCAAGCTGGAGGACAGTGAGGTGATGTAGGGAGAGAGGGGGAGACATCTTTACACTGTAAAAAAAAAAAACAGACTTTCTTTTTAATACATCAGTGCCATGAGATATTTTGTAACCTGTTCCCTATTTACAATACTACACTAGAAGTTTTCACTTTAAGAAACACAGCTCATAAGAAACACATTCAGAGCTTGGCAATAAAAAACACTTTACTTGATGCATGTATTTACTTGGCTCAAGGTAATTTGTGCATCTAAATAATCCAAACGTCTGAATTTTTGACAAGAGTAATGATTATGTAACAACTGTGTGGCATGTCTGGTGATTTATTAGATATTTGATTATGGAAGAAATAAGAAAAACCCACACATGCAGTTGAGATGAGATGAAAATGTGACTGAAAGAATAGTTTGATGATAAAGACAAGAAAAGGAAAACAATCCACTTTGACAAGATTGTACTTAAGTGCAGTCACGTCATTAAATCAAATTTAGATGGAGCTGGAGTTGTAAACAGTCAGAAAAGAAAGGAAAGCTGGACTAAACAGGAAATGAGAAGACTGGTGAGCCAAGGGAATTCAACAGATGAAGAAAAACAGTCTGTCTTCATAAAACAGACAGAGGCTTTTCAGTCAGGAGGAAAAGAAGTTCACCTAGAAACACAGAGGTAGGGAGGGAAGGAGAGGAGGAAAAAAAAACCCTCAGCACACTCCCGCTGCAGCCCCTGTTAGTATCCCTCCCCCTCCCCTCCACACCGAGCCCCAGCAGGCCCCAGCAGAGTGGTGATCCAACACCAAGCTTTATAGCCCACAGGGACCAGGCCTGAATCTGATAGTGGGCCTCTTAACACACACATAAAGTCAGCACATCCCTCAGCCTGATGAAAACAGTCCATATACCTTCACCTTTACAATAATAGTCTCTTTATCTGCGTGCCATTTGGATGAAGGTATTCCTCAGATTCCCACTCAGGACTCAGCTCTAATGTGAAGACTGTTTTAATAAGTCAGGGAAGTATACTGCAGTGTAAGGACAGAGGGAGCTTCCTACAGTATAGGAGCTGGGAGGCTTTGCACATAATACTTTAAAGGGATAGATCAACATTTTGGTAAATTGGCCCATAGAGAATGTGAGTATAGGAGCTGGGAGGCTTTTGGAGGAACGCAAACATAAACAGAGTGGGGAAAACGGCGGACAAGAAGTTGTGGAAGACAGACAAAAAAAGAAAACAAAAAAGAAACGGAGAAGAGGAAGGGAAACGAAGGAGGAACGTATCATGATAAACTCAAATTTAATGAGAAACAAAGGTAGACAGTAAAACTACTACATATTAAGACCCAGATTTACTCCCTCCACTGACTTATCCAGACATTGTGAACTATGTCGTTTTTCGTATTAGTGCATATAATACTGTGGCATTTTTTATGCAGCAGTACTGTCCCACCATGATTACTTTTAAGCGACTTTGGGAACTTTTTTCAGGGGGGGCAAGCAAGTGTTTACATCCGCGATCCTCCAAAGATGGCGCCCAACGTCCAACGGCGTGACGTAACTTCACATTCTCTATTGCCATAATCCCTATAGTTTCGGAGTAGGTTCGTAACTTTAATTGTCAGTGCAAGCTATTCTTAGAACCGCAGAGCAGAGCCGCGAGCTGTTACAGTAAGAGCTATGCTAAGGAGGCTAATGGGATTTCTTGGTTTCCCTCATCAAACAGAGTTGTTTTGGAGGTAAATTCATACAAAACCACTGATGCACGTTCCCATCAGGGGCAGTTTTTTGGCAAGTCTCTGCACTTGCCTTGAAAACAACTCTGTCTCGTAACGTTCTGTTATTATCTCATACCATGGTAAGTGTAAGTTGTTGCAACTTGTCCAGAGGAGTGTTTTGGAGTTGTTGGATTGTGTATTTGATGAGGGAAACTAACAAATCCCATTAGCCTCCATAGCGTAGCTCTGAGCAGCTCGCGGCTCTGCTCTGCCGTTCTAAAAATAGCTTGCACCAACAATTAAAGGTAACAAACCTACTCCTGAAACTATAGGGATTATGGCAATGGGCCAATTTGCTAAAATGTTGAACTACTGTATCCCTTTAAGGTTTTTTAATCCAAAACTATAACTACTAGAAATTATATTACAAAGTAAAAGCAGGAACACATTGGGGCTTGGGGTCTCTGTGGATCCTCCAGCTTCTTCCAACAGCCCATGCACATGCACACTGGGTTGATGAGTCACTCTGTAGGTCTGTGAGGGGGTGAGATTGTTTGTCATTATGTGTCAGCCAGTGGGCTAATGGATGGATGGACAGACAGAACACAGGGTGGCTGACTGCACTGCAAGGCTGCAATGTTTTTTCACTTGTTATCCATCTGTGCACATATTTGAATCATCATTGCAGCGTGCTGCTGGGTGATGCTGCCCTGCACTGTGACAATACCACAGCCAGAATAGACTTTGTGACAGACACAATGGTCATCCATCTCTAAGTGTATTACTTCTGGTCTTGTAAACAGGATATCTCAGCGGTGCCAGAAATAATGGAACTTTTCCTTCTAGATTTTGGTGGCTGAAGGTCAAGGTCATGGTGACCTCATGACACACAATCTTGACCTTGTGAGCTCAATATGTTCAGATGTCCTCAAGGGAATCCCTTCACATATGGGATTCTGTGATTTTGGATAAAAAGAGATGTAACCTGAAACTAGACTGAGTGGCAGAGGCAGAAAACCACAAGGTTGTGTGTTGGTTGTCTCTTTGAGGTGAATGAATAATCTGCTATTTGATACATTGGAATCATATAGTCTAAGTCTTGTCTTCTTAGGTGTTTTAGATTTGAACCAGTTGTTTACATGCTCTGCTCTGATCGGACGGTTTATTCACATTTTGCCATTGCAGCTTGTTCAACATAATGTTGAATCAGTTTTCTTACATTTTGATTGTGTAGCAGAAAACATCTTTTTCCAATATTCAGAGTGAATTACATTAGTCACTCCCCCCATGTTAGAGGACACTGTACAATTGAGGAGGGGTCAGACATGTATTTTATGGTCCTGGGATTCAAATTGGAGTCTTATTATCAAAAAATATATATTCTGGTCATGAAAGGGTAAATGGTACTCTTAGTTTTGCTGTTTGGCATAGAAGCAAAGTATCTCTGTCTGCCCTGAAGAGATTCTCTCCCTTTCAAAATGCTGAAGATGACTTTGACCTTGACAACGAAGTAACACGAGCGATAGCCCGGAGAGATATCTGCCATCATGCCAGAATTATCTCCATGCTTTTGGATACGTTACATTTTCTGTGATGACTCAAGGTAAAGCGTTTTCTACTTATCACAGGCTCAAGTTGCATCTCTAGATTGTCTTGTGTTATCACATTAGGGAGAGTGCTGCGGTCAGCGTGCTCTCCCGGCTAGCCTTCCTATAGTATCAGCCCTCCGGAAACACTCCTGTTTTCATAAGGAGGAGGCCACAGAGATGCAGTAATACTAAAGTAACCACAGCAGGTAGCCGGGTTACAGCATGTCATCAAACATCACTCCATCACTGCTCTCTGCTAGCTGCTGAGCTAACTCACTAACCCCACAACAAATCTCAGAGTTTGCCACCACAAAGCCCAGGTCAAGAGGCCAGCGAGACAAACAAACCCTTGTCTGTCTTTCTGTTTGGACAAGGATTTGTTCCGGAAAAGCCTTCACTCTGTCTTCCTTCCTGATGTGTTTATTTGCACTTGGGCTCCCACCAGCACATCAGCTGTTTACAGTGTTTGAATCATTTCTATTTTATTTTTCCAAAAAAAAAAAAAAATCTGTTTTTAGCCACTTGTTTGGACAATGATAGTTTGTTTCTTGACCCATAAATATTACCAGGCAGGATAGACATCCTTCCCATCACCGGAGGTCAACCAATTAGCTGAGGGAAACCATTGGTCCTGGGGGTGTTTTTATCTGCATCACGGCCCTGTTGTGGGGTTCCTGACATCATTGGGCAGAAGAAGTGTAAAAATGTTACGGCCTCTACTCGCTGTTTTATAGACTGGGCTGCACTTTCGTTCATCTCTTGTACCTTATTTATCCCTTGCAATCAAATGTTTCAATGTCAAGAAACTCCAGTCCCTTTACATTCAAGATCAGTTAAAGATAGAGATTGTTTTTTAAAATGTAGATTTATCTAAAGAGAGCAGATGTGCCTTTGCAATCAGTTGTGTTGATTGTGACCAAATGTCACACAGGCGCAATGAAAATACAAATCAATAGAAGAGGTAATTATTGTTTCATCACTACATATTGATTTCACTGACAGCATATTAAGATGTAAATAGTCTCTGTAACATCGCCCATATACTCTTGAGGAGCATTTTTGAAGTCCAGAGTGGGCTGCTTCAGCCCATTGCCATAACCCCTGTAGTTTTAGGAGTAGGTTCGTTACCTTTAATTGTTGGTGCAAGCTGTTTTTAGAATGGCGGAGCAGAGCCGTGAGCTGCTCAGAGCTATGCTACGGAGTCTCCTCGAAAACAGCTCCGTTTCTCGAAAACAGCTCCGTTTCTCAACGTTCCGTTATTATCTCATAGCATATTGAATGTGCTAACCCTAACCCTCACAACTTGTCTATGAGAGCGTTTTGGAGTTTGGATTGTGTATTTGATGAGTTTGATGAGGGAAACCAAGAAATTTCACTAGCCTCCATAGCGTAGCTCTGAGCTGCTCGCGGCTCTGCTCCACCGCCATTCTAAATGTAGTTTACACCAACAATTAAAGGTAACAAACCTATTGCTATGACTATTATAGAGATTATGGCAATGGGCCAATTTGCCAAAATGTTGAACTATCCCTTTAATGAATCTCTTGACTTTCTATGAAAAGTCATGTGTAAGGAAACATATCGTACCACAGTATCTCTCCTGCGGTGTTGGCTAATATTAGAAGTTTTTTTTGCTGAAATGTACTTTTCATTCAGCTTTTCATGTGATCCTGTTCTAGTCAGTGTTTTTCAGTCTGATTCATCCTTTGACTCAGAGAGTGACTCAAAGTGCTCTTATCTTCCACAACCACCACTGGTGCTGTTACGCTGTAGCATCCTCCCAGGTACCGAGTTGATGGTTCACTAGTATGCTGGCAGGAGTGGTCCGGATGTTAGGGGTTGGCTACAGAGAGGTTAATCAGGATCAGAGCTCAGACCCTCCGGCCTTGTTCAGAACCAGCAAAGCATACAGCTCTCTGTTTTCACAATACACCCTCACTGCCATTAGTGCTGTGTCACCAGACAAGGCCTTGTGTGTGTGTGTCTGCGTGTGTGTCTGCCTCTGTGTGTTTGTGAGCAAGAAATGTTGCGAGCCTCAGGAATCAGGAACCTCTATACGCACACGTACACACTTACGTACATATTCAGTCACATGAACTCAACCCACACACTTCTGCAGGATAGGTCTCATTAGTCACCTCCTGACTTTGAGTATATTTTGAGGAAGTGGGGGCTGCTGGGACCCCTGCTTACTCATGCCTGGAAGTGACAAAACGTCACTGGCCCACTCAGACTTCCACGAAAAGGCTATTTTGTGACTTGTCCTCCAAATAAGGCCATGTGTGCTCACTTTGCTTCCCCTCCTGTCACCTGTTCACCCTTTGGGTTCCTCAAGTAAATACTCAGCAAAGATACAAGCTTGAATAGAGGGAGTGAAGGATGAGGTGAATGATAACATTCACTGTCTGACAGCGGAGACTTGCCTCCTTTCAGAGACGTTACACAGTTACACAGCTCTTTCTCTGCTTTAAGGGCTGCATTGCAAATAATAAGCAGGGTTTATCCCGGCAACATCACCTGGATATCTATACATACAATTTCATATGTAATATCTTGGTATTGTTACACTGGTTACAATATAAAATGTGCATTTAGCAATAGAAAAGATGTTATCCATATTCATGCACATTTTTCAACAGTCCCTTTTTGACCCTAAGAATTCATTCCAAATCATCAGTGTGATTTCAACCTTAATTTGTAGTTTCAGTTAACATCCAGTTTCAGTTGTTTACTCAAGTCACAAAAATACACAGACCACTCACAGCAATAAAACCACTAATGTGTTGGACTGTATTTGTTGGGGATCTACTGTTAGTTTTAATATATTTTTCAAAGTTGCAGTTTGCTGTCTCATATTTTTACTGATTCAGATCCATCCCCTCCTGCTCCTTAGAGCTGTCACTTAGAAACTTTTATTGTAAAACATAAAGAAAAACGTGTTGTGTATTTGTCATCATAAATTTGCAACTCTTTAGTAGTTTCAAATGTTACTGGTAACGACAAAAGAGCCACACTGAGAAGTTTTTGAAGGAACAAAAGCTCACTGTGTCCTGAACGATCCAGCATATCTCCAACATGTCATACAAGTAAACAATGCCTTTCATTACGCCACTCTGTTGGATGGAAAAACCACTCACGCTGTGTGCGCACCACAAAATCTGATAGTGGTTGCTCATGGCATTGCAGAGCATGGGTGTCCCAACCGTGTGGAAAAATCTATTTATGACTTGTTAGTGAAGAGCTGCTCCCTTTTTTTCATGCAGTGCAGTCGCCAAAGCTTTAGGTTGTGTCTTTTAGTTTGGGTTTGGAGGGTTAGGGGCTTCAGTTTGATACTTTTTATACTAGTCATGATTGTGGTCAAATGTACTGCAGGAAAGAATACACAGAAGAAGAGAGGATAGGTTGTTATTCTGCATTTCACCTTTGCAAGAGAAGTTATCTTTGCTCTGACAAGATTGGTGACACACCTGAGCCACGGGTGCCACAGCTCTCACTGGCCTTGACATGTATCTGTTCTGTCTGAGTCATCATGCCCGAGGCAGCGTGATAACGTGACCTCAAGTGTCGTGATGTGTGACACTGAACCATTCCTTCTATTACAAACCACAATCTGTGCAGAGGAGTGGCACTCCGCCGTCGCCGTCGCCCAACATGGGTGGCTTCCCTGCCTTTCTCATCGCAGGCGCTCACCGGGGAGAAAATTGTACAACATCAAATTAGCCAAGTCTTCAGTTTTTTTCCACGCTAAGTGATGAATGCTCAGCCATACATATGGAAGTTTAATTTTCCTCTTTCCTCTTTTTCTCGCGTTTAGCCACAAACCTCTTTTTTTTTCAGTATTTACACAGCCTGAAATAGACTGAGTTGGGGCGGTGGGGTATAAGTAATGACACACACACACACACACTGTAAACTATATTTCCAGCGTGTCCTGTAGTGGCTGTGGCAGCGGCAGAACATGTCTCTGTACGTGTTTGACTCTCTCTGACAGACAGTGGGCACAGTGTGCCAAGGTGGTGTTGGTTGTTAAAAATAGAAGGAGTTAATTCAGCGCAGCACTTGAAAAGATTTGGCTACCTGCAGACATTTCCTGCGTAATGCCACATTTCCTCCCCCGTTTCTAGATCAACAATCGCTAAATGAGGACTGTGATCTGTCCTGACTGCTTCCTTTGAGAGTGGAGGGGGGGGTGAGGACAGTGACGGAGGAGACGGCGCAAGATGGAGAGGCAGGGGAAACGGAGAGAAAGCGAGAAGGGGGCTGAAGAAAGCCTGGCTCTTTGTTTACTACAAGCTAAAAATAATACCCAGCCTGGTTTGCAGCAGGCACTGGGTGGGTGGGGGGGGTTGTGTACATGTGTGTGTCTGTCGTCCCGAACCCAACAGCTGGACGCCCTAGGGCCTGAGAGAAGGTCCCACATCGCTGTGGGGGGAGCAACAGGTGGAGAAGAAGGCGTGTGGGTCTGTGTTTGTGCTGTATGTCTGAGTGTGTGTGCTGGCTTAAGTGTTGCATATGTGTGTGTGAGTGTGTGCAGAAATCTGTGCATACATGTACATGAGCTTTACACACACCAGTAGCTTTTCTAAACCCCTCCCCAAGTGTCACACGGAGCCTGTCTCTGGTTAAACCCAGGCCTGAATTGTCTTATTCATGCTCGGTAATCTATTTAAATCCTGACTGAGGCAGTGCTATGAATCAAAATTAATGACTGTGTTGTTGATGCTGATGTTAAAGCTCTGGTATGAGTGCTGTATTGGCCATTCAGGCCGGCGGCTCACTCACTGGGCCTCTATTTTTACACATGTGTGAGTGTGTGTGTGTGTGTGGGAGGGGGTGGGGGGGCTTTTACTCTGATGACAAGAGGCAATTGGCCTTCTCAAATGACAGTGAATAGGTACTGTGAGAGTGATTGTATTCATACAGCTGTGCATCTCTCTCTCCCTCAGTCCCCCTCCATATATCTTAAATGAAAGTAGTTACTGATCCTGTGATTAAATACCTTCCTGTTTGTGCGCAGGTGATCAGATAAAGGTCACCACGGAGGGAATGTTGAGGGCTGAAAACGAGGTGAAGCTGGCGGCCAACGCACTTCCCCGGCTCATTTTTGTCATACCTGAGACGCTGCGAGCTCACCGGATGGCTGCGCCGGAGCAGGAAATTGCATGTGCACAACAGCATAAGAGAGATATGAGTCAGCAGATCAACAGATTCTTTTTTAAAAAGTGTTTTATAGTTTTTATTGATGGTAATTCTTCCCCATATACTCCCCTTCTTAGTCATATTACTGTAAGCCATTGAACTTTCCACAGTTTACCACCATCCTCTTGTGTGTGTGCCTCTTTCTGTTTGACCAGCTGTGGTGTATCCTGCAGCATCACTGTGAATGTGCACTGAGTGGTGTTCACATACACACTCCAGAGTGAACTTTAAAGGGATAGTTCAACATTTTGGCAAATTGGCCCATTGCCATATTCGCTATAGTTTTAGGAGTAAGTTAGTTTTAATTGTTGGTGCAAGCTATTTTTAGAACGGCGCAGCAGAGCTGCTCAGAGCTACACTACGGAGGCTCATGGAATTTCTTGGTTTCCCTCATCAAACTGCACATTCACCACGCTATGAGGTAATAAATGGACGTTACGAGACAGAGTTGTTTTCGAGGCAAATGCAGAGACTGCTTGCTGAAAATCTGCCCCCCGACGGGAACGAGCATCAGTGGTTTTGCATGAATTTACCTTGAGAACAACTCTGTCTCGTAACGTTCCATTATTATCTCATAGCGTGGTGAATGTGCAGGTCACTTGTCCACGAGAATGTTATGGAGTCGTTGGATTGTGTATTTGATTAGTCTGATTAGGGAAACCAAGAAATTCCATTAGCCTCCGTAGTGTAGCTCGGAGCAGCTCATGGCTCTGCTCAACCGTTCTATAAATAGCTTGCACCCACAATTAAAGGTAAAGAACCTACTCCTAGGGATTATGGCAATGGGGCAATTTGCCAAAATGTTGAACTATCCCTTTAAATTTCTTACAGTACCTCATACAGACTAAGAATTTGAAGGAACACAGACAAAAACAGCCGTAAACCTTTTATATGGTCTGTTACTGTGCTCATTCTAACCCTGTGAATCACCATATACACCCATGAAATCATTCAAATACAGTAGCAGCTTTAGGGCAGAGGTAGTGAACACAGGATATTCGTTCAGCCGTGATGGCCGGCCAAATGAGTGGAATAGTTTCATCTGGCCTTATCAGTTTCATGTCTTGTTTTGTCTGCTGAGCCTGGCAGGCCCACTGACGGTCTTCAGGAAAAAATGTGGGGTCATCAAGCGGGGCTGATGGGAGTTATTATGAAATTTGGCTCTGGAATAACACCAGATTTCCCTGTCCACTTTAAATGGGAAATGGTCTGTCCACATGTCATTCCAGCAGCATTTGGTAATGCCACAAGGAAGCTGTTTCATTCACATTTTCTGACATTCTGCTTTTGCGTAATTTACGGTTAAATGAGCACAGTCCTGAGAGCTCCGTAGACCCGCTGACCTCTCTGCAGTTCCCCTGGACACTCCGACCAATCGCGTGTCTCCAAACACCGTCACCGGCCAACCAGGCGTCTCCAGTCTGCGAAATCATCCTCCCCAGCTTCCTTTGGACATGTGCAGACGCCATCAAAACATCACTCCTCAAAAAGCCAAACAAACATCTCTACGGAGCGAGGCTCCCTACCAACACCACTCCTCATGTCTGCGTCTTTGATGAGGAAAAAACACCACCATAACAAAAACAAGAGGCCGAGTGGGACGGTGGGGGGAAAGATGCTATATTTGGAAACAGACAAACGGGCGACAAGATGTCTCTTCTCTTTCTTGTTCTGTCTCTCATTGCTCTACTGGGCTGTCTGTGTACGCGGCCAGCTGTGGCCGCATAGCATAATAAGGCTCTATCTGAAATAATGGCTTTAACGCTGGTTAAAAGTGGAAAGGGGGTTGGTTGGGGTCAGGCTGACTCCTGCGCCCAGGGATCAGCTGGCATGCCGTCGAGGGCCGTGGCACCAGGCACAGGGCCACTGTCTGGGCAGGGTAGACAGCTGGCGGGGTTTGGGGGGTGGGGTGGGGGGATTCTCTCTGTCTGGGATACACACACACACACACATATCATCTTTAATTCCTTCCACTGTACCTCGGCAACTCCTGTTTACATCGCATCTGAGCTGTATCACATCTCCCACTTGTCTGAGTCGCCTGTTTGTTACAGTTCGGATCATTATTGGGGAAAATGAAACGAGACGCTGTTGAACGCAGACTCCACTGTACTCTAGGTTTTTCTGTCCAGTTTTTGTTGGGAAATACTGCAATCCTCTCTTTATGAAAGACTGCAGTCAAACCACAGTAACTAATATTATTTAGTGTGAAAACAAATTGATAGGTGATCAGTTATTTGACTGATAGAAAATGGTCAGCATCATCCACAGTCATTGGTTGTAGTGTGATCCTTTTTTATGAATTGAAAATCAGAACAATGTTGGACAGATGGAAAAAGCAGTGTAAAGACTTAAGTGAACTTGTGTTGGAGTATTTTCTAACATAATCCACAATGACAATTATTAGCAGGGTATTATTGCTTTATTTATATACTACAAGTGTGTGCACCTCAGTTATATGAGGTCTCGTGGTGTGTGTTGTTGAAGGAAAGTCTCCTCTGTGTAGAAGCCATGATGCCATTAGTATCCATTTCAATAGTGGCCCTCAACCTAGACCAAAGTGCTGGCACGCCCCTTGTCATTTATAATATCAGGCTGACTGGCCTATTGATGATGAGAACAAAGCCACAGTGTGGCCGACCTACAGCAGTGGCCGTAGTAACATGGCACCTCCCCGGTGACTGACGATGCCACGCTGGCTGCCACCACAGCCTGGCACAGGGGGGTGGGGGTGGTTGGGGGGTGCATGCGTGTGTTTGGGGGAGAGGGGGAGGAGGAGGAGGGGCATTTGGTGGTTGTGGCAGCTGGCAGAGAGAAGGCAAGCGGAGGAGGGGGGGTTCCTCAATTATAAAGACTACCCTGTGTCAACCGCATGCATGGCCACACCCTGGATGCAATCTCCAAATCGCTTGGCGAGGTGCACGTACACATGCTCACACACACACACACACACACACACACTGTAAGATAAACACAGATATGCAGAAGCACGGACGAGGCAGCTGACAGATCACCTTTAAACACAGGTCCCGCTCCACCGCTGCTCCTTTCATGTTTGTCGAGGTCGCTGCATATCAACAATTTGGTTTTTCTTTTCAATGGATGAGCGCGTGTAACGCAGACACGGGAGTCTGTTGAGTCACTGCTGAAACGCAGAGTGGTGTCACGCCGCTGAGCTGTTTATTAGCTCCAAGCAGACAGGGGAATGTAATCAAACTGTCCCCGTTGAGTCATGTGACGGCTATTCATCTTCGTAAATTAGTGGTGACCATGAAGAAATATTAGTGTTTGCTTCACTGGATGTGTTGAAATGAAGAGGCCTTAAACTGTGTGCGAGTAAGAACGCATTTTAGTTGGTTTATACAGTAGTTTTGACATGAGTAATTTCTCCAGTGTCTTTTTGGAGTTGTTTGTGTTTCACTTTTTGTGCGAATGCAAAAAATTTCAACCAAAAAAAAAAGTGTGCTGTGGCCGTGTCGTGTCCTGACGAGGGCCGCCACACTGGGGACCAGTCAGGAGCAGATCACGTCCAGCTGTCTCTGAGGACAAATGCTCCATCAGGCAACTGCTTAGTCCCCACCACCCCCCTCCCCCCAGCTCCACCACCCCCCACTGTGTTTACTCGACCTTACTTGCTAAAACCCGTTCGGAGTGCTTTCCCCGGCCTGGTCACAGGCCCGGCGAGGCCGTGTGTGGTGACAGCTTCCTGGAAATAAGGCGCAGGTTGACGTGTTTATGGATCGACGACGACTTGTTTTATGGGTTTTCACAAGTAATGGAGGATAATGGACGTTTGACGTTGGTGTTTTTCCATTTGTTCAAACTCTGCCCTCCCACAGGTTTCTGATTAGGAACTAAACAGACAAAATAAAGGGACAAAATGTAGTCAGACATTATATTTTAACTTTTCTGATCAGTTCTATACATAAAAATTCTTTCTTTATGAGATTTTTCAGTTTCCAGTTTGGTATTCATTCATTATATTTCAGCATGTATGACAAATGACACATCAGAGCTCACCCACACCCATGCTCCTCTCATCTCGTCCCATAATTCACCTCTTGTGACTTGTTTATGCTGAACATTTATTTTGTTTGCTGTAACATTTCACCCACCCTCGCATCCCTCAACGTGAAAAACGCTAATGCACCTCCAACACGACATCAAAGCCTCTCCCTCACCCAACACTCTCTCTGGCTGTTTTGACTTTTGGACCTTTTTTTTTTTACCTTCTTACAGCATGAAAGAGTGCCTGTATTTCCCATACGTACATATATAGACACACACACACCTACACACCACATGGGGATGCACATATGCACACACTTTCTCTCTCTCGGCCGCACACAGTCATGTCTGAACAGAATGATCAGTAAATCAAATAAAACACCCACAGTGTTTCAGAGAGAGGGAGTGTGCTCTGAACAACGGAGAGATAAAAAAAAAGGGAAAAAAGAGACGGAGGGGAGGAGTGGACGCGGGGGGATTGTACGTCCTCGTGAAAGTAGCCCTCAGAAACAAAAGCAGCTTTGAGTGCGCGCCCACTCAGAAGAGAGATTAGCCGGTACACACCCCCCTTAACACACCGCCATCACCACCACCACCACCCCCCCAGCAGAAAAAGAGCTTTGGCTGCAGTTTAGCGGCACGTGGCGCAGCCCTTGATACTTATCATGTGCATCAGGTGCTCTCACTTGGTTTCCTGTTCTTCAAAACATAACCACCATTTCCCTCTTTCACTCCCTCCTTCTTCTTCTTCTTCTTCTTCTCTCTCTCAGCCCAGAAGCAATCCATCCGCAGCACTCCCACCCAGCCTCACCCTTCATTTCTCCTTCCTCTCTTTCCCTTCTCTCCCTCTCCCTCCCTCTCTCTCTCTCTGTCCATCTCTTTCTCCTGCTTTTTACAAATACAAAGAACATATTGTATCTGCCAGCGTTAAAGTGAATCCATTCTCCTTGGCAGCGGCCCGGCCCGTGGTGAATCTGAGCCGGGCTAGTTCTGTTTTCCAGTTGGCACCGAGGCCGCTGGTGGAGCGGATTGGTTTTGCTTGTTGGGTTGGTGAATTTGAGTCCAGCTGACACGTTGGTTTAGGATTCATTCACGCGGTCTGTCGTTCTTGTTCTCCATCGTTCTCATTTTCTCTCAACTTGCAAAAGCGTGACCCCGGCTCACCTCGCTTTGAGGATGCTGGGTTATAGCTTCATTTACACTAAGTATTACTCCATAAAGGAATTTGTGTGATATCACGAGCTTGGATTTGAATAAATTCTCTGAGGAAGTTTCACAAATGGGTCATATGAATGTACTAGACTGACAGTTTCACACATCCGCTGCATTAGCTGGCGGTTTTCAGCTGCCCTTTCTTTTATCTGTATGGAAACCAGACTGTCGAGTCCTGTAGAAACCAGAGGAAGAACATTTTAAGGTAAAAGGGATAGTTCAACATTTTGGCAAATTGGCCCATTGCCATAATCCCTATAGTTTTAGCAGTAGGTTCATTACCTTTAATTGTCGGTGCAAGCTATTTTTAGAACGGCAGAGCAGAGCCACGAGCTGCTCAGAGCTACGCTATGGAGGTTCATGGATGTTGTTTTCGAGGTAAATTCATGCAAAACCGCTAATGTGCATTCCCATTGGGGGCAGTTTTTCGGCAAGCAGTCTCTGCATTCGCCTTGAAAACACTCGTAAAGTTTCCTTAACAGTGTGGTGAATGTGCAGGTCACAACTAGTCTACGAGAGAGTTTTGGAGTTGTTGGATTGTGTATTTGATGAGTTTGAGGGAAACTAAGAAAAAATGAGCCTCCGCAGCGGAGCTCTGAGCAGCTTGCGGCTCTGCTCCACCGTTCTAAAAATAGCTTGCACCGACAATTAAAGGTAACGAACCTACTGCTAAAACTATAGGGATTATGGCAATGGGCCAATTTGCCAAAATTACTATCCCTTTAAATTGTGGAAACCCTTGGGATTAGGACAAAGTTTCAGAAAGTTGACTGTACTGTACACATGAAGCCTGAAACCACTGAAATATACAAATGACTAATAATAACTAATATATACACAGAAACATATGCACACAGCTTAAGATCGCAAACACATTACCAGAGTTGCACACTGATTCGTGAAAGCTGATCTAAACACACAGTGACACAAACACACCAATAATGAGATGCTATCAGGTTTCATAATCATGGTTCAGGCCTAGAAACCGAACACAATCCTCCTCCCCTCCCCTCAAAAATGAAAGAGCCCAGAAGATGAGTCAACACACTCACAAGGCAGCAAAAACAAACTGTTGAGGAAAGGCCACCAGAGCCTTTTGAAGTCTGCCTGACTGTCCCCCCATCCCCCTCACCCTTCTCTCTCCTCCATCTTTCATCCATCCATTTATCCATGCATCTCCTGCCCTGGCCTCACTTAACCACCAGCTCGTGCTTGTCATCAAACAATTACACGTCTTCGCTTCTGTTTGTATTTCTCCTTTACGATGTATATCTGTGTGGTTTGATCAGTGTCTTTGATTTTTTCCAAGGTTTCTTTGAACATTTGAAAGCGCTCGTGCTGGTCTTTATAAATGCAGTGACTTCACTTACCGAGCCAAGGCAGTCGCATTGTGCATTTAAGTGTTTCTCTCACTTTGTCCTTCAAACAAATTCCACACCTCTTCTGAAGATGATGAAGAAAACTGTGTTTTAGAGATACTGCTCAATGCCCGGATGGTCTGTTTGAAAAAAAATCAGTGCAAAATCTCCAAAAATAGAGATGGAGAACCTGCGGCAGTTCTGAGTTAAACTGGGAGTAATTGAAAATGACACGGAGCAAAGTACAGCAGATTTGTGTAGGAGAGTAGGAAAGTGTAAGCTCATGAAGCCATCCTAAATCTTTCAAATTCAGTTACTGAGACAAGAGCTTCATTTGTAAAACACACAGACGGTGCATCAGCCGAGCCCAGCAGCTAAGTGGTAATGATATGACTCACTGACGAGACTCTTTAAAGTCATAAACAAGCCTCGTTACATAAAGTTTGACCGCGCAGCTCCATTGCCGGTCCTTTACTTTTGAGTTTATGTAAAAAAACTGGTGTCAATTAAACAGAAAGTTGATCCTGTTTCCATGTAGAATAGCTGCCATGCATGTTTTCTCAATTTTAAAACTCAGGAGGATTCGTTCAATCAGCTGCAGCAGCAGCAGCTCATGCTGATGTGTCGGTGGAGCAGAGGGCCCAGCAGCCCTGACTCCCATCCCAACAGATTCCTGCCCAACTGGCTTTCAGAGCAGGAGGTAAAACAAATGAAAAGCATTACTACCTAATGTCACAAACCTCTGCTAACAATGCTCCATAAAAATGTTAAAGGGATAGTTCAACATTTTGGCAAATTGGCTCATTGCCATAATCGCTATAGTCATAGCAGTAGGTTTGTTACCTTTATTTGTCGGTGCAATCTAATTTTAGAACGGCAGAGCGGAGCGGGAGGCTACTCAGAGCTACGCTACGGAGGCTGATGGAATTTCTTGGTTTCCCTCATCAAACTCATCAAATACACAATCCAACAACTCCAAAATGCTCTGGTGGACAAGTCGAGACCTGCACATTCACCACGCTATGAGATAATGGATCGTTACGAAGCGGAGCCGTTTTTGAGGTAAATACAGAGACTGCTTGCTGAAAAACTGTCCCTGAAGGCAACGCGCATCAGCAGTTTTGCATGAATTTACCTCTAAAACAACTCTGTCTTGTAACATACTATAGCGATTATGGCAGTGGGCCAATTTGCCAAAATGTTGAACTACCCCTTTAAGGTGGTGGTGCATAATTAAACGTCACAACACGGAGGGAGAGTTAGCTGCTCCCCTGAAGCTCTGAGAATAATCTGTGTACAGCTGGGTTGGATTTATAAGTTTCAGTGGTTTGTCCTTTTGACAATATCAGCACAACTGTGGCCTGACTGACTTTGGTGGTTTAATGGTGTGTGCGTGTCTGTGTGCGCGCGTGCGTGTGTGTGTTAACCCCCGGACACAAAAGTCACCACTGCTTTCAAATTTATTTTCCTTTTTCCTCCTCCTTTTGGCTTCTTCGTTGACTCTCTCTCTCTTTCTCCCTCCCTCTCTCCCCACACCCCTGATCTCCATTCTCCATTCATGCTGCCCTGTCACAGTGATGATAATGATGACCTCTGTGTAATGCTAGCTTGTTATTGGCCCACCAGCGAGGCCAGTGTGTACACCCTCTGTTGCTTTTTCTGCATTGTCCATTGTGTTACGAGAGAAACGCTGGATCTTGTGTGTGTGTGCGTGCGTGCATTTGTGTGTGCGATGGTGAAACACAAAGACCAGGCAGGGCGGTCTGGGTGAGCTGCACAGGGGATCTATGGAGAGGCAGAGACATTCACCTGAACTGACCCTCTGCTGCAGCAGGTTGTTGTTGTTGTTGTTCTGTAGGAGTCACAGGAAATAACTTCTCTAGTCTCCACATGTCACATGATGAAGATCCATGAAGTGATAATATTTGTGAGTTATTTGAATGTCATTACACATTTTGATTTATCTTGATTTATTAAATTACAATTTGTTGTGAGTTGATATAACACCACAGTGGCTTTAACCTGCTGTCTGAATGAGTTAGAGCACTGATGTTTTTGGTCACTTGGGGGCAGTGGAACAAGCTGTAGGCCTGAACCACCCGTCCCCCCCATGACACTGAGAGATTATCACCTGGAAAAGTTTACAGTGTCTGCTTCTTTTTGGGGACATGTTTGTGGAAGCCTGATAATATTCACTGTTTTTAGCTTTAGTCTGCTCCACAGCTGGTGATGGGCTGGTACTGTACAATGGGTTTATCAGAGCTGAAAGCAGATGTCTGCCACAGCTGGAAGAGAACTGATAAAAAAAAGGTGGAAGTGAACCGAAGCAATGAACGTGTATGCTGTAAAAAATAAGTACGTAAATAAATGAAAAAGATTTAAAAAGAAAAAAAAAACGCTAGGGGTTGAAAAATGCTCAAGGTTTCTGTAGCGCTAAGGGAGACTGTAAAGTCATGGTGGGAGATCCTTTGCATATTATAGTATCTTAAAGGTCCAGTGTGTAAAATGAGGGGAAAACTGTGACATCTAGCATTCTGATTCTATTATTTATCTATTAAATAATTGTTAATTATTGTTTATTCATGAACATGAAACTCTTGAAACGTGCTCTCTGGTTGGCTGGGTTTTCCATTCCGTACAAACATGGCGGCACAAGATGGTGACACTCACTAAACAAGACCCTTGCTATATAAGGCTATGAAAACCAAACATTTTATTTTATAGCGATTACACACTTACACAAATTCACGCCAATAAACCTTGACAAATATTACACACTGGACCTTTAAGTCATTGACAGTGTAAAAATATTATACCGGTATTTAATTTAGATTGACATCATGCAAGACAGAACAATATATAGCAGCATATCTGTTAGAGAGAAAGATCTATTTAATTGAAGTCAAGGGTTTAGAAAAACCTTTAAAAGTATGTTGTTCTTGGAGTTTGCCATGCTAGTTTAGCATTTTAGATCTAGAGGTTTGGTGATTATACAAGAAATCTTTCTTTACAGGCCCCATGTGGATTCTCTTTTCTGTTTACACGAGGACTGAACAATGTGTGAACAAAAAACTGTATTACTAACCAAACAAGCATTTACATGTGGAGAATATTATCTGTGGAGCAGGGATCTCTGTAGCGCCACAATGCTTCATTCATGATAGGCTGTGACACATTTGCAGCTCCTGTTCTTTAGGTATGGCACTTGTCCATATTGTGATTTTGCTTTTTTTCCTTTTTGGTTCATTGTCATAATTCCCTGTTTTCTGTTCATATACATTTACATAATCATTTTGAAAAATAGTTGTGGTTTCTGAACATTTACCCATTTTTATATACGTTAACCACATGCACTCTCCTACACAGTCCTGCTGAGGGCTTGTCTCTTCCACTCATTCCCAGTTTTTGTCAGAAACACTTCAACAACATAGCAGAGTACCAAAAGTCAGCGAAGATGACAGCTAGACTCTAAACAATACAGATTTGGAAAATATGGTTTAAATTTCTTTGGAAATGTTTTTCTAGGGAGACAATGGATTCACAATCACAAAATGTGGTCTGGTTTAACTTCATTCATTTCAAAGAAATCTCCACACGGGGCCTTGAAGTTATTAGTGTATTTAGTCTGAGCTACTGTTTCACTGTTGGACAAATGTAACTTATCATAGAAAGTTTTAGAGTAAGTTTAGGGTAAATGTGATTTTTATTTATTTGTTTTTTTTAAACCGGGCCATATTAGTGTGAGTTGAGATAACTCCACATCACACATAAGGATCAATTGTTCCTTTCCGCTGACCGAAGATAATTCATCAGAAGGGAAATGGACTTGAGTGTGAAAGTGAGGGACACGACAACATTTTCGAGCCTCACTTTGTAATTCAAAAACACGCAGTGGGATATTAAAGAATTTCCTTTCCAGTTGGAACGAACCCCATGTGAGTCATGCGAGCGCTTGTATGAGTAGGCACAGTCATAACAAAGGTGAGAAGAAATGACGCTTTCAAACTGTCTGGTGCTAACGCAGGTCTGAAGCATGGAGGCCGCCTGAGGTCACGGCGGTGGGAACACACATCACACATTCATTACAGCCTGGAGGGCCGCTGGCCGCTGCTTGTTGTTTCCCTCTCGTCTTATCTCTCTTTCTGTCCCGGCTCTGTCTCCATTGTCTCCGTGCGATTGAGAGCGTTTTCAATGACAGGAATCTTGTTTTGTTGAATAGCGCGGCCTGGTCCGACACAGATGCCAAGACATTCCAGGAGCTGGTAGTCTTTCCTTCTGGCAGCCCCGCACCTCTGTCTCCTCCACTCTACTCTCCTTCTATTTTCTCTATTTTCACTCCTTCTCATTCCTCAGTCCTCCTCAAGGTGACTGTCAGAGGGAGCAAAAAATGTGCCTGTGTTTTTGTTTGCCTGTGCTTCCATATGGTGAACGTTCAGAGTAAGACTCTCTGCTCAGTAATCCAGTCAGGTCTGCTCTATACAGTGAATATACCAGCCTTGTTCCCCCTGCTGAATAAGACACACCACTTTATAACACCTAATTACCATTCATTACATGTCAAGGCTACCACACACTCCCTCATTCTACCTCATCCAAGTATCTCAAATCCCTCCTACATGTCAAATCTCCATGTGTCAGTAATCATGCGATGGTAGACTTTGGCCTGGATCAGAGAATGCAGCGATAGCAGCCCCGAGCTTTTCTCCAGCCTTTAGAACTCCCCAACAGATGGCAGTGTGAATTGCTCTATCAGCACCGGCCGGCTCCAGACGACTGTGTGTGAATAAGGGATCGTTGTTCTACATGAAATTCATAGTGAGGAAGACACCTCTTCTCTTCTCTTCTCTTCTCTTCTCTTCTCTTCTCTTCTCTTCTCTTCTCTTCTCTTCTCTTCTCTTCTCTTCTCTTCTCTTCTCTTCTCTTCTCTTCTCTTCTCTTCTCTTCTCTTCTCTTCTCTTTGACCTCTTGAACTCTGATTTTTTTTTTCTCTTAGATCTCTACACGTTAGGAAAACTCATCATCAGTGTGTGAAGTCAGGTTATTGTGTGTCTGTTGTAGCTCTATACATTGTGAAATATTAAAACCTGAGGCACTATATTGTCTCTTACATCATATCATACATGTCTCCTAACATTCCTCTTGACATGTCCAGCATCTCTGGAAACCTTTGCATTGTGATGAGAAATAAAGTTGTGTTCTTTTGAACAGTGCTTGGCCACACAGCACTTATAATAAGTCTTCTGTAGGGTTTATAAAGCAAATCTCTGTGTGACATAATGTGCTGTGACATATGTTGTTGTCCTGTCTTGTTTTAATGCAGGCTGCTTATGGCTCTTGCTGCTGGCTCAGCATCTTTTTTGTTGTTGTTGTTGTTGCTTGATTCTTCATAACCTAATGTGAGCAGACTGGAAAAGACTTGCTCTCTGCTTTATTCTGAGCAGCAGAATTTTGCTACATCAGCTAATTACCATCACACATTTCATTTACAGGACTGACTGTCAGTTGGGCCCGTGATGACATTTAGCCAGTGGTGTCACTCAGTTGTTTACTCTCAACAGGTCTTTATTAGTTTTCCATCATTACGCTCTTCCCCTCCAGCTCTTTGGCCACAGTTGCAGTAATGCCCTAACAAGGATGCGGTCCCTCGTTTACTCTCTGTTTGTTTTTTTGTTTCCTCGGTGACAGGCCGAGTAGCGTACACAAGTACGTGTACATATTTGTATGTGTGTTTGTTTGTCCGCTCGTACCCTTGTGTGTTTGTTGTCGTGTCGCAGATAACAGACGTGCAGTCCCAGGGGAGGGCAGGAAGGTGGTGCAGGAAGGGTGTTCCTGTGTGAACAGGAGCTCTGTGTCCTCCCCACGTCTCCACCACTGACTGGAAGTTCATCAAGTACAGGTCAAAGATCAAACGTGCTAGATAATTCTTGGTGAATGGCATTTTTATTCAATATCCCTTTCTCTTCCCACCGCCTATCTCACCCCGCTTCATATTTTTAAGATAGTGATACACAATAATTATTGTTCTCAATCTCTTATTTGTTGTTTTTGTTGTGTAACATTGTAAATTCAAAGTTAAAAAAATCTAAACTTTGGGTTTGAATTGTTGAAACAAGCACTTGTGCAGTTTTTAAACAATTTAGAAATGAAATTATATATTTTTTAAAAAGGCATGGGATCATCTATATCAGTTCTGTATCGTGTTTTTTTCAAAGTCATTGTGTCCTTTTTGAATGAAATCATTCTCTATATCTCTGTATTTATGTGCTGTGTTGTTTTTACAGAGGATGTATTTCTTCATGTCAGGTGATAAAGAATATAAGGTTACACAAGTTTGCAGTTCATGTTCACAAACTGGAAAAGAAGCGATAAGAAAAAAAAAAACACATCTAAAAAACACTGAGTACATCTTTTATTGACCAACATGTAGAGCTGAACTTCCATCAAGTGACTGGATTCAAAAGATCTCAGATCTCAATTCAGTTCAATTCAAATTTGCTTTATTGGCATGAATGTTACGAGAACTACGTTACCAAAGCATCACAAATCAATAAAACAGAACAAATACAACTCACAGAAGGTGATACACAGTGTTGGTGTCATTAGGCAGTTGCAATAATAAATAAGAAGAACAACAACAATATTTTATTATAGCAATAATGGTTCTGATAGGCCGACCTATCTCTCAGTTAGAGGACCTTATCTGGGTACAGGGAAACCCCTGCTGCTGCAGCGTCAGGCCAGTTTGTGTGTGTCCCATGTGTTGTCTGTGGTCAGAGGGAGGGTCGGGGACAGCTGGAGCATCACCTGTCACTGGATCACATGCGTTTATATGACACAGCAGTGGTGACACCCAACCCGAGCGTTTACACACTACACAGAGAGGACAAATTAACAAAACAGCCTCCCAAACACAATGGGCTTATAGTCAATGACAATTTAGGGGAACGCAGAGTAACTCTCTGTAAATAAGTGAATGAATTATTCACTACAAGAGAATTATTTTCAGTTAATTAGAAAATATTACCATTGGTCAGCACTACTGACTCAGCTTCTATGAAGGCCATGTTGTATAGCATGTGTAAGAATCAGCAGAATGTGTTGTAAGCACTGCAAAATGTGGCCTTCTGGAAAAGGACGAATCATGATTGACAACATGCAATGGCGTGTTTCAAACACTGAAAGTGTGTTAACCAAGAGGAACGATGTACACAGACTCATATAACAGGATATTTGCATAAGAGAATAAAACTCCACCCTCACAGATGACACGTGACCTGAGTCATCACCTCTTTTTCTCATTTGTAATCACTCAAACCATCTCTCTCGCCCACATCCACAATTGGAGACAAATATGAGGAGATGTACTCCTGCGACACACGCTCACCCTCCCCTTCCCTCCGCCCCCGCCCGCCACTGTATGTGTATGTTTATGTTTATTTGCAGGATTATAAAAGCAAACAATTAAATTGAAAAAAAGACATGTGCAGGTGAGGTAGAAACCCACTACAGGCTTATATTTAAACCTCACCTATAAAAGTAATAGCACAAATAACAAAGCAAAAGAAACATGAATACATCTTGAGTAGCATTATAAACAAAATAATACAAAATAGAATGAAATAAAAAATAAATAAATAAATAAAACTGTTGCATCCCTCTCTCACATCCATGCCCAGAGAACCAGAGAGCACACCTAACTGCATGCTTAGTTTGCAGCAATAAACAAGTGTTGTGCGTCTTTGCAACACGCCTGTCTAATTATGTGTTTTCTTGTCTCTCTGTGAGTCTCCTGGGCCAACTCCTCTAACACACACACACATACACACACACACAGCGGGAGGAATTCCTGATCCATTTTAAGCCCCAACGAGAATGTTGATAAGTCTGTAGATTACTGCCCAACATGTTTATGATAGCCTATTATTCTCTAAGCTTCATCCGGGCCCAGCGCGTGCTTCGTCTACTTAGCACAACTATTTAGGTCATGTCATGGTACAATCTCAGAGGAAAAGCGCTGTGGATGGTGAAATATCAGTGGATGAAAAAAAAAAGGTCAAAAATAAGTTATCCCTACCCCATTATACGGTATGTTTCAAAGCAAAGCCAACATTTACACTGGATGGAAAAGAAAAGTCGCCCAGTTTACGTCCACATTAGCTCACACATGAGCTGAGGTTTACGGTCTTCAACTGCAGATTTACGCAACTCTCAAGCAAAGATTGTGTAGTAATGAGATGTAGAAAGTTGACCCGCCCTAAAAAGTTGACAACATAGATGTTTGCTGGCAAAGACAAAAAGCAAAACTACCAAGTTTGTCCGGGCTCGTAATGTTTGTCAGACGCTTTGACAGTGCTCAGTCGCGCAGAAATTACGATCATTGGCGCGCTCTGATGTGATTTCATTCTTCGCTGTGACGCATTCTGATATTTCAGATTTATGCCTCCTATTATGGCTCATATTTCAACAACAATAATAGCTGCTAAATGTCCTGCTCTACCATAAAAACGTCCGGGCCATCAAGGCGCACGCACTAAAAGACGAGGAGAGAGAGGGGCCATACTCTTAAGCCTATGAAAATGCCATTGATGTTAACTATCTGACCGTGTCCTGCCAGAAATGCTGCAGTCGGGCCCGAGTTGTTGCGCTATCAGTTCGTAATAGAGACGGGAGTCTGCATCTGTCTGTTCTGCCCGGTGCGTGAGATGTTATGGCTCTTTGATG